>OX336388.2:1005616871-1006866871 GCA_946902985.2 Meconema thalassinum
ACCCCGCAATGGTGCTCCATTTGTCGTACTGGACAAATACACATGAAGTTTGACTCGAAGATGGTGTTGACCTTTTATTATGAATGGTAAAAAGAAATTCTCAACTACATTAGCCTAGTAACAAATACTTGTAGAATATCAGCTTACTTAATTCTTGATGTGATGGCAATGCGTGTCCTTGGTGTTCGCCACTAACTATTAGCATTGCGATCTCCCTTGGTCATCAGCGACTCCATTGCCTCGTCTTCGTTGCCCTCCATTGCAAACCTATCCTCACACGATTTAACGACACATACTGGCAGACCGCCAGTGGCGGTTATAAATGCGCGTACATCAACTCTCCCGTTATACATTCTACTGTCCAACATTATGAAATGTTCCATTTCTGAACACAACTTGTTCACTGTTAGAATGTTCATTCGTAGACTGTGATTTCACTGTTCTGTATTTGACTAGTTATGACAGGAACAACTTTTGGCAGCATGAAATTCAGCGAGTTTTGCACTAACAATCTGGTATCTGTGGATGTCAAAGAATGCCTAATATAAGTTAGTCCCTCAGCGAGTAATCAGAAATTATCTGCAACAAGTGCGCTAGGCAACACTTGTCCCGCATCGTAGGCTAAACTATTTTCGGGTAATGAGTACTCTACAGACGTCTCTACCATGTAGATAGTCCCCTCTAATATCCTATAAACTGGCATGTTGGATAAGCTCCACCTCAATATGTAAAACAGACGGGACCAGACGTTGGCCAAGTTCCACCCAGACAGGCAAAATCGTGAATAGTGCAAGTGCTTAGTTCACTGACAATAAACTAAGTTCTGAACACTAGTCCAGCGACTATGTTCTTTCGTCGTCTATAGTAACAGTATCTTAATAGATTCACAGCGCGGCGATGATGCTTACCCGAGCAGTTGCTCGGATGAAGTACATGTCTCAGTGATATTTCTTGCTTCTTTTATACTGATTCCGGTGATACGTCACAGGTCCACGCGTCACAGCGATCAAACCTTCTCGAACATTCGATTGCCATATCTCGGCTCCTCAGAACGTATCTCCTTCCTAGATAGCTCTATCTTCTGAAAATTTAATTGCCAGAAAACTGTACTAATGTCAAAAACTCAAATCCGTCGTCTTGAGGAAATTTCAAAAATATGCAGTCACGTAGGCCATGTGCGCGTCACAGGCTCCACGTCATGTTCCACTCGCTGCTGAAGGATTGCAGCGCGCGATTCAAAATCTGCCGCTTCGTTGTAAACATGTTCCCGACGTCTCTACGTCACAGAAGCGTCCGTGATTCGGGTACATATAGTACCCGGCCTTCTTCGGTCGAATGATCATAAAGGCTCAAAGTCTCCTTAAGCTCCCTGGTCTGATAACAAAAGTGATGAATTACCGTATTTTTATTTATTTATTTATTTATTTATTTATTATAAAACCCAGAGACAATTATCATACTAAAGAATCATAGCATAATGCTTGTGACAGTAAGAAATTAAAAACACAGAGAATCATTAATGAAATTAACCAACACAATTGCTACATTTGATAAGAGATCAAAGCGAAGTTTGTTTAAAACGAATTGTCACACTATAGGCATGTGTCATGAAAGAGTATTTTGCTCTCTCTCTATTGGCTCTTTCACCACCAAATAAATTTCAACCGTCTGTTAATATAGGCTATCCCTCGCACCCTTCCCACTTTTACCAGAATAATTTCCCACATGCAATAAGTGCCTACAGCTACGATGTCCGAAGTTGTACCATGGCAACATAGGCTATCAAGTAAATCTACAGCTAGCCTGATTGAGGAGTAGCCGAGACCGTACTCACTTCCTCCTGATACTGGGTGCAACAGTCACATCCGTCGAGCCTCGCTATTGCCCCATGTGTAAGAATCCAAGGAAAAGGATGGTGTATCTCAATGGCATAGAGTCAGTTATGTTCGCTAGGTCCTAACGAGTTCAAAGATTTAGTAAAGGTGTGTGAAAGTGTTAAAAATCGTGTACGGAACAATCACACAAACATTCTGCTTTATATAACACTAGCAAACCGCCCCGGCTTCGCCCGGTATCTTTAACGGTTTACCCAGCCTAAGCTTAAAAGGAATAAACGCAAGTTTTATAGGTTTGTGCCGAGTCTTGTGTGGGGTTTCGCCTAAGACACCAAGCTGGCTCATCAGCGGGCTCTTGGTGTCCCCGCCTGGACCCCCACAGGAGTAGCGAACTGCGTGCTACCTCCCTTTTTATGAAGCGCACCTGCGCCTCTTTACTGCAAGAACAAAAAGCTCATGCAGCCATAACAGTGAAAGCCAATGTACCATCTTTTTTTAAAGGAATATTTTTTTCGATTTCAATGAACTACGACTTATATCCGTTTTGGCATAATGGGTTAAAATCACTGATTGGACTATTAATTATATTATCATGGTGATAGCATGTGCATTTACAGAATGGTGAAAACCGCATCAAAATCCATCCAGTGGTTCTCGAGATTACCCGGAACATCCAAGAATCGGGGACTTTGTTTTATACTAAGTAGAGATTGATACAACTTGACGAAGAAAAGTTGTCATTAGTGGACCCACAAATTGTGGCCTCTAATACCATGACCAGACTAGTCTACATAATTTAAAATACAGTATACACTGGCAACTGGTTGGATGGATGTCCTAGTTTAATCAAATTATTAATATGTATTTTGTTCGATTTCAAAGATGTTTCGCAGTTACCTCAGCCATCATAGATAGGCAAAAGTTTCTTCCAAGCAGGCTTCACTCTGAGTGATGAATGATATTTACTGTATATATTTATTTAGTCATTATCAAACCCAATGACAACTGACATAGTTCATACTAAAATGAATCATAGCATGATGAAGGTGACAATAAAAGATTAACAACACAGATAATTGTTTTCAGAACAATGGGCGTAACATATAGGTCATTTTCCCTTAATTATAATGAAAATGGAACCGACTACTAACTACTGGCACGCGTAACTTACCAACAGATATTTAAAAAATTATAAGAAAAAGGTTAAGTGAAGTAAAAGAAGTCGAGAAAGCCTCCAACTTGGTGCTCTCAGTCGAGTATCGCATAAGATCGAAACAGGCGGCTTCGGTGGCGTAGTTGGTAGCATGCTGAGCTTCTATGCCCAAGTTTGCGGGGTCAAACCCGGCCAAAGTCGTCGGATTTTTTAAAAGCGTTAAAAGTCCCTCAGTATGCCTTCCTTCGGAGGGGAAGTAAAGCCGGGGCGCAGCGGGCCAACATCATACATTTATGGCATATAAAAGAACCTTCCACTAACTACAATTGTGTGAAGCTAAAATGTTTAGGTTAGATTTGATTAACGCTCTATTAGTTCCAACGTTCGCCGCCAGGTGCCGGTCGCGGTGTCATCTAGTATCCAAGTTCACGGCTAGATGTCGTTGACGGTAGCATTTGGTAGCAAAAGTAGGAACTACTTGAAATTGATCGCCTGTAGACCTTTCCAACCTGAATTACAGATAACACACACTAATACAGCCATCACAATCAACACCGATTATCAGACAGATCTTACACACACCCAAAGTACACGGAGCTACATGACCGCGTTGTCGCAGACACTAAACTGAGGACCAACCAGCATCGAAACAACTAAATTGATAATATAATCCTACCTAATACATAATTAAAATATAGTTATTCTAGTAATTAATGCCACAATGTCTTAAAAATTTAGAAAATTTCGATTGTGTAACGAACATCCATTCATAGAGTAGAGTAATCGGTGAACTGGTTTGGAACAGGATGCAGGTAGAACATTATTCATCCATTTCCCGCTCATTAGGCGCACAAATTGGCAGCGTGAAAAACGACTGCGTTTAAAAATACATTATAAACGTGTAGTTCCGCAGAGAACTAATTCGCCCACGCCACCGTCGTGGTCAATTGGCAAATACCGGGTGTTCAAACATGAAGGGACATTTTCATTTGTGGTTTTAAAATCGGTTGTTGGTTTTTAAGGGGGCATAGCATGTAAGTCATTTGTCCCTCATTATATGAGTGATAATAAAAATGAATGGCAAATACTTCTTCTACTAAAATACAAAACTTAAAGATGAAATATAAAATAGACACTAAAAGATGGGATGGGGGTGGGGGAGAGGAAAAAATGCCGTGAGCCCTTGAGGGTGCAGTGCCATCCGATATTGTACCATGCGTGGTGAGGCGACACATACCCTACCCCAAGGACAGGCAACCTGGAAGCTTTGGTGATATGTACAGAAAGATTCTCATATTTTGAAATTATTTGCTCTTTCTACCCTTACAATAATTATAATTTCCAAGTATTTCTTTATTTACTCAACATTTAAGGTGGCAGTAATCAAATTAATGTTGTTGATTATTTTAGGGGCTTTGCGACATCGTGGTCATGTAGTCCCGTGTACTTGGATGTGTGTAGAATTTGTCTGATAGCCTGTGTCACTGTGATGTCTGCACCAGTGTGTGTATTTGTAATTGAGGCAGGATTTGGATAGCAAGTGGCCGTGGCCTTAAGTTAGGTACCATCCCGGCATTTGCCTGGAGTAGAAGTGGGAAACCACTTCCAGGATGTCTGATGTAGGAATCGAACCCGGGCCTCCGCGGTAGCAGCTAGGAATGCTAGCCACTACTCAACGAGGCGGACAACAGAATTATTATTTCTGAAGATAATAGGCTAATAGTCCAAAGGGTCAATTCCCGGTCGGACCATCTGGGATTTTATAATCTTCCTGGGGTTATTTCCTCTGGCTCGGAGACTGGGTGTATGTGTAACAGTAACGTCTTCAACTTCATTATGACACGCAGGTCGCCAGTGGGCGTCAACTAGAAAGACCTGCGTTCGTCCTCCCAGGAGGTAACGTTAAGTTTACTAATGCGTATTAATGAATAATTAAAATGAAAATTGCATTGATATTCGGTGAATAGACGTCGACATATCATTTCCCTTTGCCATAATTTGGCGCAATCAGTTCAAATAGAATTCATGAATAACGCTCATTATCACTGTTTTGTTAAATAACATTCGCGATCTTTTAAATATATTCTGGCGATCTACAGGCAGGTCACGATGGACGTGTTGCCGACTCCTGGACTACCCGCTTTAGAGCCTGTTACAGGGGACCGGGAAATATGGATATATAAAAGAAGAGGTCTCACTCCTCGAAAAAATATGGGTATCAGGATAGAAACGATGAACGTCAATTACGGCAGGAAAAAATGAAAGACATCCTAAGGCTTGAATAGCTACCCTAATGCCTTTGGAGTCGGAAGAGAACAAAAGTTGGCCAAGGGAGGTCTGCAAGGAGGTAAGAAGGAGACCGGGCAGATTTAAATAGAAGTAATGCAGGAATCAGCTGGGGTTCCGTGGTCGCCTGGCAAGTTGTGAGCCCCTGAGGGCTTTTGAAATCCACGATGCCACTACCGTAAAGCTAGGTAGAACACGCATCTCACTGGTTGTGAAACACACACGATCAGGGTTACACGGCGATATGAAACATTTACTGTATGTTAAATTAAATGAAATCCTGACATAACTTAATGTTAGCCTACTTCAAATTCATTAAAAATGTTGTTGTTGCTGTTGTTTCGTTTGCGTGGCTTGGACAAGGTGGTCATTTAGCCCCGTGTACTTGGATGTGCGTAGAATTTGTCTGATAATCAGTGTTATTGTGATGCCTGTAGTTGTGTGTTTGTAATTCAGGTGAGGATTGGGAATGAGGCTGCCTTGGCCTTAAGTTAGGAACCTTACCGGCATTTGCCTGGAGTAGAAGTGAGAAACCACAGAAATCCACTTCAAGGGTGGCTGAGGAGGAAATAGAACCCACCTCTTCTCAGTTTTGTTTTGCTTCATGAGGTTGAGTGTAACCCGTCCCAGCCCCATGACCAGAAGTAAATTTCCTGGCAGAGCCGGGAATCGAACTAGGACCTCCGGGTCAACATTCAATAATGCTAGCTACTACACCACGACGTGGACCATTGAAAATGTCTTTCAATATTAATTAATAGGTTTTAATAGTAATGGAACTGTCACTGGTTGCAACATCACAATGATTTACACCGTCACCCAACAGCTACAAAATATCGAAAAGGCGTGAACAATTCATTTTGTATTCTTGTTGTCAGCCACAGTGACGTAATGGATTTAATTTTTTTTAATGCATAAATATTTACCACAGTGGTGAAATAGTTAATTTTAATAAACGATTTACGTGGTTACTTGCAGTGGTACTGGTATTATTAATCCAGTAGACAGCGGGCATCCATCAGGACATCGCCTGAACAACCCTGCGTACGGCATCTACCCTGTATGCCCGCGCTAAGTAACAGTAGGATGGTGATCGCAGTAGCAACACATTGCTTGCCTCGACGAAAACGTGCTGTTCCGCCTGGCATGGCTGGCCTACAGCTTCTCCTACACCTTGCGGTGGTCCTTGACAGTAACACACCGCGGATCTTTCGGGAGCCTCAGTTTGGCACTTGTGACCTAATGATACTGTAGTCAGGTTCTAACGGGTGAAACAGCGAGGTAATATGCCCGCTATGCATGAAATTGGCAATTGTAAGATATTTGAAGCCATTTCTCAGTGTTGCCTTGGTAAACAAATGTTTGATGCTTTTCAGTCGGTCGACACGATTGTACGCAAATGAGCTGGGTTATTCCCTAATCCTGAAAAAAATTACATGAGATTAATAAATATGTATAATAATAAATATTTATTTATTTAATCTCATGTAATTTTTTCAGGATTAGGGAATAACCCAGCTCATTTGCGTACAATCGTGTCGACCGACTGAAAAGCATCAAACTTTTTATAAAATTGACAATTTGCTATTCTGGAATAATAATAATAATAAGAAGAAGAAGGAGCAGCGACCCCTTTCTAAAAATAAGACCTCAATTAACTTTTTTTTCTTGTCTTCCGTCGAAATAATCTTAATTATATTTAGTGACTAGCAGAAGTACCCATTCTTCGAACGGTCTTCGGTATTAATAGCCAGATGTTATCAATTGAGCTACTGTTGCAATGGTTAGGGGCTTGGAACCTGTTTGTTGGCAAAGAAAAATGATTAGTTAAAATGTGCTCTCAAACTAAATTTACCTAACGTGTTCTTCCTTACGTGAAAATAAAATTGAAAACCTCGTGGACGAATCGCAATACACGTCACATACAAACTAACCCTCACCGTTGTGTCAAGTGCCCAACAACAGGAAGAACCCTTTTGTAAATTATAAAGGCTTGTGGGGCATGAAAATTTAGGTTTTTTAGCCTCCAATGGCCCAAATTCCTAAAATCAGCAAAAATAGTCTACTACTTCAAATCAGGATTTTTTGAAAATAATGTTGCTGTTTGGAGATATAATAGACCTTCTGTACGACATATCGCACGTGTAAGTCGTGTGAAAAAAATATAGGGTACTCCTGGAACCCCTTAAGCGCATTGATGAATTTTACAGTTTTAGTTGGTTCCGTGATAACCTTAGAGCCATTTGCAAACTTTCACAGAAATGTAATAAATGGAGTGGCATTATTTCTTCCAGAAATAGATGGAAAGTTTGATGTCACCTCTTGAGATACTGTTGTCATGGTTACTGGCTTGCATTCCTTCATTAGTTTAATAAATGAAATTAGTTTTCTGGGAATATCTAAGAAACTGTTGGTTTTAGAGCCTTAAAATATAGATTTCGGGGACCCTTTGCGGCTCTTTAGGGTCCTCGAGTTTTGTTTCTGACACCAAGGGGTTGAAAATGAGGTTTGTCCCGTCGTTGTACGCCATAATAATGATAATAATTAAAAGAATAATAATAATAATATAACAATATAGGGATAGGAATATAATAGACCTTCCGTACCATACCCGCACGTGTAAATCGCGTAAAAAAATTCTAGAGAACCCCTTGACCCCTTAAGCGCATTATATGAATTGATATTGATGAATATTTCAGTTTAATTTGGATCCGTTATAATCTGATAGCCGTTTGCAAACCTTCACAGTAATGTAATAAATGGAATTGCATTGCGTCTTACAGAAATAGATGGACCTCTGAGATTCTGTTGCCATTGTTACCGGCAAGCTTTCTTTCATTAATTTATTAAGTGAAATTAGTTTTCTGGGAATATCTCAAAAACTGTTTGTTTTAGGGCCTTAAAAAGTGGTTTTCGGGATCCTTTTAGGGCCCCCGAGTTTCGTTTCTCACATTGAGGGACTGAAAATAATCTTTGTCTCACCCTTCTACGCTTATTTCAGCATGTATTTTAAGGGGGTAGGCCCCTTGTTATGAGAGGCACGGAGAAGAGTTATATCAATGAATAGTGTCGTGCCTCTGATGGATATCTGTATCAAATTTTACGTTAATCCTCCCAGACGTTCTCGAGTTATAAGGACACAAAAAATTGTCCACAGACAAACAGACAGACCGACAAAAAAAATATTTTTGCGTGCATCCGTGACAAAACAGTCTGAAACTGGCAAATATCGCAAATTTCCGTGGAAATTCAGAAAAAAAAACAGACAAACATTCATTTTTATATAATAGAAAAGGGATATAATAGACCTTCCGTACCATACCCGCACGTGTAAATCGCGTGAAAAAATTCTAGACTACCCCTTGACCCCTTAAGCGCATTGTATGTATTGATGAATATTTCAGCTTAATTTGGATCCGTTATAACCTTATAGCCGTTTGCAAACCTTCACAGTAATGTAATAAATGGAATTGCCTTGCGTCTTACAGAAATAGATGGACCACTGAGTTTCAGTTGCCATGGTTACCGGCATGCATTCTTTCATTAATTTATTAAGTGAAATTAGTTTTCTTGGAATATCTCAAAAACTGTTGGTTTTAGGGCCTTAAAATGTATTTTTTTTTTTCGTTTCTCACATTGAAGGGCTGAAAATGAGCTTTGTCTCACCCTTCTACGCCTATTTCAGCATGTATTTTAAGGGAGTTGGGCCCCTTTTATGAGAGGTACGGAGAAGAGTTACATCAATGATTAGTGTCGTGCCTCTGATGGATATCTGTATCAAATTTTACGTTGATCCACCCAGCCATTCTCAAGTTATAAGAACACATAGTTGTCCACAGACAGACAGACAGACAGACAAACAAACAGACAGATAAAATTTATGTTTTCGCGCATCGGTCATAAAACAGTCTGAAACGCGCAAATAACGCAAATTTCCGTGGAAAATCAGAGAAAACAGACAGACTTTCATTTATATAGAGAGAGAGAAGAGATAGAGATGTCCGAAATTGCATTTTTAGACATGTTATGTCAATCATCTTCCAATGCCATTCATTTATGTATTTTATCAGATACAGTATTTAGTTTTTGTGTCGCACGGCTGCAGCACGCGATTGTTGCGACACCCACGTCAAGCTTCAGTTGTCATGGCCCTAATATAAGCTTGACACACGGCGCAACGGTCCCACACTCAACCAACAATGAAGACTATATTGTGTGTAGTCGTTCTGGCAGTATGCCTCTCAGTTGTGGTGGTAAGTACACGCTCAGGTTTCATTGGTTTTAAGAATTGAGCGTGAATATTTGATGTCACACTATATGCGCTAATCACATTTAATTATGCATGAAAACACGCTCTTTAAATCAACGAAATATGCAATAAAATTCACACAATAAAAAACATTGAAATAATACGGTCGCCTCCATGGTGTAGTGGTCAGCATAATTATCTGCCACCCAGGAGGTCCGCGGTTCGATTCCCGGCTCTGCCACGAAATTTGAAAAGTGGTATGAGGACTGGTACGGGGTCTACTCAGCCTCGCGTGGTCCAAACGAGTCGAGGGGGTTCGATTTCCACCTCAGCCATCCTCGAAGTAGTTTTCCGTGGTTACCCACTTCGTCTTAGGGCAAATGACGGGATGGTAGCCTACCTAACATAAGGCCACGGAAGCCTCCTTCCCTCTTCCTTGTCTATCCCTCCCACTCTTCCAATCTCTTCATCAGGCCCCTGTTCGCTTAGCAGGTGAGGCCGCCTGGGCGACGTGCTAGTCACACTCCCCAGTTGTATCCGCGTCTCAGAGTCTCAAGCTCCAGGACACTGCCAGTGGCGGTAGAGGTGGGATCCCTCGCTTAGTCGGTGGGAAAAGCCAACCCTGGAGGGTACACAATAAAGAAGAAGAAATAATACGGCCATACAGACGTAAAATTTAAGCCTATACGGCAATCGACATAATATCACAATAATTTATTCTAATGTAAGCAATTACAAAATTTCAATGAAATAATCCATTGTAATCCGTATAGCCTACATATAAAAATGAAAGTTTGTCTTTTTTTTCTGAATTTCTACGGAAATTTGCGTTATTAACGCGTTTCAGAATGATTTATGACGGATGAGCGCGAAAATAATATTTTTGTCTGTCTGTGGACAACTTTGTTCCCTTATTACTCGAGAACGGCTGGGTGGTTCCACGTAAAATTTGGTACAGATAACCATGAGAGGCACGACACCAATCATTGATGTAACTTTTCTCCGTACCTCTCATAAAAGGGCGGCTTCGGTGGCGTAGTTGATATCATGCTGAGCTTCTATGCCCAATGTTGCGGGTTTAAACCCGGCCAAAGACGTCGGATTTTCTAAGAGCGTTAAAAATCCCTCAGCATGCCTTCCTTCGGAAGGGAAGTAAAGCCGGCGGGCCCTTGTCATAGATTTATGGCATGTAAAAGAACCTTCCAATAATTGCACTTGTGTGAAGCTAAATTATAGGTTAGATTTGACTAACGTTCTTAAGTTCCAACGTTCGTTGCCAGGAGCCTACTGTGGTGGCATCTAGTAACCAAGTTCAAAACTAGTTGTTGACGGTAGCATTTGGTAGCAAAAGTAGGAATTACTTGAAAATTGAATGCCTGCAGTCCTCACCTGAATTACAGATAACACACACTAATACAGCCACCACAACTAACACCCGTTATCAGATAGATTCTACACACACCCAAAGTACACGGGGCTACATAACCGCGTTGTCGCAGCCCCTAAACTGAGGAACCAATCAACCTCTCATAAAAGGGGGCCTACCCCATTAAAATACATGCTGAAATAGGCGTAGAAGGGTGTGACAAAGCTCATTTTCAGCCCCTCAATGTGAGAACCAAAACTCGGGAGCCCTAAATGAAAACCACATTTTAAGGCCCTAAAACGAACAGTTTTTGAGATATTCCCAGAAAACTAATTTCATTCAATAAACCAATGAAAGAATGCAAGCCGGTAACCATGGCAACATAATCTCAGAGGTCCATCTATTTCTGTAAGACACAATGCAATTGCATTACTGTGAAAGTTTGCAAATGGCTATAAGGTTGGTTGGTTCCTCAGTGTAGGGGCTGCGACAACGCAGTCATGTAGCCCCGTGTACTTTGGGTGTGTGTAGAATCTGTCTGATAACCGGTGTTAATTGTGATGGCTGTATTAGTGTGTGTTATCTGTTTTTAATTCAAGTAAGGACTGCAGACATTGAATTTTCAAGTAGTTCCTACTTTTGCCACCTAACGCCACCGTCAACGACTACTAGTTCTGAACTTAGTTACCAGATGCCACCGCAGTTGGCTCCTGGCGACGAACGTTGGAACCTAAGAGCGTCAGTCAAATTTAACCTATAATTTAGCTTCACAAGTGTAATTAGTGGAAGGTGCTTTAACATGCCATACATCTATGACATGGGACCGCCGGCTTTACTTCCCCTCCGAAGGAAGGCATACTGAGGGATTTTTAACTTCGGCTGGGTTTGAACCCGCGATCTTGGGCATAGAAGCTCAGCATACTACCAACTACGCCACCGAAGCCGCCGGCTATAAGGTTATCACGGAACCAAATTAAGCTTTAAATTTCATCAATACATACAGTATAATGTGCTTAAGGGGGTCAAGGGGTACTCTAGACTTTTTTCACGCGATTTAAACGTGCGGGTGTGGTACGGAAGGTCTATTATATCCCTATCCCTATATTGTTATATTATTATTAAATTTCATTATGCGAACCGGCCAAAACTAAGGACCACGCAAATATCATTTAATTTCCTTCTCATAGTTCTTTCTTCCTTTCTCTTCCTCCACACTTCCTTCATTCTTTCAGAGTGTTGCGCCTTTCTCTCTGCTGTCCATCTTCCTCCCCTGCGTTATCTCTTTTCTCCCACAAAAACCTTTATGTTAGAAAGTATTTCCATGAATTGTGCTCTGTCTCGACAGTCGTCATCTGTAATTCCTAGCCTCCAGAGTTCCTCCTTCATCTGCTTGGTGTAAACCCTTGGCTCTTCAGATTGTATATTTTATCCAACATTTTTTTTATTTATTCTTGTTGGATCCATTCTAATCGTATGTCCATAGAAACGTAAACGTCTTTTCCTAATTGTTGTTTCCAGGTCTTCCACCCTTTCATATATCTCCTTGTTTGATCTTAGTCTGTAGGTTCCCTGTACCACTTTTGGGCCATAAATTCTCCTCAATATCCTCCTTTCAATCTTCTGAAGCTTTTCCAGGTTCATCAAGTATGCAGTCTCCACGCCATATAAGATCACCGGTTTTACCACAGCATTGTAGTGTTGTAGTTTGGCATTAAGGGAGACGTTCTTTTTGTTGTATATATTTTTAGTGGAGAAGTTGACTTTTTCTAGGACTTCTGCTTTCCATTGACTCTTTGTCCAGTCCATTGTTGCTAATGATCTCTCCGAGGTATTTAAACTGTTTCGTGACCTTTACCCTCCCATATTTCGTCTTAACTGTTTTCTTCATGTAGTCCTTGTTGGTGCTCATCATGTCTGTTTTGGGAAAAGAGATTTGTAGCCCTGTTTTCTCAGCGGAATCTTTTAGTTCATTTATCTGTATTATTGCTTCCTGTTCCGTTTCAGATAGAAGTGCCAGGTCATCCGCGAAGGCCAGACATCTGGGTTAGATGTTTGTATTTTTACTTCCAAGTAATGCCCCGGAGTCATTAGTTGTCCACAATGTCGTCATGTTCTTATCTAGAACCACGTTGAACAACATCGGTGATAGGCTGCCTCAAACCAGTTTTTATTTGGAAAGGGTTTGCTGATCTCTCCCCGGAATTTCACCTTGGATATAGTGTTTGTTAACGTCAGCCTAAGTAGGTTTAGCGTATATACTCCATATTCCCTCACTATGTCCATCAATGTGTCTCTATCTATTGAATCGTAAGCTTTGTGAAAGTCAACGAATTTGATGAATAGATCTTTTGATCGTGCAGTGTAATATTTTATTATAATTTTCAGACTAAGTATTTGCTCTGGACAAGAACGCCCTCTCCAGAAACCTCCCTGATATGCTCCCAGTTGTGGGTCGATTTGTGGTTCCAGTCTGTTCAGTACTGTAGTAGTTTAGAAAAAAATATGTATGTAACTGATAAAAGTGATACACCTCGATAATTATTGACATCAGTTGTCGGTCCCTTTTAATGTAACGGGTGAATCAATACCACTAACCAGTCCTCCGGTATCTTTTCATCCCTCCAGATATTCCTGAACAGTTCCGTCATTTCAGTGATGAAGACGTCATTGATTATCTTCCACAACTCTGCGGTAACTCCATCTTCTCCGGACGCTTTATTGTTCTTTAAGGAATTAATTACATTCCTTATCTCCACTTCATCTGGTGATTCTGATTGTAGGTTCTGGACTGTGTCTTTCAGAGTTTCCAATTTTTCCTGTGGTGGTTCGCAATTAAGGAGTTCTTCGAAATAATTGGCAAGAATCTCACAGCTGTCTTTATCATTCAAAGCAAGGGATCCGTCCGGTTTCTTAAAGTGGAGGCTCGCTGCCGTGTAACCAGTAATTTAATTGTTAAAAGCCTTATAGAATAGTCTGGTGTTGTTCTTCTGAAAATTATCTTCCATTTGTTCTCCAAGATATTCTCTTTTGATTCTTCTCAGCATGCGATGTGTTTCCTTCCTTATTTGTCTTGATTTCTCCAAATTCTCCAATGTTTTATTTCCGTTCCATAATTTCCATGCCTCGAGTCTTTCCTTTATCGCTTCTTCGCATTCCTCATTCCACCAAGCATGTCTGCTGTGGTATTTCACAGATGCTAATTCTCTCGCCGGCTCCATCAGATTGTTTGTCACTTCATCTTCATCCCAATTTTTGGGTGTTTTTAATTGTCTTTGATAGTCTTTTTTCTTTTCCTGGACGAGTAATTTACGGTTGATTCTCGGGATTCTGTTGACACGGGGATGCGTTTTCCGTCTGGGTATGAAATTCATCTTGACCTGTGATAAGTAGTGATCTGATGTTACATTAACCACTTTTCTGACTTTGACGTTTTGGATTTCCTTATAATTGTTCCGGAAAATTGCTACAAGGTCCAATTGAAATTCGCCCAACAGAGAGTTTGGTGATAACCATGTTTTCTTTTTTGTGGTCGTGCCTTAAAATGTGTAGACATGATTTTGAGGTTGTTCATTCTGCAGAAGTTGATCAATCTTTCTCCATTTTTATTCGTCCTTTTGTGTGCCGGGTATCTTCCCACTATTGCCACGTACTTCTTTTCCCGGCCCAATTGTGCATTGAAATCCCCCAGGAGGATTTTGATGTTGTTTTGTGGAATCTTAAGTATTGCGTCCGCCAGTGTTTCCCAAACCTCCTCAACCTTTTCAGGGTTCTTTTTATTGTCCTGATTGATCGGTACATGGGCATTTGTCAGTGTGTATTTCTTGTTTGTGGATTTAACCGTTTAGAGTGACAGTCTCGATTTTATACTCTTGAAGTCAACTTTTGTGTTCAAGAATTTCTTATTTACTGCAAAAGCTGTTCCCAGGTGTGGAGTGTTTTTCATGATTGTCTTCCCGGGTTTCCCCTTGAAAATTCCAAATCCGTCTGATTCAAAGGATGCTTCATCAATGTACCTAGTTTCTTGTAAGGCCAGTATCGAAATGCCAAGTCTGTGTAGTTCTGCTGTTAGCTGTTTCAGCTTTCCAACCTGAATGAGAGAATTAATATTGTATGTTCCGAAATAGTACTTTCTTTTATTCTTGAATTTAGCAAGGTTCATGTGGGGCTCCGATTCACCCACTAGCTTCATCACCCATGGACTTCCAGGCACTCTGGAATCCGAATGCCTGACTTTGTCGTCAGGGTAATATAAATTATAAGAAGCCATTTTCATGATATTAATGTTGGGTTTAGTGGTTGGATCAAGTCCAACTTTGTACAACTAAGGTTGTTAGCCATAGAGGGTTGGCACATTTTCCAACTGGGTGCAAAAACAGTCAACCCTCCTCCTTTCTCATTCCAGACTTGGGACCGGACAATGGCGGAGTTATTATTATTATTATTATTATACTATGGCGTACTGGCCTGTTTGCCATCTCTTGATGAATACAGTGCATTTGCATTTGTCAGTTGGCACAGGCTAGAGTAAAAGGTGGCTTTTCACCGATGTCTCAGTCTCACTCATGGCTGTGATTATATGGAAGCTACTGAGGTATGGGTGGTGCTTAGTAATGGCATTCGGGGCACAGTCAGTGCCTGTGAATGCTGTGAAAGGTTCTACTCATAGGGTTAGGACTACTGTTCTGACTCAGTGAGGAAAGCAATGGCAAACTACCTCACTCCTCTTCTTGCCTAGAACGCCTCAAAATAGAGCTGCCTTGGGTTTTTGTTGGTATCTACTCACATAACGTAACGGCGGTACTTTTTGAGGATCCAACCAGCCTTCGGGCTGACTACCTAACAGACAGACACTATGGCGTACAACGGCGAGATAAAGCTAATTTTCAGCCTCTTGGTGTCAGAAACAAAACGCGGGGGCCCTAATTTATAGGGTCCACGAAGACTACACTTTAAGGCTCTACTAAAACCAACAGTTTCTGAGATATTCCCAGAAAACTATTTTCAAATAAATGAAGGAATGCAAGGCGGTAACCATGACAACAGTATCTTGAGAGGTGACATCCAACTTTCCATCCATTTCTGTAAAAAGCAATGCCACTCGGTCTATTAAGTTTCTGTGAAAGTTTGCAAATGGCTATAAGGTTATTACGGAACCAATTTAGACTGTAAAATTCATCAAAGCATTAAGGAGGGTCAAGGGGTACCCTAGGATTTTTTTCACACGACTTACACGTGTGATATGTCGTACAGAAGGTCTATTATACCTCCAAAGAGCAACATTATTTTCTAAAATTCCTGAATTGAAATAGTATTTTTTGCGGCTTTTAGGAATTTGGGCCATTGTAGGCTAGAAAACCTAAAGTTTCAAGCACCACAAGCATTTATAATTTACTAGCAGTAGTACCTGGCTTCGCCCGGTGGATTTTTTTTATGGATGATAATGAATACTACTACATAACTGGAGCGCTCAAGGATAAGGAACGGAATAAATGAAAGTTAATTTGAAAGCACCAACGCTTATTGCAGCTGATAACTTCAGTATACTGCACCAACACCATCGCCCTTATACAAAGGCATACTATTGTCATGATGATAAATGTTTTAAGGGGCCTAAGAAATCTTTTTGTACTAATTACTTCCCGTGACTGCAATTTATAAGCAGCTCGCAATTCTGCACCAGAACATTGGTAGGGGCGACGTGATGCAGCTCGCATTGCCAGGCAACAATAGACTTAGGTATTATTGAAGCTGTTCGGGAGCGCTTGTTCTTCCGACTTACTGAACAAAATTCAATCTTAAAGGTTACCTGAGAGGTGTAGCCTAATGCCACATAGCCTAAACTATTCCTCATGAATCTGGCTATCACTTACAAAAATAATTTTTCGAATCCGACTGGTAGTTCCAGAGATTAGCGCGTTTAAACACACAAACAAACAAGCAAACTCTTCAGCTATAAAGGAATATGTCCTGACTGACTGATAATCAACGCACAGCAAAAACTTCTGGATATAATTGCATGAAACTTCGAAAGTATGTTCCTACCGTAGTGCAGTTGCTCACTGAGAAAGGTTTTTTAAAAATTCCTATTTTAAGGGGGTGAAAAGTGGTGAAATGTGATTTTACATTTTTGTTATACTTAACTGGGACAAAATATCGAAGTTGTCGCATAAAGACCGGACATAGCTCATTTTACGCCCCTCGATGCGAGAAACAATACTCGGTGTGAAAACCATATTTTAAGGCCCTAAAACAAACAGTTTCAAAGATATTCCCAGAAAACTATTTTCGTTCTTATAAACTGATGAACTAATAGCAAGTCCATATCCATGGCAACCGTACGCTCTGATAAACTGATGAATTAATCGCAAGTCCGTATCCATGGCAACCGTAGCTCAAGATATGACATCCAATTGCCCATCTATCCCTGTTGGAGGCAATGCCAATCCACTTATTATCTAAAACACGATAGACTAGCTGCGAGGATCAGCGGTAACATTCTAGCTTGCTGGGCCCAAGGTTGCAGGTTCGTATCGTGGCGCAATCAACTGGCATTTGAGGGTGCGCAAATGCAAGGGAACCATGTCAGTAGATTTACTGGCATGTTAAAGATCCCCTTCGGGGCAAAATTCTAGTACCCCGGCGTTTCTAAAACCCAGAGAAGTTAAAAGGAACGTAAATCCAATAACATTATTATTAAAGCACGATAAGAACATTAGAAATCTAAACGGTAATCCCCTTTTCAAGATATATCTAAACACGATAAGAACATTAGAAATCTAAACGGTCATCCCTCTTTCAAGATATATCTATATCATAATTTAGAAATAACATTCTATGTTTTAGAACTCCAATAACGAACATTAGTGTGAGATAGCGCCATCTAATACCACCTTCAATTTTGTAACACTACAGTAGCGACTACCAAATAAAGGTAGCTATCAAGCTACGTTCAATTTCATAAACACAGGGCTCACAAATCCCGTATAGTTAAGTACAAACATATCAGTCTGGTCGTTATGTCAGTAGCAACGAAGCTATGTGGCGGCTATTGCCGTTTCCGTAACACTATAGGCATCCCACCGTCACATACCCCAATATGCACTTACAGAATTGTGTACCAGTCTATTTTACTGAAAATAATTTCTACGAGCGAGTATCAATTCCGCCAAAAACCACATTCACTACCTTTTCCAACATTTACACAAGATGTTGATTTTGAAAGCTCTTTTCTGCATGTTAAGGTACAGAGATATTACACGTGGAATGTTACAATAAAAAGTTGACAAATCTGAATTCAAGGAACTGCTGTTCAGAATAGGCCTGGTGTTAAATATGCAGAAGCTTTCGGTATAGGTTAAACTGCCCATGTTCGTAACATGGAATGTTTTCCTTTGACAATGCATCTATTGATATCGCGCCAGGAAAAGTCAGTTTGGTTTGAACTGCGTATGTCTCCCCGCTCACTGCGTATCGTGCTTTCCAAAAACATAAAGTTGGTCAGTACTTGCTTCACTCACTCAGCACATTCCTTCTTTCACTGACCGCGTGTCATCTGCTGCGATAACAACCATTGGCATGCGGGAAGCTGATATATTTAGGTTAGGAATAGGCGGACCACGCATGCATACTGCAAGACCCCCGCACCCTGTCACAGCGAGGTAAACTGCCATCTCCTGGCAGGATGACAATACACCATGTGCGAGGGCAACGTATTTCAAAGATCTCTAAAAACACAATAATCAGGAATTATTTAGAGAGGCATGTGAGGCAAAAGGGTTGTTGGAGAATTACAATTCCTGGGATGTAACACTGGAAGAAGCTACACAATAGGCTATACATCAGCGGCCAAGGTGAGAGATATTTTAGCTATTGGTCTATTAATAGTGGCATGTTGACGTTCAAATCATCAATAATTGAGGGAAAAGTACACCCTGAATAGCTCAAGGAAAAATAATTTTAATTCGCAATTACAGTATTCGCAATTGTTATTAACAAAGCGAAATGACAAGCACTTACTGCAGCAGGAGTACATTTAGACAAAACCAGTTTTTCCCATGGGCAACCGTATGTGGCGTGCTCACGAGTATCCGGACAACAAAATCGTTATGTCTCAGCAGAATATGGCAAAACCAAAAACGTAATTTTCAATTGTGTTCACATAATGTAACATCTTACCCTGCAGACTTTCTCAACTCTATGAAATTCCCACTTTGCTGTTCATATCAATATACTGCATGTATGAGAATTTTCAAAATTGAAATCGACCCACCAGTAGCCGAGATTGCTGTAATAGAATAGACCAATATCAGCAATAATGCATCGTCCCCATTGTCTTCATCGCGAGCGAAGCCGCAGGTACCTGCTGGTATTAGTATATATTAAAGGGGTCTTCCTGTGGATGGGGACTTAACACAACAGTGTGGATCTGTTTTTATGTCACGTGTAATGTGTTTCGTCTACGAGGTTCTCAATTTTATTTTCACGTCAGGAAGTACACGTTAGCTGCATTTAGTTTGAGAGCACATTTTAACTAGTCGTTTTTTAAATCGACAAACGGGTTCCAAACCCCTAACCATTGCAACAGTAGCTAAATTAATTACGTCTGGTTATTAATACCGAAGACCGTTCGAAGAACGGGTACTTCTGCTAATTTTTGTATAAGACTAGCAATCCACTCCGGGTTCGCCCGGTATCTTTAACAGTTTACCCAACGTAAGCTTAAAAGGCGCACGGACGGCAGGTCCTAGACGTAATTCAGAAAAGCCGAGGTGAACAAGAAACTCCAAGACATATAAGCTAGGCCTACTCTTCTCTGAAGTCTTAAATCGACTCGATAGTTTGATGCTGGCTGAAGCTGGGGTGTTAGGCTAGCTCGTAAACTCACTCCGGAGCTAGTAATTTAAATTTCCACTCAATGGAGATTGTTGGAAGAAATGAAAACGTAAAAATACTTATAGTGAGCGATGTATTAAAGATAGAGATATGCTGTCAGGGACTTTCTTGTAGAACTTCTCATGCTGAACAATTCTTACACTCATAGTATATCGATATTTTAACGATTTACCCAGCGTACGCTTAAAAGGCTAAACTGCAGGTTTTTCTTCGATTCGGCTCGGCTTCCTTTGCTCATAAATGATTTTTTTCTGCAGAAACCTTCCTCGAGAAATCCTTTACAGAATGGTGAAAACTGCATCAAAATCCATCCAGTGTTTATCGAGATCGAGGACTTTCATTTATACTAAGTAGAGAATATCTGCCCTGTCTTCGCACGGGAGCACCTAAATAACTTTCTACTCTGCTCCGAAGTCTTCACCTGAATGTAGCGTTAATGTTGGCCCTGGTCTTGGCCGCCTGACTCTAAGGCTTGCTAGCTGACTGACTCGCACATTTTCATAACTGGGGTGTCTTATGAAACTGGAGTTAGCATATCTCGTAGATGTAAATTAAATTGTGTTTGTAATCAAAAGGTTTTTGTGTGGTAATATTAATCTAGATATTTAACGTCCTTGACTTTCATAGTGCTTCAAGAAACAACGAAATTCGGCATGCAAGCTACCCTTTGGGTGTCAAATAACAAAGCTTGCACCCGGCACCGAGGCCATACGATATTATTATTATTATCTATGACAAAAGGAAGCCAAGCAATATTTATGTGACGAAAGTCGGGGGGAAAACGAGCGTATATGCGCTGTATTAGCTTCTGCTGGCTAATCTGTTAAATACTGGTATATAATTTTATCAATTCTATATTAGTACTAGCAGCAGTACCCGTTGTTCAAACGGTCTTCGGTATTAATAACCAGACGTTATCAATTGAGCTACTGTTGCAATGGTTAGGGGCATATCAATCCTTCATAAGTTTATCAGAGCGAATTTAGTTTTCTGGGAATATCACAGACACTGTTAATTTTAAGGGCCTTAAAATGTGGTTTTCAGAGACCCTCTATAGACTCCCGAATTTTGTGTCTCACATTGAGAAGCGCAACATATGATTTGGTCGACCTTCTAGGATAAATTTTATATTTCGCCTATTTAAGCATGTATTTTGAATTTCTTTTCCCTATACCCACCCTTCTATGAGAAGTATGGTGAAGAGTTTTATAAATGATTGGTGTATTGACTCTCATGTATACCATACCTCATTTTCAGAGTTGGGAAAAATACTCCCAACATGTATTTTCGATACAAAATACTCACTGAAAATAATTTTAGATACAAAATACACTTATAAAATTTCTGAAAATACAAAATAGTATTTTAAAAATGCAATTCAAAATACAAAATACTTTTAATAAAATATGCTTCTCTCCAATTCAAACCTTTCAAAATGACATTATTATATAGGCCTACTGTATATATTATTATCAGTGACCAGGATGGGTGCGCGCATTGACATGCAAGATCAAAGGGTTCAAATCCAACCGTCAGCCTTCATGAAATGGTTTTCCGGGACGGTACTTCCTGATAGGTCTTGGCCGCTTTCTTCCAACCCCTTGCCCTATTGTCATTTCGTTTGCCATCAAGCCTGCTGGTGAGGATGTCGTCAGGAAGCTCGTCCAGCCGTGAAAACCATTGCCACTTAGAAACTTACCTCTCCTAGTCCCCGAACCCATAAAATGGGGAATATATTGTGCCCTTTCAGCAAGAAATATGCAAATCACAGTATGCCAGCATTGCTCAATTCGGGATTTTCGGGGCTGCGGTAAGTTCTCCCACTCTGTGACTTACACATTTTGGATTAAATAGAGGATACACTTGCAAAAGTAATAACAAAATCAACTCCTATTTTAACACATTTAATTAATCAAAATTATGGCGCTACAAACAATAAAATAAATAAACTACTGACCAATACCTTTCTACTTGTTCAAAGTGAACAAGGAATAGCATAAGAATAAAACAAATATTAGATTAAAACACATGGTTTTCTTTAAAACCAACAATTCATGATTATTTTCACTTCCATAAAGTACCTATCTTAAAGTTCCATATAACTACGAGCTTCTTTGGCTCGATACTTTTCCATAATAATGGTGTCATACTTTGGTACACCTCAAGAACTTTTTTTTATCTTTTCTTATCATCAAAACAAATATATAATTACATTTAAAATTATATGTTAATTATCCACTTCAATATTTGGGCTCTTCACATGTTCTCAGTATTTACCACCTCTCTCAAGTTTTGCAATTTCACTACGGTGATCGGGAAACTACTTGTGTACTCCAGAGTTATAAAGATTACTTGACAAAGTCAAAACCTATGATTACTCCCGAAATCTAGTTACCTTCATAAAACTCGTGGATTTCTATTTCCATACAATATTACAATAGGGATTTCTATTTAATTCATTTGTCTTATAAGACCATTATCACATAAGAAAACTACGATCTGAACTGGCAAGCGATAATATCAATCTACAAGGACCTCGGTTCAACGCCCTGGTCATTAACAACTTTAAACACTCACGGTGTATTTAGCACTTCTTACAAATAGCCTTTTCCCCAACCCTCATGCGGCTAGGGTCTGGTCAATTACTTGAGCGTGATTTATGACAGGGAGGGCGGCTCCCTGTCTAGCCCGCAGTTGGAGCTCTCTTCAATGCTTTTAAAACAAACCTTCCTTTTATTTTCAGTTCTATGGAGAGACCTGGCATTTAACTTCTCTTTTCACTTCCAACAATATTCTTTGGCTCATAAACCACTCTCGTAACCTTGGCATTTATTAATTATGAAGGGTCCTCGTTGATTGGGAAGAGTAATACACATTCTACGACGAATAATAAGGGGCTTCAACAACAAGAGGATTCTAAGTTCGAATCTCTTAACATGCCTCGGGAACCATTTCCACATTGGAGGACTTATACAAGACGCGATTTAGAGTCGGCCGTGGCCTACATGACATACGCTCAATAATACCATACATTTGCTCCCTTTTATATAATAACACACACATGTCCTCGTGATCTACGTCACAATTAGAGGACTTACAACATATCTCAATTCAATACAATCAACTACCCCTCATAAGTAATTTACCAAGTACATTTAAATTCTACGCATTCCTAGTGTGACTTTTATTTAATTGCGTTCCATTGCGCTACACATTACTTTACGGCCCAATGTCTTCCAAAGAACTGATAAATTTCATAGTAACAATTGATACATATCTCAATTTTTATATTTATCTTTTCCGTTGACAATAAATCGCTCCATTTTTAAGAACATGCATTTACATCATGTCTTATACATTTGTTAAGGCTCCAACGCTCTATATTTTTATATCATTCAATTTAATCTTTATTTAGATTTCTTTACCTTGTTATTATTATTATTATTCACATCATGTCTTCATTCCTTACAAAAGCTCAACAGCTATTTCTTTCATATAATTCAAATTTACCTTTATTTAAATATCTTCCATTATAATTATTATTATTACGCTTGCTTTTATAACATTCGTCAAATACACTGACATTTTATTCCATGCATTTCCTCTACATGATTTATTCTTTCACATTATTATTTATTATTTCTCAAGACTTTATTTATGTTCAGATCGCGTTCTTATTTAGTTATTATTTATTTAAAAACATCCCTTTTACTCAAAACTCCGGTGGAATTGTACACAAAAATTTCCCCGACACCAAAACATAATGAAAATCTTTACTCACATGTCTAAGGTCGTTTTCTGACCTTCATTCTCGTTCGATGTGTCATTTTTTCCCACCTTCTTGACTTACTCCATATCGTACAAATTCATCTCATGTACAAACATTTCTTGACACATATTCAATACATTTAACACAGACAACATTTTTAATACACTGGTGTATCCGTTTAGAACACACAATAAAACACTAAAAAATATATTACTTTAACACACAATCTTGATATATTTACACTTCACAACTTTTGATCACTAGGCCGTCTTTTTAGCCTATCACACGTGACCTCTTAATCTCCCGTCTCCAAGGGTGAAATTTATTCAATGTCGGCTTCCTATCCTGCAGAATACGAAAGTCTCGAATCATCTACTTATTCCCTGGAATAACAATTCTTCGAATCCTTTTCCTGATGATCGGCTATTTCTCTAGCTTGAACGGCTCCCCTTTTAGATCTGGTTTATCGATCCTAGCGAAAGTCTGTTCTGATCGAGGTCCCCTCGATAACCTATCGATGACCTATGGATTTTTTAGCAACTAATACTTCTCGAGTCTTAGTGCTTTCGAATAGTTCGTCTGCTTTCTTGAGACCATGTCTATAGTTTCCGTTCTTCTTTGTTTATTCGGTTCTCGCACTTCTAATTTTCTGAAATACGTTGCGAACCTTACTCTGTTTTTCCCTGTTCGGGTTCTTAAAAATTGATAAACTGTTTATCTCGCTGTTCCGGTACTTCCGTACGTTATGATACTTTTGGTCATTTACTGAAAAGACCTATCGCCTGAATCCTAAGTTCGCAGCCTGCTTTAACTGTATTTTATGAACTTTTACGGTAAACTTTGCACTGTCGGACCTAAATCCTTTAACTAGGATTTTCCTAATTTTTCAACACGGCGATACTTTAATATTTCTTCTTTGCAACTCCTTCTGGAGGCACGCAAGTTACTGATACTGCGACGCCCGTGGCTGTAGGATATTAATTCTGCGGTGTAATACAGCGTTTCTCCCCTCAAGGAGTACTGGTAAACTGCCTTCGATGTCTGATACAGCGTAACGCCCCTCTGGACGGACTAATACTGCGTATACGATGTGATGCAGCACCTCCGCTCACGGTGTGCTTGTAGACTGCATGAACTGATACAGCGTAACGCCTCCCTGGGCTATCGTAAACTGCATTCGGTGTGATACAGAGTGACGCCCCCTCACGGACTGTCGGAATACTGCATGATTGGCTTGGTGAGGCCAGGGGTTTTATACCTTTTAATCAAAAAAGATAAAATCCTAGTCCTTTTCGTGACCAACTTTTGAACTAATTGTCGCACAATTATAAAAATTATATCTCCAGAAAG
Organism: Meconema thalassinum; assembly: GCA_946902985.2. Classification (NCBI taxonomy): domain Eukaryota; kingdom Metazoa; phylum Arthropoda; class Insecta; order Orthoptera; family Tettigoniidae; genus Meconema; species Meconema thalassinum. The sequence goes on from OX336388.2 coordinate 1,005,641,772, forward strand.
CTCGTCTTCCAAACGTAAAATGATCTTCCTGTGCATGGAAATCGATCGTGCATTTCCGAGATATTAATTAATTTTTAGTCTTCAACTGTGTGGGTGTTGCTGTTCATTTTTAATTCTCCCACTCCTTGGGTCCCGGTGAACCCCCAATGACGTCTGCTGCATTTGCACTTTCCTCCTGTGCAATTATTAAAGGGTTTTTCTTTACACAAAAATCTTTAATCCGAAATGATTCACCGTACTGTATTTGTTTACTTATTTTTATTCTCGTAAACGGGTTAAATTTAATTATTCTTGTTCTGACTCAGCAGCGAGGTTGCCGTTTTCCTGCAACGTAAGAGCAATTTCCGAGTCGAGCTTCTTCGTCTTACAGTCCAAACTTTCCACTCGTTCTATTAATATCCATGACTGGCTCCTTATAAATGTCAAGAGGCATGAGCTCATCTTATGAACACCTGTTCCCAGCGCTTGCACAATGTTAGGCTAGAATCCTGGCTTGAAATCTCTCTCCGTTCCCTTAGAGACTGTATGATTCTTTCATTCCTTTCACAAAATACATGGATTTGACCCCCTTTGAAGCCAATGGTACATGGGTTCATCTCTCCCCTCCTTAGGTAAATAAATTTTCGAAAAATTTTGAGGAAATTTATTTCAATTATTCATAAAAATCTTATTTTTCTTTTTAACTGTCGAAGCCATCATAACGTTATCCGTACCTTCTGATTTTTATTCCTTCAAAATCCCACGATAATTTGATTTCTTTCATCTTTTTAAGTCATATCCGGTAATTGTGTCGGTTGGGTACGCTCTGTCCCTACCCTTTCTTTCCCCTCTTTATCTTTCTGGACTTCAGGTTTCCAGAACCTCATTCTTCTTTACGGGTGTGGTCTATCCCTACCCGTTCCTTTATTTCATCATTCTCCTTTCTTAAATTGAAATTTTCTTCTTCAATAAAATCAATTATTTCTTTTATTTCCCAATATAATTTCTCCAATTCGCATTCGCACTCGAATGTTTGAGCTCTGTTTCCTTTTTCTATCTCATTCTCGTTTTTATCAAATGTGGATTCCTCATCTCTAAATTGTTCCATAACCAGGGCTTGTTCATTGGCTTCATCGAAGTCTTCGGGAGGGTAATACACTTTTAAATTTGCTGAATTCATGGTCACTTCGTGATTTGTTTCACAGTGCCGAATTCTATAGGCATTATTTCTCAAATCCCTTATTATTTGATACGGTCCGTGGTACATTTTCTGGAACTTTTTGTACAGGCGGTTCCCTGGATCCGAAATGGCTGGTCTTTTTACTAACACCATTTCCCCTGCTAATAGTGGCCGATGATACCTCTTGTGCCTATTTCTTCTTTGCCTCCTGTTGGCTTGAGCTTTTAGGTGCTCAAAGGCTCTTCTAATACGTACATCTCTTCCAGGCTGAGCGTCTGCTGGCCTAGGAATTACCAGACTCCAAGGTCTCTCTGGTTGCTCATTCCGATGTAACGTTATTGGTATCTCTCCCGTAGATTCATGGATTGTGTTGTTTATACAAAATTCGATAATATCCAAGATATCTATCCACTTCCAATTTTCTTCGGCACAGTATATTCTACAATACTTGGCCGTCTCCCTCATCACTCTTTCTACAGGATTTGCCTCAGGATGGCGAATACTTGACAAAATCTGACGTATTCCAAGTCTTTCTAATTCTTGTCTGAACTCTACACTGGTGAAACAACTACCGTGATCCGACAACAAATTCTCAGGTTTTCCCAGAATCGGTATCACTTTTTCTTTGAGTCGTTTTAACACCTGCTTGGTACTAGTCTTCTGTATGGGAGCAAGGACAACCATTTTAGTGAAGACATCCATAGCCACCATTATGTGTCGATTTCCTCTTCTTGCCTTTGGCAAAGGTCCGAAGTTATCAATAGATATGATTTGACCTGGCCTTTCTGGCAACAATGGTATAGGCTTTTTTCTCATCAGAAATGCATTTGGTTTGATCCTTTGACATAGATCACATGTCTTTAACGTGTCCTTTACAGTTTCTCTCAGTCTCGGCCATACAAATGCTTCTTTCAGCATCGAGACTGTTTTGTCGACTCCCATATGTCCGAACGATCTATGGGCTAACCATACTATTTTCCTCTCCAAAATTGCAGGTACAACAATCCTTAATCGTGTATGGTCAGAGTCCACAAACTTATATAATAATCCATTATAAAATGTGTAATCTTGAGCTATCTTATCAGCTTCCGTGTACGCCGGTGTTCCCCTTATCAAACTTCCCTCAAGGAAAGATATGAGCATGTTCATCCATGGATCCTCACGTTGCCGTTGACTAATGCTCCTTAACTCATTTAGAGTACGCTGATCCCTGTCTTCCAAATCAATAGCCATTACTTCCTCTTCTGTGGACTCTGGCTGTCTACTTAAATAGTCTGGAACTATATTTTCTTTTCCTGGGCAGTATTCTATCTTTACATCAAATTGTTGAATGTATAAAGCCCAACGCATCAACCTTTGACTGGATAGATCAGTCTTCATCAAAAAGGTTAAGGCTTTATGATCCGTTCTTAAAATGACCTGAAACCCATATACGATCTTTCGCCAATATTGCAGCGCGTGCAATATCGCTAACAGCTCGATTTCTCTGATCGTATATTTTTTCTCATGTGGTTTCAGTCTCCGACTTGTGAAAGCTAGATAATTTCTCTTATCAGGGTTATCCGGGTCTTCCTGATATAGCATTGCCCCTATTCCAATCTGGGATGCGTCTGTTTGAATTATAAATTTCTGATTAAAATCAGGATATCCTAGCTTCACATAGTTTAAGAGCATTTCCTTGGCCTCCACAAATGCTTTTTCTGTTTCCTCCGTCCATTTCCACTTGCCCCCCTTCTTCAGAAGGTCCTGTAGTGGTGCAACAGTTTTTGTGTATGATGGACAATGTCCTGAGAAGAATCCAATCAGTCCCAAAAACTGGCGAACGTTCCTCACCTTCAAAGGCCTTGGAAAATCTCTTATCGATTCTAATTTGCATGGATTTGGTTTAACACCATCCTTGTCATTCACATGCCCTAAAAATGTTACTTGTCTTTGACAAAAATTTGACTTCTTTAAATTGATTTTAAAATTTGCCCTTCTTAAGTCTTCCAATAATTTCTTCAACTTTTCTAAATGTTCCTCAATATTCTCCGAGGTAAGCAAAATATCATCCACATAACGGATAGTGCAATCTCTCACTTCCTCTGACAAGTTTCGATCAAGCGCTCTTATTAAGGCAGATCCCGCGGTCTTCAATCCAAACGGACATCTCCTAAAACAATAGGTTTGTTGGTCGAAATGAAATCCAGTCAACAAGCTGGTTTTCTCTTCCAGTTCGAGATGATGATACGAAGAAGTCATGTCAATATTTGTGAAAATCTTCTTGCCTTTGAACTTCCTCAGTATTTCTTTTATGGGTGGTGCCGAATCATTTTCTGGTATGATTTTTGCATTTAAATTTCTGGCATCTAGACACACCCTTACTGAGCCATCCGGTTTACTCACAATCACTAATGGACTAACATATGGTGTCGCCATCTTTTCTATAACACCTGCATTCATCATCTCCTGCAGTGTTTTCTTAGTTTGTGGGTAATGTTTTTCCGCAACCGGGTATGGTTTTTGTCTGAACGGTGCCCAATCATTGACTTGGAACGCGTATTTAAAATTTTCAATCTTCCCTGGCTTGGAATCAAATACGTCCCTAAAATTCAATAATAATTTCTTTAATTGTTCCTTATTTTCGAGGTTAACTTTAGCTTCCTCTACTTTTCCTGACAGGTTGGTCTCGAACTCAGTTTCCAAATTATCTTCGAGTTCTATGTTGAGGACTTCAAATATCCTTTCTATGTCCTCATAACCTTCTTCCGTTACTTCTTCCACATGCCATACCTGTTCTCCTATTTTCGCATCCTGTTCCTGTAGGTTAATGTTTTGTTCATCCACATCCTCTCTTTGGATTCTAATGCAGTTTTGCGCTAGGTCTATGATGACCTTGTTTTCACGGATAAAATCAATACCTAATACGACATTATACGGTAATTGATTTACCAGCAAAAAGCATTGCGAAATTTCAGTGTTACCCATGATCAGATCAATGTATACCTGAAATTTGCATGTTAAAGATTTTTCAGGGATAATTCCCTTAATCTTTACACTTGATGTGGGAATTTTTAATACGCGGCCTCTTATTTCCAATTCATTCAGAAGGGTTTGCGTAATTAAACTTATTGTGGATCCGGTATCAATCAATGCCCTGACCAGTAATCCTTCTATCCTTAGCATAATTATGGGTAATTCTCTTTTGATAGGTGGGATTCCTTCCACCTCCTCATTAATTAGCTCATCTGGTCTTGCTATCCAATTCACAATTTCTACCTCCTCCCAGCTCCTGGTATGTTTCCACTTTTGACGATTTAAATTTGTAGTTTTTTTTTATCCTGAGGGCTTTCTTTCCCCTCATTCTTTATTTGAGCTTGTAGTTCCAAGCTTTGAGCTCCATCTAGTCGGTCGGGTGATTTCCGGTTCTTGATTGCCTCACTCCAACGGACTTTTTGCCTTTCAGGTACGTCTGGTCGTTCGTTCATGTAACGAAGACTTTCCTGATATCTTTCCTCTATTTCGGCCCGATATTCATCATCCCTATCCTCTGGCCTTACGTTCCTTCTGGGATAATTCTCCCATTTCTTTCTGTTCTCTTGCCTCTGATGGTTATTGTTATAGGGTCGGCTCTCTTGTTGCCTATAACCCGTATTCCTAGGATTTCTTCCTCGATATCCTCCTCTGTAGTAGGGCTGTATTCCTCTAGGCTCTTGGTGCCCTACTCTCGACCTAGTCCTTGAGTATCAGTGCTAGTGGACTGATTCCGGGTCGATGGTTTTTCTCTGGTTTCCTGACTGCTGGCCATGTGTACCTGTTCAGTCTGTCTTTGGTGCCTAGGAGTTACGTGTGACGTCGTCATGTCTAATTGACGTAATACACTCTCCACTTCCACAGCACTTCTGGCTTTGGATGAGATTAACAGCCTCTGAATCTCATATGGAAGTTGTCTTGCAATGGCGGCACACAGGTCGTTCTCAGCTGGAGCAATGTCAAGTTCGCGGAATTTACACAGCTGAGCGGTAAAAAATTCCGAGTACTTAGTTGGTGCATTTGTGCTGTACTTCCTAGAGTACAGATCTAGCCTCAAATTCTCCTGGACATCTGCTGCCCAATATCGTTTTAAAAAGGCTTCTCTAAAGCCTTCCACCGTATCAAAGGTGTACCTAAAGCTTCTGAACCAGGTTAGACAATCACCTGCCAACAGCTTCTCAATAGCTCTCAGTCTCCGATCCTGAGGAACTTTCATTTCGTTTAAGTACTCTGCGACTTCCTTTAGCCAGTATTTTGGAGTAATTGACATGTTATTACCCGTAAACTTTACCGGTCTGTCCTCATTCGATTTGATAATGTTTATTATCTGACCATTTGTCTGATTCATGTACGGGGTTGACATCGCCATCGGATATCCTGGGTTCTTATAAGGGCTCTCCCCTCCTAAGTCCCTATCTGTATCTATGCCTTGTTCACGAGGATCTGTCCATCCTGTCTTTGGAAACTCATCCTGACTTTCAAATTCTAATTTCCTTTCCCTTCGGGCACTTTCTTCATTAGCCATGAGTTGGATTTCCATTTGACTGTTCTTATGTTCAGTCCTCTCCAACCGTGATCTTAATTCATTTTGAATTCTTTCTTGATTCCTTTTACTATCTTCCTCTACCTTTTTGAGTTGGAATTTCTCTTCCCTGAAACTATCCCTGATTTCAGCTAATTGATCTTCTACCTCTTTCTTGATGACCATGACCTGTTCTTTTACAATTTCTGGCTTAACGTCACCTTTAGTATCTAAGTCTTCTCGCATTTCCTTTATCTTTTTCTCCATCTCTTTTTGTCCTTTGTAGACTTTATCCTGGATCTTGTTCATATCCTCTCGGGCCTTTCCTTGTTCCTCAAATATAATTGTTATGTCGGTCATAACCTTATCTATATCTCCCTTTGTGTCTCTCATTTGTTTTGTTAATCCTATTACGGTTTCCTGAATTCCCGTAGCCCCTTTATCTATCCTCTCTATTTTTATGAGTTGTTCATCACGATCCCTTTTTCGTTGCGTGCTTTCCTTCTTAAGATTCCCTTCATATTCACCTAACTTTGTAGTAATATCCTCCTCATGCTTCCTCAACCATCCATCTACCTGTCCCGTGAATACGTTAAATTGCAATTCCCTTTTGTTGGCATCGGCCTCACCTTGCTTCTTAACCTCAGTTATTTCTGTCTGTACTTTCTCGACTTTCCCCTCGAGGTTTTCTACTTTCTTTTCCATCCCTCCAAATCTGTCTCCTAACGCATCAATACTACTTTTTATCTCTCCTTGGGATTTTTCACAAATACTTTTGTTCGATTCTATTTGAGCTTCTAAAATTTTCTGCACACCTTGGATCTGGGTTACAAGTTCCTTTTTACATTCGTCTCCATTTTTTTTACAAGTTGTTTCCATAGAACCAATTTTATCCTCGATAATTTTAAAACGATTTTGACATTCATTCATGGATTTTACCGTACTATCGTTCAAGGTATTTATTTGGACTTGCAATCCTGAATGAAATCCTTTATTTTCCTCTTTTAACTCATTTAACTTCTTCCCAAACTCAGTGTCAAAACCTTGAATTTTGGTATTCATTGTTTCTTCTAAAACCTTGGACCCCTCTTTCATTTCCTTAATTTCAGCCTTCAGTTCCTTATTCATTTTTATACAGTTAGCTTCAATAGCTTCTAATTTAGTTCCCATGTTATCTCTATTAGTTTCGATGGCTTCTAATTTAGTCCCCATGTTATCACTTTTAGTTTTTAGTGACCCCAAACTCTCATTTATGGATTCAAACTCTTTTTTATTTTCATCCTTTTGGAGACCCAATGTATTGTCTATCGTTCCCAATTTATTGTTTATGGCCTCCAACCTCTCATTGCTATCGGCTTTTATAGCCTCCAAAAACCTCTGCATTTCCTCACTCAATGCCATTTTATTAGAATATAGTGGGCTACTCATGCCACATCGCTAGAACATGCTTGAGAGATGGTAATCTGAACTTTTGTGTCCCAATTTCTTCAAAAATTACTTTGGTACGGGTTTTTACTACACCGTACCCTTTTGATATTCTTATTCAAACTCAAAAACCTTTATGGAAGTATTTAAAATTCAAAATTTCGAAAAACAATTTTTTTTTCAAAAAATGAAAATTTTAATTTTTCGAGAAAACTCGGGGTTTTCCTAGGAAAACTCAGCCCTGCGTACTGGGCGCCAAAATCGATGATTTGCTGGGGGTTGTTTAATCCAGGGCTGCTCGGCGTGAGTTTCCAGGGACCCATGCGGTCAGTTAACATTATACGTTATAGCTACTCCTATCATTATTTTACTTTTCCATGAATTGACCGTCTTTAGTGTTCCTCTAATCATTAATCCAAGCACAGTATTTCTATTCACCCCCCTGTGCCCTTTCAGCAAGAAATATGCAAATCACAGTATGCCAGCATTGCTCAATTCGGGATTTTCGGGGCTGCGGTAAGTTCTCCCACTCTGTGACTTACACATTTTGGATTAAATAGAGGATACACTTGCAAAAATAATAACAAAATCAACTCCTATTTTAACACATTTAATTAATCAAAATTATGGCGCTACAAACAATAAAATAAATAAACTACTGACCAATACCTTTCTACTTGTTCAAAGTGAACAAGGAATAGCATAAGAATAAAACAAATATTAGATTAAAACACATGGTTTTCTTTAAAACCAACAATTCATGATTATTTTCACTTCCATAAAGTACCTATCTTAAAATTCCATATAACTACGAGCTTCTTTGGCTCGATACTTTTCCATAATAATGGTGTCATACTTTGGTACACCTCAAGAACTATTTTTATCTTTTCTTATCATCAAAACAAATATATAATTACATTTAAAATTATATGTTAATTATCCACTTCAATATTTGGGCTCTTCACATGTTCTCAGTATTTACCACCTCTCTCAAGTTTTGCAATTTCACTACGGTGATCGGGAAACTACTTGTGTACTCCAGAGTTATAAAGATTACTTGACAAAGTCAAAAACTATGATTAACTTACTCCCGAAATCTAGTTACCTTCATAAAACTCGTGGATTTCTATTTCCATACAATATTACAATAGGGATTTCTATTTAATTCATTTGTCTTATAAGACCAGTATCACATAAGAAAACTACGATCTGAACTGGCACGCGATAATATCAATCTACAAGGACCTCGGTTCAACGCCCGGGTCATTAACAACTTTAAACACTCACGGTGTATTTAGCACTTCTTACAAATAGCCTTTTCCCCAACCCTCATGCGGCTAGGGTCTGGTCAATTACTTGAGCGTGATTTATGACAGGGAGGGCGGCTCCCTGTCTAGCCCGCAGTTGGAGCTCTCTTCAATGCTTTTAAAACAAACCTTCCTTTTATTTCCAGTTCTATGGAGAGACCTGGCATTTAACTTCTCTTTTCACTTCCAACAATATTCTTTGGCTCATAAACCACTCTCGTAACCTTGGCATTTATTAATTATGAAGGGTCCTCGTTGATTGGGAAGAGTAATACACATTCTACGACGAATAATAAGGGGCTTCAACAACAAGAGGATTCTCAGTTCGAATCTCTTAACATGCCTCGGGAACCATTTCCACATTGGAGGACTTATACAAGACGCGATTTAGAGTCGGCCGTGGCCTACATGACATACGCTCAATAATGCCATACATTTGCTCCCTTTTATATAATAACACACACATGGCCTCGTGATCTACGTCACAATTAGAGGACTTACAACATATCTCAATTCAATACAATCAACTACCCCTCATAAGTAATTTACCAAGTACATTTAAATTCTACGCATTCCTAGTGTGACTTTTATTTAATTGCGTTCCATTGCGCTACACATTACTTTACGGCCCAATGTCTTCCAAAGAACTGATAAATTTCATAGTAACAATTGATACATATCTCAATTTTTATATTTATCTTTTCCGTTGACAATAAATCGCTCCATTTTTAAGAACATGCATTTACATCATGTCTTATACATTTGTTAAGGCTCCAACGCTCTATATTTTTATATCATTCAATTTAATCTTTATTTAGATTTCTTTACCTTGTTATTATTATTATTATTCACATCATGTCTTCAGTCCTTACAAAAGCTCAACAGCTATTTCTTTCATATAATTCAAATTTACCTTTATTTAAATATCTTCCATTATAATTATTATTATTACGCTTGCTTTTATAACATTCGTCAAATACACTGACATTTTATTCCATGCATTTCCTCTACATGATTTATTCTTTCACATAATTATTTATTATTTCTCAAGACTCTATTTATGTTCAGATCGCGTTCTTATTTAGTTATTATTTATTTAAAAACATCCCTTTTACTCAAAACTCCGGTGGAATTGTACACAAAAATTTCCCCGACACCAAAACATAATGAAAATCTTTACTCACATGTCTAAGGTCGTTTTCTGACCTTCATTCTCGTTCGATGTGTCATTTTTTCCCACCTTCTTGACTTACTCCATATCGTACAAATTCATCTCATGTACAAACATTTCTTGACACATATTCAATACATTTAACACAGACAACATTTTTAATACACTGGTGTATCCGTTTAGAACACACAATAAAACACTAAAAAATATATTACTTTAACACACAATCTTGATATATTTACACTTCACAACTTTTGATCACTAGGCCGTCTTTTTAGCCTATCACACGTGACCTCTTAATCTCCCGTCTCCAAGGGTGAAATTTATTCAATGTCGGCTTCCTATCCTGCAGAATACGAAAGTCTCGAATCATCTACTTATTCCCTGGAATAACAATTCTTCGAATCCTTTTCCTGATGATCGGCTATTTCTCTAGCTTGAACGGCTCCCCTTTTAGATCTGGTTTATCGATCCTAGCGAAAGTCTGTTCTGATCGAGGTCCCCTCGATAACCTATCGATGACCTATGGATTTTTTAGCAACTAATACTTCTCGAGTCTTAGTGCTTTCGAATAGTTCGTCTGCTTTCTTGAGACCATGTCTATAGTTTCCGTTCTTCTTTGTTTATTCGGTTCTCGCACTTCTAATTTTCTGAAATACGTTGCGAACCTTACTCTGTTTTTCCCTGTTCGGGTTCTTAAAAATTGATAAACTGTTTATCTCGCTGTTCCGGTACTTCCGTACGTTATGATACTTTTGGTCATTTACTGAAAAGACCTATCGCCTGAATCCTAAGTTCGCAGCCTGCTTTAACTGTATTTTATGAACTTTTACGGTAAACTTTGCACTGTCGGACCTAAATCCTTTAACTAGGATTTTCCTAATTTTTCAACACGGCGATACTTTAATATTTCTTCTTTGCAACTCCTTCCGGAGGCACGCAAGTTACTGATACTGCGACGCCCGTGGCTGTCGGATATTAATTCTGCGGTGTAATACAGCGTTTCTCCCCTCAAGGAGTACTGGTAAACTGCCTTCGATGTCTGATACAGCGTAACGCCCCTCTGGACGGACTAATACTGCGTATACGATGTGATGCAGCACCTCCGCTCACGGTGTGCTTGTAGACTGCATGAACTGATACAGCGTAACGCCTCCCTGGGCTATCGTAAACTGCATTCGGTGTGATACAGAGTGACGCCCCCTCACGGACTGTCGGAATACTGCATGATTGGCTTGGTGAGGCCAGGGGTTTTATACCTTTTAATCACAAAAAGATAAAATCCTAGTCCTTTTCGTGACCAACTTTTGTACTAATTGTCGCACAATTATAAAAATTATATCTCCAGAAAGCTCGTCTTCCAAACGTAAAATGATCTTCCTGTGCATGGAAATCGATCGTGCATTTCCGAGATATTAATTAATTTTTAGTCTTCAACTGTGTGGGTGTTGCTGTTCATTTTTAATTCTCCCACTCCTTGGGTCCCGGTGAACCCCCAATGACGTCTGCTGCATTTGCACTTTCCTCCTGTGCAATTATTAAAGGGTTTTTCTTTACACAAAAATCTTTAATCCGAAATGATTCACCGTACTGTATTTGTTTACTTATTTTTATTCTCGTAAACGGGTTAAATTTAATTATTCTTGTTCTGACTCAGCAGCGAGGTTGCCGTTTTCCTGCAACGTAAGAGCAATTTCCGAGTCGAGCTTCTTCGTCTTACAGTCCAAACTTTCCACTCGTTCTATTAATATCCATGACTGGCTCCTTATAAATGTCAAGAGGCATGAGCTCATCTTATGAACACCTGTTCCCAGCGCTTGCACAATGTTAGGCTAGAATCCTGGCTTGAAATCTCTCTCCGTTCCCTTAGAGACTGTATGATTCTTTCATTCCTTTCACAAAATACATGGATTCGACCCCCTTTGAAGCCAATGGTACATGGGTTCAATATATAGACATTTTTATTATTATTATCATCGTAAGACCTAAGCTACCTGATGGAGATCTTTTGTGCTGGTACCTTTAGGGGATCTGCTTGAAGTGTCATGGGTTTTTGCCACCCTTCAAAATCCGACTTCATCGGCCATGTATCACACTACCACTAATCCACCACAGTGGTACAATAATATTTTGTATAGTGAATATCCTTTTTTTATATTTGTTTTGTTTACACTGACTGAGAGAACGCTATCTTTCAAAGATTATGTAACAAATACTGCCGACAACCGCAAGACGCATAACAACATATTGTTGAAACTTTGTGGTTCCACTTAGGGTCCAATACCAATACTCTCTGCTGTTCAGCTGTTGACTTTGCCTAATCTGTCACTTAATACTGTGCCTCAGTATGGATCAAGAGCATGCTGTTGTGGAATCATTTAGGGGCTTTGCGACATTGTGTTCATGTAGCCCCGTATACTTGGACTTGTGTGGAATTTGTCTGATGATTTGTGTTATTGTGTTGTCTGTATTAGCGTGAGTACTTGTAATTGAGACAAGGATCGTGGAAGGAAGCAGCCATGCCCTTAATTTAGGTACCATTCCCGCATTTGCCTGAAGTAGAAGTGAGAAACCACGGAAAACCACTTCCGGGATGATTGAGTTGGGAACTGAACGCACCTCTTCTATATTTTGCCTCAGACCAGAATTAAATTTCTTGACAGATTCGGGAATCGAACCCGGACCTCAGGGGCGACAGCCAAGAATACAGCTTAAGGTCAGATGAATAGAAACAGTTTGTGGCCCCAGAGTGTAGTGAATTACCACGCATCAAAGGAAATATAATGATCGTGTGGCCTCCGAAAAGGCCGAGTGCAGGTCTTTCGAGTTGACGCCCGTGGGCGACCTGCGCGTCGTAATGAGGATGAAGAATGATGAAGACGTCACATACACCCAGTCCCCGAACCACGGGAATTAACCCCAGGTGATTAGAATCCCTGATGGCTCGGCCGGGAATCGAACCCGGGGCACTTCGGGACAAAGCCTAGCACGCTAACCATTTAGCCACGGAGCCGGACATCAAAGGAATTGAACACTCAACAGGGATCTGGACCAAATTAATTACGTGACCGTTAATCTTGTGATCATGAGCCACGGACCTCCATTTTACGTGGAATCCGAACCACAGGACATGGCATTTCACTTCAAGAATCTCACATGTACTGACCGGGAATCGAACCCGATTTACCTTGGTGAGAGGCAAACAGTTTGACCACTGCGCCACCACGCCCCCTGGACTAAATTAAATCGGGGCCGAACACACCGCCTTCCCTACAAGCGCAAGAAATGCCTTCTTGCTGCGAATGTAGCGCTGTCAAGCAAACAGTGATGCATATTATTCAGACTGTCCCCTGAGATCCTAAAGTGGTGATGTAAGAAATCTGCACAAAGGAGCACTACAGTCAATTGACTACACATTTAATTTATACAATCAGTTGCATATTCTCCTTTGTAAATAATATGCCACAAATAAAATAAAAGAATAAATAAATGAATGAATTAATACCCCCTACCCCTTCCCTCAGGTTTATGGTTATCCAGACCTAGAAAAGTTGGGTCACTTATTATTGTCATTAGACTATTATTACCACCAACAAACAGCGGTAGCTGGGGCCCAGTTATCTGCAGTCTCAGTAGACATGGGTTCGAACCTCACCGTCGGCCGTCATTGAAATGGTTTTCCGTCGTTTCCCGTTTTTAACTTCAGACAAATGCTGGGACGGCACCTTCAAATAAGCCAAGGCTGTTTTCTTCCAATACCTTGCATAGTTTCATTCACCTTCATTCATTTCATATCTCATTAACTCCTCTCATTAGGTTGGCAACAGGAAGGGCATCTGGCCGTATAAACTACCCACCGCAAGCAAGAGTAAAATCATCGTAACTCATTTCTGTCACAGCCGAAACGGGAATAATATACATTAAAGTTATCATTTGTATCCCCATTTTCAACTCCAGGCAAAACATGGGACGGTACCTTCTGGCAGGCCACAGCCGCTTCCTTCCACATCCTTGAAACATCGGGTGAGGGGATACAACTGGGGAGGTGGAACGAGCACCTCGCCCAGGCGGCCTCACCTGCAAAGCGAACAGGGGCCTTATGAGGGAAGAGAAGATTGGGAGGGATAGGCGAGGAAGAGCAAAGGAGGCAGCCATGGCATTTACCTGGAGACGATGAGGGAAACCACGGAAAACCACTTTAAGGGTGTCTGAGGTGGGAATCGAACCCCCTGTACTCATTCGGAGTAGAGGGGCATGGTGGCTCAGCGGTCTAGCTGTATGCCTCTCACCAAGGCGGTCCGGGTTCGATTCCCGGTCAATGCATGCGAGATTTTCGAAGTGAAATGCCATGTCCTGTGGTTCGGATTCCACGTAAAAAGGAGGTCCCGTGGCTCATAATCACAAGATTCACGGTCACGTAAAACTACAATCTTCCTTCCTTTTCATTCGGAGTAGACCCTGTTCCAGTCCTCATACCACTTTTCAAATTTCGTGGCAGATCCGGGAATCAAACCTTGCACCTCTGGGGTGCCACCTCCGGGGTGGCAGCTAAGCACGCTGACCACTACACCACGGAGGTGACTTACACTGCTCTTACGGGAGATAATTGCCACATTTTGTACTGCACTTGTGTGAGCACTTCCAAGAATTTTCGTAGAATACTAGTTAAAAGGTTCAGACAACCTCTTGCATTTGGGAATTTCATACTAGGTAGCTTGAGGCTGCTGCTTGAAAAGGTTTCCAAGATTAACCATGCTGATAACAGAACATCCGGGAGACATTCCTCCCAAGAATTTGTTCTAAATGCATCCTAAATAAATAGCATTGCACAGGGTCTTACACAGATGTATTGATCTCAAACGTACGAATACCTGTGCCATATAATTTTCTATCAATTAACTTAAGTTATGAAAAGGGAGGATAACGGAGGATTAAACTGAAATTAGCCTACTGCAATGATTGTATTTTGTGTATTTTGAAAATACAAAACACTCATGAAAAGTATTTTCGATACAGATACAAAATACATGCTTCAAAATATATTTTGCATACAAAATACGATAGTATAGAAAATACATATTTTAAATAAATGTATTTTTGATACTGCCCAACTCTGCTCATTTTACGATGCTCCAAGCATCTGAACATGAGCTATAGGCATACATAAAGATACTGTTTTATCCCTTTGTTGGGGGTGGGATAAACAGAGTAGTGTAGGTGTGTTGATTTTGCGGGCTGTTTCCGAATGAGGGTAGTTTCCCGTGATTGGGAAAGGCTACCAGTGTAGTGTGTTGGCGTGAGTACTTAATCTATTGGGGGCGTCCCTGCAGGATGCGTTTACCTGCTAGGGGATGAATGTCTAAGTGCAGGCTGCTAATCTAGCCTGCCAATTAAGTAGAGTGAGCAATTCAGCGAACGTGCAGAGTCGGCGACTTGACACTCTGCAGTCAGGCCGCTTGCTCGAGTACAATAAGACTCCTGACGATGCAGTTACTGGTCTCTACGGTCAGGGGCAATTATGACTAAGGTCAGGTTGGGTATAAGGATGTAAAATGGAGTGTGATTAGTAATAAACGTGTGTGTTTACTGACCAAGTGTTTATTGGCCAGTAGCTGTGATGTGATGTCCCTTTTGGGGAGTTAAACAAATATAAAATGAAGTACAAGTTGTAAAGTGCACACATGTTTAGGGTAGGTGTTTACAAAGATAAGGAATCTGAGCACACGGCTAGATCTCACCTGGTGAAGAGCTGGAACGGACCTCGTCGGGCAGAGCCGCTGGCCAAGAACAGATAATGGGGCTCTTCCGGGCCTAGCCTTTAAGGCCTCCCCCCACTGCCTGGCCAGCATTTCCTCATTGCTGTCGCTCCAGTTACTGTGTTTGTATTACGTAAGCATGGCTGTCAGCAGTATGCCGGGCCTGCTTGTGTTTGAAGAAGTACATGGGGCTTATGGTATGCCTATGAGGGTGGTTTTGATGAAAGATGGAGGGGTGGGTCTTAGGGGGTACTGCCCCCGGGCTGTACAATACACAGAAAGACAGACAAATCCACTTTTTGCTTGCATCCATCAAAAAAAATGAATCCGAAACACGTAACAGAAACAAAATTGAAAATTGAATAAACAATCATAATTATATTTATAGCTCCAGTTACTGTGTTTGTATTACGTAAGCGTATATACAGTATATGCGAGAGCAAAGGCACCTAGTGACCACGAGGCAAACTAACTATATTGACTGCAAGGTATCACCCAGATGTCCAAATATGGATATATCAACAACACAGTATCAAACAAAATCGTCCTTTACGATAAACCTGTTTGTCGACAAAAGAAATGATTAGTTAAAATGTGCTCTCAAACTAAATTCACCTAACGTGTACTTCCTGACGTGAAAATAAAATTGAAAACCTTGTAGACGATACGCAATACACATCACATAAAAACTGACCCTCACTGTTGTGTTAAGTCCCCATCCACAGGAAGACCTCTTTAATAAATTATAAAGGCTTGTGGTGCATGAAAATTCAGGTTTCTTAGCCTCCAATGGCCCAAAATTCTTAAAAGACGCAAGAAATACTATTTCAATTCAGGAATTTTTGAAAATAATGTTGCTGTTTGGAGATATAATAGACCTTCTGTTCGACATATTGCTCGTGTAAGTCGTGTGAAAAAATTCTACGGTACCCCTTGAACCCCTTAAGTGCATTGATGAATTTTACAATCTTAGTTGGTTCCGTGATAACCTTATAGCCATTTGCAAACTTTCACAGAAATGTAATAGCTGTAGTGGCATTGCTTCTTACAGAAATAGATGGAAAGTTGGATATCACCTTTTAAAATACCGTTGTCATGGTTATCGGCTTGCATTCCCTCATTAGTTTATTAATTAGTATTCTGGAAATATCTCAAAAACTATTGGTTTTAGGGCCTTAAAATATGGTTTTCATTTAGGGCCCCCTGAGTTTTGGTTCTCACATTGAGGGGCTAAAAATGAGCTCTTTCTCGTCTCTCATGTAAATCTGTACCAAATTTTACGTTCTCGAGTTATAAGGGAACAAAGTTGTCCACAGACGACTAAAATTTATTTCCGCGCGCATCCGTCATAAAAGAGTCTGAAACGCGTTAGTAACGCACATTTCCGTAGAAATTCAGAAAAAACAGACAGACTTACAATATACAGGGTGATTTTTTTGCTGGAGCGGGGCAGCTGCCAGCTAACAGGCGTGTGCACGCCTTCCGCCAGCCATCCGAACTCGGGCCGCAGTTTGCGCGGGGGTAGAAACCGTAACAGAGTACATTAATTAATGGTAAATTCACCAGCAAATCATGATTATAGAACTTAACTTTTCACAGAAGATGCTGAAAATGTTCTCCTTCAGCTGACTGACAGGCGTTGTACCATGTAAATAAATTAGAGTTTACATGTTGTAATCCTCCTTCCGTAATGAGAGATACCTGCTGTTGAGCTCAGCTGACGAATGACATAGCCAACATTCCTCAACACTTGAATTTTAAATCTTTGGAAGTTACATTATTACATTACAGTATGTAAATACTCCTGCGTCACACATGGACCTAAACCCGTTTGATGTTTAATTGTGGGGTAATATAAAATACAAAGTGTACAGATCAATTACCCATACGGTACTCTAATGGACCGAGAGAACAATATACGGCAGCAGATATCCCTCACAACAGAAAGAAATTAATGCTAATTTATTTATGTGGAAATTTGAAGCCATTCTTTTTTCACTGTTGCCTATACAAATTGTGTTTTGCTGCTTTTCAGTCGGTCAACACGATTGGGTGGGCTACAAGTTATAAATATGTAAACACACTCCTGGAAAAAAATTACATGTATTAGTTAGTTATCACACTTAAATGGGCAATTCTTGTACCCCGCCCAATTCATTGGGCACAATCGTGTTGACCGACTGAAAAGCAGTAAAAGACAATTTGTACGGGCAATCTCTGAGAATAAAAATCATGAATTTACACAAAACAATATGATTTAACTAAAAATTGTTAGAACCAAACTTAACACCGAATTACGTTCCTGTTAAGACTAACCCGAAAACTCAATCAGCGACAATATGTAATAAGCAAACGAGTTTAATATGGATAAAAAATGAAATAAAATTCGAGTATGTTATGAAACAAGAAATTAATCGCCAAATGTACAGCATTCAGATGCAACTAAGCAACTACTGGCACTACGTTCAATGGGAATCATTTCTAAATAATTTACATGACAAAGTCAAATTGCAAGCTATCAATAAGCAAAACGCCTTAGAAGCCAAAATTGAAAAATTAATAAAAAGGAACGAACTGAAAAAGAAAACACAAATAGCTTCAAATTCAATGATCGGTTACAGAACAGGACGGAAGTACGTTTCTCCAAGGAGGAGATAGTGATGTTGGAAAAAGGATTTAAATTTAATTGTGAAGATAAACACAACGAACATAATATAAAACAACTTATAACGGACGTAGAAATTGTGTGCAGCCAATTATTGGAACAAGAACGAGAGATAGTTAAGAATCTCGCAACTAACGATGCAAGGAAGATCGTAAAACAAGAAAACAGTAGCAATAATAGAAACAAAAAATCTCAAACAGCATTAGTGAAATCATTCAAGGAAAAAATAGATAAAGAGGAATTAATTGTAACGAAAGCCGACAAGGGAAACACAACAGAAATAATGAATAAAACTGTTTATGTAATTAAAATGGTAGAATTCATAAACGATAACAGTATAAATTTCAAAATTTCAAATCCAGGTCAAAAATGTACTGAACAAAACAGAGTACATTCTTACGAAGACAGAGAAAGCTAAAATCATAGACATGAATCCACAGTTACCAACACTAAGGACACTTCCAAAAATCCATAAGGTTAATTGCCCCATTAGACCAATCGGGAATTGTAGAGGTGTGCCTGGGTACAAAGTAAAGAATTAGTAAAAATTTTGAGGGATAGGTTATTTATCAAAAATGACGTCTCAGTAAAATACACAACCGAATTAGTCAATAAAATAAAGTCCATAAACATAAAACCAAGCACGAGAATGATTTCTTTTAATAACACGAATATGTACACCAACATACCGGTAAAAGATGCGATAAACGTACTAGGGGACACTCTAAAAGAGAATAACTCTGAGAAAGAAACCGAATAAGGCACTTAAAGTTGCACTCAGCCAGAACGTGATTCAATTTCAGGGCAAAATATACCGGTATATATGAAATATATTTTCGCGCGCATCCATCATAAAAGAGTCTGAAACGCGTTAATAACGCAAATTTCCACTCAGCGGACTAGTTGCCAACGTATTCGTGAACAATTTGGAGAACAAATTCCTTGATGAACATTCCGCACAAGGCATTGTACATTGGAGTAGATATGTGGATGACTGTCATTTGCATATACGACACGGAAATTACTAACGAAGACACATTGCTTCAATCAGTCAATAACTTACACCAAGCCATTAAATTCAAACAACCAACGGATAGATTACTTATATTTAACTATCCACAGAGCGGATAATAAATTAACGTACTCCATATACAGTAAGAAGACGCAAACATCACACACTATTCATAATTGCTCAAACCACCCAATCTCACACAAATTAGCAGGCATCAAATCCATGGTAAATAGGGCAATCATCATACCTATGTCAAAACGACACATGAATAAAGAAATCAACATGACAAAGCAAATAGCAACGGAGAATAATGTTCCACCCCACACGGTAAACCAGATACTACAGTAGATAAACAACGAAAGAAAAGAGGACAGATCACCAACCCAAAATTAAAATAAGTTTCAATTACGTGAACAAAACACTTATAAAATAACAAACATCTTCAAGAAACATGGACTAAACATAGCGTTCAGAACTAACAGCTCGCTCTGTAAACACCTACACAATAGTAACCTAACAAAGAAAAACCCGCATGCAAAATCAGGCGTATATCTGTTCACATGCCAAGATGACGGATGTAATGCTAATTACCGGTACGTCGGGCAAAGTGGCAGAAAAATCGTAACACGATATAGTAAATATATATTAATATATGCAGCCGAGACACTTAATCTACAACATAAAACACTGAGAAATCAATTGGAGATTAAGGAACGCAAAATCATGCGAAAAATTTTGGGACCAAGAATTAAAGATGGAATTCACCTTCCGAAACCTAATGCTGACATCTATTTAAAAATTACTAAAATCACAGACACAATCCGTATGAGAAGGATCCAATTCATGGGACATTTGGACAGAATGGACCCAACTAGGTTAACAAATAAAATCTATACGTTTTTGCAGAAAAAGGCAACAAGGTCCAATTCGTACAAACAGGCGGAAAAGGACTTGGCTGAATTAGGTTTTCCCAATCTCAAGGATCGAGAGGAAATTAGGAAAATTACTAATACACGGGGTTTTGAGGCAGAAGAGAGAAGACCTACCAGACACGTCTGGTCGCAGCAACGAAGACTAGCTCAATCATTGCGCATGAAGAGTTATTGGGCAAACATCAAGGCCAAGAAGTGTTGATTCCGCATGGTCCTAGGAGACCCATTCGCACAGAAGAAGAAACACAAAAATGCGATTAAACATAACAAATATTCAGCCATATGTGAATACATGTGTAAACGGTAGTCACGTACTGTGGAAAAGAGAAAAGAAAAGTCAAGTGAACATAGATGGGGTGCGGTTAGAGAATGTAGAACAGTTTACATATCTAGGTAGCACTATAAATGGAAGTAATGACATCAACATTGAAATTAATAACAGACTATGTAAAGGTACCACATTTTATCATCAAGTAAGAGAAGTTTTATGGGATGACAAAGTACCCAAGAGAACGAAATTAACATTATATAAACAGTACTTCATACCAATTGTAACATATGGACTGGAAACACTGGTAATGAATAAACGGCAAAATAGTACGATACAAGCAGTAGAAATGAAATTTTTAAGAACTTCAGTTAAAAAGACAAGAAGGGATAGAATTCAAAATATTAAAATCAGAGAAGAGTTAAATTTGGAACCGTTAAATCAGAAGATACAGGAAGCAAGGTTACATTGGTTCGGACATGTAAAAGGAATGGGTAAGGAAAGAGTAGCAAGAAGGGAATTAGAAAGAGAAGTCAAGGGAAATAGACCAGTTGGAAGACCGAGAAGATGGTGGTTGGACCAAATTTTGAAGGACATTGGAGAAGCTGGATTGAATGTGGCAGAAGTGATGGAACAGGAAAAATGGAAGGACAGAAAGGAGTGGAGGAGGCTTGAAAACCACACCTGGGTGACTGGAGTGGCACTTCGATGATGATGTGAACACATGTATGATAACAATCACTGTTTCATTAACAAAGAAACAGACTTGAAAATTCTACACCACGAAACAAAAGGAAAAGCTCTCGACAAAAAGAATCCATTGAAATATGCCTAGCAAAGAAAGATAATCCATCGAATCTGAATGAACACACATTTTTAGAAAGATCACCACTCTTCGCGCTGCTAAAAAAAAAAATTTAAAATAATTTAATAAAATGAGGCAAGGAATGCGAATGGGAAGGGATAAGAGGGAAACATGTTATAGGATGAGGATGCACACTGTGTCTACTTTCAACAAACCAAGGTAGTATCGTAGGGTCCTATACCGTCTAATAGACCAGGTGGCAACAGATGGACAGGTGTCTAAGTTGTGGCAAGATGGCTGAAATGGCATATGATAGTGATGAAAACAGTTCCTGAGTCCATAGCATACATTTTTTCACAAGTCTTTCCAACCTCATTCTGTTGGTTCAGGTACAACGATAATTCATTCAAATCTTCAGTTAACATTTCCAACAACAGATAGTGTGCAGGATGACAAGCAAGCTAGGCTAGATGCAAACATCACCGTGCCAGTAGCAGTGCGGAAGTCTATAAGTGAGCATCGCTGTGAGGAGAACAATACCAAGTTAGTGTACATTATAATTACAGTAGTTTTTTCTAGTGCAAGCTAAAATTTGTTATTTGATTTATTACTATTACAGTGTGATATTCTAAATTGTATACACACGCATATACAGAGTCTGACCTGAAAGTAGTCAGACTGGATTTTTCCCGCGCAGACAGACAGACTGTCCGTGGCTTCTCTGCCTGGGGTTGGTGGAGGGGGGTGTAAGGAAGGCTGGGAGCCAGCCACAGTATAAATTGCTCGTCTCCATAACCTCTGCAAGTGCACTCGTCACGAAGCGTCATGGTTCGTCTGTTGAAACAGTGCGCTATGCCATCAAAGTTTGTGTTAGGCTCGGCAAAACCGGGAAAGAGACTCACGATATGATCAAGACATCTTACGGTGATAACGCCATGGGCAGATTGAGTGTTTTTGACTGACACAAGCTGTTTCGGGAGGGGAGAGAGGAATTTGAAGGCGACGCACGTTCAGGACGACCTTCGAGCACCAAAACGGATGCAAATGTGGCAAGAGTGAAGAATATTTTGGACAATGACCGCAGAGTAAGATCCATAAACGGCTGAGAAAACGCATCGCCTGTGTCCGCCCAGCGATCGCTAACTCCTGGAGGCTCCATCACGACAATGCGCCGCGCTACACAGCGAGGAGAACAATACCAAGTTAGTGTACATTATAATTACAGTAGTTTTTTCTAGCCTTCCACGTGCTGGTGTACTTGGCCCAATGCAACATCGCAATCCTGCCTCAGGCACC
This sequence comes from Meconema thalassinum, assembly GCA_946902985.2. Lineage (NCBI taxonomy): Eukaryota > Metazoa > Arthropoda > Insecta > Orthoptera > Tettigoniidae > Meconema > Meconema thalassinum. Next base: position 1,005,664,102 of record OX336388.2, read on the forward strand.
CTACAGTCCCAACATTGCCCCAGCAGACTTTTTCCTCTTCCCCCAACTCAAAACCACCCTAAAAGGACATCGTCACGGCTCCGTGGAAGCGTTGCAACAGATCGTGATGAGGGAGCTCGACAGCATTCCGGTTGCCGCCTTCCAGAAAGCGTACGGGAGTAGGAAATCCTGCTGACAGCGGTGTGTGGATGCAGAAGGGTCCTACGTTGAAGAATATTGAGCTTATGTTTCATTTCCGTCAATATTTCTTTTTTATTTGACTCAGTCTCACTACTTTCAGGACACACCCTAGACACCTTTACTCATGTAATTCACAAAACCTTGCAACACAAAACAAACCTAACGTATAACGAGATTCAATCTGTGAATCAAACATTACACTATAATCATCTAACGACGTGCTATTGAACCACAGTAGTGAATTTACAAGAGTGAAAATTAATCTTAACACAGTGATGAAGATCTGATGATGGCCACTTGAGGGTCGAAACTCGTAATCCTAAATTGCCCATTTAAGTGAGATTACTAACTAATACATGTAACTTTTTCCAGGGGTGTGTTTACATATTTATAACTTGTACCCCGCCCAATTCATTGGGCACAATCGTGCTGACCGACTGAAAAGCAGCAAAAGACACTAATTTATTTACACGGTACAACACCTATTTGTCATCTTCTGTAAAAAGGTAAGTTCTTTAATCATGATTTGCTGGTGAATTTACCAATAATTAATGTACTCTGTTACTGTTACTACCTCCGCATAATCTGCGGATCGAGTTCCGTTGGCTGGCGGAAGGCGTGCGCGCACCTGGTAGCTGGTCGCTCACCGCGCTCCAGCATAAAAATCACCCTGTATAACCCTTTAAAATCTCGGTAGAGTTCATTAATGGGCAAAATCGGATCAAGGGGGTGAAAATGGGGGGACCTATTTCGAAAACGTGAAATATCGCTATAACTTCCTTAATATGTGAAATTTCGAATCCATTTAAAGTTCATACTATTCTTTGGATAAGGGCCAAAATTTCATGTTAGTTAAGTTTTTTGATAGCACCAACCTTTGATCAAAGGGGTGGGACAAAGGTCTTCTTTAGAGAAACAAAATTCGTATCGCAATATCAAAACCATTATCCATATTTTGCCTATTTCAGCCTGCCCGACTACCAAAAATGGCAAGTCAGAAGAATATGCTATATTTCGAAATGGACATAGTCCTATGGTTGATATGGGTATAAAATTATGTTCATACAAATTTCATCTTAGTCGGTTGGGTAGTTTTTGCGTGAAAGAGTAACAAACAGTCACCACTACACGTTTAGGTAATTTCATGAAAATGCTACCTATTGCAATTGGGTAGAGTACGCGCAAGAAGAGCTTGCCTAAACTCAACGATGCACAGAGACCAAACCCGAATGCTGTTTACCGGGCACACTTCTCACTGCATTCTTCAACCCTGCAGGCTCTCTTAACACCTTCTTTATAAAAGGTGTTGGCTCGCTGCGAGACGCGGTCTACAGCTGTAATTCAAGCGTAGAGTGCAAGGAAGCAGCAAATAATATAGGCTAATTAGGGTATAGGTTACTGCGTCCTGGCTCAGGTAATAACTACTGTGTAAGGCATTACATACACGTGCAGTTAACATCGATAATATTTAATACCATCTTCATAATGGTTAATGTCTATGCATTTTACTCGCTGAGATCTCACTTGAACCCTAGTCACAGTTCAGCATGCCAAGCCTCCGGCTGGCAGACCTGCTGCCAGTGAGCTTCTGAAGTGTGCTCTGCCACTACCGAGCCCACCCAAACATTGCCGAAGATCTGTGCAGTATTCTGAGGCAAGCTCTCCTTGCGCTTATTCTACTATGTTGTGACTTCCGGAAAATTTCGACATATCTTCGCCCAAAACCAACATCAGGTCAAAAGTTTAGGGCAGGCTACAGTAGAGTCTCGCAAACTCGGCCTAATGTGGACCGAAGGGTGGCAGAGTTCGCGAAAATGCCAGGTTATCGGGAAATGTGTTAAAAAGAAGAAATAATAGTTTAAATGTAATGCAACGCTCTGCGCGAGAACCGTTTGTTTACTTCTTACTGCCAACATTTTATGCATTTACAGTACTGTACAACTACCTGTATTTATCAGGTCGTCGTTACTCTTCTTACTATGTACTGTAGGTCAACTTGTTTCGCGTCGTATTTAACTGTCGATAATTCCATTGACGGAGAAGATGAAAGAAAACATAATAACGCTCTGTGCCGAAACACAAAAACAAACAAAAATCATGATCTTTTTCCCAAGAGGGTGGCCGAGAAATCTGGAGTGCCGGATTACCGAGAGCCGAGTGTCACTTTCTTGTGGACACAATAACAACCGTCGTTTTGCATTAATCACGCTAAGTTTTGCATTAATCACGCTAAAGTTTATACATAAAATATAACCATTCAAAATCTTGGTCGAGTTCGTTAAAGGGCAAAATCGCATCCGGTGGGGTGGAAATGGGGGGGGGCTTTTTCAAAAAGTGAAATTATCGCTATAACTTTCTTAGGATGTGAAAAATCGAATGCATTCGAATTCGGATAGACTAAGGGGCAAAAAATTATCTCCGTAAAGTTTATTGATAGCACCAACCATTGATCAATGAGGTGGGAAAAATGGAATTTTGAGAGGGAAAAAATCAGACCTCTCTTAATAGGCACAATATCAAAACAGTTTAAAAATTTCAACAGTCCTCTAAAAAGTACCTAAAACCTTTGTTTGAAAGAATTTATGATGACCCACCCTTACGCAAAGAGCAAAAAGTTTTCGTATTCTAAACATGTAGAACATTTGTAGGTACAGTAACTTATACAACAATTGACAAATTTAGTGAATTCGATATATTTTTCTATGCCCAGTGAAATCTACCTGCGCCTTCCGACTTTATTGCGGACTTATTGTGTTTGCTAAAGACAATGAATAGCTCTCCAGTTCATTCAAATAACATGTTTCTAAAAGGAATACTAATGTTCGCTTGATTTGAACGGAATTGTGGATTTCAGTAATATGGTAAAACATAATGAATTGGTAACGGCTAATAGATTTCTATGAAGGTAGCCTAGGTTCGATTTCCATCTCTTATTAATTTTAATTATAGTATCAGGTTGGTTAGCCTCTAGAGGGCAGTTGAGAACAGTGACAAGTGGTGGGTTCGTATCTACAGTCGGCCATCATAGAAATCGTTTCCATGGTTTCCCTAAGTAAATTCAGGTTGCAGCTGTCTCCTTCCAAACCTTGGCCCCTAGTTACAACAAACACACACACTATAACATTAATTACTATAAATTTAAATACCCGGGCTGATAACCACGATGTCGCAAGCCCTAAATAAATCGTAGAACGATAAATCACTCGGACCGGTTTTGATTAAAGGTTATTCACCATTGTAAGTATGTATTCACTTTCTGTCCGCTTCATGCATCTAGGATAATGCCCAGAATGTTCCATCTTGAAATAATCATGAGGACTTTCGTTACTGTTAAAAGCAGTGGCATTGCAGTTACTTAGTTCAATCTCCCACGTTACCACAAAAGTAATGATTACTAGTAACGGTGTTACAAGTAACCCTAGTAGTGATGGGAGCTCACTTGAATGCTAAACAGAGGAAGGTATCAACTGAGGTATCAGCCTTGTTGCCTGGCTGAGAACGTTCCCAAAAACATTGCGCCATAACTTCTGAGTGCAGTGTCTACTCGTCCTACTGAGTGCACAACTGTCCGATATATTCTGGGTTGCCATGGCAACGAATGATGTCTCCGTGTAGGGAAGCCCCTTCCCCTCATTCTCCGCCACACCTTACACTTGCAAGCAAGTGAGCTCCCATCTGTATATACATTGTATGTTACTGTCTTTAAAACTGTTACCTCAAGAAATGCTGTGTTTCTTTGTGAATGAGCTCTTCAATAATAATGGAATGTATTTCTGTTACAGGGAAATAAGGAGAAGATCATGAAACCAATAAGAGAATGCATGAAGTCTAATCCACCCGACATTAGTAAGTACCTATACTGATATACCTACAGTATTTATCATCAGCGTGAGAAGGCTATTAATTCTTTTGAGAGGCTTGGGGCATCTTGGTTATCAGTCCCATGAGCTTAGGTGTGTGAATAAAGGATTTTGTTTGATAATCTGTCTTATTTTGATGTCTGTGGTAGTGTGTACATTTGTAATTGAGACTAGGATTGGGGAAGAGTCAGCCATGGCCTTAAATTAGGAACCATTCCGGCATTCACATGGCGGAGAAGTGGAAAGCCATGGGAAAACACTTCTAGGATGGCTGAGGAGGAAATCAAATCCATTTCTTCACAGTTCTGTCTCACAAGGCTGAGTATACCCCATTTCAACCCTCAGACCAGAATTACATTCCTTGGCAGAGCTGAAATTTGAACCCAGATCCTTTATGTACCACAGATGGCGGCGTAGCATAAAAAGTGTCAGTAGTACAATGGAACTTCGAAAAATAAAGTGACAGAAGTTTGCACAGAGAAATTTCATCTACAGGCAGGAATGAGCATGCACACTGATGTACATTCCTGTTCAACACACTTGTCCACATACATGTTCAAACGGTGGCATTGCTGTGTGCATGAATGGCATGTGCATCCAGTCCCTAGCACCACACTGAAGAATTACAGTTCACGCCAAGGTTTTTGGCCGGTCAGTCCCGGTCTCCCAGTCGTACAGAAGACAGATGACGAACCTCAGACACGTGCAATTGATACATGAGTTTTCAGTTGTGCAGAAAGCAACTCACATATCAATTGCACATGTCTGAGGTTTGCCATCTGTCCTCTGTACGACTGCGCAATTGGGGCTCACCAGCCAAAAACCGTGGTGTGAACTGTACCTAGGTGGTGTGTCTCAATAACTGGCAGCATTCACTGTCACTCTCCTGGTGAGGAAATAAACCAGGAATTCATCCTTGTGGTCGTAAAAGGCCATCACCATAACTTATATTGCGGATAGAGCTATTCAGACTTGCTTGTGAGGTGGATACGAGAGGTGTTTCCATATCACGGGTGTTCACTTCGTCTCTGGTGTCGCACGATGCATCCACTTTTCATCCATATACACACTAAGCATGTCCATGTGGGACCATGTTTCGACAACATTGAGGTTGACATCGTGCTGTTAAGGTTCACCTGACATGCAACCTTTCAACCGATACTGCGATGTGCTGAAGCAACATATACAACATACAGGGTGGGTCAGGAACAGACGATTCACCAGGTTGATAGAGAGCACTGAAAGACTTAAAAATGAGTAGTAATAGGTGCGAGGTTTAGGAGAAAAGATGAGAAAAAGCAGGCTACACCACTGAATAAACCTGCGAACCAGATAATGAGACTTTACAAACTGGTTTTGTGTGTAAACAAATCAGAGAAATGTAAACAAGATAACACACAATTGACATGTGGCCAGCTGATGGTTATGAAAGCATTATGAATGGCCGGTCTCGTGGAGGGGTAGAGAACCCGTCCAACCACACTTCCATCCCTCCCCCCATATCACATAAGTAATAATACTAATATTGTATGGCCTCGGGTGCAAGCTTTGTTATTTGACGCTCAAAGGGCAGCTTGCATGTTGAATTTTTTGTTCCTTGGACTGCTATGAAAGTTAAGGAAGTAAGACATCTAAGCTCCTTGACACTATAGCGCTTTCTAGTAGAGAATGGAGGAACTTTTTGTGTTGGCGGAAAATCCCGAGATTAATTTTGCCACTATGAACACGGCCTACTGAATTCAAATGGGTTCTTTATAACATGCCAACAACGTATGACATGCGTGTCATGATTTTTGACGCCTTTCAAAAATCACTTACCATGGCCAAGAGCGAACCTGCAAGCTTGGGGTTAGTAGCCCGACACGATAACCACTCACCCACTGTGGCAAGGATCACATAAGTGACATTCTACCATTGTTGCCGTACTGATTACTAAGTATGGCCTTTCACAAAGTGATTACAGTAAAATTATGTTTGGGAAGAATCACTCGCCATATGCGGATTCACCCCAGGCATCATTTTTCGATTTTTCAACTTTTTAACTCACTTTCAAACGAGGACAATCATAATTTTAAAATATTATCGTGTATACCTCAGTAGAATGCGAGTCGCAATGTTTCCTACCATGTGCATTGGAATGGGATGTGTTGTATCACATAGCATAGCTGTGTCAGTGCCAAGCGATAGAGAGAATGGATAAGTAGCCAACTGTGAGTGGTGGGCACAACTGGGAGCCGAGCAATAAACTGGCTCAGGGCACTTAAGCAAAGGCCTTAGAAACAAGTGCTTCTTTTAACATGTATTGATGTTTCTGGGCTGGGAGTCAAGCCAAAGTTTGTGTGATACACATTGAAAGTGTGGTGGTCTACCGCGCACCTTGCCCCTAGGCGGGTGCATGCAGATACTACCGGCCTCTTATAAATACACTTTTGATAGTTTATCTTGTTCTGGATTTGTTGTTAATTTATTTGAGGGGCTTGGAACATCTTGGTCATCATCCCTGTGTAGTTGGATGTTAGTGGATTTTGCCTGATAACCTGTGCTGCTGTGATGCTTGTATTAGTGAATTTGGATTTGTACTTGTCCCAACAACTTCAATGCAAAAATAGCTAACTTCGTGTGTCACCAACGTTATAAAGAAACTGGTTCATAGACCTATCCTCATGAAAATTGTGAGTGGTATAAACACGAGCTCGCCTGTTATATAACCTTGTTAAAAAGGTTAACAGGTATTTGTCATCTATATGATGTAGTTCTGAAACACATATCCATGATTCGATGTTCCTCAGCGTAGCACTGCAATATCCATAGTTCCACAACTGCTGTAGATGGCAGGCGATTTTTCTGTGACGTCATGAGAAATCTACCTGCGGCACAAATGAGAAAGATCTATCAGTCCATCGTATTCTCTTGACTTGTTTCTACATCATCATCATCATCTTGAGCAGTTTCCAACCGCTGGTCGGGTCTGCTTGGAACATAAGCCTCTCCATCGTTTCCTGTCCATCGACCATCTCTCGTCATTTACTGTGTCCCAGCACACTCCTCTTTCCTCCACACTCTTCTTAACTCCTTTTGTCCATCTGTCCCTTGGTCTTCCCCTTGGCCTCCTTCCCGTCATTTCCATTCCAAACATCTTCTTCGGTATCCTCTCCTCTTGCATCCTCCTCACATGTCCATACCATTGTAGCCTAGATCGCTCTATTCTATTTTGCAATGGTTCCTCTCTTACCATCTCCCTGACTCTCTCATTCCTTACTCTGTCCATTCTTGTCACTCCTACCCTACTCCTCTGGAACTTCATCTCCACTGCTCGTATTTTATTCTTGTCCCTTTCCTTCATCACCCATGTTTCTGAACCATATGTCAAAATTGGCACAAAGTAGGTCTTGTAGATGATTCCTTTACATTTTTGTGGTACATCTTTATTCCATATCATCCCCCTAACACTCTTGAAAAATCCATCTGCGCACCTTCCCCTCTCATTTATTTCCATCCTATTGCCTCCCTTTTCTTCAATTATGCTTCCCAAGTACTTGAAGCATTCTACTTTATGCAACTGCTGTCCTCCAAGTGTTATGCCCATATCCAGTCTGTTCTTCTTCCTCGTTGTGATGACCACTTCACTCTTTTGTGCTGAGAACTTCATCCCATATGATAACACTACCTTCTCCCACTCATCTAATTGCTCTTGTACTTCTTCCTCATCCTCTCCCCATACCAGAAGGTCATCAGCAAACAACATTGCCTTCATTTTCCTTTCCCCAATGCTATTTACCACTTTTCGTATGATTTCATCCATCACCACTATAAATAACAGGGGTGAGAGGGCACTTCCCTGTTTCAGACCACTCTCCAGTTGAAACCATTCCGTTCTCTCTCTTCCCACCTTTACACAGCTTTTGCTTCCCTCGTACATTGCTTTCACTCTTGCCACTGTCTCCTTGTTCACTGCTTTTGCTCTCATTGCTTCCCATACCTTGTTTCTATTAATACTATCATATGCTTTCTCAATATCCAAGAAGGTCATCACCAGATCTTTCCCATATTCATAATGGTGTTCTTGTAGCTGTCTTACTGCAAAGATGAGGTCAACTGTTGACCTTCCTGGCCTGAATCCATACTGTTCTTCCCTCAGCCCATCTTCAACTTCTGTCCGAATTCTTCTCTCCAGTACCTTCTCAAATATTTTGGCGCAGTGGCACATGAGTGTAATTCCCCTGTAGTTCTTGCATTCCTTCCTACTTCCCTTTTTAAATATGGGTATTATTATCCCTCTTTTCCAGTCCTCTGGTATTTTCTTCTCCCTCCATATCACTTTCATTACTCGAAAGAGCCACTGTGTTCCTATCACCCCAGCTGCTCTCACCATCTCCACACTCACTTCGTCTATTCCCGGTGCCTTTCCCCCTTTCATCTTCTTTAATGCTTCCTCCACTTCTTTCCATGTCAATTCCTTCTCTGAAATGTCTTGATCACTGTCTGTTTCTTCCTCCACAATGTCCACTACGCTGGTTTTAGTTGGATTTAGGAGTTCCTTGAAGTATTCTCTCCAGATAACCTTTACTTCTTCCATATTTTCGACCTCCTTTCCATTCCTGTCCACCATTCTGACATTTTCCCCTGTATCTCTTCTCTTTGCCTTTATCATTCCATACAACACTTTCTTACTGCCATCACAGTCCTCCTCCATCATTTCTGTCCATTTCTCCAGCCATTTCTTTTTCTCTTCCTTCACTACTTCTCCTGCTTCTTTCTTCCGCTCTTGGTATTCTTCTCTTGTTCTGTCTGTCCTCTGTTGGAACCATTTCCTGAATGCTTCATTTTTCTTTTTCACTGCTTCCTTAGTTCTGGGGTTCCACCATGGTGTTTCCTTCCACCTTTTCTTTCCACTAGTACTGCCACACACGACTTCCGCTGCTTCTACCAACACGTCCTTGAACCTATTCCATTCTTCTTCACCTGTTTTCGGATCATCCTTCGGTAATTTGTTCCTCACTAATATCTGGAACTTCTCCTTATTTCCATCCTCCTTCAGCTTCCATGTCCTTATTCTTCTTTCTTGGTTTTCAGTTCTCCTCTTTTCCTTCAGTCCTCTCACCTTGGCGACCAACAGATGGTGGTCACTGTCCAGGGCTTCTGAAGGTATTACCCTTATATCCGTGATACTCTTCTTTGTCTCCTTCCCGCATAGAATATAGTCCACCACTGATTTCCTAGTCAAATCCCTGCTGTACCAAGTAATTTTATGGCTCTCTCTCTTCTTGTACCATGTGTTTCCAACCATTAGCCCATTTATCTTGCACAGTTCCAACAATCTCTCTCCTTCCTTATTCCTGTTTCCCCATCCTTCACCACCAATCACTTCCTCAAAACCTCTTCTATCAGTTCCGACATGGGCATTTAGGTCTCCCATGACTATCAGGTCTCTCCCCACTAATTGCTTCTGCAACTCCTCTTCAAACTCGTCCTTCTCGCCTTCTGTGCATCCCACCTGTGGTGCATAGACTTGCAGAATGTCCAGGTTTCTACCTTTCACAGTGATTCTGGCTCTAATTATTCTGGGGCGTGGTGGCTCAGCGGTCTAGCTGTATGCCTCTCACCAAGGCGGCCCGGGTTCGATTCCCGGTCAATGCATGTGAGATTTTCGATGTGAAATGCCATGTCCTGTGGTTCGGATTCCACGTAAAAAGGAGGTCCCGTGGCTCATAATCACAAGATTCACGGTCACGTAAAACTACAATCTTCCTTTTTCCTTCTAATTATTCTATCACTTACCCTCTTTACTTCCTCCCTCAGCCCTTCTCTCACCACCATTCCCACTCCATTTCTCTTCCCCTCCTCATTTCCTATCCAGTATAGCTGCAAGCCATTTCTCAGTTCTTTTCTTCCTTCCCCTCTCCATCTGGTCTCTGCCAGTCCGAGTACATCCAGTTTTCTCCTCTCCATCATATCCACAACCTCCTCCACTCTTCCCGTCAATGTCGTTATATTCAAAGTTCCGATTCGTAGTCCATTTCCATAGCCAGGTCTACATAATGCTCACAATTAAATCTTAAGGTATTACTTGATTATTTAAGTAGTTTGATAATTGTACAAAGAATTTCTCATAATTTCCTGTTGTTAAACACCACAAATGCTCTATACATCATGAGAAATATGTCTTAGTTTTCTTTGGTCGATGGTTAAATTCAGAAGAAGAAAAAACACAGCGGGTTTGGAACTATGGATATTGTCACAATCTGTAGACAGTGATGTGTCTTATATTTCCCTTAGGCAACATAAACTTTATCCAGCGAGTGAAAAACAGGCCCTGAGACAAAGATCCAACGTATTTACGTTTCCGATTTTAAGCAGTTAAAAACCATGTTAAACTCATACCATTATTATTGAAATATATCAATATATATCAATTGTTTTGACAGTCACATTAAATGCCTTGTTATTGTTGATTGATTTAGGGGCTTTGCGACATCATATTCATGTAGCGCAGCGTACTTAGGTGTGTGTGGCATCTGTCTGATAACCTGGGTCATTGTGATGACTGTACTAGTATATGTATTTGTATTTGGGGTTAGAAATGAGTAAGAGGGAGCCATGGCTTTAATTTATGTACCATCCCATCATTTGCCTGGAGGAGAAAAGGAGAACCAATGAAAAACCACTTTTAGGATGGCTGTGGTAGGAATCGAACCCACCTATTCTCATTCCCGCCTCAAGAGAATGAGTGCACCCTGTTCCAACCCTAAGATCAGGATCAAATTTCTTGTTAGAGGCAGGAATCGAACCCAGACCTCCGTAGTCACTGCATCATGAGGTGGATACATTGAATGTCTGAAATTATAACCGTAGAGGGCTGATACTATTTAAAGTGTGAATGATTTTGCATAATTTTCTTATTGTGTATTTTATGTTCCAGAGGACTTCAAGAATATGCTGAGAAGACAAGATTGTGCAAGTGATGACTCAAAGGCGAGTACTGTAGATGGGCGTAAAGATATTATTTATTTTGTCGAGATTATGCTGCTGATATAGATATTTACTTTCGAGACTTTCGTAAATTCACACTGTAGTACCCAGATTCTAGGTTGAGGTCATTGGCACCCTGGGCTAAGTAAATTTTGGCATCCCCTTTTAATATCTTTATCTAGCAAAAGTGTGAATTGTGTCAAGTTGCCAAACATAAGGTAGATTTCATAAGAAAGCTACCTTTTGCAATGGGTACTATGTTTCAACTTCTGGAAAATTTCAACACATCTTCAAGTTTCACATCCCCCAGACCCTAATAACTAACGTTGTGTCAGTTCAAAATTTTATATATAATTTATAATTTTAACATTTATATATATGTATCACTTTTTTGTGGACATGATAACTACCGCTATTTTCCAACAATCACTTTCAAATTATTTACAAAATATTACCGTATACAATCTCGGTCAAATTCGTTAATGGGCAAAATCAAACCAAGGGGTGGAAATGGAGGGACCTTTTTCGAAAAATATTGCAATAACTTTCTCGATACTGGTATATGAAAAATCGAACCCATTCAAAGTTCGTACTATTCTTTGGATAAGTGCCAAAAGCTTATCTCAGTAAAGTCTTTTGATAGCACCAACCTTGACCAAAGGGGTGGGCAAAATTGAATTTTTTGAGAAAAGAAAAAAGCATACCTCCCTTAATAGGAACAATATCAAAACCGTTTGAAATGGTCAATAGTCCTCTAAATATTGCCATACCTAAAACTTTTGTCTGAAAGATTTTTTGATATGACCCACCCTTACGCCAAGGGATGAGCAAAATGTTTTCGGAATTATAACAAGATGGGACTTCTCATACGCTACTCTTATGGAACTGCTGTAGGTATACAACAATCGACAAATTTAGTGAATTCGAAACGTTCTCTTTTGCCTAGTGAAATCTACCTCCACCTGCCTTTTAGCATGCCAAGAAGGATCTTTTACTAGTGTGACGGGGCCAACTTGAGTTGCTGGAGAAGTGTATTAGGCAAGGCAAGTGGGTAGAGCGCTGGCGACAATTGGTCGATGAGAGAGAGGGGCTGTGATTAGGGTAGCAGATATTCACGGCGAATCCCCTGTAAGTGAAAAATTCAGTGAAATCTGGAATGTTCAGTCTCTAGAACAGTGCAGTTTATATATTGTATATAAATTAAGTAAGCTTCCTGTCCCAATCATTTTTAATTTTCAACTAAAATTTTGTATTTATCATGGATGAGATATTTAATGAACCAAATATATCCTCAGTTTAATTTTTATTTGTTTGTCGCTTGTTATGGGTTGGCACAAAACAACTGGAGCAAAAAAAAAAGAAAAGTCATATGTAAGTAGAAGGCAACCCTAAATTAAAAGTAGGCTGCAAATTATTTATGAAATACAAAGGAGCGAGAGAGTTACGAGGAAGCTTCAAACCCCACCAGTAAGGCAACTGTGTGATCTTTATCCATTTCTTGTCATGACAAGGCCAGGTCTGAGTTCTGAGAAAGGCTTGGTGACAATTACTACCACTAATCTGCGAATTGATGTGAATGTGTCACAATCCAGTTCTAATGCATGCGACTCAATCAATCATGCATATAAAAGTCGCAAGATATCCTCATCCATTTCACATGGACCGTCAAGTAAGTCTATTCGCATGCTACTCAAACTCTGTCTATGGCAGGGAGGAGGGATGTTCATTTCTCTTCACAACCATTTCATGTTTAACAACGCCAAACTCCACTGGTATTTTTCAGCAATGGATGTGCGAACATTGATTTTCTTTGTACAGTAGATCCAATCAATGGCGTACCTACAGGGAGTCATCAGGAGGATCAATCTCCCCTCTAGAGCTAATTAATAAAAATATGCAAGTTTTTAAGTTAAACTTAAGTTGGGACTATACTCTTACCAGGGCATTCAATAATGGCAACACTGTTGTCAATCAGCGATTCTAGTGGTGACCTTTGTTGTATAAATCTGTAATCTGTAATTTTGAAAGTCTCAATATAGCTGATATTTGTGAATACATTAACTGTTTCTCACATTCAGTAAGTAATACCACCCTAAAAAGATGTTCCGTAGATATGAACAAAGGTGCTTCCAGGGACGGTTCGAGTGGGGGGTTTGGGGGGGTGTCTCACCCCCCTCAGGTATTTTCTCAGTTGGCAAATACGACATCAGTCGGCAAATCCTGAAGAAGTCGTATTTCCCAAAACAGCATTTAATAAAGCAAAACGGGGCATCGCCATACATGATTTGGTCCGATTTCTTTAAAAAAAAAAAATATTATACTGACAGTCGGCATATTTACCGACAGTCGACACAAACGGACGCAGCAATAATTTCGTGCAGCCAGGCAATAGCCCAGTGCGGCAAGAGGAAGAGTCGGCAAAATAACCATTTTAAAAGTTTCACTTCCAGTCCTCGGTGCACCGGCTGCCACTTGCCATTTCGTTTGTGTGTATGGAAACTGAAGAAAGAATTACAGATGAGCAATATGGGACCAAGGACAAGGAATGAACTCATCGGCACGTTCCTGGGTGGGAGTAATATCCTGCGTTCATTATGCAGAGCGACTCAGCTTCACAGCGAAGCGAGCCCAGCATCAGTGCCATGTGGCTAGACAAAGGGTGTTGGTGAGCGCATTGATAACTTCAGGTCAAGCCAACTCATTGTGATGTTGTCGGAAGAATGTTATGACCTGCTACCACTTGTCTCGGCGCGTCCTCACATATCCGCGCTATTTTGACAAAATTGACAGGTTTATGGTTCCTAGGTTCCTCAAGGGGTGGAGTGCTCACTATGATCAGTGCAGTGGTCACTGAGAATGAGCGAAAGCAGTCGTTCCTGAACCAGCAACTTTTACAGTGATAACTAGGTGCAAATACAGTGGCAGTGGGACGTGAGTTTTCGCCGGCACGGAACATTTTCACGGAGCATCGCGTACCCATGAAAAGTACGTAATAATAATACAATAAATACATGCATATTTTCAGCCATGTTTATGTTTAATGGTGTTATCAAGAAAAATGCCCGATAAATCCATAAAAGTTTACCTTTGTGTGTGGGGGGGTTCTATTTTAAACCATCTTTTTTATTTGAATAAAACTTACAGAGTGTTTTAAAACCCAGTGACAAGAAACCGGGGCGGGGAGGAGACAAATCTAAGTAACTTTGTCGATGGAACGAATATCCGGAAAAGCACCCCAGTGACGCTCGACGTCTTCAAAGGGTTGAACTTAATGCCCATCGGGTAGCTAAGATACAATTAAAATCAAAATCTACCATTGAGCCATCGTCCATCGTTGAGCCATCGTCCACCGTTGAGCCATCATCTACCATTGAGCCATCATGTACTGTTGAGCCATTGACCACCGTTGCTCATCGTGAACCGTTGAACCACCACTATCCCCCAACACATCTGACGTTCGCAAGTTACGAGCAGCTGGAACTTCATCGGATGCCGGTTGTAGTGGTGACAGTCCTACACCGCTTAGTAGCGAATTTTCGTGGATTGTTTTTTCTGGCCAAGTTAGTGAGTTTATAACGCATTTCAAAAGAGTTGAAGGTATTTTGAAAACAATAAAAGAAGACGCTATTCCCAACACAAAACTTTTTATGATAGAATGATAAGACTGCTTATCCAGAATCCACGATGAAAGCTGTCAGTTGCTTCAACGAGCAAGAGAGGAGGAAAATAACATGCGTGCAGACGCAGTACCCATTCAAGCGGGCGATTTACCTGTTTTCCCATGTTGAAGTACAGCATTGAAAAAGACGCCGTGTTTTGTTTTGCCTGTGTCTTATTTCCAAACGGACGAGGAAGGGCGTCCGCAAGTGAAGAATGGTCTCACGCTGGAGTAGCCTACGTCAGTGGCACAAATTGAAAAGTCGCGGAAAGAAGATAAAGGGCAATTTACAAGAAAACTTCACTTCAGAAGCTCATCAAGCAGCTATGGCAGATTTGTGCCAATTTGTCAATGCAAAAGCCCGCGTAGACGTTCTCCTTGATAAACATTTACGGACGATCAGAATTGAGGAAGAACAAGAAAAAGAGCTCCACAAATAAGTTATCCAGATACTTATTGACACTGCAAGAACCCTTTGTCGGCAAGGTTTGGCTTTCCGAGGTCACGGGGATGGAATCACTCAAGATAATGGAAACTTCACGCAAATTGTGAAGTTACTTTCACGACATAGTCCGGTCATGAATAGGTGGTTGGAAGAAGTGAATACGTGGAAGCACAAGGTTACGTATATGAGCAAGGACTCTAAAATGAATTCATACATCTACTTGGAGAGAAAACTCGTGAAATAATTGCAGAAGAGATCAAGAACGCCGGTATGTTCTCCGTTATAGCAGATACTACTCTCGATATGTCACATAAAGACCTCCTCGCGTTGAATATCCGATACGTCGCCGAAAAAGATGAAGAGCTCGTTCCTGTGGAGCGTCTTTTAAAAATAGACGCTGTTTTAACAACAACAAAAACTGGAGAGGAGCAGGCTGAAAAAATATTTTTAATTTTAAATTCAGAAGAACTTTTACTTCCACTCGATAAACTAGCGTTTCAATCGTAAGACTTTGCTAGTAACATGTCTGGCATATTCAACTGCACTCAGAAAAAGCTATCAGAG
Source organism: Meconema thalassinum (assembly GCA_946902985.2). Lineage (NCBI taxonomy): Eukaryota > Metazoa > Arthropoda > Insecta > Orthoptera > Tettigoniidae > Meconema > Meconema thalassinum. The sequence continues at coordinate 1,005,679,778 of OX336388.2, forward strand.
AAGTGCAAAATATATATTCTGTACGTTCCATGCCAAGCTCACAGGTTAAACATTTTCGTAGAGACAGCTTGTAATGCTAGCCCACTTATCCGAGAGATTTTTTGACACTCTTGAAGCATTGTAGGTTTTTTTTCGGGTAGCACGAAGCGACATTTAAGCTTGCAAAAAGAGCTGGATAAAATTGAAAATTCACTTCAACTTAAGAATTTATCAAAACCAAGGCAGAGTGCGCGCGCCGAATCGATGAGAGTTGTTTCTACGTCTTATGAAGAGATAGTCACAGCATTGGAAACAATGAAAACCTAATTCGATTCTGAATTTGACAGTAAAACCCGAACTTTTGCGTCAGGCTTGCACAAAAAGCTGCTACTTTGATTTAACTGCGGCATGTACTTTACCAAAAACATCCTGTTTAAAATTAAGAACGTAAGCTTTTAGAAGCGGAGGAGCTGAATGTAGTAGACGCGATGCAGCTGATTCAGAACGCTTTCAAGTCTTTTGAAGGTATCAACGACGACGGCAAGATGAACGCATCGTCATTTGCGAAAAGTATGCCAATAAATGCGGAGGAAGACTTCTTAAAGCACCACAGGACCCGGCGACTTGGAAAGAAGTATGACGCGCATGGTGAAATGACAGCAGAAATTTCTTTCCTTACATTCTACAGAAAGGAGTTCCGAATACTTGTGGATGTATTTACTACAAGTGTGCAAGACAATCTCGCAAAATTAATTTCTTTGCTAGAGCCATTCCACATCATTTTCAAGATACCCGCTGATAGAAAAAACTGCACCATCGAGCGCGTCCGATCTATAAAGCAATCACACTCGAAAATCATCCTTCACGATGAAGAGCTTGTGCTGGCGTCTGAGCTTGAAATCCTGCCCGATGCCAGTAAACAGTGCTCATCTTTTAAAGAAATCGCGAAAGTTGCTGTTAAATTAAAGAGAATTATCCAGTGTGGTTAACAAGTAGTTCGACTGATTTTAACATCCCCAGAGTCTTCTGTTTCTTCCGAATGGTCCTTCATCAAGTTGAAGCTCATTTACAATCATTTGCCGACATCGATGGGTGACGACCGCTTCGACTCCCTCATGATGTTGTTTTCAACGAAAGATAAGGTCGACGACTTTGAAATTACGGAGATAGTGGAGAAGAAGTCCTTGTTGAAACATCGTAGAGTAGGGTTTTAGAAAGAATAACTAGATTTTTATTTAATTCTTGTAATATTTAAACACTCATTTTGTTCATTTATCAAATTTTCCTGCGATTCAAAATTCTGGAACTAATAAAATACATTTTAAATGAAAGTATATTTGTCTTGAGTATCGTTTGCCTCCCTCCCCTTCTCCCTTTCCCTCCCGTTGCTCAGTTTTTAAACGTATAGTCGGCAATGTTAAACAGCCAGTTGGCATTTTTTAAATTCTCACCCCCCTAGGTGTACAAGGTCGAACCGCCCCTGGGTGCTTCATAAAAATCCAAGTTGCAAGAGGAAAAAGAGCAACTCAGTGCTTTAGAGCATTGCAAGAAGCTTACGGGAGAGAAGTCCTACCTTATCAAACTATTGCAAGATGGGTGAAAGTCTTACGTTAAGGAAGAAAGGAATGTCAATACAGAGGACATGCTGGAAGGCATACTGAGGGATTTTTAACGCTCTTAAAAAATCCGACGACTTCAGCAGGATTTGAACCCGCAATCTTGGGCATAAAAGCTCAGCCACCAAAGCCACCGTTTTGAAACTTTTGCATCGTATATTTGTTTTCATTCATTTTCATTATATCCGAAACCTCACTTGCCCCACCGAAATGTAATTTTGACTCAGCTAATCCCCCTCCAGAAACAAACCCTGGTTATGCCATTGATTCCAATGATAATAAGTACTTAATTCTTTGTGGAACGTCGAGTTAGATAGATGGATAGATAAATAGTATCACAGCCAGATAGATCCACAGATAGGCAGAGATAGATGGGTAGCTAGGCAGGCAGATAGATAGTTGCTAAGTAAATAGATAGATAGACAAATCAACAGGCATACAGAGAGATAAATAAATAGACAGACAAATGGTTGATAGACATACCGATGGATAGATAGACTGACAGACAGATAGACAGACACAGGCATGCAGGCATAGAATAACAGATGGACAAGCACACAGACATTTAAACCACTTTAAATATTTAGAGGGTAAGGCTGACGGCAAATTTTCTGTCATAGACTTTTTTTTTCTTCTTCTGTCTTAAATATCTGGGATTGACAGTCGCCTACTCTAATGATACCTCTTATGAAATTAAACAGAGATTAATAGCAGCTAACAGAGCCTATTTTGCTCTAACAGGACTCCTAGGTTTACTTCTACCTTTTAGAGGCAGTTGAACTGGATATTCCACCACTATATATAGCTGAATTCATTAGTTTCTTATATAATCGCTCCACCATATCACAGCATATGAGTTGGCCCATATGAACAGCCTTTTTGATCTTTCTCGATTTCTCTACTTTCTTATCTTCAATTGGAGAGGTTCTCTAATTCAGGTAAGCTTTTATTTAGACAGTTTTTGCTATTTGACTATATTATCATTGGATCTACTGTCCCTTCGCTAGAGGGATGTGTATTGATGAACACGTGACTGAGATCTATGGTGTCTTTCCATTTTCCTGGAGACTTCTTCCTTTTTTAACGATATCTCCCTGCCAACAACAGTATTTACACTCGTTAAAGCGCAATCCTAGGCCTTGGGGCTGAGCTATCTGCTGACACAGTAGATGTGGGTTCAAACCCCACCATTGGTCATCCTTAAAATAGTTTTACCATGGTTTCCCATTTCCAACTCCAGGCAGATGTTGGGACGGCACATTGTAATAGGCCATTGCCGCTCCCTTCCTACTATTTTTTCCAGTTTCATTCATCTTCATTTCTTATTAACTTCTCTCATGAGGTTGGTGTCATGAAAGGCATCCGGCTGTAAAAACACCCACCACATAGAAATTCATCATGTATCATGCCCGACCCCAATGAAATGGGTATAACAAGACATAATGGTATCTTCTGCTTGCTGTATGAGGCCATATAAGAGGATCTGTGAACCCCATCACGCATGGTGCATCCCGGATAGCCCTACACCCTCAAGGGCTCACAGCTGAGCTCAGGACTGAGCGACCTGAGGGATTCCTGAGCTGTACATTTTTTCCCGTTTTCCAGTAACTCTGGAATGAACCCTTCTCTAATTTCCTTTACCTACTACCTTTCTTGGCCTTTTTCCAAATCCATTAATCCTCATTTTTCAATGGTTGAGGGCATTTCTTTTCCATTTCCTTCATTTCTTCTTCTGGTTTGTTAATTTAGCTGTTAGTAATTAGTGGTAGTATTAAGAGTAAAAGTATTAATCATCATCCTCATCAATGAGACAGATGATCTCACTGTTCCATCCATTAAACTACAATTTTACCACCACACCACCACCACCACTAGACTTACTGACCTGAAACTGTTGCTTCTGTTTGTTGCAGTGCTACATGAAGTGCTGCGCCGAGAAGATGGAATTGGTGAGTTATTTTGTCTTTCTTCTAACAAGAGAGCTGTACAAAATTGGACAGAGCATTTTAATAACTTACCTGTTAGTTAAGTGTGAGTTCACGGATATTGTTTCCCTTTACATGCCACACATCAATTCGTTTTTACTTTAATATAAGGTCACAGAAAAAAACAACAACACTGGAGACATTGTTCTAATACTGTGTAACAACATCATTCAGCAAGGAATTAGTCCACAACTATTGTGGATATCTAGTTGAAGACACTCACTGATGATTGGATCCTGCAGAGCCACCAAACTGCCAGGATACTGATTTAGGTGTTTTACCTGCTGTTCTAAATAATCCCACATATTAATTTAATAATATCGTATGGCCTCGGGTGCCTGGTGCAAGCTTTGTTAATTGACACCCAGAGGGTAGCTTGCATGTCGAATTTCGTCGTTCCTTTGAACGCTATGAAAGTCAAGGAGGTTAGATATCTAAACTCCTTGACACTACAGCGCTTTCAAGTAGAGAATGGAGGAACTTTGTGTTGGCAGAAAATCCCGAGATTAATTTTGCCATTGAACACGGCCTACTGAATTCAAACGGGTTCTTTAACATGCCAACAACGTATGACATGAGTATCGTGATTTTTGTCGCCTTCAAAAATCACTTACCATGATGGCCAAGGGCGAACCTGCAATCTTAGGGTTGGTAGTCCGACACTATAACCACTCTCCCACTGTGGCAAGCGAAATCCCACATATTTTCTATGGGATTAAGATCAGATAATTTAGTTGGCCAGTCATAGTGCGCACGTTGTCTGTTAGTCAAGCCAGTCATGTATACATGGTGCCCTGTAAACACAGCTGTTGTCATCTTTGGAAATGGGAGTGTCCACAGCATACTCACTGGGCTGTGGAGAGTGAGCATGGGCCCTAGGAAGAGAATTTGTGAGCGTCTCGATATTTGTTCATCTTGCGACATCTCAGAAGTACGGTATATAGTTAGCATTTACATTTTAAAGCACACCTCTACCCCTCAATGAAACAAATAAAATGAAAAAACTCCGTGGATTTTATGTTTGTTTTGTTTTTATACAGTTTTTTCAACATAGATTTTAAAAGTTGTTTTAGATTTATTTGCCCTGAAACTCTACTATCACCACAAGAATAGCTTTCTCTAAGTGTTGTAGGCATATGATGCAAATAAATTACCACCCAATTTTTCTGATGTTAACTTCATAGTGAGTTGAAATGCTGTAAATGGAAGATAGAAATTCAATGGAACTAGGTGATATTCTTCAGAGCATCTTGTTTATACCTTGTTCCTCTTTCAACAGATTAAAGACAATGCATTCAATGTAAAGAAAATGGAGATGGTCATTCATTTCTTCTTCAAGGATGATGAAGCGAAGAGGGACCACAATAAGAAGACTATAAATGACTGTGCAGAGGAAGGTAAGAGATTTATTGAATATACAGTAGGCATACAGTATTTTACTTGCACAAAGGCTACCAAATGTAAGAGAGATTTGCAGAATATCCTTGGTATGCCTACAAAGCGCTACCACCTATGAAAGACTTACAGAATATTACCAGAACTCCTTCACAGTGTTGTCAATCGTCTTGATGTTTTTCGGACTGTGTGGAATTTATATGATTTGATTTGTATAAAGCTGAAGCTTATTCTGAATGCTAAAATGTTCAAAGGTATAATGTAGAGCAGAGTTCTTTACACCCACATTATTATTACAGGGAATGTCTCATACCGTCATACGTAACGTCGTTTTAAAAGATTCTATGGTCTTGAGTCAACGTTTATTATCCCGCGACGGTACTAGTATCTGGGTTTTGATCCGAATAATTCAGCGAGACCCACTTCCACAGCTTCAATGTTTTCGAAATTTCCTCCATGTAAGAAATGGGCCATGGATCAAAAAAGATGGTAATCTGAAGCCTCAAGATCAGGGCTTTATGCTGTACGGGGTAGCAGTTCGACTCCTCCCAATTCCTCAATTCTTGCCATGATTGTTCGTGCAGTATGAAGTCTCGCATTGTCTTGCTGCAAGAGAACTCTATTTTGGTTAATTATCTTAATGCTAGGTATCTCCATCTCAAAATTTCGTGGACTTGTTCCAGTTGTTGAGAATAGTTCCGCATTACACGCCCGTTTGGAACAAACTCCCAGTGAATCACTCCCTCAAAATTCCACCAGACACACAATATCAATTTGGGGCTGAACCTATCCTTTTTAATAATGACTTTTGCAAGTTGACAGGGGCTGAGCCACTGTTTCAAGGTGTCAGTGTTGCGGTAATAGTCCCATTTTCATAACATGTGACAATTCTCCTGATAAATCTATCATTTATGGGGTTACCGATAAGCTGATGACAGATATCCACTCTTCGTTGAGCCTTTCAGGGGTCAATTCATGTGGTACACACCTACAGCTTCTGTTTGATTTTCCAAGTTTCTTATTCTGGTGATGTACCATACGGTATCTTTTGATGCACCATGTTCTTCTGACAGCCTACAAGTACTCCTTTGCACATTTTCTTCCAAAACTCTGTGTGTATTCCCAATATCCCATAGTTGAGGTCTTCCAGAATGCGATAAATCTGTAGTGTTTTCTTCTCCAGTGTTGAAATGTTGGAACCATCGTTGTGCCATACGCTCACTAACAACACCTTCTCCTTCCACTTCACATATTCAACGAGTCGCGGCAGCAGCTTTGTAATCTTCTTTCTAGTATGGTAGTGCTTTAGGAGAACCTTAACCTCCAACTTTGTAAGTTCCATTCGTGATTGTGTATCAAACAACTGATGACTGATACATTCTCGCAATATACTCAATTCTAGTCATGGCCTCCTGTAAATAGCATTGGCGAACAAAAAGCAAAAAAACAAAAACAAAGAATTCTATCTTATAAAACACCAAACTTAAAACACTACAATACTTAGGAGACATCCTAATATTATTATTGTTATACAGATTCATAAATTCCTCATTTTACAATGGTACAATGACTGTAAATATGGACTAATGTCAAGCACTTTCAGAGTTCATTCTTCATTTAGGAATCGTTGCACTGTATGGAATGTGCCCAAGATCACCGAATTTTGGATCTGTCTCAGCTTGTGTGCCATTCCTTGAGCCTGTAGTTGGTTTACCAGTCTTGAAGGTACAATTCCAGTTGCAGACAGAATGAGAGGCCGGATGTACACCTGGTTTAGCTTCCACATTTGAGAAGCTTATTTCCAAAAGGTACCGAATCCAAAAAGTAATATTTTACAGGAGAGAGGAAAAACGCTCAGAGTGTAAAATTTCAACTGAAATTCCATTTGAGCACTTTTATTATGTTCAGATAGAATAAATGCATTGTTACACCAAGTATTCCTGTTTAGGCTTTTGCAGTTTAGGAAATATTCAAAGAAAATTATGGATTTGGTACTTTTTGGCACTGAAACTCTAAATACTTGCAACGGAAAGACATAAATTTCACTGCAGTCATCAGAATCTTAGAGAAAACTGATTGTATTTAGTTATGCAATAATTAGATTAAAGGTATTTACAGTGAAGGCAAAATTATTTAAATAATTTCATCATCATCTGTCTTCTACTCCAGTTTGAAACGTTTTGCTAGCCCCTAACTGTTGGGTGATAAATGTAACTGTTTACCTTTGCCTAAGCTATGTTGTTTTAATGGGCGCCAAGACCTCAATGCAATGTTGAAATCTAAATTTGTATTTAACAACGTCTAGCTCTGGCAGAACACCTTCAAGACACTATTCACTCAGATCGTGGTATGATTTGATCATTAACCCAACAAACAATTGTATCAGGAGAAGGAATTGGTCTATATCTAATGCTACCTACTGAAAGCAAAGATTGCATTGTAAAAGAAATGAATTTATTATATAAAACAAGTATAGCAAAATTAATAATAATAATAAGTACAAAATTTAAATTGGAGCGTTGTGATTTGAATATTACCGATAGAAAATTACGTGAAAACGGAGTCTGATAAATTGATTTTACTCTTATTTCCAAGCTATGAAGTTACTGAAATATGAAATGTAAAACAAAGAAAAATGAGAGATTGCGTATTTCTGCGTCATTTGCGCTTACCATTGGAAATTGCCAAGGCATTTCCCTCGTACTTGCTGATGCCGTGAGCTTCCCACAGTCTCCTGGACGTCGTCATCTCCGTCGGAATTTGATGATATTCTGGTAGATTAGATAATTCTATGGTCCGTACCTCGGACCCAAACACTCGTACAACCGCACTGGTTAAGTTTTGCAAAAGTTAGTCTTCAACTCCACTGAACATCGGAGCGACACGCACTTCCAACCGTACTCCGCAAGTTCTACACAGATAGTCCCCGTTTCACGGAACATCGGAGCGTCCCCCGCGTATAACCATACTCCGCAAGTATTTCACAGATAGTCCTCGTTTCACGGCGCGTCGAACGATATATGCACCTGTTGGCTCCCCCACCACGGTACCGTCTTCCAGCTTACGTTGTCTCCCCTGATTGGCTGAGCACGCCTCCAGTTCCCCTCCTCTGCCTCATTACACTCGGCGCGCGAGAGGGAGAAGTCGATTTCCGTTCCAACAATTCGTCTTTTCTAGACCTTGCGACCCAGCCTTGCGTAATACTTCTCGACAGGAATCAGCTTGTATTCGAATTCCCAGTGAGTCATGTCTCTCAAATACCCTAACTGACAAAACTCCGTAAAATTCCGTAATCACATAATTTTCTATAATATTGTCGTTCGTAATAATTTGCTTGATAGCGTTTTCTAAGACATAGAAAACCTATCTGAATGTTAATAATTTTTATAAAATGCTCCGAAAATACCTTAATAATAATTATAATAAATTAATAATAATAATAAATTACCATGAAAAATTCTCTTGGCTGAACAATTTGCCGCGTAAATAAATATAGAATGGCTTCCTACTGACTTATGCCAGTTGCATAAAACCCCTCGAAAAACACGTTACATATTCGCCTCGGATCATCGGATGATTTACCGTGACGACGGTCCATTATCCGATTATCCCAGACACGTTAATAAACCCCATTCAAAATACATATTACATAAACGAAATCACCCTAAATTACAGATATATACACTCATATTTTTTCTTCACGCACTTTGCGTCAAAGTTTGTTGTCACTATGGATTGCACTTTGCAACCAGTCCAATGTTTTACATATGGAATAGTGTTCCACGGATATTTCCGCCTCTCAAATTTCTCTATGTTGGAGAAATAGACATAATTAATGTGTGAGCACTATGTATTTATGATGTCATATCACACTCATTGAAGGTGTTCTGATATATTTATATCACCATAGAACTCCCTAATTTCACTGGAGGTCCCCTCCTTATGGTGAAATTTAATCTCACTTATCACTGAGCACACGATCACACTATTGTGGCAGCGCCTCGTGACCATAATACTTAATCTCTCTTTAAAGTAGATTAAATTAATATTGACTTCTGAAAAAAAAAAACAGTAAATGCGCATTACATATAACACCAAATATTTCTGTGCCGTAATCGCCCTGTCTTGTTAAGTTCCCGTTAACCATATTCTACTTAATACTAGTTCTCAACACAGACCATTTCTCCTCACACAAATAATACCATTGTACAAATTATCTTAAATTACACACTTACAAATCTTACATGGCGAGGCCGTAAACAGAAATCACGTGTGCTGATATGTATGAGTTTCATGAAGGACTGTCTCGCATTCTGATGGCCAATCTTTTATCTCGTGGACGCCTTAAGCTAACAAGCCCTATACAAGCGCTCCCCCATCTCTTGGAGATAAATGGGAACCCATCAGCGCTGCCAAAAATGGCCTTGGTGCATCGAGACAATTTAGTGCTCAACAGCATCCGACAATCCCGTCATATTTCCCTGTACCTTAAAAACTCTCATTTACTTACATACTACCCCCCTGTGTGACTTCTGATACGCCTGCCTTAAGACCAGATCTTCCACGCACCAGACACCACACTTACTCATTTGATAGGCTGGCTCGCCAGTTAAACACACTCACTTTATGACACATATTTTCGTAGACTATGTATATTATACGTTCCGTATAATCTGTTTCCCTCACTATTCTCCAGCACATATGCTGTTTTCCCAATACGTTTGGAAACTATAAATGTCTCTGCGTCACCTGCTTCCAACCTTGCAAGTGGCTCCCTTTAATGAACGTCATCACGTTGCTCTACCTAGCATCTTTCTCAGTGTCTGTAACGATGCCCTGTTGCTACTGTCCACACATGCTAACCCTACTTTCCTCTGGTGTTACACCTCTACTCGACACTCTATGACCTAAAAATGTCACTTCTGACTGACAGAATGACGACTTAGACAGCTTCAAAGTGAACCCTGCCTGATCTAACTTCTGAAAAACTATATCTAAATGACGTAGATGCTCCTCAAAACTGCGTGAACTAATTACCATATCATCTATGTAAATGGTTACAAACTCTCCTGTGTCATCCCCTAATGCTATGTTTAAAGCCCTAATTAAAGCTGCTGAACTACTCTTTAACCCATAAGGTGTTCTACAAAATTGATAAAGGTTATATTTATGACTAAAAGCTGTAAATGGTCAATCTTCGTACATAAGTGGCACTTGCCAAAAACTGGAACTCAAATCTACACAAGTGAAATACTTCTTCCCCTCAATTGTTTGCATTAATTCTTCTATTGACATAGATTTCAGCTGATCTGAACTAATTCTACTGTTAACCAAACGAGCGTCTAAACAAATACGAACAGTGCCGTCGGTCTTGGGTACCGTTATCAAAGAATTAACATACGGACTGTTAGAGTGCTCAATAATCCCATCTTCAAGCATCTGATTAATTTGTGCCTCAACTGCACTCTGATAAGCGAAAGGTACAGGATATCTATGTCCTGTGAATACTGACCTATCAATAACGTTCAATGAATGTGTATAGCAATTGGCCATACCAATGCGATCCTCAAACACTCTCCTATTACACCATAACACATCATAGAGCCGAACACACTGTTCATCCTCTATATTTCCCTGAAATGCAGCCTCACGTAACGAGTCCTCTAGACTTCCGTTCGTAATCACACTGCCCACAAAACATGGAGAACCCCGCTCTACGGCTGGCGATATCTCATTTAAAGTACAAATCACACCTACAATACTACTTCTCTGAATATGGTCATTGAACGCTACTTCTACTTCAGAATCTCCCCATTTAAATTTCAAACTCCCTACATCATAACATAAGTTACCAGACACTCTACTTAGCCACTCTGAACCCAAGATAACACTGAATACTAAATTTGGAATTACAAGGCAAATCTGCTTCTCTACATGATTATTAATTTTAATGTCTACTAAAACTTGCTTAGAAATTACTTTAGACCTCTTCCCAACAGCTGTGATAACAAAAGTGCTTTTAATTGGCATCTCCTCAAAATTTACTCCAGTTCCTTTCATTTTATCATAAAATGCACTACTTATGCAACTCTTCATACAACCAATATCAATTAAAACATCTGTGTACGCCTCGGACACGTTAAATTTAACTATGGGGCTCTTACTAACCACTTCCTGAATAATACCTTCATCATTTAGTTCATGTAATAATTCATTTCTTACATTTAGGTCATAGGGTTCCTGTATAATTGTATGGACAGGGCATGCTACAGACTGAGATTCTGACCTTACTTCGCAGCCTGGTTCGCGTTTAAAGAACCGCTACAGCTGGCCGTAGTACTACTAACTACTAAACTGGTCTGGTTGTTCTGGGCTGTGTTGTCATTGTTTGGCTGTATATTACTACCACTAGGCTGTCCTCTTCCTTGACCCCTATTCTGGTTGTAATTATTGTCATTATAATTTCTCCCTTGATTTCCCCTGTAATCATTGTTCCTCCCTTGATTTCCCCTGAAATCATTGTTCCTCCCTTGATACTGATTACCATAGCCATTTCCTCTGTTCTGATATAGCTGATTATTATTATTTCTATTTTGAGCGTTGGCCCCTTCGCCACCGTTCCCTTGAACTTCTTGATGCCTGGCTTCATTAGGTCTATTATTATTATTACCCTGGTTCCGATTGAAATTGTCCTCATAACCCCCTCTCCCTAGTGCATCAAATGTGCTTAACAAATTTTCTACTTGTGATATTGTCTTTACATTCTGGATACAAGCAGCCTCCTTGATCCTATAGGGAAAGTGCCTAAGTAGCAACCTTACCACATCACTTTCCTCCTTCAAGCCATCCAGATATTTACACACTAATACCTGCCCTAAAAAGTATTCGGTCATGGTGGAGCTTCCTTTAGGGTTATATTTACCACACACTACTCCCTCACGATGCTGCGACTGAATAACCTCATTCCAGAACTTTACACAGAATTTCATTTTAAAATCATTAATATCAGTAAACTTGTCTCTGTAGACAGCAAACCAATTCCTCGTTTCCCCCACAAATACTTGTTCTAAAATTTCAACTACCTGGCACCACTCAATACTACCATTTTCCAACCTCTCCCCGAATTCATTTTCTATAGTGTTCATGAACTCCATTGGGCACCCCTGTCGATTGCTGAACTTACCCAGTTCTACCTCCCTGTGTGTGCTATTCACAAAAACTGGCCTATTCTGACTATTTTCTTGCCTGATCCTAGCTTTTAATTTTAATTCTAATTCTGCGATTTTCTCCTCAGCCTTCCTCTCAATACTGTTTACTGTTAATTTAATGTTTCCTTCTGATTCTTCTACTTTATCATATAGCTTTGCTTGTTTCTCCTCAATCTTGCTAATGCTCTCTCTATTACTCTCTCTTAAATCATTTACTTCTGCAAATATTTGCGAGTGGACTTTCTCAATTCTACCCCCCAGCTGTTCCTTAACCTCTTTAGTTGCTACCTGAATTTTGTCAATTTCTCCCCCCAATTGCTTTTTGACCTGCTGTGTTTCCAGTTGCACTAGTTCTTTTGAATTTTCAGCCTGTGTACTGATTCTAATTTCTAACTCCTCCTGTACTTTTCCTAATTTCTTGTCTACATCTGCAATGATCTCTTTAACCTTCTCTTCCATTACTCCTCTGATTTCTCCTCTAATCTGCTCCATTTTCACACTAATTTCCTTGTTGTTCTTATCTAATTTTGCATTATTCTGTTCTAATTTTGCATTTAAAGCTTCTGTACTTTCTTTATTTTCCCTACTGTTTTGTTCTAATTTTGCATTTAAGACATCTGTACTTTCTTTATTTTCCCTACTGTTTTGTTCTAATTTAGCGTTGTTTTGTTCCAGTTTAGCATTTAAAGCGTCTGTACTTTCTTTATTTTCCCTACTGTTTTGTTCTAATTTGGCGTTTAAGGCATCTGTACTTTCTTTATTTTCCCTACTGTTTTGTTCTAATTTTGCATTTAAGGCATCACTACTAACTTTGTTCTGATACATGAACTCGAGAAGTAAAGTTTTTAATTCTGGTTGGCCGCCTACACTCCCTGTTTCAGTATCGGGATTTACATCCGCTACCCCGGTACTACCATCACTCGACATACTGCTCGTATCATCACCCTCCCGTTGATGACCACTACGTAACCTCATCTGTCTTTCTTTCTCATCCCCCATAATGATATACACTGATACCGACAAATAACCCCTAAAATACAGGCACAGAAATATATACCCTTCTCCTTCCACAAATGTTATTAGGTTTTCAGCCCCAAGTTGTCGGCGACAAATGAAACGTTATATACTTAGGCTGGGATGATAAGTGAAACGGTATTTACTTTGCTCCACGTTGAGCGTACAAATGAAACGTTATGCTAGCCCCTAACTGTTGGGTGATAAATGTAACTGTTTACCTTTGCCTAAGCTATGTTGTTTTAATGGGCGCCAAGACCTCAATGCAATGTTGAAATCTAAATTTGTATTTAACAACGTCTAGCTCTGGCAGAACACCTTCAAGACACTATTCACTCAGATCGTGGTATGATTTGATCATTAACCCAACAAACAATTGTATCAGGAGAAGGAATTGGTCTATATCTAATGCTACCTACTGAAAGCAAAGATTGCATTGTAAAAGAAATGAATTTATTATATAAAACAAGTATAGCAAAATTAATAATAATAATAAGTACAAAATTTAAATTGGAGCGTTGTGATTTGAATATTACCGATAGAAAATTACGTGAAAACGGAGTCTGATAAATTGATTTTACTCTTATTTCCAAGCTATGAAGTTACTGAAATATGAAATGTAAAACAAAGAAAAATGAGAGATTGCGTATTTCTGCGTCATTTGCGCTTACCATTGGAAATTGCCAAGGCATTTCCCTCGTACTTGCTGATGCCGTGAGCTTCCCACAGTCTCCTGGACGTCGTCATCTCCGTCGGAATTTGATGATATTCTGGTAGATTAGATAATTCTATGGTCCGTACCTCGGACCCAAACACTCGTACAACCGCACTGGTTAAGTTTTGCAAAAGTTAGTCTTCAACTCCACTGAACATCGGAGCGACACGCACTTCCAACCGTACTCCGCAAGTTCTACACAGATAGTCCCCGTTTCACGGAACATCGGAGCGTCCCCCGCGTATAACCATACTCCGCAAGTATTTCACAGATAGTCCTCGTTTCACGGCGCGTCGAACGATATATGCACCTGTTGGCTCCCCCACCACGGTACCGTCTTCCAGCTTACGTTGTCTCCCCTGATTGGCTGAGCACGCCTCCAGTTCCCCTCCTCTGCCTCATTACACTCGGCGCGCGAGAGGGAGAAGTCGATTTCCGTTCCAACAATTCGTCTTTTCTAGACCTTGCGACCCAGCCTTGCGTAATACTTCTCGACAGGAATCAGCTTGTATTCGAATTCCCAGTGAGTCATGTCTCTCAAATACCCTAACTGACAAAACTCCGTAAAATTCCGTAATCACATAATTTTCTATAATATTGTCGTTCGTAATAATTTGCTTGATAGCGTTTTCTAAGACATAGAAAATCTATCTGAATGTTAATAATTTTTATAAAATGCTCCGAAAATACCTTAATAATAATTATAATAAATTAATAATAATAATAAATTACCATGAAAAATTCTCTTGGCTGAACAATTTGCCGCGTAAATAAATATAGAATGGCTTCCTACTGACTTATGCCAGTTGCATAAAACCCCTCGAAAAACACGTTACAAGTTGCCCGGGTGTAGTTTACGAGCGCCCTCCACTTGCGTCTGTCCATGTACCATTCTTCTTTCAAGATTCTATCCCAGCTAACTCCCCTTGTTCCTATGTCCTCCTTCACCTGGTCTAGCCACCTCTTCCTTGGTCTTCCTACTGGCCTTCTACCAACCACATCTGTGTGTAGTCATTGTTTTGCTATCCTCCCCTCGTCCATTCGCTTGACATGGCCAAACCATCTCAAACGGGCCCTTGTCACTTTTTCTTTCAAAGTTGGGTACACTCCAGCTTCTTCCCTAATTTGTTCATTTCTTACCCTATCCCTCCTAGTTTTTTGTACCATTGTTCGTAGAAACGTCATTTCTGCAGCTTGTAGTTTGCTGTCTATCTGTCTGGTTGTTGTGCAGGTTTCTAGGCCATATGTTATTATGGGGGTAAAGTATGATTGAAAGAGCGTCTGTTTTGATCTCAAGGGGACTTGTTCGTTCCAGAGTAGGTTCCGAACTTGATGGTAGAACTGGGTTGCTTTTTGGGTTCGGCTATTGATCTCATGCTGTATCCTGTTATTGCTTGAAATAATGCACCCAAGATAGTTAAACTGGTCTACTGTTTCAAGCTGTGTACCTTCAAGCCTTATTTCTCCTTTCTTGTTCTGTCTGTTGACAGTTAAATAATATTAAATAAAATTGAACAAAACAATGAAAATTATGCAAAGTAACTTAGCAGTGCTGAACTTATGGAATTATGATTGTAGTTTGTGTCTAAAGAACATGAATATGGTAAATAACTTGTGAGCTGGACAATGGAAAATATTATCCAGTACTAAAAGAAATGGCTCTCATTGGCTGCATGGATACGGTAGGTATTGGCACATTCAGGCCACAGGATTTGGTACTTATTGGCATCAAACAAGATTTTCAATGCCCTGTTTGTTATGGATTTAGGTCGTTTTGGCAATTTCTTTTTCTTTCATATGATGGAGCTTCCTACCAACGTACGTTTTCCATCATAATCTCAATTTCGATTTTTTTGGATTTGGTGTCTTTTGGAAATAAGCTTCTCATTTGTTTTACTTCAATGCCTAGTTTGGTGCATTTGTTGAACTTTTGTTCGAAGGTTGTGGTTGAGTGGTACGAATATATTATCACAGCTTCTTTTTTCTGTATCTCTGGGAAGAGAATATCAGATCGGTTGGCTTTGATGGTTTTATCAGTGCGGATTTCTCTATCCCAGTAAAATATATGCATGGTGGCCATTCAAATCTGTCAACGATTTTCGACGAGTTTTCCAGGAATTTTCCAGGATTAATTCTCATTTTTCCAGACTTAAAAATAAGCGCTAGTCCTGGGGAGGGGGGGGCTTTATCGGTTGCCTACTTCAAGACCAATATAAACCAGTTGTGTTTGGTTTACTTATACAGATGATGACAAAAATTAGTGGTGATTGCGTTATTGATACGCAAACCTACACACAAATGATTTAATTGTTGTTTTAAAAAAGCCTTTGTGACTCAAATATCCGCTTTAAAAAAAAAAAGAGAAAAGAATGCCGCCTGCAATTTTATTGCGGTGAAGTTGTCTATACTCAATATGTTTTTGAAAATACTATCGCGTGTTCTCCCACACAGAAACGGGTAGCCTGAGGAATTGTCTTTCGTTAACGATAGAGTGCTCACCCAAAACCGGAGCGGGAGTATGATTTAAGATGGAAAGATTTTTATAATTAATTAACAGTTGCTATTTTCCAGGAGTTTTCGAATTTGTCGTCATTTTACAGGAGTTTTCCAGACCTAATAAAAATCCAGGAGTTTTCCAGGATTTCCAGGAGTAGTAGCCACCATGAATATGGGTTCCATTGTCTGAAACATCTTTTGGTTGGTACATATAACATGGAAGCGAGGAGTCATCTAGTCCTGTAGTATTAGCCATCTCCATGTGAACGATCCTAGCAACATTATTGTGGCACTCAGTGTAGTCCATATTTACCAAGGTTGGACATCCACCGATAATGTGATCCAAGGCTTCACCCTGCTTGCCACATTTACGACACTTATCCTCATTTTCTGTCTGTTTTAAGATGAACCTCCTGTAATTCCTTGTAGGAATGACTCTGACTTGTATAGCCAACATGAAACCAGTGGTCTCGCCAAATAATTGGCCTTGTTGGAGCCATCTGTTTGATGCACACTTATCTGTAGACGGTAGGTCGAGCTGGTGTGCATTATCACCGTGAAGCTCCTTGCCTTGCCATTCTTCAACTTGGCTGAGGAGTTGCTTTTCAGGTAAGCTGAAATTCGTCCAGTTCAAATGGAGTGCTGAGTCACTCTCAGCCTTACAAATGGTAGTATACATTGCATTCTGTTCTGATCTTCATTGGAAGTACTTCCTTAAGTTCAAGGTTTCCTTGTGGCACGGACGTATCAAACTGACAATTCCTAGTCCTCCTTCGCTTGGTGGTAGAATTATACATTGAACAGCAGACTTGGGTGATGAAGTCTGTGTTTGGTCATCTGCACACACACTGTTCTCTCAAGCCCTTCGAGGTCTGTTGCTGACCATTTCACCACTCCAAATGAATAGGTTAGAGTAGGGATGGCGTATGAGTTAATGGCTTTGATTTTATTTCTTGTGTTCAGCAAGGTCTTAAGCACAGTGTTCATCCGATCCTTGGAACTTTATTTTCAACCTCTCTTTGATCTCAGTTTGGCTGATTCCTCACAGTTGGATAAAACCTAAGTAGTTGTAACTCTGTTCTTTGGTTAAACACTCAAGTACATCATCACCTAAGCTGATTCCATTACTGCTTCCTAATTTCCCTCTTTGTATTATTATTTATTTATTTATTTTACACGTTACAGGTCTTTTATCAGACCACGCAAAGCAATCACAACTACCGTACTTGTTCTTCCTGTTTTTCCAGTACTCTTTCATTTGTGTACTAAAGGCCCTCTTCCTTTCTTCGGTCCACTTGGGTCTTTGGGCTGTAGGTGCTGCTTTCTCCGATATCACTTCCCATTTGTATACGTTGTGTCAAAAGATGCTTTTGTCTGTGACATCTTCTGGGTCGACCTGTGCTTTTTCCAGATCAATTTTGACTTGCATCATCCAGGGGTGTAGTTGACTTGAGTTGCTGTATGTATCTAAGAATTTTGTTGGTGAGTCTGGTTTGCGGGAGTCTGCTGATGTGGCCGTAAAATTTTAGTCGCCTCTTTCTGATGTCTGCTGCGAGGTTGGACAATTTGCCTGGAGTGAAGCCTGTATCCTTCGTCTGTTCGTTTTAGTCCAATAATTTTCCTTATTATTTTTCTTTCCTGAAGCCTCCGTGGCTTAGGCGGCAGCACGCCGGCCTCTCACCGCTGGGTCCGTAGTTCAAATCCCGGTCACTCCATGTGAGATCTGTGCTGGACAAAACGGAGGCAGACAGGTTTTTCTCCAGGTACTCCGGTTTTCCCTGTCAAATTTCATTCCAGCAACACTCTCCACTATCATTTGATTTAATTTCATCTGTCATTCATTTAATCATTGTCCCAGAGGAGTGCGTCAGGCCTCGGCAGCCGGCACAGTTCATATCCTCGCCGCTAGATGGGGGCTTCATTCATTCCATTCCTGACCCGGTTGGAGACTGGAAGCAGGCTGTGGATTTTCATTTTTCTTTCCTCTGTGAGGATCTTTTCCAATTCGACCTTAGTGTGTAACGTCAATGTCTCACTGGCATAGAGCACCTAAGGTTTAATAACTGTGTTGTAATGACGAACTTTGGTGAATGTAGACAGACATTTTTTGTTGTAGATACCCTGTGTCTTGTATAAGGCTCTCTTCATTTTCATTAACCTAGTGTTCTGCGCGATTTTCTCTTTTCCCGTTGGTTCAAGCACTTCACCTAGGTATTTAAAGTGGGCAACTCTATTGATCTTGCCATATTTCGTGTTTAAATTCTGTATGCTGAATTTCGTACAGAAAAACTCTGTCTTTTGGAACGAGATCTGTAGCCCTACTTTTTTGGCACACTCGTGGAGTACTTCTATCAATCTGATTGATGTGGTTTCGTTATCTGAGAGTAGTAAGATCATCCGCAAATTATACAATCATTTTCTCCACCTATTCCCTTTATTAGTTAGTTTAATTTACTCTTGTGCATACTTACTTACTGGTCGGCGCTACAGTCCCTGAAGAACCTTGGCCTCCTTTATCACCTGTCTCCATTCATCTCTATCTTCTGCCTTCCTTCTCCAGTTCCTGATTCCCAGACTCCTAAGGTTCCTTCTCATTAACCTTTTCCTTTGCCGGTTTTGAAACGTTTTGCTAGCCCCTAACTGTTGGGTGATAAATGTAACTGTTTACCTTTGCCTAAGCTATGTTGTTTTAATGGGCGCCAAGACCTCAATGCAATGTTGAAATCTAAATTTGTATTTAACAACGTCTAGCTCTGGCAGAACACCTTCAAGACACTATTCACTCAGATCGTGGTATGATTTGATCATTAACCCAACAAACAATTGTATCAGGAGAAGGAATTGGTCTATATCTAATGCTACCTACTGAAAGCAAAGATTGCATTGTAAAAGAAATGAATTTATTATATAAAACAAGTATAGCAAAATTAATAATAATAATAAGTACAAAATTTAAATTGGAGCGTTGTGATTTGAATATTACCGATAGAAAATTACGTGAAAACGGAGTCTGATAAATTGATTTTACTCTTATTTCCAAGCTATGAAGTTACTGAAATATGAAATGTAAAACAAAGAAAAATGAGAGATTGCGTATTTCTGCGTCATTTGCGCTTACCATTGGAAATTGCCAAGGCATTTCCCTCATACTTGCTGATGCCGTGAGCTTCCCACAGTCTCCTGGACGTCGTCATCTCCGTCGGAATTTGATGATATTCTGGTAGATTAGATAATTCTATGGTCCGTACCTCGGACCCAAACACTCGTACAACCGCACTGGTTAAGTTTTGCAAAAGTTAGTCTTCAACTCCACTGAACATCGGAGCGACACGCACTTCCAACCGTACTCCGCAAGTTCTACACAGATAGTCCCCGTTTCACGGCGCCTCGAACGATATATGCACCTGTTGGCTCCCCCACCATGGTACCGACATCTAGCTTACGTCGTCCTCACTGATTGGCTGAGCACGCCGCCAGTTCCCCTCCTCTGCCTCATTACACTCGGCGCGCGAGAGGGAGAAGTCGATTTCCGTTCCAACAATTCGTCTTTTCTAGACCTTGCGACCCAGCCTTGCGTAATACTTCTCGACAGGAATCAGCTTGTATTCGAATTCCCAGTGAGTCATGTCTCTCAAATACCCTAACTGACAAAACTCCGTAAAATTCCGTAATCACATAATTTTCTATAATATTGTCGTTCGTAATAATTTGCCTGATAGCGTTTTCTAAGACATAGAAAACCTATCTGAATGTTAATAATTTTTATAAAATGCTCCGAAAATACCTTAATAATAATTATAATAAATTAATAATAATAATAAATTACCATGAAAAATTCTCTTGGCTGAACAATTTGCCGCGTAAATAAATATAGAATGGCTTCCTACTGACTTATGCCAGTTGCATAAAACCCCTCGAAAAACACGTTACATATTCGCCTCGGATCATAGGATGATTTACCGTGACGACGGTCCATTATCCGATTATCCCAGACACGTTAATAAACCCCATCCAAAATACATATTACATAAACGAAATCACCCTAAATTACAGATATATACACTCATATTTTTTCTTCACGCACTTTGCGTCAAAGTTTGTTGTCACTATGGATTGCACTTTGCAACCAGTCCAATGTTTTACATATGGAATAGTGTTCCACGGATATTTCCGCCTCTCAAATTTCTCTATGTTGGAGAAATAGACATAATTAATGTGTGAGCACTATGTATTTATGAGGTCATATCACACGCATTGAAGGTGTTCTGATATATTTATATCACCATAGAACTTCCTAATTTCACTGGAGGTTCCTTCCTTATGGTGAAATTTAATCTCACTTATCACTGAGCACACGATCACACTATTGTGGCAGCGCCTCGTGACCATAATACTTAATCTCTCTTTAAAGTAGATTCAATTAAGATTGACTTCTGAAAAAAAAATAGTAAGTGCGCATTACATATAACACCAAATATTTCTGTGCCGTAATCGCCCTGTCTTGTTAAGTTCCCGTAGACCATATTCTACTTAATACTAGTTCTCAACACTGACCATTTCTCCTCACACAAATAATACCATTGTACAAATTACCTTAAATTACACACTTACAAATCTTACATGGCGAGGCCGTAAACAGAAATCACGTGTGCTGATATGTATGAGTTTCATGAAGGACTGTCTCGCATTCTGATGGCCCATCTTTTATCTCGTGGACGCCTTAAGCTAACAAGCCCTATACAAGCGCCCCCCATCTCTTGGAGATAAATGGGAACCCATCAGCGCTGCCAAAAATGGCCTTGGTGCATCGAGACAATTTAGTGCTCAACAGCATCCGACAATCCCGTCATATTTCCCTGTACCTTAAAAACTCTCATTTACTTACATACTACCCCCCTGTGTGACTTCTGATACGCCTGCCTTAAGACCAGATCTTCCCACGCACCAAATACCACACTTACTCATTTGATAGGCTGGCTCGCCAGCTAAACACACAACACACTCACTTTATGACACATATTTTCGTAGACTATGTATATTATACGTCCCGTATAATCTGTTTCCCTCACTATTCTCCAGCACATATGCTGTTTTCCCAATACGTTTGGAAACTATAAATGTTTCTGCGTCACCTGCTTCCAACCTTGCAAGTGGCTCCCTTAAATGAACGTCATCACGTTGCTCTACCTAGCATATTTCTCAGTGTCTGTAACGATGCCCTGTTGCTACTGTCCACACATGCTAATATTAAAATACCATCCTCTGCTTTAACCACAGGATAATCCCTACATAAATTAGTGTCCCTCGATAGCATGTCTGCAAGAATGTTATCTTTACCTTTAATATATTTTACTGTGAATTCGTATTCCTGCAGAGCAAGAATCCACCTACTAACTCTGTTAGAACTGAGTTTACAAGTCCTCATATACAGTAATGCATGGTGATCTGTGTGGATCTCAAATTTCCCCCCTACTAAATACATTCTAAATTTCCCTAAACTGAAAACAATACCTAAAAGCTCTAACTCAGTAATCGTGTATCTTTTCTCAGCTGCTGTCAGTCCTCGCGAGGCTAAAGATACAATGCACAGATTACCCTCATCATCTTTCTGACATAATACTCCAGCAATGCCTATATGTGAAGCATCTGTCATAACCACATATTCCTTATCTTTTAACGGATATTTCAGCACTACAGCTTTCTCAAAACCTTCCTTCAGCGCTTTAAAAGCCTGATCATGCTTGGACTCCCATCTCCACCGAGTCCCACTTTTAAGCAATTCCCTGAATGGTTCTACCAACCCTGAGTATTTAAGAACGAACCTCCTGAAAAAGTTGCAAATTCCCAGGTAAGTTTTTAACTGTTTAACATTCTGTGGCACCTCTGCGTTAAGTATCTTATTAACCCTACTCTCTTCTGGTGTTACACCTCTACTCGACACTCTATGACCTAAAAATGTCACTTCTGACTGACAGAATGACGACTTAGACAGCTTCAAAGTGAACCCTGCCTGATCTAACTTCTGAAAAACTATATCTAAATGACGTAGATGCTCCTCAAAACTGCGTGAACTAATTACCATATCATCTATGTAAATGGTTACAAACTCTCCTGTGTCATCCCCTAATGCGATGTTTAAAGCCCTAATTAAAGCTGCTGAACTACTCCTTAACCCATAAGGTGTTCTACAAAATTGATAAAGGTTATATTTATGACTAAAAGCTGTAAATGGTCTATCTTCGTACATAAGTGGCACTTGCCAAAAACTGAACTCAAATCTACACAAGTGAAATACTTCTTCCCCTCAAATGTTTCCATTAATTCTTCTATTGACATAGATTTCAGCTGATCTGAACTAATTCTACTGTTAACCAAACGAGCGTCTAAACAAATACGAACAGTGCCGTCGGTCTTGGGTACCGTTATCAAAGAATTAACATACGGACTGTTAGAGTGCTCAATAATCCCATCTTCAAGCATCTGATTAATTTGTGCCTCAACTGCACTCTGATAAGCGAAAGGTACAGGATATCTATGTCCTGTGAATACTGACCTATCAATAACGTTCAATGAATGTGTATAGCAATTAGCCATACCAATGCGATCCTCAAACACTCTCCTATTACACCATAACACATCATAGAGCCGAACACATTGTTCCACCTCTATATTTCCCTGAAATGCAGCCTCACGTAACGAGTCCTCTAGACTTCCGTTCGTAATCACACTGCCCACAAAACATGGAGAACCCCGCTCTACGGCTGGCGATATCTCATTTAAAGTACAAATCACACCTACAATACTACTCCTCTGAATATGGTCATTGAACGCTACTTCTACTTCAGAATCTCCCCATTTAAATTTCAAACTCCCTACATCATAACATAAGTTACCAGACACTCTACTTAGCCACTCTGAACCCAAGATAACACTGAATACTAAATTTGGAATTACAAGGCAAATCTGCTTCTCTATATGATTATTAATTTTAATGTCTACTAAAACTTGCTTAGAAATTACTTTAGACCTCTTCCCAACAGCTGTGATAACAAAAGTGCTTTTAATTGGCATCTCCTCAAAATTTACTCCAGTTCCTTTCATTTTATCATAAAATGCACTACTTATGCAACTCTTCATACAACCACTATCAATTAAAACATCTGTGTACGCCTCGGACACGTTAAATTTAACTATGGGGCTCTTACTAACCACTTCCTGAATAATACCTTCATCATTTAGTTCATGTAATAATTCATTTCTTACATTTAGGTCATAGGGTTCCTGTATAATTGTATGGACAGGGCATGCTACAGACTGAGATTCTGACCTTACTTCGCAGCCTGGTTCGCGTTTAAAGAACCGCTACAGCTGGCCGTAGTACTACTAACTACTAAACTGGTCTGGTTGTTCTGGGCTGTGTTGTCATTGTTTGGCTGTATATTACTACCACTAGGCTGTCCTCTTCCTTGACCCCTATTCTGGTTGTAATTATTGTCATTATAATTTCTCCCTTGATTTCCCCTGTAATCATTGTTCCTCCCTTGATTTCCCCTGAAATCATTGTTCCTCCCTTGATACTGATTACCATAGCCATTTCCTCTGTTCTGATATAGCTGATTATTATTATTTCTATTTTGAGCGTTGGCCCCTTCGCCACCGTTCCCTTGAACTTCTTGATGCCTGGCTTCATTAGGTCTATTATTATTATTACCCTGGTTCCGATTGAAATTGTCCTCATAACCCCCTCTCCCTAGTGCATCAAATGTGCTTAACAAATTTTCTACTTGTGATATAGTCTTTACATTCTGGATACAAGCAGCCTCCTTGATCCTATAGGGAAAGTGCCTAAGTAGCAACCTTACCACATCACTTTCCTCCTTCAAGCCATCCAGATATTTACACACTAATACCTGCCCTAAAAAGTATTCGGTCATGGTGGAGCTTCCTTTAGGGTTATATTTACCACACACTACTCCCTCACGATGCTGCGACTGAATAACCTCATTCCAGAACTTTTCACAGAATTTCATTTTAAAATCATTAATATCAGTAAACTTGTCTCTGTAGACAGCAAACCAATTCCTCGTTTCCCCCACAAACACTTGTTCTAAAATTTCAACTACCTGGCACCACTCAATACTACCATTTTCCAACCTCTCCTCGAATTTATTTTCTATAGTGTTCATGAACTCCATTGGGCACCCCTGTCGATTGCTGAACTTACCCAGTTCTACCTCCCTGTGTGTGCTATTCACAAAAACTGGCCTATTCTGACTATTTTCTTGCCTGATCCTAGCTTTTAATTTTAATTCTAATTCTGCGATTTTCTCCTCAGCCTTCCTCTCAATACTGTTTACTGTTAATTTAATGTTTCCTTCTGATTCTTCTACTTTATCATATAGCTTTGCTTGTTTCTCCTCAATCTTGCTAATGCTCTCTCTATTACTCTCTCTTAAATCATTTACTTCTGCAAATATTTGCGAGTGGACTTTCTCAATTCTACCCCCCAGCTGTTCCTTAACCTCTTTAGTTGCTACCTGAATTTTGTCAATTTCTCCCCCCAATTGCTTTTTGACCTGCTGTGTTTCCTGTTGCACTAGTTCTTTTAAATTTTCAGCCTGTGTACTGATTCTAATTTCTAACTCCTCCTGTACTTTTCCTAATTTCTTGTCTACATCTGCAATGATCTCTTTAACCTTCTCTTCCATTACTCCTCTGATTTCTCCTCTAATCTGCTCCATTTTCACACTAATTTCCTTGTTGTTCTTATCTAATTTTGCATTATTCTGTTCTAATTTTGCATTTAAAGCTTCTGTACTTTCTTTATTTTCCCTACTGTTTTGTTCTAATTTTGCATTTAAGGCATCTGTACTTTCTTTATTTTCCCTACTGTTTTGTTCTAATTTAGCGTTGTTTTGTTCCAGTTTAGCATTTAAAGCGTCTGTACTTTATTTTCCCTACTGTTTTGTTCTAATTTGGCGTTTAAGGCATCTGTACTTTCTTTATTTTCCCTACTGTTTTGTTCTAATTTTGCATTTAAGGCATCACTACTAACTTTGTTCTGATACATGAACTCGAGAAGTAAAGTTTTTAATTCTGGTTGGCCGCCTACACTCCCTGTTTCAGTATCGGGATTTACATCCGCTACCCCGGTACTACCATCACTCGACATACTGCTCGTATCATCACCCTCCCGTTGATGACCACTACGTAACCTCATCTGTCTTTCTTTCTCATCCCCCATAATGATATACACTGATACCGACAAATAACCCCTAAAATACAGGCACAGAAATATATACCCTTCTCCTTCCACAAATGTTATTAGGTTTTCAGCCCCAAGTTGTCGGCGACAAATGAAACGTTATATACTTAGGCTGGGATGATAAGTGAAACGGTATTTACTTTGCTCCACGTTGAGCGTACAAATGAAACGTTATGCTAGCCCCTAACTGTTGGGTGATAAATGTAACTGTTTACCTTTGCCTAAGCTATGTTGTTTTAATGGGCGCCAAGACCTCAATGCAATGTTGAAATCTAAATTTGTATTTAACAACGTCTAGCTCTGGCAGAACACCTTCAAGACACTATTCACTCAGATCGTGGTATGATTTGATCATTAACCCAACAAACAATTGTATCAGGAGAAGGAATTGGTCTATATCTAATGCTACCTACTGAAAGCAAAGATTGCATTGTAAAAGAAATGAATTTATTATATAAAACAAGTATAGCAAAATTAATAATAATAATAAGTACAAAATTTAAATTGGAGCGTTGTGATTTGAATATTACCGATAGAAAATTACGTGAAAACGGAGTCTGATAAATTGATTTTACTCTTATTTCCAAGCTATGAAGTTACTGAAATATGAAATGTAAAACAAAGAAAAATGAGAGATTGCGTATTTCTGCGTCATTTGCGCTTACCATTGGAAATTGCCAAGGCATTTCCCTCGTACTTGCTGATGCCGTGAGCTTCCCACAGTCTCCTGGACGTCGTCATCTCCGTCGGAATTTGATGATATTCTGGTAGATTAGATAATTCTATGGTCCGTACCTCGGACCCAAACACTCGTACAACCGCACTGGTTAAGTTTTGCAAAAGTTAGTCTTCAACTCCACTGAACATCGGAGCGACACGCACTTCCAACCGTACTCCGCAAGTTCTACACAGATAGTCCCCGTTTCACGGCGCGTCGAACGATATATGCACCTGTTGGCTCCCCCACCATGGTACCGACATCTAGCTTACGTCGTCCTCACTGATTGGCTGAGCACGCCGCCAGTTCCCCTCCTCTGCCTCATTACACTCGGCGCGCGAGAGGGAGAAGTCGATTTCCGTTCCAACAATTCGTCTTTTCTAGACCTTGCGACCCAGCCTTGCGTAATACTTCTCGACAGGAATCAGCTTGTATTCGAATTCCCAGTGAGTCATGTCTCTCAAATACCCTAACTGACAAAACTCCTTAAAATTCCGTAATCACATAATTTTCTATAATATTTTCGTTCGTAATAATTTGCTAGATAGCGTTTTCTAAGACATAGAAAACCTATCTGAATGTTAATAATTTTTATAAAATGCTCCGAAAATACCTTAATAATAATTATAATAAATTAATAATAATAATAAATTACCATGAAAAATTCTCTTGGCTGAACAATTTGCCGCGTAAATAAATATAGAATGGCTTCCTACTGACTTATGCCAGTTGCATAAAACCCCTCGAAAAACACGTTACAGTTTGTCATCGGGTGATGAGCAGTCCGAGGCACTTGTGAGGTATTCGTAAGATTTAAATTTTCTACAGGGTAGGGTTGTTAACCCTACGCTCAACCCCGAACCTCTTAGTCTGGCCCATCACCTTTGACCTGTCCGGCATGGGTGGCCCTACCAGGAGCTTACGCTCACGCCGGCATAGCTCGCAAGATCATTTGGACTCTCAAGCCCCCACATCACATCAAGATGAGGATACCATCGTAAGGGTACTCTTGTGCATGTTTGTTCATAAATCTAATATCTATGAGTAGAAGTGTTTTAATAATATAACATTTTCATTTTAATTTCAGTATTGTTTATTGTATTGTTTTCTTCTTTTTTAATTCAATATGGAGCACTTGTGCTACATATAAAATAATATGATCAGCATCATAATCAATTTTGGCCAACTAAGGACCACGTAAATAACTCTTCATGATTTCAGTTTCCTTTGGCGCCAGTATTCCTTCATTCTCTTGCTCACAGCTTCTTTCTTTTCAGCTGCCCAATGTTGTTTCTTCTTGGTCGCTGTTTCTGGCTCTAGGAATCCCTCAAATGTGTATATCTAATTTCTGAAAGTGGTTCTATTGTGGACGTTTTGATCAGTGATGTTAATTTCTTGTATATCCTTCTTGGTGTTAGCAAACCATTTTTCATGAGTTGCCTTTTCTATTGGGCTTGTTGAAGTGGTTAAAAATGTTCTTAGTGAGTCTGTCGTCAGGCATTCTTGAAACATGTCCAAAGAATTTAACCCTTCGTTTTTGTATGGTATCTGAGATTCTGCTGCATGTTTTGTATACTTCTTTGTTACTGCCATATAATACAGGGCGCCAGGAAATGTTCTCCACAATGCCTACATGCATCTGCGAGAGCTATAATCAGTAGTTATGTTGGCAGCACGACTGTCGCTTGTATTAAAACGAACAAAAAGTAAACGTTGTACTCACCTCAGCCATTCATAACAGATGCTGGAAATGCTGATGACACATACGCTTGCTTATTGCAATACAGTAGAACCTCGGTAATCCGAGGTAATTGGGACTAAGAGGAGCTCGAATTTGGGAAATCTCGGATACACAAAGTTACAAAATTTAAAGACCTTTAATTTAAAATTAGATGCACAAGAACCTTGTGTTTAAATATTCTTACAGTAAACGGCATTATTTCATCAGTTGTCGTATAATGTGTTGCATTTAGGCTTTGTTTCAGAAATAAAAACAATATTCTACAAAAGAAATGCAAATATGTACATATTTACTTAAAGTACAGAACGATATTTATTATACTGTACATATGTACAGTACTGAAAATACACACATCAAAAAAAGTTTTGCATCACCTCGGTTCCCAGATCTCCGGCATATAGACGTTGACTGTGTATATTGTATCCAAGATACAGTCCCTTTGACTGTTCATAGATGTCACTAAAACTGCTCAAAGATGTAAACAACCATGCATGAGCAGGGCCTATTAGACGGAGGGGGTACGACAGCCGATCAGTTCCAGTCATTCCACCAGGACGAAGGTACGCTGCTCATGTTGTCTGTAGTTCTACCATGCCTAGAAGGTCAATACCGCAGTTCGATCGCGTCCGCATTGTTACTTTGTGTCCAGAAGGGCTCTCAACAAGGGAAGTTTCCAGGCGTCTCAGAGTGAACCAAAGCGATGTTGTTCGGACATGGAGGAGGTACAGAGATACAGGAACTGTCGATGACAGGCCTCGCTCAGGCCGCCCAAGGGCTACTACTGTAGTGGATGACCGCTACTTACGGATTGCCGCTCGGAGGAACCCTGACAGCAATGCCACCATGTTGAATAATGCGTTTCGTTCAGCCACAGGACGTCGTGTTTCAACTCAAACTGTGCGCAATAGGCTGCATGATGCGCAACTTCACTCCCGACGTCCATGGCGAGGTCCAGCTTTGCAACCCCGACACCATGCAGCGCGGTACAGATGGGCCCAACAACATGCTGAATGGACCCCACGGAATTGGCATCACGTTCTCTTCACCGATGAGTGTCGCATATGCCTTCAACCAGACAATCGTCGGAGACGTGTTTGGAGGCACCCTGGTCAGGCTGAACGTCTTAGACACACTGTCCAGCGAGTGCAGCAAGGTGGTGGTTCCCTGATGTTTTGGGGTGGCATTATGTGGGGCCGACGTACGCCACTGGTGGTCATGGAAGGCTCCGAAACGGCTTTACGATACCTGAATGACATCCTCCGACCCATAGTGCAACCATATCGGCAGAATATTGGAGAGGCATTTGTCTTCATGGACGACAATTCTCGACCTCATCGTGCACATCTTGTGAATGCGTTCCTTCAAGATAACGACATCGCTCGACTACAGTGGCCAGCATGTTCGCCAGACATGAACCCTATCGAACATGCCTGGGATATGTTGAAAAGGGCTGTTTATGGACGTCTTGACCCACCAACCACTCTGAGAGATTTACGCCGAATTGTCGTTGAGGAGTGGGACAATTTGGACCAACAGTGTCTTGATGAACTTGTGGATAGTATGCCACGGCGAATACAGGCATGCATCAATGCAAGAGGACGTGCTACTGGGTATTAGAGGTAGTGGTGTGTACTGCAATCTGGACCACAAATGCTGAAAGTCTAGCTGTATGATGGTACAACATGCAATGTGTGGGTCTCATGAGCAATAAAACGAGCTGAAATGTTGTTTGTGTTGATCTCTATTCCCTTTGTATTTAACGGTTCCGGAACTCTTGGAACCGAGGTGATGCAAAACTTTTTTTGATGTGTGTACATAATAGGCTACTGTACCTTACTTTCTAAAGAAAGAGTCAATGGGTTTTTATTTCTGAAAAGAACATCTGATCTTAGCAGCATAATCCCGCCACCTTCATAGAAGCATGACGTAAGCTGGTGTCGCTGCACTCTGTTGTTCCACGTATCGCAGAGCTAACTCCAGTGCCACCGTCCCATCAGTATGACTCACTTTGGCCACGCGTAAATCGTCTCCTTCCCCTTCATCGCTGCTCTCTCTGCTTTCTTCGTTAATAGTTTCCACAATAGCACTGTCTTTCACTTCATATTGTTCGTCTTGGCACAAACAGTCTTGCACTTCATTTTCGTCTGCATTCTCACACTCAGGAAGCTGCTGAACGAGATGTAACAACTGTTCAACGAATGCGCGCATCTCCGCCAAAGACCTTGGGTAAGCTATGCGTCTCACTGTCATCCACCTCAGATTAAACGGAGGCTCGGACTACCGGGGCTCGGATTACCGGGGTTCTACTGTACACACTGACGATTTTGACAGCCTACAGCCCACACGTGTGGGATTCGCCCTGTCAAGGACACCGTGCTGCCAACTAGACTGCTGATGCTAGCTCTGGCAGAACCCGGCAGTCACTGCAGAAAATATTTCTGGTGCCCTGTATAATATAATATAACATAACATGGCAACATATATGAATTACTCACACCATGCCCCTGTTGTAGCCTGAATGGCTTCTATAAAAGAGTCAATAACTTCGATTTAGTTCAGTTGCTTCTGTTTCTGTTTCAGTAAAATATGATGAAAGCTGTGAATCTGTTCATAGTCTCTACAAGTGTTACTTCGCCAAGTGCCAAGCGGTAAGTTCAACTTTTATATATATTCCACATAACAATTCTCAGACCTACTGGAAGAACACTGAAACTTAAAATAAACAGAGTAGTGAATTACAAGATTGTAATGGTTACTTTTTCAGTAGTTGCTACTTCTAACCGGTATACTTTTAATGGATTAATTTAACTTGTAATGCACTGAAAGGGGTGGTAGTCTTTGTTGTTTTACACCTTAAGCAACAATAATCATTCAATCAATCAATCAATTTATAAATGCACTGTAAGACATTTTGTACCTATTTGTTTGATTTTGGCAATGATTGCTTTCTTCATCACTAGAAGAAATTGATTACGTTACAGGTTTTACGAAAAGAGTTTGGAATGCTTTCATTGTTGTAGCCTTGTGTAATTGGGTGCGTTTAGAATTTGTTTGATAACCTGTGTCATTGTGAAGGCTGTAGTAGTGGGTGTATTTGTAACTAAGGCTAGGATTTGGAAGGGGGCAGCCATTTAGGAACCATCCCAGAATTTACCCGAAGTAGACGTGGGAAACCACAAAAGAATCACTTATATAATGGCTGAGGTGGGAATCAAACTCATCTATTCTCAGTTTTGCCTATCAAGGCGGCTGAGTGCACCTCATTCCAACCCTCAGACCAGAATTAATTTCTTGGCAGAGCCGGGAATCAAACCCAGGACCTCTGGATCCAGAGTCCCAATACATATTGTGAGGCCACAGAAGGCGGCTGGGAATAGGCAACTATTACTTAGAAGTACACGTGGTACAACATGCTGTATATGCTCAAATGGGACAAGCTGAGATGATGTACAGAATTAAACGCCACCATGATGGGACATTAATGGGGATTTGAATGGGTTTGTTAAAAGTTTTTCAGAAATCCTTAGGAAAATTCGGGCTAAGAGTTAATTCTCGGAAGACAAAATTAATGGTGGTTGATAAAAGGAAACAACCAATTTTAGCTAATATAATGTTAAATGATAATGCCATTGAACAAGTAATGGAATTTTGTTATTTGGGAAGTGTGATTAATTATGACAACAGATGCATCTCAGAAATTAAGAAAAGAATAGTGTTGGCGAAGAAAGCCTTTCAAAATAAGAAGAATTTGCTGCTCAATGAGCACCTCAATTTGAAGGATAAGGAAGTCATTTCTTAAGACATTTGTTTGGAGTGTTTTGACTTTTGGTTGTGAAACATGGACACTTGGGAAAAGAGAAGAAACAAAACTTGAGGCAGCTGAAATGTGGTTTTGGAGACTTATGACCCGAACAAGCTGGATGGATAGAAAGATTAATGAGCTTGTTCTGAACTAAATTCAGGAGAATCGATGCCTGTTGGTCACCATCAAGAAAAGGAAAGCAAAATTCATGGGACACATACTCAGACATGACACTCTCCTCCAGATAATCTTTGAAGGAAAAATTTTGGGGGAAAAAAACAAGGGGTTGACCAAGACAATCGTATCTCAAGAACATTGTCAAGGAAATGGAATGTGACTCACACGCCCATATGAAGAGAACTGCTGAAGACCGTAAGAAACAGCTGCAACGACAAGACTTTTAGCCTTTAGGAGCTGATGATGAGACTGGCAGCTGTTTCTTAACCAATGCATTGTAATGGGTGATCAAACTTTTTTGCTCCACCAATGGCTGATTCTGATGTTATCTTTGGAGTCTTGACGACATTGGGGGTCAACGAAATTGGAATACTATCAATACACAGCAGATTGTTACGTTGGTTTCAGACATCGTGAAAGTCTAAGGTATTCATGGTCTTTAGACAACTCTCCCAATAGTGGCGGATTTCAATTCTGTGCGCGATACTAGCACCGATTGTATCTCTCATAGTATCCCTATATGAGGACCTCACATGCAAAAGCCGCCAAGTCCACATTAACAAAATGTTCAGAAATTGAGAAAAATGTGCCTCTGCTATACTATTTGTACTTATTGTGTATTGGACAGGTGATATGTAAGGGGTTCGGGAATAATATGAGCAAAGAAAAATAAACGTATACCTATTATGTTCGCTGAAAATGTGTATTTTATTTTGGACTTGGAGGGTTTTGGTTGCAATAGAATAGTAATCATCAATTCAAAATTCTGTCATATAGATGAATGTAGATGAATGAGAAGCTAAGTCTCTGGAATCAAATGTTTTGCATTAACAATGAAAGATTTCAATAATAAAAACTGTTTTTACAAATGTAAATTCAAGAATAATGGTTAATTGAATTAGTTATGCTTCACCAAATAGATCTTGACAATCAAATATCATTCACATTGTTTTAAACTCTCAGATCAGGCACACATTCACTCCCATTCCCTTCACAGGCAGACTCATCTTCCAGTAATTCAGGTAGATTATCATTGGTAGTATCAATAGTATCAATAAGTTAGTAGTTCGTTTTAGTTATAGTTATATTTCATTTTCATCTTCACGATCACCCAAACCATTAGGGGCCGATCACCTAGATGTTAGGCCCCTTAAAACAACAATTATCATCATCATCATCAATAGATTTCTTGACAATTTTAACAAATGTATGTGATCTTATGACCTGATAAACAGCTGTGAAACGAAACCTATGCAGAATAAAGACATGAACTATGTCACATGACACGGATGAGCAGTTTCACTGGCTCCTGTGGACTTGGCGGGTCTTGCATGCTATGACCCGATGGACTTGGCGGGTATTGCTTGCAACTGCAAATTTCGACAGGCATTTATAACATGAAATGGCGGGTTTTGCTCATGAGTAATACAATATAATCAAAGAATTCTTCATTGCGCACATAATAGCGTATAGAGCTTAAAAATGTCCGAAAGTGAACTTGGTGGCTTTTGCATGTGAGGTCCTCTTTATATAGATCTCAAAGTAATGGTGAACCAACATCTTAGATTTTACCACAATTGCCACAACTTCAGAAATACAGAGGTGCTTGAATTATGCCCTAAAGGAGATTTTTAATGTGCGTGTCTCTTGCCTTTAAGCACCCTCAAATGCCAACTGATTGCTCTGAGATTTGATCCAGTAACCTTGGGATCAGCAGGCGCAGCCAGCCATCACCAACGCATTTCTTAAACATGTTCATGAATATCCAAATGTTAAATGAATATCCACATTCAGATCCCTCTTTTTAAAACACGAAGCCTCAATGCCGAGAGCATTTCAATGGTGAGAGTTGTTGTAAAGAGCACAGTATTGATGTAATCTATCCCATAGTGAATGTTAAGATGGACATCTTGGACTTGGAAGGGATCCGATGTTTGTGATCATGTGATCATTTTTTTCTGTTAAGCATGCCAAATTACCATGGATCCCCTACTTTTTAAATGTTCTTAAAGGAGATTTAAGGAAGTTTAAACAATATACAGTGACAACTAAAAATGTTTTTATATGTGTAGATTCCTTGTCAATTATGTACTGTACACTAAACCAGCTTCAAGATCAATGTAAATCTGTGCATATTTTGCTTATACTGAATTATTTAATGATTACAACATTTTTTGCTATAATGTCCAGTTGAATATATAAAATGAATATACTGAATGAAATGAATGAAAATTAATTCAATTCAATTTAAGACCAGCCTAATACATAACATAATGTTAGAATGATAGTGTGTCATTCCAGTCAGGAAGGTAGGAGGGGGAAGGAAAGTTTTATCTGTTCGTTGTTCCATGAATCACTTTAAATCGTACATAACAGTTTCGGAATGTTAATCCGCTGTGCTGCGTATTGAGTTTAGTTGCTAATGTTGGCTTCAACAATGCAGTTCATTGCCACAGAACATGCATTCATTGTAGAATATTTTTGGGGCCAGTTTTAAATTGTCCTACACTGGATTTATACACATAACTATATCTACTATTTTCTATAAAAGTATTGTGATATGTAATTGACAAGAGTTTTCTTGAAGTAATTGCAAGTACTAGAGAAAGGGAATTGCCGGCCCCGTGGTGTTGGGGTAGTGCGCCTGTCTCTCACCCGGAGGCCCCGGGTTCGATTCCCGGCTCCGTCGGGGATTTTAGAAACTGACGTGAGGGCTGGAACGGGGTGCACTCAGCCTCGTGAGGACAGATGAGTAGCTGTCTGACAGTGAGGCAACGCCCCGATCACGAAAACTAAGACTAACGGCCGAGGGGACCCGATGCGCTGATCACGCATCACCCGAATATCTGCAGGCCAAATGGCTGGGCAGCGGTCGCTTGGTAGGCCTAGGCCCTTCAAGAGCTGTAGTGCCAGGGATTATTATTATTAGAGAAAAGGAATTGTAGAGCTCTTCCCATTACCACCAAAACATGGCACTTTCAAACATGACTTGTTTTGCACATTCCGTTATAGGAACAGACAGGGTTTAATTTCTAAATTTAGAAGTACTGGAGCTCTGAAGCACTGGGGGTTCTGAGGTTTATGGGACCCATGAAACAGGGATCGGGGGCCCTCTCTCAGGAGGCTTAAAAAGAAATAGGTCTGGTGAACTGTTTTTACCATATAAATACAAAACAAACCAAAAAAAAAAGCTTCTAAATTTTACTTTTTACTTTCATAATAATCGTGCAATTTGAACCACTGCAAGCCGGCCGGATCACAATTAAGCTTTTAATTAATCTAATAGGCTGTCATTATATGATGTATACTCATTTATTATGTTATTGCTTTTCAAGTTTGAACATTATTAAAACAAGTGATTATTTTATAAGGCACCAAAATAAATTAAGTTCTGGGAACAGGTAAAATACGGATTTCTTGATTTGCGGAGAGAAATTTACCCCCACATTTGCTATCGAGCTCTATTACTACAGTTTCATAAGCTCACAGTTTGTGGGATGAAGATTATTGTTTAAGATTGGGTTCAAGAAAGAATTCTATGTAATCTTAATGGACTGTTGTTTATATCTGTTTTAGCATGAGAAGATATACGAAATAGTGGACAAGTTAGCCGATAATATGGAGGCTTGCGGCAAGGACCATGAAGTTACTATGGGTGAGACTACATCCTTCTATTTCTTATAAAATAAAATAAAAAGCTTTTACTAGACAGGAAGCATTGAGTAAAAATGTCCAGGTTGAAACAGTTATTAAATACATTCCATATTTATGGTGCCAGTGATATTGGCACAGCAGTGTTGGGAGATCAAGCACCTTGGAGCTAAATCCAGCATAATCTAGATTGATTTAGCACCTAGCATATTGGGGTTGATGTAATACCAAAATATTAATAGCATAATTACAGGATCTTCCTGGGTGCAAAATGTTACGTTATAATGAAGAATTATAAATATAATATCTAGATTTTTTTTTAACTTTAAGCTGTAACACTGTTCAGTGTTGGTCTCTTAATTTCTATGTAAAAGAAGTAAGCAAACAAACAAGATTCTTGGAGGAATCGTGAAAGCAATCAAGGTCCATGTTGACCCTGGTTCGCCATTGCTTTGCTCACAGTAACCTTGCTGCTTGTTACCATTTTGTTAAATTTACTTTATTGAAAATATTATGTTAGTAAGACATTTTAAACTGAGGGGAGGGGGTGTAAATTTTACCAGTTGGTGGTGTTTAACTTTTGAAGGTTCAATTAGAGGCTTACGACATCGTGACCATCAGCCCTGAGCACTTGGATGTGTGTAGAATCTGTTTCATATCTGTGTTGTGGTGTTTGTACAAGTATGTACATTTGTATTTGGAGGTAGGATTTTTAAGCAGGTGGCCATATTATTAAATTAGGTACCATCCCAGCATTTAACTGGACTAAACATGGAAAATCACGGAACACCACTGGGGTAGGAATAGAGGCCATCCTTTTTCAGTGTTACCCAGGGTCTGGAAGTAATATTTTGCACACCCAGAGCCAGAATAACAATTTCTTTCCCTTAAACCAAGGATACTATAGATTTGAAGAAAACATGTGATATTTTCATAGACACTCTTAGTCTTCTCAAAATTCAATCCATTGTTGCCTTTATTCATTTTTGAAGCTCAGACAGTTCCACTACTTCTATTAGATATGATTTGAGAGTAACGCTAAGTTCATCCAACAAAAATCTCAAGCTCCTGAACCAGAGGGAGTTAGAAGGTGCAGTTTGTACCAAAATCTTCCAAATAGTACAGGGAAAGTCTTGCATTTCTTGAAAAGTCAACGGAAATAAATTTATTTGTTTAAAAAGAATGTTTAAACAAATAAACAAGACGATAGCCCATGGCAGAACTGTGTTGTGTCCAGCCCGCATAACACAAGAGCCGGGCGGGTGGTATATACACTCATTGGGCATTGAAAAGAATATTCAACAGTAATGAATTGCACTCTGATTTCATAATTATCGACAATTTGTTTAAAAAGTGTGTTTTAACAAATAAACATGTTTATAGAAGTCCGCATAACAGTAAAGCTGGGCGGGTGGTTAATGAACATGCGAGATTTCTCGCACAGGTCCCCTACTATCACTATATTTATCTGTTCCTTGCAAAAATGTTATATAGTTCTGAACTTCTTCACTCATACCAAGCCTTACTCTGGCCTTAAAATCTTGTCTCGTAGAATCATATGGAGCACTTACGATTATGATTGATTCAATTACTTGACTTATTAGACCTTTTATTGGAGGGTGTGAATAGAAGTTTAGGGATGTGACAACCCACTAGGGAAATATAGCAAAATTTCTGGATGGTAGGAGTGTTCAGATGTGAAGAAACATAGCATAGTACATGTCCTACCAAACTATCTCTTCTCTTCATTAGCAGTCACCAGAACCATCTCTCCTCTCCCACTCGTCTTGATTCATATAATCTTCATCATACTCCTGTAACACCACATTTCAAATGCTTCCATTCTCCTCTTTTCTGCTGCGCCAACAGTCCAAGTTTCACTTCCATAGAGCGCCACGCTCCAGACAAAGGCTTTCAAAATTTGCTTCCTAATACCTAAATCTACATTTTTGATGTTATTTAATTTCTTTTCTGTAAAAATGCTTTCCTTACCTGAGCCAACCTACATTTATATCCTCTTTGCTTCATCCATCACTGGTTATTTTGCTTACTAAGTACATAATAAGAAACAAATTACTAACCACTACTTCGCCATGTGAGAACAAGTTGTTACACGTTACATATTGATGGTATGGTTGAACCAGGAAAACCTCGATGGAAGTTTCGAAGGCACCTTTTAACTGATTTCTCCTTCTTGTGAAAAATAACACTCAACCAAAAGAATTCTCAGTATTGTAGTGTACTTAACCACAGCCACACCATAAAAGTACAATAGTTACTAATAAATTGAGAGGGAGAGAGCTCATTATCTACTGCTTCATCGGCTGTGTCAGTTGTGTCAGCTGTTAACACTTCTAATCGAACAAGCTTATTAAAATCTATGCGGTACTCACTCATGGATTTCCACGGAATGTGGCCCAAAGTGCAATTCCCTGTATAATAAACCGGAAGCCACATATGCAGCAGAAACATTATTCCATCTAAATGAACATTCTAAAACCGACAGATTACAGAAGATTGAAAGGCGAATTGGAAGAACTTGTATCAATATGGTCTATAACAACCTAGAACCTATTACTGATACCATTCAAAAGAAAAGACTAGGGTTCTTTGGGCACATCATGAGAATGCCAGATTCACATCTTCTTAAACAACTAGTACAGTACAATCTTGCTTCAAAAAACACAACAACTGGATGCCGATGGTTAAAAGAAATCAGAGAGGACTTAAAAGAAATTGGCCTAACAACAGAAGATGCTGCAAATAAGAAAAGTTTAACTACAGCACTTAAAAATTTGACTTTTTATTTTCCACTCACAAAAAAGAAAATTCCAATAAGAATATTTTACGCCCAAGAAAGGGCAAGACGATCAATACGCATGAAGAAGTACTGGGAGGACGGCAAGGCTCATACAGTTCCTACAAGTCAACGAACTAATGGTTGGTTAAAGTGATCCTATGTGGTCTCAAAAGGCGAAGAGAAAGCATATTCAGATCACCCCTTGTAATACCTTAATAGATAGTGATTAAAATTATCTATAGCAGGCTATCTCAATAGGCAGTTTCAATGGTATTTTAAAGCCCGCCATAAAGAAAAAAAAAGTTAAAAAAGAAAAGAAAGAAAAAAAAAGACATTTGGAAGAATTAAGTGAAAATAAAATAAATGGTTTTGTGAAGGACTTGATTTCAAATCAATGCATTTCTCACACCAAAATATAAATAACTTTTGAAGGAGTTCATATACTTCTATTCACAATAACGTTCTTGGTAAGGACACATAAGATGTATTAGTGAAATTTGTTTAGTTTCCTCTTCAGTTTCAGCCATGCTTTATGATCATCTGTTCCCACGGAGTTTTCTATGGAGAAGCAGCATTTTTCATAGGCAAGCATTCTGAATAAATCTACTTGGTACACAAGGATGCTTTGTTTTTCCTAAAAAATTAAATAATATTTTAGTACCATAATCTAAATTTATAAATTTCGGTCCATTTATAAATACAATATTCCTATAAAAGAAAACTTGTAGGAAGCTCTAAATCCAGAGTGAGAGAGAGAGGAGGTGACTGACAAATGTCTCTTTCCTCCTTAGGCTCTCAATTCTGTTTAGCTATCGGGACTCTCAGTGCAACTGGTCCTTTGGAAAATTTTGGGAAATTGGATCTACAGCATTCTAATTCCATCAATACCTTGTGATAGTTTAATAAATATTACTAATATCTTATTTTGTTACATAGTCCTGTCCTCCCCACCAATATTTGAAAGAAGTTGGCTCCTCTGCAGTCGATGAGTTATATTATATGTTCCTTCTTTTTAGATGATTGTGCACAAATGGCCAATTCTGAGGTACCAGACTCCCAGTCAGGCAAGGTAAGCAAGAATCAGTACCATAATAGAAGTATTGGAATTCACCAGCATTCAGTCCTCATCAAATGGCAAGGTTGAGTCAGCTTATACAGGATAATTAAAAAATGTGATGCAGGCTTTTCAGGAAATGTCTGGTGAAATAGATCTGCCCAAATATGACAGTGATGTTGAGGATACAGTATACAGGTTGGGTGAAAAACGATTAGGTAGCTGGGAACATATAATTTCCCAGATCACAAAGCACCGAAAGAAGTAAAAAATATATAATAAAAGGTGTGTGGTTCAGGAGAAGCTAGGCAGGAAAGTATGTTGCATTCAGCAGCACCACTTGCTATTGTCTACCACTGTAAGATGAAATCAGGCAAAACCACTTGGAGAGAAGTCAACAGTTACATCATGTTTTTAATATCACAAGAGGACGAGGCATGACAAACAGGTTTTGTGTCTACATTTCAAACATATCAACCAATCTGATAAAAAGTAAACAAAATAACATGTAACTGCCCTGCAGTCCGTTTAAAATACCTCGAAGTGGAATTAAATTTCTTGCCAGAGCCGGGAATCGAACCTGAGTATCTGTGGTGGTAGCTAACAGTGCTAACCACTACACCATGAGGTGTAATGTGTAGGGTATAACAATTACACACAGCTCAGTAAGTTGGGTTGCTCACAGTAATAGGAGCTTCGGAAAAGCAGATCTGCAATCTAAACCCCTGATGTGTTGGCAATTCTCTGCTAAAGTTGTGTAGCAAGACGATATGTTTCAGAAGTCTGCAATGGGCCAGGCGTCAGCCCATGCCATGAGTGGTTGACGTAATGCAGGCTAGAAGTGGAGGGGAAAAGTTTGGACTGGAGCAGCCCATTCCAAGTTCAAAGCTTTGAAATTTATTTAATTCCAATTCTATGAGCAGTGGTTTGTACTCCATCAACTTGTATTTACAAACCATGGGTATATTACCACTGTTATGTTTTCTTGAAATACATTTTTGATGTTTTTACTTTAATTAGGGGTTTAGATCCACAACACAGGTCCAAGTGACTCAGCATACCTACCAATGAAAAATGGTGGACAAAGCTCATTACTCTGTCCTTATTAGAAGTAATTGGCAATGGTGTATAAAATGCAGTTTCAGAAATAATAGGAATCCAAAATTTCAAATTTCAAAGTATGTTCATGTCTAAAACACACTTCGTTGAAGGGTAGATTCTGCTGCCCGAAATTAAATTCATAACAGTTCTGTATATATCGCTACTAAAAGAATCTGTTTGATGGAAGCCACTTGGTCTAGTGGTTACGGCGTTGATGTTGAAGTTTCGCCCAGGTGCCCATGGTTCGGTTCCTGCATGCTCCATGTAGATTGGATAATGGGTAATCCTTTGTTGACCTTGATAATGTTTTTGAGGGTGAGCTTAGGTCCACCTCATCAGGGTCGCCGAGAGGGAGGGGCAAGGGGGCAAATGCATAGGGGCCCGTTAGCAATGAGGGCCCGTTAGTGGTGCACCTTAGTTTCAGTATATTGTAGCTACTTTTGTATTATGTAAAATGTTGTCTGTAACTTGCAACCTGTCCGAGGCTTTGCAGAGTAAGGATATCGATTTGTATACAGCTCTGCAGAAGATATCTCATGTTACCATCTTTTAACTGTCAAGAGAAATGAGGCAGAAAAACACTTCAGAGGCAAATAACACAGTGTGAAAGTATTTGAAAAGGAAGGAAGATTGTAGTTTTACGTGACCGTGAATCTTGTGATTATGAGCCACGGGACCTCCTTTTTACGTGGAATCCGAACCACAGGACATGGCATTTCACTTCGAAAATCTCACATGCATTGACCGGGAATCGAACCCGGACCGCCTTGATGAGAGGCATACAGCTAGACCGCTGAGCCACCACGCCCCATGTGAAAAGTATTTGCAGAAACCATTCGTTTTGTACAAGTTCCTCGATTCTGAAATTTAAAAATGAAAAAGTTTTAATGTACCTTATTCTACCCCAGAAAATGAAAATCCACAGCCTGCTTCCAGTCTCCAACCGGGTCAGGAATGGAATGAATGAAGCCCCCGTCTAGCGGTGAGGATATGAACTGTGCCAGCTGCCAAGGCCTGACGCACTCCTCTGGGGCAATGATTAAATGAATGACAGATGAAATGAAATGAGAGTGGAGAGTGTTGCTGGAATGAAATGTTGACAGGGAAAACCGGAGTACCCGGAGAAAAACCTGTCTGCCTCCGTTTTGTCCAGCACAGATCTCACATGGAGTGACCGGGATTTGAACCACGGACCCAGCGGTGAGAGGCCGGCGTGCTGCTGCCTAAGCCACAGAGGCTCATCCCTTAAATTCTATATAGCCTATGACTGTGAGTTAGGGGTTATAACTGTTTATGAATAATCTACTAAGGAGAGTTGGGGTAAGTGCATACCCTAAAAATGCAAGAGCAACTTTGAATTTTAAATGCATCTAA
Source organism: Meconema thalassinum (assembly GCA_946902985.2). NCBI lineage: Eukaryota > Metazoa > Arthropoda > Insecta > Orthoptera > Tettigoniidae > Meconema > Meconema thalassinum. Next base: position 1,005,721,869 of record OX336388.2, read on the forward strand.
ACTAATTGCAATACCAAAACAAGACTTATTCTGCATATTGGCTGGTTAATTGTGTGTGACTACTGCATCTTGAATGTTTGCTTTGAGAATGTATATTCCATTAGGAAATTAAATATCACTATAATGTCCAGGGTACGCACTTGCCCCGTGATAAGGGGCAAGAGCAACTCTAGCCTATATTCCTCCATTAAATGTTTTACACATAATCGCGGGGCAAGTTCGTGTTCTCTACTTATTAAGCTATTAGATGCATATTTCAGAATTTATAAAGTTATGTTTTCTATTAAATTCTTCACCTTAGTATGTTGGGGTGTGTAAGATGCAAAATTACAGCCATTGGAAAACATCACTAGAATATGAAAGTTAAAGACAAAAACTGGCGTTTTCTTACATTTTATTAGTAGGTAAGTTGCATAGGTTTCAAAGCAATTTATTAACTTAATGGTAACCAAAAACAAATTGTAAAATACCAAATAAGTACAAGCAAAATAAATGTCGACAGAAGATACACTGTATCAAGGCACATTAAAAAAAATTAATCAAATTTTTAAAATAAAGAAACGAAAATTAAACATTGTCACTAACAGTAGATATTCATTTAAATAACCTCGTGATGTGTTTAAAACTCCTTATTAAGAAATCAAAAGTAAGTTTCACTCGTGGCCCATCATAAAAAATCGTCAAATTAAGTTTCACTATTACCCATTCACTGAATGTTGTTCTGAGTAAAGAAAATGGGAAACAACAGTTTTCCCCTGCGGTCTACAGATGGCGGAGGGAGAATAGACACTATTTCGTCTTCTAAAATTTCACTGATATCTTCATTGTCTGGATACGCACTTGCCCCATTGGGCAGGGACGAACTTACCCCGCATACTTGTTCTGATGGGGCAAGACCAACCCCTCATGTTTTTGTAATTAGTTACGTGGTATTTCTACGATTAAATATGGTAGTGAAAAGAGTATACTTATAGCTTTTAAACTTACCATAAATGAAGTTATTTCAATGAGCGATGGTTCAGATACAGCGTGGATTCGGGAAGCACGGTGAACTCTGATGCTTCGTTGACAGCATTACTTTTGGAACTGGCCTATACATCCGCTTGTTAGTCGACTTCACCCGCGACATCTAGTGTTAAATGAACGCAAGACAACTTACCCTAACTCCCCAAGAGATGTCAGAACGAGTTTCAAACGGACAAATATACTATGGACCAGTGATGCACTTGCCCCGAAAATGCTCTTGCCCCAACAATTTAGGGTTGATCTAATATCAAACTAATGTGGAGTTTGAAAATGGTCCTTTTTTTGTTTTCACTACCTACTGGTAATTAAAGTGAAGAATTACAGAATTGCAATATTTTCCTAAGCATGTTAACTGTATTAAAAATCCCAAATTGTTTTGTGCACTTTGGAAAATATATTACATCAAATACAGTAAATACTAAAATGTTTCCTATGAAATAAGATTAGTATGTCTTTTTAAATTATCACTGTGCATCAGATGCTTTTCACAAAATGATATAGTCTTTCCGGAAAACCAACCTGATGTTGCTGAATGGGAATTCCCCGATGGCTTCATAGGCTTTCCTGCCGACGATTACTTTGTTGAACCGGAGATCCAATCCGATGAGCAATAAGCGGCATCATCTAGGAGAAGAGGCGGACGGCCTCGTTTGATTAGAACTGGAAAATCTGGGCGACCCCGCAAGGACTACGGTGATCGACCAGGGGAAGCGGCTAACGTTGCTGAAATCCCAGTGACCCAGGCTATCTCCGGAGATGACTCACCTGCGTGGATCGAAGCAATGTCAGAAGAAGCAGTTTCACTGATTCGGAACAATACGTGGAAGCTGGTCGACCGTCCCAAGGGGCAACGTGTGATAGGAAGCAGATTCGTTCTCCGGAATAAGTTTAACCCTGACGGCACTATCAGCAAGCGGAAGGCGCGCGTGGTAGCGAGGGGTTTCACGCAGAGACCAGGAATAGAGTTTCACGACATGTTCGCTCCAGTCGCAAGGCTGAGCACAATAAGGACTGCGGTGGCGTTAGCTGTACAAAATAATCTAAAGATCCAACAGCTAGACGTCAAGACGGCGTACATGAACGGAGAAGTCGAGGAGCAAATCTTCATGGAGGCCCCGGACCACTTCGAGGACATTCTTGCCCATACCGTTCAAGAAGAGTCGGTTGACGAGATTGTGCGAAAGACCGCAAATGAGATGCTGGAGAAGTTGACCAATCGTGACATGGTGTGCTCACTAAACAAAGCGTTGTACGGACTGCGACAGGCAGGACGCGCTTGGTATCACCGTCTCGAGGAAGAGATGAAATATCTCAAGGCGACTCGCTCGGATGCAGATCCATGCATGTACTACATCGGACCGGTCGAAGATAGGATTTATATAATCATCTATGTCGACGACATGATGATCATGGCTCGAGACGACAAGAAGATCGACATGGTGAGATACTTTCTGAATGCCAAGTTCGAGATCAAGGACTTGGGGGACTTGCGGTATTGTCTGGGGATGGAGTTCAAGAGGAGCGCCAATCAGATGAAACTCAGCCAGAAAGGTTACATAGACGAGGTCCTGGAGAGATTCGGAATGGCAGAGTGCAGGCCTGTCAGCACTCCCATTGATCCAGGTACAAAGCTGCAGAAGGAAGACGTGAACCCTGGCGAACAAGCGGAGAGGGTCCCCTACCGACAGTTGATAGGAGCTCTAATGTACCTGACAGTGGGAACGAGGCCGGACATATCCCATGCAGTCAGTTCTCTCTCGCAGTTCAACGACTGTCGCGGACAGCAGCACTGGAAGGCTGCAAAACGTGTCTTGCGATACCTCGCTAACACACGTGATCTCGGCCTCATGTACTCCAAATCCAGCGGTGATGTACGTGGACGCTGACTGGATCGAAAATCGTACACCGGATAAGCGTTCACACCAGGCGGCGCTGCAGTGAGTTGGGAGTCCAGGAAGCAGCCTACTGTAGCCCTGTCGTGGACGGAGGCCGAATACATGGCCTTGACAGAAGCAACCAAGGAAGCTCTACACATGAGGAAACTCCTGAAAGACTTCGGAAAACCGATAGATGTTGTCCCAGTGAAGAACGACAATGTAGGTGCGCAGAAGCTGACGTCGAATCCTATTGTTACGTGCCACCCCCCTAGTGGCACTTTTGTTAACTGGAGTACGGTGGGTTGAAACACAACACAGATTGTTCCTTTAAAGAAATAATTAACTTTATTGCGGCCAGAAAGATACACCACTCAACAGCAAATACAAGCAATTAGAACCTTACTCCAGTTTCCTCAAGTCTCTTCCTTATGGAGCGCTCTTGCCCCTTTCACTTAGTCATGCAGCTAATCCTCCACTAATGAGACCCGTGTCCTCGCTAGGAATACCTGCCCCTCTTCCTTATGTACACAAACTACAGTTACTTACGATAACCTGCTACACGCTGCTTCGCTGTCCACAAGCTGGGAAACAATGTCACTGGATTTCGTAACTCGCACGGCACTTCGCCACAATACCTCTGTCGCTCAGTGAAATCACACTCGCTCAAAACACAGGCAGTCCCTTGTATGCTTCTCACTCCCTCGCTGTCAAGAGAATCAGCTTCACTAGGGGTTTCGCAAGTCACGTCGCCAACAACTGTCGCTCAAGGTAAGCGCTCGCACTAGCTCGGAAAACACACACACCCCGCTTGACAGGTCGCTCTTATATAGCAGGCCGGTGACTCAATAAATGCTTCTAGACCCATCCAGGGTTCACGGCTTCTCGAGGTTTCCATCACTGGCTGGGTCATGAATATTCTGGACCATCCCTTTGTCTTAGTAGTCCTGTTGCGTAAGGCGCACGCAATACATTGAGGCAGAGCAGAGCACAGCCCAGCCCGGGGGCAGCTGTGACACATGCGGCGAGTGATGAAACAAACTCACAGTCGTAACACTATGTTTCATTCACGGACGAAGCACATCGACATCAGACACCATTTCGTCCGAGATGCCGTGGCCAAAAAGGTGGTTTCGGTGGAGTACACTCCAACGGATGAGATGCCTGCCGACATATTGACAAAAGGATTGTCAAGGCCCAAGTACGAGAAATGTGCTCAAAGCCTTGGCTTGAGACCACATGCACCAGGATGACTCCGGCTGTTGGTCGAGGGCAAGTGTTGGTGAGATCGGCACCTGCCGGTATCGACCTCCATCCTGATCGATAGGCGCAACTAGCGCCCTCAACTAACTTTTAAACAGTTCGTTTTATGATCTGTTCACGGCACAATGCATTTAAACAGTTCATGTATGTTGTGTTAAATAAATCAGTTGAGTTACATTTAAACGAGCATTACATTTCATTGCCGATTTAAAACCTCTAATACGGAATAGTCAATAGTGGTTAGTAATAATTAAAAGTATTTCAAGCGGGACCCGAGAAAAAAATTGCATAGAGGCCCTTAAATCCTCTCGGTGGTCCTGCACCTTATAGCTATCCCTATGCGCTACATCAAAGCTTACGATTTAAGATTTAGGCAAATAAGTTCCCACAAGACTTGGTCTAGAATTGAACATTCTCTATATTACACAAGGCAATTAAGTCTTTTATCCTTTGTATATTGCAATATTAGACCATTATTTATTACTTGCTTACTCCACACTTACAGAACAAGAAATGTTTATCAATGATATAACTTATTTCTGTGTTTAATGTTTCAGTGCTACCTGGGCTGTATGATGCAGAAATATGAAACAGTAAGGACCCAATTTTATTTGCATGGAGTGATCAAAACAAACTTCATTTTAAAGAAAAAATGATTTTTTGGAAACAGATTGATGATTCCTATTTGATAGTAATCGGCCAGACAGTAGAATACTTGGGCACTGCTACTTGACACATAACATGCTACAGCATTGGTTATGAAGAACTCCGTAGCTATAGAATTTCCACAGATCGGTGAACATTTGCTTATATGCATGGCTGAAAACTGCATAGAAGTGACAAAAAAGAAATCTAATATATTGCATATGTTCCTGTTAATTTGATAAATGTTGGTAATGTGTATAATTACCTGATATTTATACATAATAATCAGCACTTAAGTTTAATTTTATAAATAATTCATATTTTAACCCTCAGTGAGTCATGCTGAGCCTGATAACCCCATGTTTTAAAATCTCGCTAAGAAATGAATTTGCATTTTTATTGACTTAGGACATGTAGCACCATACTTAAGTATGCACTTAAGTCTGATCAGTCTCATAAGAACTCTTCCAGAGTGACAGAAATCCGCTCGTATCTCTCTAGGGACTGTTGGATCGACTTGGCAACGGCTGCCAAATGTGTCTACTTGTGGACAACAGTGGAGATATAAGCAGTTGACCATTGTAATTGAAGAATATACTTATGTTTGAACAACAGCGGCATATTTAAAATGATTTGGGGTGGGGGTGTAATTTATGGAGGAAATCCTATGCTGCCCCCTACAGTCACTAACAAGCTGTTCTATTGACAATATTATACACTGCAAAACAATGTAGGATTACACAAACTTTTGAATCTCACAGTTATTGCTTGGCAAGTTCAACTGTAGCCCTGAGTGAGGGCGCTGCCGGTGTGAGCGAGGGAGGGAGGAGGGAGAGCACGTGATGGGCGTGGTTAGAGAGCAAGAGTGTGATAAGAAAGCACCAATGGCATTTTTTTTTTTTTTTTTGCGTATGGCTTTTAGTGCCGGGAGTGTCCGAGGACATGTTCGGCTCGCCAGTTTTGTAGCTGCTTCGAGACGGACACCCAATGGGTGAGCTACAAGTACCGTTGGGGAGGAATGTTGGATGGGAGTGTCGAGGAGTTGGAAGGTAGCGGCTGTGGCCTATAGTTAGGGACCAACCCCGACATTTGCCTGGAAGGAAGATGAGAAACCACAGAAGACCATCTTCAAGGTTGCCGGTGGGGGGATTCGAACCTCCTCGCCTCCCGGATGTGAGCGACTGCCAACAGTCATGCCGCAACGACCTCGGCTAACTCACCCGGTACCAATGCCAAATAAACTACATCGACTGTGTCTGTATCGGATAATGTCTATCGTTTAAAATAATAACATCCAACATTGTTGGATTGGCGTGATTTAATGTGTTACATTTATTATTGGAAATAAAACAATAACAGTTTAGTTCGAAATTAACACAAAATATTGTTCATAAAATATCATCATAATTGTAGACAACTCCAGTTTCCCGGGTATAGTTTATGAGCCTCTTCCTGCGAAATGGAAAATAATGACAACCTACGCCTACCACACATTTCTTAAAAAGTCTCAGAAGTTTTTAAATAAATAAATAAATAAAGAAAGAAAGAAAGTGCAAGTGACACCACAGGGAAGTCATCCTCACGTGCGTGCGCAACCCAGCGCCAGTGTGTACAATGTTGTGAAACCTTCAGCTATTAGGTTTTTTTGTTTTTTGTCGTGTAGCCTCCAGAGAGGCCGAGTACAGGTCTTTCTAGTCGACGCCCGTGGGCGACCTGCGCGTCGGGATGAGAGATGGAATGGATGAAGATGAATGAAACTGGGCAAGGATGTGAAAGGAAGCGGCCGTGGCCTATCAGTAGGTACTGTCCCAGCATTTGCCTGGTGTTGAAAATGGGAAACCACGGAAAACCATTTCAAGGACGGCCGACGGTGGGGCTCGAACCCACGAGTCTACCGAGTCAGCAGAGAGCTTGGCCCCATGGCCTAACGATGCACTTTAGCCAGCGTAGTCACTACTGTCGGTGGCTATTAGGGTAACGCTGCTTGCAATCAAGCCACAGTGCTTGCCTTATGAAATTCACCGTGCGGTAGCTGGCGACGGAATGACAATAATGAAACGATGAATGAACTCTTTCCTCATTGATTTCTGATGGCGTAACTGCAAGACATGCCCTGCGCGGCAGCAAATAGCAGTAGATCCAGTAGCATGATGACTAAAGGGGCAAGGGGAAGCCCAAGTAGCTCGCATATTTTCTGGGGCTTCAGATGAACTTCTCGAGCTGTAATTTGAGTGATCGTCTTGGGACACCTTTCCCCAATTGAAGATTTCAGGATTGACCTCACAGTAAATGCACCATTGTTTAGCAAACATGTGAAAATAGGTTGCAAACTATGTATATTCCAGAACAGTGCTGAAGAAATTACTGGCTATTCTAACTTATTGAAGTATGGATTATAATTAAAGTTTAACGTTGCAGATATTGTGTTGATTTATTTATTTATTTATTTATTTGTAGTTGAATTTGGGTTGTAATTATGTTCTCATAATTCTTCTGTACAGTTGTCATGTTCTGAATAAAACTACATCATCATCATCAATTTCCGTTTTACAGCTTGGGTCGGGTCGGAGCAAATATGACACCCCTCCACTTTACTCTCTCTGTCCACAATCCTTCCTCAACCACTGAACTACACTCCAGGTTTTGTTCTCTCACACTGTCATTCACCAAATCCATCCACCATACTCTAGGTCTTCCTCATCCTCTCTTTCAGTCATCCATCTCTCCATCACTTATAAAATGCCACGCGCCTGACGGAGGGTTGAAGAAGTACAGTAATCACATTCACATGTTATTATGAAATAGTCTCATTCCCAATTGAGTCTTCACTTCAGCTTGGTCAGTTCTAAAATTTCCATTCTCCATGGCTGATGGATCTTCCTATTATCAGAAGCTTTTCAGTCGGTCAACACGAGTGTGCCCTGATTTGATTGGGCAGGGAATTACAATTAATTTCCTAGTCATCATCATCATCATCACCAACTCCAGTTTCCCGGGTATGGTATACAAGCCCCCTTCATCTCTGTCGATCCATGAGCTATTCTTCGTTCACAATCCTCTCCCAATCCTGGCCTCTCTCCTGTACATCTTTCTTCACCAGATCTGTCCGTTGTTTTCTAGGTCTGTCAGCTGGTCTCCTTCCTCCCAGGTCTCTTTCATACTCCCTTCTTGCAGTTTTATTGGCATTCATTCTCTTCACGTGGTCAAACCACTTCATTCTAGCCTTCTTGATCTTTTATAGGATAGAATCTTCTATTCTCACCTCTTCTCTGATTTTTTCATTCCTGATTTTGTCTTTCCTTTCTTCTGAATCATAGTATGCAGGAAATTAATTTCTGCTTGGAGTTAGGATTTTTCATGGGAGTCTGTCGTCATTCATGCGTTGGATATGACCGATCCACCTAAGCCGGTGACTAATGATGATGGCCTCTATACTCGTCAATCTCTGCTCTCCCAAGAACCGCAGCATTCATTATATAGTCATCCCAAAGTACAGTATAAAGAAACTGATGCTGGAGAAAGTTCATGGAAAAAGCATATAAGCTTCTCCTCTGCTCCATCTTACTTCCTGAAGACTCATTGAACTTAATAGTTTTTCTTTCCATAGTCTGCACTATTTCCATCGATTCCTGGTTAATGAACCATCATTTGAATCTAGTCTCAGGACTTCACACCTCTTTCTCACCGATGCCTGAAAATCTCCAATTCCTTCCATTTTTAGCCTACTTTTCACATTTTGCAAAAATGAGGAAAAAGTAGTCTTATGAGATCGGGCAAATGTCTGTCTGTCTGTCTGTCTGTCTGTCTGTCTGGCTGTGTGTGTGTCCCCCCCTATCAACTCCTAAACGGCTGGAGCAATCAAAACAAAATTTGGTAGGAGTAAAGGTCTATACCCGAATATCTCACGGCCATATTTGAAAATGATGTCAGTGCTACCAACTGCTAAAAAATCGGAATTGAAATTTGAGCTCCATGTTGGATATCTTGGAAGGTATGAATGGGAGCTATTTCAAAATTGGCATACGTATAGATAATAATATTGCAGTTTAATTTCCAGGAGGCCATACATCGCTGTCTTGCCAAAATGATTATAAGCCTGCTGATTGGTCCAATTTTTAAATGCACATAATTTCTACACTATCAATTGGAATTCAACCAAATTTCGTATGTTGTATGCATACATAACCAGATATGACTGAGCGTATTCCTAAGACCCACCAGGGCTGCCAACTGTTAATAAATGCTCCTAATTTATTTGATCTAAATACCAATATATCAGAAAGTATGCAAGCCAATAGCTCTAAACTTTGCGCACGTATAGTACCTGGCATTCTAGATGCATTTGGACTAACTAATATACGTCAGTGCTGCCAACATGATTCTAAGCCCGCTGATAGGTCCAATTTTAAAATGCATGTAACTTCTATACTAACTAATGGATTTCATTCAAAATTGGCACAACAATAGATCATATTATTTCAGATTATTTCTGACCAATACATGCATGACATTGTTGCCAACATGATTTTACGCACGCTGTTAGATCCAATGTTTAACTGCATGTAACGTCCATGCTATTCATTGGACTTCAACCAAATTTTGTATTCTGTACCTTAAGAGATGGATCTAAGAATATATTCAGTCATCAGGGCTGCCAACTGTAGTGCTCTATTAGTCTACATTATGCAAGATATACAGTATTTCGAAATAATTAGAAATTTCGATATTAGCAACTTAATTTCTTCATTATTCTAGATAGGTTCATATACTGTAGAATAATCATTGGCATGAAAAGTAGGCTCTTTAGTTCGTCACGGAACTTCTTGTTAATAATCAGAATAGGACATAATTTTCTGCATTAACACTTCCCCAATGGCTGACCAAATGTGTAGCAGTACTCCATCTAACTAGGAAGATAGTAGCACCATGTAAGAAATAAGACTACTCCACCCTGCCTTGGTAGAGTCAAACTCAATATCTGCCAGTTAAGTAGTCAGCCTAGAGGCTGGTTAGATCCTCAAATAACATCACCATAAGTAATGTAGATAGAAACCCACAAAAACACATAGCAGCACAATATTGAGGTGTACTAGGCAAGGAGAGAAGTGAGGTAGTTCACCATTGCTTTCCTCACTGGGTCAGTACAGCAGTACTAACCCTATAAGTAGTACCTTTCAGTGCAGCCATGGGCAACAGCTGTGCCCGAATGTCACTCACTACTCAACACCTTCCATACCTCAGTAGTTCCCATATAATCACAGCCATGAATGACTGAGACATCAATGAAAAGCCACATTTCACTCTAGCCCGTGCCAACAAACAAATGAAAAATTACTACATTCATCAACAGATGTCAACAGGCCAATATAAAGAGTTTAATGCCATAAGAATTTCACCTTCAAGTGAATTTTCTCTTTGATTTAGAAATTCTAGGATGGGCAAAATACACCCTGTGGTTATGGTTCTATGAAGTGCCATTTCTCAAATATAACATTAACCATCAAGGGGGTAATTATGATCCTCATCGCACCAGTTGAAGATGAAGATTTTCATAACAGCCGCTATGGCTTTAAGTTAGTTAAAACTCAGCAATTTTTCTAGGTTTATGCCATGACTTGTGTGGTGTTCCTAGGCAAAACCCCACACTAGGCACGGCATAAACCTAGAAAAATTGCTGAGTGAAAGCCAATATACCATCTCTAAGTTAGTATTTCATATTTTTATTAATGTTTCAGATGAGTGCAGAAGGAAAGATAGAGCCAAGTAAACCAACTGAGACGGTGGAGAAGTACATGAAAGATGGTGAAAAGAAGGATAAAGCCAAAGCTGCCATAAAGGACTGCAGTGATAAAGGTATTCATTCGCCAGAAGTGTTAAAACTCCAAGCCTGCTAAACAAAATTAAGTCCAGAGACTTTTAATTCTTCCCTTTGTATTTATCTATAACAAAATGCCTTGTGAGTTAAAATGGAATTTGCAAATATGAATATTCATATGTAAAGCAGCTGTGTCATAGATAATTTCTTGGAGCCCTCCCACACAAGTTAATTATAAAGGGCCCCAGAAATCAGAATCCATTAGGAAATCTGAAATTGTTATCATCAAACACTAAGGTTTTGAAAAATGTAAATGTTAATCTGTTAAGTACAAAGAATCATTTCTGAGATGGACCATAACCAGAAGTTCAGCTTCACATAGTATATGTGTCAGAAGAGGATAACAGCTGCTTTCCAAATACAGTTCTCTGCTTTTGCAGAAATTAGTTTCCAAGAAGAGTGAAAATGAAAAATCCACAGCCTGCTTCCAGTCTCCGACCGGGTCAGGAATGGAATGAATGAAGCCCCCATCTAGTGGCGAGGGTATGAACTGTGCCGGCTGCCGAGGCCTGACGCACTCCTCTGGGGCAATGATTAAATGAATGACAGATGAAATGAAATGATAGTGGAGAGTGTTGCTGGAATGAAATTTTGACAGGGAAAACCGGAGTACCCGGAGAAAAACCTGTCTGCCTCCGTTTTGTCCAGCACAGAGCTCACATGGAGTGACCGGGATTTGAACCACGGACCCAGCGGTGAGAGGCCGGCGTGCTGCCGCCTAAGCCACGGAGGCGTCCCAAGAAAAGTTTTGTTAACATTCTTGGTGAAATTGTCTTCTTTTAAATAAATAAACCGTTTAGATGGAATCATAGTTCGAAGGAAAAATAGACATATAACGGAGTTTCGAATTAACCACACTTGATGTCGCAAATTTTTAAAATATTGTCTATGAATTTCGAAGCATTTTTGCGATTATATTTTGAAACGGTATCATTTCGCAAGACTGCGACAATAAATCATTTCACGTTACTTCTGGACTTCAATTTGAGATATACGAATTTAGAGGCCAATATCAGAAATGAGAGGTTTCTGTTGAGTTTCGTAAGTTATCGCGAATAAACGTCTCGCAAAAAGTCAGGTTTCCTATTAATACAGAAAAATATTTCACACAAAACTAAACTCTTCTTGATGCCGAAAATAAACGTTGAACCGATGTATACAGTACCATTGAAGGTATCCTCAGTATCAGTGGTGTAGCCAAGGAGGGGTTAGGGGGGGTTAGAACCCTCCCCCCATTGGAAAATCGGCAGGTTGTGATTTGTGTCTATGGTGAAACTGGTGATGTACTGTTGCCGCCTTTCGGCCCGGGTCCCCATTTGTGGCTACACACGTCTTCATTACAACGTATAAACCACAGTCGACCTACAGATCGCGAAGCTTCGTTCACATTTTTCTACCGCGAGACAATAATACTCTCATGCAGCCAGCAAGAATGTGCCGACTGCGCTATGTTGGTGTATGTTATTGTTGCTGGATTTACTGTATGTGAGCATTGTGTAAAGGTTATAGGCCTATATATCTTTAACTAGCAGTAGTGCCCGGCTTCGCCCGGTGGATTTATTTGTTTTATGGATGATAATGAGTACTACTACAGAACTGGAGCGCTCAAAAATAAGGATCGGAAAGCACTAACACTTATTGCAGCTGATAACCTCAGTATAGCCTACTGCACCAACACCATCGCCCTTATACAGAGGCATACTATTGTCATGACAATAACTGTTTTAAAGGGCCTAAGAAATCTTTTTGCACGAATTACTCCCCGTGACTGCAATCTATAAGCAGCTCGCAATTCTGCACCAGAACACTGGTAGGGGCGACGTGATGCAGCCCGCATTACCAGGTAACAATAGACTTAGGTATTATTGGAGCTATCCAGGAGCGCTTGTTCTTCCGACTTACTGAAAAAAATCAATCTTTATGGTTACCTGAGAGGTGTAGCATAATTCTACATAGCCTAAACTATTCCTCTCGAATCTGGCTATCATGTACAAAAATAATTTTTCGAATCCTACTGATAGTTCCAGAGATTAGTGCGTTTAAACACATAAACAAACACACAAACTCTTAAGCTTTATTATATTAGTATAGATATAGATTTAACATGTGCTTTACAAGAGGAGATATGTGCAGTTTAATAAACAGATCTACTATTAGAAGCAATATTTCAGTGTTGCTAAGTAAACTATATGATCGCTTTTCAGTCGGTCAACACGAGTGTACGGTACCCAATTAAATTAGGTGGACAGTGACAATTTATATCCTAATGCCTCAAATAATAAAAATACATGAATCGTTTATACACTTAATAAAACACTTCTCACATAAAGGGGAGGGGGGTTGTATGAGAAGCATTTTATTAAATGTATAAATAATTATTGTATTATGAATTACACAGGGAAATTAATTGTTACTCCCCGCCCAATCTAATTGGGTGTATTCGTATTGACCGACTGGGAAGTCAGACTGTTCAAATAGCAAGACGACACCCGAGTTTCCAAAGGACCCTTAAAGGTAAGATTTGAGCTATGGATTTTAGGCTAGTATTATAAAGCTTTTCAAGGGGAGCGTGATAGTGCAGTGGCTTAGCTGCTCGTCAATCACCCGGACGGCCGGAGTTCCAATCCCGGTGACAGTGGGGGTGGAATTTTCACCTGAAAAATTACGTGGCGTCAGGAAGGACATCCGGCCTTAAATCCCCGACCAGAACCAAAATGAGCCTGATTGGCTCCGGCGACCCCAATGAATTGGGATATGCAGTAGAAAGTATTATAAAGTTTTTCAATCAAACAACGGAACTAGGTCTTGAACTGTTCATAAATCAATAATAATGTTATTGGATTTAGGTCCCTTTTAACTTCTGAGGCTTTTAGAGACACCGGGGTGCCAGACAAACATGAAAGTAGAGTGACTGCTTCAGAGATGAAATACCTCTGGAAGATAGTGAATAAAACTAGAAGAGATAGGGTACGAAATATAGCGATCAGGGAAGAATTAAAGGTGGAATCGGTAGTACATACTATCCAGAAGAAAGCTTTACAATGGTATGGACATGGATGAAGAAAGGAAACCGAAGCAAGTGTTTGAGGCAAAGCCTGAAGGCACTCGAAGAAGAGGTCGTCCAAGGAAAGAATGGATCCAATATGTCGGAGAGGTGGCAGAGAAGAAGGGAAGTACTCTGCAGCAAACCAGGAGACTCGCAGGGAATAGGAATGAATACAGAAAGTGGCTGGCAGACCCGACGCCGAGAGGCAAAAGGGATAGATGAAGAAGAAGAAGAGCATGAGATAACCGTCAGGCGAGTTGATTCATATTACGTAAATATATGTCCAGCAATTCCCCGAATTATGGTTATCTCCCATTTACGAATGAGTGAAATTTGTCGCCTGAGTGGTGTAAGCAATTAAACCTTTTTCCAGCTGCATGTAGCATTTGTAAGGTAAGAATGACCTTGGTAGGTGACAAAAATCTTCGAAAATGATACTTTAGGTATTCAGGGCTAATTGCAATATAAAGCACAGGATCTTGTTGGAAAAACTGAATAAAAATAAAAATGAGTACCGGTATTGAATTACACATAAATCAACATGATACATCGTGAGATGATATGTCCACTTTTGCTGAGACCTCTGTAAATAATGTCTCTTGTTGAGAGATACAGTCTTCATGTTGGTAGCACAAATATAGGCTATTTGAGTTTATTTTGTTCCTGTCAGGGGAACAGGAATATTCTAGATTTACCATTGAGGTGAGACATTTTAGTCAAAAATTAACTTAATGTTTTAAAGAACTGATTTGTATTTGTCTTTTGAACATATTGTATTACTCGAAAAATTTGGGATCAAAATACAAGAAAATTTCTTGTGTGATAATATCTCATAGAGAAATGGAAATACTTGTAGAGTTGTTGTTAATTCATTTGAGGGGCTTGAGACACCTTGGTCATCAGCCCCATGTAGTTGGGAGTGTGTTGAAGCTGTCTGGCAACCTGTATTGCTGTGATGATTGTAGTTGTGTGTGTAAATGTATCTGAGACAGGGATGGAGTAGACGCTCCGGGACTTGAGCAAGGCACTATCCCGGCAATTTCCTGTAGGGAGTGTGGCGAAACCCGGGAAAAAACACGCTCAGGATACCCGCTGTCAGCACCGGGATTCGAGTCTACAATATCCGTACTTACCACAGCTGCTCTCGCGACCATGGTGCACGTTTGACGAGCGCGGCTACACCGCGGGACGAAATGCTTGTAGAATGTGGCTTAAGTACCTATAACCCCCTCCCCCCAATGGTCGATCCTGGCTATGCTACTGCTCAGTATGCATTTCCTTGAGGTCGTGCACGGGGAAATATAGCTTACGCAATCGGTGCCGCTTGCGTGCAAGTCGCTTCATCGCATCTGCAAGCCTAGCGGCGCGGGTTTAAATGATTTTAACAGACCTCGGCGAATTTTCGTTACCTCCAACTATCCAGACATAAGAATTAGCTACTTTTCGTTACCTTTATAAAATTAGCTACTTTTTCATTACCGGTACTTCTCTTTACCGGTGGACACCCTGAGTCTTATCAGTCGATTTTCAGTCGAATTTAAACACTCGCATCTCAGAATAGCAGCTCTTATCGAAAATCAAAACCGAAATGCGATTTGGATGCAGAGAACGGAAAAAATCTAGGGAGTTGAAAATCCGGAAAAAACTATGTGAATCCGGACCACCGCAAAACACCCCAAAAATCCGGAAACCTTCTGGGAAAACCGGAAACCTTGGCAGGTTTGCTTTACAATGATTAAAAAAATAAAAAATAAAAAGAAGCTGAAGAAGGTCTAATAAATACAGACAGCTCCGAATAACACGACATATAAAGGTAGCTTACATTCCAAAAACCGACCCCGTGGTGTTAGGGTAGCGCGCCTGCCTCTCACCCGGAGGCCCCGGGTTTGGTTCCTGGCTCCGTAGGGGATTTTAGAAACTGACGTGGGGGCTGGAACGGGGTGCACTCAGCCTCTTGAGGACAATTGAGTAGCTGTCTGACAGTGAGACAGCGCCCCGGTCACGAAAATCAAGATTAACGGCCGAGGGGACCCGACGCACTGACCACGCGTCACCCCTATATCTCCAGGCCAAATGGCTGGGTAGCGGTCGCTTGGTAGGCCTAGGCCCTCATGGGCTGTAGTGCCAGGGGTTATTTTTACATTCCAAAAAATATATATTATAAGTGTATTGTTTAGTTTTTAACCTTTATTAAGTTTAATTTTTTTAAATCATTGTAAAGCAAACGACAGTGTTTTTAACTTACATATGTTGCATAATAATTTTATTGTTTAACAATTTTATGTTTAAGAGGTTGCTACAGTACAGTGTAGCTGAAGAAGGTATTTTAGACCGAAACATGTACTACCACTAGTGTAAAAATGAAAATATATTTTTTGTTGAAAAGTGGAAAAAAGGTTGAATATAATCGATAATTCAATACGGACAAATTATTACTTGTGATGTAACGTGATTTTCGAGGGGTTTTTAAGCCACTGGCATAAGTCAGTAGGAAGCCAGTCGATATTTATTTACGCGGCAAATTGTTCAGCCAAGAGAAGTTTTCATGTTAATTTATTATTATTATTATTAAGGTATTTTCGGAGCATTTTATAAAAATTATAAGCATACAGATAGGTTTTCTATGTCTTAGAAAACGCTATCAAGCAAATTATTACGAACGACAATATCATAGAAAATTATGTGATTACGGAATTTTACGGAGTTTCGTCAGTTAGGGTATATTGAGAGACATGACTCACTGGGAATTCAGATGCAGGCTTATGCTTGTCAAGAAGTATGACGCAAGTCTGGGTCGCAACATCAAGAAAAGGCGGATGTATGGAACGGCAAACGACTTCACCCTCCGCGCGCCGTGTGTACTGAGCCTAAGGAGGGGAGTAGCAGGGTGGCAGAGCCAATCAGTGGAGACCACGTAAGCTGGAAGTGGGGACTGGAGTGGGGAGCCGACGTGTGCATATATCGTTTGGCGCGCCGTGGAGCAGGGACAATCTGTGTGAGACTTGACCAGTACGGTTGTACGAGTGTATGGCTCCGATGTTAGGACCATAAAGTCACCAAATCTACAAGAATATCATCAAATATCGACGAAGATGACGACGTCCAGGAGACTGTGGGAAGCTCACAGCATCATCCAGTACGAGGGAAAGGCTTCGGCCATTTCCAGTGGTAAGCGCGAATGACGCAGAAATACGCAATCTCTCGTTTCTCTTTGTTTTATATTCAATATTTCAGTAACTTCATAGCTTGGGAATAAGAGTTAAATCAATAATTTATCAGACTCCGTTTTCACGTAATTTTCTATCGGTAATATTAAAATCGCAACGCTCCAATTTAAATTTTAAACTTATTATTATTATTATTAATTGTGCAATACTTGTTTTATATAATGAATTCATTTCTTTTACAATGCAATCTTTGCTTTCAGTAGGTAGCATTAGATATAGACCAATTCCTTCTCCTGATACAATTGTTTGTTGGGTTAATGATCAAATCATACCACGATCTGAGTGAATAGATTCTTGAAGGTGTTCTACCAGAGCTAGACGTTGTTAAATACAAATTTAGATTTCAACATTGCGTTGAGGTCTTGGCGCCCATTAAAACAACATAGCTTAGGCAAAGGTAAACAGTTACATTTATCACCCAACAGTTAGGGGCAGCCAAACCGTTACACTTGTACGCTCAACGTGTGGGCTAGCAAAACCGTTACACTCAGTCGCTCAACATGAGGGACAAACCGTTACATTTGGCGCTGACAACATGGGGCTGAAAACCTAATAACATTTGTGGAAGGAGAAGGATATATATTTCTGTGCCTGTATTTTGGGGGTTATTTGTCTGTATCAGTGTATATCATTATGGGGGATGAGAAAGAAAAACAGATGAGGTTACGTAGTGGTCATCAACTGGAGAGTGATGATACGAGCAGTATGTCGAGTGATGGTAGTACCGGGGTAGCGGAGGTAAATCCCGATACTGAAACAGGGAGTGTAGGCGGCCAACCAGAATTAATAACTTTACTTCTCGAGTTCATGTATCAGAACAAAGTTAGTAGTGATGCCTTAAATGCTAAACTAGAACAAAACAGTAGGGAAAATAAAGAAAGTACAGACGCTTTAAACGCAAAACTGGAACAAAACAACGCTAAGCTAGAACAAAACAACGCTAAACTAGAACAAAACAGTAGGGAAAATAGAGAGAGTACTGAAACTTTAAATGCTAAATTAGAACAAAACAGCAAGGAAATTAATGTGAAAATGGAGCAGATTAGAGGAGAAATCAGAGGAGTAATGGAAGAGAAGGTTAAAGAGATCATTGCAGATGTAGACAAGAAATTAAGAAAAGTACAGGAGGAGTTGGAAAGTAGAATCAGCACACAGGCTGAAAATTTAAAGGAATTAGTTAAATTAGAAACACTGCAGGTTAAAAAGAAATTGGGGGGAGAAATTGACAAGATTCAAGTATCAACTAAAGAGGTTAAGGAACAGCTGGGGGGTAGAATTGAGAAAGTCCACTCGCAAATAGTTGCAGAAGTAAATGATTTAAGAGAGAATAATAGAGAGAGCATTAGCAAGATTGAGGAGAAACAAGCAAAGCTATATGATAAAGTAGAAGAATCAGAAGGAAACATTAAATTAACAGTAAACAGTATTGAGAGGAAGGCTGAGGAGAAAATCGCAGAATTAGAATTAAAATTAAAAGCTAGGATCAGGCAAGAAAATAGTCAGAATAAGCCAGTTTTTGTGAATAGCACACACAGAGAGGTAGAACTGGGTAAGTTCAGCAATCGACAGGGGTGCCCAATGGAGTTCATGAACACTATAGAAAATAAATTCGGGGAGAGGTTGGAAAATGGTAGTATTGAGTGGTGCCAGGTAGTTGAAATTTTAGAACAAGTGTTTGTGGGGGAAACGAGGAATTGGTTTGCTGTCTACAGAGACAAGTTTACTGATATTAATGATTTTAAAATGAAATTCTGTGAAAAGTTCTGGAATGAGGTTATTCAGTCGCAGCATCGTGAGGGAGTAGTGTGTGGTAAATATAACCCTAAAGGAAGCTCCACCATGACCGAATACTTTTTAGGGCAGGTATTAGTGTGTAAATATCTGGATGGCTTGAAGGAGGAAAGTGATGTGGTAAGGTTGCTACTTAGGCACTTTCCCTATAGGATCAAGGAGGCTGCTTGTATCCAGAATGTAAAGACTATATCACAAGTAGAAAATTTGTTAAGCACATTTGATGCACTAGGGAGAGGGGGTTATGAGGACAATTTCAATAGGAACCAGGGTAATAATAATAATAGGCCTAATGAAGCCAGGCATCAGGAAGTTCAAGGGAACGGTGGCGAAGGGGCCAACGCTCAAAATAGAAATAATAATAATAATAATCAGCTAAATCAGAACAGAGGAAATGGCTATGGTAATCAGTATCAAGGGAGGAACAATGATTTCAGGGGAAATCAAGGGAGGAACAATGATTTCAGGGGAAATCAAGGGAGAAACAATGATTTCAGGGGAAATCAAGGGAGAAATTATAATGACAATAATTACAACCAGAATAGGGGTCAAGGAAGAGGACAGCCTAGTGGTAGTAATATAGAGCCAAACAATGACAACACAGCCCAGAACAACCAGACCAGTGCAGTAGTTAGTAGTACTACAGCCAGCTGTAGCTGTTCTTTAAACGCGAACCAGGCTGCGAAGTAAGGTCAGAATCTCAGTCTGTAGCATGCCCTGTCCATACAATTATACAGGAACCCTATGACCTAAATGTAAGAAATGAATTATTACATGAACTAAATGATGAAGGTATTATTCAGGAAGTGGTTAGTAAGAGCCCCATAGTTAAATTTAACGTGTCCGAGGCGTACACAGATGTTTTAATTGATAGTGGTTGTATGAAGAGTTGCATAAGTAGTGCATTTTATGATAAAATGAAAGGAACTGGAGTAAATTTTGAGGAGATGCCAATTAAAAGCACTTTTGTTATCACAGCTGTTGGGAAGAGGTCTAAAGTAATTTCTATGCAAGTTTTAGTAGACATTAAAATTAATAATCATGTAGAGAAGCAGATTTGCCTTGTAATTCCAAATTTAGTATTCAGTGTTATCTTGGGTTCAGAGTGGCTAAGTAGAGTGTCTGGTAACTTATGTTATGATGTAGGGAGTTTAAAATTTATATGGGGAGATTCTGAAGTAGAAGTAGCGTTCAATGACCATATTCAGAGAAGTAGTATTGTAGGTGTAATTTGTACTTTAAATGAGATATCGCCGGCCGTAGAGCGGGGTTCTCCATGTTTTGTGGGCAGTGTGATTACGAACGATAGTCTAGAGGACTCGTTACGTGATGCTGCATTTCAGGGAAATATAGAGGATGAACAATGTGTTTGGCTCTATGATGTGTTATTGTGTAATAGGAGAGTTTTTGAGGATCGCATTGGTATGGCCAATTGCTATACACATTCATTGAACGTTATTGATAGGTCAGTATTCACAGGACATAGATATCCTGTACCTTTCGCTTATCAGAGTGCAGTTGAGGCACAAATTAACCAGATGCTTGAAGATGGGATTATTGAGCACTCTAACAGTCCGTATGTTAATTCTTTGATCACGGTACCCAAAACCGACGGCACAGTTCGTATTTGTTTAGACGCTCGTTTGGTTAACAGTAGAATTAGTTCAGATCAGCTGAAATCTATGTCAATAGAGGAATTAATGCAAACATTTGAGGGGAAGAAGTATTTCACTTGTGTAGATTTGAGTTCCAGTTTTTGGCAAGTGCCACTTATGTACGAAGATAGACCATTTACAGCTTTTAGTCATAAATATAACCTTTATCAATTTTGTAGAACACCTTATGGGTTAAAGAGTAGTTCAGCAGCTTTAATTAGGGCTTTAAACATCGCATTAGGGGATGACACAGGAGAGTTTGTAACCATTTACATAGATGATATGGTAATTAGTTCACGCAGTTTTGAGGAGCATCTACGTCATTTAGATATAGTTTTTCAGAAGTTAGATCAGGCAGGGTTCACTTTGAAGCTGTCTAAGTCGTCATTTTGTCAGTCAGAAGTGACATTTTTAGGTCATAGAGTGTCGAGTAGAGGTGTTACACCAGAAGAAAGTAGGGTTAGTAAGATACTTAACGCAGAGGTTCCACAGAATGTTAAACAGTTAAAAACTTACCTGGGAATTTGCAACTTTTTCAGGAGGTTCGTTCTTAAATACTCAGGGTTGGTAGAACCATTCAGGGAATTGCTTAAAAGTGGGACTCGGTGGAGATGGGAGTCCAAGCATGATCAGGCTTTTAGAGCGCTGAAGGAAGGTTTTGAGAAAGCTGTAGTGCTGAAATATCCGTTAAAAGATAAGGAATATGTGGTTATGACAGATGCTTCACATATAGGCGTTGCTGGAGTATTATGTCAGAAAGATGATGAGGGTAATCTGTGCATTGTATCTTTAGCCTCGCGAGGACTGACAGCAGCAGAGAAAAGATACACGATTGCTGAGTTAGAGCTTTTAGGTATTGTTTTCAGTTTAGGGAAATTTAGAATGTATTTAGTAGGGGGGAAATTTGAGATCCATACAGATCACCATGCATTACTGTATATGAGGACTTGTAAACTCAGTTCTAACAGAGTTAGTAGGTGGATTTTTGCTCTGCAGGAATACGAATTCACAGTAAAATATATTAAAGGTAAAGATAACATTCTTGCAGACATGTTATCGAGGGACACAAATTTATGTAGGGATTATCCTGTGGTTAAAGCAGAGGACGGTATTTTAATATGTGCATGTGTGGACAGTAGCAACAGGGCATCGTTACAGACACTGTGAAATATGCTAGTGGAGCAACGTGAGGACGTTAAGTTAAGGGAGCCACTGGCTAGGTTGGAAATAGGTGAAGAAGAGTATGTGAAGGTAGGACGGTTCACGTACAAGATGCAGGATGGGCTTCTTGCAAGGAAATGTAGGAATAATCGGTGGGCAATATGTGTTCCTGCCACTTTGCGGGAGGAGCTAATTTGGTTCATTCATAGGGAATTAGGACACTTTGGTGCTGCCAAGGTCTTCTATGAAATTGGTCGTGACTTCATTTGGAGTAAAATGGGAAGGGATGTTAGGAGGATTTTAGCTAAGTGTGACACCTGTCAAAGGAGTAAATATCCAGTTAAATATTTAGTGGGGGAGAGATCTGCAGTTCTCACCAGTAGTCCCGGCGAACTACTGTGTGTGGATTTATTTGGCCCGATCGTTAAAGGACAGTACAGCTACGAGTACATTTTTATAGTTATTGACGCTTTTAGTAAGTATGTCAGGCTATATCCGCTAAGGAAAGCCACGGGACTAGCGTGTAGCCGTCTGATCATTAATAAGTATGTACCTGAGTTTGGCATTCCTCTCAGGATACTATCTGACAGTGGACCACAGTTTACTGCAAAGAAATGGAGAACCAGTATGCAGGAAGCTGGTATAACACACGTTCATTCCTCTGTAAGGTACCCTCAGGGTAATTCTGCAGAGCATCCATTAAGGGAAGTGGCTCGTCTTTTTCGAACTCTAGTGCATGACAAGCATACGGCCTGGGTTGGACATCTTCCCAAGGTCGAGACTTGGCTGAATTCTGTCCAGCATGAGAGCACGAAATTGACGCCATACGAAGTTCACTTCGGAAAAAGACCACAAAATGAACTAGCGAGGGTGTTGGGATTTAATGAGGGTAAGCAACCGGGGATGGATTACATTGTCCAGTTGGCGAAACAGAATTTATCTAAGTCAGCACAAAAGAGAATTCGCCAACAAAAAGAAACTAAATTTGACCTATTCGAGCCGGGAGACAGAGTCTTACTTAGAGTGCCGAAACAGTCAAATAAGCTAGAGAAAGTCATGTCCAAGTTCTTTTATCTCTACGAGGGCCCATTTATGGTTTCCAAATGTATTGGCAAAACAGCATATGTGCTGGAGAATAGTGAGGGAATCAGATTATACGGGACGTATAATATACATAGTCTCCGAAAGTATGTGTCATAAAGTGAGGATGTTTAGCTGGCGAGCCAGCCTATCAAATGAGTAAGTGTGGTATTTGGTGCGTGGGAGGAGATGGTCTTCCAGGCAGGCGTATCAGAAGTCACACAGGGGGGTAGTATGTAAGTAAATGAGAGTTTTTAAGGTACAGGGAAATATGATGGGGTTGTAGGATGCTCTTGAGCACTAAAATGTCTCGATACACCAAGGCCAGAATTTGGTAGCGCTGGTGAATTCCCATTTGCCTCCAAGAGGTGGGTGAGCGCTTGGACAGGGTATTTTTGCTTAAGGCGTCCACGAGGCAAAAGATGGGCCATCAGAAGGCGAGACAGTCCTTCATGAAACTTATACATAACAGCACACGTGATTTCTGTTTACGGCTTCGCCATGTAAGATTTGTAAGTGTGTAATTTAGGTAATTTGTACAATAGTATTATTTGTGTGAGGAGAACTGGTCTGTGTTGAGAACTAGTAATAAGTAGAATATGGTCTACGGGAACTTAACAAGACAGGGCGATTACGGCACAGAAATATTTGGTGTTATATGTAATGCGCATTTACTGTTTTTTTGTTTTTTTTTTCAGAAGTCAATATTAATTTCATCTTTTATAAAGAGAGATTAAGTATTATGGTCACGAGGCGCTGCCACAATAGTGTGATCGTGTGCTCAGTGATAAGTGGGATTAAATTTCACAATAAGGAAGGAACCTCCAGTGAAATTAGGAAGTTCTAGGGTGATATACATATATCAGAACACCTTGATGCGTGTGATGTGACATCTCCTATAAATAGTGCTCACACCGTAATTATGTCTATTTTTCCAACATAGAGAAATTTGAGAGGCGGATATATCCGTGGAACACTATTCTATATGAAAAACATTGGACTGGTTGCAAAGTGCAATCCATAGTGACAACAAACTTTGACGCAAAGTGCGTGAAGAAAAATTATGAGTGTATATATCTGTAATTTAGGGTGATTTCATTTATGTATTTTGGATGGGGATTATTAACGTGTCTGGGATAATCGAATAATGGACCGTCGTCACGGTAAATCATCCGATGATCCGAGGCGAATATGTAACGTGATTTTTGAGGGGTTTTTATGCCACTGGCGTAAGTCAGTAGGAAGCCAGTCTATATTTATTTACGCGGCAAATTGTTCAGCCAAGAGAAGTTTTCATGTTAATTTATTATTATTATTAATTTATTATAATTATTATTAAGGTATTTTCGGAGCATTTTATAAAAATTATAAGCATACAGATAGGTTTTCTATGTCTTAGAAAACGCTATCAAGCAAATTATTACGAACGACAATATCATAGAAAATTATGTGATTACGGAATTTTACGGAGTTTCGTCAGTTAGGGTATATTGAGAGACATGACTCACTGAGAATTCAGATGCAGGCTTATGCTTGTCAAGAAGTATGACGCAAGTCTGGGTCGCAACGTCAAGAAAAGGCGGATGTATGGAACGGCAAACGACTTCACCCTCCGCGCGCCGTGTGTATTGAGCCTAAGGAGGGGAGTAGCGGGGTGGCAGAGCCAATCAGTGGAGACCACATAAGCTGGAAGTCGGGACTGGAGTGGGGAGCCGACGTGTGCATATATCGTTTGGCGCGCCGTGGAGCAGGGACAATCTGTGTAAGACTTGACCAGTACGGTTGTACGAGTGTATGGCTCCGATGTTAGGATCATAAAGTCACCAAATCTACAAGAATATCATCAAATATCGACGAAGATGACGACCTCCAGGAGACTGTGGGAAGCTCACAGCATCATCCAGTACGAGGGAAAGGCTTCGGCCATTTCCAGTGGTAAGCGCGAATGACGCAGAAATACGCAATCTCTCGTTTCTCTTTGTTTTATATTCAATATTTCAGTAACTTCATAGCTTGGGAATAAGAGTTAAATCAATAATTTATCAGACTCCGTTTTCACGTAATTTTCTATCGGTAATATTAAAATCGCAACGCTCCAATTTAAATTTTAAACTTATTATTATTAATTGTGCAATACTTGTTTTATATAATAAATTCATTTCTTTTACAATGCAATCTTTGCTTTCAGTAGGTAGCATTAGATATAGACCAATTCCTTCTCCTGATACAATTGTTTGTTGGGTTAATGATCAAATCATACCACGATCTGAGTGAATAGATTCTTGAAGGTGTTCTACCAGAGCTAGACGTTGTTAAATACAAATTTAGATTTCAACATTGCGTTGAGGTCTTGGCGCCCATTAAAACAACATAGCTTAGGCAAAGGTAAACAGTTACATTTATCACCCAACAGTTAGGGGCAGCCAAACCGTTACACTTGTACGCTCAACGTGTGGGCTAGCAAAGCCGTTACACTCAGTCGCTCAACATGAGGGACAAACCGTTACAATGTCAAAGAAAAAAGATATTTCCATATTATCCTAATAAATACAGACAGCTCAGAATAACACATCATATAAATGTAGCTTACTCTGGGCTGAAATGATAGGCTGAGCTCTAACTTATCACTGACAGTAGTTCAACTGTTCGAAGATTTTGTCTAATGGATTGATTTATTAAAATAATTACTGCACATAAAGTTCCTGGTATAAGTGGGCCGTTCCTTCTTGACTGGTGAATATTATGTGCGCAGTGGTGTCTCCACGCACAGTGAGCCTTCATACCTTTGTGATCAATGCAATGTGTTCTCGGCAGTGCATGTGCATATTCAGTGGTCTGTGTTATACTCGGGCTTAAAGAAGAATTCTCACGTGCTTACGACCGGCCCATCTTTATAGATAGCTTTGAAGCCATTTTTCAGTATTGTCTAATTGACAATTGATATTGCAACTTTGCATTCGGTCAACAAAATATAATCCCAATTACTGGGATATGCGAGAAAATAACTTTTAAAAATTGCATGTGATTAAAAATATAACACTTATCATTAACATCATCATCGGTTATCCACTCCAGTTGACCGAGTGTAGTATACGAGCGCTCTCTACTTCTGTCTGTCCATGTACAGGGTCATTATCTTTGTGCGCCCCAATAAACATGGCAAGCTAAGCTGGCTTTGACTGGTGCAGATCGCAGGCGCACGTCCACGGTTAAGCCGGTGGTTGGTGAGCACTTTTACACTTTTACCAAACATGTCCAATAATGTGTACTTACAGTGCTCATAGCCGATGTTGAAAATGTCCTCCCTGACACCTTGTTTATCGGGGCGCACAAAGATAATGACTCTGTACTACTCTTCTCCCAGGACTGTATCCCAGTTGACTTCTCTTGTTCATCCTCTTTCACTTGGTCCAGCCATCTCTTCCTTGGTCTTCCTACCAGTCTTTTTCCAACCACCACTGTCTGAAGCCAATGTTTTGCTGTCCTACCATTGTCCATTCGTTTGACATGGCCAAACCATATCATACATGCCATGTTATCACTTTTTCATTCAAGGATGGGTACACAGCTGCTTCTTCCCTTATTCTTTCATTCCTTACTCTGTCCTTCCTGGCAGGAACTTCATTTCTGTCGCTTGCAGTTTGCTAATCACTTGTTTAGTTGTTGCGCAGGTTTCTAAACCCTATGTTATTATGTGGGTGAAGTATGATTGAAACAGGATCTGTTTTGCTAGTAAGGCAAGTTGTTCGTTCCAGATAAGATTCTAAACTTGATAGAACTGAGCTGATTTTTTAGTTTGGCTATTAATCTCATGTCTTATTTTGTTATCACTTGAAATGATGCACCCCAGATATTTGTACTGGTCTACTGTTTCCAGCTGTGTACTTTCCAGCATTATTTTACCTTTTTTCTTCTGCCTGTTGATAGACATATTTAAATATTTGTCGTATCGTTACACCAGCTTTCCAATGCCCTCGGCAAAAAATTCTGCCGCCACTGAGGTGGGTATGTCTGGAGTGTCTCCTGAAGTTTTTCCCTTTTGGCGAGGCGTTGCTGCCCAACCATACGTTCAATTCTCGAAAAAAGTGAAAATCATTCACGACCTCACAGTGCCAACGTTACGATAGACTTTTTCAAAGAATTCAAGTGTGAAGTTTTGGACCATCTGCCGTTTAGTCCAAACCAGAACTGAATGATTTTCACCTTTTTCGAGAATTGAAATTGAAAGGAAACACTTCAAGAGACTGCCCAGATGTAGCCCCGTCAGTGGCGGCAGAATATTTTGCGGATGGCATTGGAAAGCTGGTGTAACGATACGATACATGTTTCAATCGTTTTGGCGATTATGTTGAGACATAAGAATAAAAGAAGCAAACATTTAGTAGTAAAATCAGTTTGGTATGTCAATCTGCAATTGTTATACAGTCCATTGGAACTTGAAAAAAAAAAACAGCCCTTGTATATTTTAATCACAAGTTATTAGGTTATTCTTTCGCATGTCCCCATTAATTGGGCTTATATTGTGTCGACTGACTGAAAAGTTGCAATATCAGTTGGGTTAAGCTCAATACTGTTATTGTACCCATACAGCATAGCCATGCTTGTTAAGTTACACACAGGGCCATAGAGAGTGAGGTATTTCGGGCCCCTTCATTTTTATTCAACCTGTGACATAATTTTGGAAATACGATATTAAGCTTGCAAATATTTAACCCCTCTCCCAAAGCTCCGAGGAACTTAGCTTGCCCGACCTCATTAACTTACCTCGTTTTTAGTTATTCAGACACTTTTCTTTTTATGGTTTTTCTCTCATAGTTTGTTCTTTAACTTCAAAATTTTTATCAGTGTTCATTAAATTCCATTTTTGTTGTATCTAAACGTGTTCAGGCACAACAAGAATATGCAATACTCCTTTCACATATGTATGAAGTAAGGAGTCAATTTTTTCTGAGAATGAATTAAAAACGTAAGGGACTCTGGAACTTTAGCACCTTATAAATTAAATGGACAGCTTTGGCAACTTCGCCATTTCCCCGGAAGAAAAAGGAAAGACACAATGGTTATTTAGAAAATTAAATGTATGTTTTCTTTGTAATGTTTTGGATACTATTTACGGACTGTATTTACATCGAACAGTCATATCAGAAAACTTTATAATAGTTTTGACATTAAATTAAATAAAGTTGTTCACTCTAAATCCTTTTACTACCTCGAGCCCCTCAGCAAATCCGGGGCCCGGGCTACAGCTACGCTTGCCCATCCCTCTCGTCGGGCCTGGTTACACACAATGTTTGCACAGGGAACTGGAAGTTCAGAGATTAAAGGTTTGAATCCTGGCGCTAACATGAGCGATCTTGGGTATAGTTTTCCCCTGGGTTTTTCCACACTCCCTCTAGGTAAATACCAGGCTAATACCTTGTTTCAAGCCATAGTGCATCTATCCCTATCCCAGATCCTAAAAATTACAATTACACACACTACTACAGTACATTCACCAAAGAAACACATTAATTAACTAGCAGTAGTGCCCGGCTTCGCCCGGTGGATTTATTTGTTTTACAGAACTGGAGCGCTCAAGGATAAGGATCGGAATAAATGAAAGTAAATTTGAAAGCACCAACGCTTATTGCAGCTGATAACCTCAGTATACTGCACCAACACCATCGCCCTTATACAGAGGCATACTATTGTCATGATGATAACTGTTTTAAGGGGCCTAAGAAATCTCTTTGTAACTAATTACTCCCTGTGACTGCAATTTATAAGCAGCTCGCAATTCTGCACCAGAACATTAGTAGGGACGACGTGATGCAGCCCGCATTACATGGCAACAATAGACTTCGGTATTATTGAACCGTTCTGGAGCGCTTGTTCTTTCGACTTACTGAACAAAAAGCAATCTTTAAGGTTACCTGAGAGGTGTAGCCTAAACTATTCCTCTTGAATCAGGCTATCATATACAAAAAGAATTTTTCGAATCCGACTGGTAGTTCCAGAGATCAGCGCGTTTAAACACATAAACACACAAACTCTTTATTATAATAGTATAGATAACAACAATGTTATTTTATTTATTTCTATTCTTACTGTTACAGCAAATACCCAGCCTGATTCATGCAGCACAGCAGCTGAGTATGCTACGTGCATGAAGGAGAACGCTCCAGATGTAAGTAAACTATTACCCTGTTGCATAGCCACTCATCAGGTACAAGTGGGTGGATCTTGAATGATCTATCCTTTAGCTGCACAAAAAGATGGACTCCTTCAGTGACCGGAAAGAGCTCCGCTTCATGCGAGTAGTTCCCTTTAACCAGGGAGCCGTGCCAATATATTTTCTGGCACGTGAAATATCCTCTTCAGGGAAAAAATTCCACACCCCTGCGCACCTACGCGAATGGTAGGGAATCAACAATCCTGCACTAATCCAAATCGCTAAAAATATGCAAGAAATCGCTCTGATGACAGCCGACATCCAACGAGGATATGACACATGATAACCATGCTTGTTAAATCATACACCACAACTGCATACATATTATGTCTGGGGAACAAAATATCATTCAAGCTATTGAAATATTCGAGTAAAAGAACTTCGAATTATAGAAAAAACATGACACATAAATTGTGTAGAACTTCGCTGGGAAATTAAAATCACTTCAAGATATCGAAAACTCAAGATAGAAGTTCGACTATACATCTAACTGTCATTTTCAATTTTAATGTGCTATTGAACTACAATTAGATCAATCATTGTTCGAAATGCATCATATTGTTGGAGATACAGTACGTCATACAAGCGTAAGTATTAAAATGATGAGGTTGGTTCCTCAGTTTAGGGGCTGCGACAACGCGGTCATGTAGCCCCGTGTACTTTGGGTGTGTGTAGAATCTGTCTGATAACCGGTGTTAATTGTGATGGCTGTATTAGTGTGTGTTATCTGTAATACAGGTAAGGACTGCAGACGATCAATTTCAAGTAGTTCCTACTTTTGCTACCAACGACACCTAGATGCGAACTTGGCTACTAGATGCCACCGCCACCAGCACCGAATGTTGGAACTTAATGAGCGAAAATAAAATCTAACCTACAAATTTGGCTTCACACAATTGTAATTAGTTGAAGGTTCTTTTACATGCCATAAATGCATGACATGGGCCCTTCAGCTTTACTTCTCCTCCAAAGGAAGGCATACTGAGGAATTTTAACGCTCTTAAAAAATCCGACGACTTTGGCTGGGTTTGAACCCGTGATCTTGGTCATAGAAGCTCAGCATGCAACCAACTACGCCACCTAAGCCGCTTAAAATGATGAGGCAATAAGAATTGTAGATACAATGTATTATTATAGATTACTGGCATACTTTGTTTCCATCAATCAATCAATCTCTCAACTGGGGCACACCATTGTTACAAAGCAAAAGAATGGAACACAAAGGCATAGCAACGGGAATAGGAATAATGAACTGTTTAGCGACAATGGTGTTTTCTTGCAGATCTCTTCTCTTGTTGGAAATAGTGTGATGTAGATCTTGCCACCTGGGTATTTTGCACAAATTGCAGATAAATAAGAAGAAAATAATAGATAGATCATCCACATTTTGTTTTCTCTAACCAATTATTGTGCCAAGTTTCAGCAAGATCACGACATTTACATTTGCAATGTGCCCTACCATGTTGTCCTCACCTGATCGTATGAACTCAGCCATAGGCTGATCAGAGGTTCTTCTAGATTATGTACAAGGATCGTTATCGTGTCCTTACTGATAGCTTCTGATAGGGATTACAGTACAGTCCCTACTATACAAGGAAATGGGAGTGGGATGTGGTTCCAGGAAGAGTTGGAAAGTTTAATGCCCAGTTTACTCAGTATGGGAGTAAAGGAATCTACCACCATGGGTAAAAGGATTGAATTGATTATAATTTAATCCTGAAGTAAAATCGTAAAACTGGTTCCCTCAGCTCTGCTAGTGATGGTGCTCTGAAGTACTGACTCGGCTCCATATCCCTTGGTCAATGAGCATCCGACAACCCAACTGCCTGACCTCCCTATTGGCAGGCAATTGTCCTATGTGATGGTCTGGCTTCCGCTAATGCAGTGCCTGATTGACGCCTTATGTCTTGAGCCTGCAACTTTTTATAGTGAGGAAGAGAGGTTCTTGCTGACCAAGTTGAACTGGGGTTGAATGTTCGATATGGTTTCGCCTTGAACCAACATTGGGACATAACAATATCTAAATTAGAATAATTTATTATAAAAGTTTGAAAGATTTGGGTCCGAGAAGGATTTTTGTCAGGGTGCCCAAGAAATCTATGGGTAGCCCTGCTGACAGTATTCCTTACCCATTCCCTTCTAAAATTCACACCCTGAACATGCTTATTTGTAAACAAACAAAGAAGTGATTTCTAATTTTGATATAATGTTCACATTCTGGTTCCAGGTTACTCTCTCTGATATGGTGACGGACTGCTCCGAGTGACCAGCAAATATAAGAAGAAAGCAGCTAGATCAAACAATGTAATATCTTCATCAATCAAGAAAGTGTTGAAAATTAATGTTCTATTTCACTGTAATATTTTCAAATAAATAATAAAGTTTATTGAATGTACGGTAAATGATCAGATTTCTGTTTTAGAACTCTCGAGTTTGCTACCACCTATCTTTAGGGGTTCTTCAAACTCATGTGACCTATTATAGTTGCTTGCTATTTGGGATGTACGGTACTGTACAGCAGTGGCGGCTGGTAATAATTCTCTTGGTGGTGCCAGCAAATTCAAAATTTGCAATCAAATCGTTCAAACATGGCAAGTATAGACACTGCATATTTTATGCTATAGGCGAAGTTTCAAAATCACAGTATTTAACTGTGTAATTGTACAAGACGCGCAATACAACTTTGACACAACCTCAGCTGCCACTGAGAAATAAACAAGATGCTCTACCGTCAAGACTACCTTACATACAGATATTAACTTAACCATCATCCAGAAAGGACTAACTTGTCTGGCTCAAGAAAAGTGGCTCTCCTGTTGCTATCTGTTTATCTCTTGTTTCTTCTTGGAAACTAATGCATGTACAGGGTCTTTCATATAAAGTAAGAACGCCAAGCAGCGGTTTTGTTATCCGGTGCTGAGGTGGCCTTGGCCGAGCTTGTGGTGCTCCGTGGCCCCCTGCTTTTAGCATGTGTACAATCCTATATGAAATATTACCTTATAAAAGATGCTGGAAGGGTCGTCCTTCCTGGGTCATACAGGCCTTGTATCTGGTAACCACATTCTGACCGACGCGAGTGAGTTCTGCCACTGTATTGTTTCTGATCTTTTATTTTACGTATTTTATTGAGCACTGAGCCAGTAGTGTCAAACTGATTTTCAATTACATGAATCTGTGCTAGTAAAGGTGGCACTTCATCAGAAAATTGCTGAACAAATGCATCACGTACCCGCCGAGCCGACTCGTACTTAAAATAAGTTTTAAATACAAAAATACGATGTTGTAATGATAACTGTCTCATGTTAACAT
The DNA here is from genome assembly GCA_946902985.2 of Meconema thalassinum. Classification (NCBI taxonomy): domain Eukaryota; kingdom Metazoa; phylum Arthropoda; class Insecta; order Orthoptera; family Tettigoniidae; genus Meconema; species Meconema thalassinum. The sequence goes on from OX336388.2 coordinate 1,005,754,032, forward strand.
TTGAGATTCAGACTGGCGACTGAACACCTGCACACTTATTGCAAGGTCAAGTATTTGCGCGCTTTCAATACTACAGCAGGGGGCCGTGGCGCGCCACAAGTGTAGCCAAGGCCACTGCTGCAACGGAAAACAAATCCGCCGCTCACCGTTCTTACTTTATATGAAAGACCCTGTATATGACGTGAGTGAGCGGGCTACAGATCACCAATCGCTGTCATTTGCCATGCTCAAAACTTGAGTCAATATATAGTGCACCCAGCCTTTGAACGTGAACAGTAGCTACGTGCAGCTGCTAGCGGTTGCATCATGAGTTTAGTTGCCAGCACTGTGTCCTTGAAAGGGGGACTCCCACGTGTGGGCTGTAGACTGTCGAATCGTCAGTGTGTATTGTGATAAGGGAGCGAGCGTGTATGTGTTCAGTGTGCACTGCGATAAGCGAGCGTTCAGAAAGATTATTGGAAGAGTGCAACAGTATACAGGCGGTAATGTTAACTACTAAAGAGAGAGTTTTTTTGGAGGAATACGTATTTCACGATGGTGATCTGTTTACAGAAAATTTAAAATTAAGATTTCAGGCACGGTTTCCCAATTCAAAGTGTCCAAACAGTAATACCGTTCGGGATTTGATAAGTAAATTTCGTGTGACTGGCTCAGTTCACGATGTACCGGGAACAGGCAGGCCTACGCTTTTAACAGACGAGAAACTTGATGAAATCTCCGATACAATGCTGCGTAGTCCAAGTAAATCAATACAAAAAAAAGCTCAACAAACAGGAATCTCTAAGTCGATGTGTTGATGTCTGTCTTTGATCACAAGGACAACAATTCCAGCATCTGTTATGAATGGCTGTGGTGAGTACAAAGTTTACTGTTTGTTTGTTATGATGCAAGCAGCAGCCGTGCTGCCAACGTAACTACTGTAGCTAGCTCTTGCAGACGCATGTAGGCGCTGCGGAGAACATTCCCGGACTCACTGTACTACCTTGCTTAGGTCTTGGTTTATTGAGTGTTTGATATATTATACATCCTTCCCAAATTAACATTTTCCCTTAACATTATTTGCCCTCCCCTTATCCCACACCTCTCTTCTTTTGTTAAGTCTCTTATTAGATTAAGAAAGAAACACTGAAGAAATGGCTTCTAAAAGTTATATTAGGCTACCGTATCGTATATCTTTTAGATGCGTGTTTTCCTAGTTTCACTTACAAAGTCAACATAGTTACAATATGCTCTTGTGGGTGGAATTATATCAATAGTAACAGATTGTTTCTATTCCAGGATATATTCATGGAGACTGAGATTCTCAGTGGATGCTGTCTTGTGATAGTTTATTGTTTGTAACTTCTCTTTAGATATGTACAGTAGATTAAGGTTCTCACATCCTGGAATACTTTTTGGGTTTTGGCTGTATTAAAACTACAATGTAGTCCTGCTAATCCGCTGTGTGCTGGTCCGAAAACCTGGATAATCCAAACCCAAAAAATTGTTAAAGGGAAATTGAAAATTATTAAAGAAATTTCTGACTAAAATGGAGTTGTATTCTAGAACATCAAATGTGCTGTAAAATAATACAATATGTCATTTGTCATTAGGCTACCTACATTACAGATCAGCACATTTAACAATGAATAAGATAAAACACGAATCACTCATTATTATACAAAAATTCAGTCACAGTCTGCTGATGCAAAGATGAAAATCTTGAGGATGATGCAATAGTCCACCATTGCTTTATAAACATTATGTGCACCAATGTGTTGTTCTACGTACTGCAATGCAATGACTTTGCTGTGTCCAAATGAGTAATTCCTGGTAGTGGGGCTGCATCTGCGTCTTCTTCATCTAACTGACTTACTAGGAACTCTATTTCCTGGTCTTGATCTTTTGTGAACCACTTGTTCACATTTGATTCCTCTACTTCTTCACAGCCTGGGATTTGCTTAATCAGATGTTCAATTTCAGGTCTGGTCTCCTCTGCTTGGTCTGGGCTATCACTGTGATAAGAGTTGGCCATAACATTTCCCATGACTTTCCAAGCAATTCCTTTGTGACAATTTTTCCTATGCGTCAGTCACCCAATAAATCACGTCCTTGATAGTAACTTTTAGCTTGGAGAAGACAGAGTCCTAGTGATTATTTACTGAGAAAGTCCCGGGAAGGCATCAAAGGGGAAGGCCGAGGATGAGGTGGATGGATACAGTGAGGGAGAGCATTAAGAAAAGAGGAGTGAAAGTGGAAGATACACTAGAAGAAGGACGAGAGTGGTGGAGAGACAGAAAAATATGGAGGTCCTTGATTCACACCCCGACCCAGATTCCTGGAACCAGGAAATGAAGAAGAATATGTTTTTGAGCTGGGGGTCATGCCAAAATTTGTGTGATACACATTGAAAGTGTGACGGTCCACCGCGCACCTTGCCCATAAGTGGATGCACATAGATCAGTGGTTCTTAACCGGTGGTCCGCAAGTGCCTCGGGAGTGGTCCGCGGGAGAAAAGGGGCCACCAGCACGTATAAAAAAGTGGCCAATAAACGGGGATTTCGAAAACAATGTGCGTTGAACAAGAATCGTCCAAGTGTCTTCGCGGCGATGACTATTAGGTTTTGAATTGAAATATCTTTAAAATAAGTGTTATTGAGGAAGGGTTACAACTGATACGGTGTATTGGGGAGAAGGGGGGATCCGTACATGATTCAATTTGTGGCTGAGTGGTCCGAAGACTTCTATGGGTTCAGAGCCACTGGCATAGATAATACCCGCATCTCATTGATACACATTTAAAGTGTGGCGGTCTACCGTGCACGTTGCCCACAAGCAGCATCATGTTGTACACTGTGCTGTACAGTATAGTATAACACTTTGATAATTCATTACACAGTATCCATGATTCGAAGTTATGGTTATACTCGTAGAAGTGTCTTCATTTCTTATTAAATATCTTAGGAGCATCTTTTTATAAGCCTAATTATAACAAGTATGAATTAACTATGTTAAATGTGAAATATAAAAATTCCCAAACTTTTCCGCCTAATCAACACAATTTTAATATTATTTTAGCTTCTCAAGAGTACTAGTTTCAGAATTTTTACAATAATTCCTTCTTCAGCCCATCATACTTGTGCTAGGAATCATCAATAACAGACAACCTTGAAATCATCATCAATGTCAAAAACACATATTTGCACTAACATTAAAAACACATAAAAATTACTAAAATCTAAAAATAATGACATGCATTTTTGAAATATGAAACACTCCTACTTCTTACAGCGAAATGGAGTCTTCTTCGAATAACTATATTAACCCGAAATTTTGTCAATCCAAACAGGCCCTAACCCCAATTAGTTTCAACTAGCGGGTTCTACTGTAGTTGAAAAATTGCTATATATTTCGCTAGGAGCTGTGCCTGGATTGCCAATAGAATAATGTGTGGCAATGTAGGAAAGTAGCTCTGTAGCGCCAAAGCCATCTAGTTTGAATACAACTGTTGTACTATACAGTTGACCTAGGTTTAGAAAGAGTTGTTCTTCCACTTGATTAGAATGAGAGGCGTCGGCTTGAAAGACCTGCACTCGGCCTCTCAGGAGGTCACAAGATAAAAGAAAAAAGGAGAATGTGTTCTACACACAATTACAGAAGTGGCAAAGTGAATATACACTGTGAAATAACACTTGGCATATACCTTTCTATAATACATTAAAGACACGGCCTGGTTAACGCTGGCTACAAAAAGAGTTCATAAATACATTTTTCTCTCCTAGCGATGGGCAAAATACACACTGTGAAAATGTAACGGTTACTCGAGAGTAGTGAGTACTCAAAAATGTCTTGCAGTTGAGTACGAATAATAATTACGATGTATTTATAACCAAGGAGGCTTTTAGTTATTTGGTCATGTGTTGTACAAAGAATACAAGCTATATAGATGGAACTCAGCAATTCTTCTAGGTTTGTGCCGTGTCTTGTGTGGGGTTTCGCCTAGGACACCGAGCTGGCTCATCGGCGGGCTCTTGGTGTCCCCGCCCGGACACCGGCCGTGGAAGCCAATATACCATCTTTTTGGAAGCCTTCATAGGGAGGTTAAGGCTGCTTGAGCTTTTAGTTCTCGCAGTCAAGTGGTGCAGTTGCACCTAATATAAAGGGAGGTGGCGTGCAGTTCGTCACTCCTGTGGGGGTCCGGGCGGGGACACCAAGAGCCCGCCGATGAGCCAGCTTGGTGTCCTAGGCGAAACCCCACACAAGACACGGCACAAACCTAGAAAAATTGCTGAGTTTTAATTCACCGGCCGTGAAAGCCAATATACCATCTTTTTGGAAGCTTTCATAGGGAGGTTAAGGCTGCTTGAGCTTTTAGTTCTCGCAGTCACGTGGTGCAGTTGCACCTAATATAAAGGGAGGTGGAGTGCAGTTCGTCACTCCTGTGGGGGTCCGGGCGGGGACACCAAGAGCCCGCCGATGAGCCAGCTTGGTGTTCTAGGCGAAACCCCACACAAGGCACGGCACAAACCTAGAAGAATTGCTGAGTTTTAATTCACCGGCCGTGAAAGCCAATATACCATATAGATGGAATTTAGGGAAGTAAATGTTTGACCCATGTGGGGCTCTAACCCGCGACCTCCAGCTTTGATTGCCCTTGATGATTCACATAAATTCAGTGATAGAGCAACGATGGCTAAAGCAGGAGGTCACGGTATGAGCCCCACATGCGCCAGACATTTAACTCCCTACCTGCCATCTGTATGGAGTCCAGCATGGCTAAGTGGTTGACATGTTAGGCTTTGGTCTGAAGGGACCCCGGTTCAATTCCCGGCCAGGCCGTGGGGATTTTATCTCCAATTCCCTTGGCCTGTGATATCTTCATCATTCATTTGATCTTTGCCACGACAGGCAACTTGTCCACAGGCGTTAACTCGAGAAACTTGCACCAGGTCTCCACGGAGGCCACATGTTATCATAATCTATATGGCTTGTATTCTTTGCAAAATACATGACCTAAAAGCTGAAAGTCTCCTTGGTCAAAAATTACTCCATTCAGAATGTATAATTTACAGTTAGAAAAAACACCTCATGGTATATTGGCTGGAATTCTTGGTTGTCACCTCACAAGTCTGCAGTGGCGGATCCAGGCCTTGCGGGGCCCTGGGCGATATGATAAGGTGGAGCCCACAACAATAGGAAATAAAAAAATATCAAATCAAATGGAAAGAAGTTTTGTAATAATAATAAAATAAAGAATAGTTACAATATTTTGAATACACTAGAGTACATTTTTTAATAATATGAAAGAAACCTTGAAGAAGATTACATAAACTATGAAATATTAAAATATTACTTTGCCACTTTTTTCCGGCTGAAGTCTTCTATTATTTCACTGAAATCTAAACTTGCTAATCAGTCAAGGAAGGTCATAGCTGCACCGGGGGGAAAAAAATTATAAATTAGTTTGAAAAGTATAATTAATTAATTAAAATTTAAAAAATCCATGGCGCAGGGCCCTGGGCGGTCGCCCTCCTTGCCCTCCCCGAGATCCGCCCCTGCAAGTCTGGATTTGATTCCTGGCTCTGCCTGTGGTCTGAGGGTTGGAATGGGGTACACTCAGCCTCATGAGGCAAAACTGGAAAGAGATTGGTTTGATTTCCACTTCAGCCATCCTAGAAGTGGTTTTCTATGGTTTCCCATTTCTATTCTAGGCAAATGCTGGAATGATTCCTAACTTAAAATCAATGCTGACTCTTTCCCAATCTTAGCCTTACAAATACACTCACTTGTATGAAAAATAAAAATCCACAGCCTGCTTCCAGTCTCCGACCGGGTCAGGAATGGAATGAATGAAGCCCCGAACTAGCGGCGAGGATATGAATTGTGCCGGCTGCCGAGGCCTGACGCACTCCTCTGGGGCAATGATTAAATGAATGACAGATGAAATGAAATGATAGTGGAGAGTGTTGCTGGAATGACATTTTGACAGGGAAAACCGGAGTACCCGGAGAAAAACCTGTCTGCCTCCGTTTTGTCCAGCACAGATCTCACATGGAGTGACCTGGATTTGAACCACGGACCCAGCGGTGAGAGGCCGGCGTGCTGCCGCCTAAGCCACGGAGGCTTACACTCACTTGTATAAACACCAGAATAACACAGGTTATGAGACAAATTCTACACACACCCAAGTACTCGAGGTTGAATTGGCCATGATCTCTAAACCCTTAATTGAAAACAACAATAACAGCACTTAGAAAAAACAATTGTCACAGGTTATTCTATAACTTGTAATTTATTACTTCTCAACACTGGTCATAAACTATTTAAATGTATGTCTACCCCTTAAGGCTCGGTCAAACAGGAAACGGGCTGCCCGCGCGAACCAGCCCGCGCGAACCAGCCCGCCCGACCGCTGCGAACTTTGTATTGTGTAATATTGCATCATCCTGGTTAAACAGGAGGCGGTCTACCGCGGCGGACCAATCTTGTTCGCGGCGGGCAAGTGAGCAGTTGTGATTTTCCACAAAGACCGCGCGGGCTGGAAGCATGGCCGACGAAACAGAGAGGTTAATTGACCTTGTGCGCGAGTGCGTATTCCTGTATAATTTGCGTCACCCTGACTACAAGGATGTAGTGAAGAAAGAAGAAGCGTGGAAGGAGATTTCGGTCTGGAAATGACCTCAACTCGCAGCATAGTTTGTGATACTCGCAACTCCTGTCTTTTTTCATTAGTATCATGCACCCATTTTTAGCCTACTTTTCACATTTTGCAAAAATGAGGAAAAAGTAGACTTATGAGATCGATCCGGGAAAATGTGTGTCTGTCTGTCCTTCTGTCTGTCTGTCTGGCTGTGTGTGTGTGTCCCCCCCCCCTATCAACTCCTAAACGGCTGCAGCAATCAAAACCAAATTTAGTATGAGTAAAGATGTGCACCGGAATATCTCACGTCCATATTTGAAAATGATGTCAGTGCTACCAACTGCTGAAAAAACGCACTAGAAATATGAGCTCCATGTTGGATATCTTGCAAGGTATACATGGGAGCTATTCCAAAATTAGCACACATGTAGATAAGACTATTTCAGTTTAATTTCCAGGAGGCCAACCATAACAGTGTTGCCAAAACAATGTTAAGCCTTCTGATAGGTCCAATGTTTAAATGCATATAACTTCTACACTATCAACTGGATTTCAACCAAATTTTGTATGTATTATCTGTACATAAACAGATATGACTGAGCGTATTCTTAAGGCCACCAGGGCTGCCAACTGTTAATAATTGCACTCTCTATTTTTTTCATCCAAATACCTATATATCAGAAAGTATGCAAGCCAACAGCTTTAAACTATGCACACGTATATTCTGACATTTTAGATTAATTTGGAGTAACTTATATACGTCAGTTCTACCAACATGATTATAAACCTGCTGATAGTACCAATTTTTAAATACGTGTAACTTCTATACTATCAGTTGGATTTCAACCAAATTTCATATGTGCTATGTGTACCATAACAGATATTACTATTAGTATTGTTAAGAGGAATCAGGGCTGCCAACTGTTAATAAATGCTGTCTATATATATTTTTACCCTAATATCAATATATCAGAAAGTATGCAAGCCAACAGCTCTATACTTTGCACACGTATAGCACCTGACATTCTAGATTAATTTGGAGTAATTAATACAAGACAGTGCTGCCAACATGATTATATGCCTGCTGATATGTCCAATTTTAAAATACATGTAACTTCTATACTAACAAATGTATTTCATCCAAAATTGGCACAAAAAGATATCATAATATTTCAGATTATTTCTGACCAGCACACGCATGACATTGTTGCCAACATGCTTTTACGCGTGCTGATAGATCCAATGTCTAACTGCATGTAACGTCCATTGGACTTCAAACAAATTTTGTATTCTGTACCTTAGGAGATGGAACTAAGAATATATTCAGTCACCAGGGCTGCCAACTGTAGTGCTCTATTAGGCTACATTATACCAGGTATATTTTGAACTAATTAGATATTTCGATATTGCCAACTTAATTTCGTCATCATTCTAGATTGGTTCATATTCTGTAGATTAATCATTGGCATGAAAAGTAGGCTGTATAGTTCTTCACGGAACTTCTTGGTTTTTTTTCGTTTTGCTTGACTCAAAGCGAACAGAAGAAGCAATTCTTCTTCGTCCGAGGAACTGCTGGACATGTTGAATTAACAGAAAACACTGTGATATGCACTTGATGGCGATCGCTTTCATACTGGTTCGCCTTGACTTGCCTGCATTCAGTTTGACCACTCCAGTCCACGACGGGCTGCTGTCGTTTCGTCCGCGCGGGCAGCCCGTTTCCTGTTTGACAGAACCTTTATAATTCCCGTTTCCAACGGGGTCGGGGACAAGATGCGAGGATAGTCTATTGGCGGGTGGTTTTTACGGCCGGATACCCTTCCTGTCGCCAACCTCAAGAGAGGAGCTAATGTGATATGAAATGAATGAAGATGAATGAAACTGGGCAAGGATGTGGAAGGAAGTGGCTGTGGCCTGTCAGAAGCGTGCCAGCATTTGCCTGGAGTTAAAAATGGGAAACCACGGAAAACTATTTCAAGGACGGGCCGCAGTGGGGTTCTAACTCATGTCTACTGAGTATGCAGATGGCTTGGCCCCATGGTCTAGTGCTCCACATTAGCGAGTATAGCTACCGCTGTCGATATAAACTATTTAAATGGGTCACATATCATTTTGAATAAAACGGCTTTATGATAAATTTTACTCTACTGTTATTTATCCCTGTTTACCCCGCAGCATAACTATGAGTGTTAAATTGAGCACCACAACTAAATGTTGGCTATAGGTCACTCATTAAAGTTACAGTCTCTAGCAGATGGCAGTGGAATGGGGTACACTCAACCTCATGGTGAAATACTGAGAAGAGATAGTTCGATTCCTCATTCAGCCATCCTACAAGTGGTTTACCATCATTTCCTACTTTTATAAACTTCCTTGCCTTCAAAATTTCAAGCTCCTTCAGCCTTATTATTATGTTGTTATTATTTCAGTTGAGCACCTTCATTTGCCAACTGACTGCACTGGGATTTGATCCTGCAATCTTCGAATAGCAGGTGAGGATATTACCACTGCGCCACGCAGATAGTCTCTAAAAAGGAGGCGCTGATTCAGCTGAAGGGTCAAGAGGGGGGAAAATGTGTGGGGTGTTTACCTCTAAAGCAGGCTTTCTCGACAGGTAACCTGCAGACCATTTTTGGCCCATGAAATTACTTTTGGAGGCCTGCTATGAAGAATGTCAGGTTCTCGTGCATTCTCCGGTGTCCGTTTACAAAGTGCGTTATTTTTGTTAGTAGCGTTCTGAAAATAGTTTCTACTTACTGTGCAACGTTATTGAAGACAACCAGTGGCGTACCGACGGGGGGGGGGGGGTTAGGGTTTACCCCCCCCTCCCAGAGACATTAGTTTACATGACTCCTTATATTGTCCCATCTATCACCTGGAAAATGTTTTGAATTGCTGCCAGTGAGGCTTCTTTAGGCTACTCCTTTGTAATATATTTTTATTGTGAACACGTTCTTCACGTGGTAAATGACCTCCACTCAACTCGCAACGAGACTTCTCCAGCTTTGGCGCTAGCTACTGGTTATGGCCTGGGGTAAACACCCTTAAACTACATGTTAAACGGAGCAAGAGGGGCAGATGACCTCGCTGTTCTTCCACTTAAAGCAATAATAACTAACTACACTAGGCGAAATATCAAAATTGTCGTTTTACTGTTAAAGTGTGCGATTGGTAACTATCGTAACGCAGCTTCGTGCTGCTTTAAACGCGCATATCTGTGAACTGCCAGATCGTGAGTCGCAATTTTTTTCCGAGTTTATTTGTAATGCGTAATGGATCGATTTATTATTAAAAAAAGTCCTCTCGGCACGCCGGAAGGCGGAGGTAGATTTCACCGGACAAACTTGGGGATAGGCGAAAATAGGCAGAATATGCAGGTTTTCGTAGAAGGATCAGACCGCATTTATTGCGAGAAAGTATTTTATAATTGGAGCTTAATTAACTTTGTTTTTCGTCATTTTATGCATATTTTAAACATTTTATTGTCTTATGGGGACGGTAACCTTCTTGTCATTTGGGGTCCATTTTTATACTTGTGGTCACACTGTCCTTATGCAAGGTTTCGACACTGATGTGTAACTATGTAACGGTCTGTTACTTCTTCACGCAAAATTATATTTCCCGTAGAGATTTTGGTTGGTTCCTCAGTTTAGGGGCTGCGACAACGCGGTCATGTAACCCCGTGTACTTTGGGTGAGTGTAGAATCTGTCTGATAAACGGTGTGAATTGTGATGGCTGTATTAGTCTGTAATTCAGGTAAGGACTGCAGACGGTCAATTTCAAGCAGTAGCAGATACTACCGTCAACAACACCTAGCTGTGAACTTGGCTACTAGATGCCACCACAACCAGCAACTCGCAACGAACGTTGGAACTTCCCCTCCAAAGGAAAGCATACTGAGGGATTTTAGCACTCTTAGAAAATCCGACGACTTAGGCCGGCTTTGAACCCCCGACCTTGGGCATAGAAGTTCAGCATGCTACCAGTTACGTCACCGAAGATGCTTCACACTGAAATCTGAATCTGATATCGAGCAAGTGCGTTGTCATGGCAACGTCCGATGGCTCATCCGTCATCAATTTAGTAGTGTTGCCATGGCAACCTCTGATAGCTCTTGGCATTTTCTTAAAATTCCGAAATCCTTTTTCTCATCCCTTGGCGTAATGGTGGGTCATATCAAAAATTCTTTCAGACAAAAGTTTTAGGTAATTATTAGGGGAATATTGTCCATTTTGTACGGTTTTGATATTGTGCCTATTAAGAGAGATATGATTAATGTTTCCCGAAAAACCCACTTTTTCCCACCCCTTTGGTCAATGGTTGGTGCTATAAAAAACTCTTCAAACAAAAAATTTTGGGATTTATCCGACACATAGTATGAACTTTGAACGGATTCGATATTTCACATATTAAGAGAGTTATAGCAATATTTCACTTTTTCGAAAAAAAAAAGCCCCCCATTTTCACCCCCTTCGACCGATTTAGCCCAGTAACGAACTCGACCGAGATTTTATAGGTATACATATTCGGTAAAAAATTCAACGTGATTGGTACAAAATTACGGCAGTTATCGTGTCCACAAGAAACTGATATACATATATATATATAACCGGGTGAGTTAGCCGTGGTGGTTACGGCATGACTGATGGCAGTCGCTCACATCCGGGAGGCGAGGAGGTTCGAATCCCCCCGCCGGCAACCTTGAAGATGGTCTTCTGTGGTTTCCCATCTTCCTTCCAGGCAAATGCCGGGGTTGGTCCCTAACTATAGGCCACAGCCGCTACCTTCCAACTCCTCGTCCTTACATTCCAACTTCCCTCCTCCCCTCCCCAACGGTACTTGTAGCTCACCCATTGGGTGTCCGTCTCGAAGCAGCTACAAAACTGGCGAGCCGAACATGTCCTCGGACACTCCCGGCCATAAAAGCCATACGCTAAAAAATAAAAAAAAATAAAAAAATAAAAATACATATATAGGCCTATACATACATAAATTATATATAAAATTTTGAACTGACGGTGGTTTTGGGGTCTGGGGGATGTGAAACGCGAAGATATGTCGAAATTTTCCGGAAGTCGAAACATGGGACCCATTGCAATAGTTAGCTTTCTAATGAAATCTATCTACAAACCAAGAGTAGATGTTACATGCAACACTGCCATTGCAAGTAGCTCATCTTTAAGAATTGAAAATGTACTTGAAGAATTATCGGCTACCGACCAAATACATACAAATACATGTTAATTATTTCAATGTTGTGATTTACTTTTTTCTTTAGATTGATGATTATCTGAAAAATGAACTGTTGGAAAATGCCTGGACACCTGGAAGCAATTTTAATTTCCCTTTATCGGGTCCAAGGACTCTGAAATTTCAGTTGAGCTGGTTATCAGAGTGGAAATGGCTAGTTTATTCTCCTTCAAAGAACGGAGCCTTTTGTAAATATTGTTCGTTGATTTGCACCGTTGTTGGGAAACAATCTTCATCGCCAGGTAAACTAGTAAAATTTCCTTACATGAACTGGAAAAATGCGAAGGAGGATTTCAAAAAACACCAAGAAACCAAGTATCATATGTCATGTACGGATATGGATGAGAACTTTCTCGCCATATACAAAGGTACAAAACCTGCTGTTGACGTAAGCTTGGATAGGGGTGTTCAATCCAACATATTATGCAACAGGGAGAAACTCATACCATAACGAATAGAATATAAAGTGTGATCTCTTCTCCCTCAACAGCATGTAATGAATACGGATCGGGTTGGCACTCGCCGCTACGCAGCGCTACAGTCGATTTGAGATTGTTGATTTCCAAATATGTTTATGTGTTTATGTGCGATATATTAAGTATTTAATCGGTCGGAGTGTTTTGGTGGTGTTCTGTGCAAACGTTTATTGATATACAAGTGCTTACACTATTACTTCATAGTATTAATACCTGAAATCCTATTGTAGGAAGCTTTAACTGAAATGGAATTTAATTTCTTGTCGTGTGTTGACGTTATCTTCGTATGTTAATTTTATTGTTATTTAATGTAGGTAAACAGCAGTTTAGCCCTTACATTTGCATAAGTGCTTAATGTGAGTAGTGAAGATGCCTTGCTGTTTTGTGCCAGGATGCAGATCTGGCTATGGGGACTGTAAAGAGGTCAGACGGTTTTTCAAACAAAGATAAGGAACGTTTTATCAAGTGCAAAGGGGCCATACCAGGGAAGGATAGGGAACTTACCGAAAAGTCCTACATCTGTGATGCTCACTTTTCAGAAGATTTAATTGTTAAATTTAACAAATTTGTGATAGGAAGTAGTACTGTACTTCTCCCAAGAACCAACTGGCGATTGAAAGACTATTCTGTTCCACATATATTTCCTAATTTGCCCAACTATTTGTACAATATGATGTAAATAAAAATGCTCTTGATGCCATTAAAGACTACTTCTGTGAAGAAAGGGATGAGAATAAAACGACAATGAGTTTAAAAACATACCGTAATGCTGAAGGAGGCGTGATCAGTTTTAGGCAATAGCCTACTCTAAGAAGGGGTCATGACTGTGCCTTCTATGTCTGTTAAATGTTAAGTGCTACTGAAATGATGGTAGATTATTGAGTTTGGTGTTTGTGGAGTGAAATGTATGGGTATAATTGATTTCTGTAATATTCTAAGGTAAAGTTGAAGGAGCCGTGATCGGGTTTAGGCAATAGCCTACTCTACGAAGGGGTCAAGACTATGTCTTCTATGCCTGTTTAATGTTAAGTTCTTCTGAAATGATGGTAGTTTACTGATTTTGGTGTTTGTGGAGTGAAATTTATGGTTATTATTCAATTTTATAATAATCTACGGTAAAGTTGAAAGTTGCGTTCGTACGGTTTTTTATATTTTTCCTGTGTTGCAAGACTGTTAAGGGAATGTAAAATGTGTAACAATGTGAAGAAATCCTTTCTGATAGCGAGGTTAATTTTTCCGTTTTTTTTTTTAATTTATTTATTTACCGATAGCTGGCAAAACTAATTGCATTTTGAACTTGCTCTCTGTCTTCGCTTATAGTCGAAACTGGACTATTACAGTAGACGACGTATTAAATTATAATTGGGCACAGTAAAGTAAGTTGAGATGTTGAACTTATTAGCGCCTATGAGGGTATCTTGTAGTGTTTTAACATGTAAAACAGGTCGCAAGGTTTTAAAAGTCTCGTAAGCGCCAATGCTAACTTACATCACAGATCGGAGCCAGCGCTGCGCTGCGGCGGACCAGGCGCACTAGGCCAGTGATATCACTTCTTATTCTATTCGTTATGCTCATACCAATAATTAAATCTGTGATTTTCCTTGCTCGAATGGGCATTGCTTTCCGTGGTCACATGGATTCGGGACCTGTAAATTTAGATGAGCCTCTCAAGAAAGGGGAGGGAAATTTCAGGACACTTCTCAAGTTTCGAGCAGAAGCTGGTGATACAATACTAAAGGAACATTTGATGACAGCATCCTTAAATGCAACATACGTAAGCCCACGGATTCAGAATGAAATTATTTCATCTTTGAATGACATTATATTGAAAAGGTTAGTCGATCAGGTGAAAAAAGCTAAATACTTTTCTGTTCCTGCTGACGAGACCACAGACATCAGCGGTGTGCAGCAAATGTCACTATGTGTCCGTTTCGTTCAAGATAATTCCGTACATGAGGAGTTTCTGCAATTTATTGCTATCAATGATGCTTCTGGGTTAGGCCTTGCGAATAGCATATTGTCTGGTATGAAAAGTGTGGGACTGGATGCAGAATATCTCGTAGGCCAAGGTTATTGTGACACCGGGGATATGGCCAGCGTGGATGGGCCTACTTACCTGTCTTCAGAGGTCCGCCTCGCTTCCACAGCAAAAATCACCTCCAGATGACATGCTCCAACAGAAGAACACCAAAAGGGGTGGAAGGAAGGTGGAGAAGAGGGGAAGGCACAGGCTGTTCTACAGACACCCTCCGATAACTAATAGAATTGTTACCGACGAAATAATGCCACAACAGTTGCTTAAAAATTTAAAATAAAATTTAATTATCAGAAGGATGCAAGAAAATATAATTTAATGTAACTCCTTCAGCCACCAAAAAAATCTCTCTGGTAAAGCACATGGCTTAAGGCCAAAACAAGTCAATTACCTTAGAAAACTACACACATCAAAAAAAGTTTTGCATCACCTCGGTTCCCAGATCTCCGGCATATAGACGTTGACTGTGTATATTGTATCCAAGATACAGTCCCTTTGACTGTTCATAGATGTCACTAAAACTGCTCAAAGATGTAAACAACCATGCATGAGCAGGGCCTATTAGACGGAGGGGGTACGACAGCCGATCAGTTCCAGTCATTCCACCAGGACGAAGGTACGCTGCTCATGTTGTCTGTAGTTCTACCATGCCTAGAAGGTCAATACCGCAGTTCGATCGCGTCCGCATTGTTACTTTGTGTCAAGAAGGGCTCTCAACAAGGGAAGTTTCCAGGCGTCTCAGAGTGAACCAAAGCGATGTTGTTCGGACATGGAGGAGGTACAGAGATACAGGAACTGTCGATGACAGGCCTCGCTCAGGCCGCCCAAGGGCTACTACTGTAGTGGATGACCGCTACTTACGGATTGCCGCTCGGAGGAACCCTGACAGCAATGCCACCATGTTGAATAATGCGTTTCGTTCAGCCACAGGACGTCGTGTTTCAACTCAAACTGTGCGCAATAGGCTGCATGATGCGCAACTTCACTCCCGACGTCCATGGCGAGGTCCAGCTTTGCAACCCCGACACCATGCAGCGCGGTACAGATGGGCCCAACAACATGCTGAATGGACCCCACGGAATTGGCATCACGTTCTCTTCACCGATGAGTGTCGCATATGCCTTCAACCAGACAATCGTCGGAGACGTGTTTGGAGGCACCCTGGTCAGGCTGAACGTCTTAGACACACTGTCCAGCGAGTGCAGCAAGGTGGTGGTTCCCTGATGTTTTGGGGTGGCATTATGTGGGGCCGACGTACGCCACTGGTGGTCATGGAAGGCTCCGAAACGGCTTTACGATACCTGAATGACATCCTCCGACCCATAGTGCAACCATATCGGCAGAATATTGGAGAGGCATTTGTCTTCATGGACGACAATTCTCGACCTCATCGTGCACATCTTGTGAATGCGTTCCTTCAAGATAACGACATCGCTCGACTACAGTGGCCAGCATGTTCGCCAGACATGAACCCTATCGAACATGCCTGGGATATGTTGAAAAGGGCTGTTTATGGACGTCTTGACCCACCAACCACTCTGAGAGATTTACGCCGAATTGTCGTTGAGGAGTGGGACAATTTGGACCAACAGTGTCTTGATGAACTTGTGGATAGTATGCCACGACGAATACAGGCATGCATCAATGCAAGAGCACGTGCTACTGGGTATTAGAGGTAGTGGTGTGTACTGCAATCTGGACCACAAATGCTGAAAGTCTAGCTGTATGATGGTACAACATGCAATGTGTGGGTCTCATGAGCAATAAAACGAGCTGAAATGTTGTTTGTGTTGATCTCTATTCCCTTTGTATTTAAAGGTTCCGGAACTCTTGGAACCGAGGTGATGCAAAACTTTTTTTGATGTGTGTAGATAAGGTTTTATATGCAGTTTGCTGAACCAAAAAGAAAACATTAAATTTAAAAAAATTAATTAAGCCCAAAGGAAGAAAATCAGTAGACAGGCATTATTAAATGAGAAAGGGCTTGATAATTTACTAGTACGCAATACCGACCCGACATGCAGACATCTAAAGCCACGATGAAACGAGAAA
Source organism: Meconema thalassinum (assembly GCA_946902985.2). Classification (NCBI taxonomy): domain Eukaryota; kingdom Metazoa; phylum Arthropoda; class Insecta; order Orthoptera; family Tettigoniidae; genus Meconema; species Meconema thalassinum. The sequence continues at coordinate 1,005,770,465 of OX336388.2, forward strand.
TTTAAAATTAAATTAATAAAATAAAATATGATCAATTAAGAGATTCACAACAATCGTGACGGAGAAAAACACAGGAACATTCACCAAAAACACAAGGTTAAACCAACAAGGTTAACAAAAAACAAATTAAGCAAACACCACAACACGTTCGAGTTTCCCGGTCGACGCCTAGAGAATGCACTCCCAAGACCAGAATGCATTCGGACCAAACAAAAAACAAACATGGCCACCAAAACAGACGACCGCATGTCAAATCGAATTACGGCAAACAATTAGCATAAAATTAATTTAAAATCACCAGAGAGAACAAAAGAGAGGAAAGAATTACGCCTTAACACAATATTGACATGAGGCTTTTTAGACTGCAACGGATCGTAATATAAATAAATAATAGGGCTATCCCAAAGACTACCAAAAACTAAATAAATAAAAATTTACAACGTAAAATAAACTAGAATCGTGTCTCCAAAGGTACGAAGAAAACAATAAAATTTACATAACTGGTAACATTAGTAAAGGAGAAAAATTAGGCCTACCAGGTGAAACAAAATACAAGTTTAAAACAATAATATAAGGCCAATATCGGAGCTCCATAACAAAATACATAAACTAATTAAATAATTACGTACCTTAAAACTTCTCTGAGGAGACACAATAAAAGTAAAATAATTAACACAGAATTTTAAAAATATTATACGGCACTAAATGTGCCTCAAAAATGGCTACCCCGGCACATGCGTCGTTTAGATGACAAGCACTCGTTTGCAGCAAGTTGCGATAATATATCACTTTCATTCTCAATCTTCAATGCGAAAAGGCGAAATACAGCCTTAAGAGCTCATGCAATTCCTTTTAGCATTTTTCCACATTTCGTAGCGGCTAGGGGCCACAGCCCCTAGCACACGGAGAGATACACTTTGACCAGCAGCCGGCTTGTTGTTTACTTGACGACAGACTATCAATCTAAGAAGATGGCGGAGAATCACAAGTCAAAAACAGCATTGCATTCATGTTAAATGTAAATGACCAATCACAGCATGACACATCAAGTAACAATGTGATTATTAAGTAATTAATTTGGCGGTATCATGTATATACAGTCTTTTGTTCCATGACGTAGAACATAATAGCCCTCAAATACGTCTCGATTAGGATGACACCAGAAGGCACCCGAAACACACTCTAGCGGTTGAAGAAGCAACTCCGAGTAGGGACGTCGAAGTCCGATAGATGCTACCATCTCGTGTTCATTTGCGGAACCAAGCCATCAGGCGGGCGTTTCAAAGGTCGAGAAGTCACATATAGAGGAGATACATATTTAAAAACGTTGGTACGGGCATTGCACGTAACAGTCTCCCTCCCTTAAGCGTGATCACCGTTCACGAATATGCCTAGGCATAGGCAGTACTCCATAACTAGTCGATTCACCAAGCATGTTTCCAGAAGATAATGTTCACCAGTTAACTCCAATTGATGGACGAAACCGCATCGTTTTGGTTAGGAAGAGTGCAGGGTCAGATTATCAGTGAAGGGATAATTGATCACCTCGCAAACCACTTAGTTAACAGCTTCACTGTGTCCATAAGTCTTCAGAAACGCAGAACACCAGCACCTGCAGTGCTTTCATAGTCCGAGACACGTTAGGTAAATTTTCAAAAAGACGAAGTAGATGGAAGCAATGTGCCAGATATCATGCGACGCGTGGGCAGCCATTTACAAAACAGAAGTTAATCTTATTTCAAAAAAGTTTACAGAAATTACTAATTCTTACTACATTCTATAAAAGAGAAACAAAGTTGAATTTAAATGAAGAAGGAAAATCCTGACCATGCCCTAGATCCGTGCTCACAATAGTTAATTAAATAACAAGGTTACCTTTTTACAGCCTAGTAGTACATTTCAATAATATGCGAGCTGAACGACTATACATTTAGCAAGAACTACGGTAGAGGAATGACCACTCAAATTCCCAAGGAAACAGGTATATAATATCACCATGAGTTAGGTCTCCCACCGAGTCCAACTTACATGCTAGCATCTTCTGTGAAAACATCAAAATTAGTTTCAATTTTACAATTTACCATAAAATGGGAATTACCCAACAGTTACAAGTTGTATCCCAGTAGAGTTTTTAAAACCAATTTAAAATTCCAGAAGGAACAGATGCTTGAAGGCTTCAATGAAGGTTAGGGATACTCTACATTATACAAAAATCGGTTTACAAAATTTATGGTAGCATTTCCTCATTACAATTCTCTCCCCCTCGTTTTATGTGCGACAGATGCACTCTGGAAATTTTGTTGGCCTTAGGGTTTCGAATAAGAAGAGTAACGGGAGTCAGGAATGCCTCTACATTTGTTGGTTCGTGATCGCACGCATTACTTGGCATGGGGACAATGAGGAATACAAACGCAGTTACAGTAACGACAAAAACGAAGAGGAAATGGCAGCGCAGAAAACCAAACACCAATACACTAACACAAGGAACGAAATTGAGGTTCGACACCAGATGACTATACAGCCGAAATCCGCCTGGGTGAGAAAAATCCAACATAAAAAGAACTAAGTTCAACAGTACACGAGGTACAATGAGGTTTCCTCGTTCAGGTTTAAGACACGAACACGTACAACCAAAGGATGCCTAACATGGCCCGAAAATACGGTTAGATGAGAAACAAGCCGTTCTTGCCGAAATACGAGGCTAACAGGGAACACTAACGCACCATTCCTAACGATTTAAGCAGAAAAAAAATTAGAATTACCAGTCAAAAGCAAAAAATTATACTCAAATTACAGTGGCTGATGACCGTGATTGCCATAGCATGAACTAAACAGTAGGCCTATGTCATTTACGGTTAGCATGAGGCAACGGATGACCCTGATTTCCAGCAACAACAGATTACTGGCTTACAACCGCAAAACAAGCTGACTTACAGAAGCTGATGACCACAATGTCCAACAGAAATTTAACCCCAGTAAATTTATATATTATTAATTATTAATTTATTAATTAACCAACCAGAAAGCACATTACATTATGGCTGTTCACGAACTGAGACCTCATATTCACAACAACATATTCATCGCACACATACTCAAATAACAGCGATACATAATTTTTACCACCCACAAAAATAATTCCCATTAATACTCAAATATGCAAGTTATGTAGTCGTAGAGATATCATAACACAAACAAATACAATTCAAAACACAATACCCTTACAATTACATTACATGACACATACTCGCATGTCATCGAACAGATCAGTCCCATACCTGATGCTCTTCGGATCGTGCCAGCCCTATATACAACCTGTCCAGGGATCAAACCAAGAAAGAATCCTATACTTCTAACCTAGCTAACCCCAGACAGTAGATATCTCCACGTAAAACAGACCTACATATTATGTTTAGTTCAAAATTACAAGGAAATCAACTAATAAAAATACGATCCTAGACTTACTTTTGCAAACACAACAACGCCTGAATTACCCCACTCTACAAATCTAAATCAAAATCTACGTTAACACATACATCCAGACACGATTTGCACAACATACACACTTATCCCAGAACGATTGCAGCATAAAGTAAGTGTAAGAACAAAAAATTACAAATCGCACACTGCGATAAAAACATCTCAAAACAAACACTTACCTTTAATAAGTTTAGGAAGAATTTCTAGCCAAATAATAGTGACATTCACGTTAAATGTGCCTTTTGGCATCACAGTAGGGACATAGGGAGGGCAGATTTCCATAGTTTAGCCCTTTTAATCGGACTAGACTTCTCCATAACACCAATAGGCGTGACAGTTCCATAATGAATATATCACGAGGACAGCATTTCATAACAGAATTCCATGCAAAAGAAGCATACAGGGACACAACAGTCTTCTTAAGCACCGACACTGCCTCGATACCTGAAATTTCGACAAATAAAAACCATGCACAACGTTGCTCAGGACTGCGGAAGTCATCGCCAGCTTGGCTCCAGAACAGGAAGCTAAATTACAAAAATTGCCACAAACCACATGGCGAACAGCTTCAGACAGGGCTCCTCGATGCCTTCACTCGTAGCATGTAGGCTATCAGAATACTAACAAATCCACATTTCCCATGCCAAGAACACATGCCAGTCACTTACCAAGCTTCAATTTTCACCGGGAATGTTGCATCACAAACAGGATAAAAACCAGCATAGACACCCCGCTTAGAACAGGTCACTTACATATCACCACATGGATACACAGAGGCAAACATGAAATCAAACAAACGACAAGGATTAGCATGAAACAACATCGAGTGCACTGACATGACAGATCCCATCAACAACCGCTCCATCAGCACCAGAAGGGTCCATAAAACGAGCCTGCAGGAAAGGAGGAGGGGTTATTTGCAGAAGCGAACACAACCACGCTCTGCTACCAAATGTGACACCGGGGATATGGCCAGCGTGGATGGGCCTACTTACCTGTCTTCAGAGGTCCGCCTCGCTTCCACAGCAAAAATCACCTCCAGATGACATGCCCCAACAGAAGAACACCAAAAGGGGTGGAAGGAAGGTGGAGAAGAGGGGAAGGCACAGGCTGTTCTACAGACACCCTCCGATAACTAATAGAATTGCTGCCGACGAAATAATGCCACAACAGTTGCTTAAAAATGTAAAATAAAATTTAATTATCAGAAGGATGCAAGAAAATATAATTTAATATAACTCCTTCAGCCACCAAAAAAACCTCTCTGGTAAAGCACATGGCTTAAGGCCAAAACAAGTAAATTACCTTAGAAAACTAGACAAGGTTTTACATGCAGTTTGCTGAACCAAAAAGAAAACATTAAATTAAAAAAAATTAATTAAGCCCAAAGGAAGAAAATCAGTAGACAGGCATTATTAAATGAGAAAGGGCTTGATAATTTACTAGTACGCAATACCGACCCGACATGCAGACATCTAAAGCTACGATGAAACGAGAAATTTAAAATTAAATTAATAAAATAAAATATGATCAATTAAGAAATCCACAACAATCGTGACGGAGAAACACACAGGAACATTCACCAAAAACACAAGGTTAAACCAACAAGGTTAACAAAAACAAATTAAGCAAACACCACAACACGTTTGAGTTTCCCGGTCGACGCCTAGAGAATGCACTCCCAAGACCAGAATGCACTCGGGCCAAACAAAAAACAAACATGGCCACCAAAACAGACGACCGCATGTCAAATCGAATTACGGCAAACAATTAGACTCTTAACAACGGACTACCCCAAGGATCAGTCCTAGCTCCGCTATTATTCAGTCTCTATATAGCAGATATGCCAGACAGCCAGTCCAGGAAGTTCGGCTATGCTGATGATTGGGTGTTAGCAACTCAACACAAACAAATCGAGGCCACTGAAGAAATATTAACGAAGGACTTATGTGCAATGATTCAATACTTCCGTAAATGGGGACTTCAACCGAACCCTAATAAAACTGAATCCACGTGCTTTCATCTGAGCAACATCCTAGCCAACCATGAACTAAACATATGTTTTGATGGAAAACGTGTGATTCATAACAAATACCCAAAGTACCTTGGAGTGACACTTGACAGAACACTGTCATTTAAACAACATCTAACAAACACTGCAGCCAAATTAAGGTCAAGAAATAACATCCTACAAAAACTCTGTGGTACAACATGGGGTTCCACTGCGTCTACCCTCCGATCAACTGCCCTAGGTCTTGTATACTCAGCAGCAGAATATTGCAGCCCTGTTTGGCTAAACAGTAGTCACACGAAGCTAGTAGATGTTCAAGTAAACCAAACTATGCGGATAATTACTGGTACAATCAAGTCCACACCAGTTTTCTGGCTACCTGTCCTGAGCCGTATTCCACCTCCTACGCTGAGAAGAAAGAATATCCTCCTGAGAGAATTTAACAAAATCTGCAACAACCAACAGCTGCCAATCCATGAGGACATACCTGCAATCCAAATCAATAGACTCCGCTCCAGACACCCTGCAATCAGAACAGCCAACAACCTGGCAGACCATAACTTCAATCTTCATGAAGCCTGGGCAGAAAATTGGTACACTAACACTCCACCAGAGCTACATAGCTTTCTCCATAGTAACAACAATCCATGGGAAATTGATCTGCCCCGTAGGACATGGTGTACACTGAACAGGATACGCACCAACCATGGGAGATGTGGTGATCTACTATACAAATGGGGAAAGATCACCTTTCCAGAGTGCACGTGTGGCTTCCAGTGTCAGATCAAGCATATAGTTTAAGAGTGCCCTCAGAACTTATATCCTGGAAACCACTTTGACTTTTTGTTTTCTACAGCAAATGTGTTAAAATATGTAAATAATATGTCCGTACATTTGTAAATTATGGTTATATTTTCTTTGTGTTCCAAAAAGTGATGTGTAATTGCCATACGATTAATAATAATAATTTAAAATCACCAGAGAGAACAAAAGAGAGGAAAGAATTACGCCTTAACACAATTGACATGAGGCTTTTTAGACTGCAACGGATCGTAATATAAATAAATAATAGGGCTATCCCAAAGACTACCAAAAACTAAATAAATAAAAATTTACAACGTAAAATAAACTAGAATCGTGTCTCCAAAGGTACGAAGAAAACAATAAAATTTACATAACTGGTAACATTAGTAAAGGAGAAAAATTAGGCCTACCAGGTGAAACAAAATACAAGTTTAAAACAATAATATAAGGCCAATATCGGAGCTCCATAACAAAATATATAAACTAATTAAATAATTACGTACCTTAAAACTTCTCTGAGGAGACACAATAAAAATAAAATAATTAACACAGAATTTTAAAAATATTATACGGCACTAAATGTGCCTCAAAAATGGCTACTCCGGCACATGCGTCGTTTAGATGACAAGCACTCGTTTGCAGCAAGTTGCGATAATATATCACTTTCATTCTCAATCTTCAATGCGAAAAGGCGAAATACAGCCTTAAGAGCTCATGCAATTCCTTTTAGCATTTTTCCACATTTTGTAGTGGCCCAGCACATGGAGAGATACACTTTGACCAGCAGCCGGCTTGTTGTTTACTTGACGACAGACTATCAATCTCACAAGATGGCGGAGAATCACAAGTCAAAAACAGCATTGCATTCATGTTAATTGTAAATGACCAATCACAGCATGACACATCAAGTAACAATGTGATTATTAAGTAATTAATTTGGCGGTATCATGTATATACAGTCTTTTGTTCCATGACGTAGAACACAATAGCCCTCAAATACGTCTCGATTAGGATGACACCAGAAGGCACCCCAAACACACTCTAGCGGTTGAAGAAGCAACTCCGAGTAGGGACGTCGAAGTCCGATAGATGCTACCATCTCGTGTTCATTTGCGGAACCATGCCATCAGGCGGGCGTTTCAAAGGTCGGGAAGTCACATATAGGGGAGATACATATTTAAAAACGTTGGTACGGGCATTGCACGTAACAGTTATGATGGAGCTAGTGCCATGAGTGGATCCTACAGAGGTGCTCAGGCCATTGTACGAAAACAGTTTCCCAAACCCCAGTATGTTCACTGTAGTGCTCACTGTTTAAACCTGGCCATTTCTGAAGGGTGTAGTGTTGCAGAGATTAGGAACTGTATGGGTACAATTGAAAGAGCTTATGCCTTTTTAGTACTTCACCAAAGAGGCTGGCTGTGTTGACAAATGAAGTTGAAAGTATGGAAGAGAAACCCCGAGTGAGTAAACTCAAGAAGTTATGTGCAACGAGATGGATTGAAAAGCACGAGTCTGTTCGTTCATTCATTGAACTTCTGAAACTGTTATTGTTGGCATTAGAAAAAAAAGCAGCATGGGTTGATAAGAAGGCAGCTACAGATGAGCAACTTCTTCTGTGCGCTATCAGCAAATTTGAGTTCTTGATAAGTGAATTTGTCATTCATGAAGCATTTCAAATCACACTTCCTCTCAGCAAATACCTTCAAACTGAAAATTTGGATCTCAGTCAATCAATCAACGCTTCCATGAATGTTAAGAGGTCTCTTGAAGAAATGAGGGCAGATGCAGACGCAACGTTTTTGTCTGCATATAATTCGGTTTTAGAGTTCTGCAAAGAATTTGGAGTGCCTGTAGTTCAGCCTCGAACTGTTGTTCGACGAACGATCCGGAAGAATATTATAGGCGGGTTTATTTTCATCCCATTTCTTGAAGTAACTATTTCATCACTTGATGATAAATTTGTCTCCCACAAAGAAACTCTTCAGCCATTGCAAACGCTAGTTACCACAACTGAAGACGAACTATCCAACCAAAGCGTAGCTGAAGTAGAAAATGTAGCTGAATTTTATGGACTTCCCCTTAATATTAGAGGCGAGCTACTTCTCTGGAAACAAACTCTGAAATCTATTGAAAAGAAGCCCAAGAGTGCTATAGATGCTTTGTCAATATGCAGTAAGAACATGTTTCCAGTTGTGTATAACCTGCTTGTCATCATGGCTACCTTACCTGTCACAACCTGCTCGGGTGAATGATCGTGTTCATCCTTAAAATTCTTGAAGAACTATTTATGGAATTCAACTAGTGAAGAACGCCTTAATGGATTAGCTTTGATGTTCATTCATGATACTGTTGATGTTTCAATTGAGGAAGTACTGAATGACTTGTCTGTCAAACCTAGAAGGCTTGATATACGATTGAAGTAGACTTGTCTAAGTCCTTCAACAAATTCCAGGGCAAATATCTACTTAATCAGATTCTTTGGTTTAGCCCGATTGACAATTTAGACATTTCTTTTTGTCCGTTTGTATCTAGTGCAATATCTATATTGGGCTAAACTCTTTTCCGTATTTTTATTAATCTTTTATGTTTTCAATTGTGTTTGTAATATTGTTTAAAGTGCTGAAAAATATAGTTAAAATAGTTTTCATGCAAAGAGAATCATCATATATATATTCTTTCATTTGTATAGATCCCTCCTGTGGCTCTCACAAGCGACCGATCGTGGCAAATGAGCATTCAAATGAAAGAGAATAGACATTAGCAGTGACGAATTGCACTCTAATTTCATAAATATCAATAATTTCTTAAAAAAAGACTTAAAAAATGTACGAAGTGTGAGATTTGTCGATACTGTTGCTGTAGGAAAATATGCTCCGTAATTGCTGTCCACTTCACATTTTGGATGCTGTGACGCCTGTTTCGTGTCATTTTAACATTATGAGGCCTTTCCTTTATCATTTTGAATGGATTTCAGAAACAGTAAGTCAAAGGAATGAGTACTCAAATCGTATAATTTCAAAAATATCGAATAACTGGTGAGTGTTACAGCTAAGATAAATCAATGGACTCAGCACACAAATGACATTAGCAGTGACGAATTCCATTCTAATTTCATAAATATCAATTTTTGTTAGAAGTGTGCGATTTGCAAATACTGGAGCTCTAACATGCTGCAATTAATTCTCTCGTTATAAACCTATCGGGGAAGGGTGGTTTATGAACATGCGAGATTTCTCGCTTGGGTCCGGTAGTGTTTATTTAACTAGGTTGTTGCTTTTTATGAATTATATTCGAATTATCATTTTTATTATAGGACATTACTATGAATGAACACCCCCCCAGAAGGAAATCCTGCGTACGCCACTGAAGACAACTGCTATTAACAAACACCACGAAAACACTTTCAAAATAAGGAAATTGTTAACATTAACTTTCAAGTAATAAACTTACCAAAAAACACGTCACCATGTTAGATTGCAACTTCACTTCACCACAATCCCCTGTTGCGAGGTTTGGCGACTGTCTGGACGAAATTATTGGTGAAAATCACTGATTGTACTAGCCTACTAGGCGAAACCATTGGCCTGGATAAAATTATTGATACGTGACTATCCCCACTGTGCGTTACAAAAACCAGGGGTGTTTATATTAGCTATCCCCACTGTGCATGACAAAAACCAGGGGTGTTTATATTGGCTAACGTGGCCCAAGGCCGCGCTACCTAACCATTATTGGTCTAGGCGAAAACCACTGGTCTGGAACCAATAATGTTGGCACTACTAAAAAAATGCAATAACACCCTCCAGTATCTTAGTAACATTAGCCATTTCTATAGTAAATTTTGCAGATTTTCATGGTGGCAGACACCGGACAATGTACGAGTTCTGATGTCATACACGAGGGTATGGTTTCAAAACAGCATGTTTCTCATTTTGTGCAGAGTGACAAGATGCTGAAGTGATTTTGGAAGACAGGATAGTGAAAAAGAAAGGACAATTCAATAAAGAGGAGAACAGAAAAAGAATTAACTAACAATTATATAAAAAATACATTCCACATCTTGACGGAAGAAACTCTTTCAACACTTGAATCTGAGCCAAGGAATGAAAAATTGTACTTACAAATTTTTAGAACTTCTGGAGAGCATTCCAGATTAATAGGGTGCAATAGCAATCACTCCTCTGGGAATCCATTCTTAAAAAAAAAAATGGGAGTACTTATAGGCTATATGTTTTGATATCTTGATGAGAGATGAGGTACCGTAATCATTGGAAAACATGATTTTGGGAAAAGGAATGCTGAAGGTGAACAACTACAGGATTTGTGTAGAATAAATGGATTGATCATCCAAAATACTTTCTTAAAAAAAAAAAGAGACAGCCACAAGATCACAGGTAGGCTATAGCTGGGATGGAAAACATAAGTCTCTTATTGACTAAGTCATCACTAACAAAGGTGGAGGGAAATGTTTAACTGATGTCAAAGTAATTCCCAGTGAGAGCATGGAGAGTGATTACAGACTGCTAATCACAGATCTAAACCATGTGACAAATGGAACTTCAAAGAAAACAAAGAGGAAAAGAAGAGTGAAGACATGGACATTGGACGAAAGACAATTGAGAGAGGAATACAAAACAAGAATACAGGGACACCTACCAAAAGAGGGACTAAAACAGTCTCCACACTAACACAGGCTTTCAGATTCCAATGACGCAAGACCCTCACTGTAACAATAGCCAATTTGGCTTGTCTATATCAAGACATAATCTTAAACAATGCCTTATTGCCCTGTATTAATGCCATTTCTTTGTATCGATAATTTCTACAAGTGAATCACTTTGGCAGTGTTGCCAACCGTAACATAATTATGTCATTTGTACCATAATTTATTTTGAGCTCTGTAACAACGCAAATGTAACATAATTTGCTTTAGGAAATATTTATATAGCTGTAATATTTTAATTATGACGAAAGTACTGTCCAGTATCATAATCATTTACCCAACATCACTTCCTGCCAAGAATAATGCTTGCATGAACTAATTCACTACAGGCAAATAGTGTTACACATTTCCGCAGTCCTCACCTCTGTCGATGTCGGCAAGGTTTTTATTTCAAAGGTGCAAGGTATGCCACGTCGCACCTCGCACGTGGCTTTCCTTCAACAGTGAGACCAGTGTGATGAAACCATTGATGTCGCACTCCTCGCATTGGCCGCACGAACAAGTGAGTCCAGGTAATCGGTTACATTCGCCTGGAGGAAGGGGAAGATCTGTTCTCTCCATCAGCTGTTTGACAGTATGTAATGTGTGAAAGGCGGGCAATATTTTATCGAAAATGGTCATTTCTTGTAAATATATTTACTTTCATAACAATTTCAGCCTAACTTTGCTGTTAATTAGTACAAACTCAGGCTAAAATGGAAGTGGGGAGGCCACGTGGCCAGAATGAAAGACAATCGACGGACGCACAAGCTAACGGTATGGGACCCCAGGACAGGAAGAAGGAACGTGGGTAGATAGATAGATAGATAGATAGATAGATAGATAGATAGATAGATAGATAGATTTTATTAATTCCATTTGATCAAATACATGCATTCAATACATTTTTGATATAGGACACGTCAGAATTTACATCTATAAATTAAAAGAACTAACAGGTATATATATTACTAATATAATAACTATTTAACTTATTATAATAGCAAATCTTAATAGATACAATCTTATTGCACAACATTAGATTAGATTTTTATTAATTCCATTTGATCAAATACATGCATTCAATACATTTTTGATATAGGACACGTCAGAATTTACATCTATAAAATAAAAGAACTAACAGGTATATATTACTAATATTATAACCATTTATAACTTATTATAATAGCAAATCTTAATAGATACAATCTCTTCCATCAACAAGGCTCAGCCATCCCATTCACATAAATATTAATGAATCAAGACATGGACCTACTAGTTGATGTTGACTTACACTCATCAATTGATGAGCGTAAATATGACTGTATCCACGACTACGTATCAGACACTAAAAATGAGGTTAGCCAAATCAAGTGTCTTTACCTAAATAGCAGAAGCATCAAAAATAAACTAGAAGATATCGAGATACTAATTCATATTGTTGAAAATCTAGATGTCATAGTGGTAACCGAGACTTGGGTAAAAAGTAATGAAGCTAAATACTTCAACCTAAACAACTATTCTGTTGCTTTTGTACACAGAGACAATCAGGACGGTGGAGGTGTGGGAGTTTATGTCCACAAAAAATGGAATATAAAAGTTCTTAACCTAGTTGAGAGTAACCATAGCTTGATCCAGTTAGAGCTTATAAGAAGTGCTACTGTTCATTTCAACAACCTGCATACTATTAATATAATTGCAGTATATAATCCTAACATAAATAACGCAACAAATTTCATGCAATCTCTAGAGCACATTCTTTCGAAAAATAATGCCAATCTTTGCTTATGCATTGGTGATACAAATATTAACTTACTAAACAAAAATAATGTAGCCAAATCATACCTCAATCTACTATCAAGCTATGGTTTCACACAATGCAATACTCGGTATCCAACAAGAATATGTGAATCAACAAGTACACTCCTTGATCAGGTAGCCACTAATAACTGTAAATATACCTATAGGATAAGCAATATAAATAGTGATATTAGTGATCATAATATTCTTGTAACTGAGATTTTCTGGTCAAATTACTATCCAGGCAAAAGCCCAATCTCGAACATGACATTTAAATACCCCCACAACAAGCAAAGGTCCAGCTCAAAAAATGTAAATAAAAATTACCGGTACGTGAACAAAAACATATTCTCCAATGATCTCAATCAAATAGACTGTTTAGATGATGTAAATGAAACTTACATCGCCATGAAACACAAAATCTTGACACAGACACCCAACAAAGAGAACACTGACACACCTTTGAAGGAAATACACTAGAACCACAATAACCCATGGATAACAACAGAATTAATTCAGCTAATAAAACGAAGGGACCTACTACATGCTAAACTTAAAACTAACATTCACAGAAACAACAACCTCTTAAAGGAAGAGCACATAATATGTAGGAACAAAGTGACAGCTTTAAAACGGAAACTGAAATCCTCATACTATGAACATAAATTAACATTGAACGCCAATAGCATAAAAGATACTTGGAAAGTAATCAATGAAATGATCTACAACTGCACAACTGAAAACAAAGATGGTCCCAGTGAGATAATAATTGACGGTAAATCTTTCACAGGAAAAGAAAATGTTTGTAATGCTCTAAACACTCACTTTATAAACATAGCACACAAGTTAGCCAAAAACATCCTCCCAGGGAAGAAAGTTAATGAAATTAATGTCAACACAGATTCTATATTTATGACCCCGACTAATGAGATGGAAATTCGCAATATTATATTAAGCCTTAAAATGAAAAGTAGCCAAGACAAAGATGGTATGTCAGTAAAATTGTTAAAAAACTCCATTGACATGCTAAGTAGCCCACTAACTACTTTAATTAATTTATCGTTAGAGACTGGCCTGGTACCTGATGATCTAAAATAGCACGAGTCATACCAGTCTATAAAGGAGGTGACAAAAGCAATCCAGACAATTACAGACCCATTTCCATCCTCCCACCCATATCCAAGGTACTCGAAACAGTAGTAAAAAACAGAATTGTTAATTTTTTAAATAAAAATGATTACTTCTACAAAGGGCAGTATGGATTCCGAGAAAACTCAAGCACAGAAATAGCCACAATTGATATAATCTCTAACTTGCAGGATGTCATAGACAATAAGATGACAGCGAGTGGCCTTTTCATAGACCTGAAAAAGGCGTTTGATACTGTTGACCATGAAATTCTTTTAGGGAAACTTGATAAAGCAGGTATCCGAGGAGTAGCTTGGACATGGTTTAAAAATTACCTGTCTAATCGTAAGCAGTATGTTGAAATAAATGGCTACAGAAGTGAGGAGGTAAATGTTACCCATGGTGTGCCCCAAGGATCAATACTGGGTCCTTCCCTCTTCTTAGTATATATTAATGACATAGCAACACTCAGTTTTCATATAACGTTGTTTGCAGATGACATAAGCATCTTTTACAATGCGTACACCACCAACACGCTGATTACACACATGCAGGAGGACATGAATACAATACTTGGCTGGACCCAGTCAAATAAATTAACAATAAATGAAGGTAAAACAAATTATTTAATAATATCTAAGCGTAGAACAAAGTTAGACATCACTCAGAATATAATGCTGAATGGAAAGGCAGTTAAAAGGGTCTCATCTGTCAAATACCTAGGCCTGATAATAGATGAAAATCTCTCCTGGCAAAAGCACATTGATGCATTAGTTTAAAAAATATCACCTGCTGCTGGGATGATAAAAAAATTGAGCTACTATATCCCAAAATATCTACTCAGGAAAGTGTATTTTTCCTTAATCCATAGCCACTTACAATATTTGAATACAATTTGGATAAAATGCTCAAATTACCTAAAAAAGGAAATTGAGGTAATTCAGAATAGAGCCATAAGAAATATGTATAACTACCCTTTTTAACACCTACCAAACACCTTTATATTACGAGTAAAATTCAACCAGTAGCCCTAAATGCAGAAATCAAATCAAATGTCCTGATGTACCAAATCCTACACAAAGGTATCCACACAAATTTAAACTTCACTAAACAATCTGATTTACACGCTTACAAAACTAGACATGCAGATGACATATCACTTTTCCATATCAATTCCAAACAATATGGCAGTAATAGCATTAAGTATAGTGCCTTTGTAAAGTTCAATAGACTACCAGAAAATATAAAAATTGCACCTAGCCTACCAATCTTTAAAAGGAGGCTAAAACAGTTTATGTGGAATGATTATAAAATGTCAGTTTAAGAAATTCCAAAATCTGAGAAGACAAAAGAAGACTACATTGTGTACAAAAACTTATGAAAGCTACAAAATGTTGTATATATTTTCATACTGAAAACTTGTAAACTAAACATTGAATTGTAATTTGTCGCCAACAAGATAAAACTGTACGATTCCTTTGGATATGAGTCCTTGACTCGTTAAGGGATTAATAAAATGCATTATTATTATTATTATTATTATTATTATTATTATTATTATTATTGCACAACTATTTACACCTCACTCTATTATCATAATATGAAAACTTAATTCTATAAATACAACAACATACAGCTAGGTATTACAATTAAATTAAAAAAGTAAAATATAATTATAGATTTCATCGCTCCTATACGCTAAGATATTCAACTACTGAGTAAAAACAATGGCACTGCAGATAAGCTTTCAACATTCTATCAAAGGTTTTTATTTTTGGGGCCAGTTTTATATACTGGGGTAGTTTATTGTATAATTTAACTCCAGTGTGAAAAGTTCCTTTTTGATATATGCTTGTGTGTGTGTGTGAAATATGAATGTTTTGATTTTGTCTTGTGTTATGCCTATGAACATCATTGTTTGTTTTAAGAAAAACATCTTTATTCATTAAATTATTTTTAAAAAACATAATACTTTCAAAGATATATATGCAGGGCAGTGGGAGAATGTTTAAATCTTTAAACAGAGGTCTACATGATTCTCTAGAGTTTACATTTGCCATAATTCTAATCGCCCTCTTTTGTATCCTAAACGTGCTTAGTACATATGGCGACATACCCCAAAATATGATCCCATATCTTAAGTATGAATGGAAATAAGCAAAATGAGTATTTCTTAATGTGTGCATGCTAGTGCAGGTTTTCAAAATACGTAACGCAAAGCACATCGAGTTCAGTTTAGTATTCAGATATTGTATATGTTTATTCCATTTCAAGTCTCGTTGTATCCATAGTCCTAAAAACTTTGTTTCTGATTTATTTTCTATTTGATGACCATTTAATGTTATATTGGGTTTCGCAGGATTCCTATTCTGTATAGTGTGGAAATTTAGACATACTGTTTTTTTATAGTTTATTATGAGGCGATTATCTTGTGACCATTTGGTTAACTCTCCTGTAACGGATTCAGCAGACTGCTGTATGACCTGATTAGTTTCACCTTTTATTACGAGTGTTGTATCGTCCGCAAACAAAATTTCCTTATGTGAATGAACGTTCTGTGTTATATCATTGATATATAGAAGAAAGAGTAGTGGGCCCAAAACCGATCCCTGAGGTACTCCAAATTCAATAATTCCCTCATTAGACAATGTTTCATTAAGTAATTTGGACAGAGGACCCGCTGGAAAGACTTAATCGTAAGGAAGACAGGCAAACACTGGACGAGGATAGCAAGGGAGAGACAAGAATGGAGACGTATGGAACTATAAGAAGGGAAGAGAAGGTGAGCTTCAACAACGAAAGATGCTGGTAGACAGCACACCTATGACATGAAAGATACACTTCTGCAACCTGTAACAAACCAAACAACACACAAGGTAAACTACAACAAATAGGCACATACAAAGACACGGCAATTGGCCCCCACCACATTTCTAGAGAAGAAGATGTAAAGTGAAATGTAGTGTAGTGAAGTGAACTACAGTGAAGTGTAGCAAGTGGAGTAAAATGTTGCACACAACTCCTTAGGACTTGCTCGCCTAACGATTTTAAACAAGAGCACGTCCCTGCTCGCAGGAGGCCTTTGCCCTTATGGGATTATCTAGGCTATATTTACTATTATTTATTAATTATAGTTTATGAGGGAAGCCTCCGTGGCTTAGGCGGCAGCACGCCGGCCTCTCACCACTGGGTCAGTGGTTCAAATCCCGGTCACTCCATGTGAGATCTGTGCTGGACAAAACGGAGGCAGACAGGTTTTTCTCCGGGTACTCCGGTTTTTCCTGTCAAAAATTTCATTCCAGCAACACTCTCCACTATCATTTCATTTCATCTGTCATTCATTTAATCATTGCCCCAGAGGAGTGCGTCAGGCCTCGGCAGCCAGCACAGTTCATATCCTCGCCGCTAGATGGGGGCTTCATTCATTCCATTCCTGACCCGGTCGGAGACTGGAAGCAGGCTGTGGATTTTCATTTCAATTATAATTTATGAGGATCTGAGAAGCAAATAAATATTTATTTTAAGGGCCTGCTTATATGGCTGTTGAGTCAAGTTTCTCATAGGAATAGAGAGTAATGAAGGGTTCTGAATATACTTGCGAAAAACTGCATCCTTGACTTTCACCGCGGAGACCCGTGTTCGATTCCCGCCTCTGCCAAGAAAATTTTAATTCTGGTCTGAGGGCTGGAAAAGGGTACACTCAACCTCGTGAGGCAAAAATGGTTAGAGGTGGGTTCGATTCCTACCTCAGCCATCCTGGAAGTGGTTTCCTGGCAAATGCTGGGATGGTACCTAACTTAAGGCCACGTCCGTTTCCCAACCAAATCCTATCTCAATTGCAAATACACACACCAGTAGAGACATCACAGTGACACAGGTTATCAGACAAATTCACACACACCCAAGTACACAGGGATACATGATCACGATGTCGCAAAGACCTTAAAACATTCAACAACAACATAAAACTGTAGCCCAGACTACTTTGGCAGTGCACAGTAGCTTCTGTAAAAAAAATATATTTCTCTCTCAGTCATAAACATTATGCATTACTGCAATCGATACCACCATCAGTGGAGGATCTAGGCCTTGCGGGGCCCTGGGCGATATGATAGGGTGGGGCCCACAACAACAGGACATAAAAAATATCAAATCAAATGGAAAATAGTTTTGTAATAATAAAAAATAAAGAATAGTTACAATATTTTGAATACACTACAGTTCACTTTTTAATAACATGAAAGAAACCTTTAAGTCCCCTGAAGAAGATTATGTAAACTATGAAATCTTAAAATATTACTTTCCGACTTTTTTCGGCTGAAGTCTTCTATTATTTCGCTGAAATCTAAACTCTCTGTCAACTCGTTTTCTATTGAGAGTATAGCTAGGGATGACAAACGATTTTGTGACAATGTGCTTCTTAAATATGTCTTGATGAGCTAGAGTTTGGAGAATCTCCTTTCTGCAGATGCTACTGTGACTGGAATTGTAGCAATTATCCGAAGTGCATTGAACACATTTGGGTAGATATCTGTCAAGCTGTTCTGAATAATGTACTTGAGTACCGCAAGTATATTATCTCGTTCTCCATCGTAGACAATTGACAACATTTCCAGTTCTTCACAAAGTTCTACAGCGTCAACATCATGTTTGTCTCCGTCGCTTAATGAGCTCCTCATGACTGATATCTCGAAGCTTTTTTATGTGGTACATGAAGTAAAAGTTTTCTTTGTAAGTGTTCAGAGAAGCGAATCTTGGTTGACAGCTCGTTTGCACTGCATCAACTATCATAAAAATAGTTTATTTTAAAATTATCTTCCTGGTGAAAAGTCAGAGGCTTCATCTTCTTTTTCGCATGGAAATATTATTTCTTACGCCTCCGTTTTACGATTTTAAATGTGGGGTCGATACCGGCTTCTCTAGCTGTGATCAACGCAGAGACGAATCCATTAAGTCGGTATTCTTTCAGCCACTTAATGAATGTCTCCAAATGTTGCACTGCTGCATTTAAATGCATATTAACATTTTGCCACACTTTACAAATAGTATGTATTTTAAGCAGGATGTCATACCATACTACGAGGGACACAACGAAGTCATACGATGATATTTCATTTTCTAATGATTGACATTCACTCATCAAACCACACTCCGTGCTTCTTTCACGTAGAGTTGAGAGCGCTTCACAAACATTACTCAATTGGTACCTCGCGGCCTTTACTGATTCAATTCTGCACTCCCACCTCGTTTCAGAAAGAGCTTTAAGAGCAATATTAACATGTGAGTTAAGAATACTCCATCGTTCACTTGAGCCAGAAAAAATGTGTACAGCCTTTGTAAAAGGTCGAAGAAAGTCTGGGCTTGGGAAAATGACGAAGCAGCGTCTCCCAAAACTAGATTCCAGCTGTGACTGCCACAAGGTACAAAGAATGCTAAAGGATTTTAAATTGAGAAGCCGTTTTTGTACACCACTCTTTTCCCCACGCATGTTGGCTCCGTTATCGTAGCCCCGACCTCTGCAGTTGGCAAGTGATTAATTGATTAATTATATAGTCGGCCAAGTTCTCGCCCGTAGTTTTCTCTACAGCTACGAATCCTAAAAAATATTCTTCAATCTAGGCTGTTTCTTTATTTGCTATTCTTAGGATGATTGGAAGCTGTTCTATTCGTGCAATATGTCGAGTGCAATCAGAAATTATTGCAAAATATCTATTTTGCTGTACAGTCTGAATAATTTTTGATTTAACGTGGTTGCCCATTCATTCTGAATCGTCTTACTCAGGTAATGCGTTTTTGTAAGACCCGTCCCATCTATAACTTGGCGCAAGTGCTCTTGAAGTGTACGGTCAAACCTGTAATATATGTACTGTTTGTGTATACTCCTTGTCATCATCATCATCTTGTACCGTTTCCAGCCCCAGGCTGGGTCTATTTGGAACATAAGCCTCGCCACTTAGTTCTTTCTTCCCACCACCTCTCCGCTGTCACTCTGGTCCAGTCCTCGCCTCTCTTCTTGACACATTCCTCCACTCCTTTCAGCCATCTATCTCTTGGTCTTCCCCTTGGTCGTTTCTTCCGCATCTGCATCTCATGTATCCTCTTGGGAATCTTCTTCTCATCCATTCTCTTTAAGTGTCCATACCACCTCAGTCTTGATGTCTCAATCCTACCTTGCAAGGGCTCCTCTTTCACCATTTCCCTGACCTTTTCATTCCTCACCCTGTCTCTTCTTGTTACTCCGATCCTACTTCGCAGGAACTTCATTTCACCTGCCTGTATTCTGCTTATGTCTCTTTTCTTCATTGTCCACGTTTCTGAAGCATAGGTCAGTATCGGGATATAGTAGCTTCTGTATAACACTTCCTTGCTTTTTTGTGGGACATCTTTATTCCACACTAAGCTCCTAATGCTTCTCAGAAATGCTTCTGCCTGTCTGCCACGTTCCGTAATCTCTTTGTCATTTCTCCCATTTTCCTCCACTATACTTCCCAAGTACTTGAGACTTTCCACCTTCTTCAGCTGTCCACCTCCAAGTGTTATCTCACTCATTGGTCTGTCCTTTTTCCTGGTCGTTAACAGGATCTCACATTTACTGATGTTGAACTTCCATCCGTACTCTCCCACGGTTTCTTCCCAAGCCTTCAGTTGCTCCTGAATTTCCTCCTCCGTGTTTCCCCAGACCATGAGATCATCTGCAAACACCATTGCTTTCATCTTATCTTCTCCTATCTTTCCTGCTATCCGTGTCATTACCTCGTCCATAACCTCAATAAAGAGAAGGGGTGACAGACCACTACCTTGTTTCAGGCCACTCATTTGTCTGAACCAGTCTGTTCTTTCCCCTCCAACTTTCACACAACTCACACTTCCACAATACATCTCCTTCGCTCTGCCTACAGTCTCTTTTTCCACTCCCATGTTTTCCATTGCTTTCCAAACCTTCTCCCTACACACACTATCATAGGCCTTTTCGATGTCCAGGAAGGCCATCAGCAGATCCTCTCCAAATTCGTAGTGGTGTTCCTGGAGCTGTCTCACTGAAAATATGAGATCCACTGTTGATCTCCCAGGTCTGAATCCATACTGCTCCTCTCTCAATTTCCTCTCCACTTTGGCTCGTATTCTACTTTCTAATATCTTTTCATATATCTTGGTACAGTGAGGTATGAGTGTGACTCCCCTGTAATTTCTGCACTCCTTTCTGCTTCCTTTCTTAAATATTGAGACAATTAATCCTTTCTTCCAATCTTCTGGGGTCCTTTTCTCCTTCCATATCACCCTCATCACCCGGTACAGCCACTGTTTCCCAACCTCCCCTGCTGCCTTCACCATTTCAACACTCACTTCATCCACACCTGGTGCCCTTCCTCCTTTCATCTTGACCATAGCCATTTCCAGTTCTCTCCAAGTCAGGTCCTTTTCCATTGCTGTGTTATCTTCTCCATCTTCCAATACATTGTCTTCCTCCCTATGACCATTTGGATTCAGCAAATCCTTTAAGTACCCTTTCCACACTGTCTTGAGTGCCTCTTTGTTGTGTACCTCATTTCCGTTTTTGTCCATCATTACCACATCATCTCGCAGACCTCTTCTCTTACTTTTGACCATCCCATAAAGTACTTTCTTATTTCCTCTGCTGTCTTCCTCCATCATCTCTGTCCACTTTACCATCCACTTCTTCCTCTCCTCTGCGACAATCTTGTTTGCTTCTTTCTTTTTTATTTATCTTATAATCTTCCCTTGTCAGATCAGTTCTTTCCTGGAACCACACTCTGAAAGCCTTGTTCTTCCTTCCCACAGCTTCTTTTACTCTCTCATTCCACCATGGTGTCTCTTTACACCGCTTTCTGTTGCTTGTTCTTCCACATACTGCCACTGCAGCTTCCACCATTGTGTTTTTGAATTGCTTCCATTCCTCTTCCCCTGTTTTAGGATTGTCTGTTGACATCCCTTCCCTTATTATCTTCTGGAATTCTTCCTTGACTTCCTTTTCCTTGAGTTTCCATACTTTGATTCTCCTTTCCTGGTACTCTGTCCTCTTGCTATCCTTAACAACTCTCAGGTTCATTACAAGTATTCTGTGGTCGCTATCTAAGGCCTCTGATGGTATTACCTTTATATCTCTGACACTTCTCTTCATTTCCCAGTCGTACAGCATGTAATCCACCAAAGATTTCTTTGTTAAATCACTGCTGTACCACGTTACCTTGTGGCTTTCTTTCTTCCGGAACCAGGAGTTGCCTACCACTAAACCGTTTCTCTTGCAAAAATCCAGCAACTTTCTCCCTTCTTCATTCCTGCTACCCCATCCTTCTGCTCTCAATACATTTTCATATCCTTGCCTTTCACTTCCTACATGTGCATTCAAATCTCCCATGACAATGATGCTCTGCCCATTCAACTGCTGTTGTAGCTCCTCCTCAAAGTCTTCCTTCTCTTGAGCTGTACATCCAACTTGAGGGGCATATACCTGGGCTATCTCCTGGCTTCTTCCCTTTACAGTTACTCTGATCTTCATGATCCTGTCACTTATTCCCTTTACCTCTTCCTTCATTCCATCTCTCACAACTACACCTACTCTGCTGCTCCTTCCTTCACTGTTCCCACTCCAGTACAACCGGTACCCTTTCCTCAGTTCTCTGCGACCTTCTCCTTTCCATCTTGTTTCTGCCAAGCCCAGTACATCCAGTTTTCTTCTCTCCATCACATCTACAATCTCCTCCACTTTTCCTGTCAGTGTCTGTATGTTTAATATCCCAACTCGTAGTCCATTAGCATATCCGGGTCGTCGTTGTTTGCATCCGTCCTTTCCGAGGCCTGTTCCTGGTTTGAAAGCAAATATGGTATCCACTACTGGCTTGCTAGGCCTATCGTAGCTTCACCAGAGCCCCGTCAGCCGTCACTTTTCAGGGTTCCCATAGAGCCTTCACAGCTACCGTAGCGGTCCCGGGGTTCACAAAGTCCCCACTGTACTTCACCCCTACAGGCAATCCCCTACTTCATGCCGTTTCCCGTCTCCCACCACGTGGAGGAGGGGTTGGACTTGTATATGATATTATTCATATGTATAAATTGGTATAAGTTGTGAATAAATGCTATGGGGCCGTGACGCAATCCCCCCTTCCCCTTACCCTGGCTGACGAGGTGTCAGCCGACCATTCGAGAAGGACTTGACTATGTGTCTTGGCTGTGACTTGTCTTCCTGCACTGTCTCGCCTGGTCTAGCGTGCGGGCTGTAGTGTACCTAATATGGTGTACTTATTTATTCCCCTTTTGGAAAAGACGTCTCGGACGTCACAGTGGCGAGGAGGAAATTGCCTTTTGGTTTGGTTTTGTGCGTGTGTCGTACAAAGTGGACATGTGGCTTGCTAGCGCCGTCTACCGCGTGTATTTGCGTCCGCCATTACGCTGTTAATGTCGTTTTTGGAGGAAGAGGAAGTGTTTGATATTAGTGCCATTTTCGAATTTGGTGAAATTCCGATTATGTCTGGAATTATAGGCAATATCGGTGAATATGACGCAGCTGAAGAACACTGGGAGTCCTATATCGAAAGATTTGAACTATTTTTGCACTGTTATAAAATTAGTGAGGAACTCAAGGTCAATACCCTTTTGACCATTGTGGGCGTGAAAACTTTCAAGTTATTACGTGATCTGTGTACACCGGACAGTCCGTAATCTAAAACGTATGAGGTTTTAGTCAAATTTATTAAGGAACATTTATATCCAACACCTTCTGTTATTGCCGAAAGGTATAAGTTTAGCCTTCGGAATCAGTTGGAGCATGAGACTATTGCGCAGTATGTCGCGAGTTTGAAGCATTTATCAACTCACTGCGAATTTGGTACCAATCTCAATGATTATCTCCGTGATCGTTTAGTCAGTGGGATACGGAGCGACTCTACGAAGCAGAGACTGTTGGGTGAACATTCCTTAACATTCGAGAGGGCGGTCTCGATTATATCGTCCATAGAAGCAGCTGAGAAGAATGCAACGTCACTCATGCCTGGCGGTGGAGACAAGCTACACCGCATGACGTCATCATCTCCCTGTTCCTGGTGGTCAGGTACGTCATCTGTGAGAGGGAAGAAGACAAGGGGCGTGGCTGTTCCATCCTCCAGCGGCTGATCTCTCCAGCGCTGCCAACCTACACCAGGACAACGGAGCAGCCCCAGCAGAAGTGTTCAGTGCAATGTTATTGCTGTGGCGTGTTTGGCCACATGAGTAGTTAGTGCCGTTTGCGAGGATGCGTGTGTTATGTTTGTGGAAAAAGAAACCACATTAGCAAAATGTGTAAGGCGAGGATGCGTGGTAAGTTCAATCAATCTCCTAGAAATAAAAACAGAAGTGTGCATAATTTTGTAGGCCAAGTTGACAGTGAATCTGAAGACATATTAACTGATGTTCCTAACCTATTTACTATGCATGAAAGCCACCCTATTAACCGTTTAAGTACTGTTGAACCATTTAAAACTAGTGTGCTGGTTGAAAACAGACCTGTAACCTTTGAAATTGATACTGGTGCCTCAGTCAGTGTGGTTAGTGAAAAGTTTTATTGGGAAAATTTTAAGAATATAAAGTTACAGCCTACAAGTCTACGCTTAAGTTCATACATTAATGCTCCTATTGAGCTGGTTGGGGTAATTAATGTAAATGTTAATTACAGAGGCATTGCTAAAATATGGAATTGTATGTAATTAAAATTGGAGCTAATCCCTTGTTAGGTCGAGACTGGATCATGGCATTAAATGTTCTGATTTCACCTGCAACGGATGAGCAGTTATTTGCCACTGAAGTTGTTGGCAATGAATCTAGTATGCCTAGTGATAACGTTAAACCAGAATTTATACTTAAAGAGGTAGTTAAAAAATACCCTGAAGTGTTTACTGACAAACTAGGTCAGTGTACAGTTGAACCGGTTAGGCTAGTTATGAAAGAGAATAGTGTACCTAAGTACTTTAGGCCTAGACCATTACCTTATACTTTGAAAGCTAAGGTTGATAAGGAACTTGAATGGTTAGTTGAAGCCGATGTATTGTATCCGGTTGAAAGTTCAGAGTACGGGTCGCCTATAGTACCTGTTCTGAAGAAAGATGGAAGTATTCGAATTTGTGGTGACTTTAAGGTTACTATTAACCCGCAGTTAGATGTAGATCGTTACCCTATACCCAGAGTTGAGGATCTCTTTGCTGAACTACAGAAAGGTGAATCATTTAGTAAAATTGATTTGACCCAAGCTTACATGCAGTTAAGACTGGATGAGACCTCACAAAAATTGTGTACTATTAGCACGCATAAGGGTTGTTTTGCTTTTAAGCGTATGCCTTATGGTATTTCTAGTGCTGTGGGTATCTTTCAGAGGGTTATCGAGCAGGCTTTACAATGTTTACCTGGTGTGAAGGTTTTTCTTGATGACATCATTGTCAGTGGACCAGATACTAAAACTCACTTAAGCAGGCCTGAAGGAGTGTTTGCCAGACTAAAACAGTATGGTTTTACAGTTGGGCAGAATAAGTGTCAGTTTTTTGTACCTAAGTTAGAATTTTTGGGTTTCACTATAGACAAGAATGGTCTTCACACTTCGGAAGCTAAGGTAAACGCCATTGTAAATGCACCTGTTCCTAAGAATGTGACTGAAACTAAATCCTTTTTGGGATTAGTAAATTATTATGGCAGGTTTGTGCCTAATCTGTCTACGGTGTTAACACCGTTGTATAACCAGTTAAAAAGATTCTGACTTTGTATTTGATCACACATGTATGCAAGCATTTAAGGAGATTAAGAAGCGTTTGTCTTCAGCCCCAATACTAGCACATTACGACCCAGATGCTCCCATAGTGTTAACTGTTGATGCGTCTAGTTATGGGTTAGGCTTTGTTCTAATCATACTTACTAAAGAAGGTATAGAAAGACCAGTAAGCTATGCCTCACGAACACTTAACTCAGCAGAATCTCATTATTCTCAAATTGATAAGGAAGCAACAGCGATTGTTTATGGTGTGAGAAAGTTTCACCAATATCTGTATGGCAGACACTTTAACTTGAAATGTGATCACAAGCCATTATTGAGTATTTTTGGGCCCAAAAAGGGGTTGCCTGTGTTTGCAACAAGCAGATTGCAGAGATATGCATTATTTTTGTCTGGTTATGATTTTGACATCAAGTATGTAAATTCCCATGATAATGTAGCTGATGCACTATCTAGATTGCCTTTGCAAGTTACTGATGTGGAAACTGCTTCCGATCTGTCATCCCTAGGTACATATTTAAATTTTATTCATGAGAGTTCAGTACCTATTTCTTGTGAGAAAGTCAGAGTGGAAACTCAGAACGATCCACTTTTGAAACGAGTTTATGGCTACGTAATGTATGGATGGCCAACTTATTTGTCTCCTTCTGACCATGATTTATCACCGTTTTTCCAAAGGAGAGGGGAAATAGCTGTTGAACAAGGTATTTTAATGTGGAGTTACAAGGTAATAATTCCTGGTAGTTTACGTAACTGTGTTTTGAGAGATCTCCATGCTAGTCATTTAGGCATGGTTAAAATGAAATCTGTAGCGGGAGCTTGTTTTTGGTGGCCTAATATTGATCACGAAATAGAAAACCTTGCCAACAGCTGTTCTTCCTGCCTATTGGAGAGATGTAATCCACCCTAAAGTGAACTTCACCATTGGCATTATCCTGATAAACCGTGGGAAAGACAACATCTTGATTATTTGGGGCCGTTTAAAGGAAAAATGTACCTGTAGATGCTCATCCTAAGTGGTTAGAAGTATTTGAGACTAGTTCCACTTCTGCACACTTAGCTATTGTTAATTTACGCCATCTTTTTGCCCGTTTCGGTTTACCTGTGTCAGTCCATAGTGATAATGGACCTCCATTTAATTCGGCAGAGTTTAACGAATTTTTGGTTAAGAATGGTATTAAACATACTTTTTCACCTCCATACCACCCTCAGAGCAATGGTCAGGCTGAAAACTCAGTCAAGTATGCTAAAATTAAACTGAAATGTGCTTTTAGAGATAATGTTAGAGATGTTTCAGTAGCTTTGGATAGAATATTGTTCGATTATCGCAATTCTGTACATACCACTACTAATGAGACCCCAGCCAAACTAATGTTCAATAGATCACTAAGAACTAGATTTGATATTTTACGACCAAGCGTCAGGAGGGTAGTGGAGGCTAAGCAGGATAAGCAGAAAGCTTATGCCAAGGGTAGTAAATCACGTGTCTTTCATGTTAATCAATCCGTACTAATTAGAGATTATAGATCACAAGGTAAATGGATTGAGGGTACTGTGATTAAACAACTAAGTACTACCATGTATCTAGTCAGAATTGGATCTGGTATTATTTGGAAGAGGCATATTGATCAACTTATTGCTATTGATGCTCAGGTGAGCGAGCCGGCTAAGGAGTGCTCAGGTCAATCAACTGAAAGTTTATCATCTCAGTCAGCTGAGCAGGTTGATGTACGTTCAGAATTGACAGCTTCACCATCAGCTGTTTGTACTAGACAGTCTATTGCTAGACAGCCAACTCCTACATCGAGTCCGGTTAGCCAACCTATTATTAGTTCTTCTGCAGGACGTTCTCAGAGACGTTACCCTGTACGCGAGAGGAAACCTGTTGAACGTCTTGATTTGTGATTTGATTTGTGAATATTTATTTGTAAAAAAAATGTTCTTAGTAGTAAGTAGATTATTTATTGATTGATTCTTCTTTTGTTTATGTTTGTTATTTAAGAGGGAGGAGTGTAATATATGTACTGTTTGTGTATACTCCTTGTATATGATATTATTCATATGTATAAGTTGGTATAAGTTGTGAATAAATGCTATGGGCCCGTGACGCAATCTCCCCTTCCCCATACCCTGGCTGACGAGGAGTGTGTTTCTATCTCCCAAAATTTTAATAATGGCACCCCGTGGCGTTAACGAACAGCTGATTCCTCACCTCAAGTTAAAACGCAATGAGAGTGAAACGCGAATTATGATCCGCATCATCCTGGCTTGTTATTGGCTGACAATTATTACCAGAGAATTTTAAGGCTTCCAAAACAGAAAGTATATGCAGTCTTCATAGACTTCTCTAAGGCCTTCGACCGCATTAATAGAAGCATACTAGTAAAGAAACTCACCGAAATGATTGGTCTGGAGCACCACTACATCACCAGATTGATTAAGGATATTCTACATAACAACCAGGTAGAAATAGATAACGGAATAACTATATCTAATCCAATCGATCAAACAATGGGAGTACTTCAGGGTGACCCTCTAAGCCCTCTTCTATTTAATGTCGCGACTGCTGATGTGGTATGTCGCTTACGTTCCCAGAAAGTCAAAATCATCGTATATGCCGATGATATGGTTCTGACCTCGTCGTCAAGAGAAGAGCTACAAGACAGCTTGAATCAACTTGCAATATGGGCCCAAATCAACGATCTTGAAATAAACTTTCAGAAAACGGTAGCAATGATATTCAGAAAGGGCGGAAGAACTGCCAAAGATGACATTCTTTACCTCAGAGATGAACCTTTGCTTCAAACCAGTCATTACAAATATCTAGGAATTACTTTGCAAATACAAGGGAAATTATTTACACGTCACATCAAAGATAAAATGATCTGTGCTGTCAGATCAATGAACGACATTAGTCATCTCAGGGATATGTCCCTGCAATCGGCACTGAGACTCTTTAAAGCAAAAGTTACACCAATTGCAACGTATGGATTGGATATAATATGGGTTAATTTAAGCAAAAATAACCTGAAAGACTTAGAGAAAGTGAAAGCCTTATTCTTAAAAAGACTGCTTTGTTTGTCAAAATTCACCCCATCGAGACTGGCGTATGAACTAGCGGGGGAACCTTTCTTTATAGAAGAACTCCGACTGGTTCACCAACTACCATCCACAAGACAATACA
The DNA here is from genome assembly GCA_946902985.2 of Meconema thalassinum. Lineage (NCBI taxonomy): Eukaryota > Metazoa > Arthropoda > Insecta > Orthoptera > Tettigoniidae > Meconema > Meconema thalassinum. Next base: position 1,005,799,326 of record OX336388.2, read on the forward strand.
ACGATTTGCTACAAGAACTACTTGCAAAAAAGAAGGATATCCCAATTGATTTCTACTCCACTACGGCCATGACGTCAACAGAATGGAAGGGCACTGCCTATGATTTGAGACACACAGTGACCCGATTCGCGGTGCACGGTTTTCACCACAGGATTTGTGAGACTGAGGTGTTCCATGTGCCCAGACCTAAGTGCATTTGTAAATTGTGTCAAAAGTCATGCGATACTTACCACGCTCTCGAGTGTAGTAAAATGTTGTCATCGCTTACAGAATTTTGTAAATAATTAATGTAATGCACATTGTGCGCACTTATCCTTAATAATAATTATTACCAGCCATTGGCTGCCCGCGGGTTTGTTTACAATTATCACCAACATGGTGGCGAGAGGAATAGATTTCTACATCAATTAAATTGCTAGAAATCTATTCCAGTTCATGACAGTATGAAGTGCAAATCACTTATTGATGAGGAATTGTATGTGCGTTTATATTAAAATTGAAGCGTGACACTGTTCATCAAAATTTGTGAAAATAAAAGTACAAATCAAGACTCTTGCCAATCAACTGAAAGTTTCTACTACTTTGGATGTAATGGATGTAAATCAATTGGCTGTCGTTTCCACCAGTTTTATTCGTCAGTTCGAAATACATTCAGTACAATAACCTTTTGTGCACTATAAAACTACATTATAGACCATTGTATATTGATGTTGCTGTCTGCTTATATTTACCAATTTCACGACATGTAATTTGTAGGTTATGCATAATAAGGCATATAATTTAAGTGGCCGTTTGGAATGTGAAGTCCTTACTGTATTTATGTACAAATATTATGGTTTAACTAATGAAGCAAGGATTAAAAGTGCAGTTTACACTGCCACCCTTTTTGTTTTTTTGTTTGTTTAAATATTGTTATGTAGTTTCTCAGTCTGGTAACTTCTTGGATTTGCTTGAGATAGATTTATAGTAATATACTACCTTATTAACCTGCAGGCTGAGTTTTTTTAAACATGCCCAGGTGCATACAGTAGCACAAGACCTACTGCAGGCTATGTCGATCCTAAATGTAGGCCTATTATAGTGCTCATGTCAAAGGTCGTCCTAAAGTTTTAACTATTGAGACTTGGTTTGCATCGAAGATAATTTCAGCCGAGTCTGGCAAGGCTTCATAAACTTGGGCGTGACTTCACATTTTCATTTTTCCTATACAGCTTTTGATACCAACCACTTAAATCACAGTATTTCAAGATTTGCTCTCATTAAACATCACCAACACTTTTTTTCCCCTGGTGGTGGGCTGTATTGGAGTCTACAGAAAATAAAGTTGAGAAATAAAAATACATTTTAGGTTTCCATGACACAGTTGCATTTTATCCTACTATATCTCCTAATTCCTCATGCTGCATAAATAAACATGACAGATTACAGCATTAGCAATGATGACAGTAATTTATGAATTGTTAAAATGTTTTTAAAAGATGCATAGAAAGAGGCTTGATAAATCCTGTATCATCAAACCATTTAAACATTCCCACAGAGCTCTAATCAGAAGCTCATTTTATGTGCAACAGGTATGTAAAATTAACCTCCCTCCCAATAACTTGTAGGCCTAACCTGAACATAATCCATGTTAAGAGCTGTTTTTTGGTTCACAGGAAAACCTACCATTTAAAATCTTGCACATACCGGTCGGCTACTAATCATATTAAGGTGCAATTAACTAGGGTAATTTTAAAAATCATGGCTATCAACTACTGATTTAAATATTTCAGACATCTTTCTTAACTCCACTTTTACTGACAGCATGTAAGTCCTTACTACTGTCTTTCTAGACATTGACCAGTTTTTTTCTTCATGAGGAACCATTTTAGTCATTCTTCTCTATGTGAAATACAGTTGATGACAACTGCCTGGAAGACTCAGGTGTTTTTTCTTGTGTCGCTTCTCTGGTTGCCTATGACACTTCCTAATTATTAACAGAATGTTTCATTGAATTGTTGTATCCAATTGACCAACTGGTAATATATTATGGTTTGCTTTAATATTCCTATGATACACTTTTAGATCTCATATATTAATGAAATATACAACAACATAGGCTGAAATGTTGAACCAATCTCCCATTCCCTAACACTCCCAACTAATGGGACATAAGCTACCTAGTGGTTGGTCTCACAATGCTTCCATCTACATGTACCGTACTAGGTCTAGTAGTACCATAGGTATTGTGACTGTTTCTCCAACTCCGTCAAGGAAACTAATTCTGAACTAAGATCTGGAATGGGGTACACTGTCTCTCGAGGGCAATCAAGGACAACTTGAATCATTCAAGTGATTTTTCTATTTCATTTTACCAACTAACCAGGTGCCTGGAAATGCTAGTGAAGGAGGCACCTAAGTAGGCTAGCCTACTGGTATTCACCATTCAGAGAACATTCTCAGCGACTTGTCTATGCATAGGCCTATGACACAATTTTCAGAAATTGATACAATAGTCACAGAACACTAATGGTGCCCAGTACTCGCAGCTTAGCATAGGACGGAGTGGATTCCAGTCACAGATTAACTTATGATCTGTCAACGGGTTTTCAAACAAATTGAGCACACACCCAAGTACAGGGGTCTTGACCATGATGTTCCAAGCCTCTAAATGAAACACTCCTCTTTAAGACTTTCTGGTCTTGCATCCATGGTCGATCAACATTCTCCTGATCTGTGTTCTCAAGTTTCTGATGGTTATGGACATTATTTTTATCCTGATAACTTCATATTTTAAGGGGTTGGGGTACATGCCCTATTCTTAATTAGTTCAGCATAAGATCATTGAATCCCCTTAAGAAAAATAGGGAACATCCATGTGTTATTTGAACATAGGAAAGGGAGAATTTAAAAAACTGAACCTCTAGGGACATTGATGGAGATGACTCCTAGTAAGTAGGCTGGATCAAAATGAACATTTTTCAGTGTTGCCTTAATAAAGGTTGATAACTTTCTACCTTTCAACATGAATAGGCCTATATTGGATGGGAAATATTTAAATTATTTGCAGAGATTACAAGGATGACTTGTTGATGTATCGTTATTTTGTTAAGCGAACATAAGTTCCAAGTCCATATCGTGTTGAAACCCATATTTTAGTGCTGCCTTAGTAAACGAAATATTCAATGTCTTTCAGTCGGTCAACACGGTTGCACTTAATGGTAATGAGAATGAGCATTATTCCAAAAAACAGAAAAAGAACTGTAGGCTACATGCAGACCTAAAATGTCAAATCAATCATGCCTACAAGACAACAAAAATGCTCTATGAAAAACTATTAAAACCCCATAATGGTAGTCAAAAATAATCTCAAACCACCGCCACTATTTCGCGAAGGTGCAGAAAAATCTTACTATAGTACAGCTATTCGTAATAGTTGCTACTGTTGTGATAAACCGCTACTGAGTGATAGGCCCCCGAAATATAACTATTTATCTTAATGTCTACAAGATAACGAGATTGCCAAAAAACCACAAATCTATTGGCAACTCAAACTAACACTTGGGGCGCTGCGGTCGTCTGGATAAGTAGGGTAAAAATACTCAATAACACGCGTTTGATATGGAACACTTTTTATTTTTCGGTTATAATCAGTAAATGTGGTCCCTAAAATAATAACAGTGTTATTTTCAATTGTATATATGTATAACTGTGCGATATACGTGATCTAATTTGTGTGTTCCACTGGATTTTATGTGTCAATTGCATATTATCAAGCATCGGTTGTCTGCTGGTATTTGTTTTTGTGCAGTTCGAGTCATGGCGATGTTACGTTTAAAAGCTATATTTGAGTTTGCTCACTGTACCATAGACTCTAGAAATTATTTGCTGCTTGGTAGGGCGAAGGGATGAGTTTAACTTGTATTAAAACTCGGGGGAGACAGGAATCGCTTGATTTGGATGGTAAGTATTTACCCTGCGAAGTCAAATTAGGCCTATATGACTCGTAGTGGAATAGCTCGGATATAGCAGAGCGAGGTGATGACGGTTGGTAGGGTTATTGGAAATGAACTAGGGAGCGGGAAAGGATACCTGACTGATGAAACTTGGCTGTCCTCGGCTGGTGTAGGCCTAGGCTTGGCTGTCTTGGTACGGCTTGGCTCGGCGAGACTGTGCTTGGCTGTCTAGGTGCGGCTTGGCTCGGCGTAAGTAAACAACCCGTCCTGTCGTCAGTGAGTGTAGTGGTGAGTGGTCCAACCCGCTCTTGTTGCCCGTATTTATTTGGTATCGTCACCTTTCGGCTATTGCTATTTGCATCTTTTGGAAAGTGATGAAAACGAATATCCGCAGCCGTAAACTGAGCAATATACTTTGCTTTTACTCATTTTGCACTCTTATCAACTTATTACTTATGTATAAACACGAAGAATTTACCACGATCTGCTTACCAATACAAGAAGCCATATACAAACAGTCACCACGTGACAAATGTACCCTACTTGGTAAGTTTCTCCTTTTTACCGCTAGATGTCATATCAGATAGCTGGAGTTGCCAATAGAAGGCAACACTAAAAATGGCTTATCTAATCCACAAGTCACCCACCCTTCACCAACATTATTAATTTTTGTAATTTAAGTAACTTAGGTTATGTTAAATTGAGGTTAATGGCGGATTTGATTGCGGCTGTGTGGCGGGAAGGACCCAATAAGTGCTCAGCCAATCAGGGACGTTTTGATTGGAGACCATGCTCGGAAAATTTTTAGATCGTTTTGATTCTCAGGGCTTCGTTAAGCCCCCACCCTAGGCCGTCATCGTGTCCAAAATGGCGGCTTAACGAACACGACGGGGTGCCATTATTAAAATTTTGGGAGATAGAAACACAGCCGAGGTGTCAGTCGACCAATCGAGAAGGACTTGACTATGTGTCTTGGCTGTGACTTGTCTTCCTGCACTGTCTCGCCTGGTCTAGCGTGCGGGCTGTAGTGTACATAATATGAGGTTTGTTCACTGCCGGCTGGATCGCAACACTCCTGGTTGCTTTAAACTGCCTGCCCATTCGACGATTACAGCATTGTTTTGAGCGTACAACCTCGTTTCCAAATAAAGGCGCTAGGAAGCAGCACTAAGGCTCTGTAGCAGACATAAGTTTTGTATTGATGTTAATGGCGAATTCGTGTTTTGGAATGCTTTTTGTGTGATTTTATAAGGGTGTACTGCTGCGTGCCCTTTTGTAAATCGGAACGGGGCAAGCTAGAATACCGGGGAATATCATTTTATTACCATAACACTTGAAGGTTACATACATTATTATATAGTTTAATGTTTCTTTTCATGTCCCACCACCAGGGGCTTACAACTAGTGGGATGTGGGTTGGCTCCTCTCTTTCATCTTTCCTGCCAACTCTTGTTCCCCAACGTTATTAGGGTATTGGAGGCCTGTGATGTCTTTCATTTCCCTGCCTTAATTGGCTCTTGTCTTTTTCTTTCCTATTTTTTGTGGGATCAGAATCTTTGAAGAATGAGTATTGAGTATTTGGAAACTACTAGAGCCATAAAAGGCAGATAGAAAAGGGAAAGAGGAGAGGGTCCACCCCAAAGTCAATAAAAAGGGGAAAATGGATACAGCTCTGGAACCCCTCACAGTCGCTGACTCCCGAGCTCAAAAGCTGACGGTGTAGACTTAGCCATGTGCTGACCCTTCGAAGAAGGAGGGTATCAGGATAGATGATGTTAGGGCCAGTTAAGGCAGAAAAATGAAAAACTCCCTAGATTTCGGATACCCTAATACAGTCGGGGTTGGAAGAGAACAAGAGCTCGCTAGGGGAGGTCGACAGGTAGATGACAGAGAGGAGCCTGGCACAAGTAAGTGGAAATAATAACGGACAAGGCTGGGGTCCAGTGGTCTCGAAGCCAAGTCCCACTAGTTGTGATCCCTGGGGTTGGGGATATACCCTCAAGGGCTCATGGATAGTGAGGTTGGTAATAGGCATCTCGGAAGAATTTCTGAGCTGGGTTCGGTTTTCTTCTTTTCCCGTGACGGGGCTAACCCCTCTATCCGTTATTGTTTTAAGGGGCGGAAATACGAGGTCATCTCTCCCACACCCTTTTCTATCTGCCTTTCATAGCTTTACTTCCTTTCAAGTCCCTCAATCCTTCTCTCGTGGTTTAGCAGCTAGGATGCTTGGCGCTAGCCCCGGAGGTAGAATTCAATTCCCTGTCTGCCAAGAAATTTAATTCTGGTTTGAGTGCTGGAACGGGGTACATTCGTCATCGCGAGGCAAAAATGAGTGGATGTGGGTTCGAATCCCACCTCAGCCATCCTCGAAGTGGTTTTCCGTGGTTTCCCCACTTCTACTCTGGGCAAATGCCGGGATGGTTCCTAATTTAAGGCCGCGGTCGTCTCCTTCCCAATCCTCACTTGACTTAAAAATACACACACTAATACAGTCATCACAATACGATGGGTTATCAAACAAATTCAACACACATCTAAGTACATGGTGCTACATGACCACGATGTCGCAAAGCCCCTGAATAAATGAACATCCCATTTTTCGGCGGCCCTTTTTTGATCTTTTATTGCCCTTATTCTTTATTTTCATCTCTAGTATACCGACAGTAGTGGCTACGCGGGCTAAAGCGCTACGTTAGGTCAAGAGGCCAAGCTCTCTGCTGACTCGGTAGACGCGTGGGATCGAGCCCCACCGTCGGCTGTCCTTGAAATGGTTTTCCCATTTTCAACACCAGGCAAATGCTGGGACAGTACCCTCTGACAGGCCACGGCCGCTTCCTTCCACATCCTTGCCCAGTTTCATTCATCTTCATCCATTCCATCTCTCATCCCGACGCGCAGGTCGCCCACGGGCGTCGACTAGAAAGACCTGCACTCGGCCTCTCAGGAGGCTACACGACAAAAAATAAATCTCTAGTATGTAAGTTAGATTTAAATCAGTTGGAAGTAGCCTAATTGTATTTTATTACCATCCGTATAATTACGGGCAAATGAGCTAGACATTTCTCCCCTTAAAAACAATCGCCACCACCACCATGCATTTTTGCTTTTCTTAATACTGAAAATTTGCCCGTAAGTATGTGTCTCAATACTTTTATATGATTGAATAACAAAAGAACTAACTTATTGTAAAGTTTTCACGTCCGTCAATTTCGATATTGATCCTCCAAACATAGAAATTCTTCGTTTCAGGTATCTTCCTCTTTAAAAAGCCGCGAAAATTCCAGTGCCTTAGTGCTGCACCTAGCGGTGAATTAATGCATATATCTTGTACGCCTGTGAGTGTCGAATGGGCAGGCAGTTTAAAGCAACCAGGAGTGTTGCGATCCAGCCGGCAGTGGGTTTGTTCCAACACGAAGTTCTGAACGCGTTCCGAACTGGTACCACCTTTGTTTAATGCGCAAGCGCCAATTGAGAACGAATACGGAACTAGTTCGGGATTATGTTTGTTGGAACACTTTGGTAGTGTATTTTTAACCTGCGTAAACAACGCCACCTGGGAGTTGTGGAGGCCATGAGCAAAGAACTCTTTGGAGGCCTTAAGTTCTTTGATTGTTTTCTTTACTCTGTGCAAGTTTTGTGTCCTTTTCTTTCTATTGGCATTGGTTGGCATAAAAAGATTGGAAGAATAAAAAGGTTTCTTAGTCGCCTAGATAAATTAATATTGAAGTACCTAATTCTAGTACCTAAAGAGTAAAGAGACGAAAAATTCTGAAATGGAGGAACTGGGCGGTAAGAATAAAATGATATAATTATCAATCTCACACTTACAATGTACGGTATTTTATAATTAGTTCACGCAGGTTTACATGTTTACATTATATTAGTATCCCAAGTACATAAATTAGTTTTAATTGACATAGATAAGCGAATAACCTAAGCATTCTTTATTTTGATATATAAGTAGGTTCTCCGTTGACGCGTAAATAAATTCTAATAAAATTCCTTTTCTTTCTTCCTAACAGGATTAACAGAATTTCTAGTATTTCCAAGTACTAGTGCTACCGGTATTACATCTGCTGAACTCGAAAGTCAAGATTTTAAATGGACATCTAACAGCACAAAGATGCTCATAGACTTGAATGAAAAATACTGCAAGCTGGTAGGGTCCCTGCAGATGAGAAACAAAAAGCAGATGTGGTGTGTGATTGCTGAAGAGTTGGGGAGGGAATTGAAAATTAATATAACTGCAAACAGTTGTGAAAATAAATGGAAAGTTTTTGACCGAAATTATAAAAAGTACATCGAGAACAAAACTTTAGCATCAATGAGTTCCTCGTAACGTAATTATTTATTGCTTTAATGGCTTGAGTTGAAATGTAAAATATATACAAAGAATATAAATCCTCATCCTTTCATATCAATACTACATACGTAATGTATTCACAAAGTTGTCCCTGATCCTTCTAGCACCTCTACCATCATTATCATCATCATCATCATCATCATATTCGCTATTGACTACCTGATGGTGAGGTAGGACTCTTTCTCTGACGTCAATATCTTCAAATAATTCATAATTTAAAGAGATATTGTATAAAACGCATGCCGCTCTAATCAGATGGGCAATGTACTGAATATTTCGCCATTTAACATGAAATAATTGTCTGAATTTTTGCTTTAAAATACCAAAGCATTACATAACGGTTCTTCGCCAGTTTTACGTTATAATTTAATTGCCTTCTTGTTAATTGTCCTCTGTCTTTGAATGGAGTCATCAAATTCTTTCTCAATGGGTATGCACTATCCCCAAGTAGAAAATATTGACCGCACTTAGCTTCCAGATTATTTGCAAGGGGACTATTTCTGAACACTCTGATATCGTGTACTGATCCTGGATAACCCACAAATACGTCCACAATTTTTCTCGAATGATCACAGACAGCTTGCATATGAAAATAAATTTGTTTTAGGGTCGGTTTATTTTTGTAAGTAAGTAATTTTTACCAATTTCATTATTCAGAAGTACAAATTTTAAAGAAATACCTGTATGGAATAAAATCCTTTCCTATTTATGTAGGAATCAGGATCGTTTGACGGTTTGTCAACTCTTACGTGACTGCCATCAATAACTCCGATTACACCGGGAAACCCATTTTCCCGAAAGTGCTCCTCTGTATTCCTTTTTTCATTCTCTGTAGGCCAAGTTATTATCTGGGACGATAAGTTACTCAGAAAAACTACAACTCGTGCAATTATTCTGTGTAAAGAACTGATAGTTATATTAAACCTATCTGCAACATCCCTAATACTTGCTGTTTGATGGCCGATGAACCACAAAAAGGTCAGAACCTGTAAGTTATACAAACATTATAACGTGACGAATGTATATTTCAAATGAAATAAAAAGAATCAGAGTGCAACGTGTATTATCTTGGAGGAGAGACTCAAGGGAAGTTGCCCAGAGCTGTTTTGAGTGAAGCCAAGCGCCGAGTTATAAGTGGGCGTAACCTGGTGTAATGTGTATGCGGCAGAGCTGTTTTCGTCATCCCTTATAAACTATAAGGCTGACCACCTTGTTGTGTAGCGACTTGCGTTCTTGACAGCGCCCCGGAGCTCCAGATTCCATTCACGGCTCTGCCAAGTAACTTTAATTGTGGTGTGAGGGCTGGAACGAGGTATACTCAGTCTCGTGGGGCAAAACTAAGAAAAGGAGGGTTTGATTCCCACCCCAGACATCCTGGAAGGGGTTTTCAGTGGCTTCGCACCTCTACTCCAGGCAAATGCTGGGATAGTTCCCACCTTAAGGCCACGGCCGCCTCCTTCCCAATCCCTTCCCCAATTTACAAATACACACACTAATACAACCATCACACTAACACAGGTTAGCACACAAATGCCACACACACCAAATACACGGGGCTATATGCCCACGATGTCGCAGCCCCTAATATAAACTATTCAGGATTATTAAACTTAGTTCACTTATTATGCTCAAAACACATTTTATAATATGCTTGCATTCATGCATTATTATACCACCGAAGCTTCAGCTGTATTTTGTACAGTTGAACAGCGTTTACATGAAAAGTACCCCATAATTTAAAATATGTACATGAATGTTCTTTTGAGTTGTTGGTAATAGTCACTGCTACAAGATACACCAACATAATTGATACACATATTCAGGAAATATTTCTTTCTTTTTCATATTATTATTCTAAAATGTATATTTATTTTTACTTCTGTTGGGTAAAAAAATATTCTCATAAATGGGAAGTATGCTTGTTACACAAAACATCTTGTTGTATGTTGTTTATATTAGTACAATACACAAACATGCAAAATTTCATTGAGATATATTGACTAGTATTGAGATTTCATGTAAACGCTGTGCGAAAATAAAGGTTTCGGGAAACAGGCTTCAGACTTACCTAAGGGTAGAATTTAAAGAAACAACTTAAGCGACAGCAACTAACATTTGGGGGAAGTATTGAAGATATTTTAATTTTGTTTTCACCAAATGGAAAATATAAGATTAGTCATTCAAATAATGTATTAATTTATTTGATCCTGAAAGGTGTACCTCCCCCCATTAACATAGGAACAAACCATTTGCTTGCAGCACAAAGGGGGTTTACTGTTTGGCTTCAACAGCTTGCACCAGCTAGCGCAGCGGAGGCAACTCCCTCCGAGCTCTTCTCCAAGTGTATCATAGAGTATTGCCAACCTGATTAAGAGCTGAGATTTTTCCGTATTGCCCGGAGTGCCTCTTATACTGCAGACTTCCTTCATACTGCTGAGCAATATTCTGAACAGTTCCTCGTGAAACCCGAAAATGTTGCAGGAACGAATCATCTTCATACTGAGGAACTGTTTGTTCTAAAATAAAGTTGTATATTCATAATAATATATAGTAAAATATATTAAATAATAATAATATAGAAGGATAATTGAACGGCTATAATTATATTATTATTATTATTATCATCAACAAATTGCTTATTACCTAAATAATTCTCGTTCTTCCTTCTTAATACATTCCATTCTACGTCATCATCGTCTTCATCAGCGCTTGAATCATGATAGAGGTCGCTGTCGCCTTCGAAATCACTCATTTAAATAACACAACATTAACTATCTAAGTGTACTTTGAAAGGAGCGCGCTAGGGTTATGTTTCTTCTTTCGCATTCAACAACGGAAGCAGCTGTGAAGATGGCTTGTGCGCATGATCAGAACTCCCAGTTCCTGCTCTTGACTGAGAACTGATTTCACTCGTTCCGAACGAGTTCCAGATCATGTTGGAACAGAGCAAATAGAGAACTAGCAGTTCAGAACTCGTTCGTGAAGTTTGTTGGAACGGTTCCTGCGCTACTGCGCAAGCGTGGACAGTTCTCGAACGATAATTCGCTGTGTTGGAACAAACCTATGATGGTCTACTTATTTATTCCCCTTGTGGAAAAGACGTCTCGGACGTCACAAAACCGTGCAATTAGCTTTGTTGAAGAGAATGAATACTTTTCGTAATTTCTAATCTCGCTCTACATGTCGTTTTGTCTTTTGTCACATGTATGTTCTTTGACCTTTATGTTCTTTGCCTTTTTTGGTATATAGACTGTACTCTGTATCATGTGTCACAGTGTCTTGTTAAATACATCCATGTCAACATGTGTTCGTGTGTATCAATCCGTTTATCCCGTGTATAGAAACCCATGGATAGCTCTAGAAGTTTCTACAGGCTATGGGCCCAGACATAACAGTGTTCTGCGATCATTTTCTTCAGTGAACTTCAAAAGTGAGAAGGCAAAATGAGTGAACATGCTTCGAGTCCTTGTGCCTATGGGTTTCCGAAATTGAGTGGTCGGGAGGATTATTCAAACTGGTCTTTTGGGATGTCAAATTATCTCAAAAAGCATGGATTGTGGGCCAGTGTCCGAGGCACAGATGTGTCGGAGGGACATGAACGGCGTGACGAGAGAGCGCTGGTGGATATATGTCTCATGGTGGCTGTTCACAATTATCCCCATGTTCGAGGCTGTGCAAAAGCTAAGGATGCCTGGCATGCCCTTGAAAAGGCTTTTGAAGATAAAGGAAAGTGGAGGTATATCACGCTGATGCGAAATCTGTGCTCAGATTTCGATTCCATGGACAAGTATATTGGTGAGGTTATGTCTGTTACACAGAAGATAGCAGCTGTTGATGAGCCTGTCGCTGATAAGTTTGTTGCTGCTATGATACTTCGAGGTCTTCCTGATGAATACGATAACTTGGCAGTAACCTCATCATCGGAGGAACTACAGTTGGTCCGCATTAAGTCTATCTTGTTGGACGAAAGCTTTCGCTGAAATCAAGGTGAGAAGTCAGCTGATGGGGCAGCCCTGTACAGCAACACCAAGAAGGAATTCAGGTATGTCAAGAAACCAAAGAGCTCTACCGGTAGTGAAAAAGCGTTTGACAAAAGTCGTTGGAAGTGTTGGGTTTGAGGTGAAAAGGGTCACGGAAGAGACACTTGTCCACAGAAGACAAAAGTTCAAAGTGCGCCGAAGTGTCCAAAATCCAATAAAAGTCTGTTTTGTGCTTTAACTGCTCACGTACCAAAGAATTGTTTCGTCATTGATTCTGGTAGTAGTGCTCACATGTCTCCTAATGTTAAACTTATGTCAAATTATAAATGCAATGATGATCCAGATATTAAGATTGTAATTGGTAATAATGACAAGTTGTCTGTACAAGGAGTTGGTGACATTGCACTGAACGTAAGTGACAGTATTAATAATCTGTCAGATGTGTTGCATGTTCCAGGACTGAGTGTTAACTTGCTGTCGGTTAGTCAGATGGTTGCAAGGGGTGCTGTTGTTATATTTAACAAAATTGGATGTGAAATCTTGGATTCAGAGAATTGCTCAGTGAATGGTAGCGTGCTAGCTACTGGTTCAGTTCTGAATGGTCTATATTATCTGAATGTTAACCAAGATATGTCTGCCCTTGTTAGTGATGTTTCTGATTACAATTTGTGGCATGAGCGGTTGGGTCACGTTGGGCGACAGAAGTTACAGGTCTTAAGTGAAATGTCTGATGTTGTTAAATTTAAGGAAATCCCAAAGGGATTGTGTGAACTATGTGTTCTCGGGAAACAGCAAAGGCAGTCATTTCCACAAGTAAGTCACTCGAGGAGTGAAAGTCTTTTGGACTTGGTGCACTCTGATTTGTGTGGACCACTCCCTGAGACCTGGAATGGTGTTAAATATATGATGACAATAATTGACGATTTTTTCAGGAAGATTTTTGTTTATTTTTTGAAACAAAAATCTGAAGCCAAGGAGAAAGTCAAGGATTTTGTTGCATATTGTGAAACTCAGAAAGGTAAGACACCAAAGATTTTTCGATCAGAAATGGTAAGGAATTTATCAATTCTGACCTGAACAAATATTTCAAGGAAAAAGGGATTGTGCAACAGAGAACTGTAAGTTATATAGCTGAACAAAATGGCGTAGCTGAACGTCACAATCGTACTATTATGAAAAGGGTTAGATGCATGTTGTTTACAGCAGGATGTTCTAAAAAACTGTGGGCGGAAGTAGCCAATACGGCAGTGTATATTTTGAACAGGTGTCCTCATAGTAAAGTTGATAATGCCATACCAGAGGAATTGAGGACTGGTAAAGCTGTAAGTCATGAGAATATGAAAATATTCGGTTGCGATGCTTATGCCCATGTTCCAAAACAGGTGAGTAGTGGCAAATTGGAACCCAGAAGCTAATTTTTGGTGTTTGTTGGGTATGATGGGGAAAAGAAAGGTTACCGTCTGTTTGATCCCAGTAAGCCTAAAGACATTTTTGTAGAGCACAGTGTTAAATTTGTAGAACATAAATTCACCAGGTGTGCTGAGAAAAATGTTGAAATGAGTGATTTAATGTATTGTCCGTTGCATGACATTGTAAATGATGATGAAAACAGAATTGGACAGGATGATAACCTGCCAGTCGTTGAAGTTTCGGTTGCTGGTCAGGTTAGGGACAACATTGATGGTCCAGGTATTGCTCAGGTTAATGAAGACATTGTTGTAATTCATGATAATGATGATAATGAAAATGATGAGATTAACCAGGTTGCTGTTCCAGAAGATGCAGATAGGTGATACCCTTTAAGGGAGAGACTTCCAAAACAATTTCCTGATTATGAAGTCTATTTTGCTGAAAGTGGTGGTTATGTGGAACCGACCACTGTGTCTGAAGCACTTAGCGGTAAGGATGGCATGCAATGGAAAAGGGCGATGGAGGAAGAACTCAAGTCATTTCATGATAATGATGTATGGACATCAGTTGAGAAACCTGAGGGAACAAATATTGTAAGATGCAAATGGGTGTTTAAATTGAAACATAATACTGAAGGCAATGTGTCTAAATTTAAAGCACGCTTAGTGGCTAAAAGTTGTTCTCAACGGTATGCAGTTGATTATCTGGAAATGTTGCACCTGTAGTGCGGTATAGTACATTGAGACTATTTTTTGCTCTTGCTGTAAATATGGATCTGGAAGTTCATCACCTAGATGTTTCAACAGCTTTTATGAATGGCGATCTTAAAAATGATATTTATATGTACCCCCCAGAAGGCTATGAGTGTGACATTTCTAAAGTTTGTAAGCTTCGAAAAGCTGTTTATGGCTTGAAGGAAGCATCTCGCACTTGGTATGAGAGGGTTCATGAAATTCTTACTGAAATTGGTTATAAGAAGTCTCTGTATGAACCTTGTGTATATTACTGTAATGATTCATCATCTTTTGTTGTTATTGCCCTCTATGTTGTTGATTTTTTTGTATTTTTTAATGATCATGTCCAAGTGGAGAAACTGAAGTCTGTGTTGCATTATCATTTTAAGATCAAAGATTTGGGACAAGTCTCTGAATGTCTGGGGATGAGAGTTCAAAGAAGCAAAGATTGTATTAAATTGGATCAGAAGTGTTATCTGTTAGATGTGTTGGATAGGTTTAACATGTCAGATTGTACTCCTGTGAAAACTCCAATGGAAACAGGTTTGTTGTTGGAGAAATCCACATCCTGTGATAAATCCTATCGCTATCAACAGGCCATTGGTGCTTTGTTATACCTTTCCATTTGTACCAGGGTAGATATTGCATATGTAACTAATTATTTGAGTCAATTCAATAATTGTTATGGTAAGGAACATTGGACATGTGTCCAGAGAGTGTTCAGATACTTGAAAGGTACGGTGGATCTTGGTATCATGTATAAAAAATCAGAATGTGACGTCAAGGGTTTGGTGGATGCTTCTTTTGGAAACGATTTAACTGACAGGAAATCTGTGAGGGGTTTTGTATTCAAATATACAGAAGGCCCAATAAGTTGGGAAAGTAAGAAGCAGCCAGTTGTGGCATTGTCTAGCACTGAAGCAGAATACATAGGTCTGACTTTAGCATGCAAAGAAGCTCTGTTCCTTATAGGTTTCTTCTTTGAATTGTGTAAGAGAGGAGGTCCAATTCAGTTGTGTAATGACAGTCAGAGTGCTCAGAAGTTGGCTGAGAATAAAGGTTTTCATCAGAGAACAAAACACATAGATGTGCGCTATCATTTCATTAGGGACATCTTAAAGAAATGCAAAGTAAAGTTATCCTATGTGCCTACTGCTGAAATGATTGCTGATGTATTGACAAAAGGTCTGCCAGTTCATGGTCATGTGAAATGTGTTACTGGCATTGGATTATCCTAATTGCAGCATAATGTAGCATTGCTCGATTAAGGGAGAGTGTTGAAGAGAATGAAAACTTTTCGTAATTTCTAATCTCGCTCTACATGTCATTTTGTCTTTTGTCATATGTATGTCCTTTGCCTTCTTTTTTGGTATATAGACTGTACTCTGTATCATGTGTCACAGTGTCTTGTTAAATACATCCATGTCAACATGTGTTCGTGTGTATCAATCCGTTTATCCCGTGTATAGAAACCCATCCAGACCGGTCCAGGCAAATTCAACAAGCTTGATCAAATCCAAAATATTGCTGCTAGATTTTGAATTTAAGAAACTTTCTTCATGTCCTCTAAAAGGCAAATTGTGGACTGATAGAAACTGAACGATGGCCAACAATCTCTCCAAAATATCTTTCCACGGCTGTTGTTCACTTTGAAGTTGAGCCTGGGTTTTTGCATCGACAGTGTTTCCACTAGATATGCGTTTTCTTAGGTCCAGCCACTTCACCATGCATACTTTGTCCAATTTATTATTTTCGTGAGATGTTAGTTTATCAGATAAATGTTTCCAGTCATTCTGGCCTTCAGATGAATCAAGAGCGCCGTAGAGTTTAAGGTTAGAGTTAAGGAACAAGCGAAATGCAAAACAGTAAACAGAGTTGTTTGACTCTGAATAAACTAGCCATCGCCTATCATGTTTTTCACCATTAGGCCTAGTTAGTATTTTAGTGTAATGGATATCACTAAAGTGTCTTCCAGTTTCGTTTACAGGATAAGAATTTATTTTGATTTTCACAGGTCCTTTTACAACAATCCTTGTAAATTCTGATTCACTCAATTCTTCTGGCTACAGAAAGGGATCACTGACATTTAGATTAGTGGTAATGGGTAAATTGACATCGTCGACGTCGGCAGATTCGTTGTGTACGCCACTGTCATCATTGTTGCTATAAGATTTTCTGCTGCTTCAGAATACACTTTATTGCTTCTCGCAGGAGCCTGACCACTGGGACTTGCTACTCCTTCACCAGAAAACTCACTTTTAATTGACACCCAATAGACTCTGAGGGGGAACATGGAGATTTTGAGTCCAGACAAAGTTGCTTACTTCTGGAGATCTCGGTAGTTTTAAAATATTTACTTAATGAACCACTTAGTCTCTGTTCTTCCTCTTTCCGTTGAACACTTTTTCCCGTTTAGAACTTCCAGAATCATACTTTCTTCCAAAGTCACGGTCACGGGAGGGTTTTATTTAAATAAAAGCTTAACTATTTGTTATTGCACTCTTTCGGTGACACCCGGTCGAAACTGGAACCTTTCTCTTTAATCAAGGAAAATATGGTTGAATTTTCTTGCTTGCATCACGAAATATTTTCAAAATAAAATGTCACAAAGTTACCCCCGAGGAAAACAATGAGATACAGCCTCCATGTCATAAAGTAAGACCTTACTGGACCAATAGATAGTCCAGGTAATGAGATAATGTTCTAAAATAGTTCTGAAAAGATTATTATTAGCCAATATTATCAAATTACATGCATATCAAAGATTTTATCCAGACCGGTCCAGGCAAATTATTCTTAAAACAATTGATACTTGCAAATGCATTTTCTTCATCATCACTAAAGATTTTTGGTCTCTTGTGAAACATCGGATGTTTTTCTTTAATTTCATCCACAGAGTGTTCCTGTGAACAGGTATTTTTCTGCAGCACTACGCAGTGCAATATTCTTCTCCCTTATCCGATCCAAAGCTTTCTCCAATGTTTCATCAGTGTAGTTCCTATAATTGCGGGCACCAACTTGGCGGTTATACTTCCGCGGCATCATCAGTACTAGCTGAAGGGGAATTATATACAACTGATATTACCATTGAACTGTAGGTACTACCTAGAGTTCAATGGATATTACAAAGTTATCTGTGAAATATCTTTGGATTCGACACTATGGAAAATTACTGCTCTGACTTATGTAATACTCTTTGAATTCTGTGCTATGAACTCATTGGGATCACTTTGAAAAATGTTTCTGGTGTGTCATAAAGTTACCCCAGCAGGTGCCGGTTCCGAAAACAACCTGTTGATTTCACTATTTATAAATTTAATGCAAACACATTTGCCATTGAAAACAAATGTTTTTAAATATCCGTATTGATGTTAGAATTAAACGTTTAAATTAGACGCCAAATCAATACATAAACAAATATATATTTTATATATTAGTACATGTTTCGACCCACAATGGGGTCATCCTCAGCCTAAAAAGAAAATCAATTAAGAATTGAAAAATAAAATAGCATATGTGACTTAAATCTAAATTAAAATGAAAAAATTAATGATAATAATTTTAATAAATAAAATATAGTAATAAAAATGGATATCCTTACAAATGTAGTATTAATTAAATAAATATATGATTGGTCTTTTAACAATAATTTAAAAATGTAGTTAGAAAATAAGAACTATTAACGGTGAGTGTAAAAGTGTTAAGCTTAAAAAAAATATCAAAATATACACAAAATAATTTAGAAAATCAACAAAATAATTCAGTTTGGTGCTTGAGTTAAATAAGTTGAATCCTCTTCAATACGGAGTTTATTAATAATTTTGAATAGGTGCCAACCAGTATTACGATGACATGAAATAACCTAACAGATAGGAAAATAAAACACGTCAGAAAAAATGTATATAAATAAACGAAACATAATTAGCCAGCATACGAAACTGATAAAAATCTACTTTATATGATTTATTATCTCCTACCTCGTTGTATGGGATGGAGAAATTCGGAAATTCGTACAAGAATTTGAGTTGAAATGCCCAATATGGATATGTGGCAATTCTAATAAATGTCCAAAACGTTTAGAAGAAAAACCGGGATTCTTGAAATGGAATTACGGTATCAGCGCATTTTTACACTCACCGTTAATAGTTCTTATTTTCTAACTACATTTTTTAAATTATTGTTAAAAGATCAATCTTATATTTATTTAATTAATACTACATTTGTAAGTATATCAGATTGTATTACTATATTTTATTTATTAAAATTATTATCATTAATTTTTCCATTTTAATTTAGATTTAAGTCACATATGCTATTTTGTTTTTCAAATCTTAATTGATTTTCTTCTTAGGCTGAGGATGACTCCATTGTGGGTCGAAACATGTACTAAAATATATATTTGTTTACGTATTTGGCGTATAATTTAAACGTTTAATTTATAAATTTCGCACGCACTTCAAATTAACACATAATAAACTATTATTGCAGCCAATGGCCACGTTTATCACGTACAGACAGCGTAATTAATAAGAGGAAAGCGCATAATGCGCATACATATAAGTACACTAGTCAGTACTATACCCGTAAAAATCAAGGAGGTACTCGCTGATCATCCAAAGCGAAGCTGGATTTTTGAAAAGTGAACGTCCCGGCTTAAGATCATATCACAGTCCCGCCAGTGAGTTGTCCAAGATTATACACAGCAAGCTTGAAACATGTTATGATTTAACAACGTAGCTTTTATACGTAAGTGTGCAAACTTACCTGCTTTTCTCTGGGCTTTGTCGAAAGGAAAATACATCCTATCTATTTTAGGCTGTTCCATAACATGTCTCATTTATAGAGTAATAAAGGAACACCGAACAAACGTGTAGAAAAATATTAATTTATTAATAGAACTAAATAACAATTGAAAATCTACATAACACCCTAAATTTAAATATACATTTACGCACTGACACTCAAATAAAAACTCCCTACATTTATACATGCGTAAACTGTTGAAATTTAAAGACGCTCGGCCGTCTGCAAGTGTTAAAAATATATTTCTACATTTTATACTGCTGCTCCTTTGAAGCGAATATTCCATTTCAAATTATTGGCATATTTCAGTCGCGTGTCCGTGAACACAACTGGACTGGTTGTCATAGCCTTCTTGTCTGTCCTCCACACCCCAGGTGCGAGAATTCCATTCATTTGTTTGCCTGACCCTGCCTGAAACGGGACACCTCGTTTCTCAGCTGTTGTGGTCGCCTCTGGACACACTATGCTTGCAATGAACGCTATACGCAGTTCTCGCCTTTTATAAAATAAAGCTTTACAAAAACTGTCATATCTCAGCTACTTCTAGTTGAAACTCATTCATACTTGAAATAATCATTCTTACAATTGCGGTCGTTGTTCATGACCAATGATGCTAGCATACACACTGTATTAACAATAAAAATCAAACACTCATTTGAAAAACATTCATCCTTCTAGCTATAACCTAAGTCAAAAACAGGTAAAAATAATTATTATTAGCAAAATTTAACAACCCTTTATATTAACAAAATAAAATATTTATACACTATATACAAGTGTCTACCGCTTCTAAGACTTATTCTTGAGCGATACGACCGCGTTAGTTTCATTATCAACGCTCCTTTCTCATAGTATCAATTACTATAGCCATCTATTTATACAATGCTTGACCACTTTCTTGTCATATCAAGTTAAAAGACATTATCGGTATCTCAATGACCGATCATTCAAGATGAGTTAATTGTTGTTACAACTCCAGTTTAACAAAGTTAATAATAATTTAGAGAACAGGGACATTAAATCTTTTCCTAATGAAGTTCCGCCAATAAACGACCTTCGTGTCGCAGATCTGATCACCTGAGAAGTCTTCACTGACTCTCTTCAAAATACAACACTGCTACTTTTATATAATCCTCAGTATTTCATGACAATAAATACGGTAATCCCCTTCGTATTACAAACAAATATTTATGGCAAAAAACCTCCATAACTCTCCTATAAAACTCACATGTCACTAACACACTTGTTCTCAACAATGGTTCCACTGTACTGGTATAACTTTCTCATAACATAGATCTTATTGTTGTTACAATAATACAACATATCAATGAACAGCGATATCTGTTCTACAATTACATTGATCGTCTTCAAACGATGGTACGGTATTAATAGATCTTTCCTGGTTTACTAAACCAAATTACTCAGACATAAAATACCATGTCTCCAAATATTTAATAAGAATATACATGTTTCCTCTTACTGGTCATTTCTAAAAGTGCACGGTTGTAATACTACGTTGACAAATAACGTAGTGTTACACGTGTGCCTTGATAACACACGCTCAATAAGGATCGATCACAACCAGAAAATGTCTTAACTAAACTTTCCTAAGATCGAATAAATTATCTTTCAAAATATATGCCTCAAATCATTTATATATAATGAAGAGCAAAGTCTTCCTTCCATTCAATATCAGTTTGTCATTAACTGAATGTATCTTCATTCAACACAAAGAATGTTCATAACTGTACACTTTCATGTCGTATTCATAACGAATGTAGCTTCCTAGATCGTCGTATTGTTTCTAATAATAGGTGATATTTCACATTATATCACTCGTAGATTTCTTCACCTAAATATATATTTCTTCTTACAAAAAGAACGCCCAAGTTCATTTTAAACAAAATGAATTTAATGAAAGTCCTAGACTAAAAGTCTGAAGTCTTGAATAAAAATCGAAATCGTAGAATAATGACTTCCTTCAAGATTTTCCCAATGGTAAATAAATTTCTCAAACAGCTGACTTCAGTTCAGAAACTGAATCATAAAATACTTAACAAGTATAGATGATAAACTGGAAGCCTCCGTGGCTTAGGCGGCAGCACGCCTGCCTCTCACCGCTGGGTCCGTGGTTCAAATCCCGGTCACTCCATGTGATATCTGTGCTGGACAAAACGGAGGCAGACAGGGTTTTCTCCGGATACTCCGAATTTCCCTGTCAATTTTCATTCCAGCAACACTCTCCACTATCATTTAATTTCATCTGTCATTCATTTAAGCATTGTCCCAGAGGAGTGCGTCAGGCCTCGGCAGCCGGCACAGTTCATATCCTCGCCGCTATATGGGGGCTTCATTCATTCCATTCCTGACCCAGTCGGAGACTGGAAGCAAGCTGTGAATTTTCATTTTCAGATGATAAACTGACTTTCATCTTATACAGATTCGAAGAATAAAATTTTTTAAACATCGAATCAAAAATACCTAAAACAAATATGGAGAACTGTTGTTCCGAAATGCCATTAAACACACTCAAACAAAATAATAATGGAAAACATCTCTACCTTGGTCTTGTAGAACATTGAAGTTCATTGTCGGGTATCAGAAAACACCCAACTGGATCATCATCCAGGTATAATTTGTTGAAATCAAACCCAGTCCCCTCCATCGGATACGAGCTTCCTCGAGAATGGAAAGGATTCCTTATCGGCATATTCGTCTCCTCCTTGTATCGAACCTCGTTCCTCGGACTTGAGTTCCATCTCGAACCATCATTGGGCTGACATAGTTTGTCCTCCGTTGATGCTTCTTCAATCGCCGACATCTCTAGAAGTTCTTCCATCATTATTGAGGAATATATTCTGGATGGCATCATCGTTACAAAATAAATTCGTAAGTTGAATGTCGATTCACTATCGTAGATGGTAAAGTTCATTTGGTTGGTCAATGATAGATTATATCTGCTCATAGTCGAGAATGAATGTACATTAAAATACATTAAATGTACTGGATGGAAGTGTACTTAATGCATCATGTTGCCTCGGCATTCTAGTTATCTGGATGTTATAGATCTTCCCATTGTTTCTTAACGTTGCTCCATTGTTGCTATCACAACTCTGTCTTGATATATCCCATACGCGCAATAGTTTAATACATCATCACACACATACTTAAAAAGTCATAAACCAATTCCCCTTCATAATTGTCTGTATCCATCATAATGTTCATACACAATTAAGTCACAATGTTCATACAATATCACTGTATTTACTTCGTGCTGAAACGTGGACTTGCTTGGGTTGAAGTCGCACTGCACTAAAATGATATTCTCCGCTCGGAGTTGAGTAACTTTTTCTGACAACACAAAGTCTCAAATATCTCTGAAAATACTCGATGGATTTTAATGAATCTTCTTGTGGATAAGTCAAATGGAAACACTTCTATCTCGACAACGTCGAACACTTGTCCGCTATTAAGTAAAATATCCACCGCTCAACTTCACCTAGTTTGATGCGGGGCTCTCGAAAATGTTGGCCGGTAACACCGCTGCCTATTGTGTCACGTAGGACCTCACACTGTATCACGTCTACGGGAATGAACTACTTCCGGACGATACGTCTTGTCGCTATGAAGTCAGTCGAGAGAAGAACTCTCTTAGCTCGCTCCTTCAACTCGTCTGAAATTCGCGCCATTGTTAATCCCGCGTAGTTAGTGGCGCATACTTGTAATAATCCTTATTACGGTAAAATTCTTCCGTTTAACGTAATTCAAAATAGTAGTAATATCTTCTTTTAATTTTCTTGATGTTTTCAATGGATTAAAATTGTTACATATGGCTTAAATGGCAAAGTTAATCAAATTAACTAGGTAAAGATCCATGTCTGCTTCCATAAACCCTCCTCTCATTGGCTGAAAGCATATAGGGTATCCAATGATATATTTTATAACAATAACTGGTAATATTTCGCGCTATTTCCTTGTTGCTATGCACTTTTCAATGATCTAGAATATTCTGGGCGTCTCTGATCACGTTATGGGTTTCTCCCATAGCTTGCGTTCGCTAACTAATCTCGCCTTGAGCCAACTTCCATGATTTATATCCCAATGTTAAATTGTATCAAGGGCTCGGATAATAACATCATTTTCATCATAAATTATCCAAATTTCGGACTCAGTACAGAGGTGTGTCAACGTTACAAGTCTATTTTGGCACCAGAGAGCATGATACCGTTCACAAAGCCTCCCGCACAATTCACATTTGCACGAGGTTCCATCTGGGACATTAAAAGATTTACTCATGCACACGCGATGGCGAAACCCATGAACCGCAAACCGCGTCAGCGTGCGACGCAGATCATAATTTGCACATCTACATTCGGAGAATATCATTGCCTGGGTCGAATAGAAATCTCCCCATATCTCCCTTTTCTTCTGCTGTAGTTCTGCAAACAGTTATTTATATGCCATGAATTTACACACAAGAGAGCCAATTAGTAGTAAAAGGAGTTATAACTTACCTGTAATGCAATATATCGAACCAATAATCCACTGCAACTCAAATTTTCACAACATATAAGAAACGCGGGATTTCAAGACTCTCAGAGATTATAGCTCTACTAGCCGAAGTACCCGTTCTTCGAACGGTGTTCGGTGTTAACACCAGATATTATCAATTGAGCTACTGTTGCAATGGTTAGCGGTTTGTTATTCCTTCATAAGTTTATCAGAACGGATGTAGCTTTCTGGAAATATCACACACAATGTTAATTTAAGGACCTTAAAATGTGGTTTTCAGAGACAATTTATAGACTCCCGAATTTTGTGTCTCACATTGAGAAGCGCAACATATGCTTTGGTCGTCCTTGGTTGGTTGGTTCTTAAGTTTAGGGGCTGCGACAACGCGGTCATGTAGCCCCGTGTACTTTGGGTGTGTGTAGAATCTGTCTGATAACCGGTGTTAATTGTGATGACTGTATTAGTGTGTGTATCTGTTTTTTAATTTAAATACAGACTGCAACTTAGAATTTTTCAAATAGTTCCTACTTTTGCCGCCAAATGCCACCGTCAACGACTACTAGGCCTAGTTCAGAACTTAGCTACTAGACGCCACCGCAGTTGACTCTTGGCAACGAACGTAGAAACCTAAGAGCGTTGTATACATTCTTAACCTATCCAATTTAGCTTCTAGGATAATTTTTACATTTCGCCTATTTTAGCATGTATTTTGATAAATGTTCCCCTATATCCACCCTTCTACTATATGAAAAGTACGGTGAGGAGTTTCATAAATGATTGGTGTATTGACTCTCGTGGTTACCATACCTAATTTTACGATGTACCAAGCGTCCGAACACGAGTTATAGGCGTACATAAAGATACGGTACACAGAAAGGCAGACAGACAAACAATTCTATTGTCTACAACATATCACCCAGATATCCAAATATGGTTATATCTACCACACAGTATCAAACAAAATCATCCTTAAGATGAACCCGTATTTCGAAAAAAAAAAAAAGATTAGTTAAAATGTGCTCTTAAACTAAATTCACCTAAAGTGTACTTCCTGACGTGAAATAGAATTGAATGCCTTGTAGACGAAACGCAATAAACGTCACATAAAAACTGACCCTCTATGTTGTGTTAGGTCCCCATACACAGGAAGACCCCTTTCATAAATTATAAAGGCTTGTGGTGCATAGAAATTCAGGTTCTTTAGCCTCAAATGACCTAAATTCCTAAAAGCCGCAAAAATGCTGTTTTAATTCAGGAATTTTTGAAAATAATGTTGCTGTTTTGAGATATAATAGATCTTCTGTACTATACATATGCATGAAAAAATTCTAGGCTACCCCTTGACCCCCTTAATTGCCTTGATGAATTATACAGTCTACGTTGGTTCCGTGATAACCTTATAGCCATTTGCAAACTTTCACAGAAATGTAATAAATGGAGTGACATTGCTTCTTACCGAAATAGGTGGAAAGTTGGATGCCACCCCCTTGAGATAATGTTGTCATGGTTACCGATTTGCATTCCTTCATTAGTTTGTTAAAAGAAATTAGTTTTCTGGGAATAAACCTATTACTGAAACTGTTGGTTTTAGAGCCTTATAATGTAGTTTTCGAGGACCCTTTAGGGCCCCCGAGTTTTGTATAGCTCTATTTAGAGATAGGGTTACTACGAAGTTTTGAAAGTCGCTAATAGGCGGTAGAATATACTGTATTTGAGAAATTTTGAAGAAAATTGGCTCCAGGACATGATAGCAACGTATGAAATTAATACATATGAGTTGATGCCTCGCTGTCACAAAGTAATACTGTAGTCACAAAGTAACCCCCGCTTTACGTAGTTTGAAAAGTATAATTAAATAAATAATTCAATTTAAAAAAGTCCTCTCGGCACGCCGGAAGGCGGAGGTAGATTTCACCGGACAAACTTGGGGATAGGCGAAAATAGGCAGAATATGCAGGTTTTCGTAGAAGGAACAGACCGCATTTATTGCGATATAGTATTTTATAATTAGAGCTTAATTAACTTTGTTTTTCGTCATTTTATGCATATTTTAAACATTTTATTGTCATTTGGGGTCCATTTTTATGCTTGTGGTCACACTGTCCTTATGCAAGGTTTCGACACTGATGTGTAACTATGTAACGGTCTGTTACTTCTTCACGCAAAATTATATTTCCCGTAGAGATTTTGGTTGGTTCCCCACTTTAGGGGCTGCGACAACGCGGTCATGTAACCCTGTGTACTTGGGGTGAGTGTAGAATCTGTCTGATAAACGGTGTGAATTGTGATGGCTGTATTCGTCTGTAATTCAGGTAAGGACTGCAGACGGTCAATTTCAAGCAGTAGTTCCTAATGTTGCTACCAGATACTACCGTCAACGACACCTAGCTGTGGACTTGGGTACTAGATGCCACCGCAACCAGGAACTCGCAACGAACGTTGGAACTTCCCCTCCAAAGGAAAGCATACTGAGGGATTTTTAGCGCTCTTAGAAAATCCGACGACTTCGGCCGGCTTTGAACCCGCGACCTTGGGCATAGAAGTTCAGCATGCTACCAGTTACGTCACCGAAGACGCTTCACAATTAGTCAGATGGAAATCTGAATCTGATATCGAGCAAGTACATTGTTATGTCAACGTCCGATGGCTCATCCGTCATCAATTTAGTAGTGTTGCCATGGCAACCTCTGATAGCTCTTGGCATTTTCTTATAATTCCGAAATAATTTTTCTCATCCCTTGGCGTAATGGTGGGTCATATCAAAAATCCTTTCAGACAAAAGTTTTAGGTAATTATTAGGGGAATACTGTCCATTTCGTACGGTTTTGATATTGTGCCTATTAAGAGAGATATGATTAATGTTTCCCGAAAAACCCACTTTTTCCCACCTCTTTGGTCAATGGTTGTGCTACAAAGAAACTCTTCAAACAAAAATTTTTGGGATTTATCCAACACATAGTATGAACTTTGAACGGATTCGATATTTCACATATTAAGAGAGTTATAGCAATATTTCACTTTTTCGGAAAAAAAAAGCCCCCCATTTTTACCCCCTTCGACCGATTTAGCCCAGTAACGAATTCCAGCGAGATTTTATAGGTATACATATTCGATAAAAAATTCAAAGTGATTGGTACAAAATTACGGCAGTTATCGTGTCCACAAAAAACTGATATACATATATACACACACACATATATATATATATATATATATATATATATATATATATATATTGAACCCTTGCGAGAAGCTTTTTATGAGACTCTTTTCTTCGGGTTGTGTGCGGTTCATAACATCGTTGCTAAATTTACGCTTCTACAAGGTGCAAGGTAACATAATCCAAATGTGTGACAGAAAGAACAACAGTGAAGCCAAACTAAATAAAAACAAATTTAATTTCAGAATAAAAAAGGACAAATATAACAAAACACAACAAACACCACGAGGGAACACCCTCTTAAATCTACACCCAAATTTAGAGTATGAAGCAAAGACTCATCTCAGAGTGATGTCAAAATAAAATTACAGGTCCTGAAATATGGCCTGTCTCATCTAAAATCATGTGTGAGTGTAATATGACGAGCGTGCAATCTGGGAGAGTACTGGGTGCTAGATTTGTTGCCATCCTGCGACTGCCGTCAGGCTACAAATCCGCACCTCGGATAAATTAGCGATGGGAACTTAACACTACAGATAATATCAATACACACACCCGACACTCGCTAACCTTCAGTAATTACAACAATGAAGATTTCCGGCGAAATCTAGACCAGCGTGCTACAGCACACAACTACTGCCTCAACAAGGACTTTTTCAATGAAACACAGGAGTGAGTAACGTGACCACGAAACAACAACAAAGAATGACCGCATGTCATTTACTCTGAACAACACAACAGGGTGTCACAAGAAAATTACACCATTAAATGATTAAATAAACATATGCTTAAAAGCAAGACAATTCTATACAAGAAACATACATCTGGACGTCAGCATGGTAATACCGCTTCGGCGTAGCGAACTGATCCCCTTAGTGTCATATCGCTCTTTAAAACAAAACAATTAAGCCATCTCTCTAAGTAGGTCATGGCCTAACCGCTTCCTTACCCCCACACAGGTGTCCAGACGATACCAGAGATCAGCGCTCAAAGTGGAACTGTTATCTTCTATCATAATCAACCCAGCGTGCACAATATCCCAGAGCCAGCGCTAATCGCCTGGTTCCCGAGATCCACGAAGAATACATAGCTGTCACCATAGCTCAACTGTGTGTGTGTCGTAAATAAATATCTCATCAATTCCACCTGGAATTGTAAGACCCATATTTCACTGGCAGAGGTCCCGCAGGCATCACTCTCCGTAGTAAAAAACAACATTGCAGCAGTCAGAGGGCTAGCCTAGAGCAATCCTCCCGCGCAGAATAATCACACCACGTGATACACGTAGACACATAGGCACAATAGACACACACAAGAATCACACGCTAGGGTTGATTACACCTGAAATAAAATACACGAATATTTTCCACACTCACTGCGCCTGATCTGGTATTCTGGCCAAGAATTTAATCTCAAAGGCAACTATAAAATATGACATAAAAGAACGGACGGTTCTTTACAACAATCAAAATACTGCGACATGACGATTCAAAAAAAAACTTGTTCAACCAAAGTCCTAATCAAATACAAGTTCCCCCCCCCCCCTCTGCTATTTTTAACTGTAATTATAAAAGCACTACTTATCTGCCGACGCCGCATCCATGCTTAGGCTACGCCAAACCAAATATGTGCGTACACGAGTACACAATTAAAATGTACAATACAATAATTAACGATGGCCACGCTTCCCCACGCATTTACATATTTCAGTGTCGGTGCACTACGTTACTAAAAAAAACCAACACACTGAATACAAAACAATCACGAAATTAAATTATTTACAACAATAGTTCCCATGCCTAAATATCTATAAAGAATAAATTCAATATTTGTACTCATCCAAATTACTCGTCACATCAGCGGATATCCCCCGCCATGGCCCACTATGGATCTTAACCGGCCATCTCACACATCTTCGTTGGTTGCAGGAACATCACTCCAACAGTCGACCCAAAGTTCGTCATCTTGCTGCTGATGTCGGTGGTGAAAACAAAGTTCAAATTAAATTATCTCTCCTATTCCTGCTATAATTGCAATAGAGCTACACAATCACTCTTTGTCCTGCGCAATTATTAAGACGTCGATACTGTCCCTAGAATAAGCATTTTGCTAATTTCACACGCAAATATTTTCTAAATTTTTACAATTATATTTACACACGGATCTCAAACAGAGTCCACAAACTTGAAACATCTCTCAATCGAGATCGAAGGCAAGTGTTTAAAATTGTTCGTAGTACTCGGCTACTTTAAAATAAGAACGTGGTTGTAGCGCACCGCTACATCAAGGTATGAACATGGTCGCTAACACAGACATCTTATTTATACAATCTGGCCAAAAGTGTGGTAGAGGGGACATTTTTTTAAAATATATTTTGAACCAAACATCGTAGAAACTTGCGGCTAGTGTCAAACTTCAGCATTTCTTCTGAACGTCAAAATGATGCCTCGCGGAATAAAATTGCATCGATGATTAATTAGATACCGCATTCGCGGGCTTTTCAGAGGGTACGCCACGATGATGCCGAGGTTGGCGTGGTTGAACGTGATTCGTCCACCCAAACGTAAAATCGTTGAGTACAGTAGGTCGTTTCCCCCAGATGCCAGCACCCTCCTCTTTCTTTCCTTACTGCTCGAGCTAGCTAACAAAGGCTAGAGCTTCGAGGTCACGGCCATTTACCTCTCTTCCAGGAAAATGTTTAATTCTGTCAGGCGCGCTCAACTGCCCTCTTCCTTGCGACATCTAGCTTGCACTCTGCTTCAACTGACTACGGCCATAATGCAGTATATAAAATAAATATATGAAAAATTATTCTAATGCAATAAAGAATAAGGGTTCAATATATATACATAAATTATATATAAACTTTTGAACTGACGGTGGTTTTGGGGTCTGGGGGATGTGAAACGCGAAGATAAGTCGAAATTTTCCGGAAGTCGAAACATGGGACCCATTGCAATAGTTAGCTTTCTAATGAAATCTACCTAAAACATCCATGGCGTGGGGTCTCTCCAACCGCGGGACCCTGGGCCGTCACCCTCCTCGCACCTCCCTCCCTTCCCGCCACCGCCCCCTAGATCCAGCCCTGGCCAGCATTTTACGGGTTGCAGGAAGGATATACTGTATTTTCATTGAACATTGCATTCACATGTTTCAGGCTAACATATTTAATGCCAGAACTCCCTTGGTTATCTCATGTTTTCGTCTGACCCCAAAGCTATTTGGGTAATGTTTCTGGGGGCTAGAGTAGCCTTTCTTTTCCTGCCTCTCATGCCCCCTCCTCGTTCTTATATCCTCATTCTCTAGGGACTGGAACTCTGAACTGTGATATGATTTACACATTAAGTAACGCACATTGTATGTGTACAATATATTAATAAAAAGGAACAATTCCCTCAGAAGAGTAATTTTTGTTGCAACAAATACACTTTATTAGAGTCGAACTTCAGAAGGAAATTTAGTGATTGAAGTTAAAGTGGAAAAATTAAAATGTTGCTCAAATAATCCAAACAAAACACCTTCTGAAAAAGCAAAATATATAAAAGAAATTCTTGATATCCATCCTTTAATGGAATAACCCTATGGATGATTTGTTTATTGTTGTATCCATAGGGGCAGATGACCTTGCTTTTCCTCCCCTTTAAACAACCAACTGATGAATGTATGTAGGCTATATACCGGTAAATGAAGTAAATGGAAGTTTCTGAAGTTTGCATACCTATGCCTAAAACATTGAAAAGAAAAATAGTTTAGAAGT
Organism: Meconema thalassinum; assembly: GCA_946902985.2. Lineage (NCBI taxonomy): Eukaryota > Metazoa > Arthropoda > Insecta > Orthoptera > Tettigoniidae > Meconema > Meconema thalassinum. The sequence continues at coordinate 1,005,829,980 of OX336388.2, forward strand.
TAATAGCCTACCCAACAAGCGAATTTTTCATATTATGCTGAAATCTACTATAATAGCCAACTTTTTTCTATTAAAGCGCGTTGAAATTAAGATTCCCTGTAGGCCTATATCACTTCACTTCTCCTGTAGATTGTAGCCTGCCATGCATTTTGACACAAAGAAATGATGTATAATGACAGCTTACACCAAATGTCTTCGTTTTCATTTATAACAGCTCGTGATAACAATTTCCCATCGGAATTAGGGTGTTAATAAACCCAAGTAAGCATCCTTTCAACGAACACGCCATGCAGCTTGAGCGATGTACGCCCCTCCTACCAGGCAAATGTGATCGCAAAGCAAACGGCCTCAGTTCAGCCGTGATAGTAGCAATGGATGAAACGATGCCACCATTAATAAGGGCTATTATTTTACCTGTGCATTTCCTTACCGTCGGTGTAATTTAGATGGCGGTACTGAATTTAATTATATCGGCATCTTTTGCAAACACATAACAAGCTGTAAATAAACAATGTGCACAGCATACACAGGATATTGGATTCAGTCGTGTCAGTATTTTAATGCTACTAAAACTGAGCAATTTTACTACTACCCGTATTCTACTTGTTATTTTCAAACAGCTTCGATTGCAAAAGTAATGGTACGGTACAAAAAAAAAAAAAAAAACCAGATTCTTTCCTCCATGGTAGTGACATAACGAATAGAATAAGAAGTGATATCACTGTCCTAGTACGCCTGGTCCGCCGCAGCGCAGCGCTGGCTCCGATATGTGATGTAAGTTAGCATTGGCGCTTACGAGACTTTTAAAACCTTGCGACCTGTTTTACATATTAAAACACCGCAAGTTATCCTCATAGGCGCTAATAAGTTCGACATCTCCGCTTACTTTACTGTGCCCAATTATAATTTAATAAGTCGTCTCCTGTAATAGACCAGTTTCGACAATAAGCGAAGACAGAGAGCAAGTTCAAAATGCAATTAGTTTTGCCAGCTATCGGTAAATTTAAAAAAATAACGGAAATATTAACCTCGCTATCAGAAAGGATTTTTTCACGTTGTTACAAATTTTACATTCCCTTAACAGACTTGCAACACAGAAAAAAAGCCGTACGAACGCAACTTTCAACTTTACCGTAGATTACTATAAATTTCAATAATAACCGTAAATTTCACTCCACAAACACCAAAATCATTAAACTACCATCATTTCAGAAGAACTTATCATTAAACAGACATAGAAGGCATAGTCATGACCCCTTCATAGAGTAGGCTATTGTCTAAAACTGATCACGCCTCCTTCAGCATTGAAAATGAAAATCCACATCCTGCTTCCAGTCTCCGACCGGGTCAGGAATGGAATGAATGAAGCCCCCATCTAGCGGCGAGGATATGAACTGTGCCGGCTGCCGAAGCCTGTCGCACTCCTCTGGGGGCAATGATTAAATGAATGACAGATGAAATGAAATGATAGTGGAGAGTGTTGCTGGAATTAAATTTTGACAGGGAAAACCGGAGCACCCGGAGAAAAACCTGTCTGCCTCCATTTTGTCCAGCACAGATCTCATTTGGTCTCATCCCTTTCTTCACAGAAGTAGTCTTTAATGGCTCAAGAGCATTTTTATGTGGAACAGAATAGTCTTTCAATCGCCAGTTGGTTCTTGGGAGAAGTAATACTTCCTTCCCTTCTATCACAAATTTGTCGAATTTAACAATTAAATCTTCTGAAAAGTGAGCATCACAGATGTATGACTTTTCAGTAAGTTCCCTATCCTTCCCTGGTATGGCCCCTTTGCACTTGATAAAACGTTCCTTATCTTTAGGAGGGTTGAAAAACCGTCTGACCTCTTTAGAGTTCCCATTAGCTAGATCTGCATCCTGGTACAAAAGAGCAAGGCATCTTCACTACTCACATTAAGCACTCATGAAAATGTAAGGGCTAAACTGCTGTTTACTTACATTAAATAACAATAAAATTAACACACGAAGATAACGTCAACACGCGACAAGAAATTAAACTCCATTTCAGTTAATGCTTGCTACAATAGCATTTCAGGTATTAATACTATGAAGTAATAGTGTAAGCACTTGTATATCAATAAAGGTTTGCACAGAACTCCTCCAAAACACTCCGACCGATTAAATACTTAATATATCGCTCATAAACACATAAACATATGTGGAAATGAACAATCTCAAGTCGACTGTAGCGCTGCGTAGCGGCGAGAGCCAACCCGATCCGTATTCATTACATGCTATTGAGGGAGAAGAGATCACACTTTATATTTCTATGCGTTATGGTAGTGAATTGAGTTTATTATTAGTGTAGCATAATTTTTCTCTAAATCCCCTAAAATAACATAATTTTCAACACTTGGTACTTGTTCCATGATACTGCCGTGTTGGCAACACTGCACTTTAGATGCAATATCCGCTTCCTGTCTTTTCCGATTCGGCGTGCTGCGAGTGTTGGTAGGGTTTTGTGAATGTGTGTCAGGTATCCATTTTAATCTATTTCTTACGGAAATATAAAAGCATTTCAATATGTCGGAGACATTGCAGCTTAGAGGGACATTGCGTGGACACAATGGCTGGGTTACACAAATCGCAACGAATCCTAAATATCCAGAGATGATTTTGTCTTGTTCACGAGGTGAGTGATTTTATGTAGCCACCTGGCTTTGCCGTTCCGGATTAGTTTTTGGTGCTAATTTATTTTGCTTTCCCTAATTTCAGACAAAACCTTAATCGTTTGGAAGTTAACGAGGGAAGAAACCAACTATGGTATTCCTCAGAAGCGTCTATATGGCCATTCACATTTCGTAAGTGACGTGGTTCTCTCATCAGATGGAAACTACGCCCTTTCTGGTTCTTGGGACAAAACCCTTCGTCTCTGGGACCTTGCTGCTGGCCGAACTACGAGGAGGTTTGAAGATCATACCAAGGTGTGGCGGAGAATTTAATATGGAAGCTTTTTTTTATTGATATTTTTTTTATAAATTTGGAAGAGTGGATGTCCTGTGATTCGTAAGTATGGATGTAGAAGTAGTGTGTTCCGTATCAAGCTGAACAATCCTTTTCATGAAGTTTGATCAATTCTGGGAGTTTCACTGAAGATTGCTCATGTTATCTTGTCAATCATTACCATATGTTGCCTGCAGGAGGAACGGATTGTTAGCTGGATTAAAAATACTAGGCTACTCGAATCTCAGATTTCATGCTCTGTGGCTTTTGTCACTATTGTTTTATCCGGTGAGGTTTGGTTTGGGTATAATCTATATGCTGCATGGGGAGTTCGATTTCATTTGTGTGTATTATTTCTATGGTCTGGAAACAAACGGATAGCCGGAAGTTCTCGTGGAGTATAATGTGAGATACAACTATACTCTTCTTATTCCGTGGAAAAATGCTGCTATCTGGCGCGCAAATAATGAACTAATAATAAAAAAAGACGGGTAACGACGGATCGTTACCCTGTCTGTTTTCGCAGGACCCGTGGGTACCGATAGATCGTTACCTTGAAAGCCAAAGGGTTAAAATCCGAAAAATTTTCTATAGAAATGGCCAATGTTACTAATATACAGGAGTTGAATATTTTATCGCTAGAGTGTGTTGCTAGATTTTTTCAGAGTGCCAACGTTATTGTTTCCAGACCGATATTTTCATCCAGACCAATGTTTTTCGTCCAGGCCAAGAAAGGTTAGGTAGCGCGGGCCGCGTTATGCTAATATAAACACCCCTGGTTTTTGTCACGCACAGTGGGGGTAGTTCTGCATCAATAATCTTTATCCAGGCCAATGGTTTTGCCTAGTAGTACAATCAGTAAGTTGGCAGCATTACGTAATCAAACATGGCGACGTGCTTTTTGACAAGTTTATTTCTTGAAAGTTAATGTTGACAATTTCCTTATTTTGGAAGTGTTTATGCGGCGTTTGTTAATGGCAAATGGCTTAAATAACGTGGCAGAGTTATTACAAACCATTTTCAGAGGGCTATTAAGTAAAATAACGCACTTTCGAAACGGGCAACGTATACTACACGAGAGTTTTCAGGGTGATATTGCGTATTGAAATTACGAACCCTTGTTACTACTGAACCTCATATGTGCTGAAATTCGTAAATGTGTTTTATTTCTTGCTATTCTAACAGGCCTAACTCCAAAATCATCTGCGAAATTACTTTTGTATTGGAGGAACTCCTAAAGTACACGGAGTGAACCGCCATGAAGAATGTAAACCTTTTCATTAATTGTGAATGTAAGTGGAACGTGGATTATACACTTGCAGCAGACATGAATGTGGCTTTTACATCTTGTGTCCTCGTTTTGTCTTCAGGGTGATATTGCGTATTGAAATTACGAACCCTTGTTACTACTGAACCTCATATGTGCTGAAATTCGTAAATGTTTTATTTCTTGCTATTCTAAAAACCGGGCACCATATTTCTACAGCGCTTTCATCTCGTTCAACTGTCAACAAGGTGCACTCTTTATCGGGACGCAGTGATGCGCACACATTGTTGCCAACATGTGAGATACAAAATCACTGTTGATAAAAAGAAGTGAAATACAAAATCACTGTTGATCAAAAAAAATATTCATTGTGACGTATTAGGCTGTAACCATTGTCAAAAGTCATTGATCTGGGCCCTTTAGGCTGTAACCATTGTCAAAAACCCTTGGATTGGACGAAACGGTTAGAAGGTTGAGGGCAGCTGGCGGGGCACGGTTGACTCGCAAACATTGATCTGGGCGCGTGAGGCTGTAGGCTAACCATTGTCAAAAACCATTGGATTGGATAAAACGAAGGTTAGAAGGTCGGGGCCAGGCCGCGTGCAGCCAGCGAGGCACGTTGACTCAAAACCATTTGTCTGGGTGCGTTAGGCTGTAACCATTGGATTGGACAAAACAAAGGTTAAAAGATTGGGGGTAGGTGCGGCTTGTCTGTCTTTCATAGTACCGTAAGCGCGAGGTTGGCAGTACTGTCATGGTACTGTTTTGATAGCTATCGATGAGAACAGGCGCTGACAGCTATAATTTTCGCTATAAAAGTAGTGTACCTATTTGGGTTGGCTGGGTGGGTCCACAGACATCGGAGGAGGGAATATCTACTAAAACATCGCTCCCTGATTTAATTCCCAGCATTTTATAAGGTATTTTGGCTAAATCATGTATTGTAGAGAATTTTATCGCGCGTTCTACCTTCATTCAATGCTACCACATTTTTCTATAGAAACTGGTAATATCTTGGATGGAGTTTAATCGTGGCCTTCTTAAAGTGGGGAGGCCTTACACAAGGCTACACATTAAAACTACAGAACAGGAGACCAAGCCGTCGTAACTTTCAACAGGGCATATTACTGAAAATATAGTATGTATGATTGACAAACCTTTCTCGGAGATGTTGGAAGTCGTTTTACTTTCTCAATTGCCACTGCTGCACCTGAATAATTCCTTTTAATTGATTATTTACGAAAATAATGCTTTTAGCATTGTCTTCATTTCACTATGGACTCCATCTTGGACACTACGTCATGTGACACCCGAAAAACTAACACGTTACCAACATGTCCAATACAAAATTCACCATATGACACGTAAAGTTTGAAATTGTTACAAATTTCCACTAAGTTAAGCACTGTCTTGCGGAAAATTACTGCTAGTACCACAAGCAAGGGGGTCTGGGGCATAAGCCCCAGGTTAGGTTTGTTTTTGTATGTAAAACATTAATAAGATAGAATTTATGGCCGCTACTAGGTTAGGTGATGTCTCAGTCTCACTCATGGCTGTGATTATATGCAAGCTACTGAGGTATGGGTGGTGCTTGGTAATGGCATTCAGGGCACAGTCAGTACCTGTGAATGCTGTGAAAGGTTCTACTCATAGGGTTAGGACTACTGTTCTGATTCAGTAAGGAAAGCAATGGCAAACTACCTCACTCCTCTTCTTGCCTAGAACGCCTCAAAATAGAGCTGCCTTGGGTTTTTGTGGGTATCTACTCACATAACGTAACGGCGGTGCTTTTGAGGATCCAACCAGCCTTCCGGCTGACTACCTAACAGACAGACTAGGTTAGGTACTGCCTGGTCGAAAATTACTGCTAGTACCACAAGCAACGGGGTCTGGGGCGTAAGCCCCAGGTTAGGTCTGTTTTTGTATGTAAAACATTATAAATACATAAATAAACACTGACAATTGGCGCAATTTTTCATTACATTACTTTATCGACGCTCTTTTGTTTACTCGTTATATACCCGATGTGAAATAGTAACAAATGCGTGGGGTTGGCATTCCTGACTTAGTAAGCAAGATGGCTATAAAAGACTTCATTTCTGCTATATAAGTCGTGTATCTATTTGGGATGGCTGGGCGGGTTTATGGCAGCGGACGAGTCAACATCTATTATTTTAACATCTCCGGATACCATTACTAAAGGTACTTCGGCAAATTTCATTACCTACATTTTTTTATACCTTTGGTCTCCTGTTCTGTAGTGCTACCGATTATTGATGCGTGACTACCCCCACTGTTGAGTAACAAAAAAACAGGGGTGTTGATCTAATAGCCAAAGGGGCCCTCTACCTAACCACCAATGGTCTGGACAAAAATATTGGTCTAGGCAAAACCATTGGTCTGCCGGAAGCGACGTGTCACGTGGGGTATGACGTAGTGTCCGATGTCAATGTAAAATGGCGGATGTTGTTCAAATGAACACGACCAAAAATGCTTTATTTACGTTGAAATTATATTTCCGGTGTAGGCAGTGGGAATTCAAACAAAGGTATGTAAATCATAAATGATATATTTTCAATAAGCTATCTTGTTAAAAGTAATGAAAAGGGAGGATCTTCTAGTGACAACTTTTAATCATTTTATCGCTAGAGTGTGTTACTGCACTTTTTTGTGCTGGTTTTGGTGCTTAATTCAAAAGTGGAATAAGGCTTTACATACTAACACAAATCTAATCTGGGGCTTATACCCCAGAACTCCTTGATTATAATGCATACCGGTACCTGTTAAGTTTTCCGAACCTGTGCCGCTAGGCTCGCGGATGCGCCGATTGCGCAAGCTATATTTCCCCGTGCACGACCTCAAGGAAATGCATACTGAAGATACCTTCAGTGGTACTTTATACATCGGTTCAACGTTTATTTTTGGCATCAAGAAGAGTTCAGTTTTGTGTGAAATATTTTTCTGTATTTATCGGAAACCGGACTTTTTTGCTAGACGTTTATTCGCGTTAACTTCCGAAACTCAACAGAAACCTCTTAATTTGTGTATCTCAAATTGAAGTCCAGAAATAACGCGAAATAATTTATTGTCGCAATCTTGCGAAATGATAGTTTCAAAAAATTATCGCAAAATTGCTTCGAAATACATAAACTACGGTATATTTTAAAAATCTATCAGTCTAGTGAATTTGCGTCATGAAGTGTGGTTGATTGGAAACTCCGTTATGTCTACTTTTCCTTCGAACTATGGTTCCATTGGATATATAATCTAACCGGTAAAGGCTGGTTCACAATTGGCCCGGGAAATAGAACCAAAACGAGAACGCGAAGCTTCCCGGAGCCCCGGTTCACAATTGGCCCGGGAACGTGAACTTGTACATGAGCGCGCGATGAGCTATAGCGAAATAATATTAAAACAATCAGCAAGCGCCCACTAATAAACACAAATTACACAACTGAAATGCTTCAGAGGATTATAATAACTTTATTAAACACACATTGTGCACTTTATAGTGAAGCAAGTTTAGAAAGCGCATTCACAAGTTATGTTTACATCGCTGGCTACTCCTTCCGTACTGCGCATGTGCATGTACAACGTTTCTGATTGGCTCCGGGAAGCTCCGAGAACGTCAAACATGAAACTTGACCATGTTTCCCGTTGGCCTTCCCGGGCTACTATTAGCTTCTCGTTCCCGGAGATTGGTTGTGAGCCGACCCATAAGGTAGCGTGCATTTCAACTTCCTTCTCGTTCCCGGGCTATTGTGAACCGGGCTTTTCTCGAAAACTTGTACAATTTGAATTCGAAAGAAAATGTGCCCTCTTGTCGGATTATTGGTGCAATCCTCTCTGAATAATTCATAATAACCGATACCTACTTCGAACGTTCATCCTCCAAAGTCACATCCTCAAGACGGCCGGCTGACAGCACGACTTGCCTGCGGGAATCTCGCCAAACGGACCACGATCGACGCCAGTTGCGTAAAATTATAAAACCCGTTCCCATCCGCGAACTTGTGTCCTCAAGAACTGCGGGAATCACGGCGCCGATCATACATCATGTACATAACTGCTCGTGAATTTTAACCATGCCCAACCTCGAGTTCGCCTCCGCCATTCTGCTAAGACAGATAGAGAGGCAGACAATCGTTGAATGGCCGGATGCGGTGCCGATTGCATAATATCCCGTTCTCATTGTCAACCACGAGGACAACGTGAATACAGTAAAGTGACAACGTGAATCTCGTAAAATGCCTGAGAACGGCAGCGATTGTGATGCATCGCGATATTTCTCCGCATTGTCAAATGGACAGCAAGCGGTGCCGATTAAGTAATAATAACTTACCATATTTTTCCGTGCCCGTCCTCAAACGACAATAGAAATCTCGTCGAACGACCAAAAGTGACTGATTACGTAATCACGATTTTTCTCAGTGTTCTATCTAAAAAACTACCGATAGCGCTGCACACCGTGAGAACATGTGTATAAGAAAAATTGAGTAATGAAATTAGCCTAAGTACCTGTTGTAATGGTATCTGGAGATGATAAATTAATAGATGTTGACTCGTCCGCTGTCATAGACCCACCCAGCCATCCCAAATAGCAACACTACTATATAGTTGAAATGAAGTCTCTAGAAGACATCTTTCTCACGAAGTCAGGAATGCCAACCCCACGCATTTCATACTATCTCGCACCGGGTATACAAAGAAACAAAAGAGCGTCGATAATGTAATATACTCATCATCATCATCTTGCACAGTTTCCAGCCACTGGCCGGGTCTGTTTGGAACACAAGCCTCTCCAACGTCTTCTGTCTTCCCACCATCTCTCAGCCTCCACCCTTGTCCAGTCTTCTCCTCTCTTCTTCACGCTTTCTTCCACCCCCTTCAGCCACCTGTCTCTCGGTCTCTTTCCTTCCCACTTCGTCTCGTGTATCCTCCTGGGTATCCTCTTCTCCTCCATTCGTTTTACATGTCCATACCATCTAAGTCTAGACTTCTCTATACCATCCTGTAATGGTTCCTCCTTCATTAATTCTCTGGTCCTCTCATTTCTTATTCTGTCCATCTTTGTAGCTCCAATACTGCTTCTCAAGAACCTCATCTCACTGGCCTGTATTTTGCTCTTCTCCCTTCCTTTCATAACCCAGGTCTCCGAGGCATACGTCAGGATAGGGACATAGTACGTCCGATATATGATCTTTTTGCTGTTCTGAGGGACATCCTTGCTCCATAACATGCTTCTCACACTCCTCCGAAATGCTTCTGCCTGCCTCCCCCGCTCATTTATTTCTCTATCGTTTCTTCCATTCTCTTGTATCAGGCTTCCTAGATACTTGAAACTCTCCACTTTCTTCAGCTGTTCCCCACCAATTGTTATTCCCGTTGTGGTTCTTTCCTTCTTCCTTGTTGTGATCACCATCTCACTCTTATTTATGCTAAATTTCATTCCATATCCTTGTATTATTCCTTCCCACACGTCCAACTGTTCCTGTACCTCCTCCTCCTTGTTTCCCCAAATCATCAAATCATCTGCAAACACCATTGCTTTCATCTTTCCTTCCCCAATTACTTGTGCCACTCGGGTCATTATGTCATCCATCACCACAATGAAAAGTAACGGTGACAAGGCACTTCCTTGTTTCAGGCCGTTTCTCTGTTCCAACCAGTCTGATCTCTCTCCTCCCACTTTCACACAGCTCACGCTTCCCTTGTACATCTCCTTTATCCTCTTTATAGTCCATTTCTCTACTCCTCTATCCTCCAGGGACTTCCACACTTTGTTTCTGCATACACTGTCATATGCTTTCTCAATATCCAGGAAGGCCATCAGTAGATCTGTTCCATACTCATAGTGCTGTTCTTGTAACTGCCTTACAGCAAAAATCAAATCCACTGTGGACCTTCCTGCTCTGAAGCCATGTTGTTCTTCCCTCATCCCTCCTTCTATCCTTGTCCTAATTCTCTTTTCCAAAACTTTCTCGAAGATCTTTGCACAATGACTCATCAGTGTTATTCCCCGATAGTTTCTGCAATCTGTTCTACTACCTTTCTTGAAGATCGGGACAATTATTCCTTTTTTCCAGTCCTCTGGGGTCTTCCTTTCCTTCCATGCTGTCCTCATCACTCAGTACAACCACTGTATCCCCACCTCTCCTGCTGCTCTCACCATCTCCACACTCAACTCATCCACACCCGGTGCCTTCCCTCCTTTCATCTTGTTCACTGCATCTTCCACTTCTTTCCATGTTAAGTCCTTTTCTGTTTGCAGTTCATCTTCCTCTTCCCCGATTTCTTCCTCCTCACCATCTTTTCCATTCGGGTTCAGAAGTTCTTCAAAATATTCTTTCCACATTTTCTTCAGTTCTTCCCTATTTTCTATCTCTTGTCCCCTTTTGTTCACCATTCTAACATAATCCGTAGGATCCTTCCGCCTCTTAGTTTTTACCATCCCATACAGGACCTTTTTTGTACCTTCACTATCCTCCTTCATCATCTTTGTCCACTCTTCCATCCACTTTCTTCTCTCCTCAGCCACTACTCTCTTCGCCTCCTTCTTTCTTTCCTGGTACTCTTCCCTTGTCTCTACCGTCCTATTTTGATACCACCTCCAAAAGGCTCTATTCTTTTCCCTTTTGGGCCGATAACCTAGATGTTAGGCCCCTTAAAACAACAATTATCATCATTATTATTATTATCTTTTCCCTTACTATATCTTTTGTCTTCTCATTCCACCATGGTGTTTCCTTCCACCTCTTCTTACTACTTGTCCTCCCACATATTGCTTGTGCTGCACCTACTAGTGTCTTCTTAAATCTAGCCCATTCCTCTTCCACCCCTCTTTCTTCATCTGTTGGAATTCCTTCCTTTACCATTTTGAGGTACTCGACCCTTCTATCCCCATCTTTCAGTTTCCATATCCTTATACGTCTTTCCTGGTTCTCAGTCCCTTTCTTCTCCTTACTCCCTCTCAGGTTCATTACCAGCAATCGATGGTCGCTATCCAGGTTCTCCGATGGTATAACCTTGATGTCTGTGATGTTCTTATTTAGTTCTTTCTCATACAGTATATAGTCGACCACCGACTTCCTGGTCAAGTCATCACTGTACCATGTGATTGTGTGGCTCTCTCTTTTCTTAAACCAGGAGTTCCCAACTAGCAGGCTGTTCCTCTGGCAGAAGTCCAACAGTCTCATTTCTTCCGCCCCAACCCTCTGGTCCTAGAACACTCTCATAACCTTGTCTTTCACTTCCTACATGGGCATTGAGATCCCCCATAACAATCATATTTCTTCCGACCAGCTGCTTCTGCAATTCCTCTTCAAACTCCTCCTTCTCTTCAGAGGCGCAGCCTACTTGTGGAGCATACACTTGCACTATTTCTACGGTCTCTCCCCTCAGTGCTACTTTCACTTTCATCATTCTATCACTTATTCTCCTCACTTCTTCTTTTAAACCATCTCGTACTACTACTCCCACTCCATTCCTCTTTCCCTCTTCGTTCCCACTCCAGTACAGTCTATAGTCTTTTCTCAGTTCTCTCCTTCCTTCCCCTTTCCACTTTGTTTCTGCCAATCCCAATAAATCCAACTTCCTTCTTTCCATCATATCCACTATCTCCTCCACCTTCCCCGTCAGCGTTCTTAGGTTTAAAGTTCCAAATCTTAGTCCGTGTGTAAAGCCGTGTCGTCGTCTATTAAATCCATCCTGTCCGAGGCTCGTTCCATTTTTGAAAGCATTTGGTATCATCCACTACTGGCTTGCTGGGCCTATCGTAGCTTCACCAGAGCCCCGTTAGCCGTCACTTTTCAGGGTTCCTGTAGGACCTTCACAGCTACCGTAACGGTCCCGGGGCACACGAAGTCCCCGCTGTACTTTGCCCCTACAGGCGATCCCCTACTTTGTGCCGTTGCCCGTCTCCCACGACGTGGACGAGGGGTTGGACTTATGGGAGACTAATGTAATATACTATTGCGCCAAATCCAACTCGTCAGTCGTACTTTAACCATGGATTGTGTGGCATGTGAAATTACTTCATAAATTCTATCTTATTAATGTTTTACATACAAAAACAAACCTAACCTGGGGCTTACGCCCCAGACCCCCTTGCTTGTGGTACTAGCAGTAATTTTCGGCCAGGCAGTACCTAACCTAGTAGCGGACATAAATTCTATCTTATTAATGTTTTACATACAAAAACAAACCTAACCTGGGGCTTACGCCCCAGACCCCGTTGCTTGTGGTACTAGCAGTAATTTTCGGCCAGGCAGTACCTAACCTAGTAGCGGACATAAATTCTATCTTATTAATGTTTTACATACAAAAACAAACCTAACCTGGGGCTTATGCCCCAGACCCCCTTGCTTGTGGTACTAGCAGTAATTTTCGGCCAGGCAGTACTAAGTCTTTACGTGTGGAATGGTGAATTTTGTATGCGACATGTTGGTGACGTAGTCACATTTCCGTCTGTCGAGTGTCCAAGATGGCGTCCGTAGTGAAACTAACACGATAAAAATTCTTGATTTTCGTCAAAAAACATTATTGAGGTGCGGCAGTTGTAGTTGAGATTGTGAAACGACTCCCAACAACTCCAAGAAAGGTATGTAAATCATAAATACTATATTTTCAATAATATACCTCGTTAAAAGTTACGAAAAGGCATGTTCTCACGGCGTGCAGAATTACCCAACTACCTACGAATCGCGTCAAACGGCTGAGACCAGCGCCGATCGTGTAACGTCTCAATATTTCTCCGTACCTGACTGCAAAGACATAATTCAGTGACGATCACATAATGTCGCATATATTTCTTCGTGGTCTACCGCGGGGACAAAGGAAATCTCCCCAAACGGCCAAGATCAGAGCAACTTCTTGGTAATAATAACTTCTTGTACACAAGACTGCATATTTGCTGAATCTACTCATTTGATATTAAGTATCCATTATTTATTTTTATCTAAATTTTTATGACACCATAAGTGATTCTTATAGACTGCTTTAAACACAGTTCATTGTTGTTTTCCTTCACCGTGCGATGAGCTTCTGTGGTTGCCGACCGCAGACGTATCTTGAATTAAATGGTAGCTAAAAAGTAACTAATTTTTACTTCATCCTTACAGTAGACACCCTGTAAAGTTTATCGATAATCCCGTCTCGCTGATTATCGCTGCATTTATATCGCTCTTTGTGCTTAGACTGTTTGTAAGCGGGAAAGCTTGGCTTTAAGCGGTGCTTGCTGTAGTTCTGGTATTAGTTCAATTGTGTGACAAATTTTTGTGGGATTTAGTGTTTTCGTGATTAATTCAAATAAGAAACTATATCATCAGTTTTCAGAATTTTTGGCAACTGGCACAATGTATTAGATAGTCTCACAACGTTAAATTTTTGCGCTTTGGGATTTTCTGGATTTCTATTTTTGAAAGTTGGCAGGTATGATAATGCAAGAGGTAATTTTTGTCCAGGCATTCTTCTAACCTAGTATCAGCCGATGGTTTCGTCTAACCAAGTAGCGACCATTGGCTTTGTCTCTCCCAACTTCAGTGTCACTAAAGTTTAGACCCAAGGTTGCAGGTTCGAAACCTGGCGCAATCAGCTGGCATTTGAGGGTGCGCAAATGCGAGGGAGCCGTGTCAGTACATTTACTGGCACGTTAAAGATCCCCTTCGGGGCAAAATTCCGGCACCCCGGCGTCTCTAAAAGCCAGTGTAGTTAAAAGGGACGTAAAACCAATAACATTATTATTATTATTAAAGTTTAGAATAGGAGTAATTTTTGTCCAGACAGTGAGTGGTGCAGTCTGTCACGAGCTATGAGATATTGTTGTTCTCTGAAATTTTGCATCTGTGACTCATGCGCAGTGCGTATCCTGTGCACATTCACAGTTGAGTATTTTACGGACTTGTAATATAGTTTCTTCTGGGAAAGAAGAGCTGTTCCCTCTTTATTGAAGTGTCAATTAGATGCACATCCCGGGCACACTATACACATTCGTCTCAATTTATAAGAAAGAACCGCTACTCTGATGAAATAAGTTTGGAAAATTCTTTTGCATAGTGGTTTTAAAATCAACAAATAGGAAATAATTAATTCTGAAATAGATCTGTTCGTGGCTTTTGCACTTCCATACAATTCTGGATGAGACGAAAACGTGGCTTTTACACTTGCATCAGAGTTCATCGTGGAGTTGACATACATTGTTTCATCTTCTCGGGACATTGCCAATTCAGATTAGTAACCGTGGTCACTACTGCACCTGAAATATGTGCTAAATTACGTGAATGTGTCTTTATTTATTGCTCTTTTAACCACTGTCAGCCATTTTCAGACTTTAATCTTGTTCGTCAACAAGGTGTAACAATGGCACACACAGAGGCGCACACATTGTTGCCACTATGTGCGATACCAAATACACCACTCTAATTAAATATTATTGTTGCATGACAAAAACCATTGTCAAAATCCATTGGATTCGACAAAGCGAAGGTTAGAATGGTCGGGTTGAGCTAGCGGTGCACTGTTGCCCAAAACCATTGATCTGGACACGCTAGGCTGTAACCATTGTCAAAAACCATTGGATTGGACAAAAAATTGGCTTACGCTCCAGACCCCTCTTGCTTGTGGTACAAGCAGTAATTTTTGTCCAGATAGTCCAATCTAGCAATGGCCAATGGCTTTGTATCATGATGACTTTATTAAATTGAACTAAAAGTAATTTATGAGCATGCACAACTCTCCATCAAACCTTGCACTTGCAACAACACGTCACTTCATCGGCATGTAATGACTCAGACAGTTGACGAATATGGTGGTAATTCAAGTAAAACCATGAAACAAATTAGCATCAACTTTCGCACGTCATCCGTGACATCGACTACCCTGAAAATTTCCCTTATGCCCGTTCTTACAATCTCCGGTTAAATCTTTACTGGCACTTTTACGGCAAGTTCACTGGAACTTGATTCTTACAATACCCGGTTCATGACCAGGTGAGTTAGCCGTGGTGGTTGACTGATGGCAGTCGCTCACATCTGGGAGGCGAGGTTCGAATCCCCCGCCGGCAACCTTGAAGATGGTCTTCTGTGGTTTCCCATCTTCCTTCCGGGCAAATGCCGGGGTTGGTCCCTAACTATAGGCCACAGCCGCTACCTTCCAACTCCTCGTCCTTACATTCCAACTTCCCTCCTTCCCTCCCCAACGGTACTTGTAGCTCACCCATTGGGTGTCCGTCTCGAAGCAGCTACAAAAACTGGCGAGCCGAACATGTCCTCGGACACTCCCGGCACTAAAAGCCATAAGCTAAAAAAAAAAGCGACGAACTGACAGTAAAATAAGCCGTAACCGGCAGTGAACTTGACCGGAGGATTCTCCTCCCGTAAACTGCTTGACTGCCAGATTTTCTATTATAATCTCGACGACATCTGATAACATCCATCGTCAATATGCCTCGAATTATCCGTAATTTCATGGGTTTCGTAAATGCTGATGCTGTTCATAGGAGACGAAAAGTATATAAGAATCAAAGTGTTTATTACGAGGAGGATCAAGACTTTTTTAGAAGATTCCATTTGACGAAGCTTTTCCTCTTGAGGCCTTTATTTGTCTCATTTGGAGATAATTATCCTTCCATATCTAATATTTCTCTTTGTAATCGTAACGTAACAAACGGATTGCGCCAAGAACACAGATAAAGATCAAGGAATATAAAATATATATTTATTACTTGCTCCCTGACGCAGATCCACTCATACCAACTATTGAGAGGTATCAAGAAATCTGTAAATCGAACCTGAAATGTGTACCAACTGTTGTAAATTATACACAGATCTGCTAACCTACCGTAAACATTAACCGGAACATGGTATAGTCCATCTACTGTAAGTTTGCACTTTTTGGACAGCTAGGGTTGCCAACCTTCATTAGGAAAGACTCAATTTATAACCTGTAGTCCATAAAAATATATACACGTTTTAATCACATGTAAGTTTTTTCATGTTATTTTTTAGCTTGTCCCAGTAATTGTGAATATATTGGCAACATATTCTGTCGACCAGACTGAAAAGTTGCATCATCAAACTGAACTACCACGTGCTCGTGGAATGGGCGTGCGGTTGGTAATGGACACTTTACTGTGTTCATCCGCCTGAGAAAATAACGGGTTAATTATATTAAATAATAATTATAATTGATAAGCCTCCATGGCTTAGGCGGCAGCCCGCCGGCCTCTCACCGCTGGGTCCGTGGTTCAAATCCCGGTCACTCCATGTGAGATCTGTGCTGGACAAAACTGAGGCAGACTGGTTTTTCCTCCGGGTACTCCAGTTTTCCCTGTCAACATTTCATTCTAGCAACACTCTCCATTATCATTTCATTTCATCTGTCATTCATTTAATCACTTGCCCAGAGGAGTGCGTCAGGGCTCGGCAGCCGGCACAGTTCATATCCTCGCCGCTAGATTGGGGCTTCATTCATTCCATTCCTGACCCAGTCGGAGACTGGAAGCAGGCTGTGGATTTTCAATATTGCGCAAAGTCGTCTGAAAGTATTATTTCCATTTGAACGAGTGTTCACTGTTCAGATAAATATACATTATAGTGGTTATCTTAAATGTTGAGTAAAAATGTAGCCTGAGATGTCTCCAGGTCGGACACTTTGTTTTGATTATCGAGTCGGAAGCAGATACGGAATTTCTTGTTCAAGATATTTATTTTATTTCTCTCTTTTTGAAGGTAAAAGAAAATACATCAGAACTATTTATTTCAGAACTATTTATTTCCCCAAGAACATTGGCCTGGTGAATAATTTTCATATGGCATGATTTGTGCAAAAAAGTAGGCCTAAAATATGAGTTAAGCCTAAAAGTTAAGTTAGGCCTACATGGTGAAATGTTACGTACGTTTTATTTTAATATCAATCCAACAGGTCAAGTAATGATCGTATCGTATTAAAGACATCTTACACCATACCTTAGTAAGCCTTTTCCTCGAGCTGTGAAATGAAAAATGAAAATCCACAGCCTGCTTCCAGTCTCCGACCGGCGTGCTGCCGCCTAAGCCACGGAGGCTTGAGCTGTGAAATGATGGGCCTAAAATAATTCCACTCTCACATTTAAGTTAGCAGCTACTGTGTCATAGCCCAGATCTTGCTCATAGCACGTCCAATAATGTAACATTCTGTCATAGAACGATTATTTGATAAATGTCGCATAGAAATACAAGTTTCGTTAAAAAAAGGGCAATGAATTGATATTGCAAGATGAATGTAGGATTAGGCAACTCATAACAGCCGTCGACACCTTGACGGAATACAGCGGCCATTGCTGGCTTCCATGTGGGTGATAGCTCATTGGCTGGAATGCAAGTGGTAGAGGCGGATTGATATGTTCTGTGGGAGTATCGTTCCGGCGAGAACTGTCAAAAAAGTGCCAACTTTCAGTAGATGAACTTTAAGAAGGATTGAATGTTTACCGGGATTTGACTCCGACCGTCAGTTAGAGTTTACTGTCACTTTACTGGAGATTGTAAGAACGGGCCTAAGACACATACTTACGGTGGTATATACCGTATGTTGGCCGAAAAGAAGTGTGAACATTTTTGGTGCACAATATATACGCGGGGATTTGTGTGCAAAATACCAAACAACGTAAAATTTGCGTTATTGAAAAGAGACAACTGCTGTCAATCTCCGAGCTAGTCTCGCATGTGGCACCATCCCATACTGCGTCATCTTAACTTCCGTCCAATGCCTTTGCGATGCCCGTCTTCAAGAAGCTGTTGATGACGTCTGTCAAAACCATAACCCAATTACGCAAGAGTTCAACTGATGGCCTTCTTTATTTTGTCTCCTGACGTCAGCTTATAGTGACTAACAATATCAGATTTCGTCGTGTTTTAACCTAACAATTACTTATTTAGCTTGTGGAGCGCCAACAAAACCGCTGACGATCATAACCCGTATTGTTTTACTGCGTGGCTACATTGGAAAACACCTTAAATGTTTGGTTAGCGGTTTCTAGCGCGCCTTTTTGTTGACGCTAGTAGCGAACATAAAATTCATTCCCAATGAATTCTTGACCGGCAGCTCTTATTACCATTGTCGTCTGCATATCACTTCGTGTTTTAACCCAGCCGAATAATTTCCGAGTTTATACATAACTGAAAGACTTCCACAAGAAAACTATATCGACTGAGAAACGACATTGGAACGTGAAGACATAATACGGGTACTTGTCGACAATGCGCCAGGCGGACAAAAACTAACTAAAACACCGCTGCTAAAACAATCATTATCGCGGCCGAGATGTCCTGTGGTCGGCGATCATCATTGTGACAGCGTCAGTAATTAATGCAAGATATATGCGAGGATTTTTTCCCCTCAATTTTAAACTTAAAAATGGGGTGCGAGATATACCCGGTGGTGAATTATATGCGAGCAAATACGGTACTTGAATCAGATATTCTGGGCTGCGGGAGATCATCTGTCACTAATGATTGACCCGACCCCCTTAACCGTCAGGCCCACAAGCTGAGAGGAAGGAAGTCTGCACTTGCCTCTCATGCTAAAAGCCTCATTCGCACCATTATTGTAGCTATCTCCTAGAGCTGTATCATCTACTTTAATAATCCCCTCGGTGAGATCTTGAGCATCTTTTTTTTCCAGGATGTTCTGAGTGTGGCCTTCTCTGTGGACAACAGACAGATTGTCTCTGGCAGCAGGGACAAGACCATCAAGTTGTGGAACACCCTTGCTGAGTGTAAATACACCATTCAGGTAAGACAGTTTGTCGAATTATTCAAGTTATGTGGATTGATTGTGAGGTAATTGGCCATAAGTCGGTCATTAAAACACCATTTAAGCTTTTCCCCACTTAGTGTAGTTTCTCTTGGCCCATACATCTCAAGCAAAATATCGGATATCTGTGGGATTTTCCTCAATTTTAACCCTAGAAATACTAGCTTTCAAACATGTGGGATTAGTTTCTGTACTGATTTTTTTCTCACGTTTTTTTTTCAAACTTTTACTTGAACACCAGGACATCTTGCTTATACACTGGTCCATAAATCTTCACTCTGCAAATACATACAGGTAAGGATGGAGGTAGCAAAGAGAAGTTGTGTGGGGGTGCTCTTATTTCCATTGGTTATAACAATGTAACATTTCAATTATATTATGAAGAATATTGCGAATTTTACTTACCATGACCCTTGATAAAGAAATTCATTATCAGTAGGTTTTAAAAATCTGAAGAATTTGCCCACAAAGCATTATGAAATAATATAACCCTAAGTCTCTTGTTGAAGAAATCTAAAATGGAACAGTATGATTTATATTACAATCAGAAATTTAACTCCAGCTACATTGTAAAATCTTTCAATGAAGAAATCCAGTGAGAATCTAGAATGGATTGATAGTATTGTCTCCAAATCATTGATAGACACACACGAATGGAGTAAATTAATGTACATAATGGTAGACATGACTTTGGAATTTTATGTACAAGTTGTGATCTAAAAAAAAGATGACTGGCTGGTTATGGACAGCGGAGAAGTCAACATCTATATTACATCATTTCCTGATTTATTTGTCTCAATTAGGAAGAGTATTTTGGCTAATTTCAGTACGTGTGGAAATTTTATCAGCACTACCTTATTTTTCATCAAAATTTTGTGTGTATAACAAAAATTCCCTTTTCATTCAATTTACAATGTAAGCATAAAACTAGTTATTTGTTGAGTGATTACGTAATCCTTAAGTTTAACCCACTCCCTGCTCGTTATCAACATAATCATAGCGTTTAGAAGAGAAAGTGACGCGACTTGTGGAGTTTGTATGGTCCAGCCGCTAGGTGGCTCTAGCGTCGGCTAGCGCTGAGTGAGGACGGTATCAATACAAGCAGTTGAATGTTACTTTTCAGTACCTGAATGTTATCAGCTTACACTACGTTGTATTAGACATGATGATCCAAATATAAAATTGTCCGTATTGAGTATATAAAACGCTGACGTCCGTTGTGTTGATTATGAAATATCAGATTGCGTCATAGGTTCATATAATAAGGAAATAAAACATTCCGACGGGGGTCAAAATGTAACTGAATGTGTGAAAGTCGTAAAGCTACAGACCATTCACTACTGCACAAATAAAGGAAATATAATATAATACAGTATAATGATTAAACTCACCCATATAAATTATAGCTCTCAGTTGTCCGAAGCTTTGGACAGCTTACGCGATGATTTTCCAGACTTAGAAGTTGACTGCTCTTTCCTAATTTCTTTCGTACGAAAGAAAAAGCGCACTTCATGAAATGAAAAACGAGTTTTCCAATAAGGTCCAGTTTATGTTCCATACACCATCAAAAAATCACGGCCCTAAAACAATCTCATCAATGCTGTCCTAACACTCATAAAATATATCAACCCACAAATTTAAAAGGGAAGATAATTCCATTTCAACGACTACTTCGACCTGTAAAAGAATGTTGAAGACACTGTCAGACGGTTGAGTTAGGTAACTAAGGGCATTTATTGTGCCAAAGTCCTTTATATTAGTGAATGTTGCAGCTGTTGTGTCCGATGGCCTTTGCACTTTGAAGGGTTGTTGCACACTTCACACAGCAGATCCCTTTCCTTAGTTGCTTGACAATATACCCGGCTAGATAGTGTGGGACTGCACCAGGCTTCAAACTCCATCTCATTCTCGCCATTTCGACTGTCTTTCCTTCTATAATGAAAGTGTACGTTTTTATAAGGAAATTATCGGAGCGATGTTTATAGCCTGCATATGACTTACTTGACAATTTAATGTCTTTCCTCGGAATGGCCTTAGCCCATTTAAATAAATCATCTTCGGCTTTTGGAGGTCTAAAAAGTGCCTACCTGTTGCAGATGACTTGTCGTATCCAGATCGGCACCCGGGAACAAAACAACACGGCATATTCACTTACACAGTTTTGTTTGACGAATCTTACCAGGTTATAATTCACTCGACAGCACAAACATAAAGAAATAAGTGTAAAGGCTTACAAATACTAAACACACCAGTGTCATAACGTATGTATTATTTCACTATCGCTTCTTGATCGCATACACTTTTCAACACCAAGAAATAAGGACTAAACACGGCAGCATTTCCATGTTTTCAAACTCGCGAGCGCTTAGAAAGTGTCTCCAGCCACAACCAACCGCTGCGCAGTCTACCGGCGGGCGCAGCAACTACCCATACTAAAGATACGGCAAACTCGGGATTCGGCACACTTTTCTCTTCTAAACGCTATGACATAATCATAAACTTCCCTTCCCCCTCTTCTTTGTGATTATGTAATACTGTATATGGATAGCCCTCTTGTAAGATAGTACCTTAGGGATAAGTGAATGAACTTTTTAAATTCTTTGTTAACAAAAAAGTAATCTAGTTGGATAAGGAATATAAGTGCTAATCGGTAGGTCTGTTTGAACCTGTACATGATACTGACCGCCATAAGTCAATTCGGTTGCTATGTTCTTCAATGAAAATGTTTTGTTACTTGTCAATTATCAGCATAAAATTTTCTGGTCTTTCAGCATTACGTGGTGTTGATAGGATTAGATAGTTAATAATGCCTATCCTCTTTTAAGACATACCAACTTCATTGTGTGAAGCCATGGATTGCCAACTCAAGTGTGGGATTTCAGTGCCAATTCTGCATTGCTCACTATTAATGGAAGTTAACTCTAAAGTATAATTTCTCCATCATAAAACAATGTAGAAAGTGCTGTAAGAACCTTGCATGATTTAGTCAATAATGCACTGTGCCACATTTTGCATATTTGTCATTCGTGGTGCAGTTACCAGCAGGTAGCTCAGCACTTTTTTATCCCACACCCTCGGTATACTACTGCAGCGTAAAACATTTGCTATGCTGATTGTGTCTGATTGTGAGAACCTACTGTCATGTGAGTCAAATGTTCTCAGTTAGGCAAGTATTAGATTCGCATCACTCTACACCCCGCTCCAACTGCTGGGCTCTCAAAGTCTAAGTGCATAGCTGAATGCTGATATCTCTACAAGTAAAGTTTTGTAAAAGTGAAATGGATGTATATTTTCCTCAGTCTGTGTCAGGAATGTAACGTAACCCAATATTTTTGTTTAGGATGATGGTCACAGTGATTGGGTGTCCTGTGTGCGGTTCTCTCCCAATCATTCCAACCCCATCATCGTTTCAGCTGGCTGGGATAAGATGGTCAAGGTGAGAGCAACTCTTTTTTTGTGGAAATAAAAGCCCATTTGAATATCCAATGGAACACAAGTTATGAACGCTGGATGTGAAAGCCTGAGCTGTTGCATCCAAAGAAAGGGATCATTTCACCATAATTTTCATCGTAAGATGTATCCCACGTAAAATCTCTGGTTGGTTGGTTGGTTCTTAAGTTTAGGGGCTGCGACAACGCGGTCATGTAGCCCCGTGTACTTTGGGTGTGTGTAGAATCTGTCTGATAACCGGTGTTAATTGTGATGACTGTATTAGTGTGTGTATCTGTTTTTTAATTTTAAGTACTGCAACTTATAATTTTTCAAATAGTTCCTACTTTTGCCGCCAAGCGCCACCGTCAACGACTACTAGGTCTAATTCAGAACTTAGCTACTAGACGCCACCGCAGTCGGCGCTTGGCAACGAACGTAGAAACCTAAGAGCGTTGTTTACATTCTTAACCTATCCAATTTAGCTTCACACAGGTGCAATTAGTGGAAGGATCTTTAACATGCCATAAATCTATGACATGGGACCGCCGGCTTTACTTCCCCTCCGAAGGAAGGCATACTGAGGGATTTTTAACGCTCTTAAAAAATCCGACGGCTTCGGCCGGGTTTGAACCCGCGTAAAATCTCTATTGAAGTTGAAACTAGAAATTCTAATGTACCAAACTTTATATTTATTTGAGATTCAATCTAGGAAATTAACCCAATTTGGAGATATGATCATCAGCCTTATGAACTATATATCTAAAAGATGCCTTGTGTTAGTGTAGAATCTATACTACAGTGTGGTACAGCAATGGGTTTTGGCTGTTATGCAGTATTCCTCTATTAAGCTGGAGAATGTGTGAGTAAAGTAACATGCTTGATATCTTAATACAATTTTATAAATCTATGAATTTTTGTGTTTGCAGGTGTGGAATTTGGCTAACTGTCGGTTGAAGATTAACCACATTGGCCACACTGGATATCTGAACACAGTTACAGTCTCTCCCGATGGATCACTCTGTGCATCAGGTGGCAAGGTGAGAACCAATTTGAAAATTAGTTACATCAGACTGCTAAAGTTGGCTGTTTTAATTAGTGACATCCTCAGGTGAAATGTTTTCACCCAGAAGTTCATTATTTTTGGTAAAAATGGTTAAGATTGATTCAATGATTTTGACACTTTTTTAAGGTGCCTTGGTTGTCGTTATAAGTAGACCTGCGATTTTAAGGCAAATGCCAATTTTGTTCCTTAAAAATGATGTGAAATTTTTAAAATATGTTTATGCTTCATATTAAACCACATTTGTAGTGCCCTAAAAAGGTCTATTTGGATTTTAAGATACTATTTTAGTGCCTAAAACACCTATTTTGTACATTTAACCCGACGAGAGGTGCGTCAACTTTTTACACTCAAAAAGGTGTTGAATTAATTTAGTACTAAGGTTTTAGTTCAGTACTGTTGATTTTTCATATAAACCGTAACTGTTTTTTTTATAAAAAATTTGCCGTTATGTTAAGAATATCCATGTCGTGTTTCTTGAAGTAGAACGGGATCAAGTTACAGTTTTAAGTGAACATTGTAATATTTACACATTCTTAAAGCATATTTTCTCCTTTATAAGCCTTCTTAAGGTGCCTAAAACTAATACAGTGGAATCTCGTTAGCACGTTCTCGGTTACGACGTTTTCCCGTTTAGCGCGATGATTTTCTAAAGTCCCAGTCCCAATTCTACAAAATACATGTTGATATATCCCCTTAATACGTTCTCTATTCCCACTTACGACGCTCAAATTTCCGTTGTACTATTTGTTAGTGAACAGGATTTTATTCTTATTTCATTATAAAATTCGGCTTCTGGAAAACACGACGCGATATTGCCTCATATTCTCTGACTAGCAGAAGTACCCATTCTTCGAACGGTCTTCGGTATTAATAACCAGATGTTATCAATTGAGCTACTGTTGCAATGTTTAGGGGCTTGGAACCTGTTTGTTGGCAAAGAAAAATTATTAGTTAAAATGTGCTCTCAAATTAAATTTACCTAACGTGTTCTTCCTGGCGTGAAAATAAAATTGAAAACTTCGTAGAAGAATCGCAATACACGTCACATACGAACTGACCCTAACCGTTGTCAAGTGCCCAACTACAGGAAGACCCCTTTTATAAATTATATAGGCTTGTGGTGCATGAAAATTCAGTGTTTTTAGCCTCCAATGGCCCAAATTCCTAAAATCAGCAAAAAACCGTCTACTATTTCTATTCAGGAATTTTTGAAAATAATGTTGATGTTTGGAAATATAATAGACCTTCTGTACGACATATCGCACGTGTAAGTCGTGTGAAAAAATCTAGGGTACTCCATTTGCAACCTTTCACAGAAATGTAATAAATGGAGTGGCATTACTTATTCCAGAAATAGATGGAAAGTTGGATGCCACCTCTTGAGATACTGTTGTCATGGTTAGTGGCTTGCATTCCTTCTTTAGTTTATTAAATGAAATTAGTTTTCTGGGAATATCTAAGAAACTGTTGGGTTTAGAGCCTTAAAATATAGTTTTCGGGGACCCTTTACGGCTCTTGAGGGGCCCCGAGTTTTGTTTCTGACCCCAAGGGTTTGAAAATGAGCTTTGTCTCTTCGTTGTACGCCATAATAATGATAATAATTAAAAGAATGATTATAATAATATAACAAAATAGGGATAGGGATATAATAGACCTTCCGGACCATACCCGCACGTGTAAATCGCGTTAAAAAATTCTAGATTACCCCTTGACCCCTTAAGCGCATTATATGTATTGAATATTTCAGCTTAATTTGGATCCGTTATAACCTTATTGCCGTTTGCAAACCTTCACCGTAATGTAATAAATGGAATTGTATTGCGTCTTACAGAAATAGATGGACCTCTGAGATTCTGTTGCCATTGTTACCGGCATGCATTCCTTCATTAATTTATTAAATGAAATTAGTTTTTTGGGAATATCTCAAAAACTGTTGGTTTTAGGGCCTTAAAATGTGGTTTTCGGGGTGCTTTTAGGGCCCCCGAGTTTCGTTTCTCACATTGAGGGGCTGAAAATGAGCTTTGTCTCACGCTTATTTCAGCATGTATTTTAAGGGGGTAGGGCCCCTTTTATGAGAGGTACGGAGAAGAGTTACATCAATGATTAGTGTGGTGCCTCTGATGGATATCTGTATCAAATTTTACGTTGATCCACCCAGCCGTTCTCAAGTTATAAGGACTCGTAGAAGTTGTCCACAGACAGACAAAAAATTTATTTTTGCGCACATCCGTCATAAAACAGCCTGAAACGCGCAAATATCGCAAATTTCCGTGGAAATTCAGAAAAAAACAGACAAACTTTCATTTTTATATATATAGAGATAGTTGACAGTGTAGATGATTTTATTGTGTTTGACGGCGTAGAAGTGGCTATAGCTATGACGCAACACAGGTGACGTGTCTCTCCCGCTGCCCTTCACCCCCTTCCCTTTGTTTATTTCTCACGTATGCGCATTTTTGTCTTCGTGTTCCGCACTATTGTCTTCTAGTTCTTAGTGTTCACATCCAGTTATGACCTATTTTATTGCGTGTTTCATAATGGATAACTAATGATGAGAAGATGAAATACATTTGAGACATGGACTGCATTCCTCACATGAAGCGTGTGGATATAGGGCAAAAGTGGAACATTCCTCCGTCTACACTGAACACGATTCTTGGCAAAAGGAAGGAAATCGAACGTGCATTTGAAGAAGGGGTGAGCGGCAAAAGGAAACGTGTGCGAGAGAGACAGTTTCCTGAACTAGAAGGCGCTTTATTGAAGTGGTTCAAGCAAGCCCGTGCTTCAAACATATTATGCGTGCGCGGTCGCCGGCAACAGAGCCGTCACTGGCGGAGAGCGAGAATGTCCTTGCTCTTCAAATATAAAGAACGACCCTGTATTATATGTGTTTGGAAACGGATGGGGAACATTTTCAGCATCTACTGTAAATCATGGCCAGTAAAACTGCATGGTAGGCTACTGATTTTAAGCACCGTATTCTGCCGTAGGCCTACATATGCGTGCGAGGTCGCCGGCAACTGAGCCGTCACTGGCGGAGCGAGAGTGCGAGAATGTCCTTGCTAAGCAAAAATAAAGACCCTGTATTATACTGTAGTGTAGAGGTACAGTAATTGATTTTTATGTTATTTATTCCGTGTAAGTTACTGATAACCTATGTTTATGTTGTGACTGTAGTAGTGCATACAATCACTTACTAAGGTCGGCGATTTAACATCCATATATACGCCGCGTTCTTTCTTATACGTTGTAAATGCAGTATGATGTTTTTCGGTAGTACGTTTTCCCGCATATGACGTCCAAATTTTTCAGTCCCTTGAAAAACGTGCTAACGAGATTCCACTGTAATTAGGAACTTGAAATATGCTTTAAGGATTTGTAAATATTACAATGTATAAAAATTATTTTTTTCGAGCCTTAAATCCCAGGTCTAGTCATAACAAAGTTCAACTGTAATTCATTTGAAAGATGATTTCTTCCTTGGGGTCCTGCTGTAAAGTATGAATAGAGGTTCCCTTGTATTACATGTGTAGCATGCACTCCTGATTTTAGATGCCCTGTTGAATGGGAAGAAATATTAAAGCCAATGCATGAGCTTTATCTTTAAAATGAAGTTATTCTATTGAAATGTTGAATTCCCCTCTGATTTGGTTTATTTTTAATACATCAAATGCGTATGCTAGCAGGGTTCTTTCATGAACTTATTAAAGGGACAATGTGAAATGATATGATGATAACTCTATAATGTCCATGAGATACCATGAGTGATTGCGGATATGGGACTGATTCATTTTGCTTACAGGTTAATAACAGGATTTAGGCAATTTAGTTTTACAAGTTGTAACTGTAGCATTGGTCTGTTTTCAGGATTGTAAGGCAATGCTCTGGGATCTTAATGATGGGAAGCATCTGCATACTCTAGACCATAACGATATCATCACTGCCCTGTGCTTCTCTCCTAATCGGTACTGGCTGTGTGCTGCATTTGGACCTTCCATCAAGATTTGGGTGAGTGTTGATAGCTATGGCATGTAGACTACCAAGGAAAATAGTGTTTGAAAGTTTATCTCCTTAAGTATCAAGGGCTTAAAATTAACTAACTACAGCATCTACAAAATGTCTTGATATCAAAATGCATAAAGCCGTTTTTTTACTTCAGGTATGAAGTTCTCCTGCTGAACAGCACACAGACTTACTGAGATTTATTAAGGGAACTGTAAATTTTCTTCATAGAACTATCTTCTCTTCATACAAGTAATTTAACTATGGCTATTTTGGCAACTGGAAGAAATTTCAAAAACATTGAAGCTGTGGAAGTGGGTGTCTCCGAATTCTTCGCATTAAAACCCAGAGACTGGTACAGACGCGGGATAAGAAATCTCGATGAAAGATGGCTCCAGACCATAGTCTCTGATGATCTCTCCTTTGAAGAATACAGTCATTTAATTTCTTGTCAAAAAACTTTCCAAAAAAGAATTTCCTTAAAATACATCACTTATGAGTAGCGTTCGTGGTTTTTAGCATTTAAAAATCAGATATTTAGCGTTTTGATTGTCAAATTTAGTGTTTTGTAGCATCACTTCTCAAATTTAGCGTTTTGTAGCATCTATACTTCTCAAATTTAGTGTTTTGTAGCAAATTGGTTAAGAATAGGCATAATTTGCGAAATTGCATACACAACAGTTCAGAGTAAAATCATAATGTTTAAACATTGCTTGTCATGCAGTTTTGAACACACTATGGAAAATAAGAGAAACAACATAAGACTGCAAGAAGTATTCACACACTCAAATATGCATATTTACAAACACAGTTTCAAAGTATTCATTTATCTGAACGTATTCATTTATCACTGTACAAGAGACCTACAAGGAAGAGGAATGTCAATGATGATTGAAGTACAACATGCCAACTGTTTGAATGGTGTCCTTCATTTGAGGACCGCCTATCAGTCAGAATCATGTTGTACTTGCTAAAAAAACTTTCTACATCGACACTGTTCGTAGGGGCCCAAATGCACTGCAGTGCTGCCGAGGCAAAGGAAGGAAACTTAAGTGCCATCAACATTTGAAGAGTGTCTGTGTTTTTCTTCTTCCATTTTAATGTTCTGCAGCATCTGTTGGTGATACGCCGGGCAGCCCTCTACAAACTGATCTACAGTGACACTTTTAAAAAATGACAACTTATGCTTCAAAGAGACAAGTGATTTGGGTTCCAGAGCACTGTTTTGCCCTGCAACTGCAGGATTACATAAATTGCACACTCCGTTGAAAAACACAGTTTGTATCACTATAACGCTCATGTGCTTCGAGAGCTTAGTTATGCATTTAAGCATACACTGCTTAAATTGCACTGTAATCTCCTCTTTCTTTGTATTGTTTCTGTAACTCTCCAGCGGGTCACTTGTTTCCAATGGAAACCATCCGTCGGCACACCTCTTTAATTCTCCACAAATAGTAGAAAGATCATCCCACAACTTGTGAGCATACGGGCAGGACGATCCCTCCAGTACTGTGAGTGCTGCATTAATTTTCCCAGATATCTGAGAAACAACTTTATTTGAACACTCTAAACATATCCAACACTGAATGGCCACTTCTATTTGGAGAATTCTCATAAGGAGAACTAAAGAATTCTACCAGAGGTGTGAAGTACTTGTCAAGATACTGGACTGAACGAAACCAAGAGTTGCATCGGGTGATGACAGGAGCTGGGAACAGCAGCTTATTCAAATCAGGGAAATTATCTAGCAAAAAAATTAGATAGGAGTTCAACTTCCTGCAGTGGAGAAAAGGCATCTTAAGTTTTGAAACCAAATTGTTCAACTGTGACAGTTCCTTGAGAATAACATCCCCCACAAGATGCAACTTATGTGCAAAGCACTGGAAGTGAAGAAGATGGTCTCCAATTATCGTCTGTAATGCCTGGAAACATGTACCCATGTATCTGGCAGAGTCTGACACTAAACCCAGGACGTTTTCATAATCAATATTATAGTCTTTGAGAGCATCGATGATGGCTCGGCTGCATGTTGTCCCGTTAGCAACATCCAAAAATGAACAACTTGCCAAATAAACTTGTTCTGCACTTGGCGTATAGATGTTACGAACAGAAACGTCACTTCATACTTATTTGGGAAAATGAAAGATATTTATTTACAAGAAAATACACACTCATCATTACAAATAACACTCAAAAGACTCCATCTTGGATGCACTGCTCCTTGTCCTTCTTTTCTCACAAAAAACAAAAATAACTGGCAATGCGGTCGCGAAAATTCAATATTCATTAGGTGAAGTGCTGACCTAGAGAATATCAGAACGAGTTTTGAAGCTTTTCCCTATAAAGTTCCCTTTATGTACATGAAAGCAAGCGATTATTTTACATCCTAGATGGTCTATTACATTGTAACATTTTGAAATAACGTCCATCCACGTTTGTTTGTTTTTTTGTTGAAAATTTGAATAACCTAACCTAACATTCCACGTGAAGTCGTCATATTAGGAAACGTGCATCCACGTGGTTTTTGGTCGAAAGAAGTTTAAGACACCTAACCTAAAATTCAACAAGGCCGTATATCAATCTCAATACTTCAAAACAACCATCCACATGCTTCTTTTTTGACGGGGGAGGGGGATGTAGCTAGTTTATTAATATTTCACAGTAAGTTAGGGTATACCACTCAAGATGGTGTAAATGTATTTTAAACACAAATATAAATAATGCCCAAAAGTATATCTGAAATAGGCACTTACTTTTCAAAATAGTCTTGGAAAGCAGGATGGTCCAGCTTGTGGGTGGGGATATTAGTCTGCAGGCACATCTTCACAGTATTCTCAATGAATGTTTGTTCCTTGCGTTGTGCTTTTTTGCCTTTCTATCCATTTCTGCTATTGTGGCTTGCCGCTTGATGCCACGCTGTTCACATGCTGATTGGGAACAAAATCGCTCCTTTTGTAGCACATGGTTTTTGCTCTTGCAGTGTTGATCTAAAACATCTTTCTTCTTCCACTCAAGTCTTTGATTGCAAAGTCGGCACATCAATATATGTGTATCGCTTACATAAAAATGTTCTGATTGGTAACTCTCGGCACGCTGTTTGATCGTCACTTCGCTTCTACCCACGGCTACCAGTCAATAAATCGCCACCGTATTTTAAAACAGCAGACTATTATCAAGGGTCAACACAAAGTGAATGAACGCGTGCTTGAAAGTTGTTTCTTCTTCGATATTTATTTGCTCTCTTGTTGAAAGCTGTTGGATTGGTTGTTCTTTGCACTGCTCTTTGGCCGTAGAAAGATATTCCACACATTGCAGTTTTAAGGCGCTGTAATAATTCTTTCCCCTGAAATATATGTTATTTATCTTATTTTTAAGAAAATCTCATCGTTTTCAAAAAGATATTTTGCATAAATTGTAAAATTTTGCATTTTGAGCCAATTTCGCATTTTTTTCGCTAATTCGAAATCTCTAAAAATCACTCAGAGGTCATATAAGATGAAGTTTCAACATATTTCGCATTTATCGCAAATGCTAAAAACCATAAACTCTACTTATGAGACAATCTATAATATTAAGCACACGAGCATGCAGTATATTTCAAAAAGTTGTGGTTTTCTTTGAATTTCAAAATCCATCAAATAATTGTCACACCCTGCTTTCCTTCCACGAATTGCAGGTCAAACATTTTTCACGATTATGCGAGGAAATACTGTATTCTCTTGCCACTTCAATGCTCTATGCCTTTCGGACAACATTTCTACCAGTCCTAGTCTGTGGCATTAACCACTGCCGTGTCTTTAAGAATTGCCTCTTGATCGCTTAACTAACTTTTTAATGGTCGCATCACTTCCATTTCAATTCGAGTAAGAGTAAAGACTTTAATGTTGAAAATTTCTGTTGTCGATGCGATCGCCTAGTTTGCTTGTTGAACTGTTAAAAATCTGCCATTTTTAATTCATCGAATTTTGAACCATTGGATGATAGAACAAGGCAGTGTTTGCGTACCATTGGCTTGTTTTATCTTCAGTTGGAAACAGAATATTGTTGTATATTGCATGTCTTGTCTCACAAATGTCTGGCGAAACACAGCTTACAAAACTGTTGAAAACATTTGTGTGAATAAAAATTTTACTAAAATTGTTTGATGCCAATTATTCAATGTAAATGATTTTTTTTTTCTTTAATCAAAGTAAAATCCATTACACAAATTAGTCATCTGGTTTCGAAACCAGCTAACTGCATCTGTGATTATTTCATGTCTTACTCTCCTTGGAGAACCAAAGGTATCATAATTTCAAAAAATGGTTTCTTAAATATGCAAATAACAGTTCTAAGCAAAACAGCAGATGAATTCTGCACTTGGATATGGAGGAATTGTGAACCAGAGTTATGGTTATCTTTCCTGGAAGATGGTTTAGTTCTAATGACAGTTCGAAGTCCATTTAAAAGATCTGCTGGATTAGACTTTGTTGAACTGCTCCTTTGAATGTGTGTTAAGTGCAGGGAGTTTTTAGGTAGATTTCATTAGAAAGCTAATTGCAATGGGTCCCATGTTTCGACTTCCGGAAAATTTCGACATATCTTCGCGTTTCACATCCCCCAGACCCCAAAACCACCGTCAGTTCAAAAGTTTATATATAATTTATGTATATATATATATATGTATATCAGTTTCTTGTGGACACGATAACTGCCGTAATTTTGCACCAATTACTTCGAATTTTTTACCGAAGATGTATACCTATAAAATCTCGGTCGAGTTCGTTACTGGGCTAAATCGGTCGAAGGGGGTGAAAATGGGGGGCTTTTTTCGAAAAAGTGAAATTTCGCTATAACTCTCTTAATACGTGAAATATCGAATACATTCAAAGTTCATAATATGTGTCGGATAAGTGCCAAAAATTTATGTCAAATAAGTTTTTTGATAGCACCAACCATTGACCAAAGGGGTGGTAAAAAGTGTTTTTTTCGGGAAACATTAATCATATCTCTCTTAATAGGCACAATATCAAAACCGTACAAAATGGACAATATTCCCCTAATAATTACCTAAAACTTTTGTCTGAAAGAATTTTTGATATGACCCACCATTACGCCATGGGACGAGAAAAATGATTTCGGAATTATAAGAAAATGCTAAGAGCTATCAGTGGTTGCCATGGGAACACTACTAAATTGATCAGGCATGGGCCATCAGACGTTGCCATGACAACGCACTTGCACGAGATCAGATTCAGTATTTCCATCTGACTAATTGGTTGGTTGGTTCTAAAGGTTAGGGGCTGCGACAACGCGGTCATGTAGCCCCGTGTACTTTGGGTGTGTGTAGAATCTGTCTGATAACCGGTGTTAATTGTGATGACTGTATTAGTGTGTGTTATCTGTTTGTTAATTTAAGTACTGCAACTAACAATTTTTCAGATAGTTCCTACTTTTTCCGCCAAGCGCCACTGTCAACGACTACGAGGCCAAGTTCAGAACTGAGCTACTAGACGCCGCCGCAGTCGGCTCTTGGCAACGAACATAGAAACCTAAGAGCGTTGCATACATTCTTAACCTATCCAATTTAGCTTCACACAGGTGCAATTAGTGGAAGGATCTTTAACATGCCATAAATCTATGACATGGGACCGCCGGCTTTACTTCCCCTCCGAAGGAAGGCATACTGAGGGATATTTAACGCTCTTAAAAAATCCGACGGCTTCGGCCGGGTTTGAACCCGGTATCTTGGGCATAGAAGCTCAGCATGCTACCGACTACACCACCGAAGCCGCCTGACAAAGTGGGAAGCGGCTTCGGTGACGTAACTGGTAGCATGCTGAATGTCTATGCCCAATGTCGCGGTTTCAAAGCCGGCCGAAGTCGTCGGATTTTCTAAGAGCACTAGAATCCCTCAGTATGCTTTCCTTTGGAGGGGAAGTTCCAACGTTCGTTGCGAGTTGCTGGTTGGGGTGGCATCTAGTAGCCAAGTTCTCAGCTAGGTGTCGTTGACGGTAGTACCTGGTAGCAACATTCGGAACTACTGCTTGAAATTGGCCGTCTGCAGTACTTACATGAATTAAGACTAATACAGCCATTACAATTCACACCGTGTATCAGACAGATTCTACACTCACCCAAAGTACACGGGGTTAGATGACCGTGTTGTCGCAGCCCCTAAACTGAGGAACACACCAGAGGTAGATTTCATTAGAAAGCTAACTATTGCAATGGGTACCATGTTTCGACTTCCGGAAAATTTCGACATATCTTCGCGTTTCACATCCCCCAGACCCCAAAACCACCGTCAGTTCAAAAGTTATATATAATTTATGTATGTATATGTATATCAGTTTATTGTGGACATGATAACTGCCGTAAGTTTGCACCAATCACTTTGAATTTTTTACCGAATATGTATACCTATAACATCTCGGTCGAGTTCGTTACTGGGCTAAATCGGTCGAAGGGGGTGAAAATGGGGGGCTTTTTTTTTTTTTCGAAAAAGTGAAATATTGCTATAACTCTCTTAATATGTGAAATATCAAATCCGTTCAACATTCATACTATGTGTCGGATAAAGCCCAAATATGTATGTTTGAAGAGTTTTTTTATAGCACCAACCATTGACCAAAGGGGTGGGAAAAAGTGGGTTTTTCGGGAAACATTAATCATATCTCTCTTAATAGGCACAATATCAAAACCGTACAAAATGGACAATATTCCCATAATAATTACCTAAAACTTTTGTCTGAAAGAATTTTTGATATAACCCACCATTATGCCAAGGGATGAGAAAAATAATTTCGGAATTATAAGAAAATGCCAAGACCTATCAATGGTTGCCATGGCAACACTACTAAATTGATGAGGGATGAGCCATCAGACGTTGCCAAGATAACGCACTTGCACGAGATCAGATTCAGATTTCCATCTAAGTGTGAAGCGGCTTCGATGACGTAACTGGTAGCATGCTGAATGTCTATGCCCAAGGTCGCGAGTTCAAAGCCGCCCGAAGTCGTCTGATTTTCTAAGAGCGCTAAAAATCCCTCAGTATGCTTTCCTTTGGAGGGGAAGTTCCAACGTTCGTTGCTAGTTGCTGGTTGCGGTGGCATCTAGTAGCCAAGTTCACAGCTAGGTGTCGTTGACGGTAGTACCTGGTAGCAACATTAGTAACTACTGCTTGAAATTGACCGTCTGCAGTCCTTACCTGAATTACAGACTAATACAGCCATCCCAAAGTACACGGGGTAACATGACCGCGTTGTCGCAGCCCCTAAACTGAGGAACCAACCAAAATCTCTGCGGTAGATATAATTTTGCGTGAAGAAGTAACAGACCGTTACATAGTTACACATCAGTGTCGAAACCTTGCATAAGGATAGTGTGACCACAAGTATAAAAATGGACCCCAAATGACAAGAAGGTTATTGTTCCCATAAGACAATAAAATGTTTAAAATAAGCATATAATGAAAAACAAAGTTAATTAAGCTCCAATTATAAAATACCTTCTCGCATTAAATGAGGTCTGATCCTTCTACGAAAATCTGCATATTCTGCCTATTTTCGCCTATTCCCAAGTTTGTCCGGTGAAATCTACCTCCGCCTTCCGGCGTGCCGAGAGGACTTTTTTTTTTTTGAGATGGTATTGATTTTATATATATTGCTAATTCGGCATGTGATATTTGGGTTTCTCTTCTTTTGAAAAGTGGAAGGTATGCTACTGTGCTGAATTATTTATTTCCAGTAACATTACTACTATAAATAGGTCACAAAATTAGTCTTCACAGAAGTGGATTTATCACTAGTAGCTCTGTAAATTACATTCTGGCTTAAGATACCCAACTGGATTTGAGAATCTGATTCTGATGAAAATACTAGACATGCATCAATTTAGTAATTTCTAGCAGTATTGTGGTCTTAAAAGAGTGATTCCTGAGATCACTGCAGTCTGTTGTTTTAAGGAATCATTTTCTCCGCTAGATGGAAAACCGTACAATCATGTATATGTTTATATCTTTCCGACTTCTTCTCTTTGAATCCTTCAGGTGCTATCTACTTCTTCTATAAGTACGGTATCTCCTTTGTGTGTGGTGATCATACACACTTAGAATGGGGACTGTCTTGTTAATTCAGTCATAGAGTATAAAAGAGAAAGTGACGTGACTTGTGGAGTTTGTATGGTCCAGCCGCTAGGCAGCTCTAGCGTCGGCTGGCACTGAGAGCAGTTGAGTGTTACTTTTCAGTTATCAACTTCCACTACGTTGTATTAGACAAGATGACCCAAATATAAAATTCTCCGCACTGAGTATATAAAACGCTGACGCCTGTTAAGTTAATTATGAAACATCCGGTTACGTCATAGATAGGTTCATATAATAAGGAAACAAAACATTTTGACGGGGATCAAAATGTAACTGAATGTGTAAAAATCATAAGCTACAGACCATTCACTACCTCACAAATACAGTAAATATAATATAAACTCACCCATGTAACGTGTTAGTCAATTGTCCGACGCTTTGGAAACCTTACGCGACTTACCAGATGACTGTTCTTTTCCTAATTTCTTTCGTACGAAAGAAAAAGCGGTACTTCATGAAATGAAAAACGAATTTTTCATTAAGGTCCAGTTTATGTTCCATTATATATCCTAAGTCACACGGCCCTAAAACAATCTCATCATTGCTGTCCAAACACACAAATGTGAGAGGGAAGAGCATTAGATTTTAATTACTACTGACCGGTTTATGCCATGGACACGTCCCCCGAGTTCGCAGTTCTTTTTAGCGACTACTTTGACCTGTAAAATAATGTTGAAGACACTGTCGGACGGGTGGGTTAGGTAAGGATGGGTATTTATTGAGCCAAAGTCCTTTGTTAGTGAAAGTTGCAGCTGTTGTGTCTGACGGCCTTTCACTTTGAAGAGTTGTTCCACTCTCCACACTGCTGATTCTTTTTTTTTTTGTTAGCAATATACCCTGCTAGATGGTAAAACAAGCATTGTTTCAGAATGTTGTCTTTGTAAGGAAGGGGAAGATCATTATCTCAGTCCATTATCACCACACTCTCTAATTTTGGCCTCCACAGACAATTTATCACATTTGTTTTGTTCCTCGGTTTGCTTCCCACATAATCGCAAATGACGTGAGAGGTGGTTCTAACTTGGGTTCACAGTTCTTGGCCGGTGATAAGACATCTTAATTGGAACATACATGCACTGTAACATATGCAAATGCAGAAAATCTACAGTTGATGGGTGATCGTCACAATTTATGAACCTTAAAATTTTGAAATTACTTTCCAAGGGGTCTTAATTGAATTTCCCTATCAATACTTAACAGCACCTAAAGCCTTTGGGCCATAAATATTGAGCGACTTCTAAGGTACTCTTTAGCATGGCTCTAAGAGATGTCATTGTCCTATTTGAGGCAAATGTGTTATTTTCAGAGCTAATGGTTTCATAAAAGTCTATTAATGTCCTGTGCGAAGGGACATCTTGTAGAGGGCATTTGTTGGTATTCTGGAGTTAAGTGCATCTGCTAGATTGTTCATGTGTCTCGTGAATAATTCTTTATTCTCACTGCCGCTAAAAATGTCGGAGTTAGTTTGCCGGAAGAACATAATAGCATTCACGGTCCCATTGCTGAATAATTGGAAAGCGAGTCTCGCGTTCATTCTTTGGAAAGACGTAGGGTTTATGTGTGCGGAAGTCAATTTTGGACAAGCTTTAAGGCCTGTGAACTCTGGGGACGTGCCCATGACATAAACCTGTCCGTAGTAATTAAAATCTATTACTTGATTTTTGCACAGCAGCTTACTTTTATTGTGGAGATTGCTTCTTGATCGCATACTTTTCAACACCAAGAAATAAGAACTAAATACGGCAGCATTTCTGTGCTTCAAACTCGCGAGTGCTTAGAAAGTAACTGCAGCCGGCAAGTCAACCTCTGCACAGTCTGTCGGCGGGCGCAGCTACTACCCATACTAAGGATGCGGCAGATTCGGGAGTCTCCACACTTTCTCTTCTATACACTATGATTAGGTTGAAATGTAACATATGCAATGATAGCAAAATGAGATGATGAAACCATTCATAACTAACGAGAAGCCATGAGTGTTTGCGGATATGGGACTGATTATTTTGCTATCTTATAAAATACAGCTGCACTAAATGAGGATTTTACTGAACTACTACTGTTTTTTCATCTCGACCCATATATTCTTTTTATAACCTGATCTCTTTGGATTTTAGCTATGATTTGTGGCATATTTGGCTTTTCTAAGAACACATTGGTTTTACAATGTAGTGAACATTTTATGAGATGTGGGTTGGCATGTATCATTTGACTAAATGGAGTATTTAGTCACTAGTATATTTTGAACGGTAGTTGTACCATTTTATCTTCATGATTGGGAGGTTTCATGAGCTGTGTGTTTTTCAGGATTTGGAAAGCAAGGACATGGTTGAAGAGCTGCGTCCTGAAGTGGTGTCACAGACCGCTAAGGCAGAACCTCCCCAGTGTTTGTCACTGGCATGGTCAACTGATGGCCAAACATTGTTTGCTGGCTATTCTGATAATCTGATCCGAGTTTGGCAGGTGTCTGTATCTGCACGATAAGAACTAGAGGTCACTTTTTTATGGTTTTTAGAAAATCAAAGTGAAAACCAGTGTTTTAAGAATGTTTTAATAAACTGCCTCTAATATGTGGGACTTGCAGAAGACTTTGATTTTTCCCTAGACACCTTTTCCATTCTCCCTTGTACATTTTTGAAGACTAGTATGTGATTTTTATGGAGGGCATTAACAAGGACAGTGTTATCAAGACATGGTGAAGCATACTGAATATTTTAGCGATATAAGTTCAGTGTCAAAATGACTTGTTGCTTTTAAGCAAATGCTGTATAATTTTATATTGAATGTATGTTTACATAGGAAACTGTTCATAGAATATGTTGGTGTACAGTGAATGTTTTTTGTTTACCTTGTACAATTATTATTTATTTACTTGGTTTATTTATACGTCTAAAGTTATATTTTGTAATAAATGTGCACATAGAACTGAGAGACTATAGATGGAATATTTTTTGTACTTTAGCACATGTGACAAAATGCTCAAGGGTTTATCCAATTTGTGTATGGATTTTCAGTTCTATTTTCCTTAAGGACATTTTAGACAAAAAGTTTTCTTTGGAATTGCATTGGGTACCTGGCTTCCTACATCTTATGAAGTTGTTGTGTTCAAAAAGATGGTATATTGGCTTTCACAGCCAGTGAATTAAAACTGCATTTTTTCTAGGTTTGTGCCATGTCTTGTGTGGGGTTTCCCCTAGTACACCAAGATGGCTCATCAGCCGGCTCTTGGTGTCCCCGCCCAGATTCCCACAGGAGTAGTGAACTGCGTGCTACCTTCCTTTTTATTAGGCGCACATACACCTCTTTACTGCAAGAAATAAAAGCTCAAGCAGCCATAACCTCCCTATGAAGGCTTCCAAAAAAGATGGTATATTGGCTTTCACGGCCAGTAAATTAAAACTCTGCAACTTTTCTAGGTTTGTGCCGTGTCTTGGTGTCCGGGCAGGAACACCAAGAGCCAGCTTGGTGTCCGAGGTGAAACCCTACACAAGACACTGCATAAACCTAGAAAAATTGCTGAGTTTTATTGTGTTCAATTCAAACTCACATTAAAAATGTTTTCTTTGCTGGACTGCACCCAGCCCAACTGTTTGGTTATGTTAGAGACTGTTCATCGTTGGTTGATGTGGTCATGTTCCAGTTCATTGATATATACATCTTCGTTCCAATGCAACCAGGGGATGGGCGTAGAACACCAAACCCCCTTATTGCTAGTCTCGAGAGAATGTTCTGGTAACTGCTAGATAATGGGATTTTTTTAAATTCATTGAATGAAAAACCTTCACAGAACATTACCTCACGTTTGACCGTTGGAACGATATAATTTGAGTAATTTTCTATTGACTGACTGGCCAAGTTTTTCAAATTTACCATATGTTCCTAGTCTTCTGGAGTGGCTGGCTGCGTGGCTCAACGGTAACGTTCCCGCATGCTGGGCCCAAGGTTGCAGGTTCGTATCCTGGTGCAGTCAGCTGACATTTGAGGGTGCGGAAATGTGAGGGAGCCGTGTCATTACTGGCACATTAAAGATCCCCTTCGGGGCAAAATCCCATTGTCCTGGAGTCTCTAAATGCCAGAGTACCGTATTTCCTCGCATAATCGTCCCACATATTTAGCCTAAAATTCGTGGAAAGGGTGCGACGATTATGCGAAGAAAATGAAATTTAAAAAAATATACTGCATCATTATTTGATGCACGGGCTAGTTGCAGGATTGAATCCTGGCACAGTTGGCATGTGAGGGTGTGCGAATGCAAGGGAGCCATGTCTGATTTACTGGCACATTAAAGATCCCCTTTGGGGCAAAATTTAATTTCTTTGACAAAATATATGATGCTTTCCTATAATTTTTTCTCATGCAACCCCGTGGCACTACTGCCCATGAAGGGCCTAGGCCTACGAAGCGACCGCTGCCCAGCCATTTGGCCTGTGACATACTATGTAAATTAAATTAGAGCTGGCAAAAAGTCTATATTTTTAGCTTTTATAATTTGCATGGTCTAATTTTTTATTTGATGGTTATTGTTCTTCCTTCCAGTACCATCACCAGTCTCCCAATCATTAAGGCTTATCTACAACACAAACCCTTTAACCTAAAATAGAACTATCAAAATGATTTAAAACACCTATCCATTCCAAATACATCCCTATAAAAATACTGTCGTGTAAATATAAAAAAAACATTCCCTTGCGTTTGTGTTGGTAGCTGTTACAAAACCAAGTAGGCTCTTCCAGTGGGAAACTTCATTAGGCATACATTCAACACCAATACACAACTGCCACTATAGTCCAGGACACCTTAAATAAGTTACTAGAAAACCAACATGGCCGCCACATTTGGTGTTGCCAACGTACATCATTTAACACCAAAAAGTCAGCACACACATCCATGTAACACGTATCTCAAATGATCCAAACTAAGTAAAGGCTCTTTTATGAAAATAAGTTTTACATGAAGTTGTGAAGCAGTCCTTGCTCAAGTTAGGGACATCTTGGTCATCAGTCCTCGACAGTAACTCTTAAGCAGTATTATGGTAGTGAAGTTAACGTAAATTATCTCTTCTAGATTGATTTTTAAAGCATCATATAAAATGCATAAGAACAGAAACATTAATACTTACTCAATTATTTTCGCCAGGGAGCTAAAGATGAGCATGTTCATTTCTTCTTATAGGCTGTCTGTTAGGTAGTCAGCCCGAAGGCTGGTTGGATCCTCAAAAAGTACCGCCGTTGCGTTATGTGAGTTACCCACAAAAACCCAAGGCAGCCCTATTTTGAGGCGTTCTAGGCAAGAAGAGGAGTGAGGTAGTTTGCCATTGCTTTCCTCACTCTAGGCTATATTTTTATAATTACTCCAAAAATGCAGACCATTCTGTTTTAAGATGAGTTCAGAGAAGGATTTAGGAGTAGGAGAGAAATATAATAGTAGGGCCAACCTGGGCCCCACATGGGGAAGCCAGGCTCTGCCTGTCACAAGCCAGGACAAAGGAGGAGTGATTGAGGAGTAACACCTCACAAAAAAACCTTGGTTCACCTGGCTCCGGGTGATAGTACCTTGTGAGGGCCCCTTACCAGGGTTACGGTGAAGACCTCAACGGCAATGATGGCGGAGATGATGATCATCAGTACGGCGGAATTGGCGGAAGAGGCAATCCCTCCCAAGTGGGGTTGATCAGTTGGAACCACTGCCTTGTGGGTAGAGAAGGGATTCTCAAAGGCTTGGGGGCTTACAACCTCAGTTCTATTTCCGAAAACAGGATTTCCTGTTTTCTCAATGACTTCATCAATTGACATGATGGAAACGTCTTCAATGATAACTACTCCAGGGGGCAGCCGGAAACGGAAATCCCCCACCACCATGAGTGGTGCAACCAGGCCTTTGGATTCTGGAGAGCTTGGATCGTCATGTAAGGAAGAGTCGGAGCTTCCTGGAACCCCATCACAGAAAATAAGATCTAAACAAAAACATCTGCTTGGAACACTGAACATTAACACACTCCGTCAAACAGGAAAACTGATACAATTGACTACAGTGTTGAAAGAAAGAAACATATCCATTTTAGCGTTGCAAGAAACGAGATTTCTGGATGAAGACACAATGGAGTCGGATGGCTTTAGAATATACAAGGGCAAACCCGGGTATACAATCTCAAATGGGAGACTGCCAATTCTAGGAACAGCTTTCGTGGTCAAGAAAAGCCTAATGAATTCATTCACAAAATTTAGCTCACCGTCGGAGAGAATCTCATTCCTATCATTCAGATCAGGGAACAAATCCTACACAATCATCAATGCCCACGCTCCCATTAACCAAGACAATAAAAGGAACAAGGAGAAAGTGGAAGACTTTTGGGAAACACTCGAAGATGAGACATCAAAAATTCCCCTTGGAAATGTAAAAATCCTGGTTGGTGATTTCAATGCCCAGATAGGAAAAGAAAGAAAATACAAAAGGATTGTTGGAGAATATCCTGCACATAACAGAACAAATCGAAACGGCGAGAGATTAATCAACTTTTGTAAGCAGTTCAACCTAAAACTTATGTCTACGCACTTCAAAGCCCTCCCAAAGAAGAAGAAAACATGGATTTCGTCCAATCCAATATTAGGCGAATTTCAAATTGACCATGTTGCAATTACAACAAAAAACAGATGCGAGATAATGAACGTGAAAGTGAGAAAAAGTTTGAAAATCGACACAGACCACTTTCTGTCAGAAATTAAAGTAAAATTTCAACCAAATAGGCATCAAAAGAGAGGTAAAAGGAAACCAAGGATCGACACGGAAATTCTGAAACAAAACAAAAATATCTATCCAGAAAACCTGTCAAAGTTGGAAATGAATAACTGGGAAGAAATTAGAGAATCGTTAACTAAAGCGGTCGAAAACGTGGGGCAGCGAAAAAGAAAAAAGAAACACAGGTGGTGGAACATACGATGTGACAACGCTGTTGACGAGAGGCTGAAGACATGGAAGAGGTGGTATTCCAACCCAACGCAGGAAAATTGGAATGATTTCAGTCAACAAAGGAAAGCCACTGCCAAGATCATCAGAGGAGAAAAGAGACAATATGATAAAGACCGGTTAGAAAGTATAGAAGAAGACTTCAAGAAAAATAACACCAGAAAGTTCTACAGAACTTTTAAGGAAGAATTACAACAATACCAACCTCCAAGTCTATGTTTTAAAAGGAAGGATGGTACACTCGCATTGAGTAACAACAAAATTGCCACCTGTTGGCCAAGTATTTCGAAAGCCTGCTAAACTGCAAGGAACCACTGGAAAAACTGAAGTTCGAGAAGCCACCAAAGATGAATCCACAGTCTAAACCACCAAGCCTCATAGAAATACAGAAAATCATTAAAGAACTCAAAAACTACAAAGCACCAGGAGAAGATGGTATAGTAGCTGAAATGTGGAAAATTGGAGGAGATAAGCTAGCGGAGAACTTACACTGTCTAATCTGTGATATTTGGGAAAATGAACAAATACCCAAAGACTGGAAAGGCGCACTTATACATCCGCTCCATAAGAAGGGAGATCGGACTGACCCAAACAACTACCGGGGAGTTTCGCTACTATCTATTGCTTACAAAGTACTTTCCAAGGCGTTGCTAAACATCGTAGAAGAACAGGTGGATCATCAAATAGGTGAATATCAAGGGGGCTTTAGAAAGGGAAGATCCTGTGTGGAACAGATCTTTGGTCTGAAAAGTATTCTGAGAGTAAGAGCTCTACGAAGCAAAAACACCGTAGTTGTGTTCATTGATTTCAAAAAAGCATATGATTCCATCGACCGGCAGACACTCTTCAATATTTTGGAGGAATTTGGAATAGATGGCAAAACGCGGGCAATTATAAAACAGACACTAACAGAAACCGTCTCCAAAGTAAAATTTCAAGGAGAAATCTCGGAGGCTTTTGAGATTAAGACAGGAGTCAGACAAGGAGACGGACTATCACCAATTTTGTTTAACATCGTCCTGGAAAAAATAATGAGAGTATGGAGGAAAGCAATAAAAGAAGAAGGTATAGAAGGAATCTGTTTAGGAACAAAAAAGCAAGGTGTAAAGGTGGATTGCTTAGCATTTGCTGATGACATGGCATTGCTAGCCAAAGGAAAAGACGAAGCTCGAATAATGCTTGAAAAATTACATGAAATAGCCGAGAAGACTGGACTCAGGATCTCATACGAAAAAACAGAGTACATGGAGTACAAACACAATAAAGAAAAGCATCTGGAAACAAGATATGGGAAAATCAAGAGAGCTGATAAATTTAAATATCTTGGAGAATGGATCCAGCCGAATGGACTTGATAAAGAAGCAAATAGAGGAAGAGCTAGAAAGATGGAGCTAGCCTATAAATTAGTACAAAATAGATACAACAAGAGAACTATATCCTACAGGGCAAAGATAAGACACTATACCACGGTTGTCAAGCCAGAGGGACTCTATAGCTCAGAATGCTTGATATTGAATAAGAAAGGGGAAATCAAGGATTTAGAGAAGAAGGAAAGGAAAATCTTGAGAAAGATCCTAGGACCTGAAAAACAAAAAGATGGTACATGGAGGAAGAGGAGAAATGAAGATCTCTACAGACAGGCAGAGAAAATCACAGACACCATCCGTAAGAGGAGATTGAAGTTTTATGGACACCTCATGAGAATGAGCGAGAGTCGACTAACGAAGAGAATCTTTAACTACATCACCAAGATCAAGGCAACTACATTATGGATAGAGGAAACGAGAAAAGACATGGAGGAAGTGGGGATAAATCCAGAAGACATTTGGAATAGAGATGTGTTTCGAGCTAAGATTGATAAATTCAAGGGGTTCCAGGAAAAGCAATGTAAAAGGGCCAAAAACACCTGGTCAGATTGAGAGGAGGAGGAACCACAGTGAAAGGATGAAGAAATTTTGGGAGAAGAAAAAAAGACTAACCAACAAATCAGTTGTTTTTCGTGGTCCACAGTAGGCCAAAATCGAAGGAAGAGGAAGAAGAAGTAGGGTACATATTAGCTTATTATTTCTTTATTTTTGATAAGTACTGCACTCATTTCTTGCATGTATAGGCCTATATATATATGAAGGCAGAATTGAGACAAGCTGTTGAAAGCCTGTTGGCAAATCCCTATTGAGATGCAAGAAGATGGTCGATCCAATGCTTAGGCCGAAAACCATTCGAACTAGTCGTGGATTTTAGGGGCATTAGACTAATGT
Source organism: Meconema thalassinum (assembly GCA_946902985.2). Classification (NCBI taxonomy): domain Eukaryota; kingdom Metazoa; phylum Arthropoda; class Insecta; order Orthoptera; family Tettigoniidae; genus Meconema; species Meconema thalassinum. The sequence continues at coordinate 1,005,874,832 of OX336388.2, forward strand.
CAACTCGAAGATTTCGTCTTGGAATGGTGGAAAGCAGCAGTTGGTTGATTTTGGGGCTTTGTGACATCATGGTCATGTAGATCTGTATACTTGGGCATGTGGAATTTGTCTGATAACCTGTGTTATTGTGATGGCTGGATTAGTGTGTGCATTTATTATTCAGATGAGGATTGGAACAAGGTGGCCATGGCCTTAATTTAGGAACCATCCCGGCACTTGCCAGGAGTAAAAGCGTGGAAACCACTTCCAAGATGGCTAAGGTAGGAATCGAACCCTCCTTTTCTCAGTTTTGCCTCATGAGAATGAGTGTGCCTTGTTTCATCCCTCAGACCAAAATTAAAATTGGGCCAACTGCCAAAAAATGCTAGCCGCACAATGCGAGATGGTTGGTAGAATAGTCTCCTGACCTCTCATCAACCGGCACATTAAAAGCCACTTGTAGAAAATTCACTGAGAAATTGACGAGTTAAGTACAGGCGTTGAAAGGCAAGCTTTATCGACGGAGTAATATCTCGAAAATTATAAGATACCAACACAAAACAATTTTCTGTGGAGAGCTGAGATATTTAAATTGCAAGAGCGGAGTATATCAGAGGGAATTTTTTTTTGTCGTGTGGCCGCCTCTGAGGCCGAGTGCAGGTCTTTCTATTCGACGCCCGTAGGCGACCTGCGCGTCGGGATGGAATGGATGAAGATGAATGAAACTGGGCAAGGATGTGGAAGGAATCGGCCGTGGCCTATCAGAAGGTACCGTCCCAGCATTTGCCTGGTGTTGAAAATGGGAAACCACGGAAAACCATTTCAAGGACGGCCGACGGTGGGGCTCGAACCCACGCGTCTACCGAGTCAGCAGAGAGCTTGGTCCCATGACCTAACGCTGCGCTTTAGCCAGCTGAGCCACTGCTGTCGGAATTGAACTTTGGCAGCGTCGCGAATGGGTACGTCCTCTACACTTCCACTTATTTCTACATGATCATAATAATAGCATTATCATGACTAATAGAAATACATAGTGTTATCACTGACAGAGAACAAGCATGCCGCCCTGGTGCAGACCCCCAACGCTACAGTCAACCGCAGTCAACTGTTCAAAAATGGGATACGCGCTGGCCTGTGTAAACCTCTTTACGAAGGCTGCGGTTACGCTGATTACATCAAATTTTCAGTGCATATTCTAAAATAATAGCCCGCTTTCAACCAAAAATGTTCAAGGCAAAACGACATACGTAATCGAGGTAACACTTCAGGAGTGATGAACCAAGTAGAATACTTAAATTACCCTAAATACCTTGTGTAATGATGAATAATTATGGAAGTGATGTCCTAATAGATGTTTTCTCCTTCGCTGTCTGTAACCCACCGGCTATGCCCTTTTATAAAACAACATATACTGTAGTGAAATTTCAGATTAATTCTGTACCATGTATCACTCTTTTTTTCTTTTCGCTTTCACTTTGATAATATATAATTTTCATACCTTATTTCATCTTTTGGCGGGAGGGGGGGGACATTATCAATTGTAACTACTAACCATGATCACTTCTGCACCGGATATATGTGCTAAATCACTTAAACATGTGTATTTATTGTATATTTAACAACCGCAGCCATGTTCGACAGCATATTTGGTATGTGAAACTGCCGCAGTGAGCGATCACATTGACGTCATTAGTTACCAACATATCTGATACTAAATAGGCCTACATTAGACGACACATGTAATGTTGTAATTATGTGAGAAAAAGAAATAAACGAGCTCTTCTTGGTTAGACGACTGACTGGACGAAACCATTGGTCGCTACTTGGTTAGACGACTGTCTGAACGAAAATTACCGATTGCACTACAAGCAAGGAGGTCTGGGCATAAGCCCCAGGTTAGGTTTGTTTTGTATGTAGAACAGTATTTACCACTGTAATGAACGCTGATCGCAAGAATTTCATGTTTCGAACAAATCAGGAAAACCAGCGCCTCACTGCCTACAAGTTATTGGTCTAGGCACAAACCATGGGTTTGGATGAAAATTATTGATGTGTGACAAAATCCAGGGGTGTTTGTATGGCCTAATGAATTAACAATTATTGGTCTAGACAAAAACAACTTGCACAATCCATTGCGAACTGGTTCAAACTTGGCGCTATTTTGTTTCATGGTACCGCGCTTATACAAAGTATACTGAACTTGTGCATAATTAACAGCGAAAATGGCAGACTCAGCTGGAATTCCATCTATTTAAGTCGTGATCCCATTTGGGACATCCTGAGATCTGAAAAATGCACACTTTGTCACGAACCTGGAAGTAAAATGGATAAGAGGCACCTGCCAATTTGCAACAAACCTGATGTGACTGCTAGAACTTCAGGAAACCTCACACAACTCGATTGGAATGCAAGAAAGCTGATGGATTGGAATATGGGTTAGCCATAAGTAGACACGATTTTATGGTGTATCGCGAAATGTGTTAATATGTGCATCAAAGGTGTTTTAAATGTGTGTTTAATATTGTTTGATCATAAAGCACTGAATTTGTCCTCACGACTAAACGCGAAATTCCACCTTATTTGCGATGTACTTCCGTATTTGCGACATATCACGAAATCGGCTTGTTAATTACGTCTACACGATTTGGTGCGATATCACGAGCCTTCAGTGTTTTTCACCTTGTTAGCATTGCTGGTAGAACCCAATTCAAATGTATTTTTAAGTGTTTAAAGCCTAAGCATAGCCTAACATCACGTAGCAGGAAATTACTACACAGTTTCAATATTGGCTATCCTGTTGTACTGGGAGACAAGTGAGAGAGTTGGGCCACGCATTGCTGACCACGTGGGTGCGCTGTGATTTGTAGTTGAAATTTCTATTTCTAATGTGAATTCGCAATACCGAAAATAACGACGTGTTTTGATAGGGCTGACGAGCTTAAAGACGAAGGCTATCATGTTTTCGATGCGCGGCAGAAGATAGTTATGTGCAAATTCTGCAACATTAGACTAGATTGGAAGCGTCGAGATTCATGTGTGAAACACAACTTAAGTGAAAATCACAACAAGAAGAAAAGGATTTTGTCTGAAGGAGGTACCAAAAGACAGATATCAGTTCAAGAGGCGGTCGGGAATGCCAAAAAAATGAGAAATGACTCCGACGAATTTGTAATGTCAACAGTGGAGGCCTTTTTGAGTGCCAACATTCCTTTAGAAAAGCTAGATCATCCAACAATGAAGGATTGGATGAACAAACTTATACCAGGCGAGTTAATTTTTTTTTCGAATGTCTCTACACCTACCAGTATCCCGCAGCCCCACTTTTCGTAGCAATAAAAATAATAATAGGTGGAAAGACGTAGTTTTATGTAACGAATTTTATCAGGGAGGGAAGGTAATTCTTTTACGATTGCCGAGAATCCAATAACCCGCCGTGACATTTACAGCTGAAAGTTTTGCAGCCACCATGGAAACGTGATGTGGGATACTAGAAAGTGTAGTAATGACTTAGTTTATTTTTAAATACTTTTAAGTTCATATCATAAATAACAAATAAGTCTGATTTATTAATATTTTAAATTAAAATGATTTGCTTGCTAATAGTTTTTTTTTCATTACACTGTTTTAGGAAGTGGAAATTTTCCAGCTGACTGGTTCCGAAAGAAATATTTGCCCCTATTACATCAAGAAAAAGAAGAATCAAGTAGTGAGAAATTAAAGAATCAGCATGTATTCTACACTGTGATAATAATAATAATAATATCGTATGGCCTCGGGTGCCTGGTGCAAGGTTTGCTATTTGACACCCAGAGGGTAGCTTGCATGTCGAATTTCATAGTTCCTTGACTATGAAAGTCAAGGAGGTTAGATGTTAGATATCTAATCTCCTTGAACACAATAGCGCTTTCTAGTAGAGAAATGAGGAACTTTGTGCTGGCGGAAACTCCCGAGATTAATTTTGCCATTATGAACTCGGCCTACTGAATTCAAGTGGATTCTTTGACATGCCAACATCGTATGACATACGTATTGTATTTTTGCCGCCTTTCAAAAATCACTTACCACGGTCAGGGGCGAACCTGCAATCTTCGGGTTAGTAGACCGACACGCTATCCACTCACCCACCGTGGCAAGCTACACTGTGATGAAACCACAGATAGGATGGGTCGAGCCGTGTTCATTGTGCTATTTAGAACTCTTCCCAAGGGTAGTAGCGAGACTCCTAGGTGCACGATATATGAAAAAGTGGGTGCAAACTTTACAAGGTTTGATATCGGACAACCTTCTTCACATTGAGTGTTGGGCACACAAGCTTGATTTAGTAGCAGGAATCTGGCCGAAGAAACTTCATCGTGTGAATGAGTGTTACCAAAACAAAGCAAGCTTTCCTTAATACAAGAAAACGGAAGCATAGGTATATTAGGTTGTTGCAGCAGAAGTATGTTGCAGGAGAAAAGGATATAAAGCTCTTTCCCTCACCAGTTATCACAAGGTGGAATACGTGGTTCACATCAGTTTCCTACTTGGCAGACAATGTCATGGACTTGGTTCAGTATTTTAAAACAGTGGAGAGTGATGCTGAAAGTGTTAAATACTTTCAAAAATTAAGTGAAAGTGAAGTAAAATTAATTTTGTGTGAGGCAATTTTTGTGAAAGAACGCTGTGCCTCAACTTCTGAAAAGATAACTTGCTTCGAGGGTTCTAATTATGCTTTGGCACATAGTTGTTCCAATGGTAAATGAACTCATTTCCGAGTACACGGTTATCGAAAAACTAGTGATGAAACCAGACACATTGAAGGCATTGAATGAACTATCAAGCGATAGAAAGTAAAGTTCTGAAAAAAGGTTCGTAGCCCTTGCCAATACATGTCACACAAAACTCTCAGATATGCTGGCAAAAGACTCTGCTCATGAGATTTTTAATTCACTCTCCTCACTGTTTCATCTGCCCCTGCTAAGAACTGTGAACATAGAGTCTTTTGAAGTTCTACATTCAACTGCAAATCACCTGTAAATCTTTTTCATGTAGTGACGGTAATGTAGTTGAAGATATATTGAAGGGAATGTTAGAGGAATATCCTATAGCTGTGAAATGTCTTCAATCTCTGTACATTTCCATTTCAAATGTTGACAGTGAAAGGGCCCTTTCTGCCTACAATGATATTTTGTCTGAAAAGCGTACCAACCTGTCAAATGATAACTTAGAAACATTACTGAGTTACTACTTCAACAGCAAATGAATACTGTAAACCAAGCCATACTTAGTGTGTTTGTTGTTCCTTCATTGCAACATAAGGCAAAACTATGTACACTATATAGTCTAGTAAACCGTTTTTATACACCGTAAGCAATGGCATTTATTCACCGCTTTTATCCCGCTTTGCCCTTAGTTTTTACACCGCTATTGTGGTTTTTTATTCACCATAAAATCGTGTCTAGCCATAAGAAACAACAACAATGCTTTAATATGAAAAATTGAGGTAACGAGGGCCGCGTTAGCTAATATATAACACCCCCGGTTTTTGTCATGCACAGTGGGGGTGCATCAATAATCTTTATCCAGGCTAATGGTTTTGCCTTTTATTTCATTATTCACGTGTCGTGAATTTTAAGAATGTCCAAGCTGTGTAGTATGGCCTACGAGATCTATGAAATTTTTAGTTTTCTATTACCGTATAATGTATAGCCTACAAATATCGTTACCTGTGTGCTACCAATTCTAGCGCAGCCATCACAGCATACAGTCACAATCGTGTCCGATGCAGGTGTATAAGCCACTTTCTTTCATTCAGAATTAATAATACAAGTAGGCTTTAGCTGCGACCTATATTGATAACTTATTGCAACCAGTGGCTTTGCCCAAACCGTGTCATCTAATTAAGTAGCGAACAATGACTTTGTCTCACCCAACATTAGTACATCAGTAATTTTCACCCAGACATTCAGTGGCGAGGTAACATGTCGAGAACTAAAAGAGAGCTATGAGATATTGTTGGTATTCTCTGAAAATTTGCATATGTGACTCCTGCGCAGTGCATATACCATGCACATCTAAGTATATGGCTCTTCAGAATGAGATTGATTCATTTTGCATAACCCTTGAAGTTCGTTGAAGGGCATCACACTACTCTGTCGCAACCATGACTGAAACAAATAAAAATAGGCCTAATATAAATATTTTATCTGCCTACTACCAAGTAGGCTATAGGTCAGTAGCCAAGTACATAAGTTATAAGCTTCATAAATAATCACCAATACATTCACTACCACCAACAGAGTGTGAATCATAGACTAGGCCTACTTCAAGCTTAAGAGTTACATGCGCAATGTATTATAATATTATGGCTGACGGCATTTGGAAGTCGAGAATAATATGCATTACTATATTAGAAGGCGAATTGAACCTAAGAATATATTCCTGAGAGAGAACTTACATAGGCTATATTTGAATTAGGCCTATACGGAAAATGCAGTCGGAAGACTATTTCAAAATTTCCTAAGACCATTCATCATCATCATCATCTTGAGCAGTTTCCAACCGCTGGTCGGGTCTGCTTTTATTATGTTATTTGTGCTCTGACTGAATATAAAAATAAATAAAACAACGATTAAATAACTCTGTACTTTAAATTGTGTAGGTCTAGGCCTACTTACTTAAATTGTAGTGATCTTTGTAGAGGTACTCCAATCCATCTCCAATCTTGTTCTCGTATTTTTTAGGCGTCGTGATGAAATCTAAATAAGAATTTATCCAAAAATTAATTAAATAAAAGCTTCGAAACATCTCAGACAAGTGGATTTGACACTCACATATCAAGAGTCTATAATAACTGTAAAAACTGTTTTAATCCATGCATATTACTAGTACTTATTATTATTTTTATTTGCCATAAATCGTACACGAAGTATGGAAGGCCTAGTGAAAAAGGGCAAGCCCCACATACATATTCCATGCTCCACAGGCACAGCTTACATCTAACTTACATTTGTTTTAACAATATTGACAAGTTTTACAAAGATATTTGCAGTATTTACATATTTAGAATATTGACATAGTACATTCCTGTTCACTCACTCTCTCACGCACGCACTTTCATAACCTCAATCACTCCATACATTCATTCATTCCATTCAGATATTCATTCAGCGAGACAATCACTCATACATACGTTTATTTATACGATGTACCTTTTTACGTACGGTTTGAATTTCCTAAGAGGCAAAATCTTGGCATCCCCTGGCAGCGCGTTCCATAACCGCGCAGAGCGGCCGTAGAAACCTGTCAGGTAAGCATTGCTACGTGCGAAGGGCGGAACGAGGGTTACACCTCGTCCTCTCCGAACTGAGCGATATGCCAATGACAGTCGGCAAAAAGGGTCAATATTAATGGAACCTGTAATGGATTTTTTAAGAAAAATTAGATCAATTTGTTTGGCTGTTGCCTCTATAGATGGAAATTTTGACAAAGGGGAAGGGGGATAACGAGCTATTAGCCTTTCTGCGCGGCGCTGTAAACGCTGGAGCTTGTTTATGTTTTCCGCTGTAGTGGGATGCCAGGCAGGTAAGCCGTACGTTAATATTGGACGGACCATGCATGTGTAAGCCATCCTGAAGGCTCTAGGTTTACAACCTCTCATGTTTCTGTACAAGAAACCCAGAACTTTGGTGGCCTTACATCTTGCCTCTTCACTTTGAATGTTCCAATTCAGGGTGTCGGAGATTGTTACCCCTAATAGCTTTAAGTTTGTGCACTGTTTGGGTGAAGACCAGTTTGGTTTCAGGAGAAATGTAGGAACAAGGGAAGCTGTACTAAGTCTTAGGCTGATTTTGGAAGGTAGAATAAGGAAAGATAAGAGAACGTTCATGGCATTTGTAGACTTAGAAAAGGCTTTTGATAACGTTGATTGGACTAAATTGTTTGACATTTTGAAATCTATTGGAATAAAGTACAGGGATAGGAGGGTGATATACAATCTATACAGAAACCAGACAGCAGTCATTCGAGCTGAAGGATATGAGAGAGAAGCTGGTATTCAGAAAGGTGTAAGGCAAGGCTGCAACTTATCACCCATACTTTTCAATCTTTACATTGAACAAGCAATGAGGGAAATTGGAGAAAAATTTAAAGTGGGAGTGAAGATTCAAGGAGAAATAATTTCAACTCTGAGATTTGCTGATGACATCGTCATCTTGGCCGACAAGCCTGAGGATTTGAATGAGTTTTTGAATGGTATGGATTCCGTCTTACGGAAGGACTTCATGATGAAAATTAATAAATGTAAAACAAAAATACTGGAATGCAGCCGAAATAAATCAGAAACCTCTATGGAGATCAAATTGGCAGGAACAAAGCACCAGGCATAGATGATATACCGATTGAGTTGCTACGCTGCATAGGAGATGAAGGTCTGATCAGGTTATTTCACTTGGTGTGTAGGATTTATGAGACAGGTGAGGTACCCCCTGATTTCAAGAAGAATGTTATCATCCCTATACCAAAGAAAGTGGGAGCTGACAGATGTGAAGATTACCGTACAATCAGCTTGATTACTCATGCTTCAAAGATCCTGTCTAGAATAATTTACAAGAGGATTGAAAGCCAGATAGAAACGGAGTTGGGTGAAGACCAGTTTGGTTTCAGGAGAAATGTAGGAACAAGGGAAGCTGTACTAAGTCTTAGGCTGATTTTGGAAGGTAGAATAAGGAAAGATAAGAGAACGTTCATGGCATTTGTAGACTTAGAAAAGGCTTTTGATAACGTTGATTGGACTAAATTGTTTGACATTTTGAAATCTATTGGAATAAAGTACAGGGATAGGAGGGTGATATACAATCTATACAGAAACCAGACAGCAGTCATTCGAGCTGAAGGATATGAGAGAGAAGCTGGTATTCAGAAAGGTGTAAGGCAAGGCTGCAACTTATCACCCATACTTTTCAATCTTTACATTGAACAAGCAATGAGGGAAATTGGAGAAAAATTTAAAGTGGGAGTGAAGATTCAAGGAGAAATAATTTCAACTCTGAGATTTGCTGATGACATCGTCATCTTGGCCGACAAGCCTGAGGATTTGAATGAGTTTTTGAATGGTATGGATTCCGTCTTACGGAAGGACTTCATGATGAAAATTAATAAATGTAAAACAAAAATACTGGAATGCAGCCGAAATAAATCAGAAACCTCTATGGAGATCAAATTGGCAGGTGAAAAGCTGAAGGAAGTAGGAGACTTGTGTTACTTAGGAAGCAGAATAACCAGTGATGGACGAAGCAAAGAGGATATAAAAAGTAGGTTGGCTCAGGCAAGGAAAGCCTTTCTACAAAAAAGGAATCTGTTGACATCAAATATAGATTTAGGTATTAGGAAGTCATTTTTGAAAGCCTTTGTCTGGAGCGTGGCGCTCTATGGAAGTGAAACTTGGACTATTGGTGCAGCAGAAAAGAGGAGAATTGAGGCATTTGAAATGTGGTGTTACAGGAGAATGATGAAGATCAGATGGGTAGATAGGGTTACAAACGAAGAGGTATTAAGGCGAGTGGGAGAGGAGAGATGTTTCTGGCGACTGCTAATGAAGAGAAGAGATAGGTTGGTAGGACACATACTAAGACACCCAGGAATAGCAAGCTTAGTTATGGAAGGAAGGGTCGAGGACAAGAACTGTAGGGGTAGACCAAGGTTAGAATATGTTAAACAGATTGCCTCGGATGTAGGGTGTGGTAGCTATGTAGAGATGAAACGATTAGCTCAGGACAGGGACGCATGGAGAGCTGCATCAAACCAGTCAAAAGACTGAAGACTCAAACAACTGTGGGATGACACTGTTCATAATTTTGTATTCATTCTCAATGGGTTTTTGTGACCTGGTTATTCTTATGTATTTACATTTTTGTACATTTATATTTAAATTATTCACAGAACACCACAGCGATAAGTTGTCCAGATCTGATTTAAGACAGAGGGAATCTTCTTCACATTTAATGCCCCTGTATAGCACGGTGTCATCTGCATATAGTGACATTGATGAGGTGACACAGCCAGGAAGATCGAGCACATATATAGTGAAGAGAAGAGGTCCGACCACAGAGCCCTGAATCACTCCAGAAGTAACTTGAGCAGCCTGCGATCGAGCTCCTCCGTACACCACACACTGTGTTCGACCCTCTAGGAATGACCTCACCCATGCAAGTAAGCTACCCCGTATGTTAAGCTGCTGTAGCTTTAACAAAAGTCTTTCATGAGACACTTGATCGAAGACCTTAGCCCAATCCAGTGCAATACAGTCCACTTGTTTCACTTCTGGCTGATTCAAGTAGAACTGAAACTCTTCAATGACTTTTGTCAATAGAGTAGTGCAAGAACGACCCGGAAGAAAACCGTGCTGATTTGGATCGAGCAGATTGTTCTCCCGTAGGAATTCCAGCACTCTGTTTGCTACTAGCCGCTCCATACATTTACAAATTATAGATGTTAGACACACCGGTCTGTAATTTGCAACATCTTCTCTGTCACCTTGCTTATAGATTGGCACCACGTTAGCACATTTCCACCCACACGGCACAGAACCTTGGTTGATAGACAGGTTGAATAACGCACACAGAGAGGGCGCTAATGCTTCCGCACACTGCAGGAGGATCCGTCCGGGAACATCATCTGGGCCGGTCGCCGCATGTGGTCTAATCTTCCGTAGGCTCTGAATCACCTCAGTTGTTGTGAAGTACAGGTTGGAGAGTGGGAGGGGTGGAAGTGATGACCTTGGCAGAAGCAGGTTCATGGTCATATCCGGCTTAGAAAAGTTCTGCTTGAAACTGTCACTGAACGCTGTTGCAATATCTTGGGGTGCACTTAGGAATTTACTGTTACAGTGAAATGAGGCTGGCGCAGCGGTGCCGCGTCTTCTGGACAAAAATTTCCACATTTCACTCGTGCTGCTTATTTTGTGAATATAATTGTCGTATGTTTCGCGAATTAATTTCTTTGTTTGGTTCCTGATGTTCTTGTATTTTTCCCACATGATGTCAGTTGAGCAACTTTTCCATTTCTTGTATAGAACGTTCCTTTTCCTAATCATTTTAATGACTTCCTTCGTCACCCAAGGAGAATTTTTCTTCCCACTAATGGTTATTTTCGGTATAGCTATATCCACACATTCAAAGAAACAATTTCGCCAGGCGTGCCACACTGAGTTGATGTCGCTGGTGTCCAGAATACATGGGTGGGAAGGTGTTTGAGGAATAAAGATGATAGCAGTTTCCAGTCTGCCTTTTTGTAATTGTATACTGTCCTCACTGTGCTCTTGCTGCGTGGTTTGTTGTAATGCAATGTGGTAAAGATGGCTGCGTGATCACTGAAACCGGGTATGACTTCAGCTTTCTGTACGGAGGAAGGAAGGCTTGTGAGGAATAGGTCTATTGTGGAGCGTGTAGTTTGTGTGATTCGAGTTGCTTCGGTTATTAATTGGTCAAGGAATAAATCGTAGAATGCGGTAAGGAATTCATTAGCAATGGGATCCTTGGGAGTGGGTGGAGAGTTTTGCCAGTCTATTTCTAAATTAAAATCGCCTGTTATGTAAATGGCCTTGTATTTGTGCTGGATGTATTGTACACGACGGAGGGACTCCAATAGTTCATCATTGATGTGCCGAGTTGAATTTGGAGCACGGTATACAGAGCCTATTAGAAATGTATTGTTCGCACACGTGAATTCCACCCACACAGCCTCAGCATCAGTTTCAAGCTCCCGTTGGTGAACAGGCCTTAACTCAGGTTTCATGGCTATTAGTACCCCTCCCCCTGATGTCCAGGTTCGATCTTTGCGGAACATGGTGTATGTTACCGGAAATATTTCTGGGTCGTTAGTGGATTTTTTCAGCCATGTCTCCCCTGAACACACAATTGACGGATTAAGTGCTGTGAGACAAGAACGCAGGTCCGGTTGTTTGGAGGGACATGTTACACTTCGAGCATTGAAGGAAAAAATGGACAATGCTTTGCCATCCGAGGGTGTTACGTCACTATCTACACTATTTGCACTCTGTGTCGATGTATTAAAACATGAGTTAGAGAACTGAGGTAAAGAACAGTTCCAACACAGCCACGATTGTTTCCCAGAGGTGATTATTTTGTGTTTTGAAGCACTGATTTTTGCACAAGTTCTGTGCGCTTGAGAGTGGCAAGATGTACATGTCACAAATAACTGATTCACACGACCCTTCGAATCACAAATTATACACACCTTATTCGGCCCTGGGTTCATCTCCACATCTCCACTGAGAGCCACAGACAGCACCACGAGATGTAATAATGTAGCGGGCGGTCCGGCAACCCCGCGCAGTGCTGGGCGCCCTCTGCCTGCTGCCGTGACTATCAGCCCCTCGCTTCCACACCATGTGAGAGAAGATATATTGAGTTTACAAACTACCATGAGGTGTTCCTTCAGGTCCGAGTTTACACACGAGTCTTCAATTGTTAAAGAATGATCGAGGATCTTTTTCGAGGCACCCACTGAGCTTTTTACTAGGTAGAACACGAGGAAAAGTTGGAGCACTCTAACTGCTACACACCTGCTGGCCGCCATCTTGGAGATGCCTCTTACCTTGTACTTACCTTGTACAACTTGTTACAACTTCATTAGACTTGAATTTCCAAAGAAAACTATGAAATTATTTAAATAATAAGTCATTAGTTACAGTCGTAATTATAATGTTGGCTGACTTTGTGAAAAATGCATTCCGGGAGTTATTGCCAGAAACATGTCGGCAACTGTGTGGTACGGAATTTTACTGGTATTATGGTCTTTGGAGATGGCGGTATTTTAAGCAGGGTTGGCGACAATGTGCTCGCACCTGAAAACAACTTACCTTCAAGAAATGCAACCATAAACCAACATTTACGTAGGCATAGGGGACTGCTGTTAATGTTGCCTACCCTGTTTTACCCTCATTTAAGCTGTCCCGGACTATAGCACGAGTCGACTAATACTACATGTGCTACAGCTGTATTGCTTCTTTTAGTAAATATGAGTAACTTCGTATTGGCCTCATGTCTGGCTCCATGACTAACAAGGGTTGGATACGATGCATGGGTCACCGATTTGAACCATCTTTAGTACACGTGTAGGATATGACTAGGCGTATACCAGGTGCAAGTAGTAAGTTGCGCTTCTCGGCCGATTCCGAGAAATTAATTATTCGTAATTGCTGTACGGCGTTCATGTGTGTTGTACGTTAATATCAAGCCAAGGAGAGCGTGGTGCAGCGGTAAGAGCCCTGCTTCATAAGCGCGGGATCACTGGATATAATCCCACCGGTGAGCCTTTGGATTTTTTTTTGTAAACATAGGCAATTCGTACAACTGTAGGTGTCTTGAATAATGTTCATTTTGCAGTCAGTTGTAATAGCATGTTATGTGAGCGGGAAAAGGGAGTCTGAATAAATCGTACAGGAGATTGATAAAAGAATACCTTAATTCACAGTATTTGCTGTTAGTACAACTGCCCATCATTAATTTGTGTGCAGGTGACCTCACCAGGTCCGGACACTTTCCAACCAATACCCATAGCATAAGACACTACTTGCGGGGTACGGGGTGGTCTGATGGTTCATTGACGTGCGATGAACGGAACAGACTGGGCCTTCAGTGTATAAACGTATACATATAATAGAATACACCTGACCCTGTATAATACCACCGAATGGCTGCGTGGCTCAGCGGTAACTGGCTCACCTGCTGTCCCCAAGGTTGCAGGATCTAATCCTGGCATTTGAGGGTGCGTAAATGCAAGGAAGCTGTATCTGTAGATTTACTGGCACGTTAAGATCCCCTTCGTGGTCAAAATTCCAGCCACCCGGTGTCTCTACAAGCCGCAGTAGTTAAAAGGAACGTAAAACCAATAACATTATTATTGATTTATAACCAGTTGAAGACCTAGTTCTGTTGTTGGTTTGAACAGTCAATATTAATAGAATGACTTCCTAGTTGGTCAACAAAAATACACGCAATTAGATTGGGCGGAGAGTAACAATTAATTTCCCTGTGTAATTCATAATACAATAATTATTTATGCACGTAATAAAAAGTTTTTCACATTAACCCCCTCCCTTTATGCGAGAAGTGTTTTTGTTGAGTGTATAAACAATTCATGTATTTTTATTTTTGGCACTAGGAGATAAATTGCCACTCCCCACACAATCTAATTGGGTATTTGTACACTCGTTGACTGACTGAAATATGGCTTTTAATATTTGATCTGTTTATTGCACTGCACATCTCCTCTTGTAAAACACATGTTAAATTAAAGATATAACTGTTCCACAATGCTCACATACAATAAATCCAGCAACAATAACATATACCATTACAGCCTAGTCTGCACATGCTTGCTGTCTGCGTGAGAGCATTGTTGTCGGCGCGGTGGTAGAAAAATATGAGCCAGGCTTCACGACTGTGTAGGTAGACTGTGGTTATACGTTGTCATGAAGAAGTGCCTAGCCTCATGTGGAGCCGGGTGAAAGGAGACAACTGTACATCACCAAATAGCCGATGCAGTGGTGAAACGGACACAAATCACAACTATGCCGATTTTTCAATGGGGGGGGGGGGTTATATCCCCCGCCTCTGGCCATCTTCCATGTTATAAGAGTCCATTATCCAATGTTATAGAAGGGCAGGTTAAAATCAATTTATTTTCCTAAAAAAAAATAAGTTACAATAATTTATGTTTCACAATGAAGAGGATCAGAACGTCTCAAATGGTATATCTAGGCTGATCTCAGTAGCCTAATAAGTTCCATTGTTAAAACTATAAGCTCTTCTCTATAAGATGCCAATTAGGCCCAGCTTGCTTCAGAATATGGGGGAGGCGGTGCCTGAAACAGAGAACAGTGATTTATTGGACAAGTTAATATTCATATTTTTATAATGTGATGCTCAAGAGAGACTGGCAAGAATTGTTGGACAAATTACTATTCATATTTTTACAATGTGATGCTCAGCAGAGGCTGGCAAGAATTGTTGGACACATTACTACTCATATTAGCCTACTTTCAAGTTTTGCAAAAAAGAAAAAAACAAAGGCTTGTGAGATCTACACAGGGCCAAAAAATTGTGTGTGTGGGGGATTTGATATATCTGTCCCCCCTCCTCCTCCCTATCAATTCAAACACTGAAACCGAATGGAACAAAATTTGGTACAGAGGTAGCACTAGCAAAGGGCACCTCAGTGTCACGTTTTATATTGCCAACTTGACGGCAAAGTAATGGCGGCCACCCAAATATTCAAAGCTCAAATCAAATTACGACTAATCTGATCTCGACCAAATTTTGCAACAATGTAGCCTACCTTAATGTGGGAAGAGTCTTGCCCAAACTACAAGGTCATCAGCCAAATAGTTTCAAGATGGCGGATATATGAATCGTGCAAGCATTATAGCCAAACCGTAACTTGCGATTCAACAAGGCCTGGCCTTACCAAATACGCTCACCGTACTTAGGGAGGTTGAAACTGTCCTCAAGAAGGTGACCGGTAGGACATTAGCATTTTAAAATAGAATATTATTCCGCAGGCTAATCCTGCCATCCCGTTGTCAAAATGGCTATTTTTTGCTCGTAAATCCATGTATTTCCGTAACTTCATAAGCTTATGCCCTTTTAGGAATGTACTGAACAAAATAATACATATTTAGTATCAAATGGCTTATAAAAATTGCAGAAAACGCTAATGAAACTACAAGTTATCATCTGCAGCAGTATGTTGCAGAATAAAAAGATAATTTTACTTCTGATGGGTGCGTCTGTTCTGCCAACCATGTGGAAAAGCAATCGTGGCTGAACAGCGATCTCAAGGGCAAGAAACATATTGCCGCAGTTACGCGATAATCGGCGGTCATTTGTGATGTACAACTTGAAGATGAATCCCGTTGTGTATTGTAATGCTTCAGCAGGCAGTGAGCATAAATTGCATTCGTGAGTACTGCATATGGTTTATATTCACATTGAAAAATGAAAATCCACAGCCTGCTTCCAGTCTCCGACCGGGTCAGGAATGGAATGAATGGAGCCCCTATCTAGCGGCGAGGATATGAACTGTGCCGGCTGCCGAGGCCTGACGCACTCCTCTGGGGCAATGATTAAATGAATGACAGATGAAATGAAATGATAGTGGAGAGTGTTGCTGGAATGAAATTTTGACAGGGAAAACCGGAGTACCCGGAGAAAAACCTGTCTGCCTCCGTTCTGTCCAGCACAGATCTCACATGGAGTGACCGGGATTTGAACCACGGACTCAGCGGTGAGAGGCCGGCGCGCTGCCGCCTAAGCCACGGAGGCTTGGTTTATATTCACATTAATAAACTAAATTATAATTGAATATTTTTACTTTTTGTCACACATTTCAGGTATTTTTAATACATAAAAAATACATATTTTTCAGATTTTTAGCACCTAAAAGTCCGAGCCCTAGTTATGTATATATCCCCTGAAAGGAGGCACAGCTACAACAATACCTGAAGGAGGAGGGACGACCATCAAGGGAGGCCTGCTAGGCCCAGGCGCCTGTTACATAAAACTCGCTGATAATATTAGTACTCGTAATAATTTTTATTAGTTATCCAAATTCTGTTTCATAAAGAATCATGAGGACTGATAAAATGTCTACTCATATTATTAGTGGGCTCAGTCTTCGTATCAGCATTTAAGTGTTGTTATACTTTAATATGAAACAAAGTAACTATCGGCAATACCGGTATTATGTTTCTGCACAATGGCTATTGCGATATTAACCCACATTATGGTAATACAGTTATCAATATAATATATATCCATATGTTTATATGGGAACTGAGCAAGCCTTCACGAACTGCTGCTGCCTGCTGCTGTACATATTCCCTTTACTGGGAAGTAGGCCTATTCATAAGGCATTTAATACTCAATTCCACGCAGGAACATTATCGAAATGGAGGCAAAATATTAATACAGCTTACTTCCGTGATATAGTATTATTGGTACGTGAAAATAACTAACCATCTTGTGCTAAACAATTGCATGGTCGAAATAGCCGTGTGGATAGCGCATTCATCTGTGAACCTTGAGGTCCCGGGTTCGAGTCCCGGTATGGTAGGTATTTTTGCTACCAGATTATCTATTTAAACGATTTTATCATATTAATATGACTCATTTTAACAGAATCCACATGAAATTACGTGTTCTTCTATGAATCAAGAGGTCCGGAAACTGCAAGCCCTTCATGAGTTACTGCTCTGCACATTGCCTTTACTCACAAGTAGGCCTATATAAGGAATTTAAGAGCGGTGTCGCGTCTATTAATAATCTAGTTAATCCATATCCTACTCTTTATTACATCGAGGCCACAGGTAGGCTATGTTGGTGGAAGCTACACGACCTCTAATAATTTTATTTTTTATTTAGTCAATTTATCCTCTAGGTTGGTGGTTCCCATGGACTCAGCGAGGGCACTCACCTCTACCGCCTCTATGGGCAGTGTCCTGGAGCTTGGAACATCTGGTCGGGATGGATACAACTGGGGATGTGTGATCAGCACTTCGCCCAGGCGGCCTCACCTGCAAAGCGAACAGGGGCCTCATGAGGGATGGGATGGATAGGCAAGGAAGAGGGAAGGAGGCGGCCGTGGCCTTACAGTAGGTACCATCCCGGCATTTGCCCGAAGACGAAGTGGGAAACCACGGAAAACCACTTCGAGGATGGCTGAGGTGGGAATCGAACCCCCTCTACTCATTTGGACCACCCGAGGCTGAGTAGACCCCGTTCCAGTCCTCATATCACTTTTCAAATTTCGTGGCAGAGCCAGGAATCGAACCCAGGACCTCTGGGGCGGCAGCTAACCGTGCTGACCGCTACGCTACGGAGGCGACCTCTAATAAAATGAGTTCCTTATTATGAACTACAATATCTGTAAAACACTCACTTTTACAATAGATTATTTGTGCCAATAATATTATTAAAAAATAAAATACCGATGTATCAACAATTTCCCGCTCGATGTCGATATTAGTGGATTCGCTCGATTACCTTCGACTGGTTTACCGGCAAAATCAGCGTCACTTTTGTACCTCGTGTAGAAGCATCCCGTTGCTTGTTCGTGTTTGTTTACAAGTGTTGTATCGAGGCATTACCCATATTCAGCAGGAGGCAAGAGAACATCACACAAAAGTATGTTTTCTTCGCAAAGTTTTAGAATTGAAGGGTGAATTGTTCGGGTCCTTTTCACCCACAATCACGAAGGAAACCAAGAGACTTGCATGGACGCAGGTAAAGGACCATGCTGTATCCATTGGTCTATTGACTATAGACAAAGACTGCACGTATGTTCGTGACGCAACATGGCCTAATTTGAGGAACAGAACAGTGGTAAGTTTAATTCTTTCTTCCTTCAACTTATTATTTATACCAATTGATATGTTACAGGAATTAGGCCTAGCCCTTATTTCCCATACTACAATACCCTGTACAGAATGTTTCAATATCAGTGTAGCAGTGCAAATGAAAATCATAAGATAGTCTTCCTTTTCCTCTCTCTACATTATTTTGAAGTATAACCTGCTGGAATGAATATTAAGTTAATTTAATGTAGGCTATACATCTTGATCACACTTAATATCATACTTGATTATTAGGACATACCGGTACTGGATTATGGATTTATTATTACAGCACATGCTCTTCCTTTTACAGTCTAAAATTGACAATGCTGGGAGGACAGGAACTGGGGGAGGTCCAGTGATGAAGCTGGATGAAATCGACCACCTAGTTCTAGAAATCATAGGAAAGGAGTCACCCGTTTTCCAGGGATGTGGAGTTCGAGACTCGATGGGAGAGACGGGTTCAGCATTCATGGAGGAAGCTCCAATCGATGACATTGGCGGTTTGGTGGAGGTGGTTCCTTCAAACCAAACAGGGATTGTAGAAGAGCAACCAGTGCTGCAGCAGCAGCAGCAACAACCCAAGTCTAGAGGTATTCCTCTTGAATAATTGATTTAATTCTGTGACTTCATACTTAATGTGGCTTTTTGAGCCAACGTTACCGACAGTAGTGGCTACGCTGGTTAAAGTGCAGCGTTAGGCCAAGCCCTCTGCTGACTCGGTAGACGCGTGGGTTCAAGCCCCTCCGTCGGCCGTCCTTGGAATGGTTTTCTGTGGTTTCCCATTTTCAACACCAGGCAAATGCTGGGACGGTACCTTCTGACAGGCCACGGCCGCTTTCTTCCACATCCTTGCCCAATTTAATTCATCTTCCTCCATTCCATCTCTCATCCCGACGCACAGGTCACCCATGGGTGTCGACTAGAAAGACTCGGCCTCTCAGGAGGCCACACGACAAAAAAAAAAAAAGACAACGTTTTGACCATTGGGTTGGAAAAACATGGTTTCGCCTCAGTCTGTGACTGTAGAGTTAGTTATGTTGTGAAATCCTGAACATTCCCTGCATTCTACCCATAGACAATACACATGATTCTTGGTTCATATCACAGATGAGGCGCTCCATATGTTATAAATTACTGTATCTTTCCTCTTTCTTTTTCAGGCCCACTGCAAAGGAGAGTGGTTGTGAAGAACCAGGAGGAGGCTAAAGAGATTCAGCTTTTAAAGAAAAGAAAGCTAGAGCTAGAGGTCTGGAAGCTGGAACTAGAGGTCCAGAAGCTGGAGTTGGAAGTGAATGATGATGCAATGATAATAATTTAATGCTTCATGCTCTTTAAAGTTATAATTCTGCATTAAGTATACATACTGTGTAAATGTCCATTTTTCTTCCTTCCTAGTCACTTTTGACGACAATTAGAATTTGAATACAACATCAAGCACCACAGCAGAACAATTGTTAAAATTCACAAGGTACTGGTAGACGTCGACAACAGGTTTTTCTTAGTTTCTTAATGTAACAGCTGAACTGCAAATCTTGAACTTTCTTAATACAGCCGAATGCACAACCACCCATAATTTTCATCATTAAAACGTCGTGTGTACATCATGACAGTGCTAGGGTGAAGTATAGCGGCTCGTAAGCAACTCTAGGTGCAGCCAATCAGAAATTATGACTACACTGTAGACCCTAGGAATGCACTTACATGACAGGATGTTATACGCAAAACAGAAATCACAACAAAATACCAAACATATTGAATTTCAAGGAAGAGGAAGGTTTTAAAAGAAGAAGGGAAGAAGCCGTGCGTGCTGTAGGTTTCTTTTTAAAATAACATACATACATACATAAATACGAGTGTGCTTTTTCGAAACATAGCCCCCTTTATCTTTGGAACCATAATAAAGTTCAGAAATGTGTACAGCAGTAACTTCAGTGAATATTCTTGAACCTCTAAAAGTAGCTAAACATTGAAAATCTTGGAGTAAAAAAATGTTTATGATTCAATCCAATACACATATTTTATATTTCAATGTTTTTGATCTGAAATTCCCTACAAAACACAAGGATAATTAACACCATTAACATTAACCAGGTGGGTGGGGGGTGGCGGCAAGGTCTCCAAATATGCATCATTAGTTGAAGTGATTGTAAAGGTACTGCAGTTTTTCTTGAGCCTGAACTGGAACCTGAACAGCTTCTTGCTCCTCCTTAACATCGTTGTCTGGCAAGTTGTCTTCATCCATTTCAGGAATCACATAGTTGTCCAGACCTCTTGACAGGTTGCAAAGCACTACGCATGCATTAATAACTTTGCATGAAAAAGTTGGGTTCAGTCGCATACCGACGCTGAGAACAGGGAATTTTTCTTTCAGGAGTCCTATTGCACACTAGATTGTTCTCCTTGTTTTCCTGTGCGCTCTTAAAAACCTGCTCTGTGATGGGCTAGCAACATCTTGGATCACAGGCGGTATGAGCCAAGACTTCAACGGATAGATGGAATCTCCAAGTAGGACAGCACCAGGGAAAGGTCTCCAGCCACCATCCATCCTATTGTTTAAAGAACTCAATCTTAAAACTCTAGCATCGCTGACAATGCCAGGCCAATTGGCGCAAACATAATAAAATTGTAAATTTGGCCCACATACAAGCATTACATTCAAAGAGTGCTTTCCGTGTCTATCAACAAATGCTGGTTCATACTGACTTGGTGCATCAATTTGTATTAATGTTCCATCCATTATCCCACAAACCAATGGCATACCTCCAAACTTCGCAAACCGGGCGACTACTTCACCACAATTAGCTGGCCAACGTACAACGTCCTGAAGAAGTGTGTCATTTATTGCATTGACAACTTTGTGCACACTCTACACACTGTTGCTTTCGAAACACCATGCATGTCTGATACACAGTGATACTGTGCACCGTTACCCAGCCAGTGCAATGCAATTTGAAGCTGCTCCTTTGAGGTTAGGGCTTCATTCCTCTTGGTAGGATGTTGTAGAAAATGGCCTATACTATTTAGCACATAATGAAATGTTGTATAATCTAACCTAAATCTTTCATTATATTCGTAGGTTAGTTCCATGTGATTATAGTTTGACCTTTCTCTAAAATGTGTAGGTCGACGAATGAAAACTTGTTGGTCTTCATCGCTATTGGAATCAGCTGAGTCACCCATTTCTCAAATTACTGAAACACAATATTATTTGGCTAAATAAAAATTCAGTTCATGGTATTCTCACTAATAATATAAATGATTAGACAAAGCACACTTGTGGAAATAAGGCTAATAATATTAGACTATGTTAATAGTCTTCCTTGTTTATGAAACAGTTAGCTAATATTATTAGAAACCTTCACTAATATTTTGGGGTCATGAGCTAATAACTAATATTATTAGCTAATAAGTTTATGAAACAGAAAACTAATAATATTAGTTTGCTAATAATATTAGTGTAAGAGCTTTATGAAACAGGCCCCAGGTCTGTCCAGTCTGTAATGACCCGAACTGACTTGAACCTGCCTTGCACTTGTAGTGCCAAGGGATTTGGTCTGTTATATCAGTTGCTTGCCTCCCTCCAAGATGGATGGGGTTTGATTCCCAGTTAATTCAGGTGGGGTTTGCAAGGTGAAATGTTGCATCAAGTGGTTCAGATTCCTTATACCAAAGGAGGTCCCATTGGCTTATGATTGTGAGATTACCAGTCGTGTAAAACTACTAGCATCTATCCGTCATTGTTTGAAAAAATCCATTGTAACTTTGTTTACATAATGTAAATTTTCCTAAATCCATTTTCATACTTAATAAATCTGAAACAGTGTTATAATAATTATTGTATACAGGAAGTATGTTACAGGTGGAAATAGGCTCAACAGAATAGATCACAATCACATTAATGGTTAGTTCAACTGAACAGAATGGAGCCGCGTCGTGCATCAGTGATCGTTTCCCAACATTTGGGAATCTGAGTACAGACACGAAATTGTACCCATGAGTATGGCTGCTACAATGAGAGCCGAAACGTCGGGAAACAATCGCTGATGTACAAGTTCATACCGTAAGCATAGATCAGGTGTGTCCAACCCATGGCCCGCAGTGATATTTGTAAGTTATAATATTATTTATGAAATAAGTATTTCTATTTGGAATGTGATAAACTTGAAAGAGCAAGACTTGTTCCGTTTCCAACACATGTGTTTGCGAAAGTTCATCAGTCATCCTCTTACTCAAAACATGGGAAAATCACATCCATTTCAAAGAAATACCCAGCCCAGATTTTTATTTTTGATACTACCACGCATCGCTTTGAAGTCCCCGTGCATTGTTGACCGCTCGGTAACGTTACTAGTACACCTACAGTACTTTCAAAGGCGAGTGCGCGCCGAATGTTTTATTAGCGTTACATAGTAGAACTTTCAAGTTAGTTTGCAGTTGTTTGCTCACATTGTAGTGTCAGTGTTAGTGAGAGGTTTGAAGAATATTAATTATGGTTATTAAGTGTAGCGGCAAGAAATGAAAATTTGTGTTTATTCAAATTAGCAGGTTCCGCCAATCAATAACTTAATGCTTTTACATAAACCCTATCTGCAGTACATGTTTCGAACCATTATCGGTCCTTCATCAGCTGACTTAATGTCTTGTCAACAGCATAACACAAAAACACTGAGCATTGACACAAAGATATGCATACAAGTTAAAATATTGACAATCATTCATTAAAAGATATTCAAGCTTTAAAAAAGTTTAAAAACACTGCAAGTTCAAATTGTTTCTGTTAAATGATGCTAATTCTCTTGATTAGCATCTTGTCAGTCCATTTAGTATTCCTGTTCTCTTCACATGTGAGCGGCAAAGTCGTACAAATTGTTGGGTTGAATTTTGCCATGTATAGGGAGCGAAAAAATGGATAAAATTGCGCGGCTCGAAGCAAGTGAAAGATTCTAATTAATTGATTGATCCAGGCAGCAAAGTAATCCTCTCGTATGCGAGCAGTGTACGCGCCGGCTGAACTGACAGCAGCAACTGAGGTTCTATTCTGAATTTTAATGAATAATTGTCAATATTTTAACTTGTATGCATATTTTTGTGTCAATGCTCAGTGTTTTTATGTGTTATGCTGTTGACAAGACATTAAGTCAGCTGATGAAGGACCAATAATGGTTCGAAACATGTACTGCACCTAGGGTTTATGTAAAAGCTTTAAGGTATTGATTGGCGGAACCTGCTAATTTGAATAAACACAAATTACAATTGTCAATACGGACCAAAAATGGAAAATTTTCACAATTCAAGAAATGAAAAGTTTCAGACGAAAGTAGATCATTTCAAATAAAGTGGACTAATCAGTAGTACTCTTTTACTGAAGTAAACAAGAAAGCAGTGTGTTTAATTTGCAGTGAAACAGTTTCAGTGTTTAAGGAGTATAACGTAAAGCGACATTACGTCACCAAACATGCGTCTTCATATGATAAATTTGACGGTCAATTTCGTGGAGATAAGGTATCTGAACTTAAAATTAACCTTTCGGGACAATAGTTAATTTATAAGAGAGTGTCACCTCAAACTGAATCTCTGGTAAAAGCGAGTTACGCAGAAGCAGAAATTATTGTAAAAAAAATGTAAACCATTTTCAGGTGGCGAGTTTGTTAAAGAATGCATTGAGAGTAGTGCTGATATTCTTTGTCCTGACTTAACAAAGAGCAGTTTGCAAAATTGAACTTGTCGCGAGAGACTGAAGCTCGCCTTATTGATGAATTAGCGTCCAATATAGACAGAACTTGTAAATACTGAGCCACAAATTTCCAGTTCTATTCTCTGGCACTGGCATTAACATGCTAGTGATACTGTCCAATTAGCAATTTTCTTAAGGGGAGTTGATGAAGATTTCAGTATTACAGAAGGCCCCAC
This sequence comes from Meconema thalassinum, assembly GCA_946902985.2. NCBI lineage: Eukaryota > Metazoa > Arthropoda > Insecta > Orthoptera > Tettigoniidae > Meconema > Meconema thalassinum. The sequence goes on from OX336388.2 coordinate 1,005,899,118, forward strand.
TAAAGCCAATGATTTAATTGGGGGTGTCACTGAAACCTTGAACTGGCTTGGCTTGAAATATACTAATCTCCCTGGTGTAAAAACAGATGGAGCTCCTGCATTTGCAAGAAATTGAGAAGGGTTAGTTAAATTACTGCAAGCAGCGGCAGCTAAAGTATGATACATTTCTGTAATGCAATATCACTGCTTAATATACCAAGAATACCTTTCTGCCAAATCCCTAAATTTAGTGTTTTGAAATTCATTGTAAAAGTATTGAATTTCACTCGTTCAAGTGGTTTGCGGCACAGAGAATGTAAAAATTTCTTACAAAATCTCGATTCAGAATTTGAAGATATTGTTTATTATACCAAAATAAGACGAATGAGCCGTGGAAAAATGTTGAAGTGAGTATTGATCTGAAAAACGAAATACAAACATTTATGGAGGAGAAGGGCAAACCTAATGTTGAATTTAAAGACACAAAATGGATGTGTGATTATGCCTCTTTAGTAGATATAAAACAACTGAACGAACTTAATTCACGTCTCCAATTGATTACTACTATGTTTGATCACGTGAAGGCCTTTGAAACAAAATTGCGACTTGGGGAATCACAAATAAAAAACAACTTTGTGAATTTCCCAGCCCTACAAAACTAATAATCAAAAGTACGCAGAAATTATATCAGAATTAAGAACTGAATTGCCGTGTTAGATTTCAAGACTTCATGGATAATGTTATACATTTCAATATGTTTTCTTCCCCTTTCTCCATTAACATAGACGAGGTTTCCGAGGATCTGCAAATGGAGTGCGTTGATTTTCAATGTGTGTCAGACCTAAATACATTAATAAGTTTAACAATGTCCTCCTACTACAATTCTATCTCGAATACTTTCCCAGAGAAAAATACACGGGCATTAATAGACATGTACTTCGTTTCGCATCACTTTTCGGTAGCACATACATATGCGACAAGTGTTCTCCAAGATGAAATATGTGAAGTGCGCAACGAGAACGCAAATCACCGACAATTATCTGGATAGTTCGCTTCGAGTTGCTACATCATATTGGATGCCTTGTTCGTGAGAAGTAATGCCGAGTGTCGCATTGACAGGTAAAATATTAATTCAATTACAGTATTTTATTTTAATATAACAGTATCAGTCTAAGTATACCCCACCTACGCTTATGCTGAGAAATGAAAATGGAAAAATGGCACATAACAACCAAGACAATGCAAATATCTTGGCAGTCTACTTCAAAAAATTACTCAACTGCAAAGACCCAAGAGAAAATCTTGAGTTTGACCCCAAACCTAATAACAAAACACCACTAGAAAAGGTTATTCCACCAACATATGAGGAAGTGATCAAAGCCGTTAACTTGCTCAAGAACTATAAAGCAGCAGGAGAAAATCAGTTGGTTGCAGAATTATGGAAGAATGCAAATGATCAAACTCTCCGAAACTTACATAAACGTATTATTGACATATGGAACTCGGAAAAAATGCCTGAGGGATGGAACCGTGGCCTACGTTATATACAAGGCCTGGAAATGAGGCGCCAGACAACATTGTGAGCGATGGTTCGAACTTGTTCCGCATTTTTCCGCTAGGTTCGCTGTCTGGCGCCCTTAATCGTACCATTTGCATTACGTACAATGTGATTAGTGTGTCTGTATTTGGCGGTAAATAAGGTGTCCTAATGAATGAGAAAGCTAAGGTGAGTTTAAAATTGACTGGCGAAGCGTGTCGTATTATAGTTGTGCTTTCGTTAAGAGCAGTAGACTGCTGTTTGACTGATATTGAGATAGGTGCTAAGTGGTCTTTATGAACAAGACGTAGTGAAAAGCAAGTTTTAATCCAGTGTACTGGCGTAAATGTGTGATAAATACTGTAGATATAAATCACTGAAAGATTTTAATAAAGTAACTTATGTGTAAATATTAGTGTTATTATTGTGTTCGTCAAAAATGGTGTACTGTAGCGTGCCGTATTGTAAATCTCGTCAAGTTAAAGGCAATGGACTTTCGTTTCATAAATTGCCATTGAACAATGACATACTGAAACAATGGGTTCTAGCTGTTTCACGTGAGGGGGTGAAGCCAGGGTCTTTGTGGACACCAAAACGGTCTTCTACAATTTGTAGCAAGCATTTCAAGTATTCTGATTTTAGTATAAGTACTACAAAGAGAACGCATTTTCGACGGTTTTTGAGGACTACCCCGAACATAAACAAGCACAAATAAATAGAAATACGCGCAAAAGAGCACGTGTCGATAGAGACATACATATCAACAATAAAAGGAAATGTTCAGGTAATTTACATTTTACGGAAGACTATTGTGATGAACGATTTGAAGAAAACCATGATCAACCACGTGTTAGTGTAGGAACGCAATGTTCAACAATCAAGCAAACTCATTGCAAGTCAACAAAATTAAAATTAAGGAGGGCACTAAGAGAAAATACAGTATATAGAACTACAATTAAGTCATTGAATCAGAAGATAATTTCATTGAAACAAAAATTACATTCAGTGCAACGTCAGGACAAACTTGATGTTCAAATATCGAAGCTCAAGAGTGAAGCGGATCGTGGGGACTTGAACATATTCGAGCTTTCACGAAACGAAAGTTTAAATACAATGAAACAACAATAAAAATATGTATATTGCTCTCTAATAAATCACCGTCGGCTTACCGCTTACTGAGAGATATAAATATTTTACAACTTCCTCATCCACGAACACTGAAAACATGCATTGGGTATACGAACGCAGAGACAGGTGTCACGTCACTTGCAAAAGCTAGGTTGACAGCTGAAGATAAGTCACTGACTCATGATAATGAGAAGGTTGGTTCATTAATCATTGATGGGCTATAAAGTCCAGACTATTGTATGCCAAGAATTTAGACATGTTTCTCGGCATTAGTGATATTGAGAAAGATGCAATTGGAATCGAACATAAATTAGCTAATAAATTATTATGCATACTGTTCAAGGGCCTGTCATCCTTCTACAGGATGCCTGTTTCGTTCTACTTTACATGTGGACTCACAAGATAACAGTTATCTAGGATAACACTGGACACACTGACTGCGGTTGAGGAATGCGGCTTCAAGGTCATCAGAATAGTGACGGACAACTGTCAGGTGAATGTGTCAATGTTTGAGGTGCTGTGTGGCGGATGTGTCACTCATGAAATTCGTCACCCGAAAGACGAGCAGAGGCCACTTTTTCTTAGTTTCGATCCAAGTCACATCATTAAGAATGTACGATCACAATATCTGAGTAGGAACTTCTATGTAGATGACAATTTAATAACTAGTGATTGTTAGTTTGCATTCACAAATTCTCATAGTGTGTTTCTTTTGTTTTTGTATTTCTCATAGTGTTCTTCTTTTGTTTTTGTATACCGTACAAGTCAAATGTACTTTTTTGAATATAACCGTCTGTTTCCGGTTGTGACCAATGGATGTCGGTGTTTGTTTCTTCTCCCATCAATTTGGAGTTTAGAACTGTATTTAGTAAACCCTTTTTACTAATCATTTTATGACAGGTTATGAGCCCAGTTAAACGCTTATTGCTGTTAATGTGTGGACTTTGTGATGGGAGAATGTCGGTTGTTAAAAGGTGTTGATATGTGCGGCGCACATGTGGACGGCAGTTAAGTGTGCATTCAAGATAGTTTTTGGTGAATTTTGTGGACGATTTTATATTGTGAGGACTATTTGTACGTTTTATTTTAAGTATACATACTAACATGGATGCAGCTACGGGAAGCAGCGAGCGAGTAGTTGCAATAGTGAGGTTACAGGACGACAATTGGGAAGCGTGGAGCACCCGAACAAAGGCATTGCTTCAAACAAGGCGTCTGTGGGACGCGGTTCAAGGTTTCCCACGAAAGACCGATACAGGAGAGGTAGAAGATACACCCGTTGAAGAGTACTCCGAGGCCCAACTGGGCAAAGATCAAGACGCGAAAAACTTGCTTATAGGTTTGGTGGGATTAGTATAGATCGCGAGTCCCGGCGGCACCAAATTCCCCTAAAACAAAATGGCGGCTTCCGTGACGTCATCAATGACGTCACGAAATACTCCTCTAGCAAGCTTACGGGAAAAGCCTGGGGAATAGGGGGTTTTGGGTGGGGAACAACAAAAAACGTGAAAAACGGGATGGGTATCGCGATCTTTACTTGAGCCCTCCCCTGCTCAAGTACAGATCGCGATACCCATCAAAAATTTGCCATTTCAGCTCATTTTCAAGCAATCGCACTACGCAGTGAAAAATAAAGATCGCGATACCCATCAAAAATTTGCCATTTCAGCTCATTTTCAAGCAATCTCACTACGCAGTGAAAAATAAAGATCGCGATACCCATCACAAATTCGCCATTTCAGCTCTTTTTCAAGCAATCGCGCTACGCAGTGAAAAATAAAGATCGCGATACCCATCAAAAATTTGCCATTTCAGCTCATTTTCAAGCAATCTCACTACGCAGTGAAAAATAAAGATCGCGATACCCATCACAAATTCGCCATTTCAGCTCTTTTTCAAGCAATCGCGCTACGCAGTGAAAAATTAAGATCGCGATACCCATCACAAATTTGCCATTTCTACTCAATTTCAAGCAATCGCGCTACGCAATGAAAAATAAAGATCGCGATACCCATCACAAATTCGCCATTTCAGCTCTTTTTCAAGCAATCGCGCTACGCAGTGGAAAATTAAGATCGCGATACCCAACACAAATTTGCCATTTCTACTCATTTTCAAGCAATCGCGCTAGGCAATGAAAAATAAAGATCGCGATACCCATCACAAATTCGCCATTTCAACTCTTTTTCAAGCAATCGCGCTACGCAGTGAAAAATAAAGATCGCGATACCCATCACAAATTTGCCATTTCTACTCATTTTCAAGCAATCGCGCTACGCAATGAAAAATAAAGATCGCGATACCCATCACAAATTCGCCATTTCAACTCTTTTTCAAGCAATCGCGCTACGCAGTGAAAAATAAAGATCGCGATACCCATCACAAATTCGCCATTTCAGCTCTTTTTCAAACAATCGCGCTACGCAGTGGAAAATAAAGATCGCGATACCCATCAAAAATTTGCCATTTCAGCTCATTTTCAAGCAATCGCACTACGCAGTGAAAAATAAAGATCGCGATACCCATCACAAATTCGCCATTTCAGCTCTATTTCAAGCAATCGCGCTACGCAGTGAAAAATTAAGATCGCGATACCCATCACAAATTTGCCATTTCTACTCAATTTCAAGCAATCGCGCTTCGCAATGAAAAATAAATATCGCGATACCCATCACAAATTCGCCATTTCAGCTCTTTTTCAAGCAATCGCGCTACGCAGTGGAAAATTCAGATCGCGATACCCAACACAAATTTGCCATTTCTACTCATTTTCAAGCAATCGCGCTACGCAATGAAAAATAAAGATCGCGATACCCTCACAAATTCGCCATTTCAGCTCTTTTTCAGGCCATCGCGCTACGCAGTGAAAAATTAAGATCGCGATACCCATTACAAATTTGCCATTTCTACTCATTTTCAAGCAATCGCGCTACGCAATGAAAAATAAAGATCGCGATACCCATCACAAATTCGCCATTTCAACTCTTTTTCAAGTAATCGCGCTACGCAGTGAAAAATAAAGATCGCGATACCCATCACAAATTCGCCATTTCAGCTCTTTTTCAAGCAATCGCGCTACGCAGTGGAAAATAAAGATCGCGATACCCATCACAAATTCGCCATTTCAGCTCTTTTTCAAGCAATCGCGCTACGCAATTAAAAATTAAGATCGCGATACCCATCACAAATTTGCCATTTCTACTCAATTTCAAGCAATCGCGCTACGCAATGAAAAATAAAGATCGCGATACCCATCACAAATTCGCCATTTCAGCTCATTTTCAAGCAATCTCACTACGCAGTGAAAAATAAAGATCGCGATACCCATCACAAATTCGCCATTTCAGCTCTTTTTCAAGCAATCGCGCTACGCAGTGAAAAATAAAGATCGCGATACCCATCAAAAATTTGCCATTTCAGCTCGTTTTCAAGCAATCTCACTACGCAGTGAAAAATAAAGATCGCGATACCCATCACAAATTCGCCATTTCAGCTCTTTTTCAAGCAATCGCGCTACGCAGTGAAAAATTAAGATCGCGATACCCATCACAAATTTGCCATTTCTACTCAATTTCAAGCAATCGCGCTACGCAATGAAAAATAAAGATCGCGATACCCATCACAAATTCGCCATTTCAGCTCTTTTTCAAGCAATCGCGCTACGCAGTGGAAAATTAAGATCGCGATACCCAACACAAATTTGCCATTTCTACTCATTTTCAAGCAATCGCGCTAGGCAATGAAAAATAAAGATCGCGATACCCATCACAAATTCGCCATTTCAACTCTTTTTCAAGCAATCGCGCTACGCAGTGAAAAATAAAGATCGCGATACCCATCACAAATTTGCCATTTCTACTCATTTTCAAGCAATCGCGCTACGCAATGAAAAATAAAGATCGCGATACCCATCACAAATTCGCCATTTCAACTCTTTTTCAAGCAATCGCGCTACGCAGTGAAAAATAAAGATCGCGATACCCATCACAAATTCGCCATTTCAGCTCTTTTTCAAACAATCGCGCTACGCAGTGGAAAATAAAGATCGCGATACCCATCAAAAATTTGCCATTTCAGCTCATTTTCAAGCAATCGCACTACGCAGTGAAAAATAAAGATCGCGATACCCATCACAAATTCGCCATTTCAGCTCTATTTCAAGCAATCGCGCTACGCAGTGAAAAATTAAGATCGCGATACCCATCACAAATTTGCCATTTCTACTCAATTTCAAGCAATCGCGCTTCGCAATGAAAAATAAATATCGCGATACCCATCACAAATTCGCCATTTCAGCTCTTTTTCAAGCAATCGCGCTACGTAGTGGAAAATTCAGATCGCGATACCCAACACAAATTTGCCATTTCTACTCATTTTCAAGCAATCGCGCTACGCAATGAAAAATAAAGATCGCGATACCCTCACAAATTCGCCATTTCAGCTCTTTTTCAGGCCATCGCGCTACGCAGTGAAAAATTAAGATCGCGATACCCATTACAAATTTGCCATTTCTACTCATTTTCAAGCAATCGCGCTACGCAATGAAAAATAAAGATCGCGATACCCATCACAAATTCGCCATTTCAACTCTTTTTCAAGTAATCGCGCTACGCAGTGAAAAATAAAGATCGCGATACCCATCACAAATTCGCCATTTCAGCTCTTTTTCAAGCAATCGCGCTACGCAGTGGAAAATAAAGATCGCGATACCCATCGCAAATTCGCCATTTCAGCTCTTTTTCAAGCAATCGCGCTACGCAATTAAAAATTAAGATCGCGATACCCATCACAAATTTGCCATTTCTACTCATGTTCAAGCAATCGCGCTACGCAAATAAAGATCGCGATACCCATTACAAATTTGCCATTTCCGTCCAATTTTAATATTTCACACACACACACACGGTTTTTGTCAATAGTTACAGCCTCACTTGCCTAGAGGAATTGATTTTTGGTGCCCCTCTGTGGCCACAGCCAAAGGCTGCACCTACCCTCAAACTTCTAACCTTCGTTGCGTCCTATCCAATGGTTTTGACAATGGTTACAGCCTAACCATCCAGACCAATGGTTTAGTGTCAACAGTGCCCCACTAGCTGCCGCACACCTACCCACAGACTTCTAACCTTCGTTGCGTCCAATCCAATGGTTTTGACAATGGTTACAGCCTAACCGCCCAGACCAATGGTTTAGTGTGAACAGTGCCCCACTAGCTGCCGCACACCAACCCACAGACTTCTAACCTTCGTTGCATCCAATCCAATGGTTTTGACAATGGTTACAGCCTAACCGCCCAGACCAATGGTTTAGAGTGAACAGTGCCCCACTAGCTGCCGCACACCTACCCACAGACTTCTAACCTTCGTTGCGTCCAATCCAATGGTTTTGACAATGGTTACAGCCTAACTGCCCAGACCAATGGTTTAGTGTGAACAGTGCCCCACTAGCTGCCGCACACCTACCCACAGACTTCTAAACTTTGTTGCGTCCAATCCAATGGTTTTGACAATGGTCACAGCCTAACCGCCCAGACCAATGGTTTAGTGTCAACAGTGCCCCACTAGCTGCCGCACACCTACCCACAGACATCTAACCTTCGTTGCGTCCAATCCAATGGTTTTGACAATGGTTACAGCCTAACCGCCCAGACCAATGGTTTAGTGTGAACAGTGCCCCACTAGCTGCCGCACACCTACCCACAGACTTCTAACCTTCGTTGCGTCCAATCCAATGGTTTTGACAATGGTTACAGCCTAACCGCCCAGACCAATGGTTTAGTGTCAACAGTGCCCCACTAGCTGCCGCACACCTACCCACAGACTTCTAACCTTCGTTGCGTCCAATCCAATGGTTTTGACAATGGTCACAGCCTAACCGCCCAGACCAATGGTTTAGTGTGAACAGTGCCCCACTAGCTGCCGCACACCTACCCACAGACTTCTAACCTTTATTGCATCCAATCCAATGGTTTTGACAATGGTCACAGCCTAACCGCCCAGACCAATGGTTTAGTGTGAACAGTGCCCCACTAGCTGCCGCACACCTACCCACAGACTTCTAACCTTCGTTGCGTCCAATCCAATGGTTTTGACAATGGTTACAGCCTAACCGCCCAGACCAATGGTTTAGTGTGAACAGTGCCCCACTAGCTGCCGCACCCCTACCCACAGACTTCTAACCTTCGTTGCGTCCAATCCAATGGTTTTGACAATGGTCACAGCCTAACCGCCCAGACCAATGGTTTAGTGTGAACAGTGCCCCACTAGCTGCCGCACACCTACCCACAGACTTCTAACCTTCGTTGCGTCCAATCCAATGGTTTTGACAATGGTTACAGCCTAACCGCCCAGAGCAATGGTTTAGTGTGAACAGTGCCCCACTAGCTGCCGCACACCTACCCACAGACTTCTAACCTTCGTTGCGTCCAATCCAATGGTTTTGACAATGGTCACAGCCTAACCGCCCAGACCAATGGTTTAGTGTCAACAGTGCCCCACTAGCTGCCGCACACCTACCCACAGACTTCTAACCTTCGTTGCGTCCAATCCAATGGTTTTGACAATGGTTACAGCCTAACCGCCCAGACCAATGGTTTAGAGTGAACAGTGCCCCACTAGCTGCCGCACCCCTACCCACAGACTTCTAACCTTCGTTGCGTCCAATCCAATGGTTTTGACAATGGTCACAGCCTAACCGCCCAGACCAATGGTTTAGTGTCAACAGTGCCCCACTAGCTGCCGCACACCTACCCACAGACATCTAACCTTCGTTGCGTCCAATCCAATGGTTTTGACAATGGTTACAGCCTAACCGCCCAGACCAATGGTTTAGTGTGAACAGTGCCCCACTAGCTGCCGCACACCTACCCACAGACTTCTAACCTTCGTTGCGTCCAATCCAATGGTTTTGACAATGGTTACAGCCTAACCGCCCAGACCAATGGTTTGGTGTGAACAGTGCCCCACTAGCTTCTTTACTTTTTTTCTACGTAGCGCTATTGCTTGAAAATTAGCAGAAATGGCAAATTTGTCCGATCATTACTTTTTCTGCGCGGGCGAAAATTTTCCATTTCACCTAATTTTCAAACAATCGCGATACACAGAAAAAAATCCATGGGATGTTGATCCTTCAACTACCAGAAGCACTGTAATAAGCATATGAAGAAATACAACACTTACCCCATTTGACACCGGAGTCCAACAGCAACTTCATTAGGTGTAATTCACATGCACAGACACTGCCTTCTTACATACACACTACCAACCATCAAAAATACCACAATCACTATAAATATACCATCCACATTACGGTATACCATACCTAAATCTTATTTTAATTTATTTTCGCAACGCATAAGTATCGCAACCGAGCATTTCAAAATCTCCCCGACGACTAAGTTTCAAAATGGCGCCTGACAAGCACTGCGCATATCAGCTGGCGCACATGAGCTGGCCAATCACAATCTAGAAAATGAATTTCAACTCACCAATCAGGTAAGTATTTTTACCACGTCATAGGTGACGTCATTGAGATCACCAAAAGCTCACTAAACCCCGGGACTCGGGATATATACTACAACCGGTTTGGTCACCGACCCTTTCCTAGGTGATATCAAAGAAGCGGAGACAGCTAATGAAGCATGGCAGAATCTTCTGACTTCATGTTGCGATACCGGAGTCCTTCAAATTGTGACGATGTTAGAAGAATTGTGTCTTTTTAAGAAAAATAGTGACATTAGCATGCGTACATTTGTTGATAAAGTGCTTACTTGGTGTGCACGGTTGGACGATGTAGGTATAAAATTTACGGATAAGGCCAAAGCTGCTTTTATTCTCAGAGGACTGGAAAAGCGGGAGTACGAAAATTTGATACGGTACGTTCATTGGAAAGCAATGAAGAAAACTTACGTGTAAAGGTAGTGCGAGCCAAACTATTGTTGGAGGAGAGAAAGAACAAGTTGGACAAACTAAAGATGGAGCGAGAACAGGAGACTTATGCGAGGCTGAAGAAGGAAGAATCTGAGGGTGAAAGCGTGAAGGCAATGGTGGCAGCCATGCGCTTAAATTCCAAGGAGGTCGTCAACAGCAGCAAAAGTGTCAACAAGCCAACAGGTAGTGGTGGATTCATGTGCTACAAGTGCCAAGAACAGGGGCATATTGCGAAGTTCTGTGATTTAGTTCATGAAGCAAGAAAGAAAGGTTCAGTTTTGTGTTTTAATTGTGCCAAGATAGGTCATACTTCCCGGAATTGTAGTAATGGACGCAAGGAAAATGTTAAGGTTAAGCATCGTGAGGTTATTGCCACGGTAAAGGACGATGAGGCGGCAAACGAATGTGTTCAGGTTAATGCTAGTAGTGTTAAGGTAAAGGTTTATGTGGCAACTGAAAGCAAGGATGATGCATCTGATTGTGTACGCAGGTGGTATGTAGATTCAGGAGCCACTGAGCACTTGACACCTTATAAGGATATTCTGTATGATTACACCCCAAAGGTTTCTGGTAGTGTAGACACAGCTGATGGATCCGTAGTTAGTGTATGTGGTATGGGAAGTGTGCTTATGAAGCTATCTGACAAGTGTGGAGGTTCTTTTCTGAAACTGAAAAGAGTGTTGTATGTCCCAGGTCTTCAAGACAATTTAATATCTGTAGGTCAATTTGACAGGAAAGGTGCAGTCGTAACCATTAAAGATAGCAAAGTTGTATTGTCAGATCATAAGGGTATATTCCTTACGGGTGAGGCCGTTGGAAATATGTATAAGGTAAATTGTGATTATTTTATGGTAGAACAAGGGAAAGAATTTGCTTGTAATGACGAGGTGGAGGTTGTGTATGCTAAGAGCAACAAAGCTGTAACTAGCGGAATATGGCATCAGCGTTTTGGCCATGCTCTGAACATTCCAGATCGTGATTTTATACCCAAAGAAAAGAATCTTGATTGTGATACTTGTAAACAAGGTAAAATGAAAAGACTTAAATTTAATGAAAGAGATCATGTATCTCAGAAGCCATTAGATGTTGTGTTCTCTGATGTATGCCAGCTAGAGCACCCATCGATTGGAGGTAGCAAATATTTTATTACATTTACTGATGATTGTACCAGATTCTCATATGTAAGGTTCCTTAAGCATAAGAGTGATGCATTTAATGAGTTTTTCAAGGTTAAGGCCCTAATGGAGACAGCACAAGGGACCAAGTTGAAATCTTTCCATTCAGACAACGGTGGAGAGTATTTAAGTACAGAGTTTTGTAACTATCTTGAAAAGGAAGATATTGTTCGTAGGTTAACAATGGCTTACTCTCCCCAACAGAATGGCGTTGCTGAACGCCTCAACCAGCAACTTCTCACCACTAGTAGGTGCATGCTCATTCAGTCAGGCATGCCAGTTCAATTTTGGGGGGAAGCCATCAGCACAGCCTGCTATATAAAGAATAGGTGTGTGTCATCAACTGTAAAGAACATCCCATTTGAACTGTGGACGAGTAGAAAGTTGTCAGACCAGGAATTGCTTATGTTAAAATCATTTGGTTGTAAAGTTGGGATCCATAAACGTAATGTGGAAAAGTTAGTGCCAAGGGCAAATGTTGGTGCAATGCTAGGGTACCCCGATGACTCGAGGGGCTACCGTGTATGGGACATCGAAAAGAAATGTGTCATTAAATCCAGGAATGTAGAATTTGTTGAAGATGTATTTCCGTTTTCTGTAAAAGCCCAGGAAAAACCTGTAACTCAGATAGATTGTGAACCTAGAACAGTTGGAGAAGTGTTTGTCGGGCAGAAAGATTGTGGAGGTGACGTGTTTGAACACGAAGTAGCCGAATCAGGAAATGAAAATTCTGTAACAAGTGATAGTGATGCCTCTTTGTCAGATTCTGATGTCGTAATAGACGCTCCATTACAGCCTGAACACACAGTATTACGCAGGTCGAGTAGAGAGAGAAAACTTCCCAGCAAGTGTGTATGTTGTAATGAAGTCAAGGTCAAATGTCGCATTGTCATGTTGAGGTCAGAATATAACGATCCGGTGTCTTTTCAAGAAGCCACCTCACGAGATGACAAAGATAAATGGTTTGAAGCAATGAACCAAGAGATTGCCCTCTTGGAAAAACATAATGTGTGGACACTTGCAGAAGATTCAGGTGGCAAGACTGTCATAGGCACCAAATGGGTGTATAAAACTAAACGAAACCAAGAAGGTGAAGTACTTAGGTATAGAGCACGTTTAGTAGCTCAAGGTTTCAGTCAGATAAAGGGTACTGATTTCCTTGAATCCTACAGTCCTGTGGTAAAAAGGAAAACTATTAGGACCCTTATAGCCATAGGAGTAGAGCGTGAATGGGATAATTGTCACTTGGACATTGTATCGGCATACCTTAATAGCAAAATTAAGGAAACTGTATTTGTAAATCAACCAGAAGGTTTTCGCAGTGTAGAATACCCAGAATATGTGCTAAAACTCAACAAGAGTATTTACGGTTTATGTCAAGCTGGTAAAGATTGGCACAATTGTATCACTGCACAACTTGTCAAGCTTGGCTTAAATCAAAGCAAATGTGATCCATGTCTGTATTTTAGTCTGTATGTTGCCCTTTGCTACCATACAAGGAATGATATGCAAATGTTTGTTGTTTTTGTTTTAAGTTTTTTTTTTGCAATTTGTGAATGGGGGGAAGTGTTAGTTTGCATTCACAAATTCTCATAGTGTGTTTCTTTTGTTTTTGTATTTCTCATAGTGTTCTTCTTTTGTTTTTGTATACCGTACAAGTCAAATGTACTTTTTTGAATATAACCGTCTGTTTCCGGTTGTGACCAATGGATGTCGGTGTTTGTTTCTTCTCCCATCAATTTGGAGTTTAGAACTGTATTTAGTAAACCCTTTTTACTAATCATTTTATGACAGTGATCATCTCAAGAATCTGTACCACTTACAGAAAAAGCTAGTAGTAAAGCCAGTTAGAAAATTAAGCAGGAAGGTTGTATATCCAAGCAATTTAGAAAAAATTAATGTGGCAAGAGCCAAATTGGTGTTTACCCCAGAGACAATAGCTGGGCTTAAGAGCATGGAAGTCATGTGGCCAGAGAAAGTTGATGATACGGACAGCCTACACGAAACAACAAAATTCTTGGAAATTTTTAGAAAATGGTTTGATATACATGCTATCTGCAATACCACACACGGACTTCATTCCAGAAACACGTACAAGCTTATTTTCAGTGAAGTTAATGATGAGAGACTTTCATGGCTGACAAATGAATTTCTGCCCTACCTGTCACAGATTCAAAGTTATCCCGATAAAAAGATGAGACTTACAAAGTAAACTTATCAAGCTTTGGTGCTAACAACTTCATCAATCGTATCCTGTATACGATTTCTAATCAGTATCGGCTTCCATTATCTCTCAAGTGACGATGTAGAACTGCTCTTCAGTCACCTGAGAAATAAGGGAGGTAACAATGACATTGATGGACGTGAGATCATGCCTGCATGCCATCGAGTCAACACTTAGCACAGGAATTATAGCATCTTCTAGAAGTGGGAATGTGGAGCTGAGGGAAGATGCAGTCGTAACAGGCGCCTTGACCAAGTTTTTGAAGCCTAAAAAATCGCGGAAGGTGCAAAACCCAGCCAATGCTGAAGAAACACCCCAGCTTCCGGCACATGTCTTGGAGACTCTTGAAAGCCCTGTTCAAGGTAAGAATATGGGGCATATAACCTATATTAAGTTCATTGAAATAAAACATTATGTTTGACATTTTAGCATTAAAATCTCTATTTTTGTTTTCAGAAAAGTCAGCATCTCTATCTTCCATTTCAATTGCAATGGTAGCGGGATATCTTGTAAGAGTGGCAGAAGAGAGAACAGATTGTGAAGGTTGCTTAGAGAAAATATCAGCTCCAGCAAATTCAAGCCTGCCTTTTAGTTTAATACATTTTCAAGACAGAGGGGGATTAAGTTATCCCAAAGCTTCTTTTATTTATCTGTTGGAAACAATTTGTCACAACAGCCGTAAATTTCATGTCTCGAAAATATTTAGTGTCAAATTTCACAAATATTTTAACTGACACGTTTTCCGAGCAAACAAAATGCTAAGTGTGTATTGACAATTCTCTCTCCGTAGTTCTTCTGCAAAAGTTTTTAAGGCCGCTTTTAAAGAATATTGGTGTGAACCACACGGGCAGTAGTGCAACGTTTCTGAATTTAAGGAGTAGACCACTTGACAGAAAAATTCTTAAAGTGAAGTGAAATAGAGTCAAGAGTGAGCCGTATTCATCATTTGGGGGAAACTGGAGGAAAACAGGTAAGAAGTGCTAAAAAACATGTATTAAATGTACTTGAGTTGCAAGTAACGCATAGTCAAAAGCAGACAACTAGGGCGCCGAGCCGCGGTCCTAGTGGCGTAAAGTGGAACTACCAGTTTGGCGAACCAAGTCTCTGCTCTATTTCCAGGCCACGGATGGAACACAGCAATAATCCACCCCCTACACAAGAAAGGTGATAGGTCAGATCCCAATAATTATAGAGGAATATCCCTTGTTGATGTCACATATAAGATCTTTTCAAAAATTCTTCACTCAAGAATACAGGAACAACTGGACCAAGAACTTGGAGAGTACCAAGGAGGATTTCGGCCAGGCAGAAGTTGTCCAGATCAAATCATCAGTCTTAAGTGGATTATGAAGCATCAGAGCTTTTTTGTTGACTTCAAAAAAGCTTATGACAGTATTCATCGGAAGTCATTACTGAATACTCTTCAAGAATTTGGTGTTCACAGGAAATTGATCAACCTTATTGGAATGACTCTCAAGAATACTAAAGCAAAAGTTAAATTTAGAGGAGAATTGTCAAAACCATTTACAATCACAACCGGCCTTTGGCAGGGGGATGGTCTCTCACCTATTTTGTTTAATTGTGTACTGGAGAAGGTCATGAGAGAATGGAGAAATAAATGCCAACCAAACATCAAGATTGGTAGAAATATTAAACTAAACTGCCTGGCATTTGCAGACGATCTTGCACTACTGGCAAATGATGAGGAAGAGGCTAAAGTCCAAATTGAACAACTGGAAAACATTGCACCATAAGTGGGATTACAAATTTCATTTGAAAAGACAGAGATTATGCCAACCTTCGAGGTGGACACCCCTGTCCTTCAACTAAATGATAACAAACAAATTAAGGTTGTAAAAAAGTTCAAGTATCTTGGGGAAACTATAACTTGGAACCTAAATGAGAAAGCCGCAATAGAGTACAAAACAACAAAACTGAGACAAGCACAACGAGTCTCATGGTCAACTTTTAAGAAGAAATTACTCTCGATGAATGCCAAATTCAAACATTATGGTTCAGTAGTTAAACCTGAAGCAACTTATGCAAGTGAAACCCTGTTTAAGATGAATACCAAAGCAACAACAGATAAAATCCAAAAAATAGACAGAAGGATCATCAGGACGATCTTCAATAAAAAACATCATGTAAATGGACAATGGAGACTGCTGCCTAATGAAATAGTCTATCGGGAAAATGAATCAATTGTGGATACAATGCGAAAAAGGAGAATTGCCTTTTTCAGCCACATAGTAAGACACCAGACTACTGAAACAATTATTCAATTTCTTTTGGATAAGTAAAACCAAGAACAACTGGTTTGTTGAGGTCCAGAATGATTTAGATGAGTTAAATATTACAATGAAACAAATTGCAGAGAGAAAAGAGAAGAGGATTCTGAGAAGTAGGGATACAAGATTGAAATTAAAAACAGTCAAACGAAAACAGTACACCATTACAAATGAAGAGAGGGCGGCCAGGTCGGAGAGATTAAAGAAGCTCTGGAAGGAGAAGAGGAAGTTGAGAAGCCATTACAACTAATATTGTAAAGAC
Source organism: Meconema thalassinum (assembly GCA_946902985.2). Taxonomy (NCBI): domain Eukaryota; kingdom Metazoa; phylum Arthropoda; class Insecta; order Orthoptera; family Tettigoniidae; genus Meconema; species Meconema thalassinum. The sequence goes on from OX336388.2 coordinate 1,005,915,636, forward strand.
TGTAGTGTATATAGATTGATTTAAGTACTCCAATGTGGGTGTAAACTATATAATAAATAAATATAACATTTATATATATTTAATTTTAAAAATAACTTAACTAATATATGATTAATCTTATATAAAAAAAGGATGTTCGTCTTTTATGCGTTGATAAACCATTCATCCGATTGCGATCAAATTTTGGTTAGTTGTTGTGAACACTTCCGGGATGGTTACAGGCATAGTTAATCCAATTTACAATAGAGAGCGAGCGAGTGGTTTAAACAAATGAGTGCTGGCGATGCGTTCATATAGCCTACAATTCATCCGATTGCGACCAAATTTTGGTGGGTTGTTTAGCACACTTCCGGGATGGTTATAGGCATAGTTAATCCAATTTACAGTAGATAGCGCGCCAGTAGTTTAAACAAATGAGTGTTGGCGATGTGTTCATATACAATTCATCTGATTGCGACCAAATTTTGGTGGGTTGTTGTGCACACTCCCGGAAAAGTTGTAAGCATAGTAAATCCAATTTACAGTAGATAGCGCGCGAATAGCTTCAATAAAATGCCGTGCGATTCGTATCAACAAAGACCCACATGCGTTCATAATACCATTCATCCCATTGCGATGAAACTTGGGTGAGATGTTGTGTACACTTCCGGGAAAGTTTTTGGCGTAATAAATCCACTTAACAATAGGTAGCGCACGAGTAGATTCAACAAATGAAAGACGAAGCGTTTCAACAAAGTCACGTATGGGTTCATATACCATTCGTCCGATAGCGATGAAACTTGGGTGGGAGGTTGTGTACACACAAGGCAAGGATTCTGGCTTAGTAAATCCATGTTACAACAGCTGGCGCACGAGTAGATTCAACAAATAAGCGACTACGCACGAAGCATTTCAACCAAGTCTCGTATGCGTTCATATACCATTCGTCCGATAGCGATGAAACTTGGGTGAGTTATTGTGTACACTCCAGGAAAGGTTTCAGGCTTAGTAAATCCATTTTACAATAGGTAGCGCACGAGTAGATTCAACAAATGAGCGAAGACGCGCGAAGCGTTTCAACAAAGTCTCGTATGTGTTCATATACTATTGGTCCGTTAGCAATGAAACTTGTGTGAGATATTGTGTACACTTCAGGTAAGGTTTCTGGCTTAGTAAATCCACTTTCCAATAGGTATCGCACAAGTAGATTAAACAAATGAGCGACGACGCACGAAATGTTTCAACAAAGTCCCATATGCATTCATATACCATTCTTCAGATAGCGATGAAACTTGGGTGAGTTATTGTGTACACTCCAGGGAAGGTTTCAGGCTTAGTAAATCTATTTTACAATAGGTAGCGCACGAGTAGATTCAACAAAGTCCCGTATGCGTTCAAATACCATTGGTCCGATAGCGACGAAACTTAGATGAGATGTTATGTACACGTTTGGGAAGGTTTTCGACGTAGTAAATCTATTTTACAATAGGTAGCGTACGCGTATATTCAACAAATGGGTGACGGCGCTTGAATCGTTTCAAAACAGACCCGTATGCATTCATATACCATTCATTTCATTGCCATGAAACTTAGGTGAGTTGTTGAGCACGCTCCCATGAATGTTTCTGAGATAGTAAATCAATTTTATAATAGTTAAGAGGTGGTTAACGTAAGAAGAAAAAAATATTGGGAATCCAAAAGCAGTTCAACAAAGTCATATCGTCAACACTTTCTTTGATTGGCATAGCAATGCATGCCGGGTACAGCTAGTATTTTAATAAAAATAACATATTTATATCTTTTTAAATTAATTGGTTTATATAAGAATTTAGATCCTATTTAATACGGTAGAAAAAATTGAATCATGTGGCCCGCAAACCAATTCACCCTAATGACAGTGGCCCTTTTCCAGTAAAGGTTGGACACGCCTGGCCTAGATAATAAACTAGACACCGGTCGCAGAAGACTACGATCTAAATGAACAGATAATTATATTAAACTAAATATAATTTTTATATTAATATAAAATTTATGTTTAAGAGTAGTGTATTTTTAGCCTGTTTTCATTTATGAAAAAAATCGGTTTATGAGATCACCTTTTGTCTCTGTGTGTGTGTCCCTAATAACTTGTAAATGGCTGGAGCGATTTCAATGAAACTCGGTAAGGTCATAGTACAGTACTATTTCGGACAACTCCGACTGTGCCCTTCAAATTTTATTACGGCTCACCAATCCAATATGCCACCGGCATTATATATCTCCAAAAACTATTACTCATATCACCCTGAAATTTTGTACGGTCATAAAGGGCACTACTAGACGTTCGCCTATGTGACTTTCAAAAACCCACGGAACTACTTATTAAATTATGTTTATTGACTACAGTATTTCATATATTTTAGCTTCAGATTCCCAAGCAAATCTCTTGAAAATAAAGAGTCCGGCAACATGATCGTGACCTGACAGCAGATTGCTGTCATAATAAAGAAAAACTTTATTCGCCTTTTCCCAAGTAATTGGGGTTGCCGGAGCCAACCAGGCTCATTTTGGTTTTGGCCGGTGCTTTAAGGCCGGATGCCCTTCCTGACATTACGTGATTTTTCAGGTGAAAATTCCACCCCTCTGTCACCGGGATTCGAACCCCAGCCACCCGAGTGAAAGACGAGCAGCTAAGTCACTGCGCCATCATGCTCCCCCTGCAGATTGCTATCATAGATTTACTCAATTGCAAACATTGTGTACTGAAACTAATTAACAGAATTATTCACGGGTCTTATTTGAATCGAATGCACCAAATTCTGAAAATAAATCTCAAAGCAATTATTCCTTTCCAGATTTAACATTGTAAGTAAAAAGGGGGTTATGCTTTAAATATTCATAAATGCCCGTTTCTTCTTCGTTACAAATCATAATGGGTCTCTTAGGACCATGCTCAAATCAATATTGGTTGGCCTTTCTTTCAGCTCAGTATTCCTTCATTCATAATGAATGAGTTTTTTTCTTCTGTATGGATCTCATATATTGTGGTTAGACCTTATCTCTTCATCCTTGAAACTCCGTATGAGTGCAAGTTTCTTGATTTCTGTTCGGCCTAGTAAATTTGGCGATCCTAATTCTTTCAGGTCTTTCTCAGTCTGTTTGTAGTAATTTGATCTACATTAGGCCTGTTTGTAATTTATTATATCTATAAATATTAATACTTTACCGGTATTATTCATAATTATCTTTCTGAATGTCATGTTAAAAGTGTTCTAAGAAAAAAAAAATGACTTGGCAGTTGTTATTATTGTAAGGGTATAACGGTAGATAATTCCAGTATGTGAGAACATTTCGGTAGGTCACAATGCTTTCAGGTTGCCTGTCCTATTGATGAACTTTTAGGGATACTGTATGGTACTTGATGAGACCCAAGGTAATTTGCCTATTTCGTCTTATGGCAGTTTTGCCTCTTGTCTCTGTGCATCAAAAGCATTTTGTTAATTATTATGATATATTGATTCTTCTTTTAGCATATTTTGCTCACCCTTTCTTGCTTATATGTCAGTCTTTTTTTTGCTATACCAAAATGTATATCATTGATAAATAGAAGTCTGCAAAAACATTCACATAATTCAGATTGTTAAATTTTAGATAAAAATATGATGATGATGGGCTGTCACTCACTAGCGAGTTTGATGTCTTCCTTGGGACTACAAGACTTCAATGTCTGTGGGTCCTCTTATGACTGTGTAGACCAATTCTGGAGCTGCAAACTCTTCCACAATGTTCACAAACATATATTTCACAACTTGCTGAGGATTGGTCTCTTGAGCGGTCATTCGTACTTTCTTTGCCTGTCACATATCCACTGAATGCCTTCAACGTTCGTGTTCGAAGTGTTGTGGAACTCCGTGAACAAGCCGACGCCATGCTTGTCGGTTAGAAGCTGTGGTCTCCCAGTTTTCGGCGTTGATTATACATTTCTGCATGTTAGATTTCAGGGCATCTTTGTACCTTTTGCGTTGTCCTCCCTGCGTACGGTGTCCATTCGTAAGTTGAGCATACAAGATTTGCTTAGGAAGACGAGTCGGGCATACGGACAACATGACCAGTCCATCGATGTTGAAGTTTGATTATTGTGGCCTCGATGCTTTTAGCATTGGCTTCTTCGAGGATGCTGATGTTGGTATGCCAGTCTTGCCATATTATTCTCAAGCAACGTTAGTGATATTTCTCCAAGCACATTATGTGTCTCTTGTAGGTGGTCCAAGTTTCACAGCTGTAAGTAAGGCTTGGTATTACGATAGACTGGTATACGTACAGCTTAGGTTGAGTGCTGATATTATGATTATCGAACACCCTTTCTTGTAGACTACCGAAAGCAGTGCTAGCACATTTGAGTCGATGCTGAATTTGAGCATCAATATTTGCACTTGAAGACAGGTGGCTTCCAAGATACGGAAAATGTTCAGTGATCTCCAGGAGCTCACCATTGATTGTAATGGTAGCAGCCATTGCTTGAGCAGTACAAACAGGTTGATACAGAATATGGGTTTTCATAATGTCGATATCAAAGCCAATGCTCTTATAAGCTTCGTTAGAAGCATTCAGAATAATCTGTAGATCATCTTCGGAGTTGGCCAAGACAACATTATCATCAGCTTATTGAAGTTTAATAACACTAGTTGAAGATATCTTTTTCCTAGCCCTCATCCTTCTTAGGTTGAATAATCCTCCATCAGTTCTGTATTCTATTTCAACACCCGGTGGTAGATTTCCTTTGACAAGATGTATGATTGAGCCAACGAATAATGAGAATAGTGTGGGGGCAATTACACATCTCTGTTTAACCCCTGTGATAATGTCAAATAGGTTGCCCTGGTCCATTGCTGGACAGAACAGTACCCTTCATATTGTCATGCAGATGTCGAAGAATAGTCATGTATTTTGGTGGGCAGCCAATGGATCCTAGGATCCTCCAGAGTGCATCCCGCTGCACTAAGTCATTGGCCTTGACAAGATCTATAAAGGCCGCATATAATGGGCGGTTTTGTTCCCTGCACTTCTCCTGTATTAACCTGGCGCCGAAGATCATTCGATGGTTCCTCGAATGGGTCTGAAACCACACTGTGTTTCAAGTTAAAGAGTTTTCAGCGAGTGGTGTTAAGCGATTGGATAGAATTCTAGCGAGAATTTGTAACGTGTTTTTCGAGGGGTATAAGTCAGTAGGAAGCCATTCTATATTTATTTACGCGGCAAATTGTTTAGCCAAGAGAATTTTTCATGTTAATTTATTATTATTATTAATTTATTATAATTATTATTAAGATATTTTCGGAGCATTTTATAAAAATTATAAGCATACAGATAGGTTTTCTATGTCTTAGAAAATGCTATCAAGCAAATTATTACGAACGACAATATCATAGAAAATTATGTGATTACGGAATTTTACGGAGTTTCGTCAGTTAGTATATTTTGAGAGACATGACTCACTGGAAATTCAGATACGGGCTGATTCTTGTCAAGAAGTATTACGCAAGAGGGGTTGCAGCGTCAAGAAAAGGCGGATAGATGGAACGGAACCCTCCCGCCGAGTGTAATGAGCCAGAGGAGGGGAGTGTAGCGGCGTGCTCAGCCAACCAGTGGAGACCACGCAAGCTAGAAGTCGGGACTGGAGTGGGGATGCGGCGGGTGGATATATCGTTCAGCGCGCCGTGGAACGAGGACTATCTGGGTAGAACTTAACGAGTACGGTTGCACGCGGGAGTCGCTCCGATGTTCCGTGGATTGGAGGACTAACTTTTGTAAAACTTAACCAGTGTGGTTGCACGAGTGTTTGGGTCCGATGTACGGACCATAGAATTATCTAATCTACCAGAATATCATCAAATATCGACAAAGATGACGACGTCCAGGAGACTGTGGGAAGCTCACAGCATCATCCAGTACGAGGGAAAGGCTTCGGCCATTTCCAGTGGTAAGCGCGATTGACGCAGAAATACGCAATCTCTCATTTCTCTTTGTTTTATATTTCATATTTCAGTAACTTCATAGCTTGGGAATAAGAGTAAAATCAATAATTTATCAGACTCCGTTTTCACGTAATTTTCTATCGGTAATATTCAAATCACAACGCTCCAATTTAAATTTTATACTTATTATTATTATTAATTTTGCTATACTTGTTTTATATAATAAATTCATTTCTTTTACAATGCAATCTTTGCTTTCAGTAGGTAGCATTAGATATAGACCAATTCCTTCTCCTGATACAATTGTTCGTTGGGTTAATGATCAAATCATACCACGATCTGAGTGAATAGATTCTTGAAGGTGTTCTACCAGAGCTAGACGTTGTTAAATACAAATTTAGATTTCAACATTGCGTTGAGGTCTTGGCGCCCATTAAAACAACATAGCTTAGGCAAAGGTAAACAGTTACATTTATCACCCAACAGTTAGGGGCAGCCAAACCGTTACACTTGTCGTTCAACGTGTGGGCTAGCAAAACCGCTACACTTGTCGCTACCAACATGGGGCATTAATTAACGTTACAAATTTTACCAGCGACAGAGAGCAGGGAGATCCCACGTTAGTTACCACAATCAGATCTGTCCCCCTTTTTGAAAATGGTAGCAATTAATGCATCTCTGAGATCGGTAGGGTTATTTTCAGTGGTCCATATTTTAGTGATGAGTGAATGCAAATGTTCACGAAGGGTGTGAAGAACTCGGCAGGAATTCCATCTTGCCCCGCTGTTTTGTTGTTTTTAAGCTGGCTGATCGCATCCTTCATTTCTTGAAGAGAGGGAACCTCAGCAAGATGGTCTTGGATTGGATTTTGAGGTAGTGTAGAAAATATATCTTCATCGACAGACACGTCCCTATTCAAAAGTTCCTGAAAATGTTCCTTCCAGCGATCTTTGATAGAGCAACTGTCTTTCAGAAGCATAGTGCCATCCTTAGATCGAATGGGATTGAGGCCCTGAGTTGATGGACCATACACCAATTTGGTAGCACTGAAGAAAGCTCGAGTGTTGTTGGTTTCAGCCAGATATTGCAGTTCTTCCGATTAATGAATCGGCCATTGATTCTTTAGTAATTCTCGAGTTCGTCGCTTCACTTCTGCCTTGGCTTCTTGATAGTACAGTTTCTTGGATACAGATCCATAGTTGTTTTACCAGGCGATGTATGCTCTTCTTTTATTTTCTATGAGATCCATAATTTCTTGGTTATTTTCATCGAACCAATCAGGATAATTTTCTTGACGAAACCGACTGATTCTTCACGGGTTGAGAACAATGCTGATTTGAAGGTTGACCCGTGCTCTTCTGTGTTTTCAGGGTACTCATTAGGAAGCTTTTCAATTAGGAGATGGTGGAATTTTTCTTTAACATTAACATCCTGGATACGTTCAGCATTAAATTTCCGTCTGATGTGTTTTCCCTGTTTCCTTCGTTGAAGATGAACATTAAGTGACATCACAGATCTTGTCAGCTGATGGTCAGTCCAGCAATCATCAGCACTTCGTAGAGCCCGTCTGATTAGAACATCATGTTGGTCTCAGGCACATACAATTACATAGTATATTAAATGCCAATGTTTGGACCTAGGATGTTGCCATGAAGTTTTAAACTTATCCTTTTGTCGGAACAAGGTGTTTGTGATAACAAGATTATGTTCCAAACATTTGGTAAGTAAGAGAATCCCATTAGAGTTGGACTTACCAATGCCATCTTTGCCGATCACACGAGACCACAGTGTAGAGTCCTTACCAACTCGGACGTTGAAGTCTCCTAAGAGAGGGGACGATAACCTAGATGTTAGGCCCCTTAAAACAACAATTATCATCATCATCTCCTAAGAGAATGATCTTGTCTGATTTTAGCATATTTGCTAGGAGCAGATCAAGTTGTGAGTAGAATGCTTCTTTCTGATCTTCATTAGAGATGAGAGCAGGAACGTAGGCACTGACTACTGTAGCTCGTTGATTTTTTGCTAACATCAGGCGCAGTATCATAAGTCGCTCACTTACACCAGCTGGGAGTTCATCGAGGTGTTGAACAAGTTCATACTTAACAGCGAACCCAACGCCATGTACGCGGGGGGCTCATCATTCTCTTTCCCTTTCCAAAAGGAAGTGTAGCCACCCCCGTGCTCTTTAAGTTGTCCCTCGCCAGCTCGTCTTGTTTCACTCAGCGCAGGTATGTCGATGTTAAATTTTCTCAGTTCCCTAGCCACAATCGCTGTTCTTCTTTGTGGTCTGTTGTCTGTATCATTGTCCATTAGAGTACGAATGTTCCAAGTAGCAATATTCATTTTTCTTTGTTGTTGACCGCATATGGTGTACCCTCTGAACGCGACCTTCCAGTTGGGTTTGAAGTAGGCTGACTATGTTTAGTGCATCTTTTATAGCGCCCTCTCCATTCAGGGTGAGCAGAGCAGCTCCTAAATAGGCCTGCTCAGTCACGAACACAAAACACGAGTTGCTTTACAGCCAATCCTCAAGCAAAACGGCGATCACACATTCACCGCCCACGTGCCAGTTTGTCACTAGAAGCACCCAGATTACACAATCCTGCTCAAGTCTCAACTCCCTAATCGCCGCAGGACTTTCAACGGAAATCTTTGGAACAGGTGGAATGTCCTGAAGAAGATGCCTGTGCGTGATATCTTTTAGCGTGGGAATGCCGTTGCATATCAACAATCACAAGAACCTACACAGATAAAAATATAATATCTAGATTTCTTTTTGTTCAAAAAACTAAATTTGGCCTGAAATTGGTACACCGAAAAAAGAAAATAGTAAGTACAGAATTGAATATTGGGTGTTCCTAATGATGCATTTTTTCGTAAAGCTTCTGAAAATTATGCAAATGTAATTTCACAAGGGGATAGAGCTTTAATTATTTACTTGAGGTGCCTAGAATCAAAACCCTCCAAATCCATTCCTTCACTTTTTTGGCAAAGTGGCAAAAACTGTCACAAACGAACCAATACCCAAAACGAAATACTTTTTTCACTAAAAAATGAATTAATTATGTTTAAAAACAGTGACAAAGTACGAAGCTGATCCCCGAAATAGTTAAAAATGTATGTAGAAAAATATAAAGCAATAATTCGGATTTGTCGGGGTTTGTTACTAAGATTTGGATTTGGCAGGTTTTTATACCAAAGAGCCCTAATACATATGAAGTTGCGAAGAGATTGTAGAAACTGTGTAAGCTTTATTAAGAAATTAATATTTTGAATGAAAGTTAAGTAAATATAGGTTATAAAATTTAAAAAATCGTATAATTTTTGTGTTTTGTTGTTTTAAGGGAGGTTTTTGTGTTTCATTAGAATAAACTGAAAAAGAATAAAACTAATATTACCCATTCAAGATTTGATTGCCGCTGAGCGTGGGTGTGCCAGCGTTTATGTTTATTGTAGCATGAGCTCTGCGGGGCGAAGCGGAGGACACAGCGATGATAGAGTGCAATCTGCACATAGGTCACGCTGCATTGCGTCAGATAAGCATCACAGGAGCTCATGTCTCCATGACCGGGTGAGTTAGCCGTGGTGGTTACGGCATGACTGATGGCAGTCGCTCACATCCGGGAGGCGAGGAGGTTCGAATCCCCCCGCCGGCAACCTTGAAGATGGTCTTCTGTGGTTTCCCATCTTCCTTCCAGGCAAATGCCGGGGTTGGTCCCTAACTATAGGCCACAGCCGCTACCTTCCAACTCCTCGTCCTTACAATCCAACTTCCCTCCTTCCCTCCCCAACGGTACTTGTAGCTCACCCATTGGGTGTCCGTCTCGAAGCAGCTACAAAAACTGGCGAGCCGAACATGTCCTCGGACACTCCCGGCACTAAAAGCCATACGCTAAAAAAAAAAAAAAAAAAAAAAAAAAAAAAATGTCTCCATGGACAGTTAAATGATGACTGGGCGTACTGGAGCTGAGTCATATCCTACACGCGCAACTGTACCTGTCAACGAAGCAGGCTGACGTGTAACACAAGTACATAAACAGTAGTTGCCATCTCCACCGCCGGTAATCAATTCGTGAAAGGGTAATAATGCTGTACAGTAAATAACCCCTGGCGTTACAGCCCGTTAAGGGCCTAATCCCCAGCCATTTGGCCTGCAGATATTGGGGTGACGCATGACCAGCGCATCGGGTCCCCTCGGCCGTTAATCTTGGTTTTCGTGATCGGGGCGTTGCCTCACTGTCAGTTACTAAATTCTCCTCACGAGGCTGAGTGCACCCCGTTCCAGCCCTCATGTCAGTTTCCAAAATCCCTGACGGAGCCAGGAATCGAACCCAGGGCCTCCGGGTGAGAGGCAGGCGCCCTACACCAACACCACGGGGCTGGCAATACTGTAGCCTACAGTACTGAATAATAATAATAAGGAAAAACGTCAAATTAAATTCATATTCAATTACTATGGTCCAGGCCCTTAGAGACAAACCTATTGTCATTCAACTATTAAATCACATTCTTTACTGGAAGTTATAGCCACACAATTTCTGTTTCTACCTCATCCTCAATAGTAGTTTTTCAATCATCATCATTCTCTTCGTGTTCGCCACGACTTTCCAGATTGCAATAAAACTGCAGTTCTTTATTTTCCCTCCATCTCTCTCCAAAATGCTTCGAAAGCAGTCTCGAACCATCTTTCACTTCTTGTGCCTGAAGGACAATCCCTCTGTTTATGTCTTCTGGCTTTTCGTGAATCTTATCAAAATCAGGTTTCGTGACACGTTTATGTTCGCAAATGTCAGTTCTGTGGAAAACATCACCCAGACCAAAATGTTCTTCTTCTTCTTCTTGTTCTTTGTCAAAATTATCCAAAACAAATTATTTTTATCAGAAAGTATAACAACATAAACCATTCTAATCACGTCAGGCAGAGGTACATTCACTGACTAATGCACGTAGGTAAAGAGTAAACACTTCGCAAAGCATCATGGAAGGTAAGATGGCGGAACTGGGTGCTCCTATTGGCTGATGTGGATGTGGCGGGTTTTGTACCAAAAATGGCGAAACTGTCGTTGGACTTGGCGGATATTGCAACTAAGCCTCAACTTTGACTTCGTTTTACAGTAGGATGTAGCGGGTTTTGTAACAAAATAATAGTTTTAATGAATTCAGCGCCGCAAAAACTATATGAAACAATGCTTATCTCAATTTTCATAAAATATGGATTTGGCGGGTTTTGATTCTAGGCCCCTCACTTATTTGATTGTTTATTTAATAAATATAATCATATTTATGCATGTTGGACCTATGATTCCCTCTTCAGCTTGGTTGTTATCTATTATTGATAATGATAAATTTCATTTCATTGCATACTTACATTTGGTGGCGAATACATCTTTAGATTATCTCCATTGTTGGACTCTTGATGATTTTTTTCTCTGGCTGGAACTGTAAAAAGGAAAACCAGTATTGAATATACTGTATTATGTGTTTATTAGGAATTATAATTTTCATGTTTAACTCCTGAAATGGCAACAAAAATTACAAAAGGATAGCTGCCCATGTGGTACAAAGTTTCATGTGGATGGAGTGTGTACTTTGCCACTGAATGTCATGTGATCTCAGTTGAGTAGCTCTTTCCTAGCTGCTTCCATACTTCGCTGAGATAAGGTGCACAAGCCCCTTTTGCAGATGTATCTGATTCAATTGACAGCCGACAAGCTGCATTACCTAACACTTCATCACATAAACAGGGTGTCACTTTCTTAAATATATCCTCAACACTGTAGGATGGTACCTAATGTTTTTTGTAACCAGGATTGACCCCAACATTTGAACCATTCCAAGTGATGCTATAGAACAGACAATATTTTGATCAAGAACCGTTTGACACTTCACCAACCAATTAGAAGAGTCCATATTGACAAGTTATAAGGAAACATCCAGTGATTCAAATGTAGACTATGTATAACCATTTAGGCATTGAATATGTCCTTCATGTATTTTAAAATCAATGTTTTCTTTTTAAGTTTTTAATACATAATTACCTGCCAGTATCAATGTATTTCAGATTTGACAAAACAAAGTGCTGAAGAAGAGTTCAATGCTAAGAACTTAAAAACATGTGCACTACTAACTTAATTGGGTCATAAGAAGGATGGGCTATTAGTAGATTGTCTAGCCTTTGCAGACGATATGTTGCTGATTGCTGAATCTGTAGAAATAGCAGTAATCCAGGCCAACTGTCTCAGAAGACAGGCAGCCAAATCAGGACTCCAAGTGTCACCGGACAAAACAGAGTTCTTTACCAACATCAAAAAGGCTAGCAAAGAGATGTCACTAGACCAGGGTAAGATCACGAAAACAGAAATTTAAGTATCTTGGCGAATGGGTAGAACCCTACTTGTCAGGAAAGGTAGTGTTCTCCGTTAGATTTAATACGTTGGAATTGGCTCATAGAGTGACTCAGAACATCTATAACAAGAGGTGCTTGACACTAATCTTAAACTGAAACACTACAGTCATCCGACCGGATGCTATGGAGTGTCTGTCAAGGAATAAAAGAGGCTCGATGGATAAATTGGAGGTCAGAGAGAAAAGAATTCTCAGGGAGATCTTTGGACCAGTACTAGAAGATGGGGAATACCAGAGACAATACAACTCACAGCTCCACGTGCAAATAGAGAGGCTTTCTGACTGTGCCAGGAAAAGAAGGGTAGCTTTCTATGGTCATATGGCAAGATTGTCTCTGAACAGACTGACCAACCGCCTGTTCACCGTCTGGTGACTGGCTGACTGAAGCTGAGAAAGATATCAATGAACTGGGACTAACAGACCTAAAAGACAAAATTGTGGGACATATTCTTAAGGAAGTTCGTTTTCAAGACAAACCTGTAAAGAAAGGCACCCACTTGTCGAGGGAAAGAAAAGAAATACACTGGGAAAAGATGCGTCAGTAGGGCAAAACTCAAAACCCAACAGTGATCAAGCATGGTCCCCAGTAGACACATTCGAAGGAAGAAGAAGTATTGACTGGGTGAAATTCTATATGTACCGTATTTTAAATAAGGCAATTATTGTAGTAGCCTATGTCAATACAGACATTTCTAAGAAAATACCAAAATAGTCTACTTAAAGCTCAATATGATGAATCATTGCCATTCTGATGTGTACACTTTGCATTAAGTGTTATTGACACCACAAGATTGTGTGCTGTTTTGCTGCTGTTAGCAATATTTAATATAATACTTAGAAGTTACTACTTTAAACTACTCTTTCGTTAAGCAAATGAATCCCTTAAACCAAATCACTTAACACTATTTGAGAACACCCAACTGGTCTCCGGGCAAATAGATTGCGTCATACTGCTGACAACTTGTAGTTCATATATCCACCACCGCCAAGGATTCACCAGACATACCTGTTACTGAGGGGCGTCTATCATAGTGTGTATTTGTAATTAAGGCTAGTATTGGGAAGGAGCCGGCTGGAGTCTTATGTTAGGAACCAACCTAGCATTTGTCTGTAGTTGATATGAGAATATCACAGAAATCACTTCTAGGATGGTTGGGATGGGAATGAAATCCACTTTTTTCAGCTTTGCCTTCCGTTCCAGTCCTCGGATGAGAATTAATATATCTGTAGTCATGATCAAACCTAGGCCTCAGCCACTGTACTGCAAGGTCAGCAATTAAACATCACATTGTTATGTTGTGAGGAATGATCTATGTTTTTACTAGTAGAAATGATATGAAAGTAGTGATTTTCATCGAGATTAGTGGATGCGCTGGAGATTATGGATGTGTGGATAATGTTTTGAATATCCATGCAGTCTTCTACCTATTTCTTCATCCCCCTCACCAGCCTGTCATAGTTTGTGTTCTGTCTGTACTATTGTCATGTTACATACCTGCTCGTGGAGGTATGGCACCGTATTTGTAGTGAGGTACACCCAACACTCTGAACTCGTTGTGCAGACTGCGTTGATCTCTGCGCCGCTTACAGCAACACAGCAGTAGGCAAGAGATGACCACAACACATAGGATCACCACCAGAGTCACGGGAAGCCCTAGATAGTAGAGAGCAAACCTTCCTCATATACAGACAGACACACCATTATTTTGATGATGACATTTTTATAATTATGGTATACCTTATGGAGTTTTATGATAATAATAGTAATGGGTACTCTGCAAAATAATTTGGTTATTGTTGTTATTGTTTTCATTATCATGGCTTGGATCAGTTACATTTCTAGTTACACCCTGCTTCAACCTTAGCAAGGAATCATCTGTGCTGTATTACATAGTACAGTAAATACATCTCGCACAACATACATTTCATTCTTGTGCTCTTCACGAGTATCCTTCATTTGTTGATTGAACTAAGTTAGCATCATAACCAATGTTGAGGCTTGCTGTGTGACGGACCGGAGTATTTCTCCTAGAAACTTCCTCACAATATGGCATGTGCTTAACAGAACTGTCTTCTGCAGTTTAGTGTATAAAAGTGGATGCAGATACAATACTGACAGACTATTGTGAAGTGTTTTAGGTATAACACCAATGCAAGATACTGTTCATCTCCTGGGATTGTTGCCACCGACTCAAGTTTCCACATCTGCTTTATCACAATTACCAGCTCTGTGTTGTTATTATTATTTTTGTTAAAATTTCGTTTACGGTCATTAAAGACCACGTTTAATAAGTGTTACCCATTCATAGAAGTCTTATTTGCAGCCTAGTATTGTTGCATTCTTTCCCTGAAAGCCTGTCTACTTTCCACTGTTCATCTGCCGATCAGCTTGCCATCTTTGTGAAAGCCATTGAAGTTTTAGATCTGCTGCCAGTACTTGATTCTATTAGCGATGACTTCATGCTTCATACCCATTTTGTCCAGACCCTTCCTGACCTCCCTGAACCACTTATCAGAGGTTTTAGTCTGCCATCAAATATGGTGAAAATTCTGTTAGTCAACTGCTTTTCGTCCATTCTAAATAGGTGACTATAGAATTTCAATTTTAGTCCTTTATGGATTCCAACAGTCATTCGTTACTTTGATACAATTCCGTGCTTCCTCGCAATATGTATTGTGCAGCCACAATCTTCGGGCCCATTGTCTTCCTAAGGATCTTTCTCTCGAACTTCTCTGCTTCCCCCACCAGCCTTTCCAGTAATTTGGGGGCATTAACTTCCTTAGAGGCACTTCGGTTTAAGCAATGTATTGTAATGTCTGAGTTTACTTTGTTTTCAAATTGCCTTTTTCTTGTATAGGTTGTGTGTTGTGTGAAATGCTGCGGCCATCTTGTCTCTTCTGCTGTTGTTCACTTCTCTCTCATTGGTTCTCATCTGTACAATCTTGCCAAGATACTTGAAGCTATTGACTTTCTCAATTTTACCATGCCCTGTCTCTAAGTGTTGTTGAGCTGTCGAGATGTTCATTAAGTACTTTTTTTATTTAAGGAAATCTGGAGTCCAGCTTTTTCTGACTGTTTTTTAAAAGATTTATCTGTTGAACAGCTGCACCTGTGGCTCTAGGCAGGATCGCCAGATATTAGCGAAAGCCAAGCAGTTGATCTTGACACTGTTCTTGGGACCTCCATTGTAGAATTTGTTCATAACACCTTCCTTTTGAAGTTCTTTATCCCACTCATGGATAACCTTTTCTAACACAAAATTGAAGAGGGTCAGTGTAGCCCATCACCCTGTCTAACACCTGTTTTGATAACTCTGCATTACTACAGCCTTCCGTACCATATCAAGAGAAATAGCGCAGATAATTGCCGCAATTGAGCCTCTTCATCTAACGGGGCTCTGGAAAGCCTGGCTTATCAACATAAAGAAAGGATGGATAATACTTCCAGAGATTCCTGATGTAGGAGTAGAACAGCCAGCACCGGCGTCGATTATCGGACACCCTAGTTTATTTCCAAACTAGCAACCCGACCCGGCTTCGCCCAGGAACAGTTATGAATGCATTACGTGATAAGCGCTATTTTTTTTCCAATGTCAATGAACAACGATCAATATCCGTTTTACGTCTCGGCATGATGGGTTAAAATCACTGACTGGCCTATTAATTATATTATCATGGAGATGCATGTACAACAAATTCTTGTGTGACGTAATTTCAGAATGGCGAGGTGCATGAAACACAAATCCCCCTTCCGTCCAATCTTAATTTGACTGTGAAGTTTGCGGAACGAAAAGTTCACAGGTGAAACGAAGAAAAGCCGAGTTGCACGTCCAGGGAAACTCCAAACACAACCACTCTTCTCTAAAGTTTTTAACTCAACAGGACTCGACAGTTTGCTGCTGGCTGTATCTGGGGCAATAAGCTCTTCTGCTAGCTAAGCTGTAACTGGGGTGATAGACTCGCCCCTAGCTAGCTCGTAAACTGTCGCCTCAGTAACTGAATGGAGATTGTTGGAAGAAATTAAAACGTAAAAACACTTATAGTAGGCGATTTATTGAAGATAGAGATATGCTCTCCCGGGATTTTTTGTAGAACTCTTCATGCTGAACAATTCTCAAACTCATAGTATATAGATATTTTTAACGGTTTGCCCACCGTAAGCTTAAAAAGCACACGGATGCCAGTTTTTTTTTTCTGACCTTTTCACTGAAATCGTTAGTGCTTGACTTCCTTTGGTCATAAATAAATTATTTTCTACAGAAACCTTCCTCGAGATATCCTATACAGAATGGTGAAATCCATTCAGTGGTTCTCGAGATTACCCGTGACATCCAAGAATCGGGGACTTTGTTTTATACTAAGTTGAGATTATACACCAATCAGTATAATTTAATATAATATAATCCCCCTTCCGTCCAATCTTAAATTGACTGTGAATTTTGCGGAACGAAAAGTTCACAGACGAAATGAGAGTTGCACTTCCAGGGAATGTCGAGGTGAATGAAACTCAAATCCCCCTTCTGTCCAATCTTAACTAGACTGTGTTTCACAGGCGAAATGAAGAAAACCTGTGTTGCACTTCCAGGAAAACTCCAAACACAACCACCCTTCTCAGAAGTCTTAATTCAATACGACTCAACGGTTTGCTGCTGGCTGTATCTGGGGCAATAGGTTCGCCCGCTATCTAGAATGTAACAGGTATGGTAGACTCGCCTTTAGCTAGCTCGTAAACTGTTGCCTCAGTAGTTGAATAGACATGGTTGGAAGAAATTAAATCATAAAATCACTTACAGTGGGCGATATATTAAGATAGACATATGCTCTCGTGGACTTTTTTGTAGAACTTTTCATGCTGAACAATTCTTACACTCATAGTATTTAGATATTTTTAACGGTTTACTCAGTGTAAGCTAACAAAGAGCTCGGACGCCAGTTTTTTTTTTACTTTTCCACTGAAATCGTTACTGCTCGGCTTCCTTTGATCATAAATAAATTACTTTCTACAGAAATCATTCTCGATATATCCTTTACAGAATGGTGAAAACCGCATCAAAATCCATCCAGTGGTTCTCGAGTTGACCCGTAACATCCAAGAATCGAGGACTTTGTTTTATACTAAGTAGAGATATTGTTACAGGAATCAACTGTTACAGTCATCATGACCATGCAATTTACACAGACGGCTCCCTTTCCCATCATGAAACAACAGGAGAAGCTCAAGTAGGTTGTGCATTTGTTGTCTATCAAGGTATCACCAAGGTTTGCTCAGTGATGTTTAAATTAGCCCCACAAAGTTCAGTTTTTCAAGCAGGACTTCTTGCTATAAAAGAAGCAGTGAAATGGAGTATAGATAATGGAGCTAGTGTTCATCTGTACACTGATTCAGAAGCTGCACTGAAGTCAATTAACAAGTACTGCAACAACTCAATGTCTGTGAGTATCAGAAAAAAGTACATTTCACATTTGCATAGAATGGTTGATAGGTCATGAAGGTAACAAGCGAGCAGTTCAACTTGCGAAGTCAGCATCAATCGCAATTCTTAAGTACAAGTATGGAAAATGCCCTTTGTCATATAAGAAAAGAAAACTATTGAAATATGGAATGAGCAATGGATTAGCAGTTCAACTGGTGGTGGTTGTTGTTTCCGAGTTTTCACGCTTTTGACTGGTTTGATGCAGTTCTCCATTCCTCCATGTCCTGAGCTAATCGGTTCACATCCTACATCCGAGGCAATCTGTTTAATATATTCTCATCATCATCTTCTACAGTTTACAGTTTCCTGGGTCTGCTTCTGTTTAACATATTCTAACCTTGATTTACCCCTACAGTTCTTATCCTCGACCCCTTCCTTCCATAATTAAGTTTGCTATTACTGAGTATCTTGGTGTGTGTCCTTCCAACCTATCTCTTCTCATCATTAGCAGTTGCCAGAAACATCTCTCTTCTCCCACTCGTCTTAATACCTCTACATTTGTTACTCGATCTACCCAACTGATCATCATTCTCCTGTAACACCACATTTTGCTTCTATTCTCGTCTTTTCTGCTGCTCCAACAGTCCAAATTTCAATTGCATAGAGTGTGACAGACAACGGTTTTCAGAAATGACTTTCTAAATACCTAAATCTATATTTTATGTCAACAGATTACTTTTCTGTAGAAATGCTTTCCCTGCCTGTGCCAAACTATTTTTTATATCCTCATCAGTTTGTCCATCACTGGTTATTTTGCTTCCTAAGTATACTCGGTGAGCTGCTAGAATAGGATTGACAGTTCTAGCCTCGCAATGTGGTCAGGCCCCCGTGTGGGTGCGGGATAGAATACACCCACGGTATGCCCTGCCTGTCGTAGGAGGCGACTAATAGGGCCGACATGGCCGAATAACTTGCCAGTTTTGATTTGTTCAGACCCCCTGTGGATGGGGAGGGCAGAATTCATCCACGGTATCCCCTGCCTGTCGTAAAAGGCGACTTAGAGGGGGCCTTATAAAGGTCGATTTTGGTTTTCTGGTCCCAGCTCTGGTTTGACCAATAGAAACAAACATGCATGCTGTTAGGGGAAGGGCCACCAGCTTGGCCATCTGGCCAGAAAGCCTAGACGGTATGCCCCATCCCGTCAGGTGGGTGCGCCATGTACTCTACAGTAGTATCCGCCTTACAACGAAGGTCCCTGCATGGCCGAATACTGGAGCTCAATAAATCCTGTGCATGCCGAGGGGGAAGTGCCTGTTCGAGGCACTGGGACCCCGGGCAATATCTGCTATGCCAGGTAGGTATTGCCTTGGCTGGGTGGCGCCCACAGTGATAGCCCCCGTTCGGAGTGGGCAGTATTCGGGGAGGATTTCGTCCGGGATGCCATCAAAGCGATCACGGACACCTGTACAGGGTGGCACCCTTAAAAAGCCGTCTCTGGAGTGTCGAGCTAATCCCAAGGTGTATACGCCTTGGGATGAAGCCTTTAACCAACGATTTGGGACAGACAGATCACCTCGCTACCTGGTAGCTACCAGGACTGACGGGGATGATTTCAAGCTCGTAAAATCGATCATTTTCGCTGAGGAAATCGAGGGGAAATTTGGTGATCTTAACGGGATTTCCAAGCTCCGGAACGGGCAGCTCTTGCTGCATACCGTTAGCCGGCAGCAAACCGAAGCGTTGCTGGAATGCACGCAATTCGGCGAAATCCCCGTTAAGATCACAAAGCACGAAACGCTGAATGAGGTCCGTGGAGTTATTTTCCATCGTGACCTCATTTTGAATAGCGATGCTGAACTGTTGCGGGATCTGGGGAAGAGAGGCGTCACAAAGATTAGGCGCATCACCCGAAAGATTGGGGAAAGGAGCGTCGATACCGGCGCTTTTATTCTCCATTTTGAAGGTGATGTTGTACCTAAGCAGGTGAAGGTCACATCGTACAACTGCGATGTGCGACCGTACATCCCTCCACCTATGCGCTGCTACCAGTGCCAGAGATTCGGGCATGTTTCCGCCAGGTGTACTGCGAAGGCCGTATGTAGAGAGTGTGGCAAGGGGACACATGAGGGTGACGAGAGGTGTACGCCTCCCCCGATATGTCCCAACTGCCAAGGAAGTCACTCTCCACGGTCAAAACAGTGCCCTGAATTCATTATGGAAGCCAAGATCCAGGAAATCAGGACTCTTGACAGGCTTTCATATCACGACGCTCGCAAGAGGTACCGTGATATGAATGCCCCCGAATTTCGGGTATCGTTTGCAGCTGCAGCGACGCCCTCAATCACCCCTGCCGTTAAAGTTTCCAGTGCAGTACCCTCGATGTCCTCTTTTAGTACGAGTTTGAAATCTCCCCTCGCTGTACCAGCGAGCACTGTCAGCCCGAAGGAGGTCCCAAAACCTTCTTCGGCCACGGTTAAGAAGGCGCCGGTTTTAACACCTAAACCGGCGAATTCGGAGAAGAAGTCCTCTTCTTCTCCGAAACGGTCGGCGAACAAGTCTTCCCCAGCTAAAGGGGGAAAGAAGACTTTGCCGACCAGGGCTGGTCCTTCTTCCAGCCCACCTAATACTAAAAATATAGGGGAGAAGAGGGAGACGGTTCGTCGCCGTCTCTCTCGTCCTCCTGCTGACGGGGTGGCTACTGTCTCTGCTGGCCTTTCTGCTCCCACTACCACCAAGGGGGCGAAGCCTGCTGAAGCCAAGCCCGTCCGTATGGAGGAACTCCCCTATAGAAAAGAAAATAGATCGGCGGAGGAGAGGGGAACGGTTCAGCGCCGTTTCTCTTCCTCTCCTAAAGGCAGGGCTGCTCACGTATCTGCTGGCCATCCCGCTCCCACCACTACCAGTGGAGCGGTGCCAGCAGGAGCGACCTTGTTTTATAAGGACCCGGCGTCTGTGGGGAAGTGACCATCTACTTCCCCAAACACACGTCGGCGCCGATCCAAGAAGAAATCTCTTCGGGGCGTGTCGGGGACAGACACCCAGTCTTCGGACCGGGAGGAAGTCCCTCGACACCGCTCTCGCTCTTCCCCAAGAGCGAGACTCGTGAGGTCCGACGACGACCGCGCGCAACCCAAGAGAGCGCCCGCTCCATTTTCTTCGTCTTCGGACGGAGATGTGGAGATTGAGGTGTGCTCTCCTGCCCCATCATCTCCAACTAGAGATGGGGAAGGGTGGCAAACGGTCAAGCATAAGTAGAAGACCAACTTCTACTTAAGTCCACACCATGGCACTATTACAATGGAACTGTAATAGCTATTCTGTTCATCTCGCTGAGTTACGACAATTAATATCTTCGTTTTCGGCAACCATTGTCTGTCTTCAGGAATCCAGGTTTCGTCCTGAACATGAGACAACAATGCGTCACTTCAAACTCTTCTCTAGAGACCGGGTGGACGGAGCTGTGGCCGCTGGTGGCGTCTGCACTCTCGTCCACTCTAGCCTCTTTAGTGAAGAGGTGCCGTTGCGTACTCAGCTAGAGGCAGTTGCAGTTCGTACTTCGTTGCCAGTAATGGCAACAGTATGTAACGTGTACATCCCGCCTGATTCTCAGCCGGATTACGACCAGCTGGTGGATCTAGTCTCTCAGCTCCCCCCTCCTTTTCTCCTTCTGGGAGATGTTAATGCCCACAACACCATCTGGGGCTCCGCTACCACTACGGTAAAGGGAGAGATTTTGAGAGACTGATCAGGCGGCTGGACCTGTGCCTGTTGAACACAGGGGAACCTACGCACTTCTCTATTGCACACGGTACTTATTCAAGTATCGATATTACCCTGTGCAGTCGTGCGCTGGTTCCCCTGCTACAGTGGGGTGTACACGATGACCTTTGTAATAGTGACCATTTTCCAATTATCGTTACTCTTCCGAACCAGAGAGCCATCGAGTTACCAAGTCGATGGCTTCTCCGTCGGGCTGATTGGCCAACTTTCACGGCACGCGTGGTGTTTGCCGAAGATACCTTTGAGAGTGTCGACGATCATACCATTCACATAACGAATGGTATTTTGGCTGCTGCTGAGGAAACAATACCTTCCTCGTCCGGCAACTCACGCCGGAAGCTTGTCCCTTGGTGGACAGCCGAGATTGCAGCAGCCATTAAAGATCGTCGACGTGCTTTCAAATGCTATCGGAGGCAAAACACTATGGCCAACCTTATCACCTTCAGAAGGATGCGTGCTAGAGCCCGATATCTGATTCGGGAGAGTAAGAAAACGACGTGGGAAAAGTATGTGTCGTCCATGACGGCGCATACTCCTTCATCTCAAGTGTGGACTAAGCTTCGTCGGATCTCCGGACTCCCGACATCACTGTCGATACCCGGAGTGTCCATCAATGGAGACATCATCACGGACCATCTCGCCATTGCCAACAGCATTGGCTCGCACTTCTCCGATGTATCCTGCTCCGGGAGTTACGATCCTACGTTTCTGACTCTGAAGCGGGAGGCAGAGACTCACCCCTTGTCCTTTGCCACTGCTGCTTCGGAGTCCTATAATGTACCATTCTCTGAATGGGAACTGCGCAGTGCGCTTGCACTGTGCAGGGATACGGTTCCTGGACCGGATAACATACATAATCAAATGTTAAAACATCTGTGCGATTCCAGTATAAAAAAACTGTTGATCCTCTTCAATCGTATATGGATTGAAGGGGAGTTTCCATCGCAATGGCGAGAGGGGATCGTGATACCGATTCCTAAGGCTGGAAAGAATCCCAAGTTTGTAAGCAGCTATAGGCCCATTTGTTTGACAAATGGCCTATGTAAGCTGCTCGAAAAGATGGTGAACCGTCGACTGGTGTGGTTCTTGGAGGATAAAGGTCTCCTGTCTGAGTACCAATGTGGATTTCGCTCTCATAGGTCCACCACTGACCATCTGGTGCGACTTGAGAGCGCCATACAGGAGGCTTTTTTCCGAAAGCAGCACCTAGTCACGGTTTTCTTTGACCTAGAGAAAGCCTACGACACCACATGGCGCTACGGGATCCTTTCCACCCTTCACAAGTGGGGACTCCGTGGTAACTTACCGACTTTTATTGCGAATTTCATGTCCGTCCGACTCTTCCGTGTAAGGGTCGGTAGGACATTATCGCAATATTATACCCAAGAAAATGGAGTTCCTCAGGGTTCAGTGCTGAGTGTCACCTTGTTCGCGATTGCCATTAATGGCATTGTTGCCGCCGCAGGGTCCGCGGTAGTTCCATCGCTGTATGTAGACGATTTAGCTCTGCATTACAGCTCTGGAAGTATGGCAGTCGTGGAACGGCAATTGCAGCTAGCTATCAACCGGGTCGACAGGTGGGCTCACGACCGGGGTTTTCGTTTTTCAGCAGCGAAAACCTCCGTCGTCCATTTTTGTCGGCTACGGAGGCTACATTTACACCCTGAACTACATCTCAGGGATGCTGCGTTGCCGTTGGTTGACACTTATCGCTTCCTGGGGCTCCATTTTGACAGCAAGTTAACGTGGCAGCACCATATACGGCAATTGAAAATGACATGTCTCAGGAAACTGAACATGCTCAGGTTTCTTAGTGGCACTACGTGGGGGGCTGACCGTGCGGTGCTGCTACGGTTCTACCAAGCCCTCGTCCTGTCCCGGCTAGACTATGGTTCTGCGGCATACGGTTCAGCAAGGCCGGCAACCTTGAAAATGCTGGACAGTATCCACCATAGTGGCGTTAGGCTGGCTACCGGTGCCTTCCGGACCAGCCCGATACCCAGCCTACTTGCCGAATCGGGTGTTCCACCTTTAAATTATAGACGCCAGCATATGCTGCCAATGTGCGTCAAATGCCGCAACACCCGACCTATCAAGCTCTCTTCGGTACCCAAAACCACCAGGGGTACGCCAACCGGCCTCGTGCCACTCGGCCGGTTGGTATTAGACTTGATAGCTCGTGTACTGAAATAGGAGTGGCTGTAGGTCCCTGTATGATCCGGACATCTAGCGAGGTGCCTCCGTGGCAAGTCCCGCGTCCGGAAATTCGGTTAGATCTTCACCAAGGTCCTAAGGTGAACACGGATGCGTCCGTTTACCGGAGGCAGTTCCACAGCATAGTTCACCAATTTCCGGACGCTGGCATTCTATACACGGATGGTTCGAAGGTGGACGAGAAGGTGGGTTGTGCTTACGTTATTGACGGTGCAAATACCAAGATCTCTTTGCCTGAGGCCTGTAGTGTGTTTACTGCGGAGCTCGTTGCCATCTATGAAGCTCTGCAGTTTGCACTACAGGATGCACGAATCCACTTTATCGTGTGTACCGACTCTTTGAGTTCGTTGCAGTCAATTGCTACATGTTTCCCGCAACACCCCCTAGTGCAGCGAATCCACGACCTACTAGCCGGGCTGTGCCACGCTGACACTCGAATCACCTTTCTGTGGCTTCCAAGCCACATGGGAATTGCGGGAAATGAGTTAGCGGATCAAGCTGCAAAAGAGGCGGTATCACTACCACCTCGACCAATGGAGGTACCCGCTAGAGATATTCGCTCTCAGTTACGCCTACAAGTTCTGGCTTTTTGGGAGAGTCAGTGGCTAGCTGACCCACTGCCCAGTAAACTGAGAGCGATCAAGGGAACTACTCGCGTGTGGCGGAGCTCCTTCCGGGCCCGGAGAGAGTCCGTCATTTTGTGTAGGCTAAGGATAGGTCATACAAGATCCACCCACTCATACCTAATGAGAAGGGAAGACCCCCCACTTTGTACCTGTGGAGCCGTATTCACCGTGGCCCACATTTTCACCCAGTGTGTGGATCTTGCTGAGTTACGAAGAAACCTTGGTTTGCAGACGACACTCAAACTTATATTAGCCGATGACGCGGTGGCTGCTGATCGCGTTATCCGCTTTATAAGTGAGAGTGGGTTAGGGCCAGCAATCTAAATTTTCCAGTGAACATTGACTCAACGACTTGTTCGTTTTTGAATGATAATGTTTTGTTTTTCCGTAATTTTTGTTTATTTTTATAATTTTTTATTTAATTGTTTGTTTTTTGTTTTATTAATTTTTGGTCTTTTTAAATTTAGATGTCCACCTCAAAATTTTAAATTCAATTCAAAATTTGTATTCTTTAATCTGTGTTAAGAGGGGCAGATGACCTCGTAGTTCCGCCCCTTAAAACAACAATAACTAACTAACTAACTAATGTGGTCAGGGAACAAGGTTGCCAAACAGTTAGAATACGAGGGTCACTACGAAAGTTTTGTGATACACCAAAAGTATTTTTATTTAAATTATTCCGATTGTTGCACTTTCTCAAAGTACTCACCACCACACTGTACACATTTTTGCATTAGGTGAAACCACTTCTGGAAGCACTCCTGCCACACGTTTTCTTCGATGGCTTCAAGCTCATCTTCATAGGTTGTAACAGCTTCTTCAAGGGTTGAAAATCTCTTTCCATGCATGCAATTTTTTACCATTGGGAAGAGAGAAAAATCACACGGAGCCAGGTCAGGACTGTAAGGTGGATGAGTCATTAGTTTGACCTCTGTAGAATCCAGGAACTGAATTGTCATGTTGGCCGTGTGTGCAGATGCGTTGTCGAGATGGAGAAGGATCCCTCGCAGTCCCGTGCGTGGCCGCCGTTCTTGAAGTTTGTCAAAAACTTCTGTCAGGCAAACCGTGGTGTACCAATTAGCGTTAACTGTCCTTTGTTCCTCCAGAGGAATGGTTGCCACATGACCACTCTTCGAGAAGAATGAAGCCACCATTTTCATGCCAACACTTCGGGGGCGCTTCACTTTTGTCGGTGTCGTGTCATCAGGAAAGATCCACACTGCTGATTGCCGCTTGGTCTCTGGATCAAATTGATAAATCCAGGTTTCGTCACCCGTGACGATGTCAGAAACCCGTCTTGAGTCCCCTCCTTTGAATCTAGTCAGCATTTCCTCACCCCATTCAACACGGGCGTGTTTTTGTTTTTCTGTCAAATTGTGAGGCACCCATCAGGATGAGACCTTCCTCACAAGAAGGGATTCATGCAGAATTTTAAAAACTGCAGGCGAACCAATCTGCAATGCTGCCTCAATTTCTTTAAATGTTAGACGATTATTTTCGGGAAGCATTTTCTCCACGGTTGTGATGTTTTCCTCAGTCACCGCCGTTCCGGACGCCCGCTTCTCTCCTCATCTTTCAAAAATTTTTGGCCCCTTTTAAATTCCTGAAACCACCGGAAAACTGTGGCACGGGAAGGTGCTATCTTCCCTAAAGCCTGTTGCAAACGCTCAAAACATTGAGACTGGTTTAACCCACTTTTAAAATCGTAGAAAATCATTGCACGAAAATGCTCTCTTTCCAGCTCCATTGCAGCAACTGACTACCTGCACTTTGCGGCTTGTTCGACTTTGCACTGCGGGACTTCCCGGAGCGGGAGAGTCACTTCCTGCTACCAGGTTACTCACTAAGGATGGGGCTTCTGCACCCTGCGTTCCATTCA
The DNA here is from genome assembly GCA_946902985.2 of Meconema thalassinum. Lineage (NCBI taxonomy): Eukaryota > Metazoa > Arthropoda > Insecta > Orthoptera > Tettigoniidae > Meconema > Meconema thalassinum. Next base: position 1,005,941,890 of record OX336388.2, read on the forward strand.
AGTGGGTCAACCTCCACATTCTCACATCTCAAAATTTTCGTAGTGACCTTCGTAACAAGCGATCACACTGTACAAGCTAGAGATACAGCTGACCAGGCACTGACGCATGTGGGCTGTAATATTGCAACGCAGAGTATTATGACATCAACTATGCGAACATGGATTGGTCAAGAGGTGGAGGGGTGATGACTGACGTGGAACTTCCGGCCAAATGTCAATCCTATACAGGCAGCTCACAGAGTATAGCAGAGGTCTCCTACTTCCTTTATCTTTTCACCTGCCATTTTGACGTCAAGAAGGGTTTCTGATATCTTTCGGCTACCTTCCTCAAGACGGAATCCATACCATTTAAAAATTCATTCAAATCCTCTGGTGAATCGACTAAGATGACGATGTCATCAGCAAATCTCAGTGTTGAGATTATTTCTCCTTGAATCTTTACTTGTAGATTAACAAAACAGCTTTTCTTTAATACAGTTCAGGATAGACTAAAATGCAATAGATTTTCTACTAACTTTGCTCTTACATAGTTCCTTTCAGGACATGGTAAATTTGGCAGTTATTTTGAAATATTTCACATTAATGATAAACACAGGAAAGTGTTGCCTTTGTCAAGAGGCTTCTCCAGCCCACACACCAGAAGAGCTTCAGCAGTCTGTCAACTGTTTCAACCGAGCTTATGAAAGTGCTAACTCAGCCTGCTCCTGGAACCATCCCCCCAGATTTTGATATCAACATATCTGGCTCAGCTCTGGAAAAGGTGGAATACTTCTCGTACCTTGGTAGTATTCTATCAGCAAACTGTACCTCCGAGAAGGACGTGGAAAACAGAATACAGGCTTCCCATGTGGCTTTTGGACGTCTCTCACATCGTGTGTTTCTGAACAAAGATCTAAGTATCTGCACGAAAGTATTCGTGTACCAAGCTGTTGTTATTTCTACGCTACTCTACGGATGTGAAACCTGGACCCTATATCGCCAGGTCATCAAGAAACTGGAAGGCTTTCATCAACAAAAACTTAGATCAATCATGGGATGACTATGTAACTAATATAGCAGTCCTTGAGGAAGTGATGATAAACAGTACTGAAGCCTCCATTGTTGGTCATCGGCTTAGATGGGCAGGCCATATCCATCGTATGAGTGACAGCAGACTACCTCTGCAAATCCTGTATAGTGAACTCAACACTGGCAAGAGGCTATGTGGTGTTCCTTTAAAACGATATAAAGACCAACTCAAGCAGACCCTGAGAAGAGTAGAGATAAACCCAAATATTTGGCATACTCTTGCACTGGATCGCCCTCGCTAGCGTGCTACCATCTCAGCTGCAGTTGTACAGTTTGAGCAGGAACGTCGAAGACAGGAAGAGGAAGAAGATACGTCAAACACTAACACGTCCTCCACCCTCCATCGGATGCAACATATGTGGTCGCATGTTCTATGCAAGAATTGGCCTGATAAGCCATCAGCGCCATCTTCATCGCCTGGACTAAAGATTATGGAACTGCAGGCGAGAAGCGTAAACTCGGTTACGAGTATCGGCCGACGACTTCATCAGTAGAATATCTTTTATTCGACTGCCTAGTCTTCACTCCTTCTTCATTTTCTTTAGCATTTGTCCCAGAAATTAGCAGGGTCTGTCGACATATTACACGATTGTGTGCCATGTCAGGATGAAGACGGGTAATTTTTAGATCGTCATGTAGGGTGTCAAGCCAACGCTGTCTCGGTCGTCCTATTTGTCTCTTCCCATCTATCCGCAATGGCAATCCAGTGGTTGCAACTGTTGTTTCAGCAGCTCGTAAGACATGGCCATACCAGCGGAGACGGCTTTCCCTCATCTTTTCAGCACTTGGCGCTACTCCATTACGCTCCATTGCTGACATGATCATGTTGTGTCAAGCCAGATGCCCATCTGACCATCTTTGTCTCCCTCACACCAAGTTGCTGTTCCAACTCCTTAATTGAAGGCCAGCACTCTGCCCCATACAGAGCAATGGGACGGGCCACAGAACGATAAACTTCAGACTTTAGCAAGTCTGGAATCTTCTTATCACATAAGACACTGCCTAGTCTTCACTGTTAGAAGAAAACATTTGATTGCCCATAGTACACTACTTGGTAATACATCATATTTTAGATCAAAAGTGCTGTAGAACAAGTTGACTTTCATAATGCAGTATATGCAAAACTGCTCTACTCACAGTCGTCGTGGTCCCACTCCCAATCGTCCCAGTCGTGCTTGTGGTTCCGATGTCCTTTCACTGTTATATGGTCCCCTCCTAGACAGCATTTGTTCTGATGAAGAGTACAGCAGTGTAGTTGCCAGCCAGTGCCACAGCAGCGGTCACCTTCAGGGCCACAACAGAAACTGAGGAAGGAGTACCGGCCCTGTAACACAGTAGCACATCCACTGGCAGATGATTATTGGGGGAGAATTTTCACAATATGAAACTCTTGATCATAAGGGAACTTTGCGGATGTGAGCTTCGCATACATATGCTGTAGGTAACACAACAAGAAAAACATCTGTGGTGTTGTTTTGTCCCCATATTTTCTTGGGCCATTCTTACAGAGGGTGATACTGTATGACTATACATATACTGACCGGCAAAAAAAGTGGAACACTTCAATTTTTTTATGTAATTTCTTAATTTATTCCACTAAAATGTATCGGTTTTCCAATATTTGCATTATTCATGTAAATGTTAGATGGTTGGCTACAGAGAATACTGAAACATGTTTTACAACACTCTTTAACTCACGAATTTCGTTACATTTCACAAATCTAACAATTTTCTATTTTTTACTAATGTTCTTTTGGGCTGTTTTTTTTTTTTGCCAAACAAAACAGTGTTAATGTTTGCACTGCACTGCACGGGAACACTGGTCACTAAAACGAGTGTTTCCACCCTTAGCGTCCATGACAGCTTGTTATGCTCATCGAAGATTGGGGGTAATTGGTGGTAATAAACCACCCTAAGAAATGTCAATTTCTATTCACGGATGTTTCAGATGTGTGTCCTAATGCGTGAAAAGCTTTTAAAATGTGATTACATCTTTTTCATGGCTAATTTTATACTTTTTAAATTACTGTTCCACTTTTTTTTGCCGGTCAGTGTAGTTGTGGGACATGCACAGTAGTTGGATGCACTCTGCTCGCTATTCATCTCTAACTAATAGTTGAACTCCCACCCACTTTTCTTCTTGTTTTAGCCGTGCTTATACTGTGAGTGACTATACAGTGGCTTTTAAAATTATGTACTAGACATGTTTCATGGCCACCAGCATAAATGGAACTGTGGCAGAAGGTGGGGATATTTTGAGCCACTTATCAGCATTTCTTAAATAATTATTTTTATTTATTTCTGATGAAAACTTTTAAACATGAAACTCCAAATTTTGCAAGCTAGGCCAGGAAAAACTGCAGAAACTGTGCCAACAATGATTTAATCATGGATATAAATGAATGTGAAAAATCTGACTCCAAACCTGTAGGCCAAAGTTACTCAGCAAGCAGAGTTACTTTGAACCCCATTCTGTTTACTCTCAGATTCACATATTGTAGTAATATTCACGTGGGCCAATCTAAGGCTGCACAATATATAGGCCTTCTGTCTGTCTGTTAGGTAGTCAGCCCGAAGGCTGGTTGGATCCTCAAAAAGTACCGCCGTTACGTTATGTGAGTAGATACCCACAAAAACCCAAGGCAGCGCTATTTTGAGGCGTTCTAGGCAAGAAGAGGAGTGAGGTAGTTTGCCATTGCTTTCCTCACATAGGCCTACTACACATGTGAAATTAAACTGCATTTCAAGAGCAATATTATTAAAAATAAACGGTTTAAAATTAAAGTCATTTAATTTGTCAAAATTTATGTGGGCCAAAGTAGCCATGTTCACATCAGCTAATACTATCTTTCACAGGCAGGGAAACAGTTTTCTTTTTGTGATTTGTGATTACTTTTGTACTGTAATCACCAAATGTATTAAGAGAAGTCTTTTACGATTTGACGTAGGCTAATCAACTCGGACTTCCTCTATAAGTTACTCGGTATTTCCAAAGAAAACGTGACGGATTTGACGGGTGTGATATAAAATGGCCGTCGGTGGGCTCCTATTGTCTGGAGTTTAACAACTAGCGCTCCACGTTACCAGCGCGATTCTGCTACTATGTATACGATCAGGGGCATATCCAGGATGTTTCTTGAGGGGATGGTGAGGGCTGAATCCATAAATGTACTAAATCATCACCGGAGATGAATTTTCAAATCTCCTAGTAAAATTATGATAATATTTTATGCGTCTAATGACTTCCGCATCACCGTAGGTGTCCACCAGGGCTCCGCCTTATCACCACTGCTGTTCATTCTTGTGATGGACACTGTAACGTCAGACCTGCACCAGCCACTACCATGGACACTTCTCTATGCAGATGACGTCATGTTGGCTGCTGAGAGGAAGCTTGATCTCCAACGTCAAAAACCAAGAGTGGTACAATCGACTTGCGCAATATGGTCTGCGCCTCAACAAGAAGAAGACAGAATACATGACATCCGATACACAAGAAGTGGGCACCATTACTGTTGATGGAGAAGATTTACCACGTGTAGCGAAATTTAAGTATCTTGGTTCCACTATCTCTGATGATGGGCGACTTACTGACAAGGTCAACACAAGGATACACGCAGCCTGGACGAAGTGGCGAATGACAACTGGCGTCACCTGTGACCGTAGGATGAATGACCATCTGAAATCTAAGATCTACCGGACTGTCATTCGTCCTGTCGCTCTCTACGGCACGGAGTGCTGGCCATCTACTAAGGAAGCAGAACGACGCCTATGTGTAGGGTTACCATAATATTTTTAGGCCAAATCCGGACGTCGGATCTTCCGGGGGGTCTGGGGGGTATGGACGAACAAAATGAAATGAACTGAACTTGATTTTATAGGTTTACAATCCCTTTTCAATTACATAACATGATTACATAAGAATATACAAAACATCAATCAGTGTTGATCATATATCATACTGATCCCTTGAACATTTTTTTCTCGTCTTAGATTAATCTGTGCTGGGTCCAGGGGCAGGTTCCTCAATTTTCCTTGCATCGTATTTTTCATTAGAGCTGACTTTCTTCAGAAATGGCTTGTTATTTTTTATTTGGTCGTGGAACTCTGAGCATGTCATATCACTATTTGCCTTGATAACTAGCAGGTCCCTGACAACTGCAAGAGATAATCGTCCTCGTTCAGCTGTCCATATTGCTCCCACCATTGAAAGAATTCGCTCAGCTGGAGCTGAAGTTCCAGGCAGACACGTGGCGAATTCTACAAGTTTGTAAATATTCCCAAAGGACACATTGCTCTTGGAAAATACTTCAAACAATTGTCTCCGCTTTTCATGAGTTTTAGAGGTTTCTTCTTTTGGCAGGGCGTCCCGTTCGGGTCTCAGATTCTTCAAAACTTGAATAAGTGCCGAACGTTCATCAAATAGCTCATCCACATTTATTGAATCTGGTATGAGACTGACTACTGTCAGAGCACTGTTTTCCATTTCAACCCAAGAAGGGACATGTTGTAGTGTCAACCACTTGAAGTGTTTAGCTTTGTCAAAGCTGCTTTCCCAGAGTTTCAAGTAGCTAATGCCAGCTTGATAAAAACCTTCGGCACATTTTAAAAACTCTTCTTCCTTGCTGTCATTAATAGCTTCTTCAGTTTTCAATTTCCTTAGTAATTGTTTAGCAGCAAATGGTATGTAATTGTCAGCCTTCCTTTCTTCCAGTTTCTCAAGTAATTGTTCATATCCTTGCGCCGCTTCTGTAGCTGATATTTGATCAGACTCGACTTTCAATATTGATAGTTGAAACATTTGCAGACATCCGTGAACAAATGTTAAAAGCAGTTCATTGACTGGGTCTTCAAAAAATGATTGAATTGTTGCAGGTCAGTTGTTAAGTGATGAGAAATATGTTTTCAAGGGCTCAAACAAAACCAATATTCTTTCTACTGCTGGCATCAAGCTTAAAAATCTCGTATTGCCGTGGGAAAGGATCCGTTTGTACTCTACTTCTACAGATTCACAAAATTCTTTCAATGCAGTCACTCTGACAGTATATTGGAAGAAGTATTTGTACACTTTCACAACGATTGCCTCGACGTCCACATGTAGAGCATCACAGGCATGCTGCACTGCGTTATGCAGAATGTGCGCCGAACAGCCAATGCCAAGAATTGGCCTTGAGAGGGCATTTTGAAGTTTGCGAAATACATTTCCTTGGCCCAGCCTTTTAACACCACCAAAGTTGGTATTGGTATTGTCAGCGCATAGGCATACGACCTTGGAGTCAATAGAGAACATTTTGATGCATTTTAAAACATGTTCTACTAAGATATCAGAGGTTTCACCTGGAAGTTCATCAAAAAATAACAGCTTCACGTTAACACCTTCATTTTGGTTAAAATAACGAACACAAACAGGAGTCAATTTAACCTCTTTTCTGTTTGAACTGTCAATTGTTAAGTGTAATGAAATTTGCATCCTTCAGATCTTTGAGAAGTTTGTCAAATATGTAAGGGGATATTACATTTACAATGATGGCTTCGGTCTTAGTACGAGCTCCCGAGAATTTCGGTTCAAAAAGCTTTTTAATCAGTTTGGCATTGCAATCAGACGTTTTGAAACTAAGTCCATGCATTGCAGTATGGCAGGCAAAAGTAGCTTCTTTTGCTGCAGCTCAGCATCAGTGGCATCAGTATTTTTAAAAAATGTTTTAATACTTGCCGAGGACGCTGCTTGATTCGCCTTCTTATGTCTTTCGGTCTGCAAATGATTTTCTATATCATAGCGTCCACGATGTTCCACCGAAAATTCTAAATTGCACACCGTACACCTCACGCGATCATTGCTATTTTGGCACTGTCTCAGAAACGTATATTCTTCTTTAAGTTTGTCGTTAAAAACACACTTACGCTTCGGTATTTTCCCAATTTATAACACTACTTTGTTGTTATGTACTTAAAAACTACTGACACTGAAAACTAATAGCATAAAACGTCTAGAAATGGACGCAGTCCAGCAAACAAAACAGTAGCACTAAACTGACTGAACGCACTCCTTCCAAATAAAATGGCGACAGGAGCGGCACACAGAACAGGTGCAGCCGCCTGAGCAGTCCTGGTGCTCAATGTGACCAACCTATATGCGGTGTGAAGTAAAATTTCCCCAAATATTTGCCACGTATTCGGTTTCCGGACAATTTTTAAATCCGGACGCCAAACCGGACACATGTTTAAAATCCGGACTGTCCGGACGAAATCAGGACGGATGGTAACCCTACCTATGTGTCATGGAGACGAAGATGCTTAGATGGTCAGCAGGTTTCACTAGGCTGGATCATATTTCAAATCATGCCATCAGAAATCGGTTTGGTGTTGCCCCAATCGGGAAAAAAATTCAGGAAAACCGTCTGAGATGGTTTGGACATGTGCTGCGCGCAGAGGGCGACACAATGATAAAAGCAGCTTACACACTGGATGTGGATGGAAAGAGGCCCAGAGGGCGACCAAGGCAACGGTGGGCCGATACACTGCACAATGATCTAAAGGCTGTCAATCTTCATCCAGACATGGCCCATGACCGAGGGAAATAGAGACTACGATCCCATATAGCGGACCCTGCCACAAGGTGGGACGAACGCTAAAGAAAAAGAAGAAGATTTTATGTTATTGATTGATATCCCCGTGTGCTTGGGTGAGTGTTGAGTATGTCTAATGCTGTGCGTCATTGTGATCGCTGTACAAGTTTGTGTATTTGTAATTAAGATTAGGACTTGGCTAGGCGGCAGTCGTGGCCTTAAGTTAGTAACCAACCCAGTATTGGCCTCGAGTAGAAATTGGGAACCAGGATGGCCGAGGTGGGAATCGAATCCGCCTTTTCTCAGGTTTGTGTCCCGAGACTGTGAGGACATATTAAGAAAAAGCTTTATTTTCGTAAATATAGCTTTGTTGCCTTAAGGGTTGGAAGAGCGAGGTTATCTGCCCCTGAAGGGGTTGGTTGGTTGGTTGGTTCTTAAGTTAAGGGGCTGCGACAATGCGGTCATGTAGCTCCGTGTACTTTGGGTGTGTGTAGAATCTGTCTGATAACCGGTGTTAATTGTGATGACTATATTAGTGTGTGTATCTGTTTTAATTCAAGTAAGGACTGCAGACGATCAATTTTCAAGTAGTTCCTACTTTTGCCACCAAACGCCACCGTCAACGACTACTAGTTCAGAACTTAGCTACCAGACGTCACCGCAGTCGGCTCTTAGCAACGAACGTAGGAACCTAAGAGCGTTGTTTACATTCTTTACCTATACAATTTAGCTTCACACAGGTGTATTTAGTGGAAGGTTCTTTAACACGCCATAAATCGATGACATGGGACCACCGGCTTTACTTCCCCTCCAAAGAAAGGCATACTGAGGGATTTTTAACGCTCTTAAAAAAATCCGACGACTTCGGCCGGATTTGAACCCGCGATCTTCGGCATAGAAACTCAGCATGCTACCAACTACGCCACCGAAGCCGCCAAACCTGACGGGGTTGACATGCATATATCGATTTAATGAGAGCTGAATGTTTTAATCGGTCACGAAAACCAAGATTAACGGCCGAGGGGACCCGATGCGCTGACCATGCATCAACCCAATATCTGATGGGCAGCAGTCGCTTGGTAGGCCTAGGCTCTTCATGGGCTGTAGTGCTAGGGGTTATTTATTATTGAATGTTTTAATAGGGTTTCTAATGGTATTTTAGATGATGAATGGAGCTGGGCACTGCCTCTTTCAGAGCTACTTGGAAAGCTGAATGGGACCTTTAGAGGTGACATTGGCATTGTTGTTGTTTCATTGAGGGGCTTGGACATCGTGGTCATTTAACTCTGTGCACTTGGGTGAGTGTGGAACTTTTGCATAACCTTTGTTATTGTGATGGTTGTATTAGGATGTGTAGCCTATTTGTAAATTAGATGAGAATTGGGAAGGAGGCGGCCGTGGCCTTAAGTATTTAAATTCTTTTGGAGTAGATATGGGAAACCACGGAAATCCACTTCCAGGATGGCCGAGAGGGGAATCGAACCCACCTCTTCTCAATTGTGTATCACGAGGCTGACTATGGCCCGTTCTAGCTCTAAGACCAGAATTAAATATCGTAGCAAAGCCGGGAATCGAACCCGGGCCTCTAGGGTGACAGCCAAGAATGCTAGCCGTTTAACACAAGGTAGTCACAAGAGACATTACTGTCCCCGCGCCAGCTCTGAGGACGCGGGGTATGAGGTAAGGGGAGGGAGAACAATGAGTGAGCGAGGGAATTCCGGGCCATGCTTATAATAATAATAATAATGCAACAATCAGGCACCTCTATTTTCTTTTCCTGTCTCTCTCCCCCATTGAAGTGCTGAAATATCTAGTGATTCACCGTTCACCATGCATGCTGCAACTGCTTGCGTGACTCATGCAGATAAGATCATTTACGTATATACAGTCGAGTCGAATCAGCATCTTTTGCGTTACTCATAAAGCAAGGATATCCAATTATGATTACTGATGATTAATAAATACTATTTTACAAGATAAAGTTTTTCAGTGTCAAACCTTCTAGTGAAAACCCTATTATTCTTGTTCATGCAACAGAATTTGAGTTAAAGAATGGATCTCAAGGGAGGTTGTGCTCACGAGCACTTTTTTGCTGGTATGACGGCCCGGGAGTACCAAATGCCATTTAAAGAGCACTGTGGAGTTCCCGAGCACCATGTTGAGAACACCTGGCCTAGAGCTTTGCGTTAGTGAATGTAGCTACCGCTGTTGGTCATGACAAACACACATAATTACTATTATTACCATAACATGCAAACTGTCCTTCACTTGTCTCCCACAATAAATATTAGCCGATAGTAATACAGCCTATAGGTCACAACTATTTCCCCTTTGGTTGATTGAGATTCCAGAGCTAATTCAATCGTTATAATCCAAAGGAATTACTATTTTGGGAAGTTCTAAATAATACAGTTACGTCACCCTGCAGGTTGTTCAACTTTCTTGCGTGACAGCGTATACTAGCTTGCTAACGCTCCCCAGCCTCCCCCACCCTCCTTCAGACAAAGAAATGAAGCTGTTGCCATTTTTAACCCAGCAGAAATCCCTCGACAAATATTTTACTGTATACTATGCAATCTAAGTATTCTAATGTATGTGTGTATTCATTTATTTATTTAACAATATTAGGCTAAGGTACACAGACGGAAGCCCAATTATGTTTCTCCTTGGCATATCAAGTCCAAAAATACAAATTGCATCAGTGAAGGAAAGAGAGAAAAAAGATATACAATTGAAGAACAAAAAGAAAAACTACAAATGAAATTATGCGAGTATGCATTACAGATTAGAAAAAAATACTGTACAATTAAAAGATGTAAAAATAAAAATACAAATTTCTAAAAAAAAAAAAAAAAAAAAAGAAGAGAGACAGAGTAAAGCGTAACCGGTATTTCACGATTAGATTTAGATTGTTATGTGAAAATTAATTTCGAAAACCATAATAAACAAGCATTAATTTATTTCTTGGAATAGAACAATTAAATGAATTAATGTATAGCTTCAATGCGTCAGTCATTTCATGAAGTGCCGAATCAACAAACACCGGAACTTCATGAAGTGCCTCGGCTGATAATGTAAAATCATTTCTTACACCATCTGCCTAAATCGGTCCGTCACTTCATGAGGAAACACGTCAGATGGTGTAACTATCTATTTTTACATCATATGCCGGCTTTTCATTAAGTGCCTAGGATCTTCATGAAATGACGGATTTCACTATCTGACTACGACATATACAAGCGGACACCGCTCTGCTGTGAAGGAAAAAACACGGCCCTTCAATAATATCCACCTCTAGGTTACCGATGACTAAATTTAAAAAAAAGTCTAATTTTGTATGGTGTAAAATAAGCCCGACTTGCCTGTATTCACAAACTCCATCTGATCCCTGACGTACGGTACCTGTAATTCTATTTAGATATAATTACCGTATATGGTGTGTTTCAATATCGCTTAGATCTTGTACGCCACTTGTTCATGGCTTCGAAAAACGTATACTTATAACAAAAGAATCAACAGAAGGAGAGAAGGGGGACAAAATTAGAATAGATGAGGTAAAGAAGATACCTGAGCCAGGATGATTTTAATGTGAAATTATGCAGGGTTATTAGTTATTAGCTAGGGCTAGGATTATGATGACCTAACCAAGTGCCAAAAATGCAAAATAAAAGGTGCATTTATGACCTAAACATATGCAGAAAATGACCTAATTTCTTTAAAAAATGACCTTTGATTTTCTATGATTTCTGCATTGTTTTGGTCTTGTGTGGTAACAAAATGAATTCAAGCTATTAATATTGGCAAATCGCGGCACTTCCGACTTTTCCAGAGCGTTTATGGTAGTAGGAAGAAACCCAAAATTTGCTTTTATGTAAGCAAGTTTCCCTGCGATTTCACCCTCTGCCAAAAGTTTTTGCGCTGCTTTGATTGATGCGGCTTCAGTTCTGTCAAATGAATCCACGATTTGTTTCACCACTTGTAAGTTCTCGCTATAATACGTGCAGGCATCAATCCAGGTTCCCCATCTTGTCAAAACGGGAGAAGGAGGAAGTCCTCGTCCAGTGTTCCTACCACCACGTTAGCTACATATCGTCCTGAAGAGTCTGTCGTCTCGTCCACCGATACCCATATTCTTTTAAATTTCCAACTCTTTTCCTGATTTCTTCCAAAGATTTTTTCATAGCATCGTCCAACATAGATTTTCCTTAACGTAGAAGAATCCGGTAAGGATTTGCCCGTGTGCTTCTCTAAGAAATTGTGCAGTTTAGGGTTGTTTAACTTACTCAATTGTAACGTTTCTTTAGGTCCGCGTTGAGCGTACAATTGTAACGGTTCTCTACGTTGGGATGACAAGTGTAATGTTTACTCTGACTAAGATACGTTGTATTAATGGGCGCCAAGACCTCAACGCTATGTTGAAATCCAAATTTATATTTAACAACACCTAGCTCAGGCAGAACACCTTTAAGAATCTTCACACTCAGATCGTGGTATGATTTGATCATTAACCCAACTAACAATTGTATCAGGAGAAGGAATTTGGTCTATATCTAATGCTACCTACTGAAAGCAAAGATTGCATAGTATAAGAAATGAATTTAATATATAAAAAACAAGTAGTGGCAATTTTAATAATAATAATAATAATAATACTAATACTAATAAATTTAAATTGGAGCGTAACGATTTGAATTTACCACTAGAGAATTATGTGAAAACGGAGTCGGATGAATTACTGATTTTACTATTATTCCCAAGCTAAGAAGTTACTGAAATACTGAATATGAAACAATGAAGCGAGAGATTATGTAGTTCTGAGTCATTCGCGCCTACCATTGGAAATTGCCGTGGCATTTCCCTCGTACTTGATGCTGAAGAGAGCTTCCCTCACCCTTCTCGACGTAGCCATCTTCTTCGTCAGTTGTGGAGATTGTTGTAGAAATGTTAAGTTATGGTCCGATCACACCGGACCCAACCACACGAGCAATCACAACGGTCAAGTTTTACAATGATAATCGTCCTCCCTCCTCGGCGCTCAAACAATATATGCACTCGCCGAAACTCCTCTCCGGAGCCGTCTCCTACTCGCCCGGTCTCCACTGATTGGCTGAGCCACCACGCGATACTCCCCACCTAAGGGTCAATACGCTCGGCGCGACGATGTCGATCACCGGTCCAGGCCATTTCGCCTTTTCTTGATGCAGCCAGCTGGAAGTGCCCCACGGCTTGCGTCACGCTTCTCGACAAGAATATACCTGTAGCTGAATTCCCAATGACTGATCTCTCTCACAATACCCTAACTGACTAAAATCCGTAAAATTCCGTAATCATATAATTTTCTGCGATAATGTTGTTCGTAATAATTCGCTTGATAGTGTTTTCTATAACATCGAAAACCTATCTGTATACTTATAATCCTATAAAAAACGCTCCAAAAATACCTTAATAATAATAATAAGTTACATGAAACATATCTTGGCTTAACAAGTTGCCGCGTAAATAAACATTGAATGGCTTCCTACTGACTTATGTCAGTGGCGTAAAATACCCTCGAAAAACACGTTACATATTCGCCTCGGATCATCGGATGATTTACCGTGACGACGGTACATCATGCGATTATCCCAGACACGTTAATAAAATCCCCATCCAAAATACATATTACACCAATTAAATCACCCTAAATTACATATATATATATATATATATATATATATATATATATACTCATAATTTTCTTAACGCACTTTGCGTCAAAGTCTGTTGTTATATTGGATTGCCCTGTGCAATCAGTCCAATGTTTTTCATTTTGATTAATGTTCCACGGATATTTCCGCCTCTATGTTAGGAAAGATATACATAAATAATGTGTGAGCACTGTGTATATATGATGTCACACCACACGCATCAAAGGTGTTCTGATATATATTTATCACCACAGAACTTCCTAATATCACTGGAGGTCGCTTCCTTCTGGTGAAACTTAATCTCACTGATCTCACTGAGCACACGATCACACTATTGTGGCTGCGCATCGTGACCTTAATACTTAAACTCTCTGTGTATTAGATAAAATTAATATTGATTTCTGAAAAAAGAACCCAGTAAGTGCGCATTACATATAGCACCAAATATTTCTGTGCCGTAATCGCCCTGTCTTCTTAAGTTCCCGTAGACCATATTCTACTTAATACTAGTTCGCAACCCAGACCAGTTCACCTCACTCAAATAATACCTTTGTACTAATTACCTTAAATTACACACCTACAGCTCTTACATGGCGAGGCCGTAAACAGAAATCACGTGTGCTGTTATGTATGAGTTTCATGAAGGACTGTCTCGCCTTCTGGTGGCCCATCTTTTGTCTCGTGGACGCCTTAAGCAAAAATACCCTGTACAAGCGCTCACCCATCTCTAGGAGACAAATGGGAATTCACCAGCGCTACCAAATTCTGGCCTTGGTGTATCGAGACATTTTAGTGCTCAAGAGCATCCGACAATCCCGTCATATTTCCCTGTACCTTAAAAACTCTTAATTACTTACATACTACCCCCCTTTGTGACTTCTGATACGCCTGCCTGGAAGACCAGATCTCCCCCGCACCAAATACCACACTCACTCATTTGATAGGCTGGCTCGCCAGCTAAACACTCTCACTTTATGACACATACTTTCGTAGACTATGTATATTATACGTCCCGTATAATCTGTTTCCCTTACTATCCTCCAGCACATATGCTGTTTTGCCAATACGTTTGGAAACCAAAAATGGGCCCTTGTAGAGATAAAAGAACTTGGACATGACTTTCTCTAGCTTATTTGACTGTTTCGGCACTCTAAGTAAGACTCTGTCTCCCGGCTCGAATAGGTCAAATTTAGTTTCTTTTTGTTGGCGAATTTTCTTTTGTGCTGACGTAGATAAATTCTGTTTCGCCAACTGGACAATGTAATCCATCCCCGGTTGTTTTCCCTCATTTAAACCCAACACCCTCGCTAGTTCATTTTGTGGTCTCTTTCCGAAGTGAACTTCGTATGGCGTCAATTTCGTGCTCTCATGCTGGACAGAATTCAGCCAAGTCTCGACTTTGGGAAGATGTCCAACCCAGGCCGTATGCTTGTCATGCACTAGAGTCCGAAAAAGTCGAGCCACTTCCCTTAATGGACGCTCTGCAGAATTACCCTGAGGGTACCTTACAGAGGAATGAACGTGTGAAATACCAGCTTCCTGCATACTGGTTCTCCATTTCTTTGCAGTAAACTGTGGTCCACTGTCAGATAGTATCTTGAGAGGAAGGCCAAACTCAGGTACATACTTATTAATGACCAGACGGCTACACGCTAGTCCCGTGGCTTTCCTTAGCGGATATAGCTTGACATACTTACTAAAAGCGTCAATAACTATAAAAATGTACTCGTAGCCGTACTGTCCTTTAACGATCGGGCCAAATAAATCCACACACAGTAGTTCGCCGGGACTACTGGTGATAACTGCAGATCTCTCCCCCACTAAATATTTAACTGGATACTTGCTCCTTTGACAGGTGTCACACTTAGCTAAAATCCTCCTAACATCCCTTCCCATTTTACTCCAAATGAAGTCACGACCAATTTCATAGAAGACCTTGGCAACACCAAAGTGTCGTAATTCCCTATGAATGAACCAAATTAGCTCCTCCGAAAAAGTGGCAGGAACACATATTGCCCACCGATTATTCCTACATTTCCGTGCAAGAAGCCCATCCTGCATCTTGTACGTGAACCGTCCTACTTTCACATACTCTTCTTCACTTATTTCCAACCTAGCCAGTGGCTCCCTTAACTTAACGTCATCACGTTGCTCCACTAGCATATTTCTCAGTGTCTGTAACGATGCCCTGTTGCTACTGTCCACACATGCACATAATAAAATACCGTCCTCTGCTTTAACCACAGGATAATCCCTACATAAATTTGTGTCCCTTGATAGCATGTCTGCAAGAATGTTATCTTTACCTTTAATATATTTTACTCTGAATTCGTATTCCTGCAGAGCAAGAATCTACCTACTAACTCTGTTAGAGCTGAGTTTACAAGTCCTCATATATAGTAATGCATGGTGATCTGTATGGATCTCAAATTTCCCCCCTACTAAATACATTCTAAATTTCCCCAAACTGAAAACAATACCTAAAAGCTCTAACTCACTAATCGTGTATCTGTTCTCTGCTGCTGTCAGTCCTCGCGAGGCTAAAGATACAATGCACAGATTACCCTCATCATCTTTCTGACACAATACTCCAGCAATGCCTATGTGCGAAGCATCTGTCATAACCACATATTCCTTATCTTTCAAAGGATATTTCAGCACTACAGCTTTCTCAAAACCTTCCTTCAGCGCTCTAAAAGCCTGATCATGCTTGGACTCCCATCTCCACCGAGTCCCACTTTTAAGCAATTCCTCGAATGGTTCTACCAACCCTGAGTATTTAAGAACGAACCTCCTGAAAAAGTTGCAAATTCCCATGTATGTTTTTTACTGTTTAACATTCTGTGGCACCTCTGCGTTAAGTATCTTATTAACCCTACTTTCTTCTGGCATTACACCTCTACTCGACACTCTATGACCTAAAAATGTCACTTCTGACTGACAGAATGACGACTTAGACAGCTTCAAAGTGAACCCTGCCTGATCTAACTTCTGAAAAACTATATCTAAATGACGTAGATGCTCCTCAAAACTGCGTGAACTAATTACCATATCATCAATGTAAATGGTTACAAACTCTCCTGTGTCATCCCCCAATGCGATGTTTAAAGCCCTAATTAAAGCTGCTGAACTACTCTTTAACCCATAAGGTGTTCTACAAAATTGATAAAGGTTATATTTATGACTAAAAGCGGTAAATGGTCTATCTTCGTACATAAGTGGCACTTGCGGGAATTGGAACACAAATCTACACAAGTGAAATACTTCTTCCCCTCAAATGTTTGCATTAATTCCTCTATTGACATGGATTTCAGCTGGTCTGAACAAATTCTACTGTTAACCAAACGAGCGTCTAAACAAATACGGACTGTGCCATCGGCCTTGGGCACGGTGATTAACGAAATAACATATGGACTGTTAGAGTGCTCAATAATCCCATCTTCAAGCATCTGGTTAATTTGTGCCTCAACTGCACTCTGATAAGCGAAAGGTACAGGATATCTATGTCCTGTGAATACAGTCCTATCAATAACGTTCAATGAATGTGTATAGCAATTGGCCATACCAATGCGATCCTCAAAAACTCTCCTATTACACAATAACACATCATAGAGCCGAACACACTGTTCTTCCTCTATATTTCCCTGAAATGCAGCATTACGTAACGAGTCCTCTAGACTACCGTTCGTAATCACACTGCCCACAAAACATGGAGAATCCCGCTCTACGGCTGGCGATATCTCATTTAAAGTACAAATCACACCTACAACACTACTTCTCTGAATATGGTCATTGAACGCTACCTCTACTTCAGAATCACCCCATTTAAACTTCAAACTCCCTACATCATAACATAAGTTACCAGACACTCTACTTAGCCACTCTGAACCCAAGATAACACTGAATACTAAATTTGGAATTACAAGACAAATCTGCTTTTCTACATGATTATTAATTTTAATGTCTACTAAAACTTGCTTAGAAATTACTTTAGACCTCTTCCCAACAACTGTGATAACAAAAGTGCTTTTAATTGGCATCTCCTCAAAATTTACTCCAGTTCCTTTCATTTTATCATAAAATGCACTACTTATGCAACTCTTCATACAACCACTATCAATTAAAACATCTGTGTACGCCTTGGATACGTTAAATTTAACTATGGAGCTCTTACTAGCCACCTCCTGAATAATACCTTCATCATTTAGTTCAGGTAATAATTCATTTCTTACATTTAGGTCATAGGATTCCTGTATAAGTGTATGGACAGGGCATGTTACAGACTGTGATTCTGACCTTACATCGCAGCCTGGTTCGTGTTTAAAGTACCGCTACCGCTTGGTGTAGTACTACTCACTACTGCACTGGTCTGGTTGTTCGGGGCTGTGTTAACGGTATTTCTCTGTCCGTTATTACCATTGGGCTGATTCCCTCCTTGACCCCTGTTCTGGTTATAATTATTATTGTTATTATTCCTCCCTTGGTTACCCCTAAAATCATTATTTCGGCCTTGATTTCCCCTGAAATTTCTACCTTGGTACTGCGTACCATACCCGTTTCCTCTGTACTGATTTTGCTGATTATTATTATTATTATTCTGGTTCCCCCTATTTTGGACGTTGGCCCCTTCGCCACTGTTCCCTTGAACCTCCTGATTCCTATTCTCATTAGTCCTGTTATTATGGTTACCCTGGTTCCTACCGAAATTCTCCTCGTAACCACCTCTTCCCAGAGCATCGAATGTACTTAATAAATTTTCCACTTGTGAAATAGATTTAACAATTTGGATACAGGCAGATTCTTTGATTCTATATGGAAAATGTCTTAGTAATAGCCTGACTACATCACTTTCCTCCCTCAAACCATCCAGATACTTACACGTCAATACCTGTCCTAAAAAGTACTCGATCATAGTGTAATTTCCTCTCGGGTTATATTTCCCACACACAATTCCCTCACAATGCTGAGACTGAATTACCTCATTCCAAAATTTCTCACAAAATTTAACTTTAAAATTTGAAATGTTCTCGAAATTGTCTCTGTAGACAGCAAACCAGTTTCTTGTCTCCCCTACAAACGCTTGCTCTAAAATCTCAACTACCTGGCACCACTCAATACTACCATCTTCCAACCTCTCCCTGAATTTATTTTCTATTGCATTCATGAACTCCATTGGACAACCCTGCCGATTACTTAATTTTCCTAGTTCTATTTCCCTGTGTGTGCTATTCACATAAACTGGCCTACTCTGAATATTTTCCTGCCTAATTCTAGCTTTCAACTTCTGTTCTAATTCAGCAATTTTCTCCTCAGCTTTTCTTTCAATATTAGTTACAGTTAACCTAATGCTCCCTTCCGATGCTTCAACTTTACCACTTAACTTAGCTTGTTTCTCATTAATCTCATTAATGCTTTCCTTATTCCTCTCCCTTAAATCATAAACTTCAGTGATTATTTCTGCATGAACTTTATCAATTCTTCTCCCCAGCTGTTCTTTAACCTCTTTAGTTGCTACCTGAATCTTATCAATTTCTCCCCCCAATTGCTTTTTGACCTGCTGTGTTTCAAGTTGCACTAGTTCTTTTAAATTTTCAGCCTGTGTACTGATTCTAATTTCTAATTCCTCCTGTACTTTTCCTAATTTTCTGTCTACATCTGCAATAATCTCTTTAGCTTTTCCTTCCATCACCCCTCTGATTTCTCCTCTAATCTGCTCAAATTTCTTATCTAATGTTAGATTGTTCTCTTCAAATTTCTCATTTAATTTATTGCTCACTTCCTTACTGCTCTGTTCCAATTTAGCGTTTAAAGCCTCTGTACTCTCTTTATTTTCCCTACTATTTTGTTCAAGTTTAGCGTTTAAAGCATCTGTGCTAATTTTATTTTGTTGCATAAACTGAAGAAGCAAATTCTCTAACCCTACTTGACTGTTTTGATTACCCCCCCTCAGTATCGGGATTTACCTCCGACATCCCTGTACTGCTTTCATTTTCAAGACTAGCCATACTGCTCGTATCTTCACTATCCAACTGGTGACCACTACGCAACTTCATCTCTTCCTCAACACTACCCATGCTGATACACACCGATAAATGAAAAACCCCCAAAATACAGGCACAGAAATATATACCCTTCTCCTTCCACAACTGTTATTAGGTTTTCGGCCTCACGTTGCTAGTGACAAATGTAACGTTTCTTTATCTCCGCGTTGAGCGTACAATTGTAAAGGTTCTCTACGTTGGGATGACAAGTGTAATGTTTACTCTGACTAAGATACGTTGTATTAATGGGCGCCAAGACCTCAACGCTATGTTGAAATCCAAATTTATATTTAACAACACCTAGCTCAGGCAGAACACCTTTAAGAATCTTCACACTCAGATCGTGGTATGATTTGATCATTAACCCAACTAACAATTGTATCAGGAGAAGGAATTTGGTCTATATCTAATGCTACCTACTGAAAGCAAAGATTGCATAGTATAAGAAATGAATTTAATATATAAAAAACAAGTAGTTGCAATTTTAATAATAATAATAATAATAATACTAATACTAATAAATTTAAATTGGAGCGTAACGATTTGAATTTACCACTAGAGAATTATGTGAAAACGGAGTCGGATGAATTACTGATTTTAATATTATTCCCAAGCTAAGAAGTTACTGAAATACTGAATATGAAACAATGAAGCGAGAGATTATGCAGTTCTGAGTCATTCGCGCTTACCATTGGAAGTTGCCGTGGCATTTCCCTCGTACTGGATGCTGAAGAGAGCTTCCCTCACCCTTCTCGACGTCGCCATCTTCTTCGTCAGTTGTGGAGATTGTTGTAGAAATGTTAAGTTATGGTCCGATCACACCGGACCCAACCACACGAGCAACCACAACGGTCAAGTTTTACAATGATAATCGTCCTCCCTCCTCGGCGCGCAAACAATATATGCATTCGCCGAACCCCCTCTCTGGAGCCGTCTCCTACTCGCCCGGTCTCCACTGATTGGCTGAGCCACCACGCGATACTCCCCACCTAAGGGTCAATACACTCGGCGCGACGATGTCGATCACCGGTCCAGGCCATTTCGCCTTTTCTTGATGCAGCCAGCTGGAAGTGCCCCACGGCTTGCGTCACGCTTCTCGACAAGAATATACCTGTAGCTGAATTCCCAATGACTGATAGTTCGCTTGATAGTTTTTTCTATAACATCGAAAACCTATCTGTATACTTATAATCCTATAAAAACGCTCCAGAAATACCTTAATAATAATAATAAGTTACATGAAACATATCTTGGCTTATCAAGTTGCCGCGAAATAAACATTGAATGGCTTCCGACTGACTTATGTCAGTGGCGTAAAATACCCTCGAAAAACACGTTACACAATGGGATATCGGCGCAAAGAAAACACTAAACAGTTCTTCAAAGAATTGTGAAAAGAGGGGCAGATGACCTCGTAGTTACGCCCCTTAAAACAACAATAACTAACTAACTAACTAACTAATGGTGAAAAGGATGAATGGGTTTCTCCAAGAAGCTTCTGTTGTAGTAATGTTCCTTCATCCTGAAGTCGTTGCAGACCACGTTTGTGTTTCTCACGCGATACATGTTGTTCCACCGTAAACCTTTTTACAGCGGCCACTCTCACGTCACAAAGTTTGCAGTAAAGTATTATCCCGTCAGTGATGAAGACCCTTTCTCCATACTGCGAAATAAATTGTTTTAGTATAACAGACACACTTTGCTTCACTTTAGGCATATCGTAACTCTGCGTCTAATAGAACAGCACTTCCGGCTCGAAGAAATACCATGAACTCAATGACTCATTGCTAGCTGTAGCCTTCTACCCACGCGAGAGGCAAATGTACTTCATTGTATGGGCGAGTCCATTACGCGCATACTTTTGGGAAAATATATGTTATGCTTGTATGAAATCAAACAAAATATTCAACACGGAAATTTAGTAAAATACAGAATTAGAATAGCTAAACATAAAAAATTATCCTTCTTTCTTGAAAATAGTATAAAAATGACCAAAATGACCCAAAATTTCCCCCCAAAATGCCCTATCCCTCAAAAATGGCAAAAAATGCAAAAAATTACATAACAAATAGACTTCATTGAACTCATTCTTTCATGAAACATATATATATATTTGAGCAACTTGTCAGTCATACCAAAAAATAATGCAAAATCATCAGAATCCTAGCCCTAGTTATTACAAATGATTGAAGCGATTTCATAAATTCACTGTAGCTCCATTAATTGACATATTGTCTCAAAACTCAACAGTCATGTAGAAAAGTCAACAAGTTTTGTTTTGCTGAAGCCGTACTTCAGATTTCTGCCACGAGAGCGCGGCAGTGAGACAAAATGGCGACTGGTGTCGAAAAAGCGTAGGCTATGTTGTGCTTGAAATGCACTCATATCAGTCTTTCGTAACAGTGTAACGACACTTCTGGACGAAGTTCAACAGAGATACACCAACTGCTAACTCCATTTGGCGATGGTATGCGCAGTTTAAAGTTTCAGGATGCCTCTGAAAGGCGAAATCAACGGGTCGGCCTGCAGTGACTGGAGAAACGGTCGACCGCGTGCGGACAGGTTTCGCGCGTAGCCCGCAGAAGTCGACGGAGAGAGCAAGCAGAGAGCTGAACATACCACAGCCGACCGTTTGGAAAATCTTACGGAAACGACTAAAGCAGAAGCCTTACCGCTTGTAATTGATAGAAGCCCTGACTCCCGATGACAAAGTCAGACGATTTGAATATTCGGCGCGGTTGCAAGAGCGTATGATAAAGGATGAGTCCTATGCGAAACTTGTCTTCAGTGATGAAGCAACAATTTTTGTTAATGGTGCAGTGAACAGACACAATGTGCGAATCCTGGAGGTAGAGAATCCTCACGCTATCGTGCAGCACATTCGAAATTCACTGAAAGTTAATGTGTTTTGTGCAGTCTCAAGGTTTAAAGTTTACGATCCCTTTTTCTTCTGCGAAAAAGAAAACCCGTTACAGGACACGTGTACCTGGACATGCTGGAAGATTGGCTCAAGCCACAACTGGAGACCGACAGCGCGGACTTCATCTTCCAACAGGATGGTGCTCCCCACTTCGTTCATGATGTTCGTCGATTCTTAAACTGGAGATTGGAAAACTGATAGATCGGTCGTGGTGGAGTTGATGATAAGCAATTCATGTCATGGCCTCCACGCTCTCCCGACCTAACCCCCATGCGATTTCTTTGTGTGGGGTTATGTGAAAGATTCAGTGTTTACTCCTCTTCTGCCAGCAAACCTGCCTGAACTGCGAGCTCGCATCAACAGTGTTTTTTAACACATTGATAGGGACATGCTGCGCCGAGTGAGGGAAGTACTTGAATATCGGCTTGATGTCCTCAGAATCACTAAAGGGGCACATATTGAACATTTTGTTAATGTAAAAAAAAACCGTGACAATATGTCAAATTAATAATAAAGTTATTGTAGAGCTGTTAGATTGCTTCAATCATTTGTAATAGCCCAGTGTATCGAGTTATTCATTGCTGATTTATCGCTCTTTATTCTTCTTCAATGTTTTCTTTCTACAAAAGGCTCCTTGCAGAGCAGTTGATACCTATGATAAACTGATAAAACGGAATACCCAAATTCAGAGGAGTATGGTAAATTATAATTTACCTGAATTTTATTGAGAGAGAGTTTTAAGTATTTTGCTATATATTTTTAAAACTATTATTACAGTTTTTATTGAAAGAAGTTAATTACCTAATGTTTTTAAAAAATCTAGAGAACTATGGCATGGTAACATTGAAACTCCAGGCAGGTTCAGGCATTAAGTATATGGCAACATGCGGACAAAGTAGTACGATACAAAAAATGGCTGATTTTAAGTTCCTCCTCCACACTGACGTGATAAACATCGAATCATGGATATGTTCTTAGGCCTAGATGATGAATATTTGTTGCGTTGGTAGGTATATACTGGACACTCGTTGTCATGGTAACTAACTGTCGGAAATTTGTCCACGCTAATCACGGATAGACCCCCACCCCCAGCGCTAAGACATATTCATGTTTAATCTTGGTTATTGTTGTTATAAGGGGTGGAACAGCGAGGTAATTTGCCCCTAAATGTTTTACCTGTTAATCGCCCAGTTGCCCAGTTAACTATTTGCTACATCAGTGCCGAGTTTTTACTTTTGCATTTAATGAAAATTGCAGAAGTAATTTTTAGCGTATCAAGGGGGCTTAAAAAGTCTATAAGTTTGGTTCTTTATTAATTTAAATGCAAATTAAAAATCCTACGAGCGGCTTCGGTGGCGTAGTCGGTAGCATGCTGAGCTTCTATGCCCAAGATAGCGGGTTCACACCCGGCCGAAGCCGTCGGATTTTTTAAGAGCGTTAAAAATCCCTCAGTATGCCTTCGTTCGGCATGTTAAAGAACCTTCCACTAATTACACCTGTGTGAAGCTAAATTGTATAGGTTAAGAATGTAAACAACGCTCTTAGGTTTCTACGTTCGTTGCCAAGAGCCGATTGCGGTGGCGTCTAGTAGCTAAGTTCTGAACTTGGCCTAGTAGTCGTTGACGGTGGCGCATGACGGCAAGAGTAGGAACTATTTGAAAAATTCTAAGTTGCAGTATGTACTTAAATTTAAAAAAACACACACACACTAATACAGTCATCACAATTAACACCGGTTATCAGACAGATTCTACTCACACCCAAAGTACGCGGGACTACATAACCGCGTTGTCGCAGCCCCTAAACTTAAGAACCAACCAACCAAAAATCCTAGTTTTTTTTGGGGACGAATCGAAATTAAAAATTTTGTGACCACGCTTGCAACATCTCCAAATCGCAACGCAAACGGAACTCTCCTTTTTTTTCGGCGTAGGTCTAGTAAATGAATAAATAAATAAATAAATAAATAAATAAATAAATAAATAAATAAATAAATAAATAAATAAATAAATAAATAAAAAACACTTTCATTTCACCGTAACAGCCAAAACAATTATTAAAGGCTACAGTAGTACCGTCTACTCTATCATTACAATAATTCAGTCATGGGTGACTTACGTGCACGTTAGCGCAGGTAGCCAGCAAGGCCAACAGACACACTCTTACTCGTCCCAGCACCATGACAACACTAAGTATTATCTGCAACCAAACATCTGTGCTATCTCTGTAGCTGATAAAACAATCACTCTGTGAGGCGATTAATCAGGGATCACGTCCTTCCTCCTTCTGGCACACTTAATAACTATGAATAATCCCTCGATATCTTCGACGGTTGGGCGATGAGTCGTTATACAAAAATATCACCGTAATAAATCAGCATTATAAAATCATCTGAATAATTTGTAGCTTATTTTCATCATCTGTATAAGTAAAGTAAGCTTTCTGTCTGGGTATTTTGAATTTTCGGTGTAGGCCTGAACTTCGTATTAAGCAGGATGAGGTGTACAATGACCAAATGTAGGGGAGACTCGGTTAAATCCGCCATATTGAGGGGTTGATGGTTATCAGGGGCGGATCTAGGGGAGGGCGACCACCCAGGGCCCCGCGGTACGTGGGGCCCCAAGCCATGGACTTTTTAAAATTTAATTTATTTCCTTTTTAGTCAATTTCACCCTCCAGGTTGGTGGTTCCCATGGACTCAGCGAGGGAACTCACCACTGCCGCCTTTTCAGACAGTGTCCTAGAGCTGAGAACACTTAGTCGGATTGGATACAACTGGGGAGGTGTGATCAGTACTTCGCCAGGCAGCCTCATCTGTAAAGCAAACAGGGGCTTCATGAGGGATGGGAAGGGAAGGGCACATTGGGATGGATGGGCAAGAAAGCGGGAAGGAGGCGGCCGTGGCCTTACAGTAGGTATCATCCCGGCATTTGTCCAAAGACAAAGTGGGAAACCAAGGAAAACCACTTCGAAGATGGCTGAGGTGGGAATCGAACCCCCTCTACTAATTTGGGCCACCCGAGGCTGAGTAGACCCCGTGCCAGTCCTCATACCACTGTTCAAATTTCGTGGCAGAGCCGGGAATCTAACACAGGACCTCCGGGGCGGCAGCTAACCATGCTGACCGCTACGCTACGGAGGCAACAAATTTAATTAATTAATTAATTAATTATACTTTACAAACTAATCTATAGTACTTTTTTTCAGTGCATCTATGACCTACCTTAACCGTTTAGCAAGTTTAGATTTCAGTGAAATAATAGAAGACTTCAGCCGAAAAAAGTCGCAAAGTAATATTTTAATATTTTATAGTGTTACGTGCCACCCCCTAGTGGCATTTCAGTTAACTGGATTACGGTGGGTAGAAAGCACAACACCAATTACTGCTTTAAAGAGAGGTTAGCTTTATTACTTGCAGGAAAGATACACCACTCAACAGCAAATACAAGCAATTAGAACCTTACTCCACTTTCCTCATGTCTCTTCCTTGAGCGCTCTTGCCCCTTTCACTTGTCAACAAACCACAGAAGTTAAACCGTCTTAATGAGTCCGGTGGCCTTGACAGAAGCTACCTGCACCTCTTCCTCATGTACACCAACTACAGTTACTTACGATAATCTGCTACACGCTGTTTCGCTGTCCACAAGCTGGGGGAAACAATGTCACTGGATTTCGTAACTCGCACGGCACTTCGTCACCACACTTCTGTCGCTGAGGAAAAACGCTCGCACTAGCTCGTAAAAACACAACAACACTGCTTGACAGGTCGCTCTTAAATAGCAGGCCGGTGACTCAATAAATGCTTCTAGACCCATCCAGGGTTCACGGCTTCTCGAGGTTTCCTTCACTGGTTGAGTCACGAATATTCTGGACCATCCCTTTGTCCTAGCAGTCCTGTTGCATAAGGCGTACGCAATACACTGAGGCAGGGCACAGCCCAGCCCTGGGGCAGTTGTGACTCATGCGGCGAGCGATGACACAAACTCACAGCCGTAACACCACCCCCTTCCTAATAGGCTGATCGTCCCGATCAATCATTGGTCCGTCTGTGTCCCTCCGTAGGCTGCCAGGCGATCTCGATGCACGATCTTCATCTTCGCCCTCGGGCTCCGCTGGATCCTGTAGACGACATCGTTGATCCGTTTCACGACTCGGTACGGGCCCTCCCAGGTCTTCTGCAGTTTGGTTGACAGGCCTTTCTTCCGTAATGGGTTGAAGAGCCAGACCAGATCGTCCTCGTGGAATCCGCCGTCATCCGTCTGCTGGTCGTATCGGGTCTTCATTCGGTCGGTCTCGATCCGCAGTTTCCTCCTCGCGAACGCGTGCACGTCCTCCAGTTGGTGGACCAGTTCTTGACAATACTGGCTTACCGGGACCGGATCATTCCCAGGTCGGCCGAAGGCAAGATCGACAGGTAGACGGAGCTCCCTCCCAAACATGGCCCGGGCTGGTGTGCACCCGGTGGCTTCATGCACGGCGACGCGGTAGGCCAGGAGAAATAGTGGAAGATGTTTGTCCCAATCCCTCTGGTGCTCGCTGACGACTATTCGGAGATGGTTCTCGATGGTGCGATTGAATCGCTCTACCATCCCGTCGGACTGAGGGTGTAGCGGCGTTGTCCTTGTCTTCCGGATTCCCAGCAGCTGGCATAGGTTCTCGAACACCCGCGACTCGAAGTTCCTCCCTTGGTCGGAGTGCAGCTCCAGGGGTACTCCGTACCGGCTGACGAATTCCTTCACCAAGGTCTCTGCAATCGTCGCGGCTTCCTGGTTAGGGAGCGTATACGCCTCCGGCCATTTGGTAAAGTAGTCGCTGATGACCAATATGTAGCGGTTCCCTGCCTCGCTCAACGGGAATGGCCCAGCAACATCGATGGCCACTCTCTCCATGGGGCCGCCCACGTTGTAGGTCTTCAGTGGACCCCGTCGTCTTCGTCCTGGGCCCTTGCTGGCTGCGCAATCGTGGCACCTCGCGCAGTGGTTCTCCACGTCGGTTTGGCATCCGATCCAGTAGAACCACTCTCTCAGCTTCTCCAGGGTCTTCTTTATCCCTAGGTGTCCACCAGATGATCCTCCATGGACTTCCTTCAGGACTTCCTCCGTCATAGCCTTTGGAACGACTACTTTTTCCCGAGATGTCTTCCCGTCGGTGCTCTCCCAGGTGCGGCAGATGAGGCCATCCCTTACAATCAGCGAGTCCCACTGCACCCAGTAGGACTTAAACTTTGGGCTGCAGTCACTCACAATGTTCCACCCGGGTCTGGGGACACAGGCCCCCTTCCATTCGGCTATCAGTCCCAGGTCATCATCTTCTGCTTGTGCCCGCGTGAAAGATTCGCGGCTCCAGTACCCTTGAAGTTCCACAGTAGTCCGTCGGCACTGTATCCCGGTGTTCTCCTCCCTCCTAGTACAGAAGGTGCAGTCTTCGGGGCACGGTCTTCGTGACAGGGCGTCGGCATTAGAATGCAGTTGGCCTTTCCTGTGCTGGACCTCAAA
This sequence comes from Meconema thalassinum, assembly GCA_946902985.2. NCBI lineage: Eukaryota > Metazoa > Arthropoda > Insecta > Orthoptera > Tettigoniidae > Meconema > Meconema thalassinum. The sequence continues at coordinate 1,005,969,667 of OX336388.2, forward strand.
GTTGTACTGTTGAAGCCTCTCTAACCACCGCACGAGTTGACCCTCGGGCTGCTTGAAGTTCAGGAGCCACCGCAGGGATGCATGGTCGGTCCTGATGAGAAATTATTGCCCGTACAGGTACTTGTGGAAGTGTTCAATGGTCTTCACGATGGCGAGCAGCTCCCTCCTGGTGACGCAGTAGTTCCTTTCTGGCTTTGACAAGGCCTTGCTGAAGTAGGCCACTACTCTCTCTTCGCCGTCCACTACTTGCGACAGGATTCCCCCTATGCCAAAGTCGCTGGCATCGGTATCGGCGATGAACCTTGTTCCAGGTCTGGGGTAGGCCAGAATAGGCGCGGTGCACAGAGCCTGCTTGAGTTGTGGCATTCTGCTGTCCACGTGAAGAGTGGGTCCTTCTCAGTCAGTCAATGTAAAGGTTTGGCGATGTCGGCGAATCCTTTCACGAAGCGACGGTAATAAGTGCAGAGTCCCAGGAAGCTTCGTAGTTGGGACTTGTCCTTCGGAACTGGCCACTCCCTCACCACTGCGGTCTTCTCTGGGTCGGTGCGCACCCCCTCTTCGGAGACGATATGCCCAAGGTACTGGACCTGCTTCTGGAAGAGCTGACACTTCTTGGGGCTCAACTTCAGCTGGGCAGCCCGTAGCTTCATCAAGATCTCCTACAGGTTGCTGTAGTGCTCCTCGAAGCTTCTCCCCAGAACGATGACGTCGTCTAGGTAGACCAGGCAGGTCTTCCAGTGTAGTTCCCTCAGAATGGACTCCATTAGCCTTTCGAAGGTCGCAGGGGCGTTGCACAGACCGAATGGCATGACGGTGAACTGCCAGAGCCCGCTGCCCACAGAGAACGCCGTTTTCTCTCAGTCCTTAGGGTGGACCTCCACCTGCCAGTAGCCACTCTTCAAATCCAAGGTGGAGAACCATCTTGATCCTGATATGGTGTCCAGCGTGTCGTCGATCCGGGGTAGAGGGTAGCTGTCCTTCTTCGTGACGTCGTTCACCCGCCTGTAGTCCACGCAGAACCTGGTGGAACCGTCCTTCCTCTTCACTAGCACGACCGGAGAACTCCAAGGACTATGTGATGGCTCGATCACCCCTTGCTCCTTCATCTCTTCTACCATCCGGTCGACTTCGGCTTGCTTGGCGAGCGGGACACGTCGGAATGGGGCCCTAATCGGTGCGCTGTCCCCAACGTCGATTCTGTGCTGGACCAAGCTTGTCCTACCGAAGTCTTTGCTCCACACGGAGAAGACATCCTGGAATTCGCGTAGCAGGTCCTGAAGTTGGCGTGATTGCTCCTCGTCTAAATGGTCCTGGGATCCTTGGCACAGCTTTTGTAGTTCTTCTGGCAGGGCGCGTCTTCTTCGGTTTTCCCTCTGCAGGTGTCCGTCCGTCGTGTCTCTGATGCGGGCAATCCAGGTAACGGGCTCGCAGACTCCTAGGTTGGTGTCCCGGTGAACCGTAATATCGTAGTCGTTCAGGTTGGACAGGCGGACGTACGGCCGAGACGTCGTGTTGATGAGGGTCTTCTCAACTAGCAATCCTTTTTTCTTGATGTCCTCATATTTTGGCTCGATGACAGCCGCCACTCCCTCAGCAGTTCCGTCGACAATTACGGCGGCGCTGACCTCCGTCCTGGCAGGAACGATGACGTCCTCTATCAGCCTTACTCGTCGTGCGGTGACGGCCTAGTGTGCTGGTTGCAAAGCAAGTTCCTCACCTCCGAAGTGCAGAGTGTTGGTACTCAGGTCCAAGATGATGTTGTTCTGGTCCAGGAAGTCCAGTCCGATGATCACTTCGATTGATACGTTAGCCACAAGCACTGGATGCTTCACCGCCCGTCGACCAATGACGAACTCCAGTGATGCTTCGCCATGTACCGGTGCGGTCTCTCCGGTCGCAGTTATTAGCTGGAGGTTCCTTTGTGTGGGTTGCACTCTCCACTTCGGGATCACGGTGGGATTAACGATGGTCCTCGGTGCTCCCGTGTCGATTAGCATGGTCCAGCTCTCTCCGTTGACGACTCCGTCGACCATCAGGCTGCTATTGTCCCTCCGTAACTTCGTCACACGAACTTGGACTGCCGGGGCTTGACGACTGTCACAAGCCAACCTTTGCCCCCCAAGGCTGGCTAATACTCGTTTCCCTGGGCCGCGCGGTTTTCAGACGACTGATTTCCCGTCGGATACCCTCGGCGGAGGCGATCACCGCAGTCCTTGCTCAGGTGGCCTTTCTTACCGCAGGCCCAGCAGGTCGGTAGTCCTCTTCCGGGCCACCTCTCCGGTTGTCTTCCGGCTGGTGGTGCCGCGACTATCGAAGAAACGGCTTAGCGCCTCCATCAATTCTTCGACCAGGGGCTTGGTCTCGTTGGTTTTTACTGGTTCGTCGGCGTCCACTTGACGCACCCGCGCGTGCATTCTAGATGCCTGTTTTGCCGTCTCGAACTCAAGTGCGTGGCTCAGCGCATCTGCCAGGGTCTTATTGCGCGCGAGTCGCAGCGCCTGTTGAGTGTCCGAGTCCCGTAGCCCGTCGGTGAAGGTCTGCGTCGCAATCTGTTCCAGAAAGTCAGCCGGCGCTGTTGGATAGGTGAGCCTTACGAGGCGTGCGATGTCCATCTCGAACTCCTGCAGGGTTTCCGCGTTCTTCTGTACCCGGGTCCGGACCTGCATCTGGTAGGCCTGCTGAAGATGGCTATCTCCATATCGGGACTCCATATGGGCGATCAGTGAAGCGTAGTCCTGGGATCCAGTCGGGATGGCCTGAAGGACGTTAAGGGCGTCACCTCTCAGCGCTACAATGAGAGCTGTAGCCTTTTCTGTGTTGTTCCAGTTATTTATGGAACAGGCCGCCTCGAACTGACGTAAGTAGGTGCTGCACGGGACCTTTCCGTCGAAGGTTGGGGGCGTCACTCTGCTATGTCCCGTTCCTGATATTCCCGGTGTAACGGTGGGCGGGCGTTGGCGCAGCTCGGCAACTTCCTCTTGTAGAGCGTTGAATCTCGCTTCCATCCCCGTCGGCGGGCGTTGGCTCAGCTCAGCAATTTCCTTTTGTAAAGCGTTGAATTTCTCTTCCACCCCCGTCAGTGGGCGTTGGCGCAACTCGGCAACTTCCTTTTGTAAGGCGTTGAATTTCTCCTCCACCCCCATCAGCGGGCGTTGGCGCAGCTCGGCAACTTCCACTTGTAAGGCGTCGAACTTTTTTTCCACTGCCGTGACTTCCTCACGCAGACCCAGTTCTAATTTCTTCAGGTCCTGTGTCAACATATTCTGACCGTCTTCCATCTTCTTCTGGCCGTCCTCTATCCTCTTCAGGTCCTCCGCTAGCTTATTTTGACCGTCTTCCATCTTCTTCTGGCCGTCTTCTAGTTTGGCAGTTAGGTCCTCGGATAACTTCTTCTGGCCGTCCTCCATCTTCTTCTGTCCGTCCTCCATATTCTTCAGGTCCTCCGCTAACTTATTTTGACCGTCTTCCATCTTCTTCTGGCCGTCTTCTAATTTGGCAGTTAGGTCCTTGGTTAAATTCTTCTGGCCGTCTTCCATCTTCTTCTGGCCGTCTTCCATCTTGGTTTCCGTGCCACTTAACTTTTCTAGCAATGCTGCCAATTGCGCCTCCATTTTAGTTGTTTGTCTTGTAAAGGGCATGCACTCACATGAAAATTAGAGAAAATGACCTGCTCGGGATTTGAAACCAGGACCGTCAGGAGTTGTGCTTGTGCTTGAGTTCGTAATCCGACTTCTGACAACAGTTGTTACGTGCCACCCCCTAGTGGCATTTCAGTTAACTGGATTACGGTGGGTAGAAAGCACAACACCAATTACTGCTTTAAAGAGAAGTTAGCTTTATTGCTTGCAGGAAAGATACACCACTCAACAGCAAATACAAGCAATTAGAACCTTACTCCAGTTTCCTCAAGTCTCTTCCTTGAGCGCTCTTGCCCCTTTCACTTGTCAACAAACCACAGAAGTTAAACCGTCTTAATGAGTCCGGTGGCCTTGACAGAAGCTACCTGCACCTCTTCCTCATGTACACCAACTACAGTTACTTACGATAATCTGCTACACGCTGTTTCGCTGTCCACAAGCTGGGGGAAACAATGTCACTGGATTTCGTAACTCGCACGGCACTTCGTCACCACACTTCTGTCGCTTAGGAAAAACGCTCGCACTAGCTCGTAAAAACACAACAACACTGCTTGACAGGTCGCTCTTATATAGCAGGCCGGTGACTCAATAAATGCTTCTAGACCCATCCAGGGTTCACGGCTTCTCGAGGTTTCCTTCACTAGTCCAAGCGTGGTCCAAGCAGAGAATGAACTATGTTGCTACATCGGGGAGGCAGGATGTGTCACGTGTTTCAAAGAGGCGCAAAGGAACTAAAATGCGTTACTGACAGTGAGTGGCGGCAGAGACTGGTGTATCGGGCTCCACCCGGCGTTTAATCTGCTGTAGAAGATACGCGTCAAGCTCTATAACACAATGTTTATTCACATTAATGCTGAAGAGGTTTATTACATAAATAATTGTTGTTTCGTTTGATGGGCTTCGACAACATGATTATTTAGCCCCGTGTACACGGGTGTAAGGGGAAAATTTTCTCATAATCTGTGTTATTGTGATGGCTATATCACTGTGTGTATTTGTAATTCAAGTCAGGATTGGGAAGGAGACGGCCGTGGTCATAAGTTAGGAACCATCCCGACCTGGAGTAGAAGTGGGAAACCACGAAGAACCACTTTCAGGATAGCTGGGATGGGATATCGAACCCTACTCTTCTCAGTTTTGCCCCAGGAGGCTGAGTGTACTCCGTTACAAAGCTCAGACCAGAAGTAAGTTTTTTGGCAGAGCCGGGAAACGAAACCGGACCTCCGGGATTACTGTGAAGAATGCTAGCCGTTGCACAAGGAGGTGGTTCATAATCTCTACATAATATAAAACAAACCCCAGATTCTTGGATGTAACGCGTAATCTCGAGATCCACTGAATGGATTTTGGAGCGGTTTTCACCATTCTGTAAAGGATTTTCGAGGAAGGTTTCTGTAGAAAAAACGTTCATTTATGACCACAGGAAGGCAAGCAGTAACGATTTCAGTAAATCGAGTGGAAGAAAATCCTGCCGTCCATGTGCCTTTTAAGCTTACTCTGGGTAAACCGTTAAACATATCTATATACAGTAACTTACTAAGGGTAGGCATATAAGAATTGTTCAGCATGAAAAGTTCTACAAAAACGTCCGCGACAGCATATCTCTCTCTCTCTCTTTAATACATCGCCCACTATAGGTGTTTTTACGTTTTCATTTCTTCCAAGAATCAATTCAGTGGAACTTCCAATTAGTAGCTTCGGAGCGAGTTTTCGAGCGAGCCTACCACCCCTGCTTCGGCCAGCTTCCAACTGTCCAGTCGTGTCGAGTTAAGACTTCAAAGAAGAGTAGTTCATGCCACGATTTTTGGCTGGTCAGTCCCGGTTGCACAGTCGTACACAGGGCAGGTGGCGAACATCAGACATGTGCAATTGGTACATAAGTTAAGGTTACGCTGGGTAAACCGTTAAATATACCGGGTGAAGCCGAGGCGGGTTGCTAGTTATAATTATAATAATTATTAAAACGAATACTTTTCGTAGAGTTGAAGATACCGGTATTGATAACATTTTTATAGCACACATGTGGATTTTAGGGTCATTAAACATACTAGTTCTACTCCAACCTATATAGTCCAGGCATATTAAGTTTTAACCTAAAAAAAAGTAAAGCTGAAATTTGTCATAGATGTTCCCTAGTACCCTAGTAACAAATCCTGAAAAGTCCCCATCTCTGCGTTGTCCGCGTCATAGTTTTTGGAGAGATCAAAAGGGCTTAAATGGGGCCTAAGTGCCAAAAACAGCATTTTTGCTTCCTGCGTTCAAAATATTGATCCAAAATCAGTTCTAATGAGCTTTGATGGTAATAAGAGAAGGACTGCGTTAAATATAACGCTCTTATTGGTCGTAATTATTGCCATACATTTAAACAGATGAGCAATCAAACATTTTTAGCTCAACTTTTCTCACGAAAATTTAGCTAATTTGTCATTAGCCGGGACTTATCTTGTAAACAGCTGCTGATAGCGACTAAAGACTCGAAGTAAAAGTTGTAAAGCACACTTGTAGCTTTAAAACGATACATTGCCCATGTTTATCCGACAAAGAGCAGCAGAGATACATTTACAAATATATAAGTGCAAGTGTGGCAGTCGCTTTCCGAACGAACGCCCATTTACAGTACGCTGGTGGGCTCCATCTATTCACCTTTGCTGACACCATTTTGTATCTTTGATCAAGAGCTTTTAGGATGGTATTCCTTTGAATCCAGATAAACTAGCAGAAACAGTTTGCATAGAACAAAACGAGTTTAATGCAGTTAGCAGTTAAACGTACATTCATAATATGCATAATGCAAATAATAACAAAACAGAGCTTAAAAAGCTTTCTTTAGACAAAGAAGACTTGCAAAACAAAGCTTACATCGGACTCAATCGTCCTCCTCATCGTCTGACCCATCAAATGTGACGTTGCCACACGCTTTTCCACTGCAGTGTCCAAACATTAAGGAGCATTCTAAACCGGAACGTACACACTCACTCCGGCTGCCACAAGAGATCTTGCAGTTGCAGGACACCAAATTGAGGACATGATCTGGAGCAGCTGGAAGATGAGTTGTCACTGGTACTAAAGCTGAGTGTTGGATTTTCCATCCCCATTGGGTCGGGTCCAAAGAAAGTCCTAACCATTCCTGAACTTGCAAATATTTCCGCAGTGAATGTTGTTTGCTTGCCGCCGAAGTCGGCGGAAGTGAAGCCAGCTGAAATGATGCTGTGACCGGTTGTTTGGCAATTTTTTAGCTGTATTTCACTCCTCCGTGGCTTAGGCGGTAGCACGCCAGCCTCTCACCGTTCGGTCCGTGGTTCAAATCCCGGTCACTCCATGTGAGATCTGTGCTGGACAAAACGGAGGCAGACATGTTTTTCTCCGGCTACTCCGGTTTTCCCTGTCAAAATTTCATTCCAGCAACACTCTCCACTATCATTTCATTTCATCTGTCATTCATTTAATCATTGCCCCAGAGGAGTGCGTCAGGCCTCGGCAGCCGGCACAGTTCATTTCCTCGCCGCTAGATGGGGGCTTCATTCATTCCATTCCTGACCCGGTCGGAGACTGGAAGCAGGCTGTGGATTTTCATTTTCATTTCACTACCCGAAGTTCGTCGAGGGTTGCACTCCAATTTGGCACTATCGTAGAGACAAATGGCGAACTTCTCTCCAGCTGATATTATGGCCTTTTCATCTGGAGCCGTAGAGACGAATACCTTCATTTCCTCGCGTAAAGATGCGGAATCCTTCAATATTTTCCCGGCTAGCTGTTTGATGTACTCTACCCACAGCTTTCCTGTGCGAGATTTCTGGGCTGGCTCATTGAAGAAAATGTGTCATGAAGCGACTCTTTGAGACGTTGAAGGCAAGGATATGCTAGCAAGTCGTTGGCGGTGCCTTCTTGGAATGTGGCAAAAAGCGCCTGTATTTCGTCCTTGTCATCCTTCAGCCCGTCGTTCATGTTGAGTAACATTGTCCCGACAGCCCGTTTTGTCAGAAAATGCGCTCTGTGGGTCCTGGACATGCACAGTTTCGCGTTATTGATACATTTTAAATTGAAGGCATAACGTAATCATTAACAGCGAGCTAATTGCAAGCCTACCTAGAATATGCGTGTCTTGACATCATGTGAATCACTGACGATTTAGCGTATATTTCCGCCCAGAGCTCCTCCAAACCGCTTCCATTCATCACGTAGCCGATTGCCCCAAGAAACGACATCAGAAGGTGAAATCCGCCTAGACGAACAACTAGGTTTTTGAGTTCCTCTGAAGTGTCCGATGCGGATGCGACTATCTCTGCAACTTTCGCGTATAGGGGCTGGTCAAAGGTTACAAAACAAGTGCTTTCTTTCAGTTCCGCGCACTCTCTTGCGGCAAACTTCAACGTGGAATATATAGTTGATGGATAGCTCGGTTCCAACTTAATGAACGGCAGGGCATCAACTGTCTGGGAAGCTGGTTGAGCATGAGCAGAAAGTGACGTCTTCATAAAGCCGTTCCACGAAGCGGGTAAATTAATACCTGACCACCGTCCAGATAACCACAAGGAGTCCATCATCGACGCAATAGCCACAGAGTCTGGGGCTTCCAAAGTTAACTCCTTAATCTTGACGTCCTTTGAACCAGGAGAAGAGGGTTTCCAATACCACGAAATGTTGAACTTTCCCATCGCCGCAATCACACCAGCATTAGGAACTTCTCGTGTACGTGGGAGTGGAGATATTTCACTGTCAGGCGCTGGACCTGTGCACCTGATGCCTCCCATGCAGTGAAATGTGTTTCGCCCGTCCAATGTCCTTATGTAATAGTCAGCGTTGTCAAAGCAAAACTGCGTGAACGCTCCAACATTCGGGATTTGACGTTCTTCACGAAGCGCTGAAACTTCGTACCTGTGGACTTCCGCCACATTTACTGAAAATCCAAGACTGTTTAGAAGCTGAATTAATTGTTTCGAGTATTGTCGGCCTGCTCCGATAGGCCGAGCGCTGTCACCTAGAAACGCGACTGGGTGCCTTTTCAACAGCGGTTATGCTTTGGGACCGAAACTCGGTAACCGTTTCTCGCATAGACATGGGTAATGTACCAATGTAAAGCTAAAAGTATGCTTTATAACTGTCATTCTGGGTCCTTAGTCAATATCAGCAGTTGCTTAAAAAATAATGACCTGCTAATGACAAATTAACAAAATTTTCGTGTAAAAATTGTGCTAAAAATGTTAAATTAGTAGTTTTTTTTCCTTCATCAATAGCAATAATTAGGCCTGGTAAGTCCGTTATCCTACTGGTTCACTTTTATTAATTGCTAAAGCTCGCGAGAACTAAATTTGGATCAATATTTTGAACGCAGGAAGCAAAAATGCTGTTTTTGGCACTTGGGCTCCATTTAAGCCCTTTTGAACACTCCAAAAACTATGACGCGGACACCGCAGAGATGGGGACTTTTCAGGATTTGTTTCTAGGGTACTAGGGAACACCTATGCCAAATTTCAGCTTTACATTATTTTTTTGAGGTTGGCCGTGTTTTTTGCCTGGGCTAATATAGTTCCTTGATATCTCCTTCCAAATAAATATATAAATGAATTAAATTAATAAATCAATAAATTTACACAAATGAAGAAATGAATAAACGAATAAATACTTAAATGATTAAATGAATAACTGAATGAATCAATCAATCATAAATGAACCCAATGAATAAATTAATAAATGCATAAATAAATGAATACCTTAAGTAGGCCTATAAAGCATACATCGTTAGCTATACTAATATAATAAAGCTGAAGAGTTTGTGTGTTTGTTTGTGTGTTTAAAAGCGCTAATCTCTGGAACTACCAGTCGGATTCGAAAAATTCTTAATAACCAAATTCAAGAGGAATAGTTCAGGCTATGTTAAATTTCGGACAGACCACTCCATTCCCTGCATTTAGGCCCTTTGGCACAAATCTACACCGTTTCACCGATCTGAACCAAAAATTGTATACACACCCTTTGGAACACTGCGGATAACACTGTCCACTTTAAATTTCGGACAGACCACTCCATTCCCTGCATTTAGGCCCTTTGACAAAAATCCATACAGTTTTACCGATCTGAACCAAAATGTGTATACTTACCCTTTGGAACCCTGCGAGTAACACTGTTGGACAGACCACTCCATTCCCTGCATTTATGCCCTTTGGCACAAATGCACACCGTTTCACCGATCTCAACCAAAATTTGTATACTTACCCTTTGGAACCCTGCGAGTAACACAGTCTGCATGAAATTTCGGACAGACCACTCCATTCCCTGCATTTAGGCCCTTTGGCACAAATCTACACCGTTTCACCGATCTGAACCAAATTTCACATACTTACACTTTGGAACCCGACGAGTAACACTGTCTGCTTGAAATTTCGGACAGACCACTCCATTCCCTGCATTTAGGTCCATTGGCACAAATCTACACCGTTTCACCGATCTAAACCACATTTTGTACACTTAACCTTTGGAATCCTGCGGGTGACACTGTGCACTTTAAATTTTGGCCCTTTACCACAAATCTACACCGTTCCTCCTAATTACACCAAATTATACATAGACTACACTTTGAAACCCTGCTGGTAACACTGTCCACTTGATATTTTGGACAACGGTCTCCATTCCCTACATTTAGAATAACAAACAAACTGAACTTGAAAACCATGTATTAAGGCCATAGAAACATTCATGTCCGTAGTAGTGTAACTGTAAGATTATTTTAATAAGTCTATTGTTGACTGGCAATTCGGGCTGCATCACGTCGCCCCTACCAGTGTCCTGGTGCAGAATTGCGAGAATAGTTAAATCTTGCGCTGCTTATAAATTGCAGTCACGGGGAGTAATTAGTAAAAAATTATTTCTTTTGCTCCTCAAAACAGTTATCATATGAACATATTATGAATCTGTATAAGTGCAGTGGTGTTGGTGCAATAGATTGAGGTTATCAGCTGAAATAAGCGTTGGTGCCTTCAGATTTACCTTAATTTATTCCGAAACGTATCGTTGAGCGCTATGTGGCCATAAATTATACTATTGCTACCTCAGGAGCTCGGGACAGCCGAAGTTTTCCTAAGTGTTCTGATTATTTTCCTACGGCGCTATGCGACATTTCTAACAGACAATGAGATATAGGCTCTAGACAGTGTCTTTTATTTCACTTACTCCTCTTTCTAATCATTTTTAGAAATTTGTTTGTAAAATACATGTGTCAGTGCTGTAGTTAGTAAATAGCCGTTTCCCTATTCATTATTATCATTAGGGGAAAATGACCTAAATGTTACGTCCATTATACTGTACTGCTTATCACCCTCACTACAACTACCACCACCACCACCACCACCACCACAAAAAGTTATATATATATATATTTTTCCTGGTAGTTTAAGTATCATGTTCCAGTTCCGTAGTAGCATTCATTATCATCCATAAAACAAATAAATCCACCGGGTGAAGCCGGGCACTACTGCTAGTAAATTATAAGGAAGGAAATCTCGTTCACAATAAGTGGATAGGCAACACTTCTGACTATTTACTGTGCGAGTCCAAGCTCTATGAACTTGCGGGGTGAGGAGAAAGAGCAGGGAAGGGTCAGGCGAGAAGAGAAGGGCCTGTCAACAGCCCGCCGTGTTCCCTGACATGCTCGTCTATTCCAATGCTGCTAACATAGGGTCTTCTCAGAAACCAGTGTGGTGTTAGGAATGAGTCAGTGAGTCACCGACCAATGTATTTGGTTCTGTACTATGCACGAACCGAGAAACCTCATCACTCGTCAAGACCGTTTCTCATAGTCCGCGATGCACATTCCTGTCAGGTTCACGCAGCTTAGACTCGAGCAGTAGCTCTATATTAGGCCTATTATATATAACATGTTTCGTATGGCCCTGTCAACAACTAGGTACTGTCTTATCTACTGCAAATTCGCTACCGTTGTAAAATGATGACTTGCTATTTTGTTGGGAAATGCCAGGCGACACATAGTGGCAGGTTGATTGACATAACTCATTAGTGTCATTAGAAAGTGCTCTCATTCAATTTGCTCACGTTTGTCATCACTAGCCATCAGTGTATCTACTTTGACTACCTCGTAGTGTAGCGGCTAGCTTTCTTGGCTGTCACCCCGGAGGTACAGGTTCGATTCCCGGCTCAGCCAAGAAATTTATTTCTGGTCTGAGGGCTGAGGGGTGAGTATAGTGAGCTTCGTGGGACTAAAATGAGAAGAGAAGGGTTCATTTCCCTCAGCCATCCTGGAAGTGGTTTTCCGTGGTTTCCCGGGACGGTTCCTAACTTGAGGCCACGGCCTCCTCCTTCCCAATCCTCACCTGAATTACAAAGTACACACATTGATACAACCATCACAGGTTTTGAGACAAAATTCCACACTCACCCAAGTACACAGGGCTAAATGACCACGATATCCAAGCTCCCCAAATAAAACAACATCTACCCCGGCCGAAGTCGTCGGATTTTTTAAGAGCGTTAAAAGTCCCTCAGTATGGCTTCCTTCGAAGGAGAAGTAAAGCCGGCGGGCCCATGTCATAGATTTATGGCATGATAGAGAACCTTCCACTAACTACACTTGTAGAAGCTAAAATTTGTAGGTTAGTTTGATAAAGCTATATTAGTTCCAACATTCATCACCCGATGTCAGTCGCGGTGGCATCTAATAGCCAAGTCCGCAGCTAGGTGTCGTGGACGATATCAATTGGTAGCAAAAGTAGGAACTACACGAAAAATTGATCGCCTGCAGTCCTTCTACCTGAATCACAGATAACACACACTAATACAGTCATCACAATTAACACCGGTTATCAGACAAATTCTACTCACACCCAAAGTCTGTCTGTTAGGTAGTCAGCCCGAAGGCTGGTTGGATCCTCAAAAAGTACAGCCGTTAGGTTATGTGGGTAGATACCCACAAAACCCAAGGCAGCGCTATATTGAGGTGTACTAGGCTAGAAGAACACCCAAAGTACACGGGGCTAAATGTCCGCGTTGTCACAGCCCCTAAGCTGAGGAACCTTTCAACCACCTCTATCTAAGGCTAACTTTTTAACACCCATCGTTGACGGGTTCATACGGTACGATACCTTAAAAATCCCTATTGGCACGCCGGAAGGCGGGGGTATATTTCACCGAGCATAGAAAAATATTTCGAAATCACTAAATTTGCCTACGAAAGTTCCACATATTTAACATACGAGAAGTCCCATCTTCTTATAATTCCGAAAACATTTTGCTCATCCCTTGGCGTAAGGGTAGGTCACATCAAAATTCTTTCTGGCAAAAGATTTAGGTACTTTTTAGAGGAGTATTGGCCATTTTAAATGGTTTTGATATTGTGCCTATTAAGGGAGGTATGATTTATTTTCTCCAAATCTCCATTTTTACCACCCCCCTTTGGTCAATTGTTGGTACTACAAAAATAAACTTTACAGAGATAATTTTTCGGTCCCTATCCAAAGAATAGTATGAACTTTGAATGAATTCCATTTTTCACTTATTAAGAAAGTTATAGCGATATTTCACTTTTTTTTGAAAAAGGCCGCCCATCTCCACCCCGTTGGTCCGATTTTGCCCATTAACGAATCGAAAAGGCGACCGAAGAGGGGAAATCACGAACGACCGGCGAGTTGCGGTGCAGTCCCATGGCTCTGCCCTTTTAAAGCGCCCAGCTCATCCGGTCAGTACAGTTTAATATAGCGATTTGAAATGCACTGGTGATGACAGCCCGACCTTGAAGCGTAGGCCTATTAGGTCCAAGATACCTTAATTTCAGCATTTCCCAGTTAACAAACCGCAGTTTAATGATGCACTCTTACTTTCTTCGCTGATTCCTCCACTCGCTGCAGATAGAGCGCTCTTACATTTCAAGCCACAATTTTTGGCCAGGGGCAGATGACCTCGCTGTTCCGCCCCTTATAACAACATTAAATATCTAACTAATTTTTGGCCGGTCAGCCCCGGTTGCTCAGTAGTACAGAGGACTGTCGGGGAGCCTCAGGCATAGAATCCACCTCTTCTCGTTCTGCCTCACGAGTCTGAATGTACCCCATTCCAACCCTCAGAACCCTCTATCTCATCCCCGACCCCCTCTAAACGGGAATGATATGGGGTGGATATTATTATTATTATTATTACTAAATTGTAACAGCTATATCAACTAAGCTCTTAACATATTTTCTTCAAGTTCTTTCTAATATTCCATAAGATACAAAATTATTCCACACTGCAACTTCAATAGTTGTTGCCGTTTCATTCGTTTCCTCACATTAGTCATCATTAGAGCTGGGATTTTTATGTAATATCGAGTGGCATAATATGTACATAAATATGTAACAAAAAGGACCAAAATATGTAGCAAAATATGTAGATTGGGCAAATATGTAATAATATATAATTAATATAAGCTTACCATTTTTTCAGTTACAACACACTAAACACGCTCTATATTACATTTTGTAGCTCAGTGAACAATTAAGTATTTTTAAATGTTCTTTGGATTAAAATAATATGAATATATCACACACATATTCAATAGAAACATATTATTTGCATTACTCAAAGTACGTTTATTCATTAAATTTGGTAGCACAGTGAACTATTATGCATTTTTCAATGTTCTCTGGGGTCATAGAAAGGCGTTCGTCACTTAGGATGTTCTTATATGCAGAGAAAGATCTTTCAACATCACATGATGTAACTGGGGCAAATTTTAGGAGAGGAATTTTTGCTGGAGAAATGCCCTCGGGAGGATCAACGTCATCTCCATTTAGAATTCGGCACTCTGTGAAATGTTGAATAATCAGATTTTTCTTCAACACTCTTTTGCAATTTACTCAATACACTTGCACCAGTTTCCCCATGCACAGCACTTATCATCCTCTCAAATACCTGTCACTCATAATTACCTTAATCCCCCTGTTGAGAGGACAGACAACAGTCCCACATTTAGTGTGAAACTTCAATTCAGTAATTTATTTCATATAAAAACAGGAAAAAACTCTGAAATATGTAATTTTATGTAATATCACTAAGAATATGTAGAATACCCACAAATATGAAAAAATATGTAAAATATGTAATTACATAGAAATACCAGCTCTAGTCATCATAGAAGCAGTCCGGCTATTTCTTACTTGGGGATTCTGAGTATCTTATTTTATTTTACGAATGCAGTAGGTTACCTGTCCGAGGCTCGCTGGGAAGATCACGTCTTCAGCCATTCTGTAAGTGGATTGCCGTGGTTTCCTACTTCTACTTCAGGCAAATGTCGGGATGGTTCCTAACATGAAGTTAGGGCCGCCTTCTTCCGAATCCCAACTTCAATTACCAATACACACTCTACCAAAGCCATCATAAGACACAGATTATCTGATTGATTCCACACACACCTAAGTACACGGGGCTACGTGACCTCAATGACACAAAGTCCCTAAGTGATTCAACAACAACAACTGTATGCTTCAAAAAAAGTTTCCACATACTTATGAATTCATAAATAATAGCTGAACGAAATGAGGCACGTATCAGCCAATATTAAAGAAAATTACAACGACAACAAAACCACGTTATTCTTGACGAGAACCTACAGCGTGTTCCGATTCAACACGGAACTGTAAAATCGGTTGCCTACCCACCTGCAATCGGCTTGAAATCGGCTCACAGCGCGCTAGCGTCGGGGCTGAGTTCGATTTCACTGATTACCGCCTTCTTATGCAGCATTGCAAAGTATTTTCTCTTTCAAAATATATTTACACAGACTTCACAATAAGTTTGAACGATTTCTGTTTCAGAACTTGTTATTTTACGCTTCTGTTAATGGCTTTTGCAGAGCATTTCTATGAATTTTTATTTTATTTAACAACATAGTTTATTACAACACAATGCATTTTTGTTTTGTATTTTATATACAACACAATTTATTGCTTTTTAACCCAATACCACAAAACGAGATACAATTTCGAAATGATTTATTACAAAAGTGTAATCAGTCTTCGATGCGACTAAGAAAGTTAATTTATCACAGACGTTACACCTACTGCAAATGGACATTTACATAAGGTATTCGAAGTGGCGTCCATCATTTTCCAAGCAGAGTGCCACTCGTCCAATGAAGCTCTCTCTTGCGTTCGACAACATTTGAGGAGTAATTTCCGCAAAGTCTTCGGTAACGACGAGCTCCATTTCTTCGGGTGTTTGTGGTGATCTTAAAAATACTCTTGACCTGACGTAGCCCCAAATGAAGAAATCAGGACGGTCAGATCAGGTGAACGTTGTGGAAATTCTATAAAGCCGCCAATTCCTATCCACCAGCCAGGAAACAAACGGTTTAAAACTTCTCTCGCCAGTCTGAAGGAGTGCGCTGGATGACCATCTTGTTGAAAGAGCATATTGTTCAACTCCGCCAATGTAAAATCATCCAAGATGTCCTGGAGTATGAAGTAAGACTAATCTGCCTGTTTTCGTAGTTCTATCAGTTTACATGGTTACAGGTAAATAGTTCTGAAATAGAAATCGTTGAAACTTACAGTAATCTTAATTAAACTCAATTTTGTAACAAATCATTTCGAAATTGTATCTCGTTTTGTGGTATTGGGTTAAAAAGCAATAAATGGTGTTGTAAATAAAATACAACACAAAAATACATTGTGTTGTAATAAACAATGTTGTAAAATAAATTTTTATTTCATAGAAATGCTCTGAAAAAGCCATTAACAGAAGCGTAAAATAACAAGTTCTGAAACAGAAATCATTCAAACTTATTGTGAAGCCTGTGTAAATATATTTTGAAAAAGCAAAACACTTTGCAATGCTGCATAAGAAGGCGGTAATCAGTGAAATCGAACTCAGCCCCGTCGCTAGCGCGCTGCGAGCAGATTTCAAGCCGAGCAGGTGGGTAGGTAACCCATTTTACAGTTCCGTGTTGAATCGGAACACGCTGTACATACTGCAGAAGATAAGGTTGGCAGGAGTAACACCAATACTGTATTTCTCACCTCTTAGGATTTCAGTATTCCATTGCGGTCCACTGCAGTTAAAGTGGAATAATAGCGACGACCATTCTACAGATTGAGTTGAAGGTGAGAGGACCGTTATACAGAAATCAGGAGATGCAGAATGCAAAGTATTAACTTTCAAGTTATGAGAATTGGTTTAATTTTTTTAACTCCTACGCTTCGTATTATTATTATTATTATTATTATTATTCTTTAATCGTATCGGCCAACTAAGGACCACGTTATTTCAACTGGCTTCTCTGGGCTTTGATCTTTGCCCAGTGTTCCTTCATACGTTGCCGGTGTTGTTCTTTTCTTTCTTCCGTTCACATCTTTCTCGTCTTCAACTTCGGTTTTCCTTGAAAACCCTGGTGGTCGTGTAGTTTCTTCCTGAGGGGATTGCGTTCTTGAATATCCTCACAGGTAATTTCCATCTCTTGCAGGTCACTTTCTACCTCTTCGAACCAGGCTGGCTTGGTCTTCTTATTTTTAAAATAGTTAAAGATCAGGTTCGTCAATCGTGTGGGTTTCATTCTAAGCAAGTGGCCATAAAATGCAATCCTCCTTTTCCTCATTACATCAGAGATTTTCTGGACAAGAATATACAGCTCATAGTTATGCCGTCGTCTATATTCACCGTTGTCTTCAATCGGCCCAAGAATTTTCCTCAAGATCTTTCTTTCCTTGATCTCCAATTCTTCTACCAGGCCTTTCTTGTTCATGGTGAGGCATTCCGCTGCGTACAGAGCCTCTGGTTGCATGACAGTGCAATAATGCCTAAGTTTAGCGTTCATGGATATTGACTTTTTGTTGTAAACGTCCTTAGTGAGTTGGTACACCATTTCCATTATTATTATTATTATTATTATTATTATTATTATTATTATTATTATTATTATTATCTAGGGGGTTGGAGGTGCCTTAGAAATTGAAATAAGACTCAATCTCTGCTTGTACCTAGAGTAAGTGTGGGAAGAGAGCTTGTTGCCACTAGGAATCGAACAGCGGATCTCCGGATTGTGCTGACCCGCCCGGCTATCGATGCGAGGGAAGAGAAAGTACGGTGAAGAATTTCCCTTCATCCAACGATTGGTTCCAGCTAGTTGTGTGACGAGAACAAATTAGTTCCTTGTTTTTGTTCGCCACATGACATCGTCCACTCCGCAAGGAACCGTGTCGGGAAGTTACATTACACAACACGGTCACACGAAGCCCCTTCTTCATTCGATGACACGGCCATTATTAAACATTTAGATTGGAAGAATAATGTTGTCACTTGGGGATGAATTGCGGTTATTTTTTTTGATACCAGCAAAGCTCACCAGATTTTCTTGTGAGCTTCAATTACCACATCTCATGGATGTTTCTTCTCCAAGAAAGGGGGAAAGGCGACGAGGGAATAATAATAATAATCTCTTTTCCAAAAACAGAGATGTTGAGCACCAACAAGAACTACATGACGAGAACAGTTAAGACGAACTATGGGAAGGTAAAGGTCACGAAACAGTTTAAATACCTCGGAGAGATCATTAGCAACAATGGACTGGACAAAGAGGCAATGGAAAACAGAGGACTTACACTAGAAAAACTCAACTTCTCCACTAAAAATATATACAACAAAAAGAACATCTCCTTTAATGCCAAACTACAACACTACAATACTGTAGTAAATCCGGTGATCTTATTTGGTGTGGAGACGGCAAATTTGATGAACCTGGAAAAGCTTCTGAAGATTGAAAGGAGGATATTTCGGAGGATTTACAGCCAAAAGTGGTACAGGGAACCTACAGACTAAGATCAAACAAGGAGATATATGAAAGGGTGGAAGACCTGGAAACAACAATTAGGAAAAACGTTTACGTTTCTATGGACATATGGTTAGAATGGATCCAACAAGAATAAATAAACACATTTTTAATAAAATATATAATCTGAAGAGCCAAGGGGGTTACACCAAGCAGATGAAGGAAGAACTCCAGAGGCTAGGAATTACAGATGACGACTGTCGAGACAGAACACAATTCAGGGAAATACTTTCCAACATAAAGGTTCTTGTGGGAGAAAAGAAAGAACGCAGGGGAGGAAGGTGGACAGCAGAGAGAAAGGCGCAACACTCTGAAAGAATGAAGGACGTATGGAGGAAGAGAAAGGAAGAAAGAACTATGAGAAGGAAATCAAATGATATTTGCGTGGTCCTTAGTTTTGGCCGGTTCGCATAATGTAATAATAATAATACTAATATACTAATAATATAATATTCTTCATGGCAGCCAAGAAGAGTAAAGCCACTGGGTCCTTGTGGATCAAACAAGTTGAGAAGGATCCTGCTGAACTTAATATTCAGCAAGACACAATAAATGACAGCAGTCGCTACCGTCTGACAGTTGAAACCAGGCATTTTCTCACATCCATTACTGAGGTTCACCACAACGCGTCCAGGAAATAGTCCGGGGAACGTAAGCTAGAGTTCAGCAAGAAAATGAAAGATTACGTCAAACAATCCACCAAAAACATCAGAAGTGGCGGACAACAGCTAAAGCAAAAGCAGTGTGGTCCATCGGTGCTCAAAACGACCAAAAATGAAGACTAATAATAACGACAACATTAATAATATTATTTGTTTTACGACCCTTTTAACTATTGAGGCTTTTAGAGACGCTGGGGTGCCGGCATTTTGCTCCGAAGGGGATCTTTAACGTTCTAGTAAACCTACTGACATGGCTCCCTCGCATTTGCGCACCCTCAGATGCCAACTGACTGTGTCAGTATTCGATCCTGCAACCTTGGAAACAGCAGGTGATAACGTTAATCTGCGCCATGCAGCTAGTCGTTATAGTATAATTTATATGCATCGTTAAGTGTGTGCAGGAGATGACTCATGCTGTAATTTTGTCATTTTTTTCGTGTCTATACTTTAACCTTGCATTACGCGTGTCACTGAAGGTTACTTAAAGAAGTCAGAGAGGAACAGCAGATACAAAAAGAGACGGATGGCTGGACGTCACTCGTAACGCGCTATTGACCCACTGCCGCTGTACTTAGTTCTTGTTAGACCACCAGACAATACGCATTGCAACAGCCCAAGGTTCAGGAAGTCCTGCTCTCTCACTTACCATTCATCCTAGCGAGAGATGACCTGTCCTCGCACTTCAGAAACGTTAATTGTGTACACTCCTTCGCCTCCGATCCTAACAGTGAGATGTTACATATTACAAATAGTATTGGTGACATATATAGTTACTGGTTTGGTAAGTGCGTTCATTTTAATTATGTTGTCTTGTTGGGTACTACATTAAAAAAAAAGACAGTAGTCGCATATGATGTGTAACATCTGACTCCAAATCAGACGTGCGACGCCTCGACGCCGTCCCCTTCGGGGACCGCCGACCTAATAGGTCCTTTTCCCGGGTCTACTGGGTAGTGGTATAGATTTATTTCAACGTCGGGCTTTGTTCTACAGGTATGTGGTAGGACATGTCTACTGGCGTCATTTAGATTTTAACGCCTCGATATTTTGTTTAGGAGTCCCAAACTCCCTAGCAGAAGAATTATCATCTTTAGAATGTCCAGAAGCCTGAGGACCAACATTCATACTAGAACTGCCAGTGGCGTTCTCTCGATTCAAGGAGAACAACTGACATTCAAGATCAGTTACCCTTTGCTGGCATACACACAATGTAATATTTATCAGACTTACCTGACACACAGTGGCGACTGGTGGTCACCGTTCTTGGTATACCGCACCATTTACCCCTTATATCCGCCCCCCTCCTTTTTCACCATGCCTCAACCTATTGTCAAAGTCCAATTTTTATTTTTATTTTGTATTGGAGAACATTTACATAACTTCTAAGAAACACACTTTATAGCTATAATTTTGGATAGGTTATCCCAATATATTGAGGTCACTAGCCAATAGTTTTGGCCGGGGATATAAGGTCGGATTCCCTTCCTAACGCCACGTGATCTTCCATGTGAAATATTTAGCGTGCTGTCTCCGGAATTCGAACCTCGACCGTCCGGGTAAAGCCAGTGCGTCATCTTCCCTCTGCAAGGACTATGTCCTTATACATTAAAAAAAAATTCGTTTAACGCCTGAACACGGCCTACATGAAACTGCTTCTAGGTAAATGGCCTTCGAATCCCCTCGCCCTCCTAGTTCATTTTGACAACATACAGAGTACATTTCATCTTTACGTTGCCTTCTCTCTCTCCCCGTTCTTGACCAGGTCTTAAATTTTACGAA
Organism: Meconema thalassinum; assembly: GCA_946902985.2. Classification (NCBI taxonomy): domain Eukaryota; kingdom Metazoa; phylum Arthropoda; class Insecta; order Orthoptera; family Tettigoniidae; genus Meconema; species Meconema thalassinum. Next base: position 1,005,990,552 of record OX336388.2, read on the forward strand.
AACAAATAAACATTGATCCATTTCCGAAGGATCTCAATTATACATTGTCTCATCATTAGACATGTCCAAACATGAGAAGCGCATTCATTCATAACCAATGTAATAATGCAATTAAAGAAGAGCCAGTATATCAAAGTGAAAATATCTTCTGGAAAGCGAACATTCAGCCTCAATCAATAAAATAATACCGGGTGAGTTAGCCGTGGTCGTTACGGCATGACAGCTGGCAGTCGCTCACATCCGGGAGGCGAGGAGGTTCGAATCCCCCCGCCGGCAACCTTGAAGATGGTCTTCTGTGGTTTCCCATCTTCCTTCCAGGCAAACGCCGGGGTTGGTCCCTAACTATAGGCCACAGCCGCTACCTTCCAACTCCTCGTCCTTACATTCCAACTTTCCTCCCCAACGGTACATGTAGCTCACCTATTGGGTGTCCGTCTCGAAGAAGCTACAAAACTGGCGAGCCGAACATGTCCTCGGACACACCCGGCACTAAAAGCCATACGCTAAAAAGAAAAAAATATAGTGTAAACTACCTTGACATGTTGTTTCCCAACCTTGGTCTGCCAGGAAGAATTTTACTTGAAAGTAAGTTCCATTCACTTAGATTTCTAAAGGTCCACCTCGTGGCGTAGTGGCTAGTATTCTGGGGCTGTTACTGCGGAGGTCCGTGTTCGATTGTCTGCTCTACCAAGAAATGTAATTCTAGTCTGAGGGTTGGGATTCACTCAACCCCCAAGAGGCAGAAATGAGAACAGGTGATTCGATTCCAACCCCCAAACATCCTAGAAATGGTCTTTCGTGGCTTCCCACTTTCACTCGTACATATCTTAAGGTCACAGCCGCCTCCTACCAAAATCCTGGCAACGGTACAGCCATCATAACGACATATCTCATCAATTACCACACGCACCAAGCCAGGGGTGGATTTAGGAGTGAACGATTCATCTTGCTGTTATACATTAAAAACATGACGAAAACAGTGGCTTTAGACAAATTCTTTCACACTTAAATACTCTGTATCAAAATGCACATTTTACGACAACGTACTATTTTGAGTGTTCGGCTGTAGAGGATAACAGAAGCAGAGGTAGAGCTATGAGGCGATGGTTAGTTTCAGTGTTGAACGATTTCAAAGTCAGAGATGTAGAAGCAGAGGGAGCCGGATTGCTAACTGCTAATAGGGGATCATAGAGGCGACTTGTTCGCAAACAGAGGCTTGGAGACTGGACTGGACGCTGAAAGGTAAAACCGTCTCAAATGAAAATGTATGTATATTTGAAAGAATGCTACACATTTTTGACAGTTCTCTAAAAAATGGCTTTAAACCACGCGTTGGCTATGACAGTAAATAGTAGAACTACCAAAACTGAAATAATTTGGAATACAATAAATATTTGACTTAAAATGGCTAATATCACGCAAATTTTTCCCAACTCACAAAACGGACTCTGCGAGGGATCATTCCTCTACCGTCGCAAGGATGGTGTCTCGGAGCTGGATACACTTCGTCAGCAGATACAACTGGGGATGATGACAGGTGACCGCTAACTTGGGTCAAATTAAGGAAGGACCAGGGAAGGGATTTTGGAGGGCAGTCGGTTGGTCGTGGACCTGTTGAAAGGAACCGTCACGGCACTTGCCTGGTGGTGAAAATAGGAAACCAAGACAACCATTTTCCGGACGGCTGAAGTGGGATTCAAACCCACACTCTCCCGATGCCAGCGAGATACGAGCTAGCGCGTTACTGCTCTTGGCCACCGTGATCGGTAACATTTATTTTTACTCCAAAATATCAAAAATAAATTTAAAAAATGTACTATTACTCACTAATTTGGGCCTAGTTTTAGCAAAATTATCCTATCCCGGACCTCCCCCACCCCTCTCCAAGCTAAGGGTATTCCATACTCTCTAGACTCCCTGGTGTGTGTTCGCCTACCCCCATGATCTTGCCTTAAATCCGCCCCTGAACCAAGTACACGGGGCTACATGACCACGATGCTTCAAATCCCCTAATTGAATCAACAACTGCAAAGCAACAAATATTCCAAGTGTAAAATTCTACCTGATTTCGGCAGAAACCAATGCCTTCATTTCCTTGCACAAAGAAGTAGATCGCTTTAATTTCAACTTACTGAGGAAATCCAATGGAATAAAATCCTTTCAACAACGCTACTATCCACTTCCAGTGTTTCACTTAATCTAAACATGTTAATATTTCAGTGGGAAGTAATTCACGCCAAGACGAACTCACAACATAACTGAAGTGTATGAGGCACTGCGCTGGTGTGCCTTCCCTTGTGAGCAGGGTGAAAGTACTGTTTGAAATCAGCCAATCAGCAATACACTCACCGCTAGTCTTTAGCGCGATACCCCATACGGAACGTGGCTGGGCTACTCTTTCCCTCCCTCCCCCCCCCCCCCCCCCCCGCGGGCCAGTGTCGAGCCCTTTCAACGACCGGGCTAGACTTGCGGTATACCAAAGTACAGTCACTCACAGCTAAAAGTGTGTGCCCCAGAAGAAAATTAGCGAGTTAAGCGGGATTCGAGCGCCAGCTTCCTTGACAACAATCGGCGGAACATGAATGATGACAAGCTCGATTTTCCTGACTGCACTGTACATACAAGTCGAGAAAATGTCGAGATAAACATTTTATATTTTTATCACTGGTGGTATACCGCCGGTATATGCGATGCATGGGAGAATTCGCCACTGCTGACACAGTCGCGTTGACAACATTTGGAGAAATAATAACCTACGAGAATGTGACGTTAGAGCTTCCTTATCCAACTCCTTAGGCCCCTTTCACACCGAAGATGCAAGACGCACGATGCAGGGTGCAGTATGCATGCATCTTGCATCTTGATGAAAGGGCTTTCACACCCAAGATGAGCGTGCCACTTGCACCTTCTTTTAATATCCATTACCTCTGTTTAGTTTAGTACGTGAGTTTGAGAAATGAATGATCAATCATCCGACTCTTCAGACGACGAAATTACAATTCTGGATTGTGCAGTCATAAGGAGACGAAGACACAGAAGGAATCGTTTATGGCAGCACCCATACTGGGATAATGCTGGAGAGCTATTGTGTCTCAGCAATTACTGAACCATCCGGTAAAGTTTCAGGCGTATTATAAAATGGAGATTTCGACTTTTAACAAGTTGTTGGATCTCATGGAACCGTCACTGAGTCGTAGGGATACAAATTATCGATTGTGCGTGCCCATAGCCACATGGCCTATAGTACGTCGTTGTACCGATCTCCGCCACCGCGCGCGCTCATTGTTTCCGTCCCATCCACTTCCGTCCCTTTTCCAAAATAACTCCCACAAAAATGTCCAGCTACCGAGTGCCACAAAAATATCCAGATACCGAGTGGAAAGATGTTACACATCAAAAAATTCAATCGGTCAACAAGTCAATGAGAGTGCAATTTATCTTGAAATGATAATATTAATAATATAATCTCTACATAGTATAAAACAAAATCCCCGATTCTTGGATGTCACGGGTAATATCGAGAACCACTGGATGGATTTTGATGCGGTTTTCACCATTCTGTAAAGGATTTCTACAGGAAGGTTTCTGTAGAGAAACATTCTATGACCAAAGAAAGCCGAGCAGTAATGATTTCAGTGAATCGAGTTGAAGAAAACCCTGCCGTCCGTGCGCCTTTTAAGCTTACGCTGGGTAAACCGTTAAAAAATCTATATAAGCCTACTTTGAGTGTAAGAATTGTTCAGCATGAAAAGTTCTACAAAAAAGTCCGTGACAGCATATCTCTATCTTTAATACATCGTCCACAATAAGTGTTTTTACGTTTTCATTTCTTCCAACAATCTCCATTCAGTGAAAATTTAAATTAGGCCTACTAGTTTCGGAGCGAGTTTATGAGTTAGCGAATGAGCCTATCACCCCAGTTTCGGCCAGCATTAAACTGTCGAGTCGTGTCGAGTTAAGACTTCAGAGAAGAGTATATGTGTTTAGAGTTTCGCTGTTCACCTCGACTTTTCTGAATTGCGTCTGGGACCTGCCGTCCGTGCGCCTTTTAAGCTTACGCTGGGTAAACCATTAAAGATACCGGGCGAAGCCGGGGCGGGTTGCTAGTATAACATAATCTATTCAAAATTGCTTGCCACGGTGGGTGAGTGGTTAACGTGTCGGATTACCAACCCCAAGCTTGCAGGTTCGCCCCTGGCCGTGGTAAGTGATTTTTGAAAGGTGACAAAAATTACGACATTGATGTCATACGTTGTTGGCATGTTAAAGAACCCATTTGAATTCAGTAGGCTGTGTTCAATGGCAAAATTAATCTCGGGATTTTCCACCAGCACAAAGTTCCTGCAATCTCTACTAGAAAGCGCCGTAGTGTCAGGGAGCTTAGATATCTAACCTTGACTTTCATGGCGTTCAAAGGAACGACGAAATTCGACATGCAAGCTGCCCTCTAGGTGTCAATTAACAAAGCTTGCTCCCGGCATCCGAGGCCATACGATATTCTTTCTTTCTTCGTTTTGCCCACTTAGGGAGCGCGCTTGAACTTGTTGACTCGGGTTGACTCCCAAAATCTCCTCATGAACTCACTATGCCCCTTCTTACGTTCCTCCGTCCATTTTTTTCCAGTGGTCTTTTTAGCTTTTTCGGCGAAAGTGTGATTTGTAACTCGGGTTCCAAAAGTCTTGCGATTCATGATGCTATCTTCTGTAATGTTTATTTCCTTTAAGTCCTGTTTGATTTCTTCTAACCAACTGATTTTGACCTTCTTCGAATTAATTATATCAAGCAGTTTTTTTTTGCATATCTGGTGTTGTCCATTCGGCAGATGTGACCATAAAATTTCAATCGTCTCTTACGCACGGTATCAGTGAACTTATTGATTACTGTGTACAAGTCTGTGGTTTTCCTTTTAATCCATATACCATTAACATAAACGGGGCCATATATTTTCCTGAGAATTTTACGTTCCTGGATTTCGATTTCACCAATTTGAGAGTGGCCTCCTAGAGATATAGTTTCGGAGGCGTACAATGCTTCCGGAAGAACAACTGTCTGGTAGTGCCGTAGTTTTGCATTTCGTGACATCACTCTTTTATTATAGTGATTCCATGTTATTCGGTATGCTTTCTGAAGTTTGGTAGCTCTTTCTAAATTAGCTTTCCTGTCCAATCCAGACGGTACAATAATTTCTCCTAAATATTTGAAGGAAGGTACGTGTCTAATTATTCCATAGTTGGTCTGTGGTGGAGATCTCGGGATATTCTGGTCTCCATTTACTATGAAATGCGTCTTCTCATACGATATTTGGAGTCCTGTCTTTGATGCTAACTCATGTAACTTCTCTATGGCATACTTGGTTTCTTCACTAGTCTTGGTAAAGATAGCTAGATCATCAGAAAAAGCTAGGCATTTTACTTATATTTTCTGTTCCAGGGTACCAATGCTTATGCCTTTGATGTTGTTTTTCCACTCCCTGATGACTTTGTCTAACACTAAGTTAAAAAGCAGTGGGGAGAGGTCGTCACCTTGTCGAACTCCGGTATGTACTTCGAAAGGCTCTGATAGTTCACCTAGGAACTTCACTTGAGATGTTGTGTCAGTGAGAGTCTGGCGGATTAAGTCCCTGGTTTTCCTGTCAACTCTGAGCTCTTCTAGGGTGTTCAGAACAGTTTGTCTGTCAATAGAATCATACGCCTTCTTAAAATCCACGAAGGTGACAAATGTGTTGGTACTGCGGCGTATCCTTAATATCGTCTTTAGGCTCCAAATCTGCTCCGAACACGATCTACCTTTCCTAAAGCCTGCCTGGTATTCACCAATCAAATGATCAGTTTGTTGTTCTACTCTGTTTAAGAGTGCTTTAGATAATACCTTGTATATAATTGGTAAAAGTGATATACCTCTGTAGTTGTTGGGGTCCGCTCGGTCACCCTTTTTATGCAACGGATGGATAATGGCATTCTTCCAGTCCTTCGGAATTATTTCGCTCTCCCATATTTCTGTTAGGAGTGTATGAATTCTCCTTATGAGGTCATCTCCTCCTATTTTCAACATCTCAGCAGTTATTCCATCGTTCCCAGGGGCTTTGTTATTTTTGAGCGATTGGATTATCTCTTTTATTTCTTGAGTTGTTGGGGGAAGTGAGTCTGGGTTTGGTACAGGTTTTTCAAACTGCAGTCTTTCCACTGGAGGATCACAGTTCAGTAGAGTTTGGAAATAATCAGCCAGTATCTTTCAGTTCTCCTTACTGTTTGTTTCTAGTCGTCCATTACGTCGACGGAAACTTAGAGTTGGTGGTTTGTACCCTGACAAGTCCTCACGGAATGTCTTGTAAAAATTTCGAGTGTTGTTTTTCTGGAAATCCTGTTCTAACCCTTCGAGTCTGATTTTGTTGTAGGCACGTTTTTCGCGCCGGATTGTTTTAGAGGTCAGTTTTTGAGTTTTTTGGAAGTTCTCCCATCTTTCCACTGTCCGATGTCCATTCCACTGATGCCATGCTTTGACTCGGTCATTGACGGCTTCATCGCACGTTGTGTTCCACCATCTGTGCTTTCTTTTCCTAGGTGGTTGTCCTAATTTCATGGCTGATGAGTGTAATGTTTTGCGAAGGTCTGGCCACTCCCTAGGATTTTCTTCCTGTAAATCTCGTACGAAAACCTCGGCGTTCTTCCTCAAGCAGTCCGGATCAACTCTTGGAAACCGGTTGCCTTTAGGTTTGGATCTGTTTGGTTGAAACCGAACCTTGATTTGCGTGAGGTAGCGATCCGAATCTACCACTCCCTTTCGTACCTTAACATTCTGAATCTCCAGCATATTCTTTGCGGAAATAGCCACATGATCTATCTGAAATTTCCCTAATAACGGGTTAGGTGATCTCCAGGTTTTCTTTTTGTGTAATGGTCTCATAAAGTGCGTGGACATGAGTCTCAGCATGAATAATGTACAAAAGTTTATTAGACGCTCTCCATTCTTATTAGTCCGCCGATGTGCGGGATGGAGTCCTACTATTGATCTGTATATCTTCTCTCTGCCAACCTGTGCATTGAAATCCCCTAATAAGATTTTCACGTGATGTTTGGGGATTTTACTTGTAGTTTCCTCTAGTAATTCCCAAAAGTCTTCTACATTCTGTGGATTTCTCTTATTGTCTATGTTAGTGGGAGCATGGGCATTTATCAAGGCATATGCCTTGTTGCTTGATTTTACTGTAAGCACTGAAATTCTTTCGCATGGCGATGTGAAGTCAATAACTGAATCTAAGATAGTTTTCCTCACTGCAAAAGCCGCCCCAAACATTAATAAATTGTCTGTGATATTAATGGCTGGTTTACCCTTAAATATCCTGAAGTTTTCAGAGTCGAAATGGTTCTCATCTTGGAATCGTGTTTCCTGAATTGCTAGGATTTGAATATCAAATTTGTCCAGGACGTCAGTCAGTTGTTTGAGCTTTCCTATTTTCAACAGGGTATTGATGTTAATAGTACCCAAGAAGTTCTTTTTCTTGGGGCGAAGAGATTTTGAGAAGCTCCGATCCTTCTCTGAAGCATGATTTCGTTCCCGATCCCCCAGAATCCGATGATCGGGAAAGACCGGACGTGTGTCCGGGGCCTGGGGTAGTTGCGTTAGTAGTGTGTGTTCCATCATGCCTTAGTTACAAGTTGAATATACAACTAGTGGTGATCTTATGATAAGATCACGAAATTACTACTCGATTGTTGAGATCGAGAGGTGCCTCTAGGTGTTCTCTGGCTTAAGTGTGTTTGGTCCGCGAGAGCTATTTTATTTCGCTCAAGTCCGCCGGCAAGCCGGTGAGGACCCCCCTATCCGCCACCTGGGACGCGCCACGTCGGAGTATCACCTCTACGCCTGCTACGACAGCGTAGTAGGTTCGTGGCATACGATATTATTATTATTATTATTATTCAAAATAACCTATGTAGTGTGTGAAATACGTACAGTTGTGCGACATCGTGGTCATGTATCTCCGTATACAGTACGGGTATGTGTGTAATCTGTCTGATAACCTGTGTCACTGTAATGGCTGCGTTAGGCTTACTGTGTGCACTTGTAACGAGAACTAGAATTATTTGGGTATGATGCGGCCGTGACCTTAATTTAGGTACAATTTCGGCATTCGCCTGGAGTAGAAGCGTTAGAAAAAAACAACAACTTGGAAAGCCAGTTCCCTCAGCTCAGTCTCACAAAGCTAAATAAACTCCGTTCCAGCCTTCAGATCAGAATTAAATGTCTTGGCAAAACCGGGAACCGAATACGGATCTCCGCGACGACAACCAAGAATGCTAATCATTACTTCACGAGGTGGACGAAACAAAAGCACAAACACACGACATACGAGATATTATTAACACGGGTACTTCATGATCATCAAAGTCCAACCATTATGGAATTGCAATACTGGCAAGATACGCTTTATAAAACAGCAACAACACCAACAACTATTAAAACTATTAAGTTGTACTTTGGAATAATTTAGCAATTCATGAAAGATTTGAAATCATAACATTTTGACGAGCTTAGTTGATCGAGTTGTTACAATTTAGTAAAACAGTAAAAAACGAGCTTCAACGATATTTTGGGTGCGATTTCTCGTTTTCTGGTGGCTTCGGTGGCGTAGTTGGTAACATACTAAGCTTTTATGCCCAAGATCGCGGTTTCAAACCCGGCCGAAGTCGTTAAAAATTCCTCAGAGGGGAAGTAAAGCCGGCCGTCCCATGTCATAGATTTATGGCATGTACCGGTACTGTGAAATAACCTTCCATTAACTACAGTGTGAAGCTAAATTTGTAGGTTAGATTTGATTGACGCTTTTTTAAGTTCCAACGTTCGTTGCCTGATGCTGGTTGTGGTGGCATCTATTAGCCAAGTTCACAGCTAGGTTTCCTTTATGATAGCATTTGGTAGCAAAAGTAGGAACTACTTGAAATTGATCGTCTGCAGTCCTTACCTGAATTACAGATAACACACACTAACACAGCCATCACAATTAACACCGGTTATCAGACAGATTCTACACACACCCAAAGTACACGGGACTACATGACCGCGTTGTCGCAGCCCGTAAACTGAGAGAGCAGCCAACCAACCAACCATTTCTCGTTAGTTCACTAAATTGTTGTTACTGTTGTTAATTCCTATTAGGGGCTTAGGACATTTTTGGCCATCAGTCCCGTGAACTTGGGAGTGTGTTGAATTTGTCTGATAAGCTGTGTGTAGCTGTAATTATAGGGGTTGGGTTGTGGTATGCGCCCCGGGAATTGTAAATTAGGCACTATAAAGTTATTTATTTCTAGGAAGTGTGGAAATAGGCCGAGAAAGACCACACTCACGATAGCCGCTGTAAGCGTCGGGATTCGAACCTCCAATCCCCGGAAAGGCTGTAGTTCCCCGTCACAGTCGTGGGGAGCAATTTATCGCACACGACTACGCTGCGTGTGCCTTGCAATTTTCTAGTCTACGTATAGAAAATGTGGGGTTATCGTTATACTAGCGTGTCAGATGAAGAGGACAGTGGACTGTAAGGCTTCTTCTCCACTTGGGTGATATTGGCAACTGCGCCTGCATGACACCAAACCTAACCTATCCTCACCTAACCTAACTCAAAGTAACTCTACTTTGTATGCTTTTACTCCACCTAACCTAACTCACAGCTCATTCAAGAAGGCGGCTGATTGATTGATTTACTTATCGAAAAAGTCAAATGGTGGCCGGGGAATTAATGTCACCTGATCAAGTCGTTGGCCGATATAAACCCCATCAGGGGGTGACCAACCTAGAGGTAAGAAAAATCTTTGGTTTGATATGTTTGAAATTTGGTTGGAGATTTAAACCTTCTGGTTCTTAAAATAAACAAACTGAGATTCACTGGTGAGCTTGCATGCTCGCAATCAGACATGTTTCAACTGGTTTTGGAAATAATGTATGACGTCACGTGTCAAACCGGCGAAAAAGATGACAGTGAAAGCATGTGACAAGTTAGATCTTGTTTTGAGACGTGTATGACGTCAACTGAAAGCTGTGACCCTCTTATCACCTTTTGGGTTGACTGATATTTTAACGTTTCCATGGTTAACGAATTGAAAGATGATAGAATATACGAATAAGCTGCTGGGTTGTAATCTCGATATTTTAGCACTCTTGATAAATGAGCATAATGCTTCCATTCCATTGAATTATTCAGCTTCAAATGCTTCCATTCCAGTGAATTGAATAACTTCTAAATGCTTCAATTCCATTGAATTACTGTATACAACTTCAATATGCTTACATTCTAATGAATTATACGTCAATATGCTTTCATTCTAATGAATTATACAACGTCAATATGCTTACATTCGAATGAATTATTCAAAGTTAAAATTATACGCCAATCAGTACTTACATACTGTACTCGTATATGTATGGGATCGGAAATACCCTAATTCTCAACAGTTTTCTATCTTGCCAATGTTAAATAAAAGCGATACTGGAATCAAGCCACGAAACTGGTTTATACATCTCGCCGAGTTAGCCAGTCAACCGAGCCGATCAATGAGGAAATTATTAGCAGTCACGTGAGCGACTTAGCACTAGGGAGCACAGTTCCTTGAGAATGATGGAACTATGATGCACGGAGATACTCGAAGACTTCCGAGTCGAGCCGAAAGACGCACGCGAGGGAAGTGTGACTAGAGGTTCAGAGGAGGGGAGACTCGAGTTCGGCGCGTGTCGAACAGCCAATGAGAAGCGACATTACTTAGATGAGAGCAAATAAAGCAATTAGCATAGCTAATTATCAGCATGATTTTAACACATCATAATATCATTGAAGGTATTAAATAATAAATAAGACGTATTTATTAACATTGCAGCTAATTAAATGATTAATTGAGGATTATATTATCATCGCTAATAAGGAACTAATCAGATCCATGTTCTGAAAGGTGACGCTAATTTTATTGTTGGGGAGGAACACCGGAGAGAGGAATCGAGGCTCTTATTACTTACTACTTCGAGAGGAGCGGACATCTGAATGAAATACTCTACCAACGAACAAAGCTAATAGAAATTATTATACTTCTGAAGAAGATTATTACTGCTAGAGAATAGTAATGAGAACGACGGCACTTAGTCGCGTGCAAAATTATTAAGTCGACATTCAACAATATTTGAAACTTATTAAGTATTCTACGTATTTTATCATGTCGAAACTTCTGAAGTTGAGGGAGGTGAATATAACTGAATCTACAGAGATCGTAATGGCGAACTAAAATGTTCATGGGAACATAGCTATGATGGCAGCGAGAATGTTCGAAATGACATAACATCAGTATCGTGGGGGAGATAAATATCTCGTCTCTCCAATTTTAAAGTATACTACATCTACAAGTCATTTCACCAACTACAATTACGAATATTACTATATCGAACTTTGGCGGAGAAGACAGAATAATTTCACGAACGAGGGCGGCTAGGGTTGATCCCAGTGCCATCAAGAGAGAAAGGGTTTCCCATCTCACACAAGAAGATACACCAGCAGTAAGGACGGCTACACGCAGATGTTCGAGTCCGAATCCCGTTCCTGACAACCTGGAAACTTCTGAAGGAGATCGAGGAGAGGCCCAGAGGACATCTTGAAGATTCGAGCTATCAGAAACAATCCGTTTCTGAGAAACAGCGAAGAAAGCCCACTTCTAGTCAACTATAACGCAACATGAGGTAGTCTCATGACCAACGATATATCCCATTTTGTAGAATTGTAGATACTGTTGAGAATATCCGACAACTTGCTATATTAATGCCATTTTTCTACATTTTTGCAATATCTTTATTAGGTTCGAATTTATATTTTCATAGCTACGTCATGTAGATGTTTATTCTCGATTTTCGTCGATTTTGACAATTAAGAATTGTTATTTGAATTTTTGGAATGTTTGCGACTTTCGAAATTTAAATGGGATTTTATCATTTAACTCAGAAAATTTTTATGGTCAAGTTTAAGTGTGTTTAGATCAAAATTTATTGGTTTTTGAAATGTATTATATCGTTCTTTGATAACGATGGAAGTAATGGAAATATGTTCCAAGAATGTTAAACAAAAGTTTATTTTAGAGAATGCGATTTTTAAAGATCTTATTTGGAAGATCTATATCAAGTCACGATCTGATAACTTATTAGACAGATCTGGTTATACAGTAAATATTTGGTGACATAATTCGCAAACATAAGAGTTTGGAAGGTAATAAGAAATGTAGTAAAGCAAGAATTAATATAAGAATATACAGTACTGTGAAGTTAATGAATACGAATTAAAGCGTATTTTTGAAATAATAAGATGTTGAAGAAAGATTTGAAGGAAATATCACAGCTAATACGAAGCTTTATTGAATTGTGAGTTCTGTAAAAGAAATATAATGTTATTGGAAGATTAGTATTTTATCGTATTACTTGTTAAATTAATTTGTCGATAGAACCAGTATATTTATTTGATATTTTTATGTATGATGTTGAAACTGCTATAGAATTGTTAACGTGAAGTTAGTTGAGAAGAATATGTTATTTGGGAAGGAACTGCGAAATATCTCTAAGAGAGAGATCTTTATTATTCCCGTATTGACGGAGGTATTTGTTAGAAGTATCACAATGAGCATTGTGAAGCCATTGGTCAATTGTTGAAAGAATGTCTGTAGTGACAGATTTAAGAAAAAGCAGTATTGTTGGTATTTATTAATATTTGAAGTTATTGAAATAGTCTCATAGAGTTGAAACTCCTTGAAAGCATTAGGACAGTGAATCCTTGTTGAAGTTGTACCTGATAGAAATTATAGGATCAATGGATCTTTGTTGAAACTGAGACAAAAACTAAAGTTTGGTGCTTTTCAGTCGGTCAACACGAATGTACCCAAATAGAGCTGGGTTATGCCCCAATCCTGAAATAAATTACATAAGATTAATAAATACACTAGGATGACCAGTTTCGATCGTCAATCGATCATCATCAGATCCATTACACTTAGGCTATAACAACTATGTTTGAGAATACAAGTGAAAAATATATACAATATGTACAATTATTTAGTTGCAGTGTTGGTAATGCAACTGTCGGTGTATGCTAAATGTAGTATATCTAACGTTAGGTGAAATTCTAAAGTGGTGATAAAATCCGGAATTTGTCTGTTTGGGGTGATTATATGGTTAAAAAATCAATTATGGTTATACTGTAATAATACAGGCTGATACTAATCCGGTAGTCTCCCTCACTGGAACTTCAAGCAGTTGCGTGTTCACTCTGGCCCCAGTTGTGGTCGACTAACCCGGGTGTTAACTGGGCGGAACTTGTTTTTCCCTTTCTCCCCCTTTTGTTCCTATGTTCTTTTATGAGGTCAGTGCCATGTTTATGTGTGTGACGTTGCCAAATCTAGATAAGAATGTATGTAATTGAATAGAGGAAGATCTACAACTATTAAAGACCGTGGAGCTATCTTCGCCACGCGTGGACTAAAAAGCCATTCAAACTAATCTCATGTAATTTATTTCAGGATTAGGGCATAACACAGCTCTATTTGGGTACATTCGTGTTGACCAACTGAAAAGTACCAAACTTTTGTTTACTAAGAGAACACTGAAAAATTGCTTTAAACCTCACAATGAAACTGAGAGTAAACTGAGTTCTATTTAAATGGTTCTAATCGGAGATTGAATATACGGTAATTATTCAACGAATTGGAGAAGTTTATTTTTATTAAGTATTTTTATTTTTTGATGAGAGACCAGTTATAGGAGGTCTATGAACTATGTCTTTACTTAATTGTACGGATTATAGAATCCCGAATTGAAATAATTTCCCGAATAAGACATAGTATGGTGAAAGATTTGTTCTGAAAGTCTATAAGAATTCAAGCGAAGAAATAGGAAGACGATTTATGTCTATTTTGAATGTGACGAAGGCAGTTTGCCCAATGTAAATAATTTATTTTTAACTTGAGTAGTCGTTGAACTACATCGCCGATATTTGTGTTGTATATAAATTATTTTTAGGATTTATGAAAGGTTTATAGTCATATTTATGCGTGTTGTAACTTTTATCTTTAATTTAATTTTTAATAGAGATTTTTATCGCTTCTATAAGAAGAATTTAAGTGATAGGAAACGGGAGATAAATTGTATGGAGTAATGCATAGTTTTGTGCCTCCGTGGCTTAGGCGGCAGCACGCCGGCCTCTCATCGCTGGGTCCGTGGTTCAAATCCCGGTCACTCCATGTGAGATCTGTGCTGGACAAAACGGAGGCAGTCAGGTTTTTCTCCGGGTACTCCGGTTTTCCCTGTCAAAATTTCATTCCAGCAACACTCTCCACTATAATTTCATTTCATCTGTCATTCATTTAATCATTGCCCCAGAGGAGTGCGTCAGGCCTCGGCAGCCGGCACAGTTCATATCCTCGCCGCTAGATCGGGGCTCCATTCATTCCATTCCTGACCCGGTCGGAGACTGGAAGCAGGCTGTGGATTTTCAATGAATAGTTTTGTAATGACGGACATCTACGTCATGGGTAAATTCATTTTATTTTGGGGATTTTTTTTAAAAGCTTAATAACATTACTTTATTTTTGTTGTTAAACTCCCGTTACCTAGGGAACAGCAGTTGTTTGCCACGAATATTAATAATTTTTATTTGAGCTTATGAAAGCCAATGTGAACATATTTAATAGTTTCTAGAAGCAACAAAATTGTAATGAAACTGAATAATGACATTTGGTCATTTTTGACGTGAGTTACGCATACTATAAATGCGAAAGTTAGGAGGCGTGTATATTTAATGTTAATAAATATGACAGGCACGTTCCTACGATTCCCTGATTTTTTAAAGAAATCTGGCATTGTCTTTGTAGTTAAATGGTAGTGGAATGTGCTATAGGGTGGAAGATTTTCCGAGGGACCTTATCCGTATCCTTACGCCCGAGATTTTCATGGATTCCCGTCTTTCCTGAGTAGTTTGAGAACCCTTTTGTTATGTAGTTTGTTTCTATAGCACATTCTGTTTGAAAAATCCCTGTCCCTTATTCTGAGTGTATTCGCCGGGACTTCAAGATCCTTTATTTTTCCAGCGGCGGATTTTTGGTGGATCATCTAGATATAAGGGTACAATACATATATCTATTATAGAATGTACATGTTTCGACCTGACATTGAGGTCTTCTTCAGCCCAATTAAGATTTCAATCAATTAAGAATAAAATAAAAAGTAGAAATTTTAATTCTTAATTGACTAAATCTATTAAGTGTTTTATAAGCCTGGCTGGCTCCTTCATAGAATGCAAATACATTTGCCATTGATAGCAAAATGTTTGCAGATATCCGTATTGATAGATGAATTCAAAGTTAAAATTATACGCCAATCAGTACTTAAATAAATATATCTATTGTACAATGTTGTAACCTAACATTTGTAGGTTACAGAGTCTCCTTCTAGTTTCTTTCTGTTTGTTATTATTTTTTATTTTTATCTGGTTACCGCCCATGGCCACTTATTGGTAGGCCACCACAGAGAGTCTTATGTGTCCACTGCCTTGAGATTCTTTGGTGGTGAGCAGCCAGTGGGTGGACCAGGTGGCTTTGACTAATTGGAAGGAAAAGGTTCCTTGACATGCCTATGGTTTCCATGGAGAGGTATTGAAAATTGCCATACGGAATGGAAGCTAGTTGGTTTTATGAAGAATGGGAATGAATATTGATAGTTGATGTCATGGGAAATGGTGTTGCTGAAATGCTCTCTGGTCTAGGATTTCTAGTGGTGGATAATGAGATGTTATGTGCTGTGGTATATTAGTGAGGATTTAAAATAAAATAGATGTTACATCTAGTATGAAGAAGGTTATAGTTGTTGCTGGTGTGATTATGTTCTGTGGAATGAATGTGATGGATTGGAATAAATATATGTGATGTCTTGAAGAATGCTGAGGTAGAAAAATATGTTTTAAGAAAATGCAAGAAGAAAAGAAGGATCAGAAGAATAGTAAGGGTTGTGAGGCCCAACAAGGGACAAGCATTTAGATAAGTTTCAATGTACATGCAATACTATTTGAGCTGAAGAAGAGCTCGATATCAGGTCGAAACATGTACATTGTTTAATAGATATATTTGTGTGAGTATTGATTGGCGTATAATTTAAACTTTGAATTCATCCATCAATACGGATATCTACAAACATTTGTGCTATTGATGGTAAATTTATTTGCATTCTATGAATTAATCAACTTCAAATTACTTCCATTACATTAAATTATACGACTTCAATGTGCTTACATTCCAATGAATTATATAACCAATATGCTCCAATTCCAGTGAATTGAACAACTTCTGCATTCTGAATTTTCAGGGATATTGTAAGGACAATCCATTTTGAGTCCAACTCTTATCGTGGCAAACATTATGAGCCATTCTCATTCGTTATTGCCAATTCCACGCCATAAACTGAATAGATGCACGTCTCTTCTGTCTCAACCGGCGGAGAGAGAGGCTAACTGGGTCAGTAGATCGGCAGTACAGCAGCTGCTAATAACTGCCCACTGTTACTCATCGTATTGTTCTTCTGCCATCTGCGGCGTTGTTCCGACAATGAGAAAGGATATCTTTACACAAAGTTTGACCCTGGTGGTAGAAGTATTTAATAAGCGCAAGGTTAAGAATTGCGATACCACTTTACGATCTCCAAAATCACTGGGAAAGTTACCGCTAGCACTTTGATGTACTCATGTGTCTGGTGGGTTGCGTCAACAGGGATAAGCTGTGAGCACTGTTCAGCCCAGAGGAGTGGGACTTAATGCATAGCCTCAACGTCAGATTTACATGTTATTGTTTCATCTGATGGGCTTGGACATCATGGTCATTTAGCCCCATGTACTTGGGTGTGTATATAGATATATATTTAATTTGATAATTCGTTATTAAGTTAGGAACTATTCCTCGCGTAAATGTAGGAAACCACGGAAAACCACTTCGAGGATCGCTGAGGTGGAAATAGACCCCCCCCCTCTCAGGTTTGTCTCACGAGGCTGAGTGTAACCAGTTCCAGCCTTCAGATAGGAATTTCATTTGTTTGTTTGTTATTGTTTCGTTTGAGGGGCTTCGACATCGTGATCATTCAGTCCCGTCTACTTGGGCATTGGGCATATTATAAAAATAAATAAATAAAAGTCTGATAGCATGAGTTATTGTGGTGTCTGTAGTATCGGATGTACTTGTAATTCAGGCGGCCGTTAGTTCTAGGCATTTACCTAGAGAAGAAGTGGGAAAGCACGGTAAATCACTTCCAGGATGGCTGAGGTGGGAATCGAACCCGCCTCTTCCCAGTTTTGCTGACAGTTTTGTACACAAAGTTTCCAGTGCTGGAGATGTGTTGATGTGAGTTATCTTGAGTAACTGTTCCTCTACTATAGTCCGGGACTGCTTAATTAAGTTCTAGATCAAAACAGGGTAGGCAACATTAACAGCCGTCCCCTATGCCTACGTAAATGTTGGTTTATAGTTGCATTTCTTGAAGTTAAGTTGTTTTCAGGTGCGAGCACATTGTCGCCAACCCTGCTTAAAATCTCGCCATCTCCAAAGACCATAATACCAGTAAAATTTCTTAACACACAGTTGCCGACATTTTTCTCCCAGAATGCATTTTCCGCACATTCTCCCAACATAATAATTACGAATTTTACTAGTGCCCATTATCTGAATAATTTCACAGTTTTCTTTGGAATTTAAAGTCTAATGAAGTTAAAACAAGTTGTACAAGGTAAGTACTACTAATATACATCGATTAAAACAGTTTTTACAGTTATTATAGACCTTTGATTATGGAATATGTGCACGTTCATACCCATTCGTCTGAGATGTTTGCAAGCTTTTATTTAATTAATTTTTGCATACATTCTTATTTATATTTTATCATGACGTCTAAAAACACGAGAACAAGATTGAAGATGGATTGGAGAAACTCTACGAAGATCACTGGCGAATCAACTAGGTTTTGAGTAAGTAGCTTAGACCCTATCTACATAATTAAAAGTACAAAGTTATTTAATCGTTGTTTTATGTATTTTTATATTCAGTCCGAGCACAAATAACGTAATAAAGAACCTTAATGGTCTTTGGAAATTTTGGAAAAGTCTTCTGACTGCATTTTTCGTATAATACACACCAAACATAACCTAAAATATAGCCTATGTCTACAAGTTCACTCCCAGGGACATATTCTTAGGATCAATTCGCCTTGTAATATACCGGTAATGTAATGTACCGGTATCTTATTCTCGACTTCCAAGTGCCGTCAGCCATAATATTATAATACATTGCATATGTTACTCGAAAGCTTGAAAGTAGTCTATGATTCACACTCTGCTAGTTTAGTGTGAATGCATTGGCGATTATTTATGTAGTTGGCTACTGACCTGTCAGTGAATTCAGTGAATTTTCTGCAAGTGGCTTATAATATGCCAGGTGACGAAAGGTCAGGAGAGTATTCTACCAACCATCTCGCACTGTGCCGCTAGCATTTTTTTGGGCAGTTGGTCCTGGTTCGATTTTTGGCTCTGCCAAAAAAAATTAATTTTGGTCTGAGGCAAAACTGAGAAGAGGAGAGTTCGCTTCCCATCTTAGCCATCTTGGAAGTGGTTTCCGCACTTCTACTCCAGGCAAATACCGGGATGGTTCCTAATTTAATCCCAATCCTCATCTGAACTTCTTGCATCTCAATAGAGATTTGCCAATAGGCTTTCAATAGTTTGTCTCAATTCTGCTTCCATATATGGTACTTATAAAAAATAAAGAAATAATAAGCTGATATGTACCCTACTACTCTATTTCTCTCCTACTCCTAAATCCTTCTCTGAACACTCATCTTAAAACAGAATGGTCTGTATTTTTGGACTAATTATAAAAATGTAGCCTATAAGAAGAAATGAACATGTTCCTGTTCTTATGCATTTTATATGATGCTTTAAAAAATCAATTTGGAAGAGATAATTTAAGTTAACTTCACTACCATAATACTGCTTAAGAGTTAGACTGTTGAGGACTGATGACCAAGATGTCCCTAACTTGAGCAAGGACTGCTTCACAACTTTATGTAAAATATAAAAAGGCCTTTACGTAGTTTGGATCATTTGCGTACGTGTTACAAGGATGTGTGTGCTGACTTTTTGGTGTTAAATGATGTAGGTTGGCAACACCAAAAGTGGCGGCCATGTTGGTTTTCTAGTAACTTATTTAAGGTGTCCCGGACTATAGCTTACCCTAGCGGTCCACACGCGATCCTACTGGTGACAGTGGGATCATTATATTACATTGATGGTCTAGAGCAGGGGTCCTCAACGTACGGCCCGCGAAGGCATTTTTGTGGCCTGGCCAAGTTTTTATAATCTGCTTAAGTTTGAGGTTTATGTTTTTCGTAGATACCGAAAAAAATAGATAATAAAAACCTTATTGTAATTTACGGAGAAAGGGATAAAACTTCACGAAAAATCTCTGATTAATTCGTAGTTAGGTAGATTTCATTAGAAAGCTAACTATTGCAATGGGTACTGCGTCCGAATTTATTTAAGGCCAATACCAAAGATCCAGACGGGATATGAACTGGGACCCAGGAAAAATAAAAAAAACGAATTAAAATCTTTTATTCCTCAAAATTCGTGAGATATGGAAAACCTGAATTGAAATAGTGAAATACTATGCATCATATATAATTAAACAATTACGGAAGGCAAGAAGGAACGATTTAAATATGGTTGTATATTTATTATCTGAATGTAGGGAGGCCTACATTGTAAGAGTGCGTCACGCCACGAGGAGTGAGAGAAACGTCATGCAGGGGGAGAAGGGATCAAGGTTGATGACACACTGAGTGAGGAGAAGTTTATGGAGCTACGTCACACCGCGAGATGGGAGGCAGAGCGGGGAACTTGCCGTACTTGGAGGGCAAGAGCGAGGAGTTCTTTCCAAATTCAGATCGCGACGAGACAATACTGCGAGTGGAGAAACTAGTAGTTTTCCAGAATAGTGCTACGCATTACGAAAGTGGAGAGGACGAGTATGGAGTACAGAAGGCTGTGACTTGCAGAGCAAGGAACATTCTAACGCAGACCAGCACAGCATATTGACCAGTGATTTTGAAACACAGCTTGATATTACAGTATTTCAAAAACGAAGCTATTATACATCGCATTCAGACAGATGCAAACGTTTCACTTCTACAGAAGAGCTTCATTATTTCTACAATTTAGCTCATACTTGGAAATTATACAGAATGCAGTTCGTGAATTGGCAACGGGGAAGTTGTACCAGTGTAATCATTAAAATGAGTATGACAACGTGCTAAGGTGCACATTAAAGGGAAGTAGAAGCTACAAAAATGAAGAGTTGAATCCAAAATTCCACAACATGGACGGCGCAGCGGAACATCTACGCGATGCGCCTAAATGCAGGACAAATCTCTACTTCTTAACACGAGTTCATATACATCCAGTATACTCTCAAAGACTTTTATAAAACAAACGAATTTCAACCTTGAAAAGCGATGTCGGCGCAGTGAAGGGGTATCTTAAGAAGATCCGGACAACGTGCGGGAGACGAGCGAGGGAGTGCGGAAGAGACATGCTGTTTCACGGCGAGGTCGCTAACCCAGTTATGTCACCGACCTTGTTCCACTGGGAGAGATGTCCAGCAGGCCCCATCACAACCGGTCCGCATAGCTGTGGGCGGTGCGCTCACACACACTTTTGGCTTGCCAGACGAGACATGGTACATCTGAGACCGTCTTCAACTCAAGGTAGAGAAGAGATTGATTTATATTTGGTAGAATAGTAGTCATGTTCTGTGTTTATCCTAATTGACCAATCGTATAATTTTGTCATTGTATTTAAAATTGTGTAGATTTTGATCTAGTATTTTTCGTATTTTCTTAGGAGTCATTTTTTTCATTGAAAATTTCCGTCATTTGGACGAAATTTTATTTGCGTATCGCAGTTGTTAACGTTAAAATCATTTTACTATAAAATCGTTTAGAATTATAGACACTTGCGTTAAATTAAATAAATCTGTTTTATGCGCAGCGATGGATCGTATATTGAACAATTTAAGTACCGTATATTCAAAAAGCTATTTTAAACCAATTGTGAACAAAATTGAATTGTTACACGACACAAAATCTGATAAAATATAGTCCAAATACTTGATAGATAACTAAACCAATGAGTACCAAATTCACTGTAATGAAACAGATAGATATGTAGAACTATGCTGTAACGTGATAAACCATATTTCCTAGTAACAAAGGTATTTCAAGAACCTTTATATATATATGTCCAATAAAACATTTAGAGCATTAAAAAGCCTAGATAAATTTGTTAAACAAATATTCTACGAAGATAATTAAGGCTTAAATATTTTCACGAAAGGAAGACACACTTATATCATTTGTTAAATATGAATTCTTGCTGATAATTCTTTGAAAGTTGCAATAATGTAAAACTGAATTTAAATACGTGAAAAGGAGTTAAGAAAGTTAAATCACAGGGTGATATAAAAGTAACTGTACAGAAGTAATTACAGAAGTGAAGTTATAGGCACGATGAAATTTTGTATAAGGATAGAGGCGATTGTTAAAGTTTGTTTCTTGAACAATATTCACAATGGACGTGGATATTTAATAAAGTTACTAATTTTCTTTGCATTGAGTAAGAAAATGCACTGAAATGGGAGTTTAGATTTGGAATACCGTGCAAGAAAGGAATAGTAGACGTAAATGAGTTACGTATTTTCACGAAAGGAGACTGAGGAGTCTCGTTTTCCTAGTTTTGATCACAGCGAATGTGACATTGTTTAAGTGTATTCGAGGACAGTTCTGTACAGGGTGTTTGAGAAATAATGTGATAGTTGTATAATTTTGGAAGAGAAGTGTGTAATGAAGGTCAAATGCCATGCACTTCGAGTATTCACGTTTATCAAAGAAAATGTAAACCGAGCAAAGAATTTCAGGAATTTTTCGAGATTTAATGATCAAATGGGAGAAGACAAAGTAAGAACAGTGCTGAACTTAAATGTTTGTCACCTATGTTCTATTGATTCAGACTAGTATTTATACTTTCAACCGATAGAGTTACGGTGTTTGTTACGGAAGTTGAGTTGTATTATAGGTAATTTAATCACTTCAACACAGTTGAGTGTATATTTGTGCGAACCACGAATTATTGTATATATGAATATATTTAATACTGAGTAAATTTTTATTTTACATATTTAGATGTGGAACTACGGTTCAAATATGAAACAGAATGTATAATATAGGGTAATGTTTGAAATCACGCCGTTTCATAATTTTTCTCATATTTAAATGGAGTACCGAATTCTCCAATCTTTAATTTCAGGACATGTTATATTAGTGCCACGTTTTAGTTTATTTTGAGTTTATTTATTGCAGTGTCAGGTAGACACCATTGATAGTGTTTTAGATCCCTTAGTTGGGGGGTAGTTTGGGATAAAACACACTTTGTGTTATTGTACTAATTTGGAAGGTTGTTCCTAAATGAGAGTAGCTTCCCGTAGCTGGAAAAGCTTACTAGTGTAGTGTGTTGTTTAGTGTTAAAACGCTAGGGGGTATTCCTGCAATGATGCAAGTGTTGGTTAGGGGATGGACCTCTAAAGGCAGGCTACTATACTGGCCTGCCAGCTGGACGGGATGAGTAATACAATAGGCGTGCTTATGTCAGCGGCTCGACGTTATGTAGTCGAGTCGCGTGCGGGAAGCACAATGGAGTCTGACCAAGCAATTACTGGCTACTACGGTCACGGACAATCGTGACGAAAGTCAGGAAGGGTATGAGGATGTGAAGAGGAGTGTAATTATCGATACAAGTGTAATTTACTGACCATGTGTTTATTGGTCAGTGAGTGTGAATTTGTAAGTCCCTCTTGGGGGAATGTAGACAATTATACAAGTAGTGTGTACAAAGTTATGGGTGGGTGTTTACACAATAAAGGAGTCTGAGCACTTTGCTGAATCTCACCTGATGATGTAGCTGGAACAGGCGTTGGCTAGGGCCGCTGGCGACGCACTGAATAGAAGAGATCCTGGCTCCTAGTTAGGACTCCATTCTTATAGTTCTCGGCGCTGCGTGGTCAGCATTACGTCAACGTAGCTGCCCCAGTTAATTGTTGGTGTAGATGTTTATGTATGTGTTGCAAGTAGTTAGCTAACCTCCCGAGCTGGGTGGCCGCCTCTTGCTGTGTAAAGATATTGTTCTGGTCTTATGATGTTGCCAGTTGGGGTGGTTTTAGTAAAAGATGGGGGGTGGCTTTCAGGGGTACTGCCCCCCCCCCCGGGGCTGTACAAGTCCCCTTCTTCGATTAGTTCGCGTCCCCGCGAACGGGAACGGGACGTAGAGTGGGGGTGTCGATGTGATGGTTCGTTTTTGATTTCTTCTTGTACTTCTTCTTCTTTTCTTCCGTGTTGGTGTAGGTGTGTCGATGTCGTGGTGATGTGAGTCCAGCTTGTGCTCAGAGGGGTAGGTTTTGGGTGTACATATACATAGTTAATTTTAGAATTATTCACTTTAAAAGTTGACATTTGAAACATTAATAATAAAGGTACAAAAACAATAATTCATGGTCTTGATGTTATTTATATATGTTGGTATTAGCCAGGGAGGAAAAAAACCATGGCTGGACGGATGGTTGTGCCGTCCGGCGCTGTATGGAGAAAAAATTGCTCCCTGGAGTGTATTGTTTGAAAGATGGAAGAGAATAGAAAAAACAGGTGTCCCAGGGTATAAGTTAAAGGGATATATCATAATGGTTTATTGTTCTTGGGATTAAACGGGACACCTTCACAAATTTTGGCGTTAGTAGAAAGAAAAATGAAAGAAACAAAAGCATAGTCAGTGTGCGTGTATATGTGTACATTGGTGGTCATGATAATGATAACAGGTATGACCTGATAATAATAATAATAATCATTACATTTGTAATATTCCTGATGATTTATAGGTAAACATGGTAAACATAGTAAACATAGTAATAATGATGAACATAGACAAAATAATGGTTGCCATGTTGGTACCCTTTTAATTGTATGATATGGCGAGAAAATACAAAATAATTTACAATTTACAATTATCAACTATCATATATATATATTTCTTGTAGAGCTCTTTTACGTGGCCAGTTATTTTATACCTCTTATTCTTTGTGCGCACTTTATCATCATGCCTTGACTACCGCTCCCTATTCGGCCGTTCCTGGTGCGGTTTAGTGACTAGTCCGCTATTCCCTCCTTGTACTTATTATATAACCTCGTGGTTTTCCGTCGTGGGTCGGAATTCCACCTTAGGGTCGAAGGTTTGGCACTTACAACCTCCGTGCCGCCCTTCGATCCTGAAGTAACGCTTCATTTGCGTATGCGGAATGTGTTTGCGTTCAGCGATGTTCATCATCCCACGTATGCTGTCCACCGCTGACCGCTGACGTTGTCACCTTTAAGGGTGCAACTAGAATCGATGAGTAGTGTGTTTGTGTGTGACATAGATGAAGGTATGTGTATTTTGGTGTGGGAAATATATTTACAACAGACATGTTCATGCTCTTTGTTATCTGTAAATCAAAAAATCAAAAAATGTATCAGTGAAAAAATGTTCATTCCTTCGTTGCTCCGTGGTCTTCCTGTGTGGGTGAAAGTGGATTAATGATTAATAAGACATTACAATACATTGCAATACATTACATGTATATATATAAAACACTTCATTGGTAGCGCTTAATTTGTAAAACTAAGTGTGGCGCCACTGAAGTCTAACTTACTTCTAGGTTGGCCTATGTATTATCTAGCTTAGTATATGTATTATCTAGCTTACTCTATGTGTTGTCGGGCTTATCCTGGTAACGGTTTTTGGTAACCAGGTGCCGAACGTGCTATCTTAATCTTACTTATCTTAATGTATTATCGGGCTTACCCTGGCAATGGTTTTTAGTCACCAGGCGCCGAAATGTTTTACCTTAATCTTAAGGTGCTTAGCCTAATTTATGATAATTAAAAAAATATTTTGTATTTACAATCCGAATGGTTTTACCTTAATCTAGTGCCGAAATGTGCTGTAGCAGCTGTTTTACAACAGTGCTTATTAAATTTGCTTAATTCTAAGTTGCGTTCCAAATGCAACTGCCTTACATGCTAGAATTTTGACCGGAGCGATCGCCTGAGGCATTTTACCTCCTCAGGTCACCACCCGTGTGTATTCTAGAAACACCGGTTGTCTCTAAAACCACCGGATTCCCCTCCCTTAATACTAGTTGTCGACATTTATATTAGTGATTAATAACTAGTAATTAATAAAGTCCCGGGCGCCTGGGCTGCTGGAGAGCAAACGCTTCGCCCGGCCATCCTGTGTCATTTATTGATGTATTCATCATTGCTGGGTTTGCCCACTGTAACCCTTGTGAGAGCTCGTTGCGTTCCTCATTTAATATCTCTGGCCGCTCGCTGCGTTACCATTTAAGCTCTGGTGACTCGCTGTCATCCATTTATGTGGGCACGGGACATCGTTCGGGGAAAATCGTCCGATAAAATAATATCATCCGGGAATTTAGCGTCCGGGAATCCTCTTCGCCTATATTGGCATTAATAATAACATCCGGGAATTTAGCGTCCGGGAATCCTCTTCGCCTATATTGGCATTGTTCTCCATTGCTGGGTTGCCCACGAAACCCCTTTTGGCAGCCCGCTGTATACCTATTTAATATCTCTGGCCGCCCGGTGCGTGACCATTTAAGCTCTGGTGACTCGCTGTCAGCCATTTATGTGGGCACGGACCGAATGATCGCATTCATTCCATATTATTCATATTTCATGTATATTATTCATTGTTTGTTGATTATCATTTATTTCGTCGTCTTCACCCCGTCACGCGGGACAAGGACTTGGCGAATCTAGGATTGGTCCCGCTGAATCCTGAGATTCTTCTTCACTTCTGCGAGTAGAAGACTAGCTTCCCGCCATAGAAGCTCTACTTAACTTACGTACTAAACTAGGAGTCTAGTCCTAATGTGGTCGTCCCTAGGTTCATCTCCTGAGTCCGGTGCGGAGCTGGCTAATTCTCCCCCCGTCCGTCAAAAAGTCTCCCCTGCAGGTCTTGGCTTCGACGACCGTGGCACATAGTGGGTGTAACTTTCCTTTGCCGAGGGGGTAGGCTAGACGCACCCCCGGCTTTGGCGTTTGCCCGCGCCAGGCCATCAATGCTTCAACCTTACGTAGTTCCGTCTTTTTGGTCTGAGTCAGGATCTGTTGGCGTCTTGCCCCATCCCTGCCTTTCTGTTTATGCTCTCATCACCATTCAGCGTGACTCAGATTCCCTTTTTTTTAAATGAGTGTGCTATGTAAATAATATACTGTGTGATTATGTAAATTTTCAAGTGTTCTGGGGTTATAGGATCTTCTAAATGCATTGTCTACTTTAGGCCTGTTCGCCATGTCAGATATCCAGCGTTGATGCCTTGTGGAATTTCCTGGAGGCGTTAGTAGGTTTCCATGGCGTTGGGTACCTTGTTATTGGGATCCGGGGGTGTTATCTGTTGAATGTGCTTAAAGCATGGTAGGAGAGGGTCGTGCATCGTTTGACTCCATGTTAATGGTGGCAGGGAGCCGGTGATGCTGTCAGGATGTTTTTAACAGTGAGTGGATGGGGTAGGTTTTTCCCAAGTGTACAAAATTTTTAAAAGTTCCATGCAGGTATGGTAATAATAATATCCCTGGTATGTGGGTAGGATATTCCATGCATGTGGCTGGATATGAGGCGTATCCGCTCTCATTTGTGGATAGGTGTGGGCCGAGGTATGATAATTCTATGTCCCTTGCATGTGGGATTATTTAGTAAGAAAATATTTGTTAGTTTAAGTGTGGCCGCATCTCTTTATATTGAGATGTGCATTACGCTTGCTATTCTTTCTGACACACCCCTAATACTCGGGTGTGGGCATTTGTGACCAGGGCGTAGCATACCCGAATTTTGGGTAGAAGCATGAAGCCTATTAACCCCGATGTATATTTTTGAATGTAGTCTATCTGTTTTTATGTGTTTGTGTGTCTGTATTGGATGGCGTTGTGAGAGACAGGGTTATGTAAGGAGAAGGGTGGTATAATGGTAGCCCTTAGGTGGTACATTGGCCATTCTGATGGCACTATCCATCTCTGCTCCTGTCATCCTTAGTTGGTCAATATCTGTTTCCTATCCGCTCCTTGGGATGGGTAAGTGCGGTAACGCTGTGACGTCACGGCCTAATCTGGTCTCTCATTTGTAACGTTGAGGTAGGAGGTGATTGTGAGTGTAAGTAGTCATGTCCTGATCGCCTATGATGGTTTTTTAAGATAAAAAACAAGAAGAGAAGTAGTTATTGCGGGGGGGGGGGGGGTTGTTCCTTCAGGGAATCTGTCTGTGTTCGCCCCTGATTAGTGGGCGCGTGTGGGCAGGAGGTGCCCGTGGCTGTGGTTACTGAGGCTTGCGTGTCTGTGGTTGCGTTCCGCTGCAGCACGCTGGCGCGCGTGCCGTTATCGGATACGTCTTATCGTGTGTCGTGAGGCTAATTGTCAGGCGGCGCGTGTAACTTGTTATCGCCCTCGTAAACATGCTCCTGTGTTCCTTAGGTTAATATGGCCCACAGTATCTGTGCATTACTAAGTGCCAAGCCTATCGTAATAACGCGGAATCCTGTGTCAATATCCGTGTGTCTGTATGCTGTTATTATTGATGGTTTATGACAGTGTCATCATATTGGCGTATCACCAGCACGTCTGGGTGCTCTAGGAATGTCTACCGGCAACAATGTTGAAATGCGTTAGAATTCGCAACGCAGTGTTTTGTTGTGTTTGTTTTGTTTCGTCGTTGTTTACGGGAAGTCTCTGATGCTATGTGTGGCGGCTGACGGAACGTGACTTTTGCCAATGTCCGTGTGTTGACATTGTTTGACATTTCGGAAGGGCCAATGTGTTACTCTGTCCTGTTTTTGCTACCGATGTTGTGTGGACATTTATTCTGCAAGACCTTTGCCTTGTGTAATTATCTATAATTTGTGTTTAGGAAGTCTATTTCCTATGTTTGGAGTAATCGAAATTTTGCATGGCTTTTTGCCGGAAAAATGTGGTATTACCTGTTTTGTGTCTGTGTGAGTGGCGTCTCCCGTATCTAGGTGTTGGGCGCTATGGTTCAGAGAAAAGTATTTTGTGGTCGCTAATGCCCTAAGTAGGCTGTGGTAGCGAGTACCTTGGAACGAATCTATGTTCCTGTATGTGTGTTAAAGAACCTCCCTGTTATTATAATTGTGTGGTTCAACCGCTTATGTACTTGTATACGGTCATATTGCAATGCCTTTGCCACCTCTAGTATATGTTTAAAGCGTGTACTCTGTGATCACATGCCATTTATATATATAATTTAAACAGTCTAATGCCTATTTTCATTCTTGGCTCCCTTCTATGGGGCACAATGTCTGTATGGGACCCTATGGTTTTTTCTGTAGGGGATGGTGTATGGATGCTATTTGTGCGACGGTACTCGTGTAATTGTCTGTGAGTGATCTTTCGTCGGTCGACAATTATTGTTTTCCACGGTGTCCGCTCTTATTAGGCATTTGGACCCGCGATCCCGTGTAATACTCCGTGTTTCATGTCTGCGTTGTCTGTTGGAATTTGAGCGTCCCTAGTGTGGTTTCTGATTGTGTTTTCGCGCCAAAAATACCATTGGTTAGCTTCTTTTTGGCACGATTGTATCGTGTTATCGTGTGTTCGCACCCGCCTTGGTCTAAGGTCCTGGTGTTACAATTTCTGTACTGTATGTACCATGGCGCGCGTATCGTGTGTTTGAGACACGTGGATGAAAATATGCTTTAGCGTGAATATTTTGTGCCATTCGCGACGACCCTCGTACTCTAATTTTGGGAGTTATCGGGTTTTAAAACTGGCGTGAATGACTGTGTATGTTACAGCCAGGCCTGGAGCGCTCGTAGGCTGTTTGCAGCTGGTAAAGGTCGCATGATTATGTGTGTGTCTTATCGCTGAGCTGGCGATGGTATTAAGTTACAACCGTGCAGGAAATCCTTTGCTTGCTTGTCGGACGGCCCGCTCGCCATATGTGCCAAGACAATGTGTGGAGGTTTATTGACACGTCTTTTTGATGTCTGGGTATACAGCGCGTCTTGGCTCCCCGTAATGGAAAAGAACCTACTTTTATTTATATATATATTGTGTCCCCAAATTTTGTGTTGTTGTAAGCGTGGGGCGAATATATTCCTGTTAGTGGTAACTAGATGTCGTTATGTATGTATGTCTCCGGGCCGCTAGTTGCGTGTTTGGTGACTAGGTGTCGGAGGTGGTTTCATTATTTTGTGCGTATGAATTCTCGTTAGTGTGACTGTCCCTTATTGCCCTATCCTTCAATTGGATAGTTACCCGACCTTGCATTCCTGGTATTCAGAAGGTCGCGGGTCCGAGACCGTCTTTGTCCAGGGTAATTATTCCTGGTGCCTTTTAGGCCTGTGTCTCCGGGACAGTTTTGCTAAGTGTTACTGATGTTTCGTAGCAATTTGAGCTTACTGTGTGCCTTCCAGAAATATGTGGGTTTTCCCAAAGTCTGGGATTTTCACCCTATGGTGTTTATGTTTAGTTTGAGCGCTATTATGGGGGTCGAGAAAAATTCATGCTATAGGCCGTGTAATAAATAGCGTATAGGTATGGATCAAATATATATAGTTCAACTTGAATGGTTCGAACTTCACGGGATTAGTAAAAAAAAATTGAGTTATCCAAAATTCGAATTAAGAAAGAAAGAGTAGAGAAAATTCATTGTATCACGTTTACATAGTGGTTTACGTTCACTAAAGCAAATTAACAAACGATGGTACTTTATAAAGATTGTGCCGTAAATAATTTCAAAAGTTTCAAGTGGAAGTAAAACCTGTGTGTACTATTCACCTATTTGACGCCGTTAGTAAGGCAGTAATCTAGTTATGTCGCAGAGAAATCTATTTTTTTCCAAGAATAGTTTGAAATTCTTAACTGTTTCTTACGATTAAGGCTCTCAGCCATCACAAGAGATTCTAGCAAATTGTAGGAACGGAACATAGAACAACTTAGTCATTTCTACTTAGAAAGACCCGCCTAAGCTCTGTGCTGTGGTTTGTAGCTTAAGCTACATTCGGAACAGTTTTTTCCGGACCTGAGCCGCGTGGCCCAACTGATTGGTCTCCGAATCTCTTTGTACACTAAACATTTTACATGATCCAAAATATACTTTGAATTAACCAAGATTATAAACCATTGATGGCCTAAAAATTGCTAGGGCCAAGAAAAAAATTAAGATAAATTTTGAATTATATAATTTTGAGTATATACATGAAAAATGTACAGTTTTGTGCATGAGTCTCTGCGTGTCCACCGTTTACAGGGGTGACACCTGCCCTTTGTGTGTCAATTGTGGTGTTTCCTGCATGTAGAAGAACCTACTCGTGTGTATGTTTGTGATGTAAGTGAAATTAGTGTATGTTATATTCCTGGTGAAAGTTGTTATCCACGTCCGAGCGTCATTGCTCGGGGAGGTGAATACTTTCGCCCTGTCACTAAGGCGTATGCCCCTGATGCCCATTGGGGTGCTCCTTTACTATTTTCTGGAGGGGTTTGTAGCAAAGTAAGTCTGAGCCTACTTTCACCGTAGTGCCTGGATATTGGCCTGAGTGTGCTTGTGTCTGAGGGGCTGATTGCGCTCCGCGCTGCCCTAGCAGTGTTCATAGGGGTGTGTGTCCACCTGTCTGCCTGGCCTCGTGGGGTAGGTAATAAAACCTTTCGTATGCCCCGTGTATTGCGTGTTTGTGGCTGGTCAGAGTGCGCAGGTGTGCGTTGTGCACCCTGAGGGCCTGAAGGCAACACCCTCTCATGCTTTCGCACCTGGGGTACACATGCTAGTGCCCGCTTCCATTCTGTCAAAATTGCCCTTTGAACTAGCGGAAAAGGCCGTGTAATTGCCTGTGATTGCCCTGGCGATGTATTGGAATGTAGTCTAACCGATTTCTGGCCTATGGCCACGGTAGACTCCTGCCCTTGTGTTTGCCTATGTGTGTAGGTTTGTGTGGGCTTAATGTGCTGTGGCACGGGCTCTATGTCCTCAGCCCATGACATGGTTACCTCCCAGTTTCTCCCTGTGTTACGGTGTGTGCCTGAGAGTCCTGGCGTCAACTCCCTCTCGTTCGTCCGTTCCGAGGGGGTTGGCGTAAGTTCTGCCCTTCGTCCTGGCAAAATTGCCTTCCGAACCGGAGCTGAGGGCCGTGTGTTCGTGTGAGCTTGGCCCTGTAGTGTGTTGGAGTCTAACCTAGCCGTTTTCTGAACTGTGGCCACGGCGAACTCCTTCCCCTGTGTCTTGTAAATGTCTGAGAGGGACATCCTCGCAAAATGCTGCGTTAGCGTATCTACGCTTATGTCCTCTCTAGGCTGGGCTTGTGGCCCTGCGATGAACTCAAAAATGGCCTTGTTAGCCTGGAGCTCCCTATATTCTTCCCAAATTTGGGCGTACTGCCTATTGAGGCATATGGCCTGTTCGGCAACTTTGGTGCCATTAGTCCCTATCCGTTGGTGTTCCCTAATGATTGTTTCCCATTGCTGGAACATGAATTCGTGTCGGCAGTGTAGTTGCCAGTGTGCCTTAATGATTTGTGTACGGAGGGTGGGGATTTTCGCTCGAATCTTGCGATTCCTTGCGCTGCGGAGTGGCCGGACAAGTGCCCTTATGATTCGCATATACTGGGCGTGCAGTAGTTGCAGAAACCTTCTGAGGTAGTCCTGTCTTGTCTCAAAGACCTTGTGCCAGGAAATTAACTCCTGGTACTCCCCAATGCTCCTGAGCACAGCTAGACGGTATAGAGGGGCCATGTTGGATCAAGTGTATGTATAAAAAAGAACTGTGTGTGTTTTGCAATGTATTATGTTTCTGATGCTTTCCAGGGGGTGGGGGTGGATGGGTTGATTAAAATTTCCCTTGTATTTCTAGAGTGGAGGGATAAGAGAAAAAAAAAATCCTGTCTTCAAAAAAATTGTTTTTACTTAACGCTTGGCTGTGTGCGGTACGGGTCGTTTCTACCTCGAGGGCTCGTTGTATGAGTCCTACCCTTATTGTGCGTGGTAGGGGCGCCTCCACCAAATATGTTTTAGATCTCTTAGTTGGGGGGTAGTTTGGGATAAAACACTTGTGTCACTGTGCTAATTTGGAAGGTAGTTCCTAGGTGGGAGTAGCTTCCCGTAGCTGGGAGAGCTTACTAGTGTAGTGTGTTGTTTAGTGTTTAACGCTAGGGGGTGTCCCTGCAAAGATGCAAGTGTTGGTTAGGGGATGGACCTCTAAAGGCAGGCTACTATACTGGCCTGCCAGCTGGACGGGATGAGTAATACAATAGGCGTGCTTATGTCAGCGGCTCGACGTTATGTAGTCGAGTCGCGTGCGGGGAAATACAATGCAGTCTGACCAAGCAGTTACTGGCTACTACGGTCACGGACAATCGTGACGAAAGTCAGGAAGGGTATGGGGATGTAAAGAGGAGTGTAATTATCAATGCAAGTGTAATTTACTGACCATGTGTTTATTGGTCAGTGAGTGTGAATTTGTAAGTCCCTCTTGGAGGAATGTAGACAATTATACAAGTAGTGTGTACAAAGTTATGGGTGGGTGTTTACACAATAAAGGAGTCTGAGCACTTTGCTGAATCTCACCTGATGATGTAGCTGGAACAGGCGTTGGCTAGGGCCGCTGGCGACGCACTGAGTAGAAGAGATCCTGGCTCCTAGTTAGGACTCCATTCTTATAGTTCTCGGCGCTGCGTGGTCAGCATTACGTCAACGTAGCTGCCCCAGTTAATTGTTGGTGTAGATGTTTATGTATGTGTTGCAAGTAGTTGGCTAACCTCCCGAGCAGGGTGGCCGCCTCTTGCTGTGTAAAGATAATGTTCTGGTCTTATGATGTTGCCAGTTGGGGTGGTTTTAGTAAAAGATGGGGGATGGCTTTCAGGGGTACTGCCCCCCCCCCCGGGGCTGTACAATAGACAGGCAGTCAGTATATGTCTGTATTTTTTCTTAGCACAATAAACGGCTGGCACTCCTTAGCGAATCAGCCAATTTTTATCTTAGCTGACATCGTTTTCATTTTGTCATCGCCGAAAATAGTACTGCTAGGTAAGATACAGGCGCTCACTATAGACAGACCTTATCATCCCTCGAGATTGGAGTTTCTCGGTTTGCTCAAATGTAAATGATAGTAGAAATATGTACCTACGCTGGTAGTACTATTTTCTTTTATAGATCTACCCTGTGTGTTCCTGGAATTTCCAATTTTTACTTAGCAGACAATGGTAAGTTTGTGAGCTGGGTAGTTACGTGTCTGCAATCCTTTACAGTGCAACGGATATAGGTACTGATTGGTGAATTCGGGCGCATATAGATAGTAGATTTAAATGGCTGGCCCATCCGTTGGGCGATCGAAAGAGGTACTCGAGAGAGGCAGTTGGAAGCACTCGAGAGTGAGGCCATATACGTTTTGAGATAAAAGAAATGCCGATCCCAAATTTAATGATTGTTGAGGTGAACGCAACATCAGCAGATTAGTGGAGTACATTACAGTTGTGAGGCATATTTCTAGAACCAGCTAACGACATTTGGTCATGTAATATTAAATTAAAAAGTAAATTCACGTTGTTAAACATAAGTTAAGTCGGATGATAAAATGTAATGATGTCGGTTCAGTAAAATGGGACAATAAAATATACGAAATAACTCGCGATTTAAATAGACTTAAGTAGTATTAAGATGTTCAATGCATTCCATCACTTGTATAAAATGTATACGTTGGTCAATTCTGGATATTCACTTGTAGTTTTTGTAGTTGATACTTCCCTTAGTCTCAAGAAAGAAGAAATTATGTCAGCGAACGACATGACGTTCATAAGAACGATGATGGAGAATATGAAAGAAGGTCAAAGTGTATTGACCAAAGACATTGAAGCCCTCCACCAATTAACACACACTAACACTAAACAAATGAAAGCCGAGATTCAGAAATCTGTAGCTACTGTGAAATCCGAAGTCAAGGCCGAGTTGTCGGTTGCTCAAACGCTCACCAAGGCTAGTATAACGATAGCACAGGGGGAAGCCAAGTTAGCTTTAGAAGAGGCCAGAAAGGAAGATAGACTAGCTAGAGAAAAGGAAAGGGAAGAAACTAGGTTAGCTAGAGAAAAGGAATGGGAGGTAATCAGGTTAGCTCAAGAGAAGGCACAGGAGGAAATTAGGCTAACATTAGAAAAAGCACGAGAGGAAGACAGAAAGGTAGAAGAAGAGGCTAAAAGGATAAGAGCGGAGAAGAGATTAGCTCAAGAAAAAGCTCGCGAAGAGGACCGATTGAGTCAGGAACAGGCTAGATTAGAAGATAGAAAAATCCAAGCCGAAATAAGAACAGCGCAGGAAGAAACCAGGAAAATTCATGATGAGGTTAGGAAAAATCAGGAAAAAGCGCAGGAAGAAGCCAGGAAAATTCATGATGAGGTTAGGAAAAATCAGGAAAAAGTGCAGGAAGAAGCCAGGAAAATTCATGATGAGGTTAGGAAAACTCAAGAAAAGGCTCAGAAAATTTTAGAAAGGGCAGGAAATGCACAGGAAGAATTAAAAACCTCATTTGACCAAGTCAAGCAGGACATTAGTCTTACTAAAACAGAAGTAGGAATTTTAAGATCCGACATGATAGGCAAAGTATTAGAAGTGAAATTAGCTAACAGTAACCACATAATAGAGCTAGAGGAAAAATTACAGGCTAGTATCAGCTCCATTAAGGAAGAGAACACTACACATCATGTACACATTTCAGGGGCCCAGAACAGACTCACGGAGCAACTTGACAGTCTAAATGATACTGTTGGTGAATTACAGGTCATGTTGGAAGGTCAAAGGAAATTGATTGAAGATGGCATTAATGTAGACATAAATGCCTCTATTGTAAAGGCTGTTACGGACATGAAGGAGGAGGTCGTAACAGTCACCACTAAAATTGTATCTGAAATCCATCATAAATTATCTAATGATATTAAGGCCATAGAATTAAGTTCAAACATAAATGTTAGTAGAGTACGTGAAGATCTATCCAAGCGGATAGATACGCTTCAAATCAATAACGTAGCCACGCTGTCAGATATTGTAAATAAAGCAGATTTAAGTAATTCAGACGAATTTGACAGGGTTAAACGTACAGTCGATGACATAAACTTAGAACTGGCGAAAATTAGGTCGAGGCAGGAAAAGGAAACCAGCGAATTGAAACAACAATTAAGGTCACTCAGATTGAGAACGCTACATTTTCATCTACGTTAAGAGCTGAAGTCAGGGAGGACATCAGGAAGGACTTTACTAGATTCTTTGAAGCAAGAGATGAGAAATTGAAGGAAGAAATCAGGAAATTAGAGGCTAGGACAGATAAGATAGAAGAGGACAAGGAAAGCGTGGATAGTCAACAGCAGATTCCGAAATCCAGCTTTAACTTCATTCGAGAGCCATTTCGAACAGAAACAGGGGAACTTGGAGGAGACTTTGAACCTTACCTGAGTAGGTCAAATGCGAACATAATCGTCATCAAGAGTAACGACGAAATGCCCAATAAATTCAGTGGGGTTGGAAATATCACTGCTGTGGAATTTCTTAGAGACATGAGATCATATCTAGAGGATAACAGAATACCTCGTGAACGACACATGAGGGTAGTAGAGAAATATTTGGACTCAGAGGCATTAGTTTGGCACAGAGCTTTCAGGTATACTTATCATACATTCGAGGAATTCGCTATTGCTCTACAGAAGCGATTCTGGAGCAAAGCACTTCAACAAGACATACGCGCCGAAATTTATTCGAAAAAGTATGCTTACTCTAGTCCGACGAAGTACGCAAGCTTCTTTACAAAACAATTAGCACGCTTGCAATATCTTCAACCACCATTGGCAGAAGAAGACCTAGTACATGCTATTTCATGCCAGTTACCAACTGAAGTTAGAAGGCACCTCATTTCGGCAAACGTCAAAACATTAGAGGGGATGGCAGAAATTTTGAGGAGACTGGATCACACGTCCAATGTGTCCAACAACTCAACCGGAAACCAGAACCAAAGAAGCAGAAATCCGGAACATAGAGAGATCCACACCATCCATGTTGATCAAACGCAACAGACGGAAGACAATAAAAATGGAGTAGGACCAACTATATCGAGAATTTATGGACAACATCGCTTTCAACCTGGTTATCAGAGACCTAGAGAAGGGAGACCATACCAGAATCAGCGATGGAACGAAAATCAATGGAGAAACAGCTACCACCAAAGGAACAGTGATTATCGCCGAGAGGGATACTACAATAGAGATAACCCGACGAATAATTACGGATATCGAGGATATCAAAACTGGAGGAACACAAACAACTATTCGAGACCGCAACAACAGCAGAATCAACAAAACCGAGGATGGAGAAACAACAATAACGTGAGGAGGTATTACGATGATAGAGAGAGAGAAAGTCAAGAATACCTGAGGAACCTTAGAGAAAGGGAAGAAGGAAACGCAAGAAACCAAAATCAGGGACAGCGTAACCGAAATCAGGAATTTCAGCCCGGATCAAGCAGAGACCGGAGCAATGAAGACCCAGGAGGGGTACAAAAAAAACTTCAAATTCCAAAAAGTAAAGGAGGACGAGAACATCACCGTAACTAGACATGTAATCGAGATAAACGAGTTGTATCAAGCCACAAACGAAGATCTCCTGTATGAGCGAGAAGAGCCGAAAACAGGAAGAGTAGCGAGGCTACCCATCATAGAAATAGTATCAGAAGGTGAATGCCTGAGAACACTCCTAGATACGGGGGCGACAGCGTCAATTTTGTCGGAGAACTGTTTTCACAGATTAAAAGACGGTAATTCACTCACAGCAATGCCCGTTTCAACTATCAAGGTCAGGGGTGTATTCAATGATAAGACCATGAAGTGTAAAGTCCAGGTATTAATGGAATTCTCCATCAATGAATACAAATACGAGCAGATATTCATAGTCTTGAACCAGATACATTTCAATGCTATTCTAGGTATTGATTTTATAACGAAGACGGGAGCCGTGATTGACTTGCGTAACGGAGTCATAAAATTTAATGAAGGCCAATATCAGCCAGAAAACTCGAAGAAGGAGGAGAATGAGTGTAGTCTGATTGACGAAACTACAGAAGAAAATCTAGTAAGAATAGTCATGGAAGTCGAAGCAGAAGGGATACCTCACTATGGTAGGAAAATTGAGAACTTTGAAGATCAGAGAGAGAGATTAGAAGAATTGGTCACGACTTTTGCAGATGTATTAAATGATAAACCAGACATTATCAGAGGATATAAATATCAGATCAAGCTCGCAGATAACACACCTTTTCAAAATAAATTGTATCCGATACCGGAGAAATATCAATCAGAAGTGACGGAGCTAATAAAAGGCATGTAAAAGGACGGTATAATAAGAAAGCAAGCCACTCCTTATTTAAACCCTCTTACAGTCGTAAAGAAAGCAGATGGAAGTCTGAGACTATGCTTAGATGCCAGAGGCATTAATACTCTTTTGTTAAAAGAATATGACAGGCCACCAAAAATCAGGGAACTACTGAGGAGATTCAAGAATAAAACCTGTTTCTCAGTGATTGATTTAACTGCCGCATTTCATCAAATAGAGCTTACAGAAGACAGCAAATGTTACAAGGGGTTCATGTTTAACCAAACCTGTTACGTGTATCAGAGAGTACCATACGGGTGGGTAAATTCAAGCCCAGCACTCATTAGAGCCTTGGATGATAAGTTAAGTGATGAAGTAAAACAATTTGCCATTTGCTACGTGGACGACATTATCATATCTTCCGAAACGCCAGAGCAACACTTCATGCATTTGAGAAAGCTATTTGAAAACCTCAGAAGTGCGAACATCAAGGTAAAATTGAATAAATGCCATTTCTTTCAAGAAAAGATTAACTTTCTTGGACATACGATAGACAGATTCGGTTACCACCCGAATGAGGACAAGATAGAAGCAATATTAAAGTTTCCCAAACCCAAGAAGATCAAAGACATCCGAGCTTTTGCGGGTCTTTGCCAGTTCTTCAGTAGTCATTGCCCACGTTATTCAGAAATTATGGCTCCATTACATGAGCTCCTGAAGAAAAACAATAGATGGAAATAGGATGCAGCTGCCGAGAATGCCTTTATTCAAGCAAAGGAAATGCTCAACAACATCAAATTAGAATACCCAGACTTCGAAAGATCATTCATAGTAGAAACTGACGCCTCACGAATTGGTATTAGCGCAGTCTTGTATCAGAAGGATCAAGACGGCAATCATCACTATATGTCCTTCAGCAGCAGGAAGTTACGCACGCACGAGTTAAATTATTTCACGACGGAGCTTGAAGCTTTAGCCGTCATAAATGCCCTACAACAATGGAAAAAATTATTGCTGGGACACAAGATTATAATCAGAACGGATCACAAAGCACTGGAGTTCATGTTAAAGTCCGACTTGTCAAGCGATCGGATGACCAGGTGGACTATGTTTTTGCAACAATTGGATGCCACGATAGTCCATGTTCCTGGAAAAGACAACCTACTGGCAGATATTCTTTCCAGACATCCGACTCCTGAAAATAATGTAAGAATTAACGTTGTCCAGACGGATGCAGAAGACCAGGAAAGGTTGGATAAACTAAGAAGTATTCCTCTCTTTCAAAAGAAGCATGCACCATTTAGGAACATTTATAGATTCTTGTCAGGGAGAAAAAGAAAAGACATCGAGGGAAAGAGAAGAAAGGGACCCTAAAAAGACAGAAGAGAAGGAAAGAGATCCAGAGGAAGGACCTTTCAAGGTAGATACAGTCTAGGGCAACAATTGCTACAAGATCGTAAGGATTGAAGACAACAGATCCATTGGAAAATTTAACCACTCAAAATTAAAGAGATTTTACCCAAAGATACAGTAAATAAATAAATTCAGTCCCAAGAACAGAGAAAGCAACTGTTATTAAAGAAAGTACAGGCTATACTTTACTTTAAATTGGCAACGGGGAATTGCTCCCGAATTTACTTCAGGCCAATACCAAAGATCAAGACGGGATATGAACCCAGGAAAAATAAAAAAAAAACGAATTAAAATCTTTTATTCCTCAAAATTCGTGAGATATGGAAAACCTGAGTTGAAATAGTGAAATACTATGCATCATTTATAATTAAACAATTAAGGAAGGCAAGAAGGAACGATTTAAATATGGTTGTATATTTATTATCTGAATGTAGGGAGGCCTACATTGTAAGAGTGCGTCACGCCACGAGGAGTGAGAGAAACGTCATGCAGGGGGAGAAGGGATCAAGGTTGATGACACACTGAGTGAGGAGAAGTTTATGGAGCTACGTCGCACCGCGAGAGGGGAGGCAGAGCGGGGAACTTGCCGTACTTGGAGGGCAAGAGCGAGGAGTTCTTTCCAAATTCAGATCGCGACGAGACAATACTGCGAGTGGAGAAACTAGTAGTTTTCCAGAATAGTGCTACGCATTACGAAAGTGGAGAGGACGAGTGTGGAGTACAGAAGGCTGTGACTTGCAGAGCAAGGAACATTCTAACGCAGACCAGCACAGCATATAGACCAGTGATTTTGAAACACAGCTTGATATTACAGTATTTCAAAAACGAAGCTATTATACATCGCATGCAGACAGATGCAAACGTTTCACTTCTACAGAAGAGCTTCATTATTTCTACAATTTAGCTCATACTTGGAAATTATACAGAATGCAGTTCGTGAATTGGCAACGGGGAAGTTGTACCAGTGTAATCATTAAAATGAGTATGACTACGTGCTAAGGTGCACATTAAAGGGAAGTAGAAGCTACAAAAATGAAGAGTTGAATCCAGAATTCCACAACATGGACGGCGCAGCGGAACATCTACGCGATGCGCCTAAATGCAGGACAAATCTCTACTTCTTAACACGAGTTCATATACATCCAGTATACTCTCAAAGACTTTTATAAAACAAACGAATTTCAACCTTGAAAAGCGATGTCGGCGCAGTGAAGGGGTATCGTAAGAAGATCCGGACAACGTGCGGGAGACGAGCGAGGGAGTGCGGAAGAGACATGCTGTTTCACGGCGAGGTCGCTAACCCAGTTATGTCACCGACCTTGTTCCACTGGGAGAGATGTCCAGCAGGCCCCGTCACAAACGGTCCGCATAGCTGTGGGCGGTGCGCTCACACACACTTTTGGCTTGCCAGACGAGACATGGTACATCTGAGACCGTCTTCAACTCAAGGTAGAGAAGAGATTGATTTATATTTGGTAGAATTGTAGTCATGTTCTGTGTTTATCCTAATTGACCAATCGTATAATTTTGTCATTGTATTTAAAATTGTGTAGATTTTGATCTAGTATTTTTCGTATTTTCTTAGGAGTCATTTTTTTCATTGAAAATTTCCGTCATTTGGACGAAATTTTATTTGCGTATCGCAGTTGTTAACGTTAAAATCATTTTAATATAAAATCGTTTAGAATTATAGACACTTGCGTTAAATTAAATAAATCTGTTTTATGCGCAGCGATGGATCGTATATTGAACAATTTAAGTACTGTATATTCAAAAAGCTATGCCACGAAGTGTCAAATATTTCGACAACTCATGATGTTGATTCGAGTGTCAGAAATTTATTTTAAACCAATTGTGAACAAAATTGAATTGTTACACGACACAAAATCTGATAAAATATAGTCCAAATACTTGATAGATAACTAAACCAATGAGTACCAAATTCACTGTAATGAAACAGATAGATATGTAGAACTATGCTGTAACGTGATAAACCATATTTCCTAGTAACAAAGGTATTTCAAGAACCTTTATATATATGTCCAATAAAACATTTAGAGC
The DNA here is from genome assembly GCA_946902985.2 of Meconema thalassinum. Classification (NCBI taxonomy): domain Eukaryota; kingdom Metazoa; phylum Arthropoda; class Insecta; order Orthoptera; family Tettigoniidae; genus Meconema; species Meconema thalassinum. The sequence goes on from OX336388.2 coordinate 1,006,031,568, forward strand.
ATTAAAAAGCCTAGATAAATTTGTTAAACAAATATTCCACGAAGATAGTTAAGGCTTAAATATTCTCACGAAAGGAAGACACACTTATATCATTTGTTAAATATGAATTCTTGCTGATAATTCTTTGAAAGTTGCAATAATGTAAAACTGAATTTAAATACGTGAAAAGGAGTTAAGAAAGTTAAATCACAGGGTGATATGAAAGTAACTGTACAGAAGTAATTACAGAAGTGAAGTTATAAAGTTACTAATTTTCTTTGCATTGAGTAAGAAAATGCACTGAAATGGGAGTTTAGATTTGGAATACCGTGCAAGAAAGGAATAGTAGACGTAAATGAGTTATGTATTTTCACGAAAGGAGACTGAGGAGTCTCGTTTTCCTAGTTTTGATCACAGCGAATGTGACATTGTTTAAGTGTATTCGAGGAAAGTTCTGTACAGGGTGTTTGAGAAATAATGTGATAGTTGTATAATTTTGGAAGAGAAGTGTGTAATGAAGGTCAAATGCCATGCACTTCGAGTATTCACGTTTATCAAAGAAAATGTAAACCGAGCAAAGAATTTCAGGAATTTTTCGAGATTTAATGATCAAATGGGAGAAGACAAAGTAAGAACAGTGCTGAACTTAAATGTTTGTCACCTATGTTCTATTGATTCAGACTAGTATTTATACTTTCAACCGATAGAGTTACGGTGTTTGTTACGGAAGTTGAGTTGTATTATAGGTAATTTAATCACGGTTCAAATATGAAACAGAATGTATAATATAGGGTAATGTTTGAAATCACGCATTTTCATAATTTTTCTCATATTTAAATGGAGTACCGGATTCTCCAATCTTTAATTTCAGGACATGTTATATTAGTGCCACGTTTTAGTTTATTTTGAGTTTATTTATTGCAGTGTCAGGTAGACACTATTGATAGACAGGCAGTCAGTATATGTCTGTATTTTTTCTTATTACAATAAACGGCTGGCGCTCTTTAGCGAATCAGCCAATTTTTATCTTAGCTGACATCGTTTTCATTTTGTCATCGCCGAAAATAGTACTGCTAGGTAAGATACAGGCGCTCACTATAGACAGTCCTTATCACCCCTCGAGATTGGAGTTTCTCGATTTGCTCAAATGTAAATGAGAGTAGAAATTGTACCTACGCTGGTAGTACTATTTTCTTTTATAGATCTACCCTGTGTGTTCCTGGAATTCCCAATTTTTACTTAGCAGACAATGGTAAGTTTGTGAGCTGGGTAGTTACGTGTCTGCAATCCTCTACAGTGCAGCGGATATAGGTACTGATTGGTGAATTCGGGCGCAGTACCATGTTTCGACTTCCGGAAAATTTCGACATATCTTCACGTTTCACATCCCCTAGACCCCAAACCACAGTCAGTTAAAAAGTTTATATATAATTTATGTATATATGTATCTATATATATATATATATATATCACTTTCTTGTGGACACGATAACTACCGCAATTTTGCACTAATCAATTTGAATTTTCTACATAATATGTATCCCTATAAAATCTCGATCGAGTTCGTTAATGGGCACAATCGCTCAACGGGGGTGAAAATGGGGGTCTTTTTTTTCGAAAAAGTGAAATATCGCTATAACTCTCTTAATATTTGAAATATCGAATCCATTCAAAGTTCATACTATGTGCCGAATAAGGCCCAAAACATTTATGTTTGAAGAGTTTTTTGATTGCACCAACCATTGACCAAAGGGGTGGGAAAAAGTGTTTTTTTCGGGAAACATTAATCATATCTCTCTCAATAGGCACAATATCAAAACCGTACAAAATGGACAATATTCCCCTAATAATTACCTAAAACTTTTGTCTGAAATAATTTTTGATATGACCCACCATTACGCCAAGGGATGAGAAAAATGATATCGGAATTATAAGAAAATGCCAAGAGCTATCAGAGGTTGCCATGACAACACTACTAAATTGATGAGGGATGAGCCATCAGACGTTGCCATGTAAACGCACTTACACGCGATCACATTCAGTTTTCCATCTAAGTGAGAAGCGTGCTCGGTGACGTAACTGGTATTATGCTGAAGTTCGCGGGTTCAAAGCCGGCCGACGTCGTCGGATTTTCTAAGAGCGCTAAAAATCCCTCAGTATGCTTTCCTTTGGAAGGGAAGATCCAACGTTCGTTGCGAGTTGCTGGTTGCGGTGGCATCTCGTAGCCAAGTTCAGAGCCAGGTGTCGTTGACGGTAGTATCTGGTAGCAACATTAGGAACTACTGCTTGAAATTGACCGTCTGCAGTCCTTACCTGAATTACAGACTGATACAGCCATCACAATTCACACTGTTTATCAGACAGATTCTACACTCACCCAAAGTACACGGGGTTTTGACCGCGTTATCGCAGTCCCTAAACTGAGGAACCAACCAAAATCTCTGCGGGAGATATAATTTTGCGTGAAGAAGTAACAGACCGTTACATAGTTACACATCAGTGTCGAAACCTTGCATAAGGACAGTGTGACCACAAGTATAAAAATGTACCCCAAATTACAAGAAGGTTACCGTCCCCATAAGACAATAAAATGTTTAAAATATGCATAAAATTACGAAAAACAAAGTTAATTAAGCTCCAATTATAAAATACTTTCTCGCAATAAATGATGTCTGATCCTTCTACGAAAACGTGCATATTCTGCCTAATTCCGCCTATCCCCAAGTTTGCCCGATGAAATCTACCTCCGCCTTCCGGCGTGCAGAGAGGACTTTATTTTTTCTTGACATGATGCTTCTGGCTGAAGTTGATTATGATTACGGCGATGTAATTTATCATAGAAGGAGGCTCCTGGATGTTAGGATATAGGTACTTGTGTTAGGGAAGGTCAGGGGAAGGGGGCTAATATGGCCCCCGGTGCGTTTAGGAATCTGCCATTCGGCCCGCCCGCAAATTAAGTTGACACCCCTGGTCTAGAGTCTAGATAAACATTAGTTTGCATTATTTTTCTGATTTAGCCATACACATACTCAGACATGACACTCTCCTCCAGGTCATTTTTGAAGGAAAAATTTTGGGGAAGAAACCAAGGGGACGACCAAGACAATCGTAGGCTATCTCAAGAACATTGTCAAGGAAATGGAATGTGAATCGTATGTCAATATGAAGAGAACTGCTGAAGACCGCAAGGAATGGCTGCAACGACATGGCTTTTAGCCTTTATAAGCTGCTGATGATGAGCCATACCAGGAATGAAGACTTTTGGGACATGTGTAATATCTTTGTAGGTCATGTGGTATGGTCTTTGGTATCTTCTGGGGCATTCTGGGATCAACAATAAAGAATAAAATAATAAAATTAAGTACAGTTAACTAGAAAGTCGCCTCCGTAGCGTAGCGGTCAGCATGGTTAGCTGCCACCCCGGATGTCCTGGGTTCGATTCCCGGCTCTGCCACGACATTTGAAAAGTGGTACGAGGACTGGAACGGGGTCTACTCAGCCTCGGGTGGCCCAAATGAGTAGAGGGGGTTCGATTCCCCCTCAGCCATCCTCGAAGTGGTTTTCCGTGGTTTCCCACTTCGTCTTCGGGCAAATGCCTGGATGGTACCTTCTTCAGGGCCTCGGCCGCCTCCTTCCCTCTTCCTTGCCTATCCATCCTCACCATCCCTTACCTTCCCTCATGAGGCCCCTGTTCGCTTTGCAGGTGAGGCCGCCTGGGCGAGGTGCCAATCCCACCTCACCAGTTGTATCCCCTCCGATTCGATGATCCCAGCTCTAGGACACTGCCCGTAGAGGCGGTAGTGGTGAGTTTCCTCGCTGAGTCCGTGGGTTCCACCAACCTGGAGGGTAAACGACAAAAAAAGAACCAAGCAGTTAACTAGAGGAGAGAAGAAAACAGGTTAACATTTCTTGATTATCTCAACAATTTTCTAATTGTACGACATTGTGCCAAATTTAAAAAATTATTGAAATTCCGTAATTATTTCATTGATTTGATAATGGACCGTATGCTAAATAAATAATCTTGAGTAACAATCTTAAAGTTATTGGTCTTTTTAGCTGTGGAACAGCTAGGCCATCTGCCTCTTAGTAACGATGAAAACCTTAATTTCTAGACAGGGCAAGCAGAATCATTAATACCATAGTATTATCATTTTGGTATCACTTTTATGTTTATTGTCTGAAATGACTACACGTTTGGATATTGAGTTGGTAATTGTTGATCATTATTTATTACTATGTAGGTTATGTACCCAAAGCTATCTAGTCCATCCCACGGAAAAGCCATTTAATATGGTGGGAGAGTTTTTTAATTGGAGAAGACCAGTATAATATTTGAAAGAGGCTACTTATGCCTTCACGGAATTACTTGTTGAAGATTCTAAAGCTTCACCTCCAAAGGTCACGGGCTCTAACCCGACCGAAGTCGTCGGATTTTTAAGAGCGTTAAAATCCCTCAGTATGCCTTCCTTTGGAGGAGAAGTAAAGCCGGCGGTCCCATGTCATAGATTTATGGCATGTATAAGAACCTTCCACTAATTACACTTGTGTGAAGCTAAATTATCGGTTAAATTTGACTAACGCTCTTAGGTTCCAACGTTCGTCACCATGATCCGACTTTGGTAGCATCTAGTAACCAAGCTCAGAACTAGTTGTCGTTGACGGTGGCGTTTGGTAGCAAAAGTAGGAACTACTTGAAAATTGAATGTTACCCATTATTTCAAGCCTCTTCCTCATTCCACTGCTGACCAAGGAAAGAAGCGGAACCCTTGATAATGCCGGACGCAGTTTCCGGTGAAACGTCGGGAGATATCCTGTCTGGACCACGGCCTACAAGCCCGAAAAACTTGTTTTTAATTCTGCAATCCTTACTTGAATTAAAAACAGATAACACACACTAATACAGTCATCACAATTAACACCGGTTATCAGACAGATTCTACACACACCCAAAGTACACGGGGCTACATGACCGCGTTGCCGCAGCCCCTAAACTGAGGAACCAACCAACCAACCAAAGCTTCACCTCTCAGTATCGCGCTCACTTGCGAGATGTGGTTCAGTTGATTCACCTGAGATTGTCGGAGAACATACACAACAATACGCTAGGTTCCGCCAGGTGACCCAGGAGGCCAAGGAGTGCTTCTATTGTAATGTGGTGGGGATAGCAGGGGGCCATGAAGATCAACTCATAGGTATCCTCAGTCGGTGTGGTGCATCATGCTGCATGCAACCACCTGCGGAATATGAGGTAAGTGCCGTCACTCATTATTATTATTATTATTACTGTTGTTATTATTATTATTATTATTATTATTAGTACGGTATTATTATTGTCATCATCAGACTATTATTCTAAGAAAATAAGATCAAAATTACAAGGAACAGCTAGAAACTTATAGTATGATATGTAAATAGTTGACGAATAAAATCTCAAAAATAATACTTTTAATTCCAATTAAGGGGGGAATATAAGTAATTTTTCTTGACATTTTCACAACGCTAATATGTGAATTTCTTGTGTTATATAAAAAATATATGCACTATTAGGAATTCTCCTTTGTCTATTTGCTTAGATATAACAGTATATAGCCGGCCCCGTGGTGTTGGGGTGGCGCGTGTTCGATTCCCAGCTCCGTCAGGGATTTTAGAAACTGACGTGAGGGCTGGAACGGGGTGCACTCAGCCTCATGAGGACAATTGAGTAGCTGTCTGACAGAGAGGCCCGGTCACGAAGGCCAAGATTAACGGCCAAGGGGACCCGATGCGCGCACCACGCGTCACCCCAATATCTGTAGGCCAAATGGCTGGGCAGCAGTCACATGCTAGGCCTAGGCCCTTCAGGTGCTGTAGTGCCACGGGTTATTTATATATCAGCATACAGATTTTCCCAAGTTTTTGAGTTCTATGCAAATTTTCTAATGAGTGTTCAATATTATTATTACTTACTTTACTTTTATGGTTGTGGCCACTAGGAACCGCGAGATCTCAACTGTTCTTCTTCTTGTTAGCCCACCACGCCTTCATCCCTTTGGAACGGGATTTCTTCCATTCATCCTCTTGATGAAACTGACGGAGTTTTTGTTTCAATGGGGTTCTGAGCAAGATATCTGATTCAGAAATTTCAAACTTTAACAAGTCCTTATCCACTTCCACCAGCCGAAGAGGCATCACCTTTAAACCTCGGAAGTATGTTAATAGACGGTTGGAGAATCTACTGACTGGCATTCTGGGGAGGTGGGTATAGAATGTTATTCTCCGTTTCCGGATTACACTGGAGATCTTTTCAGTGTGGGAGTATATTTATGAATTACTCCAGAGCTTGTAACCTCCATCTTTGAACTTAGGAACAAGAATTTTCCTAATAATCTTTCTTTCCTTAACATCAAGTCTCTAGATCTGGCCAGCTGCGCGGTTTGTTAGGCATTTCGTTGCATACAGTGCTTCCGGTCTAATCACAGTTTGATAGTGTCGTAACTTTGCATTCCTAGAGATGGACTTTTTATTGTACAGTTGGTGTGTGAGGGGGAAGGCTGCTTCGAATTTATTGACTCGTGTTGAGATGGCGAACTTTTCAGAATTATTTGGTTCGATCCACTCACCAAGATATTTAAACTTTTGAACTTTTAAGATCTGGCCGTGGATGATTTGAAGATGAGCTGGAGCTGCTTTTATATTAGAGATGAATTAGTGTAAGATTTCTTGAGTCCTATTTTGGTCGCACAATCATGTAAGTAATTTTCTTGTAATGGCTATTTCTGGAGAGGAAGCAAACAAAGCGAGGTCATCAGCAAATGCGAGGCAATCGATATTGATGTTATCCTATTTGTCTGCCTATTTGTTGACTATTCCTTCTAACTGTAGCAAAGTCTGACTGTTCTTACCTGGCACGACTACCCATACCTCAGGTATGCAAAATTGAGCATTGGAAAGAGTGGTGATCACCTCGAGGTGTAGCGGCTAGCATTCTTGGCTCAAGGTCCACGCTCTATTCCCGGTTCTGTCAAGAATGTAATTCTGGTCTGAGGGCTGGAACGGGGTACACTCACAATCAGCCTCAAGAATCTTGATCCTTGAGAAGAGTTCGAATCTTACTTCAATCATCCTGGAAGTGTTTTTCTGTGGTTTCTCATTTCGACTCCAGGCAAATGTCGGGATGGTTCCTAAATTAAGGCCACGGTTGCCTTCTTCCTGATCCTAGCCTCAGTTACAAATAGACATAATGCTACAGCCATCGCAATAACACAGTTATCAGACAAAATTCCACTCGCACCCAAGTACACGAGGTGTCCAAGACCTCAAAATGAAAAACAGTAACAATATGAGTGGTGTGCCAAACGTGCAGTATGTACAAACCGCGTGACAGTGGAAGTGGGCATATCAATCTTGACCAAAGTCACGCTCAAGATTGGCCGCGGCGGTCCCATGTCATAGATTTATGGCATGTTAAAGAACCTTCCACTAACTACATTTGTGGAAGCTAAAATGTGTTGGTTAGTTTGATAACGCTCTATTAGTTCCAACGTTCGCCACCAGGTGCTGACTGCGATGGCATTTAGTAGCCACGTCCGCAGCTAGGTGTCGTGGATGTTAGTTATTGTTGTTTTAATGGGTGGAACTACGAGATCATCTGCCCCTAGGTGTCGTGGATGGTAGCATTTGGTGGCAAAAGTAGAAAATACTTGAAAAAAAATCGTCTGCAGTCCTTCTACCTGAATCCCAGATAACACACACTAATACAGTCATCAGAATTTTACACCGGTTAACAGACAAATTCTACACACACCCAAAGTACACGGGGCTACATGACAGCGTTGTCGCAGCCCCTAAGCTAAGGAACCAACCAACGCTCAAAATACAATAGCTCCCAGCAAGAAGCAACTTTTGGGTCTCTGTGTCTGGTATTTATACAAGATTTATTGAACACAATGTGTACATATAAAGAATACAATGGTATGGTCAACTTCAAATTTGATAGTCTCTTGCTTAGGTTGCCAATGATTCAGTCCTTGATTTGCATAAGTATATGATATTGCCCACACATCTGTCCACAAAGATTGCAAGTACACAAGTCCGACGCCAAGTGATATCATCGTAGTCCACAGATTGTATAATGGGATCCATGAGCTGCTGTTCTTGTGAATACATGTCTTAACTAGAAGTTAGACCTCTTCCATTCTTCAGTATTCATGGCTGGGGTTAGGTAGAAGCTCGGGTTTATGTTTGTAGCTTTTTCTTCTCTGTTTTTGATGTGGTCTTCATAAGCCAATGTAACAGGAAGACCGTATCTCTGTTTTATCTCTTTCACAAAATAATCTGTATCCGCCAGCAAATAGATTATCCTTGATCTACAGGATCATTATATATGTGCGCGCGAATAAACACGGCAAGCTAAGCCGACTGTGACTGGCGGAGATCGTGGGTGCGCGTGGTTGGCACGATCCGCTGACTCATATCGTTAGTTCACACGTGTTTTGTCATTCATATGGGCGTGTATCTGCAAAGCTTAGACGTTGGTGTTGCACGTTTAGTGAGTATTGTAATTAATGTGATTGTTGGTCATGCCTAGACACCAATTCGCTTTGCGCGAACATGTGTGTGTATCCATAATTCGTACATTAAAAGCAGAAAATCTTGTTCTGAAACGAGACGAAAATTTCGAATCAAGTTTCCAGGAAGACCTGTGCCTAATACCAGTACAATTAGGAGGTTCTCTAAACGATTCAAGGAAATAGGCTCCGTAAATAATAAAAGAGTTGACAGACATTCTTTCATCAGAAGATGTACCGGGTGAGTTAGCCGTGGTCGTTACGGCATGACTGCTGGCAGTCGCTCACATCCGGGAGGCGAGGAGGTTCGAATCCCCCCGCCGGCAACCTTGAAGATGGTCTTCTGTGGTTTCCCATCTTCCTTCCAGGCAAATGCCGGGGTTGGTCCCTAACTATAGGCCACAGCCGCTACCTTCCAACTCCTCGTTCTTACATCCCAACTTTCCTCCCCAACGGTACTTGTAGCTCACCCTTTGGGTGTCCGTCTCGAAGCAGCTACAAAATTGGCGAGCCGAACATGTTCTCGGACACTCCCGGCACTAAAAGCCATACGCTAAAAAAAACAGAAGATGTCAGGTGTGTGTTACACGAGAGAGAGGACATCTTCAGCATCGCCTATGAGCACTGTGAGTACACATTATTGAACATGCTTGGTAAAAGTGTAAAAGTGCGCGCCTACCCCGGCTGAACCGCGATCTGCGCCAGTCACAGCCGGCTCAGCTAGCCGTGCTACTCGCGCGCACATAGATAATGACCTTGTAGTTGTTTTAGATACTTGGAGAGCTCTCTTGATGAAAGATACTTTCACTGCCTCAAGTCTCCTCAGATGCAGTAGTGAAGTGAACCCATATTGTGCTGATATTGGGGCAAATTTGATATTGAATAGTTTTAATGCAGTCCCACAGAGAGTTTCTGGTATTGGCCCACTCTACGATCAGGTGTTCGTATTGCGATGGCAAGATTCCTTTGTGCCTCAAAACTATGATCTATTAAACAGTCGTCAGCCCTGTTGCTTTGTATGGAGCTGAATGCTGGCCAAATACAAAGAAACATGAACAAGCCTTGCACTCAATGGAGATGAGGATGCTACTATGGTCCTTGGGAATTACACGGCTGGATCATATTAAGAACGAGAATTCGTTGCTCATGCATCTCCAGGATAATGTAATTAAAAGTCCAGTCAGTAATTTTAACCCATCATGGCGAGACGTAAGACGGATATTGCTCGTAGTTCATTGGCATTGAAAAGGAAAGCACTTATCACTTATCATAACTGTTCCCGGGCGAAGCCGGGGCAGGTTGCTAGTTTATTTTGAATGCTTTATTCTAGTTTCGAATTGAATATTTGAAGTGGTCAAATTAATGGAATATTCGAATGACTCCAATCACAACCACACTTCTCTGAAGTCTTAACTCAACACGACTCGACAGTTTGCTGATGGCTGTATCTGGGGTAATAGGCACGCCCGCTAGCTACTGTAGGCTGTAACTGGGGTGATAGGCTTGCAAACTGTCGCCTCAGTAATTGAATGGAGATGTTGGAAGAAATGAAAACGTAAAACCACTTATAGTGGGTGATGTATTGAAGATAGAGATATGCTCTCGCGGACTTTTTTGTAGAACTTTTCATGCTAAACAATTCTTACACTCATAGTATATTGATATTTCGGTTTGCCTAGCGTAAGCTTAAAACGCGGACGGACGCCAGGTTTTTTTCGACTTTTTCACTGAAATCGTTACTGCTTGGCTTCCTTTGATCATAAATAAATTATTTTCTACAGAAACCTTCCTCGAGATATCCTTTACAGAATGGTGAAAACCGCATCAAAATCAATCCAGTGGTTCTCGAGACTACCCGTAATATCCAAGAATCGGGGACTTGGTTTTATACTAAGAGATTCAAAAGAAGCATCACTTGTTATCTCCTTCTTTCTCTCTTTTTTCTTTCTTTCTTTTGTCTTTGTTTCCGTGTTTATTATAAATATTCGAACATTTGAATGATTCGACATATTTGTCGACGAGTCATTCTATTATACATCGACTGAATAGTCGGATTATTTCACTAATGTGATTATTTCGAAATTGGTATAGGTTGGGAATTCGAATAATTCAATGTTTGAATATCTTCAGCGCTTTTTTTTTAGCGTATGGCTTTTAGTGCCGGGAGTGTCCGAGGACATGTTCGGCTCGCCAGTTTTGTAGCTGCTTCGAGACGGACACCCAATGGGTTAGCTACAAGTACCGTTGGGGAGGAAAGTTGGAAGGGAGGGTCGAGGAGTTGGAAGGTAGCGGCTGTGGCCTATAGTTAGGGACAAACCCCGGCATTTGCCTGGAAGGAAGATGGGAAACCACAGAAGACCATCTTCAAGGTTGCCGGCGGGGGGATTCGAACCTCCTCGCCTCCCGGATGTGAGCGACTGCCAACAGTCATGCCGCAACGACCTCGGCTAACTCACCCGGTTCTTCAGCGCTACTTTGTACTCTCATTCAGCATTCTTGCTTTGAGAGTTATAAATGTTACTGTAATATTGAATGCATTAATACGAACAATATTGTACGCAACTTTATCTACGTAAAAGAGAATCTACGAAGGTTACTCAAAAACGAAGTCGCTATATGGAATTTGATAAAACTACGTTATATGAGGACTTAGCAACATGTCACGATATCATGCAACACATATAAGCAACGTGATCCGTCAACAAGTATAGGCCTACGGAGGACGTAATATATTGTTTTACACTTAATTTTTTTCTACCCAAATGAAGTACATTACACATCAAAAACGTCCACCTTCTCAACATATGTCCTTGTAGTTTTATGCACTTTTGCCTTCGATGTGTCAGTCTCTCCAGACCTTCCTCAAAACCATTATTTCTGTGTGCTGCGTACCCAAGCCTTGACAGCTGTGTCCAGTTCTGCAAAAACTGTAAAACGGCGACCATGCAATGGAAGCATAGGGACAGTCCACCGCCAAAGAAATGTCGAACAATGCCATCAGTTGCCAAGCGAATGGCGACAGTGTTCGGGGACACAAGGGACATCATCCTCATTGACTGGCTGGAATTGGGGGCCGCGATTAACAGAGCAGCATATGTGGCAACCCACAAGCGCTTACGTCGTGCCATTCAAACTAAGCGGCAAGGAAAACGAGCTGAAGGTGTGCTTCTGCAACATGACAATGCCCGCCCCCACACTAGCCGAGAGACCACCGCTGCCATTGATCAAATGGGATTCACGGTGCTGTCATATCCACCATACTCTCCCGACATGGCACCAAGTGATTATCACCTGTTCGGGAACACAGCTGTCAAGGAATGGGTACGCAGCACTACGTAATAATGGTTTCAGAAAGGTCTGGAGAGACTGACATATCGATTCTTATTTGGGTAAGTAACGGTAACTTCATTATTATTATGGTAAGTAACGGTAACTTCATCATTATTTGGGTAAGTAACGGTAACTTCATTATTATTTGGGTAAGTAACGGTAACTTCATTATTATTAGGGTAAGTAACAGTAACTTCATTATTATTAGGGTAAGTAACGGTAACTTCATCATTATTTGGGTAAGTAACGGTAACTTCATTATTATTAGGGTAAGTAACAGTAACTTCATTATTATTAGGGTAAGTAACGGTAACTTCATTATTATTAGGGTAAGTAACGGTAACTTCATTATTATTAGGGTAAATAACGATAACTTCATTATTATTTGGGCAAGTAACTGTAACTTCATTATTATTTGGGTAAGTAACGTTAACTTCATTATTATTTGGGTGAGTAACGGTAACTTCATTATTATTTGGGTGAGTAACGGTAACTTCATTATTATTTGGGCAAGTAACGTTAACTTCATTATTATTAGGGTAAGTAACAGTAACTTCATTATTATTTGGGTAAGTAACGGTAACTTCATTATTATTATGGTAAGTAGCGATAACTTCATTATTATTTGGGTAAGTAACGGTAACTTCATTATTATTATGGTAAGTAGCGATAACTTCATTATTATTTGGGTAAGTAACGGTAACTTCATTATTATTTGGGCAAGTAACGGTAAGTGTAACTTAGCTACTTCCTGAGAGTAACCTAACCCTACATTTCATCATCATCAGAATATGTTCTATCTATAAACAAATTAAGAATTGCACATTGCGGCCACGCGTCCACGTGATCCCCCTCAGCTGTGAACGCATACGATGCCCACGGACTGTATGCGTGTTAAAACACGACGGTGACCGAGTACAGTTCATTGTTGTCCTGTTTTTCTGGTTTTATCATATAACTTTCATCCTTTTCAGCATGGGTAAAAGATAGCCTATGATTGCTTTTCACAAAGGGACTAAAAATTACTGGTCACAAGCTGAATAAATTACACAGATCTAAACGATTTTTCATTTCTTGGTTTCGACTCGTATTTTACATGCATATTGTACATCTGAATTCAGAAGAGCCATTACTTTTGTCCTATAACATATCATTTTTAGCCTACTTTCGATTTTTGAAAAAAAAAATAATGAAAGTAGACTTATGAGATCAACACAGGGCGAAAAAAGTGTGTCTGTCTGTGTGTATGTGTGTGTGTGAGTCTATGTTTGTGTGTGTGAGTGTGTGTACTCTGAATGTCTCCCCCCCCCTATCAATTCGAACACGGTGAACGCGAATTGAACGAAATTTGGTACAAAGGTAGCACTAGCAAAGGACACCTCTGTGTCATGTTTCATATCGCCGTCATCTTGACGGAAACGTAATGGCGGCCACTCAAATGTTCAAAGCTTAAATGAAATTACGACTAACCTAAACATCCGATCTCTACCAAAATTTTCAACAACATACCTCTTTGGGGGGAGCATCCTTTGACCAAATTAATAGGTCATCAGCCTAATAGTTTGCGGATGGCGGCCATCTTTGTGTGCAAATCGATTCCCCCTATTAATTCGAACACGGTGAAACCGAATGGAACGAAATTTGGTACACAGGTAGTACTAGCAAAGGGCACCTCAGTGTCATGTTTTATATCGCCGCCATCTTGACGGAAACGTAATGGCGGCCACACAAATGTTCAAAGCTTAAATCAAATTACGACTAACATAATCATCCGATCTCTACCAAATATTGCAACAACATACCTTTATGGAGGGAGCATCCTTTGACCAATCTAATAGGTCATTAGCCTAATATTTTGCGGATGGCGGCCAACTTTGTGTGAAAATCGATTCCCCCTATCAATTCGAACACGGTGAAACCGAATGGAACGAAATTTGGTGCAGAGGTAGCACTAGCAAAGGGCACCTCAGTGTCGTGTTTTATATCACCGCCATCTTGACGGAAACGAAATCGCGGCCACCCAAATGTTAAAAGCTAAAATGTAATTACGACCAACCTAATAATCTAGTCTCTACCAAATTTTGCAACAACATATCTTTATATGGGAAGCATATTCTGACCAAATTGGAAGATCATCAGCCCAATAGTTTGCAGATGGTGGCCAAGTATGTGTGCAAATCGATTCCCCCTATCAATTCAAACACAGTGAAACCGAATTGAACGAAATTTGGTACAGAGGTAGCACTAGCAAAGGGCACCTCAGTGTCATGTTTTATATTGCCGCCATCTTGACGGAAACGGAATGACGGCCACCCAAATATTAAAAGCTTAAATCAAATTACGACCATCCTAATAATTTGATCTCTACCAGATTTTGCAACAACATGCCTTTTTGTAGCAAGCATCTTATGACGGACTACAAGGTCATCAGCCCAATAGTTTGCAAATAGCGGCCATGTATGTGTGCAAATCCATTCCCCATATCAATTCAAACACGGTGAAACCGAATTGAATGAAATTTTTTACAGAGGTAGCACTAGCAAAGGGCACCTCATATTCATGTTTAATATCCCTATAGCACGTTGTATTTCAACCAGCTGCTACAACCAACATTCAATTATACTCCTTGAAAAGGACAAAGAGTTATAACAATACCCATGCATTTAGGAGAAAGTAGGCTATATGTTCTTTACTGATCATCTTGTTTATAATTGCAGTAATTTTGATTAACAAAGTATTGCAAGATGTCACAATATCTCTACTGTTGGCTGATAAAACGTGATGATACTACCAGAGTGAACAAGAGAAAAAGCAGTATGAGAAGCTTTGTATCAAAGCGGCAACGGTTCCATTGACTTAATCATACATGTGAACACAAACTGGTATTTTCTTTCATATGTCGTTCTCGCTTGCTGGGCTCTAGGTTGCAGGTTCGTATCCTGGCGCAGTGAGCTGGCATTTGAGGGTGAGCAAATGCGAGAGAGCCGTGTCAGTAGATTTACTGGCACGTTAAAGATCCCTTTCGGGGCAAAATTCCTGCACCCCAGCGTCTCTAACAGCCACAGTAGCTAAGAGGGACGCAAAACCAATAACATTATTCTATTTCATATGTATTTGTTACAATACCGGTATCTCACTAACAGTTATATATTCACCAAATTATTTTAATGACATGCCACCTATCATATACATAGTAACGCTACAACGGCTATTTTACTAACCTTCTCCGTATCTCCTTGGACATTTCACGTGACTTTCAGTTACCGATATAATGCAATATACCTTAACTTTTATCTCAATAAAATTTATATATTTAACCAAGATATAGTCAATTAAAGAGACGCACATACACTATACATACTTATTATGTTTATTTCACATTGAATACAACATTTCATGCAGATTGAATATAATATACATGAGCAATTATTTTTCACAGCAACGCCACTACGGAACTTGATTAAACTTTACTCTCATGTTTTCTTTGATACTATAAAATTGCACTTCAGTCACCTATGGAGTGTTATGTACCAAACATTAAATCTCGCTGACTTTTATTTTATTTTCTCAGATAGCCTCATTGATCAAAACAGTGAACATACTAAGCTATAGAAGATAAGAATACATAATAATATATAAATGCAGTTAACACTTATTCGATCATCTAAACATGTGCATCATTTTCCCCACTATTACTTCACAGACATTTGCGCACAAGAAGCTTTTATCTAGCATTGTCGCACCTATTTCTTCGTTCTCTTGCATCAAGGTACGTTACAATTAAGTATAAATGTAGATCTTTACCACATTCATATATCTATCAATTTTATTATTTTAATTACATACAATTTTTCTCTGACATATTTATTTTCTTAGCAGGGCACTTTATGTCAAGGCGATTACTTATTGGGCACATATTCAACATTTTAACTCCATCATGAGTGAAGATCTCCTTATTCGTCTCACGTTCATGTCGGCACACTTAGTATTTGGCACCTATTGAGAATGTTAACTTCATGTTGAAGATAGAAGAGTTACTTATTCATTTAAGCATTTAACCATGTGCTTATTCAATTTCACTGATCTTTATTAATTATTGGTTGCAGAACTTTACTTTTAAATTATTTTAAGTGTAAGTTATTATTTTGATAAGAATAATTATATAATTTAATATTTGTTTACATTCACCAATAATATTTTCTCGTTTTTAACTACATTTTGAAGAAAGATGACAAGTATTTTATTTTCATTTTCAAAATTGATTTGTAAGGATATCCATTTTAATAGTGATTCATTTTATTCAATTTTAACATTAATAGTTCTTTTATTATTAGATTTAAGTAATATCTTAATAGTTTAACTTAATTCTTAATTAATTTCTTGTTTAGCTGAAGATGACCTCATTGAAGGCCGAAACATGTCCTAATTATATAGAATTATATATAAATTGAGTATTGATTTGGCGTATTACTTGAATAGTTGATTATACCGGCATGTCTTAATTTAATGTGTTTATTATTTTCATGTACTAAACTATGCCTACTATAAAGAAATAATACAATGCAGATTATTTAAAAACGTGATTTGATACAGGATCATAGAAGACATTTCCGTCATTCATACACTTTCAATAAACAAAATCAGCTATTGAATCCAAAAAAGGTCATCAAAAATTATATTTTGTACACCTGTGTTATTAATACAGTTGTGCAAGCTCGTGGTGTTCCTACTCTTCGTCGCAGTTTCCAAGCGAGTGCTGGCTGTGAACCAGATAGCTTTTTAATATTCCCTTAAGCTGCCTCTCATAATAGCCCAGATGTAGGTCTCACAGCCGCGTGCTGTACACATTATAATAAGTTATACGATATCTGAAGCGTGGCCCAGACAACATGGCTGTTTTTATTGTTTAATTCTAAAACAAAGGAAGTTTGTATTTTTACGTGACCGTGAATCTTGTGATTATGAGCCACGGGACCTCATTTTTACGTGGAATCCGAACCACAGGACATAATATTTCACTTCGAAAATCTCATATGCATTGACCGGCGTTGGTGAGAGTTCAACAGCTTGACCGCTGCGCCACCACACCCACCATTTGTTAATCCTTTGGAGGGGCTTGGGAAATCTTGGGATTCAGCCCCGTGAACTTGGGCCTGTGTTCAATATGTCTGATAACATATGTTTCTATGTTGACTGCAGTAGTCTGTGTAGCTGTAATAGGGTAGGTGCCCCTGAACTTGAAGTAAGGTAATATCCCGGTATTTGCCTGGAGAAAGCGCGAGGAATCCTCGGAGAAAACCCCATTCCAGATAGCCGCGGTCAATATTAGGACTTGAACCTCCGATCTCCGGAATTTCTGGAGATCTCCATCACTGATTCAGTAAAGTTTATTTTATTTTGCGTCAATACCGGCCAATATGAGCGATAGGACGATCTCCATCACTGTCGTGGAGACCGATTTAACGCGCATGACTACGCCACTGGGGTAAAAGAAAATACAGCCATTGTAGCGGCTAACATGCTTGACTATCACCCCGAGAGTCCGGGTTCGATTTACGGTTCTGCCCTCTGGTCTGAGGGCTGGAACAGGGCCCACTCAGGCAAAATTGAGAAGAGGTTGGTTGATTCCTTACTTTATGGGCTGCGACAACGCGGTCATGTAGCCCCCTGTACTTTGGGTGTGTGTAAAATTTGTCAGATAACCGCTGTTAAATGTGATGGCCATATTAGTATGTGTTGTCTGTGATTCAGGTAGAAGGACTGCAGACGATTAATTTTTGCAAGTAGTTCCTACTTTTTCTACCAAATGCTACCGTCCACGACTCCTAACTGCGGACGTGGCTACTAAATGTCATCGCAGCCTGCACATGGTGGCGAACGTTGAAACTAATATAGCGTTATCAAACTAACCTACAAATTTTAGCTTCCACAAGTGTGGTTAGTAGAAGGTTCTTTTTCATGCCATAAATCTATGGCATGGGGCCACCGGCTTTACTTCCCCTCCGACGACTTCGGCCGGGTTTGAACCCGCGTTCTTGGACACAGAGTCTCAGCATGCTACCAACTACGCCACCGGAGCCTCCAAACTGAGAAAATTTAGGAGAGGTAGAAGTGGCTTTCTGAGGTTTCCCACTTCTACTCCAGGTGAATGCCGGTATGGCTCCTAACACGACGACGGTCACCTATTCCTCACCTTAATTAAAAATACACACTCACTTATACAGCCATCACAATAACGCAGTTTATCAGACAACATTTCACACTCACATGGGACTGAATGACCGCGATGTCCAAACCCCTCAAACGAAACAATGACAAAGAAGTGGGAAATCACGGTAAACCACTTCGAGGATCACTGAGGTTGGAATCGAACCCTCTTCTTCTCAGTTGAGAAGGGCCAATTAAGGCGGGAAAGTGAAATACTCCCTAGGCCTCGGATACCCTAATACCGTCGGGGTCGGAAAAGAACAAGAGTTGACCAAGGGAGGTCGAGAGGAAAGATAACAGAGAGGAGCCCGGCACAAGCAATATCAGACTCATCTGAGGTCCCGTGGTTGCCAACCCACGTCCGACAAGTTGTGAACCCCTGGAAGGGTGTTAGTGAATGAAGAAAGTTCAGTGATTACCAGTAGCGAATAAGCCAGCATGGTGTGGGATCTGCCCGAGCACGAAACACGCCTTCCTGTGTTATGATGTGATAGAAGCCATGGATGGTCCCCTCCAGACGGTGGCACTTTCTCCGCGATTCCCATGAAATATTGGCGGAGGTGGCGGTTACGCCCACCCGTAGTGCGTGTCTGCTGGGCTTTATAGGTCGCGAGGCCCTCATCCCCGTACCACCATCAGCGCGACCGGGAGAAGAGTTCCTAACACTATGACAGTCGAGCTCCACCTTGTAATTAACGACAATCGGAGAAACTGCAAGCCAGCTATAAATGTGCTTTGGTCTGCCCGACTAATACTATTGTACAGTGCGTCGCCTCGCACCATGGACAGGTGAGTGCCTTACATGTGGATATGGGTTTATGTATCGCTATCAAAGGCTCTCATTCATTCATGTTGTTTTAGTCTTTAGTCGTTTGATGCAGCTCTCCATGGCTCCCTGTTATGAGCTAAACGTTTCATATCTACAGTACGTAGCTACAACATCCTACATCCGAGGCAATCTGTTTAACATATTCTAACCTTGGTCTACAGTTCTTGTCCTCAAACCTTCCTTCCATAACTGAAGGCGGCTACGCATGTTACGATACATATAACTAAGGTTCGGATGTAAAGGAAAAGTCATATTTTTTTCCTGAGTTCATTTTACCCTAAGTCTGAAAAATAAGTTTGAATGACGGGTCCTTGACCACGTTTAAAGCAATTTGATGTTGCCTATAAATGCATATTTCGGCCATTTTTGTTGTTTTGATCATATTTGGTCATATTTTAGTGATATAATGTCATATTTGGTTATAATGTCAGCATTTGTGTTTAAATTGAGACGTCGTTAACAAGGTACGTGTTATCTGGTGTCGAGTTTCAAACACAGGATTTCCAAATAGTGTAGTAGATATATTTTTCTTTCTATTCCCGGAACAGACAGATAGCAGGTTTAGAAGACCTGATTCCAGGAAGGCGCTCCTCTACGGACGTCTTTTAGCACATCTTTCTGGACAAGTTAGATTGCGACACTATACGCATGAGGTCACGGATCATGACGATAGTGTACTTCCGCCTTTCAACAGGATGTCACTCCAGTTGATATATTTAGCTAAGAAGTAATTATCCCAAAACTTCATGTCATATTTCATAGTTATTTTAGGTCATACGTTATAGTTTTTAGGTCATATTTTATAGTTTTTAGGTCATATTTGCGTGCATAGTTTGTACTTCTTTAGGTCTTAAACTTCCGAACCCTACTCATAACTGTGCGTTTTAACTGCACCAACCGAACTGCGGAGATTTATCTCACGTGTGGAGGATAAATCGTTGCAGTTATTTCAGTTTGAACAGTTCACCGGAGCAAGTTGACATTTCTAACCTATAAATCTGCGTCTATTGAGTTTGCACAGTTTTATAGTAACGTGTGGACGGTGGCAACGGCCGATTGCTTAGTTCAAGTGAGTCACTCGTTGAGATAGTGCGTGCAACTAGTTATTGCAACTTGTCTCAGGAAGACCAAAGCGGATATCGTGAGTACTTGGAAGCTTTCATTGAATGCTATAAACGGAGTAACTAATGATTAGGGCTCGGATTTTTAAGTGCTAAAAATCGGAAAAATATTTATTTTTTATGTATTAAAAATACCTGAAATATGTGACAAAAAGTAAAAATATTTAATTAAAATGTAGTTTATTAATGTGAATATAAACAATATGCAGTACTCACGAATGCAATTTGTGCTATGTCTCACTGACTGCTGAAGCATTACAATACACAACGAGATACATCTTCAGCTTGTTCATCGCAAATGACCGATGATTATGGCGAAACACTTATTCTAAAGGCGCAAAACTGCGGCTATAAGTTTCTTGCCCTTGAGGTATTGTGTAACTTGAGATCGCTGTTCAGCCTTGATTGCATTCCCACTTGGTTGGCAGAACAGAACAGGAGTAAAATTATCTTTAAATTCTGCAACAGACGATATCTTGTAGTTGTTTTTAATTTAGGCATCGTAGAACTGCCTTACACTGAAATGAACTGCATGTGAGTGACACTGGTTCCCGGTAGCTCGGGGAGGTCTAGCACGTGGTGCCATATGGCTATGGACAAGGAAATCCCTGGCTTCCACAGTGAGTGGCACGGGGTGACAAGTTAAGAATAACACTGTTGCAAGCTGACACACGCTCTGCATGAAGATTAGATAGCTCACAGGTTCTTCCCCGTTGAAGTAACACGGAACAAAAATGCAATAAACTGAATGATCTAGCATGCTGATTTAAAAAATGTAAATATGTCTTTTTATGTGCAAATAAGTGAAAAACAGGAATTTATGTATTTATAGAAAAAAATGCTTAAAATATGTATTTACATAGAAAAAGATTTATTTACCTAAAAATCCTAGCCCTACTAATGATAGAAGGTGTAGCTCCATTCTTAAATAATTGTGCCAATCTTTCGGCACGAAGCGTATCTCATTTAATACATTTTCGTGTGAATATTGCTTTCTCTGTAGAAGCCAATCTTTAGACCACACACATAGGCCCAACACCGCTAATACGTCGTCGTTGTCCGTCGATGACATGTTGCCATGAGGACTGTTGATCGACGCAGTTATCTGTACCGTGTGAATGCTATAGGGCTTTCAGTTCTACTGCGCAGTTCATCGTTGCAGTTAAATCGCTGAGTTATATCGTAACGTGTGTAGCCTGCTGTTCATGGGTGTCTTAGAATGGGTTCTACCAACCTATCTCTTCTCTTCATTAGTAGTCACCAAAAACATCTCTCCTCTCCCACACGTCTTAATACCTCTTCATTTGTAATCCTATCTACCCGTCTGATCTTCATCAATGTTCCGTAACACCTCATTTCAAACGCTTCAATTCTACTGTTGTCTGCTGCCCCAACAGTTCAATTTCACTTCCATAGAGCCTTCCAGACAAAGGCTTTCAAAAATGACTTCCTAATACCTAAATCTATATTCGATGTCAACAGATTCCTTTTCTGTAGAAATGCTTTCCTTGCCTGTGCCAACCTACTCTTTGCTTCGTCCATCACTAGTTATTAAGCTTCCTAAGTAGCAGAAGTCTGCTACTCCCTTTAGCTTTTCACCTGCCAATTTGACGTCCATAGGAATTTCTGATTTATTTCGGCTGCATTCCAATATTTTTGTTTTACATTTACTAAATTTTCATCACATTCATTCATATTGAAGTTTTAAAAGCCATTTTTCAGTGTATCATAGGCTGCTTTTCAGTCGGTCAACACGATTGTGTCTAATTATATCAGGCAGGGAGTACAAATATTTAAACACCCTAACCCTTTCATGTGAAACGCTATGGGTAGTAGGGGACTTCTGTTACGCAGGAAGCAAAATAACCAGTGATGGACGAAGCAAAGAGGACACAAAAAGTAGGTTGGACCCGTATGATTACATACAGTGCGTATTTTATAATGCGAAATAAATACGAACTAAACAGCACGTTTTATTTCAAGCTACTACAAAAAAGAGGTAAGTTCATTGGCTTAGGATTTCTTTACCCGTCCCTTGGCCATAAAGTATATTACCTACTAGTAATGCAGTATAAAGAATATTGTTTGGTTTACGTGTCAGAATATATGTTGGCTGTAGTAGGCTCTACCGCGGATCTAGAACAACGAATGGAAATCGCTGTGGTAGCGTGTTGAAACATGTTGTGCTAAATGTATCTATATATTTAAAACACTAAGGTGATTGAGAGACTGGCTGAACGGATTGACTTCGTAGAGCACTCTTACGAAAGCTCTTGGCCTGTAGATTTGCAGAGCGTCTTTAAAATATACAAATATGTTACAGTATATATATATTTAAAAGTCGATTTACCCTCTAAGTTGGTGGTTCCCACGGACTCAGTGAGGGAACTCACCACTACCGCCTCTACGGGCAGTGTACTGAAGCTTGGGACATCTGGTCAGGGTGGATACAACTGGGGAGGTGTGATCAGCACTTCGCCCAGGCGGCCTCACCTGCAAAGCGAACAGGGGCCTCATGAGGGATGGGAAGGGAAGATTGGGACGGAAAGGCTAGGAAGAGGGAAGGAGGCGGCCGTGGCCTTACAGTAGGTACCATCCCGGCATTTGTCCGAATACGAAGTGGGAAATCACAGAAAACCACTTCGAGGATGGCTGAGGTGGGAATCTAACCCCCTCTACTCATTTGGACCACCCGAGGCTGAGTACACCCCGTTCCAGTCCTCATACCACTTTTCAAATTTCATGGCAGAGCCGGGAATCGAACCCAGGACCTCCGCGATATTTTTAAATTAATAAAGAAAATGCAGAATTCTTGCCACTCACCTATGCGCACAATCGCCTTGGCTCATGACAGACAAGGCGGTTAGAAGTCCACCGCGTTTTAATGTGATAGTTATTTATGAGAATTATAAAGGAGGGGAACATTGTTCATGATGTTTCCACTATATAAACTGGAATAGAATTATAAAATTTTGGAAATATTGAATAACTTAAACTGGCAGTTGAGTGTGTATGCTGTTTAGGTAGCATAATATTGCGCTTTCTTTCCATATTCTGGTTGGCTCAGGGCCTAACGTTCCATACTACAGATATTACCATGAATCGTTGAAGGTGCTCGAATCCCACCTCGGATATGTTATTTTTTCCATATTCTTCTTTCTTGCTATTGGTATTCCATTGTCAAAACATATTTTACTTTTATCATTCCCGCAAAGTAACGAATTCTCCGCGATTTTACGTTGCCATATACTTTTAAATTATTAAAGAAAACTGTAGTATTCCAGTCACTCACACGAGCGCACAATCACTTTCGCCATGAGAGACAATTGGTGAACATAACTTATTTCAGGGGCTTTGACATCGTGGTCACTCAGCCCAGCGTACTTTGGTGTGCGTGTAATATTCTCTCTTATAACCTGTGTTATTGTGTTGGTTGTATTAATGTGTGTATTTGTAACTAAATTGGGGATTGGGAAGGAGAAGGCCGAGGCCTTAATACGGAACCATCCCAGTATTTGCCTGAAGTGGAAGTGGGAAAACAAAGAAAAACACAGCCAAGATGGTTGAGGTTGGAATCTATCCTACCTCCCTCAATTTTATCCCTCGAGGCTGAGTGCACCCCGTTCCAGCCCTCAGGCCAGAATTAAATTTCTTGGCAGAGCAGGGAATTGAATCCGGATCTCCGGGGCGATAGCCAAGATTGTAGACTTAAGGGTGGGCTTCTCCGTATTAATACGTTTTTTTGACATGCACGGGACATATAATTCTAAAACTTCCTCCATTACGGTGGCTGACGAAGTGAGTCTATGCTCATCCAGTAGTTGGCGATGTGATTCTTTGCTCCCCTGCATAATTTGCTGTCATGGAGACCCAAAGGAGTACCTATAACAGGTGATGAAAATCGCTTATTTAGAGTAGTTTCGTACCGTTTATATCAAAATGAAGAACATCACTCTGAACTGCATTTGCAAACTATTGCAAAAATTATTGCTGGCAAGGATAATTATAAGGATTTTATTATTGGCGATCAGTCTCATCGCATTCTCCTCAGCAACCTACTCCAGTATGAAAGTCTCTGGAGGGTGAATACACTGGTTATGTTGTACTTCATTGTATAAGCCAATTGTTTATTGATTATTTGTTTAGAGTAGGCTACATAACAAAGAGTCTAACCACGCTGTTGTTTTTGCAACGGAAGTATTATTTGCCATTTAATATTTAGCGGCTCCGTTGATGCAGGGCACTATAGTGTTATCAAATACGACGTTAATTTTGGGAGAAATACTACTATAAAAACCCCGTTCGACGAAAAGGAACATTGGCCGGTCGTATGTAAACTAAAAATAGACGCAAAAGGGTGAGAAATCGGACATGATTCGAGGCCACTTTTAAAATCCAATAGGCCTATAAATATGCCATTTAAGGATCAATTCCAGATATTATGCCGTACAGTGTAGGCTCCTTGGCGAACAATAATGTAAACATTGTTCTGCTTTGTATTTATCTTGCGAGAAGTCAACGCTTGGTTACTTTGGCCTTTGCTGGTGTAATGGTAAAATTGATCTGCCGGAATTAAAAATACCTCACAGGATTAAACAATTTTTCACTAGAGATGATATCTCAAGGAATTTCAGAGAGAATATTCGACTGTACCACAATGCTATGTCCTTTGTTTCTTGTGGTGTCAATGATACCGTGCCACATGAATACGGTCTATATTGTTTTAAAATGTCTGGAATATCACATCATCGCATTTCTTCCTTATATTACAAAAATATAAGCAACGGTTCTTACGACCACTTGTATATATTAGACTCCTCTGAAGCTAATCAAGTCAGGTCTGTAAATCAGGTGAATTCTTGCATCAGAGAGGGCACACTTCCTATTTGCAAGAGCATAAGCCCTACATTCAACATTCAAAATACCTCTCAATTTAAAATGAGAGTTCAGTGTCTAGATACATTGCAATTCAGCTGACGATATTCGATTAGCATGGCTCATAATATGAGATGAAGCCTCAATGGCAAATGTTCATTCATTAATATGTGTGAATCGACTTCTAAAATATATTATACGTAACGATATTATTCTTTCTTGTGGGAAATTTATTGCTTTGGAGGAGACTTCAGGTAGGTTTCGCCTGTTGTGCCGCACTATTCTCGCCAAACGGTTATTTACAGTTGTAGTAAATACTCTTCTCTCTGGCCCTTCGCTAAAATACGCCGCTTACATAAAATCACTCGATAGAAACAAGATGAAATGGAATTTTATGATGTTTTTCTACAAGTTAACGACCACTACCCTTCTGTGGGTGGTTAGGAAGCAAATGTTATTGAATTACCAGCCCGACTCCCAACTCATGATGATATCGTGACTGAGATTTACGACAAAACATTCACTTATGCCAAGGATATAATAAATGTATCGAAAGATTGCATCCTTACACCAAAATATGAACACTGTAATGAAATTAATAAAACCAGCTACTTCATTTTCCTACAGGATTCTTGAATTCCTTGGAATTAACCCTACGCTGGTCGAGGGTCACAACTGGACGCCGTTGGTCGACGGGTGAGCGGAGCGCTCACCTGCATCTTTTACACTTATTATGTGTGATAGTTTAGTTATTTGTATAATTTAAAACATTGAAACCACTTTTGTTGATATAATCTCTATTTTGCAAAGAAAAATGTTTCACAAGAGAGCTGTATTGTTTAAAAACACGTATCAAGACTTCATAAAAATTACTACAATTTTAAGATATAACGAAAGTTCTTATCTTAAAAAGAAACATTGTTAGTAAATTAGTTATTTCTAAGAGCAGCTACCTGAAGACAAAAGTATCTGTATAAAAAAAGTAATTGGCTAAGTTTCACAAACATATTACCTAAGGTCTGATCCATAATCTAGTCTGAGTCCGATCCAGTTTCAACATTGTTTGTTCCGCATTGTGTGCAGTGTGTTATTGTGTGTTCCCCACAAATCGCTGCTACACATGTTGCACATCTAGCTATCGTCAGTCTCTTTTTCTTCTTAGGGCAGAAGCCACACTTTACCCGTTCATTGCTTCGTACTGGCTGTGGCCTGGGTCTTCCGACATCTATCCCAAGGCATTTTCTTATTTGCAAGCGTGGATCATTTTGCAGGCCATTACCTGAAGCTCTCAGACCCATTTGTGTCTTTAGTTATCTCCTCAATAACTACATCGGGAAAGAAAAGACTCCATGATTCTAATATTGTTGTTGCATTCCGAGCTTCACCTTTTACTCCCGGAAGATGCAAAACAATATTTCTTGCTAACCTGCGTCTACGTTGAGAGGGCGCATGCTTATTCCACAACGTAACTTTGTATTTGCCAATGTGGGTTGTGCCAGTAGAGAAAGTAACACCTGCCTCTTCTTCTTCTTCTTCTTCTCCTTCTTCAACTGAATGTTCACTGGCAGAGTCATGGTCACTATTATGTATAATATCATCTTCTTGATCAGAAGATAAATAATCATCTGCAACAGTGTCCTCTTCTTCACACTCTTCCTGCAGCCACTGCACAATTCGTTGCTCTTCACTCATAATATGGGATTCAGTAACAAACTACATGCAATTTAAAATATGCTTAAAATCACAAGTAAATGCCTAGAATAAAACTGACTTTTGTAAAAACAATTGTAACACAGGTGGTCGACGGGTGAGCGCCGCGCTCACTCGCGTGCAGTTCTGTGAAATTCGGTGTCGAGGACACGACAGGAGATAACGTAGCTGCTCGGCCGGCCACGTCCCCACACCCCACATTCCAGACGACAGCTATTAATACTTTCAGACCGGAACTGCCAACCGGCGCTGAATTAAAGCAAAATAAAATTAAAAGTGAGCGTCGCGCTCACCCGTCGACCAACGTAGGGTTAAGGGATTTGCCTCCACATATTCTAACTCTAAAATTTCAAGCCATAGTTATGCTCCTTAGAAATCTGAACGTTTCCCAAGGGCTCTTAAATCGAGCTAGATTAATTTTAAGAAATATGGATGAAAATTGCTTGGATTTGGAAATAATTAGTGCAGATAATATTGGGCAGAGAGCTCTAATCCTTCGACTTCATTTAACACCATCTGATAAAAAGAAACATGTAGCCATGTACTGTGGAAAAGAGAAAAAGAAAAGTCAAGTGAACATATATGGGGTACGGTTAGAGAATGTAGAACAGTTTACATATCTAGGTAGCACTATAAATGGAAGTAATGACATCAACATTGAAATTAATAACAGACTAATTAAAGGTACCACATTTTATCATCAAGTCAGGGAACTTTTATGGGATGACAAAGTACACAAGAGAACGAAATTAACACTATATAAACAGTATATCATACCAATTGTAACATATGGACTGGAAACACTGTTAACGAATAAAAGGCAAAATAGTAAGATACAAGCAGTAGAAATGAAATTTTTAAGAACTTCAGTTAAAAAGAAAAGAAGGGATAGAATTCAAAATATTAAAATCAGATAAGAGTTAAATATGGAATCTTTAAATCAGAAGATACAGAAAGCAAGGTTACGTTGGTTCGGACATGTAAAAAGAATGGGTAAGGAAAGATTAGCAAGAAGGGAATTAGAAAGAGAAGTCAAGGGAAAGAGACCAGTTGGAAGACCGAGAAGAAGGTGGTTGGACCAAATTTTGAAGGACATTAGAGAAGTTGGATTGGATGAGGCAGAAGTGAGGGAACAGGAAAAATGGAAGGACAGAAAGGAGTGGAGGAGGCTTGTAAACCACACCCGGCTGATTGGAGTGGGACTTCGATGATGATGATGATGATGATGATAAATCACTTCCATTTTCTTTTAGGAGGCACCAATTTCCAAATCGCTTCGCATACCGTACTTTAACACAATCAATAATCACAAGGGGAAACTCTGGAACGTGTAGGTCTCTATTTGCCTCATCAAGTTTTCAGTCATGGCCAGTTATATGTTGCAAAGTCGATCTTTCTTTGTAATCGTACAAAGAATGCATATAAGAAAATCTTTCAGTACCGTAAATATTTTCCAATGACCGTCATGTTTTGATGGGTTTCAACTAGTATATATTATTTTCCATTGCAAAATACACACAATGTATGTATTATGAGTATAAAACAATAAATATAAAAATATCAGGTAAAAGAATCAACACTGCTTGGATTTGCCGTCCAGTCATACGGGCAACAGTCTGTGACTCTACCCCTTGGTTATATCTGACCGTTGTTTAACAATGTTATCAATAGCCGCAGTACAGTATGATTGCCTGGCATATACTGTCTTGGAATGATCGATTTCTTCAGCGTATTGTTGTTGTTGTTGTTTGAGTCTTTAGTCTTTTGACTGGTTTGATGCAGAACACCATGCCTCCCTGTCCTGAGCTAATCGTTTCATCCCTACATAGCTACCACACCCTACATCCGAGGCCATCTGTAAAACATATTCTAACCTTGGTCTACCACTACAGTTCTTGTCCTCAACCCTTCTTTCCATAACTGAGCTTGCTATTCATGGGTGTCTTGGTATGTGTTCTACCAACCAATCTCTTCTCTTCATTAGCAGTCGCCAGAAACATCTCTCCTCTCCCACTCGTCTTAATACCTCTTCGTTTGTAACCCAATCTACGCATCTGATCTTCATCATTCTCCTGTAACACCACATTTCAAACGCTTCAATTCTCCTCTTTTCTGCTGCACCAATAGTCCAAGTCTCACTTCTATGGAGTACCATGCTCCAGACAAAGGCTTTCGAAAATGACTTCCTAATACCTAAATCCATATTCGATTTCAACAGATTCATTTTTTGTAGAAATGCTTTATTTCGGCTGCATTGTAATACTGTATTTTTGTTTTACATTTATTAATTTTCATCATGAATTCTTTCCTCTTGACAGTGTCCATACCATTCAAAAACTCATTAAAATCCTCTGGCGTATCGGCCAAGATGACGATGTCATCAGCATATCTCAGAGTTGAAATTACCTTATTTCTCCTTGAATCTTCACTCCCACTTTAAATTTTTCTCCAATTTCCTTCATTGCTTGTTCAATGTAAAGATTGAAAAGTATGGGTGAAAAGTTGCTGCCTTGCCTTACACCATTATGAATACCAGCTTCTCTCTCATGTCCTTCAGCTCGAATGACTACTGTCTGGTTTCTGTATAGATTGTAGGTCACCATCCTATCCCTGTACTGTTTTCAAAATTTCAAACAAATTAGCCCAATCAACGTTATCAAAAGCCTTTTCTAAGTCTACAAATGCCATGAACGTTCTCTTATCTTTCCTTGTTATACCTTCCAAAATCAGCCTAAGACTTAGTACAGCTTCCCTTGTTCCTACATTTCTCCTGAAACCAAACTAGTCTTCACCCAACTCCGTTTCTATCTGGCTTTCCATTCTAGACAGGATCTTTGAAGCATGAGTAATCAAGCTGATTGTACGGTAATCTCTTCATCTGTCAGCTCCTACTTTCTTAGGTATAGGGATGATAACATTCTTCTTGAAATCAGATGGTACCTCACCTGTCACATAAGTGATATAACCTGATCAGACCTTCATCTCCTATGCAGCGAAGCAACTCAATCGGTATATCATCTATGCCTGGTGCTCTGTTCCTGCGTAAGTCTTCCAATGCTCTGTCGAATTCTGATCTCAATATTAAATCTCCTTTCGGATCCTCATCAACTTCCTCTTCCCTTTCCATTACATGATTCTCAATCCCCTTTCCCTTATACAAACACTCTATGTAAGCTTTCCATCTCTCAGCCTTTTCTTCCCTAGCTGTTAGACGCTTTCCATCTGTGTCCTTAATATTACAGCACTTAGTCTTCTTTTCCCCTAAAGCATTCTTAATCCATCGATAAGCTGTGTCTACTTTTCCTAATTTTAGACAATGTTCTATATCTGCACATTTCTCTTTCAACTATTCTTCTTTCGCTTCCTTGCACTTCTTGTTAACCTCATTTCTCAGACGTCTGTATTCTGCTTTCCCGTTTTCATCTCTTACATTCTTGTGTTTCCGCCTTTCATCCTTTAATTTCAGTATATCCTGAGTGTTCCACGGTTTTCTACCTATTCATTCTTTCCTACCAATGTTTTCTTCTGTGGATTTTGTTATTTCATTCTTCAAAAGTGTCCATTCGTCTGCAGTTGAATTTTGTTTAGGGTTTTTTCATTAGTCTTTCCTTTACACTCTTCTTGAATCTTTCGAACATCCTTTCCTTTCAGTCTGTCTATTGCCCACCTTTTTGGATTTTGACTTTTCTTCAGTTTCTTCAACTTTAATCTGCATTTCATAACAACCAGATTGTGGTCAGAGTTTATGTCAGTAACGGGATATGCTTTACAATCCAAAATCTGGTTTCGAAATCTCTGCTTGACCATGATGAAGTCGATTTGGTAACGCCCTGTATCTCCTGGTCTCATCCATGTGTAAATTCATGTATTGTGGTTGTTGAATAAGGTGTTAACTATGACCAACTCATGCTCGGTGCAGAATTTCATCAGCCTGCTTCCTCGTTCGTTCCTTTCACCTAATCCAAAGTCTCCTACTATCTTCCCTTCTCTTCCTTTTCCCACTACTGCATTCAAATCTCCCATTACTATAACATTTTCATCACCCTTAATATACCTCAGAATTTCATCTATTTCTTCTTAGACCTTTTCAACATCTTCATCATCAGCTTCATTATAAACCATTACATACTAAATTTATATTGTTTCATTCAGTACATTCCATAAAAGAATTTCAAGATACTGAAATATGGATCAGTCAGCAAACAATAGTCACCATTTTGACGAGTGAGCTTGAAGTGCTCGGTGCAGAAAATGGCACGGCACGAAATGGTCGCTCTGCCTGAGCATTCTAGTCACTTATAGGCTACAGTGTAATATATAATTCTTCGACACGTGTGTATGTCACTGAACTCCTCCTAAACGACTGGACCGATTTTGATGAAATTTGGTATGCACTTTAGGGTGGGTCCATGTATGGTTTAGATTCACAATCTGACCAGGTAGGTGGAATGAACACAATTTAAGGACCACAATTTTCACACAATTTTAGAACCACAATATACAGTCAAAAACAGTCGTCATGGAAACCACTAGCCTTGGCCTTCCTGAAGGCTGTTGTCTTTGGACGGTTTGCCTCTGCACGTTAGAGCCCCTGGTCTCAACCTGTGCAACTACCGCCATTACATACACTTCGCCCGTGGCGAAAAGTTGTGTTTTATACCAAAGGTGGCAGTGATGTCGAATTCTACTGTTTGTCTCTACATGTTGGAGCGTTTCAAAGTCACGTATGCGTTCATATACCGTTCATCCCATTGCGTTGAAACTTGGGTGAGATGTTGTGTGTACTCCAGGGAAGGTGTTTGGCTTAGTAAATTATTTTACAATAGATAGCGCACGTCTAGATTCAACAAATGAGCGACGACGCACAGAGCGTTTCAAGAAGGTCCCGTATGCGTTCAAATACCATTCGTCCGATAGCGATGAAACTTGGGTGAGATGTTGTGTACACTCCAGGAAAGGCATCTGGCTCAGTAAATTCATTTTATAATAGGTAGCGCACGAGTAGATTCAACAAATGAGCCACGACGCGGGAAGCGTTTCAACAAAATCCCGTATAAGTTTATATACCATTCATCGATTGAGATGAAACTTTGATGAGTTGTTGTGTACACTTACCTGAAGGTTTCTAACTTAGTAAATCCATTTCACAGGAGGTTGCGCACGAGTAGATTCAACAAATGAGCGACGACGTGCGAAGCGTTTCAACAAGGTCCCGTATGCGTTCAAATACCATTCGTCCGATCGCGAAGAAACTTGGGTGAGATGTTGTGTATACTCCAGGGGGAGGCTTCTGGATTAGTAAATCCATTTTACCATAGGTATCGCACGAGTAGATTCAACAAATGAGCGACGACACGCGAAGCGTTTCAACAAAATCCCGTATAATTTTATAGGCTATACCAATCATCGATTGAGATGAAACTTTGATGAGTTGTTGTGTACACTTACCTGAAGGTTTCTAACTTAGTAAATCAATTTCACAGGAGGTTGCGCACGAGTAGATTCAACAAATGAGCGACGACGTGCGAAGCATTTCAACAAGGTCCCATATGCGTTCAAATACCATTCGTCCGATCGCGATGAAACTTGGGTGAGATGTTGTGTACACTCCAGGGGGAGGCTTCTGGATTAGTAAATCCATTTTACCATAGGTATCGCATGAATAGATTCAACAAATGAGCGACAACCTGCGAACGTTTAAACTAAGTCCCGTATGCGTTCATATACCATTCATCCGATTGCAATGACACTATGGTGAGATATTGTGTACACTTACGTGAGGGTTTCTAACGTAGTAAATCTATTTCACAGGAGGTTGCGCACGAGTACATTCAACAAATGAGCGACGACGCGCGAAGCGTTTCAATAAGGTCCCGTATGCGTTCAAATACCATTCGTCCGATCGCGATGAAATTTGGGTGAGATGTTGTGTACACTCCAGGGGGAGGCTTCTGGATTAGTAAATCCATTTTACCATAGGTAGCACACGAGTAGATTCAACAAATGAGTGACGGCACGCGAATCATTTCAACAAATTACCGTATGCGTCCATATACCATTTATCCGATTGCGATGAAACTTTGGTGAATTGTTGTGTACACTTCAGGGAAGGTTTCTGGCTTAAAACATTTATTTTACAATAGGTACTGCACGAGGAGATTCAACAAATGTGCGATGGCGCGGGAATCGTTTCAACAAAGTCCTGTAGGTGTTCATATACCATTTATCCGATTGCGATGAAACTTTGGTGAATTGTTGAGTACACTCCAGGAAAGGTTTCTGGCTTAGTAAATCCAGTTTTTAATAAGTAGCGCATGAGTAGATTCAACAAACGAGTGATGGCATGCGAATAGTTTAAAGAAAATCCCGTATGCGTTGATATGTCATTCATTCGATTCCGATGAAACATTGATGAGTTGTTGTGTACACGCCAGCGAAGGTGTTCAACTTGGTAAATCCATTTTACAATATTGGTAGCGCATGAGTAGATGTAACAAATGAGTGACGATGCGCGAAGCGTTCCAACAAAATCCCGTATGGGTTCATATACTATTCATCGATTGCGATTAAACTTCGATGAGTTGTTGTGTACACTTACGTGAAGCTTTCTAACTTAGCAAATCCATTTCACAGTTGGTAGAGCACGAGTAGATTCAACAAATGTGTGACTGCGCACGAATCATTTAAACAAAATCCCGTATGCGTTATATGCCATTTATCCGATTGCGATGAAACTTTGGGGAGTTGTTGTGCACGCTCTCACGAATATTTCTAGATTAGTTAATTCATTTTACGATTGTTTAGAGGCAGTTAACAGAAATTTAAAAAATTACTGTGTATCCAAAAGCACTTCAAGAAACAAAGTTACAACACTTTCTTTGATTGGCAGGACAACGTCTGCCGGGTCAGCTAGTTCTAATATAAAATTATAATATCCAACGGGTCACCTCCTTGAGGACAGTTTAATCTACCCTGTTTACGATAAGCGGAAGTGGTGAAGCCGTGCCTTGTTGAATCACAAGTTACAAATTAGCCTACAATACTTGCAAGATTCACACGACCGCTGTATTGTCACTATTTGGCTGATGACCTTGTAGATTCGGCAAAAGACTCTTCCCACATGAAGATATATTTCTCCAAAATTTTGTAGAGATCGGTTGATTTGTTTAGTTTAGTTTAGACTTTGAGCATTTGGGTCGCCACCATTTCGCTTTGGTGAAGATGGCGGCAATATAAAGCATGACACTGAGGTGTCCTTTGCTAGTGCTACCTCTGTACCAAAGTTGGTTCAATTTGGTTTCGTCGTGTTTGATTGATAGGGGGAACGACTTACACATACACGGCCGCCATATTGAAATTATTTAGCTGATGACCTTGTAATTTTGGTGACAGACGCTTCCCAATTATAGGAATACTTTTACAAAATTTGGTAGCGATCGTGTTTTTATTTAAGCTTTGACCATTTTATTTTCACTCATTCATTGACTCATTCATTCACTCATTCCTAGACTCATTCTTAATTCATTTATTAATTCACGCATTCATTCACTACTCACTAATTCATTCACTCATTCATTCATTCATTCATTCATTCACTCACTCATCACTCATTTATTAATTCACTCATTCATTGACTCACTTATTCATTAATTCACTCACTCATTCATTCATTCATTCATGCATGCATTCATTCATTCATTCATTCATTCATTCATTCACTCATTGACTCACTTATTCATTAATTCAAGGGACAGATGACCTCGTAGTTCCGCCCCTTAAAACAACAATAACTAACTAACTTCATTAATTTACTCACTCATTGATTTATTTACTCACTCATCACTTATTCATTAATCCACTCACTCATTCACTACTCACTCATTGACTCGCTTATTCATTAATTCACTCATCACTCATTCATTGATTCGCACATTCATTCACTCATTCTCACATTTACTCACTCATTCACTCAATGACTCATTCATTCACGCTCCTGACCTAGTATGCATTGTAGATGAAAAACAGCACGTAGTTACTAAGAGCTTGTGTTCTTATAACAACGTATATATGACGCTCCGGACCTAGTTTGCATAGATGACCAAACAACACGTAACTAAGAGCTTGTGTTCTTACACCAACGTATAGGTGACGCTACTGATCTAGTATGCATAGATGAACGTAACTAAGAGCTTGCGTTCTTATAGCAACGTATAGATGCCGCTCCTGACCTAGTATGCATAAATGAACAAACAACACGTAACTAAGATCTTGTGTTCTTATAGATGACGCTATTGACTGGTTAGAAAACATAGATCAAGAACACCGGTTGAATTGCTTACCATGGGGTCTGGAAATTGACGACGCTAATACCAGACAGACCTCAGACTAAAAAATATATCCTTATTTGTAAATCAAGCCCCGTATTATTTATTCTGAGTTGACCGAAAAATTCAAGACCTATGTTTCGACGCCAACATGAGTTCACGGCCACAGTAATTAGGGTCACTGTCGGACCCACGGATACGGGCGTGGCTTTCACAACTATTGTCAATTAAGTCTCATTACCAAAGGTAATAAATTATATCACCACTGGAAACAAATGCTGGAACCCTTTCAAAAAATCTGGGTTAATTGTGAGCTTTTGAGAATATTATAGGTCCCTCAAATCTATTTGGTCCTTGAGAACTAATGTTGTTTCATTTGAGTTGCTTGGACATCGTGGTCATTTAGCCCCGTCGCTTCTAGGAAAATACCTCAGCACTTGGTGTCGGCGATGATCGCTAAGCAATGACCACAGAGCGACTATCGTGAAGTGATTATTGCTAGAGTCGCTTCTAGGAAAACACCTCAGCGCTTTGTGTCGGCGATGGTCGCTAAGCAATGATCGCACAGCGAAGTGATTATCGCTGGAGTCGCTTCAAGGAAAACACCTCAGCGCTTTGTGTCGGTGATGGTCGCTAAGCAATGATCGCACAGCGAAGTGATTATCACTGGAGTCGCTTCAAGGAAAACACCTCAGCGCTTTGTGTCGGCGATGGTCGCTAAGCAATGATCGCACAGCGAAGTGATTATCACTGGAGTCGCTTCAAGGAAAATACCTCAGCGCTTTGTGTCGGTGATGGTCGCTAAGCAATGATCGCACAGCGAAGTGATTATCGCTGGAGTCGCTTCAAGGAAAACATCTCAGCTCTTTGTGTCGGCGATTATCGCTAAGCAATGACCACAGAGCGACTATCGTAAAGTGATTATCGCTGGAGTCGCTTCTAGGAAAAAGCCTCAGCGCTTTGTGTCGGTGATGGTCGCTAATGATTATCGCTGGAGTCGCTTCTAGGAAAACATCTCATCGCTTTGTGTCGGTGATGGTCGCTAAGCAATGATCGCACAGCGAAGTGATTATCACTGGAGTCGCTTCTAGGAAAAAGCCTCAGCGCTTTGTGTCGGTGATGGTCGCTAAGCAATGATCGCACAGCGAAGTGATTATCACTGGAGTCGCTTCTAGGAAAACACCTCAGCGCTTTGTGTCGGTGATGGTCGCTAAGCAATGATCGCAGAGCGAGTATCGCTAAGTGACTTTCACTGGAGTCACGTCTAGGAAAGCATCTCAGCGTTTTGTGCCAGCTATGATCGCTAAGCAATTATCGCAGAGTGACTAACGCAAAGTGATCATCGCTGGAGTCGCTTCTAGGAAAACACCTCTGCGCTCTGTGTCGGCGATGGTCGCTAAGCAATTATCGCAGAGTGATTATCGCGGAGTGATTATATTTAGAGTCGCTGCTAGGAAACCACCCCAGCGCTTTGTGTCGGCGATTATCGTTAAGCAATGACCACAGAGCGACCATCGCAAAGTGAATATCACTGGAGTCGCATCTAGGAAACCTCTCAGCGCTTTATGTCGGCGATTTTCGTTCAGCAATGATTGCAGAGTAATTATCTCTATAGAGTAGCTTCTAGGAAAACACCCCCAGCGCTTTGTGTGGGCGATCATCGCTAAGTATTGATCGCAGAGCGACTATCGCAAAGTGATTATCACTGGAGTCGCTTCTAGGAAAGTATCTCAGCGCTTTGTGTCGGCGATTATCGTTAAGCAATGACCACAGAGCGACCATCGCAAAGTGAATATCACTGGAGTCGCATCTAGGAAAACATCTCAGTGCTTTATGTCGGCGATTTTCGTTCAGCAATGATTGCAGAGTAATTATCTCTATAGAGTCGCTTCTAGGAAAACACCCCAGCGCTTTGTGTGGGCGATCATCGCTAAGTATTGATCGCAAAGCGACTATCGCAAAGTGATTATCACTGGAGTCACTTCTAGGAAATTGCCTCAGCGCGTTGTGTCGGCGATGATCTATAAGCAATAATCAAACAACGGATATCACGGAGTGATTATCGCTGGAGTCGCTGTTAGGAAAACCGCCCAGCGCTTTATTTCGGTGATGATCGCTAAGCAATGACCACAGAGTGACTATCGCGGAGTGATTATCACTAGAGTCGTTTCTAGGAAAACACCCTAGCGCTTTGTGTGGGCGATGATCGCTAAGTAATGACCGCAGAGTGACTATCGCGGAGTGATTATCACTAGAGTCGTTTCTAGGAAAACACCCTAGCGCTTTGTGTGGGCGATGATCGCTAAGTAATGACCGCAGAGTGACTATCGCGGAGTGATTATCACTAGAGTCGTTTCTAGGAAACCACCCTAGCGCTTTGTGTGGGCGATGATCGCTAAGTAATGACCGCAGAGTGACTATCGCGGAGTGATTATCGCTAGAGTCGTTTCTAGGAAATCACCCTAGCGCTTTGTGTGGGCGATGATCGCTAAGTAATGACCACAGAGTGACTATCGCGGAGTGATTATCGCTAGAGTCGTTTCTAGGAAATCACCCTAGAGCTTTGTGTGGGCGATGATCGCTAAGTAATGACCACAGAGTGACTATCGCGGAGTAATATTCGCTAGAGTCGTTTCTAGGAAAACACCCCAGCGCTTTGTGTGGGCGATGATCGCTATATAATGACCACAGAGTGACTATCGCGGAGTGATTATCGCTAGAGTCGTTTCTAGGAAATCACCCTAGCGCTTTGTGTGGGCGATGATCGCTAAGTAATGACCACAGAGTGACTATCGCGGAGTAATATTCGCTAGAGTCGTTTCTAGGAAAACTCCCCAGCGCTTTGTGTGGGCGATGATCGCTATATAATGACCACAGAGTGACTATCGCGGAGTAATATTCGCTAGAGTCGTTTCTAGGAAAACACCCCAGCGCTTTGTGTGGGCGATGATCGCTAAGTAATGACCACAGAGTGACTATCGCGGAGTGATTATCGCTAGAGTCGTTTCTAGGAAAACACCCCAGCGCTTTGTGTGGGCGATGATCGCTATATAATGACCACAGAGTGACTATCGCGGAGTAATATTCGCTAGAGTCGTTTCTAGGAAAACACCCCAGCGCTTTGTGTGAGCGATGATCGCTATATAATGACCACAGAGTGACTATCGCGGAGTGATTATCGCTAGAGTCGTTTCTAGGAAATCACCCTAGCGCTTTGTGTGGGCGATGATCGCTATATAATGACCACAGAGTGAATATCGCGGAGTAATATTCGCTAGAGTCGTTTCTAGGAAAACACCCCAGCGCTTTGTGTGGGCGATGATCGCTATATAATGACCACAGAGTGACTATCGCGGAGTGATTATCGCTAGAGTCGTTTCTGGGAAATCACCCTAGCGCTTTGTGTGGGCGATGATCGCTATATAATGACCACAGAGTGAATATCGCGGAGTAATATTCGCTAGAGTCGTTTCTAGGAAGACACCCCAGCGCTTTGTGTGGGCGATGATCGCTATATAATGACCACAGAGTGACTATCGCGGAGTGATTATCGCTAGAGTCGTTTCTAGGAAAACACCCCAGCGCTTTGTGTGGGTGATGATCGCTAAGTAATAACCACAGAGTGACTATCGCGGAGTGATTATCGCTAGAGTCGTTTCTAGGAAAACACCCCAGCGCTTTGTGTGGGTGATGATCGCTAAGTAATGAACGCAGAGCGACTATCGAAAAGTGATTATCGCTGGAGTCGCTTCTCGGAAAACGCACATTTAGTGTAGAATTGGAGTAGGTGTTCCAGGACTTGAAATCATGTTTCATCCCGGTATTTGCCCTGAATGAGTGTGGAAATTCCGGAGACTACCTACTCAGGATGGCTACCGTCAGCACTAGGTTACTAATCTTTATTCTCCGGATTTCCTTGCAGCCGTATTACGTCAGTTAACGGGTACTGCTACGCTGCGAGATTACATGCAAGTATGTACGAACTATGCTGGTCAAAATTGTGTAATAAGGATAATTCCAGTGATATCATCTTTTATTACCTCGAGTGATAACATTTCCTACTGGGCCATTAAGTGCCATTAGTTGTAAAGGACACACCCGTATGAAAATGCTACAGGCCGAGAATTAGTCGTATCTACGGTAGTAGAGATGGAAATGAACCGATTAGGCTACTGATCGTAACAAAGACCCAAGAAATGCAGATCATAACATAGATGTAGCCAAATTACTGTGAATAGCGGCTTCGGGGGCGTAGTCGGTAGCATGCTGAACTGTGTGCCCAAGATAGCGGGTTCAAACCCGGCCGAAGTCGTCGGATTTTTAAGAGCGTTTAAAATCCTTCAGTATGCCTTCCTTCGGAGGGGAAGTAAAGCCGACGGTCCCATGTCATAGATTTAAGGCATGCAAAAGATCCTTCCACAGACTAAACTTGTGTGCAGCTAAATTGTTAGGTTAGATTTCATCGGAACGCTCTATCAAAGATCCAACGTTCACCACTAGGCATCATTGATATCTGGTAGCGAAAGATGAAACTACTTGAAATTGAACAGAACTTGTAGCTAACCCTCTGGTGTCCGCTGGAAGCAGCTACAGACTCAGGCGAGCCGAACATGTCCTCGGACACTCCCGGCACTAAAAGCCATACGATAAATAAATAATATTGTGAAAGAGCGGACGCTGCATAGGACTCAGGTTTCAAATACCAGCTAAGCCTACATAACCATATTCCATTCTAGTGTAGTGAATCATTTGCCTATTCAGAACATTGAGATTATAACCACAGTACAATAGGTTACCAGTTTAAATAGAATCGGTTGATTTAGAACATAAATATCGAAATAGCGTAGACAACATTATTCCTGAAGTTAAAACTCAGCAATTCTTCTAGGTTTGTGCCGTGTCTTGTGTGGGGTTTCACCTAGGACAGCAGGCTGGCTCATCAGCGGGTTCTAGGTGTCCCTGCCCGGACCCCCACAGGGGAAGCGAACTGCGCGCTGCCTCACATTTTTTGAAGTGCACCTGCGCCTCTTTACTGCGAGAACTTAAAGCTCAAGCAGCCATAACCTCCAAAATGAAGGCTTCCAAAAAGATGGTGGCTTTCACGGCCAGTGAATTATAACTCAGTAATTTTTCTAGATTTGTGCCGTTTATTGTCTGGGGTTTCGCCTAGAACGCCAAGCTGGCTCATCAGTGGGCTGTTGGTGTCCTCACCCGGACCCCCACAATAGTAGTGAACTGCGCGCTACCTCCCTTTTTATGAAGTGCACCTACGCCTCTTTACTGCGAGAACCAAAAGTCAAGCAGCCACAAACTCCCAAATGAAGGCTTCCAAAAAGATGGTGGCTTTCACGGCCAGTAATTAAAACTCAGCAATTCGTCTAGGTTTGTGCGGCGTCCTGAAGTTAGTCACAATAATAATATAGATCACAGGTTAACATACTTAAACTAATGATAATAATATAATATCGTATGGCCTCGGGTGCCTGGTGCAAGCTTTGCTATTTGACACCCAGAGGGTAGCTTGCGTGTCGAATTTCGTAGTTCCTTGACTATGAAAGTCAAGGAGGTTAGATGTTAGATATCTAATCTCCTTGAACACAATAGCGCTTTCTAGTAGAGAAATGAGGAACTTTGTGCTGGCGGAAACTCCCGAGATTAATTTTGCCATTATGAACTCGGCCTACTGAATTCAAATGGGTTCTTTGACATGCCAACATCGTATGACATGCGTATCGTATTTTTGCCGCCTTTCAAAAATCACTTACCACGGTCAGGGGCGAACCTGCAATCTTGGGGTTAGTAGACCGACACGCTATCCACTCACCCACCGTGGCAAGCTATACTTAAACTAATAATAACGCAACAAGGCAGCTTCGCTGGCGTAGTTGGTAGCATGCTGAGCTTCTATGCCCACGATGGTGAGTTCAAACCCAGCCGAAGTCGTTGGATTTTTTAAGAGCGTTGAAATTCCAACCCGGCATTTGCCCAAAGACGAAGTGGGAAACCACGGAAAACCACTTCGAGGATGGCTGAGGTGGGAATCGAATCCCCTCTGCTCATTTGGACCACCCGAGGCTGAGTAGACCGCGTTCCAGTCCTCATACCACTATTTAAATTTCGTGGCAGAGCCGGGAATCGAACCGCGGACCTCCGGGGTGGCGGCTAAGCACGCTGACCACTACACAACGGAGGCGACATCAATTAATAATAATAATAATAATAATAATTTTTACTATAATAATGTTATAGGTTTTACGTGTTTTTTTAAAATCTACTGCAGCTTTTTAGAGACGCCTAGGTGCCGCAATTTTGCCACAATGAAGATCTTAAACGTGCCAGCAAATCTAGTGACTTGGCTCCCTCGCATTTAAGCGCCCTTAAATGCCAATTGACTGCGCTGGGACAGGATCCCGCAGCCCTAGCCACAGCCAACCACTGTAGCCTATTTGTTGGGTCTAGATTTAGGGTAACTGAAATAAGGTACCATTCTGTCATTTGTCTGGAGGGAAAGAGGATAATTCAAAGTTTAAAACATACGCCAATCAATACTTACACAAATATATCTACATGTTTCGACCTGACATTGAGTTCATCTTCAGTTCTAGTAAGAAAAAAAACCATTATGAATAAAATAAAATAAAATACCAGAGATCGACTTAAGTGTAATGTTTGTTTTGATATGAACAATTTTTATGTGATAATTGTAATTTAAAGAATGAAATTAAATATTAATAAGTAGTTCTGTGAAGAACTAAAGTATATTTTCATATATCCTACTTATGTTAATTGCCTCTATTAACATACAAAATTTCAGTTTGATTAATGTAATAGATTTGTAGATATTGAGAACCGTCTAAATATTTCGGATTGTCGCCATGTTGGATTGTTATACATATAGGCCATAGAGTTATGTACTATTAGAGGAACATAATTGCGTAGGTTCATTATTCAAAATTTCTCTTCGATCGCATGATTACGACACATGAAATAAAAACGTAATTTTGAAATTCGCACAGCCACCATCTTGAGGTTATGTAAACTATTGAACTAAATTAGATGCAAGTGCATTACAATGTGTAAAAACATTTACTGTAGCAAGTTTCATTGCGTTTGAATGATTAAATCACGAGAAAAGTCTATTTAAATATTTCAATTCCACTTGGCCACCTTGTTCGTTTTGTAGTTAACAGGTTTTTGAAAGTCTTATAGATGAACTTCAAGTAGTGCCCTTTATCTCCGTACAAACGTTCAGGGTGATATCGTTAATAGTTTCAGAGATATTGAATGGTGGTGAAATAGATTAGTGAGACGTAAAAATAATATGTTAAGGGTGCTGTGACCTTACCGAGTTTCATTTAAATCGCTCCAGCCGTTTAGGAGTTATTAGAGGGG
Source organism: Meconema thalassinum (assembly GCA_946902985.2). Taxonomy (NCBI): domain Eukaryota; kingdom Metazoa; phylum Arthropoda; class Insecta; order Orthoptera; family Tettigoniidae; genus Meconema; species Meconema thalassinum. The sequence continues at coordinate 1,006,073,884 of OX336388.2, forward strand.
GACACACACACATCCACACACACATACGCACACACACAGGCACGGACAAAAGATGAACTCATAAGCCTATTTTTTCATATAATGAAAATAGGCTAAGAATGGATATCCTTACAATGTCATTCACATTAATTGTAAATAAAATAAAATATACTCTTGGGCTTCACATTAAATTTGTTTCAAAATACAGATAGAATAACACGAAAAAAATTGTAATAGTAAATGTAAATAAAATATTCGGCTTTGTATTAAAAATTCAAAAATTCATGAAAAAAATCAAACAAAAATTACACTTAAGTACATCTCTAGTATTATATTTTATTCTTATTTTTTTCTTATTTGAGCTGAAGAAGACCTTAATGTCAGGTCGAAACATCTCTACTTAGTATAAAACAAAGTCCCCGGTTCTTGGATGTCACGGGTAATCTCGAGAACCACTGAATGGGTTTTGATGCGGTTTTCAACATTCTGTAAAGGATCTCTCGAGGAAAGATTCTGTAGAATATAATTATTTATGATGAAAGGACGCCAAGCAGTAACGATTTCAGTGTAAAAGTCGAAGAAACCTGGCGTCCGTGCGCTTTTTAAGCTTACGCTGGGCAGACCATTAAAAATATCCAGATACTATGAGTGTAAGAATTGTTCAGCATGAAAAGTTCTACAAAAGAGTCAATGAGAGCATATCTCTATCTTCAATACATTGCCCACTATGAGTGAATTTATGTTTTCATTTCTTCCAACAATATCCATTCAATTACTGAGGTGACGGTTTACACAACTACTAGACCTAGTTCAGAACAAAGCTAATGGACGCCACCGCAGTCGGCTCTTGGCAACGAACGTAGAAACCTATGAGCATTGTTTACATTCTTAACCTATCCAATTTAGCTTCACACAGGTGAAATTAGTGGAAGGTTCTTTAACATGCCATAAATCTATGGCATGGGACCGCTGGCTTACCTTCGCCTCCGAAGGAAGGAATACTGAGGGATTCTTAACGCTCTTAAAAAATCCGACGGCTCCGGCCGGGTTTAAACCCGCGATCTTGGGCTTAGAAGCTCAGCATGCTACCAACTACGCCACCGAAGCCGCTGGAGGGATAACGACTAATGTATACTAAGTAATCTCATAAGACCTCGGTTAAAAGTACAGTAGCCTTTCACCTTGCATTCTTAACTGTTCTCGGGCGAAGCCGGGGCGGGTTGCTAGTTTACTATATATAATACTGTAGATATAGTTGTGTAAGTATTGATTAGCGTATAATTTTAACTTTGAATTCATGTATCGATACGGATATCAACAAACATTGTGCTATCAAAGGCAAATGTATTTGCATTCTACGAATGAGGATAAACCACGCACAAAGAAGGGCGCTGTCAGTGCCGTGGTTGAACTTCCAATCTCCCCCATCCAGTCGTGGTGCGTGATTAAGCGTTCATGGCTATGCTGAGTGGTGCCGGAAAATGTGGACTGTGAGCACGGGAAGATAAAACTGAATTGTGCAGACCTTCAGGTGAGTTGTTGGAGGAGGAAGCGAGGCCTTGTGATACGGCCAGCGAATTTGATTTGCATGTTCCATGATCTTATCAGAACTCTTGTGGCAGCGCGCTACTTGATGGCTTCCCGAGTTCCTAGGAGTTCACACATCTGGTCCAGTGATGAGACGTTCATCTGGGAAGAGAAAATTTCGATTTCCTTATCAAACATCCTAGAAGTAGTTTTCCGTTTGATTCTATATTTTATGTCAACAGATGCCTGAGCCAACCTACTTCTTGTATCCTCTTTGAATCGTCCATCACTGGTTATTTTGCTTCCTAAGTAACATAAGTCTCCTACTTCCTTTAAATTTCCACCTGCCAATTTGATATCAATACGGGTTTCTGATTTATTTATTGATTTACATCGTGAATTTTTTCCTCAAGACGGACTCATGTAGTGAATCGCTTAAAGTAATCGGCATGTCCTTTAGAATCTGCTTAATGCGTGCTATGTTATTGGCATTCAGTAGGAGGCACTGTGCTGAAATGTTTGTCGTAACCCCCAGGTATTGGAGGATCACTGAAGGCATCAACACACACTTGTCCCTATTCAATGTCACTCCAACTACCACATCGTTATCGTTTTACCCTCCAGGGTTGGCTTTTCCCGTGGAATAGGCGAGGGATCTCACGTCTACCGCCACTAAGGGCAGTGTCCTGGAGCTTGAGATTCTGAGTCAGGGGATACAACTGGGTAGTGTGACCTGCAAAGCAAACATGGGCCCTATTAAGAGTCTATGAAGGTGGCTGTGGCCTTAAGTTGGGAACCATTCTGGCATTTGCCTGGAGTACAAGTGAAAAACCACGGAATACCACTTCCAGGGTGGCTGAGCTGGTAAGCGAGCCCATCTCTTCTTAGTTTTGCCTCACGAGGCTGAGTGTACCCCATTCCAGCTATCAGACCAGAATTCAATTTCTTCGTAGAGCCGAGATTCAAACTCGGACCTCCGGGGTGACAGACAAGAATGCTAGCTGCTACACCACGTGGTCGATACAATAGTCTATGCAGTCTACATAAAGTGAAAATGTGGTAGTGTTCTTCAATTACGTGTTGTTTTATAGGTTATGCCATGCGTTGTTTTTTGACCAACGATATGCATATTATGGGGTTTGAAGCCATTTTTCAGTGTTGCCTTAGTAAACAAAAGTTTGGTGCTTTTCAGTCGGTCAATACGAATGTACCCAAAAGAGTTGGATTATACCCTAATCCTGAAAGAAATTACATGAGGTTAATAAATACACTAGGATGACCAGTTTCGATCGTCAAGCGTTCATCAATACGATGGCAATACGGGTGAACATATTTACAATATGTACACTTAATTAGTTGCAGTATTGGTAATCCAACTTGTCGGTATATGTCAGTTGTAGTCTATATGATGTTTGGTGAAATGCTACAATGGTGATAAAACTCCGGAATTTGTATGTTTGGAGTGACTATATCTTTGTTGTAAATGGTCAATTTTGATAATACTGTATAGTATAGGCTACTTATCTGGTTGGATGTCTTCCGCACTAACAACAGCGAGCAGTTTCAACTTCACTCGTGCAATAGTAACAGGCGACTGATATGAATATTGTTGGCCATGGATTACGTCACACTAGACAATTGATGATCAGATTGTGCTACCAATTTCTAAGTTACATTACAAGTGATTGTAAGTGGTCTGCAAACTTGGCGACGGTGAAGGCAACCTTGGATCAACCAATACCATGAATGTTTGTGGTGATGGGGGACAAGTGGTGAGGTTTCATCGTTAGTAACGGGACACTGGGCTGTGACAATGGCTTATTTTACACAATTCTTCTTTCTTAGTCGTTTACCCTCCAGGTTGGTGGAACCCACGGACTTAGCGAGGGAACTCACCACTACCGCCTCTAAGGGCAGTGTCCTAGAGCTGGGAACATTTAATCGGAGTGGATACAACTGGGTGAGGTGTGATAGTCACCTCGCCCAGGTGGCCTCACCTGCAAAGCGAACAGGGGCCTCATGACGGAAGGTAATGGATGGTCAGGATGGATAGGCAAGGAAGATGGAAGGAGGCGGCCGTGGCCTTGAAGAAGGTACCATCCCTGCATTTGCCGGAAGACGAAGTGGGAAACCACGGAAAACCACTTCAGAGATGGCTGAGGTGGGAATCGAATCCCCTCTACTCATTTGGAACACCCGAGGCTGAGTAGACCCCGTTCCAGTCCTCATACCACTTTTCAAATTTCGTGGCAGAGACGGGAATCGAACCCAGCTAACCATGCTGAGCGCTACGCTACGGAGGCGACTATTTTACTCAATTACATGAGCAAATTTTAAAAATAATTTTCTGTTATTTTCGTTAGGTCAATGGTTGTTAATTTTACACTAAACAAAGATCTAACCTTTCTAAGCCCCCTGCTAACAATAGATACGAAATATTATTGTCTGATCTTGTGCAGGGTGTTCAAAAATAAGGTCACACAAAACAATCCCGCAAGTTAAGATTTTAAAGATTCTAGTACACTTTTCTCTGGAACTACTTAAGTTAAAGGTTTGATCTTTTGTAATGTGTTGGTAACCATGTAGTGTTATAGATTTAACGGAAAGATATATAATATAATCTTAAGCTTTTCAGTTCATAAATTTACAAAATCATATATTTTAAGAGCCAATTTTTTTATATGTTAATTTTTAAACGGCTCAAAACAATTATTCTAGAAAAACCAATCCGCTCATTTTGTCAATTCACATGTTCTTTACATTCCAGGAAAAAGTTAAGTATCCTTGGCAAGAAAGTTCCAAGAAAAGTGTACCAAACTTGTGAAATGTATATACTAGAATCGTTTTGTGTGTACTTGCTTTTGAACATCCTGTACAAAATCAGACAATATTATTTCATATTTATTGTTAGCGTCGCCTCCGTAGCGTAGCGGTCAGCATGGTTAGCTGCCGCCCCGGAGGTCCTGGGTTCGATTCCCGGCTCTGCCACGAAATTCGAAAAAGTGGTATGAGGACTGGAACGGGGTCTACTCAGCCTCGGGTGTTCCAAATGAGTAGAGGGGGTTCGATTCCCCCTCAGCCATCCTCGAAGTGGTTTTCCGTGGTTTCCCACTTCGTCTTCGGGAAAATGCCGGGATGGTACCTTCTTCAAGGCCACGGCCGCCTCCTTCCCTCTTCCTTGCCTATCCATCCTGACCTTCCATTACCTTCCCTCATGAGGCCCCTGTTAGCTTTGCAGGTGAGGCCACCTGGGCGAGGTGACAATCGCACCTCACCAGTTGTATCCACTCCGATTAGATGTTCCCAGCTCTAGGACACTGCCCGTAGAGGCGGTAGTGGTGAGTTCCCTCGCTGAGTCCGTGGGTTCCACCAACCTGGAGGGTAAACGACTAAGAAAGAAAGAAAGAAAGAATTTAGTGTTAGCAGGTGGCTTAGAAAGGTTAGATCTTGGTGAACATTGACTAGCTGTCACCCGGTGCATGTAAGGTAGCGTGGCCGAGCGGTCTAATGCGTTGCTTTAAGGCACCAGTCTCTTCGGAGGCGTGGGTTCGAATCCCACCGCTGCCAGATTTTTAATTGCCCTTGAGACAACTTAAGGTACCTCCTGGTCCTTATCTTGTATTATTTCCCTTACTCGGCAACGCTGTTGGAGTAATCAGAGACAAGCATATGTTTTCTAGATCCTTTTAGATACCTCTCTTAGTTGGGGTGTGCAAGCACCACCAGGATACTAGTGAGGGTTAAGTGGATATGAATGAATTCTCTAAATCATGTCTACAAAATTATTTAGAAACTGCCCTACAAACGAATTCATCGACTGGCCAATAACAACTTCAAGAAAACACGTTTACTTTTTAAACTTTCAATAATCGTCGGCAATCACGAACTTCCCTGTGTTGTCTTCTTAATTTCTGTATCAGAATTACTTGGATTGTGTGAAGCACTAGTATCAATGATCTATGCTACGCTGCATAGGTGATGATGGTCTGATCAGGTTATTTCACTTGGTGTGTAGGATTTATGAGACAGGTGTACCCTCTGATTTCAAGAAGAATGCTATCATCCCTATACCAAAGAAAGTGGGAGCTGACAGATGTGAAGATTACCGTACAATCAGCTTGATTGCTCATGCATCAAAGATCCCGTCAATAATAATTTACAAGAGGATGGAAAGCCAGATAGAATCGGAGTTGGGCGAAGACCAGTTCAGTTTCAGGAGAAATGTAGGAACAAGGGAAGCTGTACTAAGCCTTAGGCTGATTTTGGAAGGTAGAATAAGGAAAGAGATCGTTCATGGCATTTATAGACTTAGAAAAGGCTTTTGATAACGTTGATTGGGCTAAATTGTTTGACATTTTTAAAACGACTGGAATAAAGTACAGGGATAGGAGGGTGATCTACAATGTATACAGAAACCAGACAGCAGTCATTCGAGCTAAAGGACATCCATTCATTCATTCGTTTATTTGCAATTGGGGGTGTGTCCCCCGGTGGCAAATTAGATATACATCATACTAATATATAACAAGAAGTTCCGTGAAGAACTATACAGCCTACTTTTCATGCCAATGATTATTCTACAGAATATGAACCTATCTTGAATAATGACGAAATTAAGTTGCTAATATCGAAATTTCCAATTAGTTCGAAATACTGTATACCTGGCATAATGTATCCTAATAGAGCACTACAGTTGGCAGCCCTGATGACTGAATATATTCTTAGTTCCGTCTCTTAAGGTACTAAATACAAAATTTGGTTGAAGTCCAATGAATAGCATGGACGTTACATGCAGTTAAACATTGGATCTAACAGCGCGCGTAAAATCATGTTGGCAACAATGTCATTCATGTATTGGTCAGAAATAATCTGAAATAATATGATCTATTGTTGTGCCAATTTTGAATGAAATCCATTAGTTAGTATAGAAGTTACATGCATTATAAAATTGGACCTATCAGCAGGCTTAGAATCATGTTGGCAGCACTGACGTATATTAGTTACTCCAAATTCGTCTAGAATGCCAGGTACTATACGTGTGCAAAGTTTAGAGCTATTGGCTTGCATACTTTCTGATATATTGATATTAGGGTAACAAAAATAGGGACAGCACATATTAACAGTTGGCAGCCCTGGTTGCTCCTTAGAATACGCATAGTCATATCTGTTATGGTACACATAGCACATACGAAATTTGGTTGAAATCCAAATGATAGTATGGAAGTTACATGTATTTAAAGTTGGACCTGTCAGCAGTCTTAGAATCATGTTGGTAGCACTGACGTATATAAGTTACTCCAAATTAATATAGAATGTCAGGTACTATACGTGTGCATAGTTTAAAGCTGTCGGCTTGCATACTTTCTGATATATTGGTATTTGGATAAAATAAATTAGGAGCATTTATTAACAGTTGGCAGCCCTGGTAGGTCTTAAGAATACGCTCAGTCATATCTGGTTATGTACACATACAACATACGAAATTTTGTTGAATTCCACTTGATAGTGTAGAAGTTATATGCATTTAAAAATTGGACCTATCAGGAGGCTTATAATCATTTTGGCAACACTGCCATGTTTGGCCTCATGGAAATTAAACTGAAATATTATGATCTGTACGTGTGCCAATTTTGAAATAGCTCCCATTCATACTTTCCAAGATATCCAACATAGAGCTCAAATTTCAATTGCGATTTTTTAGCAGTTGGTAGCACTGACATCATTTTCAAATATGGCCGTGAGCTATTCAGGTATAGATCTTTACTCCTACCAAATTTTGTTTCGATTGCTGCAGCCGTTTAGGAGTTGATAGGGGGGGGGGGGGGGACACACACACAGCCAGACAGACAGACAGAAGGACAGACAGACAGACAGACAGACAGACATTTGCCCGATCTCATAAGTCTACTTTTTCCTCATTTTTGCAAAATGTGAAAAGTAGGCTAAAAATGAGATGGTGTGTGTCTGTCTGTCTGTCTGTCTGTCTGTTACTCAATAACTCAAGAACCACTGGTCCGATTTAAATGAAATTTTGCATGGATGTAGCTGATTTACCAGGTTTACACATAGGATACTTTTGATTTCGAAATTTTGTACTATTAAAAAATGGCGACCATTTTAGTGACGTCATTAGACCTTTTGGTTTCAAAATTTCATATTTCCATATCAAATAAAAAGAGAACGATAGGAAATAGCAAACTATTGATGGCACATACGAGCTTTAAAATTTAATTTCCTATCCGAAAGATCCTTATCACTTTTCGTGTATCTCCAACAGTTAGCGAGTAAAACCGACATTTGTCACGTCACTACACCCTTTGGTTTCAAAATTTCATATTTCCTTTTCAAATAAAAAGATAACGCTAAGAAATAGCAAACTTTTGATGGTATACATGAGCTTTACCATTTAATTTTCTATCCGAAAGGTCCTTATCACTTTTCGTATATCTCCAACGGTTAGCGAGTAAAACCAAAACCTGTGCAATAAAACACGGTCAACACCGAGCGGTGCAGTGTATCTCTCTATATACACCAAATGAAAATTTGTGTGTTTTTCTCTGAATTTCTACGGAAATTTGAGTTGTTTACACGTTTCAGACTGTTTTATGATGGATGCGCGCGAAAATAATATTTTTGTCTGTCTGTCTGTTCGTTTTTTTGTTTGTCTGTGGACAAATTTGTTCCCTTATAAATCGAGAACGGCTGGGTGTATCAACGTAAAATTTGGTACAGATATCCATCAGAGGCACGACACTAATCATTGATGTAACTCATCTCCGTACCTCTCATAAAAGGGGGCCTACCCCCTTAAAATACATGCTGAAATAGGCGTAGAAGGACGAGACAAAACTCATTTTCAGCCCCTATATGTGAGAGACAAAACTCGGGACCCCGAAAACCACATTTCAGGACCGAAGACCAACCGTTTTTGAGATATTCCCAGAAAACTAATTTAATTTAATAAACTAACTAGGGCGCCCGTACTGCTCCGCAGCATAATTTTTCAGTATTGGAATTAAAAAATTACGACATTAAGTAATAGTTTATAACATTTATTTTACAATACTTCCTTCCAGACAATGTTCGCTGTGCGTCGACTCTTAGTTTTAAAGGATTTTCCTCGGGATAAGGCAATATAGAACATTCCATGGCCTAAAACAGGATCAGGCAAGTAGATTCCAACTCGATGAAGCGTTTGACCCTGCACTTTGTTGATTGTATTACAAATCGCTAGTGTAATACGAAATTTCCGTCATTAGAACCAAAGATATAATTGCTACAATGAGAGAAAATATTGAGAAATTGAGGTATAATATCGAATGTTCACTCATAACATTCCGAAGAATCAGCCGATTTGAATAGTTAACAGCTCAAATGAAAGGGCTTCAGTCACTGAGTGTTCTTAGACTAAAACGACTTGAGTACCTCAATCAGAACCAAAGATATGATTGCTTCAATGTTAGAAAAAGATGGAAAACGTTGAAAATATCAAATAATTTGAGGAAGGCGGAAGTGAAGTGATTTGTGATACTTGATAACAAATCTTTGCATGAATACCTTTCAGTTAATAGTGGTATGAAGGAAATCGACCGGCTGGAATGGCCGGACGGACTCAGTTTCCATAATTATTTCTAATATTCGCTTCGGCACTCATAACATTCCTCAGAATCAACCAATGTAAATATTTAATACCTCAAAAGATAGAACTTGATCCACTGAGTGCTCTTAGACCAAAACGCGAACAGTGTAACACAATTAGAACCAAAGATATGATTGCTAAAATGATAAAAACTCTTGAAAAAATGAGATGTAATATCGTATGTCCACTCATAACTTTCCTCAGAATCAGCCGATTTGAATAGTTAACAGCTCAAATGAAAGGGCTTCAGTCACTGAGTGTTCTTAGACTAAAACGACTTGAGTACCTCAATCATAACCAAAGATATGATTGCTTCAAAGTTGGAAAAAGATGGAAAACGTTGAAAATATCAAATAATTTGAGGATGGCGGAAGTGAAGTGATTTGTAATACTTGATTAAAAAATCTTTGCATGAATACCTTTCAGTTAAAAGTGGTATGAACGAAATCGACCGGATAGAATGGCCGGACGGACTCGGTTAAGTTTTCATAATTATTTCTAATATTCACTTCGGCACTCATAACATTCCTCAGAATCAACCAATGTACATATATAATACCTCAAAAGATAGAACTTGACCAACTGAGTGCTCTTAGACCAAAACGAACAGTGTAACTCAATTAGAACCAAAGACACGATTGCTACAATGAGAAAAACTGTTGAAAAAATGAGATGTAATATCGTATGTCCACTCATAACTTTCCTCAGAATCAGCCGATTTGAATGGTTAAGAGCTCAAATGATAGCGCCTGATTCACTGAGTGTTCTTAGACTAAGACGACCTTCGTAACTCAATTAGAAGCGAAGATATGATTACTTCAAAGTTGGAAAAAGTTGAAAAAATCAAACAATTTGAGAAAGGCGTAATTTAAGTGATTTGTAATACTTGATGACAAATCTGTGCATGAATACCTTTCATTTAAAAAAAGGATGAAGAAAATCGGCCGGGTAGTATGGCCGGACGGACTCGGATAAGTTTTCATCAATATTTTTAATAATATAGATGAACGAATGCAAGCCAGTAACCATGCCAACGGATTCTCAGAGGTCCATCTATTGCTGTAAGACGCAATGCAATTCCATTAATTACATTAGTGTGAAAGTTTGCAAACGGCTAGAAGGTTATCACGGAACCAAATTAAGCCGTAAAATTCATCAATACGTATAATGCGCTTAAGGGGATCAAGGGGTACTCTAGAATTTTTTCACGCGATTTACACCTGCGGGTGTGGTACGGCAGGTCTTTTATATTCCTATCCCCATATTATTCATTCATTCAGTCATTTCGTATAGGCCATCTATGGACCGCGTCATTCCAACCGTCTCCTACTGGCTTTGATGTTTGCCCTGTACGCCCGCATTCGGTCTCGGTGGACTTCCTTCCGTTCCTGGGTCCAAATCTTTCCCGTTTTCAGCTTCGGTTTTTCTTGGAAACCTTTACAAGCTTGAAGTTTCCCTTTGAGTGGGACGCACTCCTGAATGTATGTTGGTGTAATCCCCACTTCTTTCAGATCTTTATCCAATTCAATGAACCAGGCCGATTTTGTTTTCCTCTCCTGAAAGTAAGTTATGTTGCGGTTGGTCAGTCTCGCTGGGCTCATTCGTTTCACATGCCCAACAAATGGTAACCTTCTCTTCCGGATGACGTTGCTTATCTTCTCCACATGAGTATATAGGTCATGGTTATGCCGTCTTCTGTATTCCCCATTGTCTTTGATGGAACCCAATATCTTTCTCAAAATTTTTCTTTCTTTGACCTCCAGTTTCTCGACCAAGCCTTTTTTGTTCATCGTGAGGCATTCAGAAGCATGCAAGACCTCCGGACGGATGACACTGCAGTAATGTTTTAGTTTTGCGTTGAAGGATATTGACCTTTTCTTATAGATGTCCTTAGTTAAATGGTAGGCCATTTCCATTTTGCTCAAGCGCGATGTGAATGCTTCTTTCTCTGATAATATCCCTTCCCTGACCCGTCCTGAAAAGAAAAGTACATGGCCATTGGCTGAATAAAAAATAATAAAAAATAGGTGTTATAATTTCTCCCTATATTATATTATTAGTATTATATTATGGCGTACAACGACGAGACAAAGCCCCTCGGTGCAAGCAACAAAACTCGGGGGCCCTAAAGGGTCCTCGAAAACTAAATTATAAGGCTCTAAATCCAACAGTTTCTGAAATATTCCCAGAAAACTAATTTAATTTAATTTAACAAACTAATGAAGGAATGCAAATCGGTAACCATGAGAACATTATCTCAAGGGGTGGCATACAACTTTCCATCTATTTCTGTAAGAAGCAATGACACTTCATTTATTACATTTCTGTGAAGGTTTGCAAATGGCTATAAGGTTATCACGGAACTAACGTAGACCGTATAATTCATCAATGCAATTAAGTGGGTGAAGGGGTAACCTAGAATTTTTTCATGCAATTTTCACGTTCGACATATAGTACAGAAGGTCTATTAAATCTCCAAACAGCAACATTATTTTCAAAAATTCCTGAATTGATCTAGCATTTTTTGCGGCTTTTAGGAATTTGGGCAATTTGCGTCTAGAGAACCTGAATTTTCATGCACCACAAGCCTTTATAATTTATGAAAGGGGTCTTCCTGTGTATGGGCACCTAGCACAACGTAGAGGGTCAGTTTTTATGTGACGTGTATTGCGTTTCGTCTACAAGTCTTTCAATTGTATTTCACGTCAGGAAGTACACGTTAGGTGAATTTAGTCTGAGAGCACATTTTAACTTTTTTTTTGTCGACATACGGGTTCATCGTAAGGATGATTTTATTTGATACTGTGTGGTAGATATACCCATATTTGGATATCTCGGTAATATGTTGTAGACAATAGAATTGTCTGTCTGTCTGTCTGTCTTTCTGTGTATCTTTATGTACGCCTATACCTCGTGTTCGGATGCTTGGTGCATCTTAAAATTAGGTATGGTAACCATGAGAGTCAATACACCAATCATTTATAAAACTCTTCACCGTACTTTTCATAGTGTAGAAGGGTGGATATAGAGAAAAACTTCTCAATATATGCTAAAATATGCGAAATATAAAAATTATCCTACAAGGACGTCCAAAGCATATGTTGCGCTTCTCCATGTGAGACAGAAAATTCGGGAATCTATAAAGGGTCTCCGAAAACTACATTTTAAGGGCCTAAAATTAACAGTGTGTGTGATATTCCCAGTAAACTAACTTCGTTCTGATAAACTTGATGGAATGACAAACCGCTAACCATTGCACAGTAGCTCAATTGATAAGGTCTGGTGTTAACTACGAACACCGTTCGAAGAACGGGTACTTCTGCTAGTAACAAATAAATAATTGTACATAACAATTCACTAACAATTAAACTGGAGTATTTACACAAATAGTCAGTCTTTTCTTAAACACACCTATATGTTTGGGAAGAGGCTCTAAGACTGCGGCAGGTAGAGAGTTCCAATTATCAATGGCACGCTTTACGAAAGAATACTTCCCATAATTTGTTCGCTGTGGTCGGCCCTTAACTTTGAAAGGGTGATCGCTCCTACCCATGTAAGTAGGCTTTTCCATACGTTTGCTAAGCTCACCCCATGCTGGTTGATTTGTATACGCGTTGTACATAGCGCAGAGTCTAGATTTCATCCTCCTAGCCTGAAGTGATTCCCACCCAAGTTTCTTTAACATACGGCTCACACTGCTCCTGGGATTAAAGTCACTGAGCACAAATCTAGCGGCCTTTCTTTGTACCATTTCCAACTCATTTATGAGCCCTACTTGATATGGATCCCAAACCGCCGAGGCGTATTCCAGGATAGGTCTTACAAGTGACAAATATCCTAATTCTTTAGCAGAGGTACTACTTCCTTTTAATACCCTCATTACAAAGTGCAGGGATTTGTAAGCTTTAGAAACTACACATCCTATATGACCACCCCATTTCATATCATTTCTTACCTGAACGCCCAAATATTTGCAAGAATCTTCTTCTACAAGTATTTCCGAGCCAATGTTATATTGAAAATCTTGCCTTCGCACTTTCTCTATTTTTATTAGACTACATTTTCTTGTGTTTATTTTCATTTTATTTTCAATCGCCCACTTATAGACCAGGTTCAGGTCATCTTGAAGTACTGCATTGTCTTGTGAGTCATGTATCTTTCGATATATTACACAATCATCCGCAAACAATCGACAGTCACTGCGAATCCCATTTGGTAAGTCATTTATAAACGCCAAAAATAACAAAGTTCCGATTACGCTGCCCTGAGGGATACCCGACGTTACGGTAATTTCATCCGAGAATCGGCCTTCAATTTTCACTTTCTGGGAACGACCCGTCAAAAATTCTTGGATCCATAAAATTACTCTTCTATCAATCTTCGTCGAAGCTAATTTATGGAGTAGCATGTCATGCGGCACGACATCAAATGCTTTCGCAAAATCTATAACTACGGCGTCGACTGAAACTCCATCGTCTAACGATTCGCTAATATCTTGAAAAAGTGATAGCTCTCGCATGAGTAACCTTTCCGAAATCCATGTTGCCTATCATTAAACCATGATAATGTTTCCCACTGTTCCCTCAAGTAGTCGCAAATGAGATGCTCCATCTGTTTACAAACGATGGACGTAAGACTAACCGGCCTGTAGTTGCCCAATTCCCTTAAATATTGGGACAACCGTAGCTCTTTTCCAGTCATCCGGGATTTGCGCATTGTTTATGGGCACATTAAAAATCACCTCTAAGTATCGTGCCACGGCCCTACCTCCTAGTTTAAGTACTTCACTAACAATATTATCAGGACCCTTCGATATATTGTAACGTAATTTTTGTATTAGCTTTACAATTGCTGACTGGTTTATTTGGAGAAGTGGAGCCCCTGATTCACCGTTAAGGTCCAACACACAACTATTGGATTTATTGAACACACTACCATAAAAGTCATTTAATTCATTAGCAATGGATTGCTTCTCAGTAGCCTAATTAATTTACCGTCACCGGACATTATCATCGACAAATTATTTGAATTTCCCTTTCTTCTCCTAACATAACTGTAGAATTTTTTCCACCCATCGCCTCCCGAACCAAGTAAACCTTGCATATAATAGTAATGAGCAGCCCTCTTTTTTAAGACAAGCTCTCTTGATAAGGACTTAAGTTTCAACATATACTTGTCACTATCATGTCTTTTATTGTATAATTTCCTAATTTTCCGTTTAAGACTCCTGATTTCCCTTGTGTAATACTTAGGATCTGGGTTTTGTTTCAGTAATTTAAATGGAACAAATTTATCAATAGCGCTATTTAAAATTTTCAAAAAGTTAGTCCATAGGATATTAATGTGATTTCCTTCCGATGCCCATCCTACAAATAGCTCATTCAAATACCCCTGAAATTTGCCCTGATCCGCCCTGCGATACTGGAATATGATCTTATTTGCTACATCAGAGTCTAATTTTGTAATGTCACCGTATGTAATATTTAATTCAACCCCAGAATGGTCACTAATTCCTGGTACTTTCAGACTGTTAATATACAGCTCTACAGGCCTTACGAGATAAACATCTAAGGTATTATTGCCTCTAGTTGGGAAGTCAACTACTTGGGAAAATCCCCCCTCCCTTAAGAATTTGTTTGCAGCGCTCTGAGCTTGACCACAGCTAGTTGACTCACCAGACCAGTCTACTTTGGGGAGGTTTAAATCTCCGGCAATTACTATGCTTTTATTCATAGCATTACCCGTACAAGTTTTATCATACAGTGTGTCGAGAAGCGAAAAGTTATCTTTCGGTGCTCTATACGCCCCTATCACCTGAAGTGTGAATTTATTCCCTTTATCCGAAATTTGTACACATAACATTTCATGATCCGTATCAGCCCACTTTAAGAAACTACAGTAGCTATATTTTTGCGCACACAAATAAATAGCCCACCATCTCGCTTCCCCCGATCCCTTCTGTACATTTCGTAGGTCCCTTGAATTATTTCATTACTATTTATATCCTCATATAACCAAGATTCAGTAGCAATGACAATGTCCGGAGAATACGTCTCTACAAGATTCCAAAATTCAATTAATTTATTTCCTAAACTCTGACAATTAACCTGCAGTAATCTTAGAGTCTTACCTCCGCAGCAAATATCCTGAAGTAGCTCCTTCTGTCCCCGTCGGCTGGCAACATCTGGACCTGCTCCTCCGCACAATGGCCGGCACGAACCGATGACCCTGTCATGTAGGCTCCCTAGGTTAAAAGCGCCCCGTCGATTTAAATGCAGCCCATCTCGGGCGAAGTCACGGCCACCAATCCAGCAGTCAGCATCTACGTACACTAATCCCAGTTGTGCACATACCCAGTCCATGCGGTCATTTACAGTCTTAACTCGCCTTAACGGAACATCTCCCCGCCGAACAATGCCACTCATTATAATTTTTGCATTTCCAAACTTGCCTTTAGCTTTTCTGCCTAGTTCGTAGAGCTCCCCCATGATGTAATCAGCTGTAGCCCTCTTCTTCAAATCGCTCGTCCCAACATGGAGCAGCAACACTTTAACTTTGTCACAGTCCTCTACATTTGCTTCTTCCACTTGTTGGGCAAGCTAGTCAATTTTAATCCCTGGATAACACCGCACTTTAGCACCTGATTTCCTCGAGATATTCGCACTCTATCGTATCATAGAATCACCCATTATGATGACGTCATCCTCAGTTTGCTCCTGCACGCCCTCTTCCACACTGATCCCAGTAGAAAGCCGTTCAGTCACATCCTTCACCGTTTCCTCTGATTCACGAAGCTTTGTTCTAAGTTCCTGTATTATTTGATCCCTTGCTTTGATTTGCACCCTCAAACAGTCCGGCGTATCACATACTTTACAAAACCAATTCCCGACATCACAATCCTCCTTCTTGACCTTAATACAGCCGAAGTGAAACCATTTCTCACATAGTCCACACTGAACACCGTTCTTCAATGTTTTACATGAGGGGGGCGTGGTGGCTCAGTGGTCGTGCTGTATGCCTCTCACCAAGGCGGTCCGGGTTCGATTCCCGGTCAATGCATGTGAGATTTTCGAAGTGAAATGCCATGTCCTGTGGTTCGTATTCCACGTAAAAAGGAGGTCCCGTGGCTCATGATCTCAAGATTAACGGTCATGTTAAAATACAACCTTCCTTCCTTTCCTTTTTTTAAAGGACATGAGAGAGAAGCTGCTATTCAGAAAGGCTGCAACTTATCACTTTCAATCTTTACATTGAACAAGCAATGAAGGAAATTGTAGAAACATTTAAAGTGAGAGTGAAGATTCAAGGAGAAATAATTTCAACTCTGAGATTTGCTGATGGCATCATCATCTTGGCCGACACGCCAGAGAATTTGAATGAGTTTTTGAGTAGTATGAATTCCGTCTTGAGGAAAGAATTCATGATGAAAATTAATAAATGTAAAACAAAAATATTGGAATGCAACCGAAATAAATCAGAAACCCCTATGGATATAAAATTGGCAGGTGAAAAGCTAAAGGAAGCAGAAGACTTCCGTTACTTAGGAAGCAAAATAACCAGTGATGGACGAAGCAAAGAGGATATAAAAAGTAGGTTGGCTCAGACAAGGAAAGCATTTCTACAAAAGAGGAATCCGTTGACATCGAATATAGATTTATATATTAGGAAGTCATTTTTGAAAGCCTTTGTCTGGAGCGTGGCACTCTATGGAAGTGAAACTTGGACTGCTGGTGCAGCAGAAAATAGGAGAATTGAAGCTTTTGGAATGTGTTGTTACAGGAGAATGATGAAGATCAGATGGGTTATAAACGAAGAGGTGTTAAGACGCGTGGGAGATGAAAGATGTTTCTGGCGACTGCTAATGAAGAGAAGCGATCGTTTGGTAGGACACATACTAAGACATCCAGGTATAGCAAGCTTAGTTATGGAAGAAAGGGTCGAGGACAAGAAATGTAGGGGTAGACAAAGGTTAGAATATGTTAAACAGATTGTCTCGGATGAAGGGTGTTGTAAGTATGTAGACATGAAATGATTAGGTCAGGACAGGGAGGCATTGACAGCTGCATCAAACCAGTCAAAAGACTGAAGACTCAAACAACGGAAAACATATTCTTGACTCTGATTACTCCAACAGCGTCGCCGAGTGAGGGGAACAATACACTAGGACCAGCAGCTGCTTAAGTTGTCTCAAGGGCATGGTAAAATACTGGCAGCGGTGGGATTCGAACCCACGCCTCCGAAGAGACTGGTGCCTTAAACCAGCGCCTTAGACCGCTCGGCCACGCTACCGGACATCTACCGTGTGACAGCTAGTCCGTGTTACCTTAAATAAGTTGATCATCTACTGTAGGCTTGCAGGATGGAGCCGCGCCGTGTATTGGTGATTGTTTCCCCGGATATCAAAACAGGTTAATTAGAGAGGAAATAGAGGTCGTGAAGCATCCCAATAATTTCAATCGCGAAGATGGTTTGAGACTTAGCAACACTTGGAAAGTTCTCCTAGCGCGTGACTGGCAGGGGCGCGGACCAATAAGGGAGCAGCGTGACGTAGGCCTAAATGCAGGGCAAGCAGGCACCTCTGGCTGGCAATAACCGCCAGTTTGAGTACGGACGCCAACTCGTACCTACCCATGATTAAGGCTGCTGCAATGACAGCCGAAACGTCGGGAAACAGTAGCCTAGTAGATGATAAACTAGATACCACCCAGAAAGCCTACGATCTAAACTTAAATAAGTTACGAATGATGAAACCTCACCATTTGTCCCTCATCACCACCAAGGTGCACATATAGGCTAACAGAGTGTTTCTAAATTCCATTACAGACATTGAGGGCTTGTTGTGGGGACCAAAATGATTAAGTTTGTGTTCTGAAACGTACTTCCTTCCGACTACCCGCAAAAAAAAAAAAAAAAAAAAAAAGCCCATGTAGGTTTGTTGACATCCCATACCTTCTTCCACGAAATCTCAGGGGAGCCGCGTAATTAGTATTTCTTGGATGTACTGCATGAGTTCTTAGACGATGTGCCACTGTATGTGCGTCAAAACATGTGGTTTCATTACGAAGGCACACCACCTCATTTTTCACTTGTGGTACGAGATCATCTGAACCACAGATTTGGGCAACAGTAGATAGGTCGTGGTGGCCCGATTGCTTGACCTGCACGTTCACCTGACTTGACACCTCTAGACTATTACCTGTGGGGTCACATGAAAACCTTGATTTACGAGACCCGCGTGGAATCCGAGGAAGACCTACTGGTGTGGGTTATGGCTGCGGTGGATGTTGGAGGACCAGGGGTTGGTGATCGTGTGTACAGGAACATGGTACGGAGGTACCGAGTCTGTGTTGACGTCAGTGGTCATCACATCGAGCCCCACCTGTAATTGGACCCAGACGACAATCAGCAGAAGTCGGACAGAGCGCCAAAAATGCGGGAGCTGTGAACGTGTGGTGTAGTGGTTTATTGCGGGTACCGGGAAGATGGTACGTTTCCGGACACAAGTACCTATGCTAACATTAACCGTCTTGATCGCCATAAAAGCCCTCAAAGTTGTATTGGGAATTGAGAAACACCATGTATATACATTGTCTTGCTGCTGGGTTGATTCGAGGTTGCTTTCACTGTCGTCAATCAAGTTTCCAGACCACTTTCGATATTGTAATGCAACTTACAAATTGGGGTTCAAATGCAGGTACTGGCTGCGTGGCTCATCGGTAAAGTTCTCGTCTGCTCTTCCCAAGGTTGCAGGATTGAATCTTGGCGCAGTCAGTTGGTATTTGAGAATGAGCAAAAGCGAGGGAGTCATGTCTGTAGATTTACTGGCAAGTTAATGAACCGCTATAGGTGAAAATTCTGGCACCCTGGCGTCTCCAAAAGCCGCAGTAGTTAAAAGGGACGTATAACCAATAACATTATTATATTATCTTATTATTGTGCCCAATGGGACATGGCTGACTGGCATCGAACCGGGGTCTCTATAGAGGAAAGATCAGGTCCATGATTTTCCTAAGTATCAAACCATTGATCTCTGAGGGGGAACGCCACAGTGAACCCAAGGAGCAATGAGATATAACAGTATATAATAATAAAAGCTTAATTCCACGTCTAGAACGGGAATTTTAGGCAGTAATAAGTTGGAATATTGTGTAAATTGCAAGCCAGTATACGAACATGCTAGCAAAAGCTAAAGAAACCGAGCCAACTTGACAGCTGACTCATTGGATTTGAAAATGGGAGGTGTAGACTGTCTCCGATGGACTATTTCTTGGCGACAGTGGAGTGGGAAGGCAATGAATAATGACCGTGAAAACCCCCGACCAACAAGGCAGACGAGAGAGGTGGGGATTGTCATTGAGAGAAATTAATTAATTACTGCCAAATGAAGCATTCTAATGAGATGAGACTTACACCCAGATATTTATATTCGAAGAGAGGTAAGTTAGGAGTGTCTGCACACCTAAATTAAAGCCTGTATGTGATTATGAGCATATTCACACAATACTGCGGACGGGCATTAGTTAGTCTCGTAGCAAGAGGGGATTCACCCAAGATAGCGTTACCACGCCATGGAGGAAAGCAATTAATTTTAATTAATTGAGCGAAGGAATCACCGGCACGCAAGTGGATCTGGAACCCCCATGAAAAGACGATCAAGAATCACGTTTTACCTTGTCAGTAAACGCGACATTTCAGAAAAGAGCATCTCCTGAGATGCAAGAAGACTACTTTTTGTCAAAAACCCTTATATGGAGGTGGAAGGAGGAGAGAGTCAGTTCTTCTTTGACTCAACTTGTGGGACGATATGCTGTCCAGCCACACGGAAAATGTGCGCGCAATATGCAAGTCGTTATGATCAGAATCTTTTGTGATGGACAATGAAAGGTGCATTAGGCAGCATAGTACAAGTAATTCTGCATTAATATTATAAACAGTCTACGGCAGATATATAAGCAGGCAGTATACGCGACTGGTAATCAGTACAGCGTAGAAATATTGCAGTATGATTTTGATAGACAATGAACTTATCCACAGGAAGGGTTATGATCTTTAAAGTATCATATATAATTGTAACAGATACTACAGATTACGGGAACCTGGAAGGCATCACAAGTATTTGTGATATATAATTGAGCAGCACACTGCAAGATAGAAGACAGGAATTGTAGGAGACGGGAGATGAGCACACATACTCGAGGTAGACTTTCGGAGGAGACAGGCGGATGTCAGTATTTTGCAGCATCGCATCTCTGAATTTACGCAATAGTGGAAAGCTCAGCAAGGCTCCGTGTGTAAATTACCTGTAAAGTTAGTGTTAAAAGTGATAACACAAAGTGTTTAAATTTGTGTTTTAAAAATAATGTGTGGTATTTCACAGTGTAAAATGCAGGTATTGCAAGATGTAATTACCATGTGCAAACCATATTCAATGTTCTGTGTGAAAAGTGTTGTGATGGCTTAGAAGAAAGCAAAATGGTGGGCGAAACGCTGTATTGTTGGATAAATCCAGCCAGAATGAAAGTGAGTACTATCCAAATATGTTAATATGATTTAAGAGCTCACCATACAACATGTCATTCCCTCAAATACTAAGAATTTGCAGTCATTTGTATACGAGCTCACATCCCTCGTATTTTAATAAATATATTGTTTGAGGATGATAAATTTACGACCATTTAGGCGTAAGATGTTGATGAAAGTAACGGTAACGTTAACTAATAATAATGATAATAATAATAATCTGAGGTCGATGTCAATGATAAATGTAAAAATCGGCATAGTGATGCTTATAGAACGTGCAAATTGTGTCATGTCAATTGAAAGAATACAGTGTTATTGTGAAGAGTGATAAAGAGAGATAATATAGCGAGATAAAGAGAGTTTTTCAGTGTCATTGAAATATTAAATAATGTTAAATGCTATATGGTTGTGTTTGAGAGCCATTAAGGCAGATAATGTAAGTGCCAGTAAATTGATACATCTTTTAGAGCTACGTAAAGCCTTGGTTTATAATTAAATGAAAGGAGGACATGATTGTATTATGAATTGAGTCATCTAAAAGAAATGTTGTTTTAGCCGCTACAAGCGAGCATATAACGTAGAATCAAGAGATTTGCGTCAATAATTGCAGGGACTATCCAAGATAGTTCGCGCGTTGATGAATCTAGTAGGCCAATCTTCGAATCAACGATGTGTTGTATAGCCTCAGAGCATACATATATTTCGCAACAGTTGGGCCAGATGTGATCTGTGACCCACTGTTAGCAGAGTCTTCGCTACCAGGGAAAACAATGAGACACCCTCGGAATGCCATTATAATAATTGATCTACCCGTGGAGGTAAGACAATTTCTTCGAATAGGAAACAGGTTGATTTCCTTATTAATATTCGTACCCGTACGGCGCGGGATAACAGTTTGAAACTAAACTGGTACGCGTCCAGAGCCACTGATTTCATCCATAAACGGCGAAACTATTGGAGATCCATCCCTAGCTATGAATAATGATTAGGAGCCGAATTGAGCCCATTAAATACCCTAAGTATAGGTGTTAAATACTTGGATCGACTCCATTCATAATGACACAACCTAATCATGTACCCCTGAGAGAGCTGCACCAAGAGTGAGCACATGGCCAAGTTTGTTTACAAGTAGAATGTCGGTCAGGAAGGCAAGCGAGGGCCGCAGACCGGGTAGCCATCTTGAAGGGGCGGACCTTGACGACTCTTTTGTGTTCACACTGAGGGGAGTTAATTGACCGTGACCCCTGTACTTTTCTTTTTAAGGTTGTACTGGAACACTGAAGAATCTCGTTATCTCTGAAAGTAATTGAAATATGCTTGATATTATTGTATCAAATGAATTATATGCATTGTATCCATTGGAATAGAATGTTGGATCAAAGTAATCGGATAAGATTTGGCCAAATTGTTGTCTGAGGACATTTAACTGCACCAAATAAATAGATGCATTTTGTAAAGAGTAATTACCCAGTTTATGCTAATTTACTCAGACGAGTAGCATTATTTAACGATATGGCACGGTTGTAATGATAGTAATGACATGATCAGACCCAGAAGATTGTTGTATGGTGAAGCTAAATCAATAGCTATGTGTGTTTTGGAAGGGAAGGTAATTCACTTCAGCGTTTGAAACCTATGGGAAAAGAAAACGATGTTGTGCAGAAAGCAACACATATTGAGCAAAGAATAAGGTAATGAAATCAATGTTGTTTAATGTAAATGTTCCGTTTCAGAACGGACAAATATTTTTATAATTGCACATAATTATTATTCAGTTGTAATTTGTGTTTTTATTGTTGTGTTGTGATATGCAAATTTAAGATAAATTGTGCGATGTGAAAGACACTATGAACGCTTGTCAATGTCAGAGAGTATCAATGTTAGGATATCTAGGATAGATATGGGTGCGGAGGAGCGCCAACTTTATGAGAAGAGACTCACATATAATTTTGATTTTGTGTTGTGGGAAAGTAATTATAATATTTTTGTTTTTGTTGTGTTTTGCCATGATTAATACCATTAAATGATATATTTAGGAATTTGTTGTTTCTTTCAAGTAGAGTAGTTACCTGACAGACTCAAATCCTGAACATGTGATCGTAAAGTGGGATGAACGCCCCATGCCTCGAAAGACCGTGAACTAGCTGGCATACGAACACATGTTCCATATGATAACGCAAGGGTACATTATATAATACGCTAAGATGTATGTTTCACAAAACTCAAGCTCAAGAAGGTGTGGTTTGTACCAAAATCTTCCAAATCGTCACAATAGTACAGGAAAAATCTTGCATTTCTTGAAAAGTGAACGGAAATATATTTATTTGTTTATAAAGTGTTTTTAAACAAATAAAGAAGACGATAGCCCCTGGCAGAACTGTGTCGCGCACAGCCCGCATAGCACTAGGGCCGGACGGGTAGTCTGCACACATGGGGCGCACACAACCTATTATGCGAGAGTTCTAGCACGGATCCGCTAGTTATTATTATTATTATTTTTAGTCGGTTTACCCTCCAGGTTGGCTATTCCTTCGGACTCAGTGAGGGATCCCACCATTACCACCGCCAGAGTAGTGTCCTGGAGCTCGAAACACCTGGTTGGGGGATACAACTGGGGAGGTGGGACCAGCACCTCGCCCAGGTGGCCTCACCTGCAAAGCGAACAGGGGCCTCATGGGATGGGAAGGGAGGGGGAGATTGGGAGGAATAGGCAAGGAAGAGGGATGGAGGGTAGGTACTGTACCCGTATATATCGAACCCTCACTTGTTGAATCCCACGATGACAGCAGGATCGTAGAACCTGAAAATCCCCGGCTAGGAAACCCCCCAGATCCTTCCAACAAGTAAAAGGGATAATAGGGCACAAGCATTCCGTTGTTAAAAAGACCAAAGTGTAATGAACTAAAGAAGCTCAAAAAGCACACAAGACTCAAATAAAGAAATATCTCATAGTAATGGAAAAATCTAGAAAACACCCAGCAGTGGCCTTCGTAACACAACCTTCCATCACTTTTATACATTACCACGTCATAATGATTAAAATTAAATCACCAACATTTATTCAAAAGGACATTACACAAAAATAAGAAATTGCAATGTCAAAATTTTAAAAAAATGTTGACTCAATCGAAGTAAAATATCATGTCCAGGACTATTCAATGTCCCGTTGGACATGTAGGTAGTATTGAGTCCAAAACCATTCAAATATAGCAACGCTATCTCACAAGAAAAACGATCTGTAAATCCCTTAAGATCATTACCCTTAATTTGCCATGATCAAAAATCGCATATTAATTTTAAATACATATATACAAATTTACACTGTTATGCACACCCTTAAACGCATTTGCAATTCACACTTATTGCCTTCACCATCCATATTTTCTTGTTTCATTTCATCATGGTTCAATTTATTCAATGTAGTTACATCCAGTAATGATTCAGGCAAGCAATGAAGCTAAGAAGAACAATGACATCATAGTCATAATAAATATCAAATAAGGAAGACTAAGAATACCTCAGCTAGCTTTGCTGATTAAATTTCATATTGGATTCATTAATAATATTTCCATTTAACTTTTCAAACTATACGCCTGATAAACTCTGTAACTAACACCTTCTTACTGCGTAAAAATCCACCATAGCATGATTTAATAACCATTAATGTCACACCTAACGTTCATAATACATTCACATTAACTGTAATACCACCAACACCTTCTGAAGATTTTACCAAAAATCTTACTAACATTAGCTAGCATCAGCTCATTTAACACGTACTTCATATTGTATGTTTCCATAAATACCATATATTATCGATGAATATAATAACACCTTCATGATGAGCAATAAACTCTTGGACGCATCGAGTAACATCATTAATATTACGCATATCATTATAGCGATCCAAAATTTATAACACCTCTGCACATAGTTTAAATAGTTAAAAATGGGTTAGACTACATGTTAATTTCCAATGAATTATAGTAACTTTGCCTTTCAAAATATTCTTCGACATATTTTAATAATAATAATAATTAAAAGCCTGTGTGGCTTAGACGGCAGCACGCCGGCCTCTCACCGCTGGGTCCGTGGTTCAAATCCCGGTCACTCCATGTGAGATCTGTGCTAGACAAAACGGAGGCAGACATGTTTTTCTCCGGGTACTCCGGGTTTCCCTGTCAACATTTCATTCCAGCAACACTCTCCACTATCATTTCATTTTATCTGTCATTCATTAAATCATTGCCCCAGAGGAGTGTGTCAGGCATCGGCAGACGGCACAGTTCATATCCTCGCCGCTAGATGGGGGCTTCATTCATTCCATTCCTGACCCAGTCGTAGACTGGAAGCAGGCTGTGGATTTTCATTCATTCAACTCTTATACTCACTTTCAGAAATATTGTTAAAAGATTGAATGTTAATTGAGATTAAATTCACGTTCCAAAAATGATCCAATTATCAAAATCAATCAACCCTACACCATGTAATCCTCCAGGCACAAATTACTCATGAGATCCATAAGAAGTCAAAATGTTCAGAATCGAATAGAAATTTCCTTAACTCAAATGAAATAGGAAAAGTACAACGATGTATTCTACACCATGGATCCAGGTAACTCAAGTTATTCTACTGTAGATCCATTAGAAGTCATCACTGATTAAAGTCATTGAAAAGAGTAAAGAGTATTTTCAAAATTGAGAATGATCAACACCTATCATCATAAACAAAATTCCTACAACAAGTGATCATGAGAGTGATTTTCAATTGTAATGCTACACTAAATAGTTTCCAACATCAAAGCAGATCAAAATATCATTTTGTGGTAAATTTCGAAAAGATCGTCAAAATTTTATCAAAAGTTCGTCATATTTACAAATTAAATTAATTTTCTTCAAGAACACGCATGTCTTCCTCCTAACGGCTTTCTTCAGAACGATTAAACATATTCAATTTTATTTAATTAAATTCAAACACCCGAAATATTAAAATTAGAAATAATTCCATAAAGTCAAAATCGAAATAAGAATACATTCGTTATTTGAATCAAAATCCGATTGAAAGTATGGCCAGCTACGAAGAGTCGTCGGATTTTTTAAGAGCGTTAAAATCCTTCATTATGCCTTCCTTCGGAGGGGATGTAAAGCCGCTGGTCCCATGTCATAGATTTATGGCATGTAAAAGATCCTTCCACAGACTAAACTTGTGTAAAGCTAACTTTCTTGGTTAGATTTCGTTGGAACGCTCTATCAAAGTTTCAACGTTCACCATTATGTATCATTGACATCTGGTAGTGAAAGTTAGAACTACTGGAAATTGAACGGAACTTGTAACTCACCCTATGGGTGTCCGCTAGAAGCAGCTACAGCCTCTGGCGAGCCGAACATGTCCTCGGACACTCCCGGCATTAAAAGCCATACGAAAAATAAATAAATAAATAAATAAATAAATAAATAAATAAATTGGGCACAATCGTGTTGCCCGACTCAAAAGCTACAAATTAACAATTTCACAAAACGATAAAACTCTTACTGGCAAAACTTGTAATGAAATCAGTGAGTTATTATTCCGGTTAGTGCAACACAATTTGAATTAAAGAATGGAATTTCAGGGGAGCTTGTGCTCGCGAGCACTTTATGGGTCGTATGACGAGAGCACCAAATTTCTTTTAAAGAGTGGTGTATTCTTGGAATACACGGTAAGATAGAGTATTTTTAATGCTCTTTGCTTGTTCATTCCTTCCTTTTTCTCAAACACCAACAGTGATCTCCTATGTTCTCTTTGCTGTTTAGGGTTCTCATGTTATTCGTGAGTCTGTTCTAGATATATATCTTCCATGACCCACCTAGCGTCATCTAGCAGCGAATCTCTGAAGTTCCTCAATTCTTCCCGGTGCAAGAGGACTTCCTTATCAATCTGACCACCAGATCTCGTCGCCATCGCCAGCTATCATCTCCGTGATCAAGAGAACTTTGTCTACTTTTTCACCCACCAGGCTGCGATAGTGTCGCCTACTATCAACTCTTTGAAGACCATCTCATCAAGAAAATTAACTTTTCAATGTTGGTTATGCCTATATGTTTTCCTTTTGTCTCCTACTCCCACTCTTTTCCCTTTCCTGGTCCCTCTGCGCTTCGCTGAGTGGGTCTCACTTGTACGTCGGCAGTTGACTTAGTCAGTCAAGGCTCAACTAGAGCCAGCCTCCTCAACTAAAGAGGCATTCTTTAGATTCCACGCCATGTTGGAACTTTAAGTTTATCCGTCAAAGGAAACTTCACCATCGCCATGCAGCAAAGATAAGTACAGACTTCAAGTTTTAACCTCATTCTCATCGTCTTTTAACAACTACATGCCTTTAATAATCATTTATAGGCAGTGTGAGATTACTTATTTGTGGCAATAATCATCCTTCGCGGGATTTTCCATATTGAGCTTTGTCTGTCTAAGCCAATCTTCGTAAAAAGCAACACTTCTTATGCTTGTTAAATGAGAGATCTTCTCACAACGTGGGATATTATTGAATACCTACTGTCTATAAAATATTAAGCTCGTTCCACCGCTGGAATAACTTTGGCCCTATTCTTCTATTAGGATCGTTCTGGAACCTTCCAGATTCTGCACTCTATCTACCAGTCTCGCCGTCATGTATTTTCCACTCACATGTGGGGATACTATTTTAAATTAAGGAATCTTCCTTATAAATTACGGCAATAGCTAAATTTTCTTCCACCGTTGGGATTTTCTATGGCGCATTTAATTGTAATCCACACCTTTCTCAAGCAATAGACTTTCGCCTACCTAGTGCAACTAGTTATTTTCCATCATTGCAATAACTTTCTTTGCCATAAACTTTCGTGCTGCTACAGTGAACTTTTCATCCATTTCAACAGACTATAGTGAAAAACAGTGTTCTTTCAGTATTTCTTCCGCGTCGCGCTCGTCCGATTATTATAAATACGGGCATGAACTTTTACCTTCCATCCCAGTTGATCTTTCCTAAACCCCTTACTAACAAACCATAATAAAATTGTTACTTTAGGTCTTTTTCAATTAGGTGTCACTCTAAAGACGTGCCCTCCCACTTTTGCTTACATGTAATTAATTAATTTCTGTATAACTACGTGTCTGGTACACGTTTCAAACTTACATGGTTTCTCCCTTCTAATTAGGGAATACAATTCTTTCAACTCATAAGTGAGTTATTTCTAGGTTTCACGAAAGGGAATCTTGCCCCATTTGGCTCATGATTCCTACTTAAACATAGGAGGTCTAGAACCTTCCTGTCGACTTTCTCTTCAGGTTTCACATTAAGTGACCTGTCCTATTTGTATAACCACAAAAATAGGTAATTCCGCTTAAATATAAGAAGTTAGGAACTTCTATTTTATTCTTCCTGTTTTTGTTATTGTTATTTTCGAAGTTGTTACTCTTTCTAGAATATTTTCTCAGAAATTTCTGGAAGTACACACCTTGTACTCGATTTACTGTCTAACTTTAATCACATTAATTGTACTTAACTTTTGTACTTTATCCTCTCTCTTTCAAAATCTTGCGAGGATTTTAAAACATATAAAGGTTTGAAACCAATAGAATTGTTAATTGCCTGGCGCAAACTTTAGATGTTCTTTCGGAGGTCTGTGACCCCATTTGTTATACAGTCTAAATTATATATTTGGCAAAAAACTACTACTTATTTGTTAAATTCATTACGCTCTTTTGCATTGTTAAAATAAATTCAAGTTCCTTTTTTGACTCATCATTTCTCTAATACTACAGTTAGGCAAGATCCTGTCTTTCCTGACTCTTCCTAGGTTCACGCCCTCGTTAATGCAAATAAATCTTGTGATAGGGTTTTCACCACTTGTTGCATTTGAGCAAGAACTCTTAGTTGCCAACTCGGTAAAGTCTCTCTTAGCTTTAATAGCTAATTCTAACTGGCCAGTAAGGCAAGCATAGCTCGCTACGCCAGCTTCCTGCTTGTGGAGATTCTCTCCAATTCTTATGGTTGGTTTTTCAAAATTTAAGTGTTTCTCCTTGCCTAAACTTTTAGTCGGCTCCTTGCTGAGTAAAAGCTTAGCCATTTCCAAATGCAACTATTGGTGGTGCACTTACCAAAATTATTCCCAAAAGTATAATTGTTTTATTCCTATCCTTCTTGGAAACATTTGGTCCCTCTTTAGGAATTCTACAATTTCGAAGACAAAAAATATCGAATCCTATTCAAACTATTGGCAGTCTTCAAATTACTTTGAACAGATACATAATAAATCTGTTACTCTTTGTCTTGCCAGACCATCACCCATCCCCATAGTAGGCATATGCATGCTTGAGAGGGAATACGCTAAAGCCATTCTCTTGCAAACCGCCCAAGTCCTAGCTGCGTTTCCCGTTAGCTTTGACCAGGTCCTTACCCACTTTTGGTATCAGAGAGCGGATTTGCAGTGGCAACCACCTTTGAGTGCATTTAAAGTTAAACTTATAACTTTTGGGGGACTCTCCTCCTATTTCTCCATCCTTTTTCTCCAGTCCGAAACCCACTCCCTTTTCTTTATCATCTTCCCTTGGTGGTTAGGTTATTCCTCAGCCAATAATCTACCCAAAGAGCACCAGGTTGGGAAAGTCTGTCTTAAGGTTTGTATATGTTTGAGATGTGCAATTTGAATATGAGCGTTAGGAGTAATTCTCCAGAAGAAGATGAACTAGTAGTTTTATTGACTTTTCTGACACACATTGCCATTACAGTAGAACATTTGTTAAAATCAGCTGAGATGGACAGGACACGTAATTCGCATGGCCAATACGTAATCACATTTCCAAACAGGTATTTTTCTCAGAATTAACAGAGAGTAAACGCTGTGTGGGAGGTATGCGGAAGCGATTCAAAGACGTACTAAAAGCTAAAATGCAAATGTGTCACATTGATATTAATAACTGGATGACCATAGCCTTTGATCGCACTTCCTGGAGATCATTTGTTCAACATGGTGCAATACATGAAGAGACATTCCGGATTGGAAGGCAAACCTACTCGATACGAGTGTTTGCTATGGTTTGTTAAAATACATAGGAAGTGATTGTGTTCCAGTTTGCGTCCCCCGACTGCTGTACTGCTGGTCGTCCTTCAGTTCCTGTGGACTGGTAGTCAGCCTTCCCTGGAGAGAGAGTGTGCCGTGAGATTGGGACCGGGACTACCCCACGGCGTCGTCTATAACGGTATCGAGTGAGTATATGTGTTATAACTGTTCACATCTTATTGCCTCTATTTTAATATGTTTGTGTTTATTTTTTAGTTGACATAAATTATTAACTTAATATGGCTCATTATCGTATTTGAAGCCATTTTCAGTGTTGCCTTAGTAATCGAAATTAAATTAAACTCAAGCTCCTAAACCAGAGGGAGTTGGAAGGTGCGGTTTGTGCCAAAATCATCAAATCGTCTCAACAGTACAGGAGAAGACTTTCATTTCTATAAAAACCAACGGAAATATATTTATTTGTTGAAAAAGTGCATAAAAAACAATACGGTAGCCCCTGCGTGAACTGTGTCGTGTCGAGCCCGCATACCACTAAAGGCAGGCGGGTAGTGTAGCAGGTGAATCAGCTGCCCCTATTAATATTGTTTTATGCAGCCCAACTAGCGTTGTTATCAGGAAGGTTGCATCCTGTATGGTACCAACGCACTGCAAGCATATCCCGCAAACGATACTGAACCCTATTACTTTTCCCTAGCGGCTTCGATGGCGTAGTTGGTAGCATGTTGAGCTTCTATGCTCAAGGTCGCGGGTTCAAACCCGGCCGAAGTCGTTGGATTTTTTAGGAGCGTTAAACATCCCTCAGTATGCCTTCCTTCGGACGGGAAGTAAAGCCGCGGTCCCTTGTCATGGGATGATAAAAACCCTTCCACTAATTACACCTGTGTGAAGCTAAATTATAGGTTATCTTTGAGTAACGCTCTTAGGTTCCAACGTTCGTCGCCAGGAGAAGACTGTGGTGGCATCTTGTAAAAAAGTGCAGAACTAGTTGGTCGTTGACGGTGGCGTTTGGTATCAAAAGTTGGAACTACTTGAAAATTGAATGTATGCAGTCCTTACTCGAGAGGGGGTTAACATCACAGAAGTGACAAAGAGGAAATCTGACATTCTACGGATCGGAGCGTGGAATGTTAGAAGTCTGCTAGGAAGTGGAAGGTTAGAAAACTTAGAAAGGGAAATGGATAGGTTGAGGTTGGATTTGGTTGGGATTAGTGAAATGCGCTGGCAGGAAAAACAGGACTTTTGGTCAGGAGACTATAGGGTCATTAGCACTAAATCAAACAATGGCCAAGCAGGGGTTGGCCTCATATTGAGTAGGAAACTTGGACAGCGGGTGGAATATTATGAGCAATATAGTGAACGGATTATTGTAGCAAAAATCAATACTAAACCTACCTGCACCACAGTGGTACAAGTCTATATGCCTA
Organism: Meconema thalassinum; assembly: GCA_946902985.2. Classification (NCBI taxonomy): domain Eukaryota; kingdom Metazoa; phylum Arthropoda; class Insecta; order Orthoptera; family Tettigoniidae; genus Meconema; species Meconema thalassinum. Next base: position 1,006,105,008 of record OX336388.2, read on the forward strand.
CCAGTCAAGCTGATGATGAGGATGTTGAAAAGGTCTACGAAGAAATAGACGAAATTCTGAGGTATATCAAGGGTGATGAAAATGTTATAGTAATGGGAGATTGGAATGCTGTGGTAGGAAAAGGGAGAGAAGGGAAGATAGTAGGAGATTTCGGATTAGGTGGAAGGAATGATCGAGGAAGCAGGCTGGTAGAATTCTGCACCGAGCATGAGTTGGTCATAGCTAACACCTTATTCAATAACCACAATAGAAGAATATACACATGGATGAGACCAGGAGATACAGGGCATTACCAAATCGACTTCATTATGGTCAAGCAGAGGTTTCGAAACCAGATTTTGGATTGTAAAACATATCCTGGTGCTGACATAAACTCTGACCACAATCTGGTTGTAATGAAATGCAGATTAAAGTTGAAGAAACTGAAGAAAAGTCAAAAGCCAAAAAGGTGGGCAATAGACAGACTGAAAGAGAAGGATGTAAACGAAAGATTCAAGAAGAGTATAAAGGAAGGACTAATGAAAAACCCTAAACAAACTTCAATTGCAGACGAATGGGCACTTTTGAAGAAAGAAATAACAAAATCCGCAGAAGAAAACATTGGTAGGAAAGAAAGAATAGGTAGAAAACCGTGGATCACTCAGGATATACTAGAATTGATGGATGAAAGGCGGAAACACAAGAATGTAAGAGATGAAAAGGGGAAAGCAGAATACAGACGTCTGAGAAATGAGGTTAACAAGAAGTGCAAGGAAGCGAAAGAAGAATGGTTGAAAGAGAAATGTGCAGGTATAGAAAATTGTCTGAAATTAGGAAAAGTAGAGACAGCTTATCGAAGGATTAAGAATACTTTTGGGGAAAAGAAGACTAAGTGCTGTAATATTAAGGACACAAATGGAAAGCCTCTAACAGATAGGGAAGAAAAGGTTGAGAGATGGAAAGCTTACATAGAGAGTTTGTATAAGGGAAAGGAGATTGAGAATCATGTAATGGAAAGGGAGGAGGAAATTGATGAGGATGCGAAAGGAGATTTAATATTGAGATCAGAATTTGATAGAGCTTTGGAAGACTTAAGCAGGAACAAAGCACCAGGCATAGATGATATACCGATTGAGTTGCTACGCTGCATAGGAGATGAAGGTCTGATCAGGTTATTTCACTTGGTGTGTAGGATTTATGAGACAGGTGAGGTACCCCCTGATTTCAAGAAGAATGTAATCATCCCTATACCAAATAAAGTGGGAGCTGACAGATGTGAAGATTACCGTACAATCAGCTTGATTACTCATGCTTCAAAGATCCTGTCTAGAATAATTTACAAGAGGATTGAAAGCCAGATAGAAACGGAGTTGGGTGAAGACCAGTTTGGTTTCAGGAGAAATGTAGGAACAAGGGAAGCTGTACTGAGTCTTAGGCTGATTTTGGAAGGTAGAATAAGGAAAGATAAGAGAACGTTCATGGCTTTTGTAGACTTAGAAAAGGCTTTTGATAACGTTGATTGGACTAAATTGTTTGACATTTTGAAATCGATTGGAATAAAGTACAGGGATAGGAGGGTGATATACAATCTATACAGAAACCAGACAGCAGTCATTCGAGTTGAAGGACATGAGAGAGAAGCTGGTATTCAGAAAGGTGTAAGGCAAGGCTGCAACTTATCACCCATACTTTTCAATCTTTACATTGAACAAGCAATGAAGGAAATTAGAGAAAAATGTAAAGTGGGAGTGAAGATTCAAGGAGAAATAATTTCAACTCTGAGATTTGCTGACGACATCGTCATCTTGGCCGACAAGCCTGAGGATTTGAATGAGTTTTTGAATGGTATGGACTCCGTCTTACGGAAAGAATTCATGATGAAAATTAATAAATGTAAAACAAAAATACTGGAATGCAGCCGAAATAAATCAGAAACCTCTATGGAGATCAAATTGGCAGGTGAAAAGCTGAAGGAAGCAGGAGACTTCTGATACTTAGGAAGCAGAATAACCAGTGATGGACGAAGCAAAGAGGATATAAAAAGTAGGTTGGCTCAGGCAAAGAAAGCATTTCTACAAAAAAGGAATCTGCTGACATCGAATATAGATTTAGGTATTAGGAAGTCATTTTTGAAAGCCTTTGTCTGGAGCGTGGCGCTCTATGGAAGTGAAACTTGGACTATTGGTGTAGCAGAAAAGAGGAGAATTGAAGCATTTGAAATGTGGTGTTACAGGAGAATGATGAAGATCAGATGGGTAGATAGGGTTACAAACAAAGAGGTATTAAGCCGAGTGGGAGAGGAGAGATGTTTCTGGCGACTGCTAATGAAGAGAAGAGATAGGTTGGTAGGACACGTACTAAGACACCCAGGAATAGCAAGCTTAGTTATGGAAGGAAGGGTCGAGGACAAGAACTGTAGGGGTAGACCAAGGTTAGAATATGTTAAACAGATTGCCTCGGATGTGGGGTGTGGTAGCTATGTAGAGATGAAACGATTAGCTCAGGACAGGGAGACATGGAGAGCTGCATCAAACCAGTCAAAAGACTGAAGACTCAAACAACAACAACTTGAATTAAAAACAGATAACACACACTAATACAGCGATCAACACCGGTTATCAGACAGATTCCAATACACACACCCAAAGTACATGAGGTTACATGACCACGTTGTCACAGCCCCTAAAATGAGGTACCAACCAACCAACCTTACTTTTCCCTCGATGTGACTGTAGACTAATACGAGGGAAAAATAATAGCGCTCAGTATAGTTTGAGGGATATGCTTGCAGTGCATTTGTACCATACGAGATGCAAGCACAGAAAAATCGACCTTCCTGACAACACGGGTTAGTTGGGCTGCATAAATCAATACTATTAGGGGCAGCTGGTTTGCTTGGTATAGCCTACAAAAAGGCAAACACATAAATGAAAAGATAGGAAGAAAAATTTTAGAAACTGAAAAATGAAAAAATCGAGTGCAGCCGCAAGTGGCGATGCGATGTGGGGGCAAGGCGCTCTACTTACGGAAGAGTTAGTAACGGAGGTTAACGGGTCTCTATTTCCTCTGGAGTCTGAAGCGCTACAGTTTTACAGCCATAGCGAGTCCCTGGCCTTGGAAGACCTTGACACTCAACCAAGCGAGATTTACTTGCGATCACTTTATAGACTCTCACTCCTATCCTATCTTTGAGCATCGTTCTGCTTGGAGCTCGTAGCCTTCAGGAGAAAAGAAAACCCATACAAGGGCAAGGAGCCACTCAGTTTCCTTTGTACAGCCACGTAAATATTTATACCTAGTCTTAGCATATTCTTCCCGTGTACCTGTGCCCTATCCCATCTACATCACTAATAATATTATCGCATGGCCTCGGGTGCTGGGTGCAAGCTTTGTTATTTGACACCCAGAGGGCAGCTTGCATGTCGAATTTCGTTATTCCTTGAATCTGAAAGTCAAGGAGGTTAGATATCTAAGCTAGATATCTAAGGTCTTCCGAGGCTAGGGACTCGCTATTGCTGTAAAACTGTAGCGCTTCAGACTTTATAGCGCTTTCTAGTAGAGAAATGAGGAACTTCGTGTTGGCGGAAAATCCCGAGATTAATTCTGCCATTATGAACAAGGCCTACTGAATTCAAATGGGTTCTTTAACATGACATGCGTGTCGTCATTTTTGCTGCCTTTCAAAAATCACTCACCACAGCCAGGAGCGAACCTGCAAGCTTGGGGGGTTAGTAATCCGACACAGTAACCACTCACCCACCGTAACAAGCACCTACTTCACTGGGATCATGCGATGGTAACAGTAGCATAGTGACAGACGAACAGACAAGTCTGTGGAGCGAACTGGTAGTAATGAGGTTGCCACGGCAACCGCAAGGCTGTGTGGAGGGAAGCCCCTTCCGCATGGATGGTCGAACTGCGCTAATTGGGATAATCCCATAGAGTTCAGTCAGCTTACGCTATTGGGTTTGGGAAGATAATAGGGGTAGATAACCACTTCTGAAATGTTGGTTAAGCCATGAGTTGACCGACAGCTACGTACACCTGGACCCCCTGGAGTTTCTGTAGATATAATAAGTGCTGCTAACATGTTATCCATGTACAGTCAAAGAGGTGTAGAATTACGAGTTATAGGAAACTATACATTTTGCAATTGTGAATTGTCACAATGGGGCCAAAATTGGAGGTGTTCAAACAAGGAATGTTCTGCTTATTTATTTACGAATGCACCTTGTTTTGTAGCAGAATATATACAGGGTCTCTTTTATGTACATTTGGAGAATGATAGGTCATGTAGGAGACGGGTATAAAAGTAATTTGAGATAGGGAACTTGGGGTCGAGCGGCCTCCTTAACCCCTCAAATAAGGGTTGATTCATGCCCTCCACCCTGTAAGTTAGGCAACCGACCCAAGCCTCTGTTACCTTTCTCAATCCTTTAACTCTTGGCTAAGATTCATTTCACCATGTGGCGCTGGCCTAATGGATAGCATTGCGGTGCGTAAGGCTGGTAGTCCCGGGTTCGATTCCGGCCATCGTGCGAAATTAAACTGACGTAGTAGTTTACGTCAACTGCCTGACTCTTGTTCTCTAATACTGTACGACTGCACTCTCTTCCCTGTCGTAGCACCAGACTGTATCATGTGACTACATTACGACAAATAACTTTAAAAGAAATTGCCCAAGCCCGGAATCGAACTCGTGACTACCAACCTTTCGCACCGTAATGCTATCCATTACGCCAGCGCCACAAGGTGAAATAAATATTGCCAAGAGTTAAAGGATTGTGAAAGGTAATAAAGGCTTGGGTCGGTTGCCTAACTTGCAGGGTGGAGGGCCTGAATCAACCCTTATTTTAGGGGTTAAGGAGGCCGATCCGACTCCAAGTTCCCTATCTCAAATTACATCTATGCCCGTCCCCTACACGACCTATCATTCTCCAAAGGTACGTAAAAGACACCCTGTATAAACATTTTGGTTCCCACGATATCATTTTCAAGCTCATAGTGCACGTAACTTGCGTACGAAGACATTTTAACGAAGCTACAGCATAAAAATTAAAATGTGCAGATCTGAATAGTAAATGTGCAACAAACAAAATGACCGAACTTGAGCTTTAAATGCAAGGCTAAAGAAATCCAGGAATCTGGAATATTACCAAAACTTACCAAAAGATAGTATGGAATACGTCTTTGATATAACATTGGTAAATAGTGAAAGACATCGTGAAGATCAGCGCAGGTTGACACATTCCAACAATATTTACCTTCAAGTCCAGTTTGGAGTGGGGGGTAATGAGATACGCCCCAGGCAACTTCTCCGGTTATGACTTTCCTAATTGACCCCCGTGGAGAGAAGCCATTAGCGCAGCTCGGTATTACCCCTTCCCGCTTCTCCCCGAACGCGCAAACAACGTACAATGAGAGCCTACCAAATGGATACAGGCAATTCAAGCACTGAGCACATCGACATAGGGAACATGTGGTTTCCGAAGCCATCCAAAGGTGCTATGGACGTAAACATGACTGAGGTGACCTGAGTAGTTGTTTATGTTTGTTGACAGTAAATGTGTAAACATGGGTAAATTTACAGTAGTCTAATGGTTATTGTTTATTCTTTATTTCGTTTATTTACAGTAACTGCCTGCATTATTAGTTACTACTCAGTTAACATTAGTGGCTTCGGTGGAGTAGTCGGTAGCATGCTGAGCTTATGCCCAAGATAGCGGGTTCAAACCCGGCCGAAGCCATCGGATTTTTTAAGAGCGTTAAACATCCCTCAGTGTGCCTTCCTTCGGAGGGGAAGTAAAGCCGGCGGTCCCATGTCATAGATTTATGGCATGTTAAGAACCTTCCACTAATTGCACCTGTGGAAGCTAAATTGTATAGGTTAAGAATGTAAACAACGCTCTTAGGTTTCTACGTTCGTTGCCAAGAGCCGACTGCGGTGGCGTCTAATAGCTAAGTTCTGAACTTGGCCTAGTAGTCGTTGACGGTGGCGCTTGGTGGCAAAAGTAGTAACTATTTGAAACATTCTAAGGTGCAGTACTTAAATTTAAAAAAACCAGATAACACACACGAATACAGTCATCACAATTAACACCGGTTATCAGACAGATTCTACACACACCCAAAGTACACGGGGCTACATGTCCGCGTTGTCGCAGCCCCTAAACTTAAGAACCAACCAACCAACAGTTAGCACTCTAACTGACGACCATGCCATGAACGGACCAGAGTTACTGTTTGAATGTGTATTAACTCATAAATGTTGCTCAACAAGACGACCACCAACCTCGATACAAGCATGGCAACGATATACGAGATTCTGTATGACCGCTCTACCTTCCTAACGATGGAGGAACCACAAACACGTTATGTTTATGGCCATCCATTCACTGGACACCAGAGTAATATCCTTGTGTACACATTTACTGTACTATCAATAAGCGATACTACTCAGGACATCCCAGTCGTTTTACACATGTTTATGTCCATAGCACCTTTGGGTGTGCTCAGTGTGACGGTATCCGTTTGACACGCACTTACTGAAACACCATGTTTACACTGTAATATTATGTATCTTGACATCTACTAGTGCGCTCTTTTAATTCTAGTGGTGGTTGCATCTCATACAGCGCAGTGGACGAAGCGTTCCTGAAAGCTCGAGAGAAGGTAGGACTACAGCGTCCCGCCAGAGACACCTCGCTGTACAGCCTCAGCGTCCTGGGGACTACTCTTCAAGAGACGACGAGGATCCTAGCTGACAGGTGGGTACACCAGCCTTGATAAAGGCAAACGGAGTAATATTCAATTTCTTTATATTTCTCGATGTGTGAATTCAGTTATTTCTCGATTGTTGCAGTGTAATATCTATTGTAGGTTACGTGCTTTTTACGCTTATTAGAACGCCAAGACGTTGTAGCACACTCATCTTGGATCCCTGAGGTCACATCGGTATTTACTTACTGGGGTAAACTGAAAAATTATCCTTTCATTATTAGTCGATTGAGTGGTATCACTTTACCTCATACGTTGTTGGCATGTTAAAGGACCCATTTGAATTCAGTAGGTCGTGTTCATAATGGCAAAATTAATCTCGGGATTTTCCGCCAACACAACGTTCCTCCTTTCTCTATTAGAAAGCGCTATAGTGTCAAGGAGGTTAGATATCTAGCCTCCTTGACTTTCATAGCGTTTCAAGGAACAACAAAATTCAACACGCAAGCTGCTCTCTGGGCGTCAAAAACAAAGCTTTCACCCGGCACCCCAGGCCATACGATATTATTATTATATACCTTGTCCGGTGCCGTAGCCGTACTCGTTAAACCGTACACCACGGCCGCGAAGGCAGCTGCAGCAATTCCGAAGATCATACAGTAGGTTTGAATCCTGGCGCTGACAGCGGATGTACTGAGTGTGGTTTTCCCCCGGGGGTTTCCACATTCCCTCCATCTAAATGCCAGGATAGTACCTTATTTCAAGTTTGGGGCACCTAGCTCATCTCTGTCCCTAATACGCGCTTTACTACAGTCACCACAGAAATACAGGTTATCAGACAAATCAACACACACACCCAACTACAGGGTCTTTCCGTCAAAGTGTATGTGTGAGTAACAGGGGCGCGTCGAGTGTCGGACGAGCACATGGCAACTCACTGAGCTTGGGGTCGAGAGAGCGCCCGTACGAATCGCATGTAGGCTACTGTAAATAGCAAACACAGGTAATAACACATAATCAAAGTAAAATCATTGTCACAGAAGATGTTGAAAATGTGCTCCACCTGCATCTACACATTTCTGGCATCTTCTAGAGAAAAATTCATTCACACGCATTAGTTCATCCACCGAGATAGCCTAAATTTCTCTCGTGATATTTAGTTTGAGTTCATCTAGACCAGGGTTTCCCAAACTTTTTCTGACCATCGCCCACTTTCGAGATTTATAATTTTGTTTTCGCCCACCTCATTTCTAAAAACGCACAAATCTTAAAACTACTCACCAGTGGCGGATGCAGTCCTTGCGGGGCCCTGGGCGATATGATAAGGTGGGGCCCACAACAATAGGAAATAAAAAAAAAATCAAATGGAAAATAGTTTCATAATAATAATAAATTAAAGAATAGTTACAATATTTTGAATACACTACAGTACATTTTTTAATAATATGAAAGAAACCTTTAAGTCCCCTTGAAGAAGATTACGTATGCTATGACATATTAAAATATTCTTTGTGACTTTTTCCCCCGGATGTAGTCTTCTATTATTTCACTGAAATCTAAACTTGCTAAACGGCCACGGGAGGTCATAGCTGCACTGAAAAGAGGAATATAAATTCTAAATTAGTTTGAAAAGTATAATTAATTAATTAATTCAATTTAAAAAATCCATGGCGCGGGGCCCTGGGCGGTCGCCCTCCTCGCCCTCCCCTAGGTCCGCCCCTGTCACTCACACATACATTCAAATACCTACATATAAGTTGAGAAATGAGGATTTTTACGAACATTTTTCTCTTAATAGGTACACCATGTTTATTTTGGTATAATTTTGTACATTAAAAATTTGCAAATAATAGGTCTAAAAAAGGAATAACAATCAATGAAATGAATTAAAGAAAAAATAAAATTATAACTTCAAGAATGTTTATATCTTATTAATTAAACATCTTGAATACCTATGCCAAATTAGTGTAATTTTATAAACTATTGTAGTTGTAAATAGATTAAAAAGGAAACATAATTCGATATAATTAAATTACTTGTTTGCACTTTAATTTTATTCTTTGTTTTTATAGGCAGAAACTTCTCGGTCATATTGTATATATAAAAAACTGAATTATTTGCCCACCAATTTTTTTCAAATCGCCCATCTAATTCACATTCTGTCAGTTTCGCCCACTGGCATGCTAAAATCGCCCACTACTGGGCAAATTCGCCCAGTTTGGGAATCTTTGATCTAGACTCTAGAGTGTGAGGGTTTGTTGCATAAACCTTATTTTTCAATTTTTCCCATAAATAAAAATTGAAGCAATAGGCTTTAACACTTAGCAATACTACGTTATAAAATTATGAAACACAATAACAATAAAACAATAACCACGTACACACATTTTCAACGTATAATACTTGTAACTTAAAATAGGCTATAAAGGAAATAACGAAGTCAACTTTACTCGTCAAAACCTGCGTCGCAACTGTCTCAGCTCCGTGTTGCAATGTGCTCGTCTGACCTTCGGCTCGACCTTCTACCTGCAGCGCTACGCCAGCCGCGAGGCTGGCCTCACTTTGAGTGAAATACCCTGTACATAAGGCTACTGTAAGGACCCGATGCGCTGACCACGTGTCACCCCAATATCTACAGGCCAAATGGCTGGGCAGCGGTCGCTTGGTAGGCCTAGGCCCTTTATGGGCTGAAGTGTCAGGGGTGGTTATTTATTTATCACCCACCTATTTTTAGGCCAAGATTTACAAGACCGTCGTGCGCCCAGTCACCCTTTACGGTTCTGAATGCTGGCCGGCCTCTGTTAAACACGAGCAAGCCCTGCATGTTATGGAGATGCATGCTTCGTTCGGTACTTGGCCTGACGCGACTTGACCATATCAAGAATTGCGATGTCCGAGGGAGGATGGGAGTTGCGCCCATACAGGATAAAATGCGGGAGGCTCGTCTACGCTGGTACGGCCACGTCAAACGTAGTCACGAACAATCAGTAGCCAAAACTGCCTTGTGCCTCAACCCGGATGGTAAACGACCCCGTGGGCGACCTAAGAAGGGGTGGCTTGATTGCCTTAGAGAAGACATGCGACAAGTTAATCTGTGTCCGCATGATGCCCTTCACCGACAGACATGGAGATTGACATGTAAAGTAGCGGACCCTGCTCCAAAGCGGGACAAATGCTGGGAAGATGATGATGGTGATTACTTAATTAGTTTATAAATACGGATGGGTTTCTGTGGGTTTCTACCAGCATAACTTACGGTGGTACTTTTTGAGGATCCAACCAGCCCACAGTGGGTCAAAATCGAAATCTAGAGGGATAAAATTATTTTTACGTTTTAATCATGAATTTAGACTGAAAGCAACGTAGGTCTATAGGCTATAATTTATTTACTTCATAATAAACATCAGTTAAGACCTTTTTAAGCTACGCCTACACATGCAAGAAATTGTCTATGACTAGGAGTTGGATAGAGCATTCAGTTACCTCTTCAGAACAATTTTCTACCCCTAATTTACTTTTAACAAAGTCACAAAGTTCCACTTTTGACATAATCGTCGAACCCAGTGCTTCAAACAGTTGTAAACGTGTGAGAACTGGTTGCGCGGCATCTTCTAAAACGTAAAATAACTAAGTAAGTTGCAAAAAGATGCAAACAATCTTATGACAGGCGTAAACTACAAGACTTTATCTTCATTTTAACATTAAGTAGAATGTGACGCAGAGTACTAAAAATCGAAGTGACAATTTCGTTTTAAAACATTGTGAGGTTTGAACTTAGTCATTTTTCAGTGTTGCCTAAGTAAACAAAAGTTTGGTGCTTTTCAGTCGGTCAACACGAATGTACCCAAATAGAGCTGGGTTATGCCCTGATCCTGAAATAAATTACTTAAGATTAATAAATACACTAGGATGACCAGTTTTGATCGTCAAGCGATCATCATCAGATCCATTACACTTAGGCTATAACATCTATGTTTGAGAATACAGGTCAAAAATATATACAATATGTACAATTATTTAGTTGCAGTGTTGGTAATGCAACAGTCGGTGTATGTTGAATGTGGTATATCTAATGTTAGGTAAACTTCTAAAATAGTGATGAAAATCCGGAAATTGTCTGTTAGGGGTGATTATAGATATTCATAGCCCCATACACGATCATAATCAGTCAAGTATCATATCTCACACCCTGCTATACCCAGACCTCCATGCTGGGACCTTGTGCCACAAGCGCGCCTCCATTGTGCGATGCAGATTACTCTTCCGTTAATTACTGGCCGTAAGGAAACACTGGTTTCTCTGATTATCTTAAATTATGGAGTGCCAGAGCATTGTATTCCTTTTAGCGGGTAATAGCCGCCAATGACCTTCCCAACTCTCGTATTCCTACAACGGGAAATCTGTTGGTCATACATTACTATTATTATTACAGATCTATCTGATAAAGGATTGGTCGGAGATTAATGAACAATCTGTCATTTATTGGGTTATTTTAAAACTAAGGCTTTTGCTTATTGGTGATTGCTAACTTCCGTTACATATGAAGCAAAATAATCAGTGATGGAAGAAGCAAAGAGGATATAAATAGTAGGTTGGCTCAGGCAAGCATTTCTACAGAAAAGGAATCTGTTGACATCGAATATAGATTTAGGTATTATGAAGTCATTTTTGAAGGCCTTTGTCTGGAGCGTGTAACTCTATGGAAGTGAAACTTGGACTATTAATGCAGCAGAAAAGAGGAGAATTGGAGCGTTTGAAATGTGGTGTTACAGGGCAATTATGAAGATCAGATGAGTACATAGGATAACAAATGAAGAGGTATTAATACGAGTGGGAGAGTAGAGATGTTTCTGGCGACTGCTAATGAAGAGAAGAGATAGGTTGGTATGACACATACTAAGACACCCAGGAATAGCAAGCTTAGTTATGGAAGGAAGGGTCAAGGACAAGAAGTGTATGGGTAGACCTAGGTTAGAATATGTTAAACAGATTGCCTCGGATGTAGGGTGTGGTAGCTATTTAGGGATGAAACGATTAGCTCAGGACAGTGAACTTGCATCAAACCAGCCAAAAGACTGAAGACTCAAAGAACAAACAACAACAATGCACTCAAATCCTTCCTGAAGACATTGTTACACTTGGAGTACGGTACTGCATTTTGCTTTAAAGAAAGTGTTATTTCGTCGTCCAATAATAATTATAGTGTAAAGATTTGAAGCCATTATTTTTCAGTGCTGCCTATACAAATTGTCTTTTGCTGCTTTTCAGTCGGTCAACACGGTTGTGCCCAATGAATGGACGGGGTATAAGATATAAATATGTAAATACACTCCTCGAAAAAATTACATTCATTAATTAATTCATCACCATTACCGAAATCAGAGGTGGCAAAACAGCACTCCGGGCGCGCTGGCACTCCAGCTGCACTCCAGAGTGCTTCTGGGCGGACGGCCTTTCTGTGATGGTTGTTGTTGTTGTTGTTGTTGTTTGAGTCTTCAGTCTTTTGACTGGTTTGATACAGCCCTCCATGCCTCCCTGTCCTGAGCTAATCGTTTCATCTCTACATAGCTACCACACCCTTCGTCCGAGTCAATCTGTTTAACATATTCTAACCTTGGTCTACCCCTACAGTTCTTGTCCTCGACCCTTCCTTCCATAACTAAACTTGTTATTCCTGGATGTCTTAGTATTTGTCCTACCAACCTATCTCTTCTCTTCATTAGTAGTCGCCTCTTCTACTCCAGGCAAATGCCGGGATGCCTCCTAAATTAAGGCCATGGCTGCCTCTTTCGCAGTCCTCACCTGGATTACAATACTGATACAGCCAGCATAATTACACAGTTTATCAGACAAATTCTATACACACGCCCAAGTACTGGGGGCTAAAAGACCACGATGTCGCAAAGCCACTACATCAATCAACAACAACAAAATGTTTTAATGCGAAGCAGGTAATATTCAAGTGCTGGTACGCGCAGAAACACGTGAACAAAATGTAGATGTTTCGCATATCAAAACATATTGGAAGAACAGTTTGTTTGTTTGTTTGTTTGTTTGTTTGTTTTACGACCGGTGCGAAGGCGATCCCAACTTGACTGGGTCCAACGCACCGGCAGCCAGAGCAGGCAGCCTAGCCGAGAGAGGCCTGCCGGAGTGATGCGGAGTGCGACGCAGCGCAGGGTGTAAAGCCTGGCCTCCCCGGGTCTGTGGCTAAATGGCTAGCGCCCTAGGCTTTGGCCCAAAGTGCCCTGGGTTCGATTCCCGACCGAGCCATCAGGGATTGTAATCCCCTGGGGTTAATTCCCGTGGCTCGGGAACTGGGCGTATATGACATCTCCATCATCACTTCATCCTCATTATGACGCGCAGGTTGCCCACGGGTGCCTCTCCGGAGGCCATTCGATCATCATTACCTATTTTAGTATTTTGTAGTGTAACCTTTATGCATCTCTGATTGCATAAAGTCTACATATTTATTTCAACAAGATTTTATTCATGTTTCAAAGCCGGTGTGAGAATAGATGTTGCTTGTGGAACAGGCATGACAAAAGGGAAGTTCGTACGTGCCTTAAGGTAGCTTTCACCCAGCGCAGACAAAGGCGGTAGGAAGAGAAAGCTAAATATCTGGATACCACATGCGATCACGGCCACGCGAAGGACCTACAACTACGCGGGAGAATGCGCAAAATTCAACGAACACTCAGTAGATAAACCCCGCCCATTTGAAAGAAATTGGAGCAGTAATTAAAATACAGAAACAGGAGTTACACCATCGTGTAGGGGAAGATCCCAGCCTCTCAGAAGTATCGTCAAAATTTAAATTGGATCATTCTGTGATTTTTGCCAGAATTAAAATGAAATCAGGGGGTGGATTTAAAACTACCAATAGCAGCGAGGGACGCGAGACGCGACCAAATCCCGCCGAAATTAAGGAACAATGAAGGAAATTACGGAGCTCATTATACAAGGATCCAGCGATCGGATTTTGGATAAAAAGAAGTCATTGAGACATTAGAAATGAGGACGTTCTAAGGAGCTAGTTTGCATATTCGTGTGAGTGTTATTATGGAAATAAATTTTGAAAGCTCCCTACTCCAAGTCCCCTTAAGAGAAATCATATAAATAATGGTTTGAAACGCAGCAAAGGCAGTCTACTTTTGGGCATTGCTGGAGGCGGAAGCCCGTGCCCAGGACGATCAGAAATTACCGTGATTTTTATAAGTTCTGAAAAGTACATTCTGTAACAGTTTTGAAGGAAGATTGTAGTTTTACGTGACCGTGAATCTTGTGATTATGAGCCACGGGACCTCCGTTTTACGTGGAATCCGAACCACAGGACATGGCATTTCACTTCGAAAATCTCACATGCATTGACCGGGTAAATGTAACAGTTTTATAAGTAGAAGCAGTCATTCATCTGAAATATGAATATCGCTAAGTATTCGCGAGTGCGAATTAGAACAGTGCATACCGTAACAGTTTAACGCAGTTATAATGATAGGGATAGCCGCACGAGCTATTAGTAGATAAATCAGTGTTCTAGGAAGCTATTGAACTGTCAGCTGAACTAAGTAGGTTGATGATAGCTATAGGAAATAGGAGCTTCATATGCGAGAACCGTGCATTGTGATAATAGTAATGATTCACAGTGGACCTTTGCTTTGGTGAAATTTGGAAGCCGTGTGTAAATTATCCTCCTTGCAAGATGAACCAACTGATCCAGAGGACTGATAACAAGGACCAGAGCATCGACAGGATGTATACGAGATAAGTAAATAATTGTATGGGGCATGTTTGCCATAGCACATCCTACCAAGGGAATCGGATAAGTTTATCTCGATCATAAGCAATTATGATAAAACAGATATTTTAGGCATAGCAGGCATGTTTTGTGTAGATTTGTGTATTTATCAGTAATGATTAGTTTTGTGTGTTTTATAACGTAAATGTATTGGAGCATCAAAATTTTGTTTAAAATATGTTTTGTTTGAGTGTCAGTAATTTTTGCTGATTGCATAATTAAGGGAATAAGTGGTTTGAGAGTGCTTATGCACGATATTAACGTAAAAACTAAGATGGGAAAATAGCTCGATATTGTGACAAGACCAGTAAGTAACATTGAAACTATGTGGCAGTAAGTACGGTAATTGATAATCACACTAAGGCATAGAAAGGTAAGACAGAATGGCTGGATGATTGAAATATTCAGAAAAGGTGAAGAGTTGATCCTGGGTTGAGCTGAAATAATAACGGAGGTGATATTCCCGTGTTCTTCGATGATATAAGTGGTAAGTGAAATAATAACGGAGGTGACATTCCCGTGTTCTACGATGATATAAATGGTAAGTGAAATGATTGAGTTCATTGTCTGATGAGAGTCCACTTAAGCTCCGTCGGAAAGGTAATTGTACAGCTCGAACCCCAGGTAGTCAAAGAGAGTCTTAAGAAGCAGGTAGGGACCCCGGCCAGCCGCCTGGATTCTAAAAGCCGCAATGAAGGTTATTGCCGGCCCAGCTGAATGGTGTGGAGAGAGTGTCTGTCACAAGGTCGAGGATGTATTGTTATTATATGAGGGGAGGAAGTCTGGTTTCCCAGGGTTTCTTCGTACCGCTTTAGGAAGCGACGTCTTGTATTGTCATTGTTTCAAGTGCATTTATTATAGTTGTTTGTTTATTAATAATAGCGGGGCGCCGGCCGCCGAAGTATTTATCTGATGCTTCATGTATGATGACTTGTTTGTTTTACCATATTAACAGAGTTATGGCTCTGAGTGAATTAATTGTTTTTCAAGTTAGAAGTACACACATGCCTGTGGTCTAGAATAAGTCTGTTGCCTTCATTATCTGACTCTTGTGAGGAAAGACGATGATTGTACGAGAGAACATGTCCGAGCTCCCAGAAACCAATTTTGCAAGTTATGAACATGAGTGCGCATAGTTGTTTGATAGAATGGCTGGGTTATTTAAGCCATAGTTTGATGAACTAAGTCTGTTGACGTTAATTTTGAACTTGAAGCAGTGAACTGCAGTAAATTAGATTATTTTCTTTTCCTGGTTTCAGCCAGTGTGATAAATTTACATTTTTGCATTTTTATGATGTTGATGATTAGAGTAATTTAAGGGAGTTTATTTTGATGTTTATTGTCTATGGATGGGAGAATGGGAGATGATGTTTTTGTGAATAAAATTATTTTTATTAGGAGATCTCTGACATACTGATTTCTAAGTTAAGCCTCCTGTGATCCTCGACGATATTCCTAGGATGTTTAGAATAAGTTAGAGCCACCCCGAACAGAGCACTACCCGAGCCAGAGTCGGCATCCTAGAAGAACACTGAAGGGTACAGTAGGTCTTCAGCAACTCTCTTCATCATGACGTAGGAAGCAAAACCCAGCTGAGAGACGCCGCGCCGTCTTCCCCTCGATTTCTCTCCTAGGATCTTGTTTTCGAAGACACTCTGCAGAAGTGTGTCATGTCGTAAGACGTGTCCAAGAAATGTAGCTTTTCTCTTCTCTAATGAACAAAGTAAGGTCCGTTTCTCCTGAACTTCATCCAAGATTTGTTCATTAGTATATTTTTCCCTCCAACTCGTCCTCGTCAGTCTTCTCCAGAACCACATTTCAGCAGCTTCTAGTCTTGATTTTGCTTGCCTTTCCTAAGATCATGTTCGCATACGTAAGCTAGCACACTTCAAACAAAGGTTTTAACAAATTTCTTCCTCGATTAGTTACGTGTTTCGACCTCATGTGGCCATCATCAGGTCGTGATCAGTGAAAAATTTAACTTTAACACAGTGATCAGAATCTGATGATGGCCACGAGAATCAAAACGCGTAATCCTAAATTACCCATTTAATTGTGATAATTAACTAATACAGGTCGCCTCCGTAGCGTAGCGGTCAGCATGGTTAGCTGCCGCGCCGGAAGTCCTGGGTTCGATTCCCAGCTCTGCCACGAAATTTGAAAAGTGGTATGAGGACTGGAACGGGGTCTACTAAGCCTCTGGTTGTCCAAATGAGTAGAGGGGGTTCGATTCCCACCTCAGCCATCCTCGAAGTGGTTTTCCGTGGTTTCCCACTTCGTCTTCGGGCGAATGCCAGGATGGAACCTCCCGTAAGGCCACGGCCGCCTCCTTCCCGCTTCCTTACCTAACTGTCCCACTCTTTCCATCCCTTCATCAGGCCCCCTGTTCGCTTTGCAGGTGAGGCCACCTGGGCGTAGTGCTGGTCACACACCCCAGTTGTATCCTCGACTCAGAGTCTCAAGTTCCAGGATACTGCCCTCAGTGGCGGTAGAGGTGGGATCCCTCGCCTAATCCGTGGGAAAAGCCGATCCTGGAGGGTAAACCGATAGCGAAAAGCGAATTAACTAATACATGTAAATTTTTTCAGGAGTGTATTTACATATTTAGGATATATTTTGTACCCCGCCCATTCATTGGGCACAATCGTGTTGACCGACTGAAAGGCTACAAAAGACCAATGAGAATAATAATAATAATAATAATAATAATAATCAGCAAATAGGGCTATAGAGAGTTGGTCGGCCCTACCAAAAGGCAATGGCATATAGAACAGGTAAAGGCCATACCTATCATTGTCTCGAATGGGCTACGGGCGTAATCACAAATATCTTACTCCAAGGCCTTAAAGAACTGGATCTGGGTACTCAACTCTATCAAAGTTCCAACGTTTACCACTAGATGTCAGTGACATCTGGTCGCGAAAGTTGGAACTGCTTGAAATTGAACGGAACTTGTAGTTCACCCCATGGGTGTCCGCTTGAAGAAGCTACAGCGTCTGGTAAGCCGAACATGTCCTCGGACACTCCCGGCACTAAAAGTCATACGCTAAATAATAAATTAATAAATAACTGCATAAACTGATTCTTCAGTGCAGTCCATATTTGCCAATGTTGGACATCACCGATAATGAGATCCAACGTTTACCAATGCTTGCCACATAGTTTTTCGTGGTTTCCCCATTCTACTACTGGAAAATGCTGGGATAGTCCCTAACGCAAGGCTACAGCAGCCTTATTCTCAATCCTAATTTCAATTACAAATACACTACATAAACACAGGTTATCAGGCAAATCCTACACATACACTCAAGTAAACTTGACTGGCTGCGTGGCGCAGCGGTAACGTTTTCTGGTGTTCCTAAGGTTGCAGGATCGAATCCTGGCGCAGTCAGTTGGATTCGAGGGTGGACAAATGCGAGGGAGCCGTGTCAGTGGATTTACTGGCACGTTAAAAATCCCCTTTGGGTTCAAAATTCCTGCATCCCGGCGTCTCTAAAAGCCCCAGTAGTTAAAAAGAACGTAAAACCAATAACGTTTTTTATTATAACTCAGTAATTCTTCTAGTTTTATGCCGTGTATTGTGTAGGGTCTCGCCTAGGCTGGCTCATCAGCGGGCTCTTGGTGTCC
Source organism: Meconema thalassinum (assembly GCA_946902985.2). NCBI lineage: Eukaryota > Metazoa > Arthropoda > Insecta > Orthoptera > Tettigoniidae > Meconema > Meconema thalassinum. The sequence continues at coordinate 1,006,123,132 of OX336388.2, forward strand.
TCGTCCAGATCCCCACAGGAGTAGCGAACTGTGCACTACCTCCCTTCTTATGAAGCGCACGTGCGCCACTTAACTGCGAGAGCTAAAAGCTCAAGCAGCCTTTCACCTCCCTATAAAGGCTTCCAAAATAGGTGGTAGGATATATTGGCTTTCACGGCCCGTGAATTAAAACTCAGCAGAGGGGCAACATGGCAAGCATAAAACATAACAGTTTACTCCTTTAAGGGGTTCCCAACAGTTGAAAATCATCAAATGTTTCCAAATTTCATTAAGCTACGGACCCCTAGCTTTGTAACAGTAGATTTATCTTCTCATGGCTTATTTTAAAGACTACTTTCCGACAACCATGCATCCTATTAGTAACCCCACAACTTCTATTTTTATCTCTATCTTTCACTAGATTTATCTCTAGATTAATAGTTTTTTTCCTTTAGACAATAGACATAAAAAGAACATTTTTAAGGAAGCAAAACGTGAGATGCGGTGTCGTTAAGAAACCAAAACTGTCGCCGTTTCCTCAGCTAGCCGAAAAATTGGTTGGTTCCTCAGTTTAGAGGCTGCTACAACGCAGTCATATAGCCCCGTGTACCTTGAGTGTGTGTAGAGTCTGTCTGATGACCGGTGTTAATTGTGATGGCTGTATTACTGCGTGTTATCTGTAATTCAGGTAAGTACGGCAGAAGATCAATTTCAAGTAGTTCCTAGCCACGAACTTGGCTACTAGATGCCACCGCAAGCAGCACCTAGCGGCGAACGTTGGTCGTTAGAGCGTTAATCACATCTAACCTACGAATTTAGCTTCACACAAATGTAGTTAGTGGAAGGTTCTTTTACATGCCATAAATCTACAGCATGGGCCCGCCTGCTTTACTTCCCCTCCGAAGGAAGGCATACTGAGAGATTTTAACGCTCTTAAAAATCCAACGACTTTGGCCGGGTTTTATCCCGCGACCTTGAGCATAGAAGCTCAACATGCTACCAACTACGCCACCGAAGACGCCTGCGGAAAAATCTTCGATTCCAGTTTTTTTTGCTAAAATACATTTATTAATATAAAAAATTCCCTTATTATTATTATGATTATTATTATTATACAGCATGGGTGGAGTTAGATCCGTTATCCGAGAACATACGATTTCCCAGATCAGGAAGCACAGAAAGACGTGAAAAACGTATAGTAAAAGGGGCGTTGTTTAGAAGAAAATGGGAGGAAAAGTACGTCACACAAGCCAATACTGCTTGTTGCTGTGTACAAGACCGGACCGAGGAAGTGCCACCGGGGTAGGTCTCGTAAACAACTGATAAGTGAAGGTCAGTTCCACGGAGGGGAGGTAACTTGCCCAACTAGTTCCCACAGACTAGGAACAACCGAGTTCCGAATATGCTTCCCTTCCCCTCTAAGATAAGACAGGTACACACGGCAGCTGATGCGATGTTGCCGGCCTACCGTATGCAGATCCATCCCAGTCATTATTTCTTCGTTTTTGATGTGCAACATCTTTCCACTCGGTTACTGGATATTTTTGTGGGAGTGATTTTGAAAAATGGGACGGAAGTGGATCGGACGGAAGTGTGTAAGACGCACTGGGATCCGATCCAGCTGGCAGTGGTACCATGTGGAATGTATATAACATACGGATTACTTCAAATTTTGGAGGCGCCATTACCGATATTTCTACAATGAATCACCATCAAGTTGTCGTTTTTTGGAGTAAAATATTCATTAAATCATATTTGCTGAAAACAATTATGATTTATTAAGAGTCTGTTTTTCAATCTCTGGATAAAAGTGATGGGCATCCACTCGCCGAGTAACTTTCCTCGACACTTTCATATGGAACGGTAAAAGCTCATGCGAACTCCGGTGTCAACTCATTGAAACACAACCCACATGTATTTAAATGATTTATTTATTTATTTATCGTATGGCTTTTAGTGCCGGGAGTGTCCGAGGACATGTTCGGCTCGCCTGAGTCTGTAGCTGCTTCCAGCGGATACCCTAAAGTGTGAGCTACAAGTTCCGTTCAATTTCAAGTAGTTCCAACTTTCGCCACCAGATATCAATGATACCTGGTGGTGAACGTTGGAACTTTGATAGAGCGTTCTGACGAAAACTAACCTAACAAATTTTGCTTTACACAAGTTTAGTCTGTGAAAGGATCTTTTACATGCCATAAATCTATGACATGGGACCGCCAGCTTTACTTCCCCTCCGAAGGAAGGCATACTGAAGGATTTTTAACGCTCTTAAAAAATCCGACGACTTCGGCCGGGTTTGAACCCGCTATCTTGGGCATAGCAGTTCAGCATGCTACCGACTACGCCACCGAAGCCGCTATTTAAATGATGATATGCTTTTACTGTATATGAAACATTGCAACTAGTCGGCAAAGCCGGTATTATGTTTCTGCACAATGGCTATTCAGATATTAACCCACATTGCGGTAATGCAGTGATCAATGTAATATATATCGATGATATTATACGGGAACTGGGCTAGCCTTTCATAGACCACTATAGGAATTCCCTTTACTGTCAAGTAGACGAATTCATAACTAATTTGAAACTCAATTCCACGCAGGAACATTATCGAAAAATAGCAAAATATTAATGGAGTATAAAAAAAGCCTTTCATATTATTACCGGTACGTGAAAATGAGTACCTGTCTTGAACTGCAAATGTCTGTGGTGTTAATGGTTGCGTAGGTAACATCTTGGTCTGCGAATCATGAGGTCTCAGGTTCGAACCCCAGTCCCGGCAATTATTTTTGCTATCGGATTATCGATTTAAACGATATATATATATTAACATTATGCGTCATTTTAACAGAATTTACATGAAATTACGATTTATCAAATTTTAATTACAATAGTTTGCACCAAGCAGGAGTTGGGAAATTTGATTGTATTGTTACGTGCCACCCTCTAGTGGCATTTTTGTTAACTGGATTACGGTGGGTAGAAAGCACAACACAGGATGTTCCTTTAAAGAAATAATTAATTTTATTGCGGCCAGGAAGATGCACTACTCATCAGCAAATACAAGCAATTGGAACCTTACTCCAGTTTCCTCAAGTCTCCTGCTTATGGAGAGCTCTTGCCCTCTTTCATTTGTCAACAGTTAATCTTCTCGCTAATGAGTCTGGTGGCCTTGACAGAACTACATGCAACTCTCCCCTATGTACACAAATTACAGTTACTTACGAAAACCTGCTACACGCTGCTTCGCTGTTCACGAGCTGGGAAACAATGTCACTGGGTTTCGTAACTCGCGTGGCACTTCACCTCAATATCTCTGACGCTCAGTGAAATCACACTCACTCAAAACACAGGCAGTCCCCTGTATTCTTCTCACTTCCTCGCTGTCAAGAGAAACGGCTTCACTAGGGGTTTCGCAAGTCACCACACTTCTGTCGCTCAGGATAAACGCTCGCACTAGCTCGTAAAACACAACAACACTGCTTGACAGGTCGCTCTTATATAGCAGGCCGGTGACTCAATAAATGCTTCTAGACCCATCCAGGGTTCGCGGCTTCTCGAGGTTTCCTTCACTGGATGAGTCACGAATATTCTGGACCATCCCTTTGTCCTAGTAGTCCTGTTGCATAAGGCGTACGCAATACACTGAGGCAGGGCACAGCCCAGCCCTGGGGCAGTTGTGACTCATGCGGCGAGCGATGACACAAACTAACAGCCATAACACCACCCCCTTCCTAAGAGGCTGATCGACCCGATCAATCATTGGTCCGTCTGTGTCCCTCCGTAGGCTGCCAGGTGATCTCGATGCACGATCTTCATCTTCGCCCTCGGGCTCCGATGGATCCTGTAGATGACATCGTTGATCCGTTTCACGACTCGGTACGGGCCCTCCCAGGACTTCTGCAGTTTGGGTGACAGGTCTTTCTTCCGTAATGGGCTGAAGAGCCAGACCAGGTCGTCCTCGTGGAATCCGCCGGCATCCGTCTGCTGGTCGTATCGGGCCTTCATTCGGTCGGTCTCGATCCGCAGTTTCCTCCTCGCGAACGCGTGCACGTCCTCCAGTTGGTCGACCAGTTCTTGACAATACTGGCTTACCGGGACCGGATCATTCCCAGGTCGGCCGAATGCAAGATCGACAGGTAGACGGAGCTCCCTCCCAAACATGGCCCGGGCTGGTGTGCACCCAGTGGCTTCATGCACGGCGGCGCGGTAGGCCAGGAGAAATAGTGGAAGATGTTTGTCCCAATCCCTCTGGTGCTCGCTGACGACTATTCGGAGATGGTTCTCGATGGTGCGATTGAATCGCTCTACCATCCCGTCGGACTGAGGGTGTAGTGGCGTTATCCTTGTCTTCCGGATTCCCAGCAGCTGACATAGGTTCTGGAACACCTGCGACTCGAAGTTCCTCCCTTGGTCGGAGTGCAGCTCCAGGGGTACTCCGTACCGGCTGACGAATCCCTTCGCCAGGGTCTCTGCAATCGTCGCGGCTTCCTGGTTAGGGAGCGCATACGCCTCCGGCCATTTGGTAAAGTAGTCGCTGATGACCAATATGTAGCGGTTCTCTGCCTCGCTCAACGGGAATGGCCCAGCAATATCGATGGCCACTCTCTCCATGGGGCCGCCCACGTTGTAGGTCTTCAGTGGACCCCGTCGTCTTCGTCCTGGGCCCTTGCTGGCTGCACAATCGTGGCACCTCGCGCAGTGGTTCTCCACGTCGGTTTGGCATCCGATCCAGTAGAACCGCTCTCTCAGCTTCTCCATGGTCTTCTTTATCCCTAGGTGTTTACCAGATGATCCTCCATGGACTTCCTTCACGACTTCCTCCGTCATAGCCTTTGGAACGACGACTTGTTCCCGAGATGTCTTCCCGTCGGTGCTCTCCCAGGCGCGGCAGATGAGGCCATCCCTTACAATCAGCGAGTTCCACTGCGCCCAGTAGGACTTAAACTTTGGGCTGCAGTCACTCACAATGTTCCACCCGGGTCTGGGGACACAGGCCCTCTTCCATTCGGCTATCAGTCCCAGGTCATCATCTTCTGTTTGTGCCCGCGTGAATGATTCGCGGCTCCAGTTCCCTTCAAGTTCCACAGTAGTCCGTCGGCACTGTATCCCGGTGTTCTCCTCCCTCCTAGTACAGAAGGTGCAGTCTTCGGGGCTCGGTCTTCATGACAGGGCGTCGGCATTAGAATGAAGTTGGCCTTTCCTGTGCTGGATCTCGAAGTTGTACTGTTGAAGCCTCTCTAACCACCGCGCGAGTTGACCCTCGGGCTGTTTGAAGTTCAGGAGCCACCGCAGGGATGCATGGTCGGTCCTGATGAGAAATTCTTGCCCGTACAGGTACTTGTGGAAGTGTTCGATGGTCTTCACGATGGCGAGCAGTTCCTTCCTGGTGACGCAGTAGTTCCTCTCTGGCTTTGACAAGGCTTTGCTGAAGTTGGCCACTACTCTCTCCTCGCCGTCCACTATTTGCGACAGGATTCCCCCTATACCAAAGTCGCTGGCATCGGTATCGACGATGAACCTTGTTCCAGGTCTGGGGTAAGCCAGAATAGGCGCGGTGCACAGAGCCTGCTTGAGTTGTTCGAAGGCACTTTGGCATTCTGCTGTCCAAGTGAAGAGTTGGTCCTTCACAGTCAGTCGATGCAGTGGTTTGGCGATGTCGGCGAATCCTCTCACTAAGCGACGGTAATAAGTGCAGAGTCCCAGGAAGCTTCGTAGTTGGGACTTGTCCTTCGGAACTGGCCACTCCCTCACAGCTGCGGTCTTTTCTGGGTCGGTGCGCACCCCTTCCTCGGAGACAATATGCCCAAGGTACTGGACCTGCTTCTGGAAGAGCTGACACTTCTTGGGGCTCAACTTCATCTGGGCAGCCCGTAGCTTCATCAGGATCTCCTTCAGGTTGCTGTAGTGCTCCTCGAAGGTTTTTCCCAGAACGATGACGTCGTCTAGGTAGACCAGGCAGGTCTTCCAGTGTAGTCCCCTCAGAATGGACTTCATTAGCCTTTCGAAGGTCGCAGGGGCGTTGCACAGACCGAATGGCATGACGGTGAACTGCCAGAGCCCGCTGCCTACAGAGAACGCCGTTTTCTCGCGGTCCTTAGGGTGGACCTCCACCTGCCAGTAGCCACTCTTCAAATCCAAGGTGGAGAACCATCTTGATCCTGATATGGTGTCCAGCGTGTCGTCGATCCGGGGTAGAGGGTAGCTGTCCTTCGTGACGTCGTTCACCCGCCTATAGTCCACGCAGAACCTGGTGGAACCGTCCTTCTTCTTCACTAGCACGACCGGAGAACTCCAAGGACTATGTGATGGCTCGATCACCCCTTGCTTCTTCATCTCTTCTACCATCCGGTCGACTTCGGCTTGCTTGGTGAGCGGGACACGTCGGAATGGGGCCCTAATCGGTGTGCTGTCCCCAACGTCACTTTTGTGCTGGACCAAGCTTGTCCTACATAAGTCTTTGCTCCCCACGGAGAAGACATCCTGGAATTCGCGTAGCAGGTCCTGAAGTTGGCGTGATTGCTCCTCGTCTAAATGGTCCTGGGATCCTTGGTACAGCTTCTGTAGTTCTTCTGGCAGGGCACGTCTTCTTCGGTTGTCCGTCTGCAGGTGTCCGTCCGTCGTGTCTGTGATGCGGGCAATCCAGGTAACGGGCTCGCAGACTCCTAGGTTGGTGTCCCGGTGAACCGTAATATCGTAGTCGTTCAGATTGGACAGGCGGACGTACGGCCGAGGCGTCGTGTTGATGAGGGTCTTGGCAACTAGCAATCCTTTTGTCTGGATGTCCTCATATTTTGGCTCGATGACAGCCGCCACTCCCTCAGCAGTTCCGTCGACAATTACGGCGGCGCTGACCTCCGTCCTGGCAGGAACGATGACATCCTCTCTCAGCCTTACTCGTCGTGCGGTAACGGCCTCGTGTGCTTTTTGCAAAGCAAGTTCCTCACCTCCGAAGTGCAGAGTGTTGGTACTCAAGTCCAAGATGATGTTGTTCTGGTCCAGGAAGTCCAGTCCGATGATCACTTCGTTTGAAACGTCAGCCACAAGCACTGGATGCTTCACTACCCGTCGACCAATGACGAGCTCCAGTGATGCTTCGCCATGTACCAATGCGGTCTCTCCGGTCGCGGTTATTAGCTGGAGGTTCCTTTGTGTGGGTTGCACTCTCCACTTCGGGATCACGGTGGGATTGACGATGGTCCTCGACGCTCCCGAGTCGATCAGCATGGGCCAGCTCACTCCGTTGACGACTCCGTCGACCATCAGGCTGCTATTGTCTCTTCGCAACTTCGTCACACGAACTTGGACTGTCGGGGCTTGACGACTGTCACAAGCCAACCTTTGCCCCCCAAGGCTGGCTAATACTCGTTTCCCTGGGCCGCGCGATTTTCAGGCGACTGATTTCCCGTCGGATACCCTCGGCGGCGGCGATCACCGCAGTCCTTGCTCAGGTGGCCTTTCTTACCGCAGGCCCAGCAGGTCGGAAGTCCTCTTCCGGGCCGCCTCTCCGGTTGTCTTCCGGCTGTGTCGTTGCTGGTGGTGCCGCGACTTTCGAAGAAACGGCTTAGCGCCTCCATCAATTCGTCGGCCAGGGGCTTGGTCTCGTTGGTTTTTGCTGGTTCGTCGACGTCCACTTGACTCACCCGTGCGTGCATTCTAGATGCCTGTTTTGCCGTCTCGAACTCAAGTGCGTGGCTCAGCGCATCTGCCAGGGTCTTATTGCGCGCGAGTCGCAGCGCCTGTTGAGTGTCCGAGTCCCGTAGCCGGTCGGTGAAGGTCTGCGTCGCAATCTGTTCCAGAAAGTCGGCCGGCTCTGTTGGATAGGCGAGCCTTACGAGGCGTGCGATGTCCATCTCGAACTCCTGCAGGGTTTCCGCGTTCTTCTGTACCCGGGTCCGGAGCTGCATCTGGTAGGCCCGCTGAAGATGGCTATCTCCATATCGGGACTCCATATGGGCGATCAGTGAAGCGTAGTCCTGGGATCCAGTCGGGATGGCCTGAAGGACGTTAAGGGCGTCACCTCTCAGCGCTACAATGAGAGCTGTAGCCTTTTCTGTGTTGTTCCAGTTATTTATGGCACAGGCCGCCTCGAACTGACGTAAGTAGGTGCTCCACGGGACCTTTCCATCGAAGGTTGGGGGCGTCACTCTGCTATGTCCCGTTCCTGATATTCCCGGTGTAACGGTGGGCGGTCGTTTGCGCAGCTCGGCAACTTCCTCTTGTAGAGCGTTGAATCTCGCTTCCATCCCCGTCGGCGGGCGTTGGCTCAGCTCAGCAATTTCCTTTTGTAAAGCGTTGAGTTTCTCTTCAACCCCCGTTAGTGGGCGTTGGCGCAGCTCGGCAACTTCCTTTTGTAAGGCGTTGAATTTCTCCTCCACCCCCATCAGCGGGCGTTGGCGCAGCTCGGCAACTTCCACTTGTAAGGCGTCGAACTTCTTTTCCACTGCCGTGAAGCTGATTCCTGCAAGTGGTGCCCCTGCATAGGTATTGGAATCAAAATTACAATACTGAACTGAGCATCAGCACTAGGTGGCCAGACTATCTAGATAGATCTCCTGACCAAAACACACTTACAATGAAAACTCAAGAAAATGGTTCTTTTAAGGACCGATTGACAAGAAAGCTTGGTTCTAATTTACGTATCTGTCATTTAAATGTAGAAGGCTTAAGTAGATCAAAGTGCCAATATCTTTCCAAAATGCTGATTAATGACAATATTGATGTGCTTGCACTCCAAGAAACTCATACTGCGGATGAAGGTCAACTTCATCAAAGAGGCAGATATCAGGATTTAGCATTATTGGTGCGACTTATCATCATGCATATGGGACAGCTACCTACGTCCGGAAAAATCTAGAGAATGTCTCACTTCTTTCAGCAACTAGCTTTGACAATATACATCTAGTCACAATTAAGATAGGGGACATTGTAATTACCAACGTGTATAAGCCACCAGCAATGGAATGGCCAAATCATGTGTTACAACCGTATCCTCATCCTGCAATCTATGTAGGTGTTTTCAACAGCCACCATGTTGACTGGAAATACGAGACAAATGATGTAAATGGAGAATCTGTCTCACAATGGGCTGAGGAAAATGGCCTCTACCTTATCTTTGATGCAAAGGACAGAGCTACCTTTCGATCTGCTGCATGGAGACGTGATTTTAATCCTGACTTGTCCTTCGTGTCCACAGACAGATACGGCCAACCTCTACTCACTACACGGGAAGTTTCATCTGATTTTCCCCACAGTCAACATCGCCCTGTTGTCCTAGAAGTTGGCACTCAAATCCCTTTTGTGACCTCCTTCCCACGACCTCGATGGAATTTCATGAAAGCAAATTGGAATGATTTCTCACGAGACCTCGATAAATACGTTAGATGGATTCCTCCAAATGCCGATAATTATGGCAGATTCGTTGGTGCCGTTCTAGCTGTTGCTAAAAAGCATATTCCAAGAGGCTACAGGAAAGAGTTGATTCCTGGCTGGACTGATGTTTCTGAGGAGCTTTACAAGGAATTTATCACTAATGGAGACCAGGATATTGCTGATGAACTCCTCCAAAGCTTGGATAACTCTCGAAGACAAAAATGGGTTGAGACTGTAGAATCTTTGGATCTTAAGAAATCAAGCAGACAAGCTTGGTCCTTGCTGTGGAAACTGGGTAATGGTCAACCGGCAGTTCGTGAGACACCTACATTAACTCCTAATAAAGTTGCTGCGCACATAGTTTCCGTGTCCAAAGCAACAATGGATGTGAAGCATGTTAGACAGGTCCGAAAGGAACTGAAATGTTTGAAAGCTCAAAGCCAATCATACTCAGAATATGCTCGTCCCTTTTCTCTTGACGATGTTGAAGTAGCTTTGAAGGCTATGTCAATTGGTAAAGCACCGGGATTTGATGGACTTCATCCCGAATTTCTTGTCAACTGTGGTAGAAATGCACGGTCATGGCTCTGTAAGTTTGCAACCAATATCCTGCAGACTGGTAAGATTCCTCACTTGTTAAAGCAAACAAAAATCATCGCTGTTTTGAAACCTGGGAAACCAAATAATAAGCCAGAGAGTTACAGACCAATATCTCTATTGAGTGTTTGCTACAAATTAGTGGAACGACTCCTCCTGAACAGAATTGCTCCAAGATTGCTTGCGGAGATACCCATTGAGCAAGCGGGATTTAGACCTCATCGCAGCTGTACAAACCAGGTGTTGTCACTAACGACATTTATTGAGGCAGGATTTCAAAATTGCCTTAAGACATCAGAGGCATTCATTGATCTCAAGGCTGCATACGACACTGTTTGGAGGGAAGGTCTGATTTACAAACTACTTCGAGTAATTCCCTGCAAGACCATTGCCAATCTAGTCAATAACATGATGAGTAACAGACTGTTTAGAGTTGTCATGGGTAGTACAGTTAGTGCACAAAGGAAATTGAATGACGGATTACCACAAGGTTCTGTCCTGGCTCCACTTCTTTTCAGCTTGTACATAGCTGATATGCCAAGGACGGAATCAAGGACATTTGGGTATGCAGACGACTGGGCTATAGCTACAAGCAGTTCAAACATAACAACTACTGAGAACACACTAACAACAGACCTGAGTGTCCTAGGGGAGTACTTTCGCAAATGGAGACTACAGCCTAGTATGACCAAGACAGAAGTGTGTGCCTTCCACTTGAATAATCGCATGGCTAACATGGATCTCAGGGTGTACTTTGATAACGTCCTTCTGCCACACAATCGGCATCCCAAGTATTTGGGTGTTACTTTAGACAGAACCTTATCCTTCAAACAACACCTTTTGAAGACTGCTGCTAAGCTGAGATCACGCAACAACATCATCCAGAAACTATGTGGAACAACATGGGGCTCTAATGCTTCAACTCTTCGATCTTCTGCAATTAGCCTCGTTCTATCTGTTGCTGAATATTGTGCCCCTGTGTGGTTAAACAGCCCTCACATAGGGAAGATCGATGTTGAAATCAACAAGACCATGCGATTGATATCTGGTACAATTAAATGCACCCCCATTCAATGGCTTCCTGTTCTGAGCTACATTCCTCCACCCCATCTCCGCAGGTGTAATATCCTGGCCAAAACATACCAAAAGATACTTCAAAATCAGGATCTCCCTATTCATGTTGATATACCTGCTGCTTGTCTACCCAGACTTCGCTCAAGGCAGCCGCCTGTGAAGACAGCTATGAGACTTATGAATGAGAACTTTGACATAGTCCAGCAGTGGTCTCATGATTGGAAGATTTTTGCTCCACAGGAGTGCCGAGACATGCCATCTGTCACTTCCAAAGTACCTGGCTTTGATCTTCCTCGTCGGATATGGTCGAAATTAAACCGTATCAGGACCAATTCTGGTGTTTGTGCGGACTCTTTGTTCAAGTGGAACAGGTTACCCTCTCCAAAGTGTGACTGTGGAGCAGATAGACAAACGGTGAAGCACATCATTCACGACTGTCCTCTAAGATCCTACTGAGGCAACATATTGGATTTTCTCTCAGCGACTCCTGCATCAGTGGACTACATTTTGAATTTAGATATAAAATTATGAACCTATCTGTTCACTTTATTTTATTTTCATTTTTTTTTTCATTAAGATGTATTTTGATGTACTGTAAGTGTGTACCATACCATACGATAAATATCCACTGCCGTGACTTCCTCACGCAGACCCAGTTCTAATTTCTTCAGGTCCTGTGTCAACTTATTCTGACCGTCTTCCATCTTCTTCTGGCCGTCCTCTATCCTCTTCAGGTCCTCCGCTAGCTGATTTTGACCGTCTTCCATTTTCTTCTGGCCGTCTTCTAGTTTGGCAGTTAGGTCCTCGGCTAACTTCTTCTGGCCGTCTTCTAGTTTGGCAGTTAGGTCCTCGGCTAACTTCTTTTGGCCGTCCTCCATCTTCTTCTGGCCGTCCTCCATCTTCTTCAGGTCCTCCGCTAACTTATTTTGACCGTCTTCCATCTTCTTCTGGCCGTCTTCTAATTTGGCAGTTAGGTCCTTGGTTAAATTCTTCTGGCCGTCTTCCATCTTGGTTTCCATGCCACTTAACTTTTCTAGCAATGCTGCCAATTGCGCCTCCATTTTAGATGTTTGTCTTGTAAAGGGCATGCACTCACAGGAAAATTAGAGAAAATGACCTGCTCGGGTTTTGAAACCAGGACCGTCAGGTGTTGTGCTTGTGCTTGAGTTCGTAATCCGGCTTCTGACACCAGTTGTTACGTGCCACCCCCTAGTGGCACTTTTGTTAACTGGATTACGGTGGGTAGAAAGCACAACACAGGATGTTCCTTTAAAGAAATAATTAATTTTATTGCGGCCAGAAAGATACACTACTCATCAGCAAATACAAGCAATTGGAACCTTACTCCAGTTTCCTCAAGTCTCTTGCTTATGGAGAGCTCTTGCCCTCTTTCACTTGTCAACAGTTTATCTTCTCGCTAATGAGTCTGGTGGCCTTGACAGAACTACATGCAACTCTCCCCTATGTACACAAATTACAGTTACTTACGAAAACCTGCTACACGCTGCTTCGCTGTTCACGAGCTGGGAAACAATGTCACTGGGTTTCGTAACTCGCGTGGCACTTCACCTCAATATCTCTGACGCTCAGTGAAATCACACTCACTCAAAACACAGGCAGTCCCCTGTATTCTTCTCACTTCCTCGCTGTCAAGAGAAACGGCTTCACTAGGGGTTTCGCAAGTCACCACACTTCTGTCGCTCAGGATAAACGCTCGCACTAGCTCGTAAAACACAACAACACTGCTTGACAGGTCGCTCTTATATAGCAGGCCGGTGACTCAATAAATGCTTCTAGACCCATCCAGGGTTCATGGCTTCTCGAGGTTTCCTTCACTGGTTGAGTCACGAATATTCTGGACCATCCCTTTTTCCTAGTAGTCCTGTTGCATAAGGCGTACGCAATACACTGAGGCAGGGCACAGCCCAGCCCTGGGGCAGTTGTGACTCATGCGGCGAGCGATGACACAAACTCACAGCCGTAACAGTATTGTACATTTTTTCATTCCTCCTCTTAATTTACAATATAATATGTGATGTTTGTTCAAACGTCGCGTCGCCTCCGTAGCGTAGCGGTCAGCATGGTTAGCTGCCGCCCCAGAGGTACTGGGTTCGATTCCCGGCTCTGCCACGAAATTTGAAAAGTGGTATGAGGACTGGAACGGGGTCTACTCAGCCTCAGGTGGCCCAAATGAGTAGAGGGGGTTCGATTCCCACCTCAGCCATCCTTGAAGTGGTTTTACGTGGTTTTCCACTTCGACTTCGGTCAAATGCCGGGATGGTTCCTACTGTAAGGCCACGACCGCCTCCTGCCCACTTCCTTGCCTAACCGTCCTACTCTTCCCATCCCTTCATCAGGCCCCCTGTTCGCTTTGCAGGTGAGGCTGCCTGGGCGTAGTGCTGGTCACACACCCCAGTTGTATCCCTGACTCAGAGTCTCAAACTCCAGGACACTGCCCTCAGAGGCGGTAGAGGTGGGATCCCTCGCTTAGTCCGTGGGAAAAGCCAACCCTGGAGGGTAAAACCATAGCGAAAAAATGTTTGTTCAAACAAGTGTGACAGTAGCATATCTCCAATTCAATCTATACATTCATCATTGTACCAGTATGAAAACGGAGCGTAAATTAACATTTTAAGAATGTCCAAGCTGTGTAGTAGGCTATACGAGTAGGATAACATGTCAGATGACTTCACATACATTTCATCTCAATTTCATAGTAGGATAACATGTCAGATGTTACACATCATATGTGACTACTGTAAGGCTCGTATCTTTTTAGCCTATTTTCATTTTATGAAAAAAAAAAAAAGGCTTATGAGATCACCTTTTGTCCGTGTGTCTGTGTGTGCGTGTGTGATTCGTGTGTGTGTGTTTGTCCCTAATAACTTCTAAACGGCTGGATCGATTTCAATGAAACTCGATAAGATCAACGCACCATTCTGGCCGACCCCGACGGTGCCCTTCAAATTTTATTGTGTCACACCAATCCAACATAGTGGCTGTGCGAAATATTTCACCAGCATTCAGTATCTTCGGAACTATTATCCATATCACCATGAAATTTTGTACGGAGATAAATGGCACTACTAGAAGTTCACCTACGAGACTTTCAAAACCCTGGTAACCACAAAACCTACATGGTGGCCAAGCGAATTTGAGACTTTTAAATAGACTTCTCTTGCCTTTTAACCATCCAAACGTAATGAAACTTGGTACAGAAAATGTTCATACACATTGTAATGCACTGGCGTCTAATTTAGTTCAATTATATACATAACCTCAAAATGGCGGCTGTGCGAAATATTTCACTGGCATTCAATTTCTCCGAAACTATTAAAGATATCACCCTGACATTTTGTGCGGTGATAAAGAGAATTGCTACAAGTTTATCTATGCAACTTTCAAAAACCTGTAAAGTAGAAAACGAAAATGGCGGCCAAGCGAATTTGAAACATTTTAATAGACTTTTCTCGTGATTTAACCATCTGAGCGCAGTGAAATGTGGTACAGTAAATTATTATACATATTGCAATGCACTGGTATCTAATTTAGTTCAATTGTTTACAAAACCTTAATATGGCGGCTGTGCGAAATTTTAAAATTAAGTTTTTATTTCTTGTGTCGTAATCATGCGATCGAAGTGAAAATTTGAATAATGAACCTACGCAATAATTCTCCTTTATTGGTACATAACTCTATGGCCTATACATATAACAATCCAAAATGGCGAGCATCCAAAATATTTTGACGGTTCTCAATATGTACGAATCTTTCACAGCAATCAAACAGATATTTTTTATGTTCATAGAGGCTATGAACATAAGTTCACCTATAGGACTTTCAATAACCTGGTGAGCAAAAATTCAACATGGCGGCGACGCGAAGTATAAATATTTAAATGGACGTTCCTCGCGATTTAACAATCCGAGTGCAGTGAAACGTTGCACGGTAAATTTTTCTACAAATGTTAATCCACTGGCATATAATTTATTACAATTGTTTTCATAACCACAAGATGGCAGCTGTGCGAAATTTTAAAATCTCGTTTTTAGGTAGATTTCATTAGAAAGCTAACTATTGCAATAGGTCCCATGTTTCGACTTCCGGAAAATTTCGACATATCTTCGCGTTTCACATCCCCCAGACCCCAAAACCACCGTCAGTTCAAAAGTTTATATATAATTTATGTATATATATATCAGTTTCTTGTGGACACGATAACTGCCGTAATTTTGCACCAATCACTTTGAATTTTTACATAATATGTATCCCCATAAAATCTCGGTCGAGTTCGTTAATGGGCAAAATCGGTCAAAGGGGGTGAAAATGGGGGGCTTTTTTCGAAAAAGTGAAATATCGCTATAACTCTCTTAATACATGAAATATCGAATCCCTTCAAAGTTCATAATATGTGTCGGATAAGTGCCAAAAATTTATGTCAAATAAGTTTTTTTGATAGCACCAACCATTGACCAAAGGGGTGGGAAAAAGTGGGTTTTTCGGGAAACATTAATCATATCTCTGTTAATAGGCACAATATCAAAACCGTACAAAATGGTCAATATTCCTCCAATAACTACCTAAAACTTTTGTCTGAAAGAATTTTTGATATGACCCACCATTACGCCACGGGGTGAGCAAATTGATTTAAATTATAAGATAATGCCAAGTACCAAGAGAGGTTGCCATGACAACTTTACTTTTAACTGATAAGGGATGAGCCATCAGCAGTTGCTATGACAACGCCACTGCACGAGATAACATTCAGTTTTCCATCTGTCTGTGGGAAGCGACTTCGGTATCGGAACTGGTAGCATGCTGAACTTCTATGCCCAAGGTCGCGGGTTCAAACCCGGCTGAAGTCGTCGGATTTACTAAGAGCACTAAAAAACCTGAGTTTGCTTTCCTTCGGAGGGGAAGTTCCAACGTTCGTTGCGAGTTGCTGATTGAGGTGGCATCTAGTAGCCAAGTTCACAGCTAGGTGTCGTTGACGGTAGTATTTTAGGTAGATTTCATTAGAAAGCTAACTATTGCAATGGGTACCATGTTTCGATTTCCGGAAAATTTCGACATATCTTCGCGTTTCCCATCCCCCAGACCCCAAAACCACCGTCAGTTCAAAAGTTTATATATCATTTATGTAATATATGTATATATGTATATCAGTTTCTTGTGGACACGATAACTGCCGTAATTTTTCATCAATCACTTTGAATTTTTACCGAATATGTATACCCATAAAATCTCGGACGAGTTCGTTACTGGGCTAAATCGGTCGAAGGGGATGAAAATGGGGGACTTTTTTTTTCGAAAAAATGAAATAATGCTATAACTCTCTTAATATGTGAAATATCGAATCCGTTCAAAGTTCATACTATGTGTCGGATAAAGCTCAGAAATTTATGTTTGAAACGTTTTTTGATAGCACCAACCATTGACCAAAGGGGTGGGAAAAAGTGGTTTTTTCTGGAAACATTAATCATATCTCTGTTAATAGGCACAATATCAAAACCGTACAAAATGGACAATATTCCCCTAATAATTACCTAAAACGTTTGCTTGAAAGAATTTTTGATATGAGCCACCATTGCGCCAAGGGATGAGAAAAATGATTTCGGAATTATAAGAAAATGCCAAGAGCTATCAGTGGTTGACATGGCAACACTACTAAATTGATGAGGAATGACCCATCAGACGTTGCCATGACAACGCACTTGCGCGAGATCAGATTCAGATTTCCATCTGACTAAGTGTGAAGCGGCTTCGGTGACGTAACTGGTAGCATGCTGAACTTCTATGCCCAAGGTCGCGGGTTCAAAGCCGGCCAAAGTCGTCGGATTTTCTAAGAGCGCTAAAAATCCCCCAGTAAGCTTTCCTTTGGAGGGGAAGTTCCAACGTTCGTTGCGAGTTGCTGATTGAGGTGGCATCTAGTAGCCAAGTTCACAGCTAGGTGGCGTTGACGTTAGTATCTGGTAGCAACATTAGGAACTACTGCTTGAAATTTAGCGTCTGCATTCCTTACCTGAATTACAGACTAATACAGCCATCACAATTCACACCGTTTATCAGACAGATTCTACACTCACCCAAAGTACACGGGGTTATATGACCGCGTTGTCGCAGCCCCTAAACTGAGGAACCAACCAACATCTCTGCGGGAGATATAATTTTGCGTGAAGAAGAAACAGACCGTTACATAGTTACACATCAGTGTCGAAACCTTGCATAAGGACAGTGTGACCACAAGTATAACAAGTAGTTCCGTGAAGAACTGTACAGCCTATTTTCATATATCCTGCTCATGTTAATTGTCTCTATCAACATACAAAAGTTCAGTTTAATTGCTGTAACAGATTCGTAGATATTGAGAACCATCTAAATATTTCAGATGGTCGCCAGGTTGGATTTTTATTTTTGTACTATTATATTAAGATTATTGTGTACGTGTGGTATTCAAACTTCAATCGCATGATTAGAACACAAGAAGTAAAAAACGAGATTTTAAAATTACGCACAGCAGCCATCTTGTGATTATGCAAACAATTGAAATAAATTAGATGCCAGTGGATCAACATTTGTGTAAGCATTTAACGTGCAACGTTTCACGGCACTCGGATAGTTAATTCGCGAGAAACGTCCATTTAAATATTTATACTTCGCGTCGCCGCCATGTTGGATTCGTGCTCACCAGGTTACTGAAAGTCCTATAGGTGAACATATGTTCATAGTCTCTATGAACATAAATATTTCAGTTTTTTTGCTGTAAAAGATTCATAGATATTGAGAACCGTCTAAATATTACGGAAGCTTGCCATTTAGGATTGTTATATGTATAGGCCATAGAGTTATTTACCATTCAAGGACACTTATTGCCTAGGTTCATTATTCAAACTTTCACTTCGATCGCATGATTACGACACAAGAAATAAAAACTTAATTTTAAAATTTCGCACAGCCGCGATCTTGAGGTTATGTAAACAATTGAATTAAATTAGATGGCAGTACATTACAATCTGCAAAATCATTTACTGTACCACATTTCACTGCGCTCAGAGAGTTAACTCACGAGAAAAGTCTATTAAAATATTTCAAATTCGCTTGGTCGCCATGTTCGTTTTGTACTTTACAGGTTTATGAATTATACATAGGTAAACTTGTATCAGTACCCTTTATCACCGTACAAAATTGCAGGGTGATATCTGTAATAGTTTCGGGGATATAGAATGTCAGTGAAATATTTCACACAGCCGCCATTTTGAGGTTATGTAAACAATTGAACTAAATTAGACTCCAGTGCATTGTAATGTGTATAAATATTTGCTGTACCAAGTGTCATTACGTTTGGATAGTTAAATCGCGAGAAAAGTCTATTTAAAAGTCTCCACTTCGCCTGGCCGCCATGTTGGTTATGTAGTAACCATGTTTTTGAAAGTCTCATAGGTGAACTTTTAGTAGTACCCTTTATCACCGTACACAATTTCAGGGCGATATCCGTTATAGTTTCGGAGATACTGAATGTTAGTGAAATATTTCGCACAGCCGCCATGTTGGATTGGTGAGACGTAACAAAATTCGATGGGCACGGTCGAGGTCGCCGGGAATAGTGCTATGAACTTACCGAGTTTCACTGAAATCGCTCCAGCCGTTTAGATTTTATTAGGGGGGACACACACACACACACCTCACACACACACACACACACACACACGCACACACACACACGCACACACACACGGACAAAAGGTGATCTCATAAGCCTATTTTTTTAAATTGAAAATAGGCTAAAAATGGACTCCAAATGACAAGAAGGTTACCGTCCCCATAAGACAATAAAATGTTTAAAATATGTTTAAAATGAAGAAAAACAAAGTTAATTAATCTCCAATTATAAACTACTTTCACGCGATAAATGAGGTCTGATCCTTCTACGAAAACCTGCATATTCTGCCTATTTTCGCCTATCTCCAAGTTTGTCCGGTGAAATCTACCTCCGACTTCCGGCGTGCCGAGAGGACTTTTTTTTATTACTTCGTGTGCCCTAATCACGCGATTGAAGTTTGAATACCACAAGTTCACAATAATCTTCATGTAATAGTACATAAATAAAAATCCAACCTGGCGACCATCTGAAATATTTAGACGGTTCTCAATATCTACGAATCTACACACAACAATCAAACTGAAATTTTGTATGTTATTAGAGGCAATTAACATGACTAGGATATATGAAAATATGCTGTATAGTTCTTCACGGAACTACTTGTTTTTAAATGCTGCACAGCATGGTGCAATCCCAAAGTTATAGGACCGCCAATTCGCCTGCTAGGCATGTTAAAAAAATGTCATTAGATCTTTTTTTTGCGCTAAACCATGCACCCTTTGCTATACGTTTTTCACGTCCTACGGCGCGTTCTGACCTAGGGAATAATACAGTATGTTCCCGGCTGTCTAGTAAAACTCCACCCACCCTGTGTATGAATTGCAGCCATGACAAAAGCGGGGTATTTTAATTGAACGCCCGTAGGTTCCCCATGAAGTTCAATTTCAAGTAGTTCCAACATTGTCTTCCAGAGATACCACTGTAAGTGACACCTAGCGGCGAATTTTGGAACTTGATAGAGCGACAAATTCAGCTACACACAAACAATTGTGAAGGTAGTTTCTTTTACATGCCATAAATCTATAACATGGGCCCGCCGTCTTCACTTCCCTTCTGAAGGAAGGCATAGCCCACTGAAGGATCTTCTTAACTTCCTTAAAATTCCGACGACATCGGCCGGGTTTGACACCGCAATCTTGGGCATGCTACCAACTGCGCCACCGAAGCCGTAACTTTTCAACATGCAAAGCTGAAAGTTTTAGAAGTAATTCCTCCCTATATATCATATATTTGAACACAGCCGTTTCTCTAAATTTACTTTAGTTTAATTTTGCCTGGTAATGTTCATGGAAATGGTCTTAAAATTATGCAATTTAAAACAAGTAGTTCCGTGAAGAACTAGACAGCCTATTTTCATATATCCTACTTATATTAATTGCCTCTATCAACATTCAAAGTTTCAGTTTGATTGCTGTAATAGATTCGTAGGTATTGAGAACCGTCTAAATATTTCTGATGGTCGCCATGTTGGATTTTTATACATAGGCCTCAGAGTTATATACTATTACATGAAGATTTTTGTGTAGGTGTTTTATTCAAACTTCAATCGCATTATTAGGACACAAGAAATAAAAACGAGATTTTAAAAGTTTGCTCAGCTGCCATCTTGTGGTTATGACAATAATTTAAATTAATTAGATGCCAGTGGATTAAAATTTGTATAAGCATTTACCGTACCAAGTTTCACTGCACTCGGATGGTTAAATCGCGAGAAACGTTCATTTGAGTATTTAAATTTCGCGTCGCCGCCATATTGGAGTTGTGCTCACCAGGTTACTGAACGTCCCATATGTGAACTTATCTTTATAGCCTCTAAACACCTACGAAATTTCAGTTTGATTGCTCTCATATATTAATAGATATTAAGAACCGTCTAAATATTACGGATGGTCGGGTGATATGAGCAATAGTTTCGGAGATATAGAATGCCGGTGAAATACTTCGCACAACCACCATGATGGATTCGTGAGACTTAATAAAATTTGAAGGGTACGGTCAGGGCCGGCCGAAATAGTACTATGACCTTACCGAGTTTCATTGAAATAGCTCCAGCTGTTTAGAAGTTATTAGGGGGGGGGGGGCGCCACACATACGGACGCATACAGACACACAAACACACATACACACACGGACAAAAGGTGATCTCATAAACCAATGTTTTCATAACTGAAAATAGACTAAAAACGACTATGAAAAATCATAAATCTTTAAATTTTGAAAAAGCTAATGTTAAAGTAAGACGACAGTATCAAGGAACATCCCTGAAAAAATGCAATTAGTTCCTGCTAATAGTTTTTGAGAAAATGAAACGTTGAAAATTAACATGGACAGTCTAGGACATTCCGTGGTTTCCCTATGTTTTAGAGGTTATCTCTTTAAATGAAATACCTGATTGTTTACATTGTGATCACACAACGAGGTGTTAGCAGTTGATAAAAGTGCCCGCCCGCAAGGTTAACATGCAAAAAAACAGAAAGTGGTGCCTGTTCAACTTTCCCGGCATTGTGCGGGCTGATAGACTTCTACAGGATGTTCCAACAGTACCGTCATCACAGTGAATTAGGGGATCCTGGAGGGAGGACCGAGTAGTCCACACTCTGACAGAAGACAGAACTCGCTGGAGACATTTCGTTGAGGCCCTATGTTTCACCAAAGAATCAAGGGGAAAAATATGTACACTTATTTAATTACCGTACTCACGTAGTAGTCGTTATGGCTTCGAAAGCAAGAGTTGAGCTTGATCCTAACACGAGAATAAAAGTGATACAGTACTGTATGGGGGTAGATGACCTCGCTGTTCCGCCCCTTAAAACAACAATATAACTAATTCCTAGCAGAAATATGTAAATACAACACTGCATAAGGTATGTACACCATTCTAGTTTTTCCCATTATGTCCATTATATGCTTGTCCATGGTTTACTTTTTTTAGCATACGCCTACCTCCGTTAACCGGAAACCTAGCTTTAACGGAAAAATGTGCCAGTCCCGTTGAAGGCAGGGTTTACTGTACTTCATTGCGAATGCGGATAAAATGCGTTCAATGAAAGTGTGTTATTGTTGTTGCTTCAGTTATTGGCTTAGTAGATTTACCCGGAAGAGAACTAAAGCCAGGAGTATATAAGACATGGGGAGAGATGAATGATTGGCAGACGACAGAATACGCAGGAGAAATTTCGTTGAGGCCTTATGTTTCACCTAAGAATCAAGGGGAAAATATGTACTTAGTGGTTGTTTTAAACCTCCTGGGCAGTGACGTATGATTAACGTCTGATTGAAAATATTATGGGGTAATGTTTTTATTTTTTCGAAAAACAGTGACATAGGCCCTACATAGTAGAAAAATGGTTCACAAATTTTGCACAAAACTTAAAATTGATTCAAAATTTCAGGAACATCACAGCCGTTAGTGGTTATAATGAGAACAACTGAAAATACTCTAGGAATATTCTAACAGAGTTACAAACTATTGAGAAAATAATCCTCATTCTAATAATTTGGCCATGACTGTACAGAGAAGGGCTGGTGCATTTGATCGATTAATTTCAGTTTTCGAATATTCGATTAATTGAAGTAGAAAATTTAATAATTGCTACAAATATCGTTTAATCGATGATTCGGTTGGTCGAATAATTGATTATTTGTTTTGTCCATTAATCAATGTACTTTGCCCCTTTCACTACGCCCTCACGAAAGCAAAACAGACATTTATTTAATTAAAATATATTGTACCACTCGCTACCACTCCGTTGGCTTCTCTGGGACGTGACGATCCCGTGCCGCTCTCACTATCTGCCACCATTTCCTCCTATCCAGCGCAGTATTCTCCCATACAGTAATACCCATCTGTCTGCAGTCAGAGGTCACCTCATCTTGCCATCTACTCCTAGGTCTTCCAGGGGGTCTCGAGCCTTCGATCTTCTTCTCATACACCTGGCGAACTATTCTGGCAGCGTCCATTCTGATGACATGCCCTGACCATTGTAGCCGTTTCGCTTTCATGATGTTCACTACCCTGGGTTGATTGGCTAACTTGCACAGCTCATGATTTGATCTGAGAACCCAGCTTTGTGTTTCCTGGTCAAAAATGGGGCCAACATTTTTTCTATATACCTTCTTTTCGAAGACTGTAAATTGATATTCCTCCCTTTTGGTCACACTCCATGTTTCGGCTCCGGATAGCAGTACTGGCCTTTTGATCGTGTTGTATAGTTGTAGTTTTGTTTTCCTGGTCAGAAGTTTGGAGGAAAGTAAATTCTGCAGGGAAAAGTAAACTTTGTTTGCATTCCGTAATCTAATTTGGTGTTCAACTTGTCTTCTGTTGCAGTCATTTATATTTACCCCCAAGGTATTTGAAGTTTGGCATGTTCTTAAAATTAAAATTGGCTATATGAAGGTTATTGCGTTGATCTGTATTCATGTTTTATCTCTGTATGGTCATGTATTCTGTCTTCTCTTGATTAATCTTTAAACCTATTTTAGCAGCAGTTTCATTTAATTTCCTGAATAGAGCTTCAATTTCTCCTCCATTTTTTCCTATTAATACTATGTCATCTGCATATGCCAGGATGTTGTGTTTGTTATCTGCTAGGTCTCCAGTTGCAGCTTCTTTGGTTTCCCGAATTGCTTTTTCCAGAGCGATGTTGAAGAGATGTGGGGAGAGCGCATCACCTTGTTTTAGTCCTGTTCTGTTTTCAAAACATTTTTTTTAAATATACATCTTTTTGAAAACTAGGCTAAAACAAAGTAAAACATAAATTTTCCTGTCCTAAATTGTAAACATTGAGCAAGAATTCAAAATCTTTGCTGAATACTCTTCGCTTTCTTTTCTCGAAACCCTTCCCAATGTTATTGATGTTTGTCCTTCCACTGTCACTGACTCTTATTTGGTTATTGTTAACATAAACAAGGAAGGACACTTTGTATATTTAGGCAACAAGTAACTTTTATAGATTTCTATACATCATTCCGAAAATAAGCGTAACTTAACCCTTGTTGAGAACTGGCGTAAAAAATATATAACACGAGGTTTGGCGCCGGATCATTTTGACCCATAGTGTGTCACTCCCTTTTTGTCCCTTGGTGTCTTCCTATATAAACTATTCCCAATATAAAATGAGGTTTATTTTTAGCCTACTTTTCACATTTTGCAAAAATGAGGAAAAAGTAGACTTATGAGATCGGGCAAACGTGTGTCTGTCTGTCTGGCTGTGTGTGTGTCCCCCCCCTATCAACTCCTAAACGGCTGGAGCAATCGAAACAAAATTTGGTAGGAGTAAAGATCTATACCTGAATATCTCACGGCCATATTTGAAAATGATGACAGTGCTACCAACTGCTAAAAAATCGCAATTGAAATTTGAGCTCCATGTTGGATATCTCGGAAGGTATGAATGGGAGCTATTTCAAAATTGGCACACGTATAGATAATAATATTGCTGTTTAATTTCCAGGAGGCCATACATGGCAGTGTTGCCAAAATGAGTATAAGCCTGCTGATAGGTCCAATTTTTAAATGCATATAACTTCTACACTATCAATTGGAATTCAACCAAATTTCGTATGTGCTATGTGTAACATAACATATATGGCTATGCCGATTCTTAACAGTAACCAGGGCTGCCAACTGTTAATAAATGCTGTCTCTATTTTTGTTACCCTAATATCAATATATCAGAAAGTTTGCAAACCAATAGCTCTAAACTTTGCACACGTATAGTACCTAGCATTCTAGATAAATTTGGAGTAAATCAGTGCTGCCAACATGATTCTAAGCCTGCTGATAGGTCCAATATTAAAATGCATGTAACTTCTATACTAACTAATGGATTTCATTCAATATTGACACAACAATAGATCATATTATTTCAGATTTTTCTGACCAATACATGTATGTCATTGTTGCCAACATGATTTTACGCGCGCTGTTAGATCCAATGTTTAACTGCATGTAACGTCCATGCTATCCATTGGACTTCAACCAAATTTTGTATTCTGTACTTTAAGAGATGGAACTAAGAATATATTCAGTCACCAGGGCTGCCAACTGTAGTTCTCTATTAGGCTACATTATGCCAGATATACAGTATTTCGAACTAATTAGAAATTTCGATATTACGAACTTAATTTCGTCATTATTCTAGATAGATCCATATAGATTAATCATTGGCATGAATCTTATATTTTAAGAAAAGTAGGCTCTTTAGTTCGTCACAGAACTTCTTGTTATTTTTCAAAATTAACATGCACAAAAATGACAATAATTTTCGTAACAGTATAATTGGCTGTGATGGTGAAGGCAAAGCCGTCATCTCATTTTTTTAAACAAAGGAGCTGATGACCAAGATGTTCCTACACCCTAAACATGGATCAACAAAAACGTGAGATATACGATTCTGCTGCACCAAAATAGATAGATTTTCCCCCTTATTTTTCACAGATTGTTCTGACTAACATAAGCCAAAAATTGTCACGCGAGTCCTGGCGCCAAGGGTAAATCAGACCCGATCGTAAATAATATATAAATAACTTGAGTGTTCCAAAAGCTATCGGAATGTTTCTTATGCAGGGTGAAGTTCAAGGCTAGGAAGGAAGGTACAGTAGCCTATGCGATAAGAAATGGGGGCTGATCGAAACGAAAATACAGAGCAGTATTTAAGCCTCGGGTCAAAAATACCCAAAAATGAGCCAGTCCTCGTGAGTTAACCTAAGTGATGATTTAAACTTATTTTCTAAGAACAGTCTCGTGTAATGTTGCAGGTACCGTCTGTCCCGCGAGGACATTCACACCTTGCTACCCAAGATAGACACCAGCCACACGAGAATAGCCTCGTTCTGCCCACAGTTCCTGGAGAGCACGCAGTCCTGCACGGTAACACGGTACCGCCGCCATGATGGGACATGCAACAACCTGCACCACCCCACGTGGGGCGCCGCTAAGGTCGCCTTCAGGAGACTGCTGCCGCCCGACTATGCTGACGGTACGTTATACTGTATTCAGTATTTTAATTAAACGCTTTTCTCCTGAAATATCATATAACTAAAGCTCTGCGCGGATAACAAAACGTTATCCACATCCGCCCCGCATCCGCATGACAATTATCCGCATCCGCCCGACTTTTATCCGCATGATATTTTTTTTAAATAATTAGATTAAGTAGTAAAGCAACACATTTAGACATTTGAGGAGAAAATCGTTCCCTTAGGCTAGCCTGTATGCCATGTGCTATGTTTAATATGAATGTTATACAGACAGAATTGCAACCCTTTTCAGTTCGGAGTGTTAATTATGTTTAATGACATAATTTGAATGACATTAGCTTAAAACATCATCTTTTGTCATGAAAAGCAAGCATAACAGAATAATACGCCGTAAACAACCGGGTCATAGCAATAATATTCAACAAGTTGGGATTTTATTCTAAAAACTATCTGCAACTTTAGTCCAAACATTATCCACAGCCTATCCGTTATCGGCACAGCCATGCAAACTATATCCTCAAGGTGAAGAGTTTTGCGGATGTCCACGGGTTTGTCCGCGGATATCCGCATCCGCGCAGTGCTTTATATATAACACTTAGCACACATAATACTTCCTATCCCACGAATCTCGCCTGGAGCGAAAGGCTAGTATTACCTAGCCATATTTAGCTGGTACAACATAGCAGAATTTCAACTTCAGCGGCTACGTAACCCACCAAACTTTTCATGTATCGAGTTCACTTTGTAAAATGCGTTTACTTTAAGTTATAATAAGCGTCCTTAAAACCACTTCAATTGTTCAGTATTCAGCCGTGGTGGCTGGCAGAGTTTTGCCTTGGGCTTTGCTCTCTTTTCCGGATGAAAGGGGTTATTAGATGAATAATAATGTTATTGGTTTTACGTCTCTTTTAATTACTCTGACATTTAGAGACGCCGCGGTGCCGGAATTTTGCCCAGAAGGGGATCTTTAACGTGCTAGTATATCTACTGACACGGCTCCCTCACATTTGCGCACCCTCAAATGCCAACTGACTGCTCCAGGATTCGATTCTGCAACCTTTGGCTCAGAAAGCGAGAACGTTACCGCTGAGCCACGCAGCCAGTCGGTTACTAGATGAACCATGAACATAGCAATAGATTGGTAAATATTATTATTACTATTGTGCCAGCCCCATGGTGTTGGGGTAGCGCGCCTGCCTCGCACCCGGAGGCCCCGGGTTCGATTCCCAGCTCGCCAGAGATATTAAAAACTGAAGTGAAGGCTGGAAAGGTGTCCACTCAGCCTCGTGAGGATAATTGAGTAGCTGTCTGACAGCGAGGCAGCACCCCGGTCACGGAGACCAAGATTACGGCCGAGGGGACCCTACGCGCTGACTAAGCGTCACCCCAAAATCTGCTGGCTAAATGGCTGGGCAGCGGTCGCTTGGTAGGCCTAGGCCCTTCATGGGCTGTAGTGCCTCGGGGCTTGGTTTTTATTACTATTGTTTGGCTACGAGTTTGTAAAACTTTGTTCAATATAAGGGGAATTTATTCTAAATGATAGCGTACTTGACTCGTAATTAGCCACTATGGACTATATTTGCATCTGCAATTAAATAAATAAATGAATAAATAAATGAAGTAATTAATGAATTAATCAAATCAATAAAAATTAAGTAATTAAGCAATTAATCAAGTAAATAAATAAATAAATAAATAAAGTTATTAATTAAGTAATTAATCGAATAAATAAATAAACGTATTAATTATGTAATCAATCAAATGAATGAATGAATGAAGTTATTAATTAAGTAATTAATCAAATAAATAAAGTTATTAATTAAGTAATTAATCAAATAAATAAATAAAGTTATTAATTAAGTAAATAATCAAATAAATAAATAAACTTAACAATTAAGTAATTAATCAAATAAATAAATAAATAAATGAAGTCATTAATTAAGAAATTAATCAAATAAAAATAAAGGAAGGAAGAAAGAAAGAAAGAAAGAAAGAAAGAAAGAAAGAAAGAAAGAAAGAAAGAAAAAAGAAATATAAATAAATAAATAAATAAATAGACAAACCAACAAACAAATAAATAGATAAATGAAAGAATAAATCAATAATTTAATAAACATATAATAAATAAATAAATATATAAAAATAACGTATTTAAATGGAACAATATGTTTTAAATAGCAGAGTGTGAAAAAAGAAAAAAGGAAGTATCGTACAGCCTACGTATTTACATTTACATTGTGCTGGACAAAACGGAGGCAGACAGGTTTTTCTCCGGGTACTCCGGTTTTCCCTGTCAAAATTTCATTCCAGCAACACTCCCCACTATCATTTCATTTCATCTGTCACTCATTCAATCATTGCCCCAGAGGAGTGCGTCAGGCCTCGGCAGCCGGCACAGTTCATATCCTCGCCGCTAGATGGGGGCTTCATGCATTCCATTCCTGACCCGGTCGGAGACTGGAAGCAGGCTGTGGATTTTCATTTTTCACCAGAGGAGGCTCCACACTACCCGGAGCAGCTGGGATATTCTTCGTCAGTACACCTCGAGCCTTGTTGCATCCGCCATCCAGTTGGTGAGTACTGGGGCATACACTTCACCGTAGTACTCCCTTTATTATTATAAATTCTTATGCACAAAAAATGAGAATTATACTTATTTTTCAAAAATCTACTTTTTATCGTTGAGAAAAATCTGGTCGGTGTGCAACTGGCCACCACTGTCATCCACGATAGTAGCCCGTTAGAAACTAAATCCTCCCACTTCACAGATGCAGTGTGGTAAGCACTTAGTGGCTCATCAGGGGCGTAAAATACGGGGAGGGCATTGCCCCCCCTCAAGTTTTACTTGTAAGACCAATTTTTTTAAGTATCCTTAAAAAAATAGTAAAATAACCTGAAACTCTTCTATAATTGATTTAATACTACGTTAGGCTGAAATGGGAAATGCCATCTTGCCTAGCTTAGTTGTAATTTCTTTATTCTACCGAACAAACAATGTGTTGTTACCCCGCCCCCGTTTCCTGTCGAGGCACCAACTGAGCCAAGAGTCACGGCGCACAGTGTGTTGAATCCCATATCTAGGTGGAAAAAAATCGCTGCCGCAAATGAAAGCGAAAACTGGCCCATTCGATAGTGAACAAACCAGATGGCGACCTTCGGTCTTCCTTTCCGCTCTCTGGTGCGTAGGAGGGAGGTTATAGGTGTTGAAACGTCTTCCTGGCAGTTATCAGGTCATTTGATAGGGGGTGTCGGAGTGAACCGAACGTTGTGATTCTAGTGAGTTCAACGAGGTATTGTCTTCTGCGGCTCATGGAATAGTGAAAAGAGGTATGTGTTCGCACTTTTATGCGTAATACAAGCTTTCTGCATTAATACATTATTTACTTTATGAGTGCCTCATAGTGCCACTTTACTTTAGACGTCATTCGATAGGAAATTTAATGTAGATTCAGGATCTGTAGTGGTTTGGTTGCTCACGAATGTGCATGATGGTTTATTTTCTTATTTTCAGTGACTATGTGGGCATTACCGCGAGAAGAATTTGTCAACGTGTGGCGGTCGTGTCGTAAATATGGGCGTGCAGGCGTCATATTTCAATATGTTATGAATAAATTTGATCCTACAACTCTTACTGACACTCAAGTGCAGGGGCTAAGAAACAATATTAAGTTGATATCCCATAATACAGTTTTAACAAAAATCGGAGAGTGCAGGAAGAACAATGCCACTTAAAACTCCTGGTAATCTACCTATGGAAGCTATTCAGTTACTTAATGACCCCCAAGGAACTTTGACATCAAATGATGAAGACCAGTATAGCAATGACTACGATGCTCTGGACTCTAGAGAAGAATCAGGTGACGAATGAACATTAGACATTTTGTTATTATTAAGGGGAGTGAGATTAATGAGAACATTACTTGACGAATGGACGTTTTCTTTTTATTTGCAATAGGAGAAATAGGCCTGATATTCAATAAAGGCTATGTTGTCTTTATTTCCATGCATTTCTAGAGAAATAATATTGTTTTCGTGTGCGAAGTGTGTTTACTAAAACTACGTCATTAACAGGACTGTAAAATGACATTTTGTAATAAAGAAATTGTTTGTATGATTTTGAAGAAACAATTTTTATTTTCAGAAAATAAATGTTATTTTTGTGCATATTTCGTTGTTCTATGTTTAATAACAATTTAATATACGTTTTTAATCTGGATGATT
The DNA here is from genome assembly GCA_946902985.2 of Meconema thalassinum. Lineage (NCBI taxonomy): Eukaryota > Metazoa > Arthropoda > Insecta > Orthoptera > Tettigoniidae > Meconema > Meconema thalassinum. The sequence continues at coordinate 1,006,153,016 of OX336388.2, forward strand.
TTACATACAGTGACTTCGTATATTCCCTCAAATAAGGTGTAACAGGAATACTTGACTGAAAGTCTCATTGTTATTCATATTTTATCCAGTTTTAAATAGTATGTTTACCACTGTCATAAACTATCATATACACGTCCAAATCGTGATTTTTACTACCAAAAATGGATGATTCTTGTGTTGCCTTTGGTCATTTTTTACACCTCATCTTACCCCTCACCACTATATATTTACCCCCCGAAGATTGTACACTTCAGACGATGCCAGAAATGAATTCAGCGACCTCGAAAACGGTATATTGCCAACTTTTAATAGAATCCCAGAACTATTAACGAAGTTATTATTTTTTCCACCTAGAATTGAGATTTGACACACTGTGCGGCGCTTTGAATTTTGTCCTCTACCATGGTGATCCGAAAAGGTGCATTTTCGAACTATTATTTATGAGCCCCGGTTTAAAACTGAGGTTCTTTTATTTATTATTTAGCGTATGGTGCATACAAGACAGTGAAAATGAAAATCCACAGCCTGCTTCCAGTCTTCGACCGGGTCAGGAATGGAATGAATGAAGCCCCTATCTAGCGGCGAGGATATGAACTGTGCCGGCTGCCGAGGCCTGACGCACTCCCCTGGGGCAATGATTAAATGAATGACAGATGAAATGAAATGATAGTGGAGAGTGCTGCTGGAATGAAATTTTTGACAGGGAAAACCGGAGTACCCGGAGAAAAACCTGTCTGTCTCCGTTCTGTCCAGCACAGATCTCACATGGAGTGACCGGGATTTGAACCACGGACCCAGCGGTGAGAGGCCGGCGTGCTGCCGCCTAAGCCACGGAGGCTTATACAAGACAGTAATTAATATAATACAAATATACAATTCACTGCATTAGGACCCTTCATATATGGGCTGCCAGGTCGAATCCATTCAAGAGGTTGTGGGGTGGCTGCATGGAGCTCTTCTAAGGTCCCAGAGTACATATAGAGGGCATTCCTGCACGATGTGCTTGATGGTTTGCACTTCGTATCCACATTCACAACGAGGCGAGTCTATCCAACCTCACTGATGTAGCCTAAGTCTGCTCTAGTTCGAGCAGTGCCACATCGAATTCTGTTCAGACGGGACCAGGCAGCTCGAGATAGATGGAATCAAGGTAGTTTGATGGTAGGATCACGTACTTCAGTTAGGCCACGAGGTGCAGGGGTAGACCATTCAACCTTCCATGTATTTTGGGGGTTGAGTGGAGCTGAAGTAAGTTCCATAGCCGTCTTGTAGGCTGGTTTCCGTGATTTCAACCTGGACGTAAAAGGTTGATTGACGTCTTGGTGGTCTGGCTGCGTGGCTCAGGGGTAACGTTCTCGCTTGCTGAGCCCAAGATTGCAGGTTCGAAACCTGGCGCAGTCAGCTGGCATTTGAGGGTGCGCAAATGCGAGGGAGCCGTGTCAGTAGATTTACTGGCACGTTAAAGATCCCCTTCGGGGCAAAATTCCGGCACCCCGGCGTCTCTAAAAGCCAGTGCAGTTAAAAGGGACGTAAAACCAATAACATTAATTATTAATTGACGTCTTGGTGGACTGGGAGAACTTCATTATTCCTAATTCTGCGCCACAGGTGGAACAGGAGGAACGATATTACACAGTACAGGTAGCCACAGTGAGGGAGTGCAATGTAGAGTGCCAGAGATAATCCGCATTGTCTGCCGGAGTTGAATATCAACCAGTTAGCAATGGGAGCTGTTCAACCATACGCCTGCACAGTATTCAGCTGGAGAGTATATGACAGCCAAAGCAGTAGTCCTGAGACCTGAGAATGTTGGCATCAGCGCCCCATGATGTTCCAGCTAACCTACTTAGTAAGTTATTACTGAGGTAAGTTACTGTGACACACAACACCTGCCGGGAAACAACAGCGTGCCTGCCTATTTATTGTTGTGTAACATCTTTCCGCTCGGTTGCTGGATAGTTTTGTGGGAGTGATTTTGAAAATTGGGGACGGAAGTGGATCGGAACGATCGAGATGGCAATGGTGGATCAAACGGAAGTATGCACTGCCCGCTCGATCGATCAAACGGAAGTGTACTAGCTGGCAGTGGTGGACAACGGAAGTATGCACTGCCCGCTCGATCGATCAAACGGAAGTGTACTAGCTGGGAGTGGTGGATCGAACGGAAGTATAAGACACACTGCCAACTCGATCGATCGATCCAGCTGGCACTGGTAAGAGAAACAATCAGCGCGCGGTGTCGAAAATTGATACCATGACGCACTCTCGGCCATGTGGAATGTATATGTACTGTATATGACATACTGAACGGAAAACGCTCATGCGAACTCTGGTGTCAAATGATTTAAACAAATGACATGGTACATGTTCGAAGTCATCGTATCAGTATTTAAGTGGTAAAATGCCTTAATATCAAACATTGTAAGTAGTCGGCATTGCATTGGCATAAGGCATAAACTCAATGTCACTCAGGAACATTATCGAAACAAGCAAAATATAAATGAAACTTAATTCCGTAATGCAGTATTATTGGAACGTGGGAATAAGTCACCATCTTTTGCTTAATATTTGCGTAGTCGAAATAGCCATGGGATTATTGCGTATGACTGTGAATCTAGAGATCTTGGATTCGAATCCTGGGCGGGCTAGATATTTTTGCTACCAGATTATCATTTTAAACGACATTTATCATATCAATATGACTCATTTTAACAGAATCCATATGAAATTACGTGTTGGACTGTGAATCAAGAGGTCTTGTTTATAAGGAATTTAAGGTTATGAGCGGTGTCGCGTCTATTAATCTAGTTGATCCATATCGTATTCTTTATTTAGGCTAGTGCTGGCGGAAGCTACAAATCATCTAATAAAATGAGTTCCGTATTATAAACTACAATATCTGTAAAACACTCCCTTTTACAATAGATGAATATTTGTGCCAATAATACTATAAAATACCGGTGTATCAACAATTTCACGTGAGGTTTCTTCTATGTCAGATGTTACACATCATATGCGACTACTGTAAGGCTCGTGTATTTATTATTATTTTTTCGAAACAGACAAAGTAAAGTAACACGGCTCTTCCCTCGTGCACACCCTGCGCTTGCGCCCTGCGTTGCGCCGACCTTGTTCGAAAAGCAGTGGTGCATGTGACGTCACAAGCTTGACATTTGGTGTTACACTTGTGTCGTGTTTACCCAAATCTGTGAAGCTCCATCAGTTCATAATTTTATGTTTTGTATTCATATTGTTATTGTATTTTGCAGTGATTTTTAGGGGGAACGCGGGGGGTACGGGTATCCCTTAAACATTTGAAAACTGTTTAAGAAAAAATATTGGTACATTTGTAACTAATCCGGCAAATATAACGCAGGCTAGTGTTTGGAGGTGGGTTTTGAAGGATAAAGAAAATAACGAACTACCGTATTTAACATCCATCAAGACATCAAAAAGGCTGAAAGTTAATGATTCGAACACAAACAATGACCGGACTTTGCAAATTGCCAAAATTGCAACATCGTTAAGTTTTGTTGCTACGACTGAGAGTACCCCTTAATATTTTTTTTTTAGAAAAAGAGCACTGGTACTTTGTATTTTAATTAGAAATAATGAATAAAAATCATCATATTTTTTAATAAATATAGCGTTAGGTCTACATTACCGTGTTATTTCAAGCTTTAAAGCCTTAACCTAAATAAAATTCCCTGGTAGGTAGCGACCGTTGTTTATAAATTTGATCCCCCACGTTTTCGATGAGTTTTACGCCCCTGCTGTTCATAGTGTCATTGTTTCAGGTATCAGTGAGCCCCGCGCTGGACGAAGTGGCTTCCCTCTTCCTAACCCTCGCAGTGTCTCAGCCCACGTACACAGGAATGGAGAGGCTCATGACCACGCCGTCACGTTCCTCTTCGTGGCCTGGGGGCAACTGCTGGATCATGATCTCACGTTCACCGGAGAGACCAAAGGTTTGTTTCACTTCTCTCCTAATTCTTACACCCTTTATACTGCAATGAGGTTTTGGAAAGGGGTAGATGACCTTGCTGTTCTGCCTCTGAATACAGCAATAACTAAGTTCTTAGAACTAGTAAATAATTACGAATGAACTATGCATATGGGAACTGTTGTTGTCGACTCATTTAGGGGCTTTGTGACATCGCAGTCATGTAGCCCCGTGTGCTTGCAACTGTCTGATAACCTGTGTCATTGTGATGGCTGCATGAGAGAGTGTATCTGTAATGGCGGTAAGTGTTTGGGCAGGAGTTGGCCATGACCTTAATTTAGGACCTATCTCGGCAATTGTCTGGAGTAGAAGTGGGAAACCATGGAAATCTATGGCTGAGTTGGGGAGGAACATACCTGCCTAAGGGACTGAGTGTATCACATTCCAGCCCTCAAAGCTGAATTACTGTCACTGTGGAGGCCCGGGTTCGATTCCCAGCTCTGATAAGAAATTTAAATCTGGTCTGAGGGCTGGAATGGGGGTTCGAGTAAACTCAGCCTCGTGAGGAAAAACTGAGAAAGGCGAGTTCGATTCCTACCTCAGCTATCCTGGTAAAGTTTTCCCGTGGTTTCCTATTTCTACTCCAGGTAAATGTCCGGATCGTACCTAACTTAAAGCCACAACGCTTGCTACCTAAAACCAACCTTCATTACAAATATGCACACTAGTACAGACTTTACAGTGACACAGGTTATCAGAAAAATTCTAAAGTACACGGGGCTAGATGACTACGATGTCGCAAAGCCCCTAAATGGATCAACAGCAACAACAAAATTACATTGCTTGGCCGAGTCGGGAATCGAACCTGGACCACAGCCAAGAATGCTAGTCGCTTCGTGGACTCTAGTATCCTGAACCAGAATATAGTCTAACTAGCAACCCGCCCTGGCTTCGCCCGGTATCTTTAACGGTTTACCCAGCCTTAAAAGGCGCATGGACGGCAGGTCCCAGATGCAAACCAGAAAAGCCGAGGTGAACAGCAAAACTCCAAGCAGATATACCCTTATCTCAAGTCTTCCTCGACACAACTTGACAGTTTGATGCTGACCGAAGCTGGGATGGAGGCTAGCTCGCTAGCTCGTAAACTAGCTCCGAAGCTAGTAATTTAAATTTCCACTGAATGGAGATTGTTGGAAGAAATTAAAATCGTAAAAACACTTATAGTGGGCGATGTATTGAAGTTAGAGATATGCTATCCAGGACTTTTTTGTAGAACTTTTCATGCTGAACAATTATTACACTGATATTATATAGATACAGTATTTTGAACGGTTTACCCAGTGTAAGCTTAAACGCGCATGGACGGCAGGCTTTTCTTCGACTCGATTCACTGAAATCGTTACTGCTCGGCTTCCTTTGGGCATAAATAAATGTTTTTCTATAGAAACCTTCCCGAGAAATCCTTTACAGAATGGTGTACACCGCATCAAAATCCATCCAGTGGTTCTCGGGATTACCAGTTACATCCAAGAATCGGGAACTTTGTTTTATATATTATACTATGTAGAGATACTGTACATTATTTAGGTATTATACCAAATCTGTTAATGTTTCTTCCAGATGTACCAATTTGGCTCGTCAGTAGACGTCGGTACACCTTGTCGTTTTCTTCTTTAATTTCAAAAGCTAAAAACCACAAACTTTACTGTGAATCTTCCTTTGAACTAGGAGAATGTACAAGTGACGCGGGTCTCACTATTATCACTTATATTTTCAGATCCCATCACCAAACGTGAGCCGGACTGCTGCAGACCCCCTGGTCGCCGACACCCCAACTGTCTGGCCGTTGAGCTGCCTCCAGACGACCCCTTCTATCGGCAACACAAGCAGAGCTGTATGAACATGTTGCGCTCCCTGGCAGGTGTCAGGGATGACTGTCGGCTCGGTGAGTGCATCTTATATTAAAACAGACATACAGAGAATTTCGACAACTTTGACAGAATACGTCTTACTCAGAGGCTCCGGTGCGCCTAAGTCCTTGTTATGATTATCAGGCATATCTTAATAACATAGAAACTATAACACGTATGTTGTTGTTTGAGTCTTCAGTCTTTTGACTGGTTTGATGCAGCTCTCCACGCCTCCCTGTCCTGAGCTAATTGTTTCATATCTACATAGCTACCACACCCTACATCCGAGGCAATCTGTTTAACATATTCTAACCTTGGTCTACCCCTACAGTTCTTGTGCTCGACCCTTCCTTCCATAACTAAGCTTGCTATTCCTGGGTGTCTTAGTAGTGTCCTACCAACCTATCTCTTCTCTTCATTATCAGTCGCCAGATACATCTCTCCTCTCCCATTCGTGTTAATACCTCTTCGTTTGTAACCCTATCTACCCATCTGATCTTCATCTTTCTCCTGTAACACCACATATCAAACGCTTCAATTCTCCTCTTTTCTGCGTCACCAATAGTCCAAGTTCCACTTCCATAGAGTGCCACGCTCCAGACAAAGGCTTTCAAAAATGGTTGTAGTTCCTGCACTCAATGCAGTGCGAGTTCTAAGCTCTGTAAAGCAGAAATGTCTGAAGCACACGTGCTGCGCTCAACGGGATCGCCCCCGTCTCCCTTTAAATCGTAAGTTTACCGAGTTCTGTGTTCGAAAAGTAACGTGCATCAGTTTTCTAGGTGGGCATGTCAAGTAGCAGTGAAACAGACAGCAATAATGGGAACCAAGTGAAGAAAAGGAGAAGGCATCCTGAAACATACAAACGAAGTTAAACGTTGAGGAGCATGCTGGCGGGGGAAGGTTGTCAAAAAGAGAACTACTGGCCCAAACTACAACTGTGGCGTGAAGTGTTTTTCTAAGATAACACGCGAAGAGCAAACATACACACTTCATCGCTTCAATGAATTTGCGACTAAAAATGAACAGGACATATACAAACAGCAGTTAATTGAGAAGAGGGACATAAGGAAACGTAGGAAGGATGATCCCAAAGGTAGGATATCTAACTTTCCTTATTTTGTCATGAGTGGATCCATTAAGGTGCATGTTTGTAAGAAAGCATTCATGGCATTTCACGGAATTACCGACGGACGGGTCCGTCGTTTATGCACGTTATTGTTGGAAGGACAGTCTCCAAAAGATAGACGGGGGCCTTCATCCAAAACCAAACGTAGTTCCTGGAGATGTACCGTATGCCAGAAAATACACCAACATATTGAATCGTTCCCCACGAGGTGTACACATTATGGTGAGTAGCGAATCCTGTATCTAAAGTAGATGCCAGATTAGACGTAAATAAAATGTATGCCATGTTCACCGATGCAAACCCAGGGTTCCTGTAAAATATCAGTTTTATCTCCACTATTTTAAGGAAAATTTTAAATTACGTTCGGAAGGCCGCAAGTTGACACATGTATCGTATGTGAAGAACTGGCTGAGAAAATAAAATCACCATCATTATCAGAATCAGCTAAGCGTACTGCAGTTGCTGAATTAATGATACATAAAAGGCGTGCCAAAAATGTATTCCAAGTTGAAGGAAATCACTCACTTGTGTAAAGATCGAGATGACATCATGGCTATAAGTTTTGATTATATGCAGAATTTACCACTTCCTCATCTTCCTGTTCAGGACGTATTTTATTTGCGGCAGCTTTGGGTTCATTGTTTTGGAGTGTACAATCTTGAATCTAACGAATCAAATGTTCTTATACCATGAAGGTGACACAAATAAATGAGAAAATGAAGTCTGATCAATGCTCTTAAAGTACATAGAGAGTGTTGTACCAGATACGATAAATGTGTTGTACTTATTCTCTGACAGATGCCCAGGGCAAAACAAAAATCACAGTCGACACAAATCTCTGCACGCATGTCATACGTTGTTGGCACGTTAAAGAACCCATTTGAATTCAGTAGGCCGTGTTCATAATAGCAACATTTATCTCGGAATTTTCCTCCCACATAAAGATCCTCCTTTCTCTACTAGAAAGCGCTATAGTGTCAACGAGCTTAGATATCTAACCTCCTTGACTCCCATAGCGCTCCAAGGAACGACAAAAATCGACATGCAAGCTGCCCTCTGGGCGTAAAATAACACAGCTTAAACCCAGCACCAGAGGTCATACGATATTATTATTATTATTATTATTATTATTATTATTATTATTATTATTATCACATTATACTCGTATGACGATTTATTTTCCATTTTGGATGAGTTGACTCAAGACATTTTACTATCTTGAACTTTTATGTTTTTTCTATGTGATGCCTATTTTCATTATGCATCTTGTACTGTTTATTTTCTAAGAAGAAATGCAGAATATTTAATCAAAAACATGGTTAATATTGCACTGAATTTAAAAATCCACACTTCCTCACACTGATTAGTGCAAAAACTACATGAGTCACAATATTTAAATATTTTATTACATTATGTTATTCATGCAATGTTGACCTAGAAAACTGTCAGAATCACAGCTGCAAATAATTGTGGCAAAAATGGAATTTGTTGCAGTATTACTTCATTCTTCAATATGTTTTTTGTCTCTCCTGTAAAATTAGATTTTAGTGACCCATGTTGTTCTTGATATCATCGATTCAATTGCAAAAAATGCTCAAAGAAATAAAGACCTGACAATTTCGTAAAATGTAAAGAAAATGACCTAAAAAGTCCTGAAATGTACAAAAATGGCCCAAATCTTTAAAAATCGAGACAGGGACAAAAAATGCTCTAAAACTGTGCATTTCTGTGATTAGAGACTCGTACACGGAATTTATATGTTTACGGGCATTCCCTAGGACAAAAGGAAACAAGATGTTCAGTAAAGAACATATAGCCTACTTTCTCCTAAATGTATGAGTATAGTTATAACTCGTTGTTATTATCAAAGAGTATAATAGAACTATTCTTTGTTGAAGGCCATAGAAACGATTTTCCTCTACCAAACGCCACAATCTAGATAAAAACTGCTACCATCATTGAAGAAAGAAAGATAAGAAGTATCTCAAGAATGTTATGGATCTGGAGACATAATCGACCGGACTGGCTGCGTGGCTCGGCGGTAACGTTCTCGCTTGCTGGGCCCTAGGTTGCAGGTTCGTATCCTGGCGCAGTCAGCTGGCATTTGAGGGTGCACAAATGCGAGGGAGCCGTGTCAGTACATTTACTGGCACGTTAAAGATCCCCTTCGGGCCAAAATTCCGGCACCCCGGTGTCTCTAAAATCAGCAGTAGTTAAAAGGGATGTAAAACCAATAACATTATTATTATTATTATTATTACGACCTGCCGTAGGCAACATCCAACTTTGAGTTGAGGCATGTCTTTACACGTCTGGTTGTGCATGGCTTTCACAACCCTAATTGAATTAACAAATCTTTCCATGACCCTACAGAGACGTGTGTATACAAACTATGTGGATATTTTCGATAATATAATCCTAACAGAGCGAGTGCATTCTAGCGGCCAGAAGAAGAAACTTTTCAATAAAATCTGGAAGTTACCTTTTTGGCAGCTAGATGTCTCGAGTAAATCTGCTGGCGAATTATGTTTTAATTAAATATATATTTTACACCATAATGTGCACAATATAACGCTTAATAACATTTTCAAGTAACGCAAAATAGGCTGTTACAAACCCTTTAAAATAAAAAGTTAAAATGTATCGTAATATCATCTTGTCATTCTTCAAATTCGATGCGCATAGAATGATAATGGTATAGTAATCAATGGATCCCCACGTAGACTAGTCGTGACATCTATTGGTGAAATATCGAACAATATAATCCTAACAGAGCGAGTGCATTCTAGCGGCCAGAAGAAGAAACTTTTCAATAAAATCTGGAAGTTACCTTTTTGGCAGCTAGATGTCCCGAGTAAATCTGCTGGCGAATTATGTTTTAATTAAATATATATTTTACACCATAATGTGCACAATATAACGCTTAATTTTAAAACATCTGAGTCATTACAAAACAATAAACATATAACATTTCAAGCAAAAACCCTAGCTCTGATCGGGTTTGAACCATAGGCATTTGAGCGATAGTCTAACGCTCTACCACTGAGCTAATTGTGTCAACGAATATCGTTCTATTTAAAATGACTTACATAGAACTTGTTAGCAAATAATGATTTATACTAAACGATTTCATCACTGGAGTATATTATTTATATATAAAGCATTTCATACAAAGTTTATTTATTTTTTATCAGTACGCTATATTGCATGCAATACTCAAATTAGTGAAATATAAGTCCGGCACAAGATATCCGCTGCCATCTTGTCTTATTACTGAATCAGTTCAGCTTTTTAACATCACGTCTGCACTATAGTATTACAAAATAAACTTTTAATTTCGAACGTGCCTCTTCCTTTAGAACAGTTAAAACGATTCTCGGCTCGATAATCGGAACTGGTGGGTCCCATGATATGGATTATAAAGTTTGCATAATTCGCACGGCCGCCATCCTGAAATGGTATGGCGGACGACCTTGTAATTTGGTCACAAGACGCATCCTATACGAAGGTATGTTGTTACCAAATTTGGTAGAGATCGGATGATTTGGTTAGTCGTTATTTGATTTTACGTTTTGAACGTTTGAGTGGCCGCCATTCAGTTTTAGTAAAGATGGCGGTGATATAAAACATGACACTGAGGTGTCCTTTGCTAGTGCTACCTTTGTACCAAATTTCGTTCAATTTGCATTCACCGTGTTCGAATTGATAGGGGGGGACAGACATTCAGAGTACACACACTCACACACACACAGACACACACACACACACACACAGACTCACACACACACACACATACACACACACACAGATTCACACACACACATACACACACACACACACACAGACAGACACACTTTTTTCGCCCTGTGTTGATCTCATAAGTCTACTTTCATTTTTTGCAAAAATCGAAAGTAGGCTAAAAAAGAATGACATGTCTTCAAAATCCGCGTTCTGATCATTAGATTAGTACACTTAGGCTATTAAATCTATGTCTACAAGTATGGGTGATGGTATTTACAATGTGTATGCTTACAGTATTTAGTTGCAGTGACGAGAGTAAATTTGAAGGTAAATCACCACTTTCAGTATCTTTACAAAAATCACTCAAATATTGACTAAAGTCTGTTTGCCGAGTCAAGATAGTGCGCGTAAATACTTGCACGTGGTCACTTGACTGGCTGGACAGGAAAACACGCCACGTTCACGTCATCGGCTCTGCCGGACAGGGGTAGCCAAGAAGCTCCGAGATCATTAGTCATGTCGTAGCCCTAGAAAAGACAAGACTTGCTGCACTGTATACTGTTGCCTGTCATAAGCAGTCAAGAACTTATTAAATAATTAATTAATTAATTAATTAATTAAATATAAAAACGAACAATAAATAAACCGTGCTGTAGCATGTAACCGACAAGTCAGCCCGCTTCACATGTAGGCTATACACAGCACTGAAATTGTCGTACGTTCAACAGGCTCTATGCACCCTTTGCGGGTGATTACTTCCACTATCTCGACTCGGCGAACAGACTTTATGTGGAAAAGTAAACTTACATTGCATGTTGACATAGCCGTGTTGCCTATGTATATGTGGCTTAATAAAGGGCCATAACACCTAATGCGGTAGATACGTGGGCCCATGGCGCCAGTCGTCCATCCTTGATATCGTTTTCTGCAGTTCACCATTTTTTACTCCAGGCCGGGACGGTACCCTCTAATAACTTGGCCTATAGGCCACGGCCGTCCTCCAACCTCTCACCCAGCCTCAATCATATTCATTCCTCTCATCTCTCATTTACTCCTTGGATTAGATTGACGTCAGGAAGGGCATTCGACCTTCAAATCATCCGTATGTAATACCCGACCTCAAAGAAACGGGAATAATAAGGTATAAAAACGCTGTTCCGCCGACATTGGATTTCATACTGATTTCACTAACGCAGCATGTACTCGAAACTGATCAACTCGATGTCCCAGTCCCCCCAAAGAAACAACAAAATCAACTCAAACATATAAAAACGTTCCTCCTCCACACTGAGAAAGTCGACTCACGGATATGTTTTTAGGCCTAGATGATGAATACCCAAATACACGGGGCTATATGACCACGAAGTCGCAGGCCCTGAAATAAGCAACAACAATAATAACTAAATCACAATGTTAAAGACACTCATTTGGGGCAGATGATCTCGTAGTTCCGACCCTTAAAACAATAATAACTAACTTCTGTATAACATAAAGACACTCGTGTTCAGTCTGTGCCTCACGATTAGGAGAAACATACTGCCCGCCTCACTGCTCCGGCTGAAGGTGTGCCTACATTGAGTATGTAACGGCGCATTGTTCTTTCATAATATGGACCATATGCTACTGCACCCGTAACAGAAAAGCTTTCTAGTCGAGAGACAGAGGATAGACTTGCCCTCTAAATAACTAATAGTTGATTAAATTACACTAACTCAAAGTTTAGGGAAAAAGAAGTACTTACTAGGATATGAATCTACAGCAAGAAATCATTGTTATCACATCTTTTGTCGAGAAATACCAGTGAAATTAGACAGCAATAAACATTAAATAGTTCCGAATAGAATCGATAATCCGGAGACAGAGTTTATGGACTCACTCCACGGTCCGTGCGAAAATATTTCGTGACTTTTAATGGGCTTGATGGAGACACATGCATTGATACTGTGTTGTGGCATACACATGTCTGGAATGTATCCCTATAACCTCTCGATCTTCTCAGTCACCAAGCCCTTGTCACAGCTGACTTGTCACGTCAACAGATAGTTACAGATTGCACAATAGCCTCATTGTCTGTATTTTGGCTCACATTTATATAAATAATTTGTAACCGAAATTAATTTTAAGAGTGCTTCTAATTACAAACGATTTTTGATGCCACTCGCTCCAGCAGTTTGGACCCCTATCCATAAGAAACAGACAAACCGACAAACATTCAAATATTATACAGAGGGTATGCTTGGTCGTTTACACCTCATCCGAGATAAATGCAATGTTTGTCAAACATTCAAAATGTCACACAGAATGCTTACCTTAGTACAGCCAATCACAATAACACAAGTTAACACACAAATTCCACAAATTGGTTGTGGCCCAAAAACACGGGGCTTTTATGAGCATAATGTCGCAGCTCCTAAAATAGACAACAACAACAGAAAGCTTACTTTATTTATAAAGATATTAATTATGCTTTGATGTGGAATGACAACACATGCACGGATGAAAGAGATAATTTCCTTTAAATTGGTTAACAGCTTTTAAATTTTACCTAGTTATTGTTTTGTTTAACCAAAGAATGCAAATTAAAACTATGAATAAGTTTAAATATCTTGGCGAAATTCTCACTTAAAACTCGAATGAAAAATCGTCAATAGAAAGTGGAACATTTACATTAAAAGAAAAGCACAACGAATTGCTTGTCGAATACAAGAAGAAATCTCTTTCGATAAATAATAAATTTCTACATTACCGTTCCGTCGTTAAACCTGAAGCGACTTACGCTTGTGAAACACTATTTAAATTAAACACCTAATCAACGACACATCAACTGCAGAAGGTTGACAGAAGGATAATCAGAACAATTATGAATTAAAAGAAAAACTCCAGGAGGATGGACATTGGAGATTGTTGCCTAATGCACTTATCTACCAGGAAAGTGATTCAATAATAGACACGAAGAGAACAAGGAGAATTGGCTTTTTCTGTCATTTATCGATATTACATGACAATGGACTATTAAAACAACTACATTTAACTTACTTTTTAAACAGTAAAACAAAAAGTATTGGATCGAAGAAGTTCAAAATGATTTATAAGAGTTGAATATTACGATGCAACATCACAGAAGATATTATCATGAATCGGAAGGCCTTTGGAACTCTAGTTACAAATCACTCTTTCACAGAAAAAGCTAAAAAGACCACTGGAAAGAAATGGATGGAGGAACGTAAGAAGGGGCATAGTACGTTCATGAGGAGATTTTTGGAGGATAAGAAGAGGAAAACACCATCAACCCGAGTCAAAACGTTCAAATGTGCTCCGTAAGTGGGCAAAAAGAAGAAAAGAATAGAATGTAAATTATTCTATTTAATGGTGTATGGTTATTTACATCTCCGGTCTGAGATCTGAAAAGGTCATAAGATAGACCTAAAGCAATATAATTAGTCTATCAATGCGCAAACACTAGTTGGATGCTTCTTGAACTGGGAGGTTACTACTTCATGAGCTGTTTATTGCCCTACCATTGGTTGTGTCCCAGTTCGATAACGCATGCGTACATTACTAATGCCCTTTGTGTACTGATCGATCGCGCCTAGAACATAGTGACGTCAGCAAAAAACAAGCCACATCCTGGCCTGGTATGCTACCCGCATCACGAGTAAACAGCGAGAGGGAAGATTTTGGTGCATTCTGCTTTACATCGTGTTGACAAACAATCAACCCCCACCACCACAAGATACGAGCCAGAGGCTGCATGATCCCTCAGCAGAGGGAACACAGGCCAAGCAGATCAGTCAATAGCATCCTCCAGCCCGCTTGGGTTGCAATAATGGAGGGGCTACCACTATGGATTATTTTTGTGGCATCCTTCTTAATAAACATCCTCCTTTTTTCATTATAATTTACAATAAATATCGATCTTTCTAATTCTAATTCATGTTATTACCACGCAGAATGAAATGTCCTGGGTTTAGGTGCAGTCGCGTGGAACGGTGAAGTAAATACAGTGTTAATTCTGAGCTGTCAGGAGGGTTTTAAGGAATGAATGAATCTCTTAGTCAAGGTGACGGGGACGTCCAAGAAGGGTGGGAGAGGGTTCGTAAGACCCGCTAGAGGGTGTGTTGGGCCAATGCTATCAGGGACCGAGAACATTGCAGGAGGTGGCAGGCATCCCTCATATCGACCCGCTGAGCGGACACCTAGTGGGTAGCGAGACCGCTCACTTGTCGTGATATCCCTTATTGTGTTGGTTGACAGCGTTTGATTGCTTGCGAACAAAATGTTAACCTCAAAAACATGGGACTTTTCCTGAACATATTCTATTTTTTGAGGTGTCCGAGAGGAACTTTAAAAGTTATCCAGGAAGATAAATGTCTCGCAAAAATACTTTAGTAGATAGCTTTCTAAGTAAAACACTCATATTAACATCTACATGCAGACACTATTTTTTATAGAAAAATACAATTTAAAAGTCTGTAATTGGCGTGCATGAACACCAAATTGGGGGAGGAGGACACGCCTTAACCACTGGTGAGCGGTAATCTTTAAAGCGGAAGTTATTACTTCGTATAAACCGGCCACGGTGGGCGAGAGCGATAACGCGCTACGTCGTACCTCAACTGACATCGGGAAAGCATGGGTTTAATCCCACTTCAGCCATCCTGAAAATGGTTTCGCATTTTTACCACCAGGTGAATGCTTGGACGGTTCCTTTCAATAAGTCCAAGGCCGATTTCCTACCAAAATCCCTTCCCTGAACCGTCCTGAAAGAACGACCATTGGCTATGTTAATACCATTTAAAAATACTAGAGGACCCGTGCGAGATATCTCGCAGGTTCATTAACCACACTTTCCCCAATAAGTTTATAATGAGAGACTTACAGGGAAAAGTTATGTTTTTATTTCAACCAAATGATTATAGAACGCTATTCACATTTCAGGATAAAGGAAAGACCTCAGAATGTTAATATGACATGAAACAGGCGTCACAGCGGCTCGTGGACAGCTATTGTGGAGCGTATTTTCCTACATCAACGGTGTTTGCAAACCGTACACTTCGTACAATTTTAAAAGTAATTTCTTAAAGAAATTATAGATATTTATGAAATAATAGTGCAATAAGTCACTGCTAATGTCTATTCTCTTTCATTTGAATACTCGCTTGTCATGATCGGTCGCTTGTGAGCGCCGCAGAAGGGAACTATAATACTGAAGTAATATATATGATACTTCGTTTGGGGATATGGACACGTTGGTTATTAGCCCCGTGACCTTGTGTGTGAGTGGAATCTATCTTACAACCTGTACTATTTATGGGAACTAGGTCATAAAATGGGACCTCATTCCCCATTCCAAATCAGAGCAGTAAATTGGTTTGTATAGAATGTACACTCTGTGAATTGCTGTTAGACGATATAACGAACTTCATTGCATAACATTGTACTCTTAAATTGCTGACAAAGTAACAAATTGCAATTTAAACTCATAATTCAGATGCAACCTGACGTTTTTCTTATTTAGCTAGTAGTTAATTGCATGCAGGTTCTACCCACCCGGTCCCCCTATACCGTGTGAATCAGCTGCCCCCAATAATATTGTTTTATGCAGCCCAACTAGCGTTATTATCAGAAAGGTCCGTAATTCTCTGCTTGCAGTGCAATAGTAGTCAACCATACGGGATGCAAGCAGAGAAAGATCAACCTTCCTGGCATCACGCGTTAGTTGGGCTGCATAAAACAATATTATTAGGGGCAGCTGATTCACCCGGTTTCGTATTAGATGGTTGGTTCCTCAGTTTAGGGGCTGCGACAACGCGGTCATGTAGCCTCGTGTACTTTGGGTGTGTGTAGAATCTGTCTGATAACCGGTGTTAATTATGATGACTGTATTAGTGTATGTTATCTGTACTTCAGGTAGAAGGACTGCAGACGATCAATGTTTCAAGTAGTTCCTACTTTTGCTACCAAATGCTACCGTCCATGACACCTAGCTTATGTCTTGGCCACCAGATGCCATCACAGCCAGCACCTGGCGATGAACATTGAAACTAATATAGCGTTATCAAACTAACCTACACATTTTAATTTCCACAAGTGTAGTTAGTGGAAGGTTCTTTTACATACCATAAATCTATGCCATGGGACCGCCGGCTTTACTTCCCCTCCGAAGGAAGGCATACTGAGGGATTTTTAACGCTCGTAAAAATTCCGACGACTTCGGCCGGGTTTGAACCCATGACCTTGGGCATAGAAGCTCAGTATGCTACCGACTATGCCACCGAAGCCGCCTTTCGTATTAGAGACGCGTGAAGAAATTGAAGCTTTAATTTAGTTGTTTGAGTCTTTCGGCATCATTGTATGACGCTCAGATCAAACAAAATTCGTTATTATGTTTGCCATCGCAAATAAAATGTTGTTGAACGTTTAATTCTGTTTGACTTATCGCGAAGTGGTGGTGGTTGAGGGGCATAACGTTTACATAAACCTGCTTGTCGACAGAGTGGCCTCAAATTAGTCTATTGCTATTAATTCTAGGATATTTATTGATGTCCTTCCCCACCCCCCTTTCCCAGACATTTCATTAAAGTTTTGAATATCTTACCAAATAAATACTGATTACAAATCTCCAAACAATAGCCTACAACGATTTGTTCACTGCCAGAATGAAATAAATCTGAAATGTGAGGCTCGCCTTTTCTCCCACTCGCTGTGTACTTAAACGCTTAAATCCACGGCCGCCTCCTTCCCAATCCTCATCTGAATTACAAATACACACACTACTACAGACACCACAATAACCCAGGTTATTATACAAATTCTTCACACAAACAAGTTCACGGGACTAAGTGGTCACGATGTCAGCAACATGGTACTCAAACGCTCTGTAGCTGGTCATTTACATTTTTGGAGATTGCGCAAAGAATTCAAAGCGACGAAATCTCCCAAAGTATACTGTAAATAAATTACATATAGTAAATGACGCTGTAATCTAATTACTTGAGGTGAATGAAGATATTTAATAAGAATTGGTTAATATTAGAAAGTCATTTATAATTTTAACGTTAGTTACTTAGTTAGTTAGCTAGTTAGTTATTGTTAATTTACGGAGTGGAAGAGTGACCTTATCTTCCCCTAAACAAGATGTTCAGTAAAGAACATATAGCCTACTTTCTCCTAAATGTATGAGTATAGTTATAACTAGTTGTTATTATCAAAGCGTATAATAGAATCATTTCTTGGTTGAAGACCTTAGAAACTATTTACCTCTACCAAACGCCACAACCTAGAAAAAAACTACTACCATCATTGAAGAAAGATAGATAAGAAGTATCTCAAGAATGTTATGGATCTGGAGACATAATCGACCGGACTGGCTGCGTGGCTCAGCGGTAACTTTCTCGCTTGCTGGGCCCTAGGTTGCAGGTTCGTATCCTGGCGCAGTCAGCTGGCATTTGAGGGTGCACAAATGCGAGGGAGACGTGCCAGTAGATTTACTGGCACGTTAAAGATCCCCTTCGGGCCAAAATTCCGGCACCCCGGCGCATCTAAAAGCAGCAGTAGTTAAAAGGGACGTAAAACAAATAACATTATTATTATTGCTATTATTACATAATTGACCTGCCGTGGGCAACATCCAACTTTGAGTTGAGGCATGTCTTTACACGTCTGGTTGTGCATGGCTTTCACAACCTTAATTGAATTAACAAATCTTAGCATGACCCTACAGAGACGTGTGTATACAAACTATGTGGATATTTTCGATTGCTATTTGCCTGAAATAAAAGTATTAATAACCTGAACTAGCACCAATGGCTAGAATTCAGTTACTATGTGAAATCATTTTGTTCTTTACTTCAAATAACATTTTCAAATAACGCACAATAGGCTGTTACAAACCCTTTAAAATAAAAAGTAAAAATGTATCGTAGTATCATCTTGCCATTCTTCAAGTTCGATGCGCATAGAATGCCAATGGTATACGGTACTAACCAATGGAGTCCCACGTAGACCAGTCGTGACATCTAGTGGAGAAGTATCGAACAATATAACCCTAACAGGGCGAGTGCATTCTAGTGTCCATAAGAAAAAAACTTTGCAATAAAATCTTGAAGTTAATAAGTAGGCCGGCGTGCAGTTACCTTTTTGGCCGCTAGATGTCTCGAGCAAATCTGCTGGTGAATTATGTTTTAATTAAATATATATTTTCCCCCGTAATATGCACAATATAATGCTTAATTTTAAAACGTCTGAATCATTACAAAACAATAAATATATAAAATTTCAAGCAATAAAAAAACTCTGATGGGGTTTGAACCATAGGCATATGAGTGATAGGCCAACGCTTTACCACGGAGCCATTTGTGCTAACGAACATCGTTCTATATAAAATGACTTACATATAACTTGTTAGCAAATAATGATTTAGACTAAACGATTTCATCAGTGGAGTATATTATTTATTTATAAAGCATTTCATACAAAGTTTATTTATTTTGTATCAGTACGCTATATTGCATGCAATACTCAAATTAGTGAAATATAAGTCAGGCACAAGATATCCGCTGCCATCTTGTCTTCTTACCGAGACGGCTCAGCTTTTTAAAATCACTTCTGCACTATAGTATTACAAAATAAACTTTTAATTTCGAACGTGCCTCTTCCTTTAGAACAGTTAAAACGATTCTCGGCTCGATAATCGGAACTGGTGGGTCCCATGATATGGATTATAAAGTTTTCATAATTCGCACGGCCGCCATCCTGAAATGGTACGGCGGAGGACCTTGTAGTTTGGTCACAAGACGCGTCCTATATGAAGGTATGTTGTTACCAAATTTGGTAGAGATCGGATAATTTGGTTAGTCTCTATTTGATTTTACGTTTTGAACGTTTGAGTGGCCGCCATTCAGTTTTGGTAAAGATGGCGGCGATATAAAACATGACACTGAGGTGCCCTTTGCTTGTTCTACCTCTGTACCAAATTTCGTTCAATTCGGTTTCACCGTGTTCGAATTGATAGGGGGGGGGGGACAGACATTCAGAGTACACACACTAACACACACACACACAGACTCACACACACACACACATACACACACACAGACAGACACACAATTTTTGGCCCCGTAGTGATCTCATAAGTCTACTTTCATTTTTTGCAAAAATCGAAAGTAGGCTAAAAATTAACGTTTATTTTTACTGCAAACTGTAAATTAAAGGAACTTATATCTTAAACTTTTTAGTTAGCTTAAGGTCATTAAGAGGAAGGACAGCCAATTTTTCTTCTGCTTGCTTCACTTCAATTAGGGGCAGAGGACGTCGTATTTCCGCCCCATAAAACAACAATAACTAACTAACTAGCTAACTAACTCACTTCAATTGTTTCTGTTCGGTTTCCTCTGGTCATAGGTGAATATTTCTACACATTTATTGGAATATGCTTTATAGAATAGGAACCGCAACAAAGTACGTCCGGTGGATCTTAAGATTTGCCCGAATGGAGAGACAGGCAGGATCGTATTGATATAAGTAGGATTACTGTTTCAGGTCCGCGAGTGCAGATGAACTCGGTGACGTCAACTATCGATGGCAGTTTTGTTTACGGCTCAGACACACAGACTGCGGACAGTCTGCGCACTCGGCGTGGGGGGCGATTGCGCACACTACCAGTGTTCCGCAACCTGGGGCTCAAGGACCTGCTGCCCCTCAAACTAGAACACCCTGATGACGGATGTATCCGCCCAGACCGGGATATCTTCTGCTTTCTGGCAGGTCAGTAACAGCTGACACATTCCTGCAAAATGTTGAATAAGAAAGAATGACGTTGTTACTTATTTATTTATTTATTTGTTTATTTATGTTTTTATTTTTATTTATTTAGTTGTTTGTTTATTTTTTATTTCTGTGTTTGTTTATTTATTTACTTTTTTTTTCGTTAGGGCCATCTATGGACCACGGTGCTTGCGTTTTAGCTGTTTCTTGATGTCATCGTCAGGCTTGCCACGATTGGTGTTCTTAGTGTTGGGTTTGGCAGCTGCTTTCATGTTGGTACCTCGAGCTTTTCTGATGGCCCAGTAGTCCTTCATTTTCCGGCTAAATTGAATCTTACGTTCCTCAGACCATTTCCTAGTCTCGTCTTTTGGTCTGTGGGTAACTTCTGTGAGGGATGTTACGAAGGATTTAATTTTAAGAGCTGTATGATAGTTACTCCGGTCGGCTATGTCATTTTCATTTATATGGAGTTCCGAAAGATCCTTCTCCACTTGCTTCTTCCACAAGAATCCAGTAGCTTTGCCCTTGTTAGCAGCCTTGAAGATCCTATGGGGTAACCTGTTTGAGTCCAATCTGAATAGAAGTCCGTTGAAAGCCAGTCGCCTTCTTCTGATGGCATCTATGAGATTTTATTGGTGTTTATATAGCTCACGATTTGGTTGATACCATCGGCTTCCATCAGGTAGAATTCTTGGTCCTACTATCCGTCTCAGGAACTTTCTTTCTTGTACCTCGAGGGCTCTTAATGGGGTCTTCTTAGTTAGACATAGGCACTCTGCTGCATAGAGGACTGAAGGTCTGACTACTGCATTGTAGTGTCTTAGTTTGACATTCATCGACAAATTTTTTGAAGCATATAGTTTTCTACAGGCATGGTAAGCCTTATCTAGTTTGAGTCTCCTGTGTTCAAGAGCCACTGTTTCGCTGAGGTCCTCTGAAAACCCTTCCCCAAGGTATTTTACACTTTTGACTCTCTTGATATAGATGTTATCACTGACTCATCATTCTAGGGGCATCCTTGATGTTAGTAACAAACTCGGTCTTTCCTATGTTAATCAAAAGACCCGTTTTAGCCGCTATTGAGTGCAGTGTTTGGAGCTGAGTAGTAGCCTCCTGTATGTCATTTGCCAATAACAAATATAGCTACCCATTGTCTGGCTCTAGACTAGCTGTATTGAAGGATGGTCTTCAGATTGTGTATCTGCTCGGTACAGGACCGCGATGCCCTGAAACCTGCTTGATATTCTCCTACCTCTTTATCCAGCTGTCTCGTTACATGGCGTTCCAGAATCTTGGAAAATATCTTTTAGGTAACAGCAATGAGTGATATACCTCAGTATTTACTGGGATCTGTTTTGCTTCCCTTCTTGTGGATTGGATGGATAACGGCTGACGTCCAATCATCTGGGAGCCTCTCACTACTCCATAAGTCCAGAATTACTTTATGAATGCTCCTGAAGGTGTGATCTCCGGCATGTTTTAGCATTTCTGCTAATATCCCGTCTTCCCCAGAAGCTGGATCTTCAGAAGGCCGTGTCTGGTTATTGAATGCAAGTGCCTTGTGTTAGATATGACTCTTTCTATGAGACTGCTCTCTTTACCTACTATCCCCTTCTCTGTGAAATGTGACTTGTGAAAAATGGAAAGTAATATCACACCAGTAAGCTAATGATCTGGATGAGATTTTGAATGGTCATGTCCCTAATTAACTGGCCCTTCCAGTTTATTTATCTGTTTATTTATTTATTTATTTATTTGTTTGTTTGTTTATTTATTTATTTACTTATTTATTTGTTTATTTATTTACTTATTAATTTATTTATTTATATATTTATTTATTTGTTTATTTATTTACTTATTTATTTATTTGTTTGTTTATTTATTTGTTTATTTATTTATTTATTTACATATTTATTTATTTGTTTGTTTTTTATTTATTTATTTGTTTGTTTGTTTGCTTGTTTTTTTAATTTTACTTTTTATTTATTTATTTACTTACTTATTTATTTATTTGTTTTTATTTATTTATTTATTTATTTATTTATTTATTTATTTATTTATTTAATTGTTTGTACGCTTGTTTTTTAAATTTTACTTTTTATTTATTTATTTGTTTGTTTATTTATTTTTTATTTTTTATTTTTTATTTTTTATTTATTTATTTGTTTACTTATTTATTTGTTTGTTTATTTATTTATTATTTATGTATTTATTTATTCATTAATTTATTTGTTTGTTTATTTATTTATTCATTAATTTATTTCTTTGTTTATTTATTTATTATTTATTGGTTTGTTTGTTCAATTATTATTATTTTTATTTATTTATTTACTTATTTATTATCTGTTTTTATTTATTTAAGTATTTATTTGTTTATTTATTCACCTTGTCTGACAATTGCCATAAGTATAATAATTGGCTGTTTTTTCACTTCATGCTAAGTAAAAGTAGCTGGAATAACGAACATCTAGAACACACATTACGGTTGAAACGCAGTGTGTAATGGTAGTACGGATAACACAACTGGGGTGAGAATGTCGTATTGACGAACAAATAGCTGACTAAAATTAGCATCATAAACGAATAACTACCCAAACACCAAAAGTAACTTATCACCTGCGAAACTGACTAACAATGAATTAGTATGCCAAGTGAGTTATCTTTTGTGAACTACAGAACCGATTTACATGACACTGCTTTCAACTCAAATTTCAACTCAAACTTTTTAGCGACTAGTTTCTTTAAGGCATTAAATCTCCATAATTTTTAACACAATGAAACTGCGGAGAAAACAATTAGACTGAGATTTTCACCAGGTTTCAGAATCAATATTCTTTTATCATAATCAGCAGTGGTAGAACACTATGTGGTTCATTGACGTGAAGGAATCAACTCTCTTCGACAGTAATTACATCAGATATGGCAGTTTGAGTACAGAATAAAATTGTCTCAGCTGTTCGACTTAGAGACCTCTTGTTCTGCTTGTATAATAAGCAGGTCACGGCCAACGAGAAAGACAGCCCATGGCACGTAAACCAAATCCTTCTCTGACGTAGGCAATGTAGTGCTTGTACGTTTAAGTCGAGAGCAATTCATGAGCAGCAGAAATGCGATATTTTATATCAATCTTCTTGAAATGGACGCAGTTTAGATGTTCCGTGTGTTTTCAAACATGATAAATTATACTCTATAGGTTTACAAAACTACGTCAGCTCTATATAGCCTATGTTGACGTTACTCGTAACAAAAATCCACACGAACTAGGATTCAAGGTTTTGTTGTGTCTTTAATAGCTGCAACAAGTACAGTAAGTTGAGTTGTGGAGCCTGTGATCTTCGTTGTGAGAAATGTATGTGAACATGAGCAGTGAAATGAGTATAATTTGATCAACGGATCTTGCAGTGAAAGTATTACTTGCAATTGTTGTTTTGCAACATACCTTTACCTTTAAAGAAGAGAACTGCGGAATACTCTCGCCACCGACTAACGGATCATATCAATACCTTCTATGAAGACAACTGATAAATGAATACCAACTTTTAAACAAGTTCAATGACGAATACAAGATGAATACCACGCCTCCCTTCCGGCAGTAAAACGAAGGCCATAGAATATTACAGTTCGTGAAAATCTTTCTATTATCGAAACGTTTGATACATTTATGTATATTGTTCAATTATAAGAGTTATACCGTATATGCATACACACATTGTCAGGCGCCATTCATAGCTTTCCATAACCTTCCTGGAAACTTTGTAACCGTCAAGTAATTCCACATAATTAACAAGCAACCTCCAGGGAAAGATAACATTCGTTATGTATCGAATATAAAAGTATTATCTTGTTAACAACTACAACGATTAAAGATAAGTGATCTATTGGTTGTACATAGAGTAATGAATAAATTAGTAAATTGTGGCGCAGTGTTGGACTTCATAAGATTGATCAGTGTAAGACTTGAGTTGTAATTACCATGTATGTTTTGCCAGAAGCCATTGTTATGTTGGGTCAATGCTTCTTATGGCGTGTTTTCTGATATGATATGGGTTAAGTACGATGTTCTAATCCTGTGATTTTCAACATTTTGTAGACAATACGGTTTATGTTCCCGTCGTACATAACCCTACAGGAAGTGGTGCAACAGAACTACATTACTGACGTTACGAAAGCGCTTCAGGGCCAGTATTTCTCGTTGGCCGTGTAAGCTGGTATTGTGACGTCACTCATTGAGATGCTGGTTGCTATGTTGCAGGGGATAACAGAGTGAACGAACAGCTAGTACTTGCTGTACTCCACACTGCGCTGATGAGACTGCACAACAATATCGCTACTCAGCTGTTTGACATCAACCCACACTGGGACGACGAGAAGATCTATCAGGTATCTTATAATAGTACATTATGCAACGAGCCTATAATGGCTATAATTAAGACATGAGTATGTTTATAAAACGAGCGTATGCGAGTTTTATAATTTCCATACGAGTGTCTTAAGGGGACCGGTAGAGTAAACCACCTTCAAAATTTCGATTGTTCAATGCATTTTTTAATGTACAGCCTCACTAGTCTAGTTCATTTTGGTGAAAGAATTATTGAAATATATGCAATAGTTTAGGAGTTATGATTTAAAATGCTAGACATTGCATAGGCTCTGCGGTACTTTGCGGTTCATTTTCTCAAAACTATATTTTTCAAATCCATTTAACTTGTAACTCCTAACATATACATTGTATTACAGTGATACTTTTCTCTAATGTTCTAAGTGTTTGAGACTACAAAACTGACCAAACTGAAGTTCCTAAGGTTGATAATTATTGAGATAAAAATTATTTACATCCTAAAAATTGACCAAAATATGCCATTTTTAAGTAACAAAAAATTAAAAATACTAATTTTGAACATATAATTCTGGAAGTGGTCACATTTGTAGCTGTAACCTTTAAGAGTACATTTAAAAAAGCAGAACACTAATATATTGATAAATGGTACGGCTATGAATATAACGCTGAGCACCCACACGCAAACAGCCGCCATTTTGAAAAATTAATTAGCGAGTTTGATAACGCTAAAATCAATTCTGAGATATGTGTTTACTAGTAAATATATAGGATGCTTAATTTAGAAAGTTTGATTGCTGTACATATATTAGGAGCTGAGATAAGAATTATTTAAAATGTCAACATTTGAAGGTGGTTTACTGTACCGACCCCCTTAATTACCATTATAGGCGAGTTACATACGACTGTTTATGTTCGACGAAAATTATAACTTTATTATATGTTTTAACATAAATATTCATAAATATCTATTCAGTCACTGGAATTTTGTGATCGGGTGCTGCGCTGGGTAGTATATCTCAGTTTTACAAGCTCTCTGGCCGACCGACGCAT
This sequence comes from Meconema thalassinum, assembly GCA_946902985.2. Taxonomy (NCBI): domain Eukaryota; kingdom Metazoa; phylum Arthropoda; class Insecta; order Orthoptera; family Tettigoniidae; genus Meconema; species Meconema thalassinum. Next base: position 1,006,178,890 of record OX336388.2, read on the forward strand.
GCGCTCTGTGTGCTTCAATGACATATGTTCAGATTGTGCACCAGTATTCAGTAAAACTGTCACCGAATTCGTTTGAAAACAACGCGCTGTGTAGAAATTGGGGTTGGGGATATTAAGGTACAGTGCTATTTCTTGTCTCATATTCACCAGTTTATTTACGCGAACATATGGACGGTGCACTTTCGGTAATTTATATAGACATGTTGGATTTTGAGCGCATGCGCGAATGTATCCTTATCTAATTGGTCACACAACTGTTTCTTGAGCTCTGATTGGTGAGAGAAACTGTTTCATAATGAAAAATAGTGTTATAATGAGCCTCATTATGATACTGTTTTCTGACACATAATAGTTAGGGTCGAACATAAACATATTATATTAACCGTGTCCTACCATGAACAGGTGGTAAAGTGCGCATCGAGGCATCTTATGGTCACAGTTCTCGAACTGATACACGACGGCAAGTGAAAGAACTCTCGTATTCACATCTGATATCCATCCAATAAAATTAACTCTCTTTTCCGGCCCCATGGTGTTGAAGTAGCGAGCCTGCCATTCACCAGAAGGCCCAGGATTCGATTCCCTGCTCCGTCAGGGATTTTAGAAACTGACATGAGGGCTGGAACAGTGTGCACTCACCCTCGTGAGGACAATTGAGTAGCTGTCTGACAGTAAGGCGATGGGATCCGACGTGGTGACCATGAGTCACCCCATAATCTGTTTCATGCTCAGAAAATTGATTAAAATGGATAAGGGTACACGTGTCTATCATAATGAGAAAATTTAAACTTAATTTACTAAGGAACTGAGATGTTTTCCAGTTTCAAACAACAATAAGTCGGTTTGAATTCACCTATCAACCTCAACAAGGTCTCAATTTAAAGAGCATTAAATTATAATTGTCCTGTACTAAAGCTGAGAAGAAATATGTCCCCATTCAAAAACTGAATATGAAGAAAGGAAAAGGACAGTATTGACGTTTGCATTTTTGAAAGAATATGCCACTCCCAGTCAATGCATGTGAAATTTTTGAATTGAAATGCCATGTCCTAGGGTTCATGATCGCATGATTAATGGTCACGTAAAACTAAAAGCTTCCTTCCTTCCTTCTTTGGCCCAAGATATGAGATTTAGAACTGACCTGTTCATTGAATTCTCTGTTTGTTATTGTAGGAAACTCGCCACATCATCGCAGCACTAGTACAGCACATCACCTACACTGAGTTCCTGCCCATGTTACTGGGGAAGGACGTGATGCGGAGACAAGACCTGGTACCCTTAGCTCAGGTAAGTTCACATTCTAGTTACTCCTAGTGCTGGCTACACTCAACACACGGGTGTAGTGCTGGCCGGCATCGGATTCGATAAACTACTCTCCCAACAGATCAGTTATTGATGGCTGAAAATCAATCACAACAAACTTGGACTGGAAATTATGGATAGTTGATCAGACACAATAGTAACTATGAAAGAACATTTTAGTATTCAGTGGACATAACATTTATATAGACATGAAAAAAGGTGAGAATGTGTATTGTACCCGTAATGGATATCTCTCGGCCTTGGGTATATTGGATCTCGGGGGGTGCTCAGTTCGTTTTATTAAATTAACTTAAATGCCTAGGGTCTAATGCCACTGCGTCTAATACTACTAATATTACAGAAATTGCGTACACACAGTTAAAAAAGAAATCTGTTATTTATTCATAGCCAGAATGCGTATATCAACCAAGTAGTTCCGTGAAGAACTATACAGCCTATTTTCATATATGCTACTTATATCAACTGCCACTATCAGCATCCAAAATTTCAGTTTGATTGCTGTAATAGATTCGTAGATATTGAGTACCAACTAAATATTTCGGATGGTCGCCATGTTGGATTTTATATATGTAGGTCCTAGAGTTGTGTAATGTTACATGAAGATTATTGTGTACGTGTAGCATTCAAACTTCAATCGCAAGATTAGGACACAAGAAGTAATAAGGAGATATTAAAATTTCGCACAGCTGCCATCTTGTGGTTATGGAAACAATTGAAATAAATTAGATGCCACTGGATTAACATTCGTAAAATAATTTACTGTACCAAGGTTCACTGCACTCGGATGGTTAAATTGCGAGAAATGTCCATGTGAATATTTATAATTCGCGTCGCCGCCATGTTGAATTTGTGATCACCAGATTATTTAAAGTCCTATAGGTGAACTTAAGTTCATAGCCCCTATGAAGATAAAAAAAACCAGTTTGATTGCTATAATAGATTCGTAGATATTCAGAGTCGTCTGAATATTTCGGATGGTCGCCATGTTGGATTGTTAAATGTATAGGCCATAGAGTCATGTACCATTGAAGGAAAATTATTGCGTAGGTTCATTATTCAAACTTTCACTTCGATCGCTTGATTACGACACAAGAAATAAAAACTTAATTTTAAAATTCGCACAGCCACCATCTTGAGGTTATCTAAACAATTGAACTAAATTAGATACCAGTGCTTTACAATGTGTATAAACATTTCCTGTACCAATTTCATTGCGTTTGGAACATTAAATCGCGACAAAGGTCTATTTAAAATTTTCAAATTCGCTTGGCCGCCATGTTCATTTTGTAGTTAACCGCTTATTGAAAGTCTTATAGGTGAACTTCCAGTAGTGCCCTTTATCTTCGTATAAATTTTCAGGGTGATACAGCTAATAGTTTCAGAGATATAGAATGCCGGTGAAATAATTCGCACATTTGCCGTCTTGTAGTTATGTAAACAATTGAACGAAGTTATATGTCGATGCATTACAATATGTACAAACATATACTGTACCAAGTTGTATTGCGTTTGGTTGGTTAAATCGCGAGAAACGTCTATTTAAAAGTCGCGAATTCGCGTGGCCGCCATGTTTGTTTTGCAGTTACCAGTTTTTCAAAAGTCACATAGGTGAACTTCTAGTACTTCCCTTTATCATCGTAATAAATTCCAGGGTGATATCTGTAATAGTTTCGGAGATATTGGATGCTGGTGAAATATTTCGCACAGCCGCCATGTTGGATTGGTGAGACATAACAAAATTTGAAGGGCACGGTCGAGGTCGCCCGGAATAGTACCATGAACTTACCGAGTTTCATTGAAATCGCTCCAGCCGTTTAAAAGTTATTAGGGACACACACACACACCTCACACACACACACACACACACACACACACACACACACACGGACAAAAGGTGATCTCATAAGCCTATTTTTTTTTTCAAAATTGAAAATAGGCTAAAAACACAGTGGATATAAACTCAACAACATTAGGTAAGGTTGGCTGAAAGCCAAATAAACCACAAAATACTAAGCAAGATTCAGTTAACAAAACAAAATACAAATTCATATATTAGTGCTGGGACTCGCTTAAGCAAAAATGAAATAAAAATCATCAATATATTACTGCAGTACCAGCTGTATCAATAATAAATGTAGAGCTGTAGTGTTAAGTGATCCAAGTGCCAAAAAGTAGTTTTTGAGTAAAAGGATCAAAACAGTATAATAGTGAAAGAAATTGCATTTTAAAATGTATTTAGCTGTGATAGCATTGTAAAACATGTGCATCAATATTATCCAAAGCATTATAGGCACAATTCAATAAACAAAAGAGAAGCAGAAATTACAAAAACGAAAAAATGGAAATGATCTAAGTCCGTCCAGTTATTTCCTGCTAACTGAACTAAGGGCAGGGGGCACTGAACATTAAACACTCAAAATGTCATTGTAAAACCCCTATTTTCTTCATCGATGAACTCAAGCATACTGCGAATGTCTTTCTTTTTGTTTTCAGGCAATGGTTGCACTTTAGGTAAGGTGGTTATTTGATCTGACAGAATATCATTTGCAGTAATTCCTCTTCTTAACACACAGCATATCTCCCATTCCACTAAGTCACTGAAGGTGATCTTCTTGTACATAACAAAGCCAGGATTATCCTCGGTCAATCGCGGTAGTTTAGAAATCCTAACCACACTTACGAAGTACTAACCTGGTTTGAAGGCGTTCGTTTTGCTGGTTTCTCTATTTTGCTCCTTTGTGTAATGTAAGGTTTCTCACTAAGTCTAACTTCATGCTGCAGAGTTCTACGCGATTTGGACTTTCATTTCTTATCACTAAAAACACTTGAATTAACATTGTCATCCATTGCAAAAGAACAACACGTCTTACTGTGGCGACAGTGTAACTCGCTACTGTCACGCCACGCGCATTGGTCAAGTAGCGCAGCAGGAGCTCTGGACATACAGGTTCGACCATCTGTTGACGCGTATTACAACTACCAGGAAAATAATTGGAACTTAGATCCTATAGCACTGCATTGGCGCTGCCACATAGATCACTTTAAGGAGAAAAATTAAAAAAGCTACATTGTGGCACTTAGATCCCTTAGCACTACAGCTCTACGAATATAAACCAGCTACGTTAACAGCTGGTCTCAGATGGGAGGAAATGGCCTCTACGTTACGCCTGAATGTCAACTGCTTCAACACCAATCAAGTGCACAAAATATATCTAAAATCGCAGTTGTCCTTCATAATTAATATTCTGGAGTTTCGCTACTATCCGGTTAGGATCTCATATGAGGCGTACCGATAGAGAAGGGCGAGCCCGCTGTGAGTCGGTTTCTTTTAATTTGCGCATCAGGTAGCTGCCTTTATGCTCTGTAATGCAAGGATGCTCCATACTGGCGAGCTCGCCCTTATCGTCCGGAAAGTGAACATTACATTGAAGCCTGCAGCGACAAGGCGGCGGCCAAGGTGTCATATTCATTGAGATGATCCCACAGAGAACGGCGAACGCGCCACGGCCCGTCACAGCCCAGTCGCGGTGAGTGGATGTACAGTAGTACGTTTGTATAGACGTTGTAGGCGGCTTCGGTGCCGTAGTTGGTAGCATGCTGAACTGCTGTGTCCAAGATAGCGGGTTCAACCCCGGCCGAAGTCGTCGGATTTTTTAAGAGCGATAAAAATCCTTCAGTATGCCTTCCTTTGGAGGGGAAGTAAAGCCGGCGGGCCCATGTCATAGATTTATGGCATGTAAAAGATCCTCCCACAGACTAAACTCGTGTGGAGCTAAATTTCTAGGTTAGATTTCGTTGGAACGCTCTATCAAAAGTTCCAGCCTTCACTACTAGGTATCATTGACATCTGCTGGCGAAAGTTGGAACTACTTGAAATTGAGCGGAACGTGTAGCTCACCCTCTGGGTGTCCACTGGGAGCAGCTACAGACTCTGGCGAGCCGAACATGTCCTCGGACACTCCCGGCACTAAAAGCCGTACGATAAATAAATAAATAAATAAATAAATAAATATACGTTGTAATAGTGTTGCGTTATCCTGTCCGTCAGTTATCGTCACGTTTAGAGTATTGCAATGTCTATCATGTTACAAGATAAAGAATACCCTCTGTTCCAAATCTCGGATAACCAGAGATTGGGACGAGAGTATTATTTATTCCAACCATCACCTGATACATACGATTATTAGGGTTTATAGCCTAATACAAAAATCCTTCTCCCTAAGATTAATGCATCGCAACATAAAATTTAAAAATAAGTCACAAAGCTACAACTAATTTACATTGTATTAAAGTCTTCTTTTTTCGAATAACCCATTTGGAGGGTACGATGAATCAACGTTGGCTATTGTCCATTGTATTCAATTTCCTTTGTTTCCAAATTTCTTTCATCCTTCTAGAGTGAAGATCTTTCTCCTCTTGAGTCCACTTTCTGCAAGTTGTTTGTTTCTTGAAATTTTGCCTTTTGAATAGCTTCTCTGAAGAGTGATCTGTTTACTATTGTGTCCGTCGGAATTCTGGCGTTTGTCAAATCTTGGTCAATTTCAATGAACGATGTGGGTTTGGATTTGTAACTAGTCAGTAAGTTGAAGATCTGTTTAGTTAGTCTACTTTTTCCATTCTATAGATGTGCCCAAAAAAAACTGTAATCTTCTCTTTCTCATTACATCAGTTAATTTTGCACATTTCAAATATAACTCTCTATTTGGTCGTAAACTATATTCTGCGTTATTATTTCGTTTAGCTCCCAGTATTTTTCTCATTCGTCTTTCAGTCTTCTTTAATTTGTCTAAATCCCCAAATCTTGTTAATTTAAGTGTTTCTGCCGCATACAGAGTTTCAAGTCTGACCAATGTTTAATAGTGTCTTAATTTAGTGTTCCAGGATAAGTTTTTAAAATTATATATAGGCTATCGTTTGTCATATGAAAACATCTTTGTAATTTATGCATACGCGTTTCTATTGTTGTTTTTTCCTGTGAGTCATTCATTATCCACTCTCCTAGGTATTTAAAGAAATTTGTTTTGTATTAAATGTTATAAATAATTATCAAGACACTAATAATGGCTATTAATTATGTACTTGACTTACTTGACTTACTTGACTTAATTCCTACGTCCCCTCTCGGAGCAAAGGGCTGCAACAAAATTCCTCCAGTGATTTCTTCTCCCAGCCAGCCTCTGCAGGACTGCCCAGGATTTGCCAATCGCCTTCCTCTCCTCTTCAACACTTTGTTCGTTGTTCTCCAAAGTCCTTCCAACGTACTTCACTCAATCCTAGAATGTCTAACTGGTAGTTTCTCATTTCTGCGCAGACCTGCTTTAGCCTGCCTGTTTGGCGTAAAGTTCTTATATTCCAGCATCCAATGTTCGCAGTCATTTTCATGCCAAAAATCTTTATCAGTCCGGTTATTTTCTGTTGCAGTTTCAGTAATCGAGTAAGTTCAGATGTGTGAGTGATTGGCCCACAGCACCCTATCATGGTGGAGGGGCTGCCTCCTTACTGCGTCCATGCTCACAGATGTGGAGTTAGATGCTCAACTCTTCTCTAGTTTGGTTCTCCAGAGTGGGACGAGATATCCACTCTTACCCTCCTCCTTTTTCATCCGAGCTTGGGACCGTCCTTGGCGAAGTTTAATTATGTACTAACTTAATCTTATCCTAGTTGATACAGATAGGTTATCCTAGACTTTAATTACTATTATGTTACAATATTATATGTTAGTTATTGTTGTTTTAATGGGCGGAACTACGAGGTCAATACTATGTTTCACTGTACGTAGTGCCGTATCCCCATAAATGAACCTATATTTTGTTCTATTCATTTACAACGAGTAATATCAGTATCAATACATATTTGCACTTTACGTTTCATATTTCAATAGTAGTCGTAGTATTGCAATACATTGTGCTAGTAGCATTAACATGTCTGGAGCACCGAATGATGGCGGCCTCGCCCTTATACAGTTCACGAGCACGAACCTTGCACACTGATTATCTCCAAATGCACACGTGGCGGGCTCGCCTTTCTCTTACAGAACGCCTCATATTAGACACACTACCCTAAGTACCCTTTTCGAACCCACAGCTCGTCACTAAGTCAGGTACATACTTATCGGAAAATAAGTGAGGCGAGAATCATACAACTACCGGTATACGGGGACACAGAAAATGCAAGTAAACAAAATTCAACAAACTCTGGACTCGAATCAGTACCATATGTTTTCAGCTAACTTAGTTTCAAAACATGAATCTATGAAAATATACTCGGGAAGTCTGGATTCTTTGTAAGAACTGCTCAATATGTCAACGCTGTGTCTGCTTTCAGGGCTACTATGATGGCTACGATGCTGACGTAGACCCCACGATGACTGCGTCCTTCATCACCGCTGCGTTCCGGTTCGGTCACTCGCTGCTGCCGAGCGTTATCGAGCGGTGGAGTGCGACTCACAAGCATGTGGGCAAGTATCTTCGTTGCAAGGGGAAAAAAAAGTTCATGGTACGGTTTTTGTTTGACCGGTGAGCCCCGGTTGCGCAGTCGCACAGCGGACAGGTGACGAACCTCACAATCAGGCATGTACAATTGATACGTAAGTTGGTTTCCGCGCAACTGAAAACTCATGGACCAATAGCACATACGTGAGGCTCGCAGACTGTCCTCTGTACGACTTTGAAACCGGGACTGACCGGTCAAAATCCGTGGCGTAAACTGTACTCTGGACGTACTAGTCCAGTCAAAATATACATCCGACCTTGCAAAAACTGATAAAAGTGGAAATGTCTAGCTATTTTTTTTTTTTTTTTGCTATTACACAGCTACTCAGCTAGCACAGGTCTTTCGAAGTAGCAAATTTGCTTTTTTTTTTACTATTGGCAGAGGTTGGTTGGTTGGTTGGTTCCTCAGTTTAGGGGTTGCGACAACGCGGTCATGTAGCCCCGTGTACTTTGGGCGTGTGTAGAATCTGTCTGATAACCGGTGTTAATTGTGATGGCTGTATTAGTGTGTGTATCTGTAATTCAGGTAAGGACTGCAGACGATCAATTTTCAAGTAGTACCCACTTTTGCTACCAAATGCTACCATCAACGACATCTAGCTGTGAACTTGGCTACTATATGCCACCCAACCGGCACCTGGCGATGAGCGTTAATCAATTCTAACCTAAAATTTTGCTTCACACAATTGAAGTTAGTGGAAGGTTCTTTTACGTGCCATAAATCTATGACATGGACCCGCTGGCTTTACTTCCCTTCCGGAGGAAGGCAAACTGAAGGATTTTTATCACTCTTAAAAAATCCGACGATTTCGGCCGGGTTTGAACCCACGATCTTGGGCATAGAAGCTCAGCAGCATGCTACGCCACCGAAGCCGCTTATTAGTAGAGGTCCAAACGACATATAAAAAATGTAGGACTACATGACCATCTGCAAGGTTGGACTATAAGTTTGGTTCCAAACACACATCTAAACTAGAACTTAATCTTGATTGTTTCAGGCTCCCAACGACTGAGCGAGGTCCTCAAGCAGCCATTCGACCTTTACAAGCCCGGCTGGATGGACCAGTATGTGATGGGTCTGGTCAACCAGATCCCGCAAGCCATGGATGATGCTGTCACTCCCGAGGTGTGTTCCTAGTATTTTAACTTCTTTCCAGCCGTAAACCAGAGACCATTTCCATTAATAGTCCTTAAAGAAGAAAGTTCACGCCTTGTCAAAACAAGCAGGGGCGTGCTCGTTAAGTCACGCTCCGCGACTGCAGAAGATAGCTGGAAGTTTGAAGATAGAGGGTTTGTATCTCGACGTTGACAGCAGCGGGATGGTCGAACTGCGCTAATTGGGTCAAACCCAGGGAGCCTTTCCACCCCATTACTCCTCTATTCTATAGCTCGCCAGAGAACTTGTAGCTCACCCCATGGGTGTCAGCTTGAAGCAGCTACAGCCTCTGGCGATCCAAAAATGTCCTCTTACACTCCCGGCACTAAAAGCCATACGCTAAATAAACTGCAGCTGACATGTTATCCATGTATTGTCAACCAGTGGAGAATTGCGAGTTATAGGAAACAATACATTTTGTAATTGTGAATTGTCACAATAGGACCAAAAGTGCAGGTGTCCCAACAAGGAATGTTCTGCCTATTTATTTACGAAAGCATAGGCGCGGATTCAGGGTGGGGGGGGGTCAGGGGGGTCAGCCCCCTCCCCCAAACGGAGACCAAATTTTTTTGCAAACTCAAAAAAACGAAAACAAAATAACCAGGCAAATAAAACTTAACGAATAATTACTGAAAAACAGGTTTTTTCATTTATTAATTACTGAAAATATCTTTATTGCAATTATGTTCTGTTACAACTTAACATATTTACAAATTCATACCTGTTATATAAAAACGATTATTTATATAACAAAATCAACTCGTCTATTTTGTTTAGCAAACCTTGTGATTACCGAATCGATGTTTATAGTGATGTCACGATGAATGTGCAGCAATGCACGAATAGGAATTTGGGGCTTTTTTTTCGCACCAAAAAAATTGCCGACGTCCAAACTGCAAGCTTGGTTGGCAAATTAAGCTGTGACTTTCTCCCTTTGTCGGTACCAACTCGACTTGCCGAAACTGTAACGTACCTTGATACTTTTCTCGAAGCTCGGTGTAAAAGTCGCAAAACACGCCTTTGCAATTTGTACGAATATTTTTGGTGCGCTAAACGCATCCAATTTCTATCCATGTAGCTTGCAAAAATATTGGTCTGGTTTTGTACGTTTGGTTATTTTGTGATTGCGTTTTTATTGTTACCATTTTTCTTAACAATTTCGATTCTCTGACCCCCCAAAGCCAAACTCTAGATCCGCACCTGTTTTGGTTCCCACGATATCGATTGGGTAACGTTCATAGTGCAGGCTATAACGTGTGTACGAAGACGTGTTTGCGAAGCTACAACATAGAAATTGAAATGTGCAGATCTGAATATTAACTGTGAAAGAAATAAAATGATCGAACGTGAGCTTTAAATGCAAGACTAGGGAAATTCAGGAATCTGGAATAATGCCGAAACTTGCTAATGAATAGTATGGAATACGTCTTTGTGATAACATGTGTAAATAGTGAAGATCATCGTGAAGATCAGCGCATGTTGACATATTCCGACAATATTACCTTCACGTCTAGTTTGGAGTGGGGGCAGTGAAGCACCCATTAGGCAATTTCCACTCTTACGATTTTTCTAATTGACCCTAGTTGAGAGAACCCTTTAGCGCAGATCGGTAGGCTATTACCCGACAGCAGATGTGTGGTTTTTCCCAGATCATTCCACAATCCTACCAGGCAAATGCCGGGCTGATAGAGTTGTTGCTTCATTCAGGGCCTTAATGACATCCTGGCCATGTCACCCCGTGTACTTGGGTGTGTGTCTAATCGGTGTTATCCTTGTGATAGCTGTAGTAGAGTGTACATTTATAATTGGACATAGGTTTTGGGTAGGAGATGGTCGTAGCCATAATTTAGGTATCTTCCTGACATTCACATGGAATAGAAGTGAGAAACCACGGAAAACCACTTCTAGAATGGCTGAGATTAGAGTCAAATCCACCTCTTCTCAGTTTTGCTTCACGAGGCTGAGTGAACCCCATTCTGGTCCTCAGACTAGAATTACATTTCTTGGGAGAGTTGGGAATCGAATCTGGTCCTCCTCGATGACAGCGAATAATGCTAGGCACTACGTCATGAGTTGGATGCTACTGTCGACCAAAGTATTAGGTGCACTCGAGTTTGAAGGTTGTTTGTGAAGTAACCAATAGACCTACATAAAATCCAATAACATCATCATTTTCGTCGTTCTATTGTACGTTAGCTCATGTAGGTTTGGAATTTTTAATTTATATTTTAATATTTTTTGTCGCAGTTGGAGCACAAAAAGTGCACGTTTTTAAGCGTGTTTCAACCATGCGTCACATTTAAGAATTATTATCTCAAAACCCCGTCATCAGATCCAATCCAAGTTTTAACACAATATACGTTGGAATGTTGTATAACTGGTTTATTAATTTCAAAATTTTTCGTGTCCAAGAAAAAAAGTTGTTGTCATTTTTGTAAGGTAACTTTTTCTCGGCTCGGGGTGGTTGGAAAATGTAATTCTTGGTCGCGATGTAATCCTTATATATCAAAAAGTTATGCTGTATGACTGTGAAATATGTAAATTAACTCACTTATTTAATATCGGTTTGTATTTGTAGGCGGAAATAACACGTCGTTCACCTGCTACCCGCTCCAGGTAAAGCTGTACAGCGTTGCCGAAATGGAGCCCATCATGCATCATGGCGTGTCTCGCTCGGAAGTGATGGGCTCCATCACAGCAACGCTGTACAGCTTTACCTGGAGCGGGTAGCAGATGAACGATGTGTTATTTCCGCCTACAAATACAAACCGATATTAAATAAGTGAGTTAATTTACATATTTCACAGTCATACAGCATAGCTTTTTGATGTATACGGATTACATCGCGTCCAAGAACTACATTTTGTAACCACCCCGAGCCGAGAAAAAGTTACCTTACAAAAATGATAACAACTTTTTTCTTGGACACGCAAAATTTTGAAATTAATAAAATAGTTATACAACATTCCAGTGTATATTGGGTTAAAATTTGGATTCGATCTGATGACGGGTTTTTGAGATAATAATTCTTAAATGTGACACATGGTTGAAACACGCTTAAAAACGTGCACTTTTTGTGTTCCAACTGCGACAAAAATATTAAAATACAAATTAAAAATTCCAACCCTGCATGAGCTAACGTAAAATAGAACGACGAAAATGATGATGTTATTGGATTTTATGTAGGTCTATTGGTTACTTCACAAACAACCTTCAAACTCGAGTACACATAATACTTTGGTCGACAGTAGTGTGTTCATATTCATGGATGTCCGCCATAATCACAGATCCTAAATATTACAGTCAGACACACAACTATTGTTGCCTCAGAAACATAGAATTATTATCAGACATATTCAAAACATACCCAAGGATAGTTCCCTCACTTTCCTGGTTAACCAGCGGAGACTCAAACGTAAGGCAGTAGCACGTTACAGCAATAGCTGACGGTTGTTGACCAATAGAATGCTTCCTCTATCTCTCCACGTGGACACCAAAATCCCGTCCTGGCGGCTAGCTCGCATGTCACGCAGGTATCAGGTGCCCAGTGTTTCACTTCTGCACGTAGTTCTGTCCAGTCTCACTGCTTGCTCTCAGTGACTGCGGTGGAAAGTTGACAATGCTGTGCCTCGCGCTGGGAAAGCCTTAGCTCCAGACAGCCATTGGAATCTTAACATATTCGCCCAGCTAGATATCAAAGGCAAGCCGCTCGTTAACGAGAAAAGTACAAGAACTATACACGGGACTGATGACTAATAATCCCCACGTCCCCAAAATGAACTAACAACAACAATAGAAATGAATATGGTCCCGTGACTCAAATCTGAGAATGCTATTGTCCCCAAGATAATGGTGTTATTTATTCGCTAAATTAAGGTGAATTTCGCGTACGTAAGAAGCATTTGCCGTCCCCGTGGTGTTGGGGTAGCGCACCTGCCTCTCACCCGGAGGCACCAGGTTTGATTCCCGGCTCCGTCAGGGATTTTAGAAACTGACGAGAGGGCTGGAATGGAGTGCACTCAGCCTCGTGTCTTACAGTGAGGCAGCGGGGCCGTTCACGAAAAAACAAGAACAACGGCCGAGGGTACCCGATGCGCTGACCACGTGTCACCCCAATATATGCAGGCCAAATGGCTGGGCAGCGATCGCTTGGTAGGCCTAGCCCTTAATGTGCTGTAGTGCCAGGGGCGGGAGGGGGGGGGGGGGGTAAATAAGAAACATTTACTTTTTCTTACAATACCACTACTTCATGTACTGCCAGCTTTTGACCACCCTTGTATATTCACTGGAGACTTCAACAGCCATCACACAAACTGGCGGTATGACACCGTGGATGTGAATGGGGAGAAACTAGTTCAGTGGGCAGAAACTACAAATATGCACCTGGTCTTTGATGTAAAAGACAAGGGAACCTTCCACTCTGCACGCTGGGATAAGGATTACAACCCAGACTTGACATTCGTGTCTAAAGATCAGTTAGACCAACCACTCAACACCACTCGTACTGTTCTGTCCAACTTCCCAAACAGTCAACATCGACCTGTTATGGTGGAAATTGGTTTGAAAATTCCCCTTGTAAACTCAATGCCCTTACCCAGATGGAACTTTCGACGAGCTAATTGGGATGGATTCTCAAAAGACCTTGACTCCAGCTTAGTTGCGGAGAATCTACAGCCGACAGCAAACAACTACGATGAATTTGTGAAACTAGTTATCAAAGCTGCTAAGTCAAACATTCCTAGGGGGTACAGAAAGCAATATGTGCCTGGCTGGAATGAAGAAAGTGAGGCTTTATACCAAGAATACCAAAGTTCTGGAAATCAAACAGTGGGCTCACAGCTACTCCACTCTTTAAACAAGAATAGACGAGAGAAATGGGAAGCAACACTCGAAGAAATGAACTTCGCAAAGTCAAGTAGGAAAGCCTGGCGAGTCTTTAATGGGCTAACTGGCAAGCAACACCCCAAAAAGCCGCATACTAAACTGAGTCCTGACATTATTGCCAACAGGATCGTAGACCTCTCAAGGGCAAAGAGAGACAAGAATCATACCAGAGTGGTAAAATGTAACCTCTCTAACCTCAAGCACAGTGCCCCAAGAAACGAACCGCTTTCCAATCCCTTCTCCACAGCGGAAGTAGAAAGTGCAATCAAACAACTGAAAATCGGCAAAGCTGCTGGTCCCGACAACATCTATAATGAGTTCATTAAGAACATGGGTCCGTATTGTATATGCTGGCTCACTTCTCTCTTCACTTACATTCTCAAAGAGAACAGACTGCCCAGACAATTCAAACTGTCAAATGTTATAGCCATTCTCAAACCTGGCAAACCTGAAGACAGCCCCGAAAGCTATCGTCCAATAGCACTGCTCAGTTGCATATTAAAACTTTTTGAACGAATCCTTCTAACCAGAATAGCACCGCTCATTGAGGCTGTTATCCCTCCTGAACAAGCTGGCTTCAGACACGGACGCAGCTGCACTGATCAAGTTCTTGCCCTAACTACACACATTGAAGCAGGTTTTCAAGGTAAACGGAAATCAACAGCTGTTTTCATCGACTTGACAGCTGCGTATGATACTGTTTGGCGACAAGGACTGATCTACAAACTATTGCAAGTTGTACCAAGCCGAGAAATTGTGGATCTAATATCTAGCATGCTTAGTGAAAGGCAATTTGAAGTGTTCCTAGGAAACACTAAAAGCCGCAAACGAAAACTAAATAACGGCCTACCACAGGGATCTGTTTTAGCCCCACTGCTATTCAATTTGTACATCCATGATTTACCAACTACAACATCAAGTAAGTTCATCTATGCTGATGATATCGCGCTGGTAGCTCAGAGCAATAACTTTGAAGATGGCGAACAAATCATTACGGAGGACCTGGAGAAGATGTCAACTTTCTTTAAAACCTGGAGATTGATCCCAAGCACAACAAAAACTGAAGTCTCTTGTTTCCATCTAGCGAATCGTGTCGCAAACTACAAACCTAGAGTCCTGTTCAATGGACAAGAGCTGAGGTACAATCCTTTCCCAAAATATCTCGGAGTCACTTTAGATAGAACCCTGAGCTACAAAGAGCACATCACCAAGCTCTCTCACAAAGTCGCCGCAAGAAACAACATACTGCATAAGCTCAGTGGTACCTCCTGGGGAGCCTCTGCTGACTGTCTACGTTTAACTGGCATCAGTCTTGTTTACTCAGCTGCTGAGTACTGTGCGCCTGTCTGGTTGGAAAGCGTACATGTGAAGAAGATAGACACGAAACTGAACGATACAATGCGTTGCATTACTGGTACCATCAAATCAACTCCATGTCACTGGTTACCCGTGCTGAGCCACATCCCTCCACCTCACTTAAGGCGGAAGCAAGCTCTACTGAGGGAGGCTAAGAAAATCTTTGCATCACCCTCTTTGCCACTGCATCAGGAATTCTGCCATCCGTCACAACAACGATTGCAATCCAGAAGACCGGCAAGTGTCACTGCAAGGCAACTCATCGCGGATGGATTTGACATAAAGGAAAGCTGGAAGCATGAGTGGTCAACAAAAACATTGGGAACAAGTGTCCACCATCTTGATCCCACAAAGAAGCCAAATGGCTTTGACCTACCAAGAAACCTCTGGTGCCGTATCAACAGGTTGAGGACTGGACATGGGTGTTGTAATTATTTCAGGTACAAGTGGGGCTGGATCAGTTCACCAATGTGTGAATGTAACTTAGAAGAACAGACGATTGATCACCTGGTCCTACGCTGTCCTCTTCATTCATACCCTGGAATTCCTGACGACTTGTTTGATCTCACACCTAGTCTAACCGAATGGTTGAAAAGGAAGGACTTTAAAGTTTAATTTTGTCTTATTTGTATTCTGTATTGTATCACCATACGATTAAATAAATAAATACTACTTCATGTACGGTATCGAAGCGACTACTCTTTGACATTTTATTTAAAAAAACGTTTAAAATCTCATAAGTTATGCAAAATGTAATTGCTAACATTGTTTTTCAGGTGACCAACCACTTGTTCCAGCAGCCAACTCATCATTATGGGATGGACTTGGCCTCCATCAACGTTCAGCGCGCTAGGGAACATGGCGTGCCAGGCTATGCCGAGTACAGGAGGCTTTGTGGCTTCGGGGAAACCCCGCGTTGGTCCTCCATGTTTGGCGTCGTGCATAACCGCACTATTCGGCGATATCACGATATTTATGAGTGAGTAGTTAGAGTCTCTCCCCTCAGGGGCTCACAAATAGTAATAACAATTTTATTGCGCACAATGTGCAAGGAATAAGACATAAAATTGACTATCCACAAATTTACAAGACTAACTCCTGATCTACAGTTCTTGGTCACTACTCAAAATCTTTAGCGATAACCGTCGTTCACAGCACAGTGCATAATATCTTGCACAATGCTTCCCACACATTTTACAAATACACTCCTCATCTGGAGTTGTAACGTGTTTTTCGAGGGGATTTTATGCCACTGACATAAGTCAGTAGGAAGCCATTCTATATTTATTTACGCGGCAAATTGTTCAGCCAAGAGAAGTTTTCATGTTTATTATTATTATTAACTTATTATTATTAAGGTATTTTTTGGAGCATTTTATAAAATTATAAACATACAGATAGGTTTTCTATGTCATAGAAAACACTATCAAGCAAATTATTACGAACAACATTATCATAGAAAATTATATGATTACGGAATTTTACGGAGTTTTGTCAGTTAGGGTATTATGAGAGAGATGAGTCACAGGGAATTCGGCTACAGGCTTATTCTTGTCAAGAAGCATGACGCATGCCTGGGTTGCTGCTTCAAGACAAGGCGAAATGGCCTGGACCGGTAATCGACATCATCGCCGCGCCGAGTGTAATGACCCGGAGGTGGGGAGGTAGCCCGTGGTGGTCCAGCCAATCAGAGGAGTGCGGGCGAGGAGAAGACGGGGTCCGTAGAGGGGAAGTGACGAGTGCGTATATGGTTAGCGCGCCGTGGAGGCAAGAGGACTATCTTTGTAAAACTTAACCAGTGTGGTTGTACGGGTGATTGGCTCCGATGTTCGGACCATAAAGTTATTATATCTACAAGTATCTCATCAACTAACGAAGAAGATGACGACGTCCAGGAGGCTGTGGGAAGCTCTCTTCAACACCCAGTACGAGGGAAATGCTTCGGCATTTTCCAGTGGTAAGCGCAAATGACTCAGAACTACGTAATCTCTCGTCTCTTTGTTTTATATTCAGTATTTCAGTAACTTCATAGCTTGGGAATAAGAGTAAAATCAGTAATGTATCCGACTCCGTTTTCACGTAATTTTCTAGCTGTAATATTCAAATCGCAACGCTCCAATTTAAATTTTAAACTTATTATTATTATTATTATTATTAATTTTGCAATACTTGTTTTATATAATAAATTCATTTCTTTTAACCATGCAATCTTTGCTTTCAGTAGGTAGCATTAGATATAGACCAATTCCTTCTCCTGATACAATTGTTTGTTGGGTTAATGATCAAATCATACCACGATCTGAGTGAATAGATTCTTGAAGGTGTTCTACCAGAGCTAGGTGTTGTTAAATATAAATTTAGATTTCAACATAGCGTTGAGGTCTTGGCGCCCATTAAAACAACATATCTTAGGCAGAGTAAATATTTCAAAGTGCAAGGCAGGGCCAGTAGAAGCATTACATTTGTCACGCAACAGTGAGGGTAGTAGAAACCATTACACTTGTACGCTCAACGAGGGCCAAGAAAAACCGTTTCACTTGTACGCTCAACGTGGAGCAAAGGAAGCCGTTTCATTTGGCGCCCAACGTGGGGGCGAAAACCTAATAACATTTGTGGAAGGAGAAGGGTATATATTTCTGTGCCTGTATTTTGGGGGTTTTTATTTATCGGTGTGTATCAGCATGGGTAGTGTTGAGGAAGAGATGAAGTTGCGTAGTGGTCACCAATTGGATAGTGGAGATACGAGCAGTATGGCTAGTCTTGGAAATGAAAGCAGTACAGGGATGTCGGAGGTAAATCCCGATACTGAGGGGGGTAATCAAAACAGTCAAGCAGGGTTAGAGAGTTTGCTTCTTCAGTTTATGCAACAAAATAAAATTAGCACAGACGCTTTAAACGCTAGACTCGAACAAAATAGTAGGGAAAATAAAGAGAGTAATAGGGAATTGAGCGATAGTTTAAACGCTAAACTTGAACAAAATAGTAGGGAAAATAAAGAGAGTACTGAAGCTTTAAACGCTAAACTGGAATAAAACAGTAGAGAAAATAGAGAGAGTACTGAAACTTTAAATGCTAAACTCGAATAAAATAATGCTAAACTTGAACAAAACAGTAGGGAAATTAGTGATCAATTTGAGCTGATTAGAGGTGAAATCAGAGGGGTGATGGAAGAGAAGGCTAAAGAGATTATTGCAGATGTAGACAGAAAATTAGGAAAATTACAGGAGGAGTTAGAAATTAGAATCAGTACTCAGGCTGAAAATTTAAAAGAACTAGTGCAACGTGAAACACAGCAGGTCAAAAAGCAATTGGGGGAGAAATTGACAAAATTCAGGTAGCAACTAAAGAGGTTAAAGAACAGCTGGGGGGAAGGATTGATAAAGTACATGCAGAAATAATCACTGAAGTTAATGCTTTAAGGGAGAGGAATAAGGAAAGCATTAATGAGATTAGTGAGAAACAAGCTAAATTAAGTGGTAAAGTTGAAGCATCGGAAGGGAGCATTAGGTTAACTGTAACTAATATTGAAAGAAAAGCTGAGGAGAAAATTGCTGAATTAGAACAGAAGTTGAAAGCTAGAATTAGGCAGGAAAATAGTCAGAGTAGGCCAGTTTATGTGAATAGCACACACAGGGAAATAGAATTAGGCAAATTCAGTAATCGGGAGGGTTGTCCAATGGAGTTCATGAATACAATAGAAAATAAATTCGGAGAGAGGTTGGAAGATGGTAGTATTGAGTGGTGCCAGATAGTTGAGATTTTAGAGCAAGCGTTTGTAGGGGAGAGAAGAAACTGGTTTGCTGTCTACAGAGACAATTTCGAGAATATTTTAGATTTTAAAGTTAAATTTTGTGAGAAATTTTGGAATGAGGTCATTCAGTCTCAGCATCGTGAGGGAATTGTGTGTGGGAAATATAACCCGAGAGGCAACAACACTATGACCGAGTACTTTTTAGGACAGGTATTAACGTGCAAATATCTGGATGGTTTGAAGGAGGAAAGTGATGTAGTCAGGCTATTACTAAGACATTTTCCATATAGAATCAAGGAAGCTGCCTGTATCCAAAATGTTAAATCTATTTCACAAGTGGAGAATTTATTGAGTACATTCGATGCTTTGGGAAGAGTTGGTTACGAGGAGAATTTCGGTAGGAACCAGGGTAACAATAATAACAGGCCTAATGAGAATAGGAATCAGGAAGTTCAAGGGAACAGTGGCGAAGGGGCCAGCGTCCAAAATAGGGGGAACCAAAATAATAATAATAATAATCAGCAAAACCAGTACAGAGGAAATGGGTACCAACTACCAAGGTAGGAATAATGATTTCAGGGAAAATCAAGGCCGAAATAATGATTTTAGGGGTAACCAAGGGAGGTATAATAATAATAATAATTATAATCAGAACAGGGGTCAAGGAGGGAATCAGCCCAATGGTAATAACGGACAGAGAGATACCGTTAACACAACCCAGAACAACCAGACCAGTGCAGTAGTGAGTAGTACTACACCAAGCGGTAGCAATGCTTTAAACACGAACCAGGCTGCGATGTAAGGTCAGAATCTCAGTCTGTAACATGCCCTGTCCATACACTTATACAGGAACCCTATGACCTAAATGTAAGAAATGAATTATTACGTGAACTAAATGATGAAGGTATTATTCAGGAGGTGGTTAGTAAGAGCCCCATAGTTAAATTTAACGTGTCTGAGGCGTACACAGATGTTTTAATTGATAGTGGTTGTATGAAGAGTTGCATTAGTAGTGCATTTTATGATAAAATGAAAGGAACTGGAGTAAAATTTGAGGAGATGCCAATTAAAAGCACTTTTGTTATCACAGCTGTTGGGAAGAGGTCTAAAGTAATTTCTAAGCAAGTTTTAGTAGACATTAAAATTAATACTCAAGTAGAGAAGCAGATTTGTCTTGTAATTCCAAATTTAGTATTCAGTGTTATCTTGGGTTCAGAGTGGCTAAGTAGAGTGTCTGGTAACTTATGTTATGATGTAAGGAGTTTGAAATTTAATTGGGGTAATTCTGAAGTAGAAGTAGCGTTCAATGACCATATTCAGAGAAGTAGTGTTGTAGGTGTGATTTGTACTTTAAATGAGATATCGCCAGCCGTAGAGCGGGGTTATCCATGTTTTGTGGGCAGTGTGATTACGAACGGTAGTCTAGAGGACTCGTTACGTGATGCTGCATTTCAGGGAAATATAGAGGTGGAACAATGTGTTCAGCTCTATGATGTGTTATTGTGTAATAGGAGAGTTTTTGAGGATCGCATTGGTATGGCCAATTGCTATATACATTCATTGAACGTTATTGATAGGTCAGTATTCACAGGACATAGATATCCTGTACCTTTCGGTTATCAGAGTGCAGTTGAGGCACAAATTAACCAGATGCTTGAAGATGGGATTATTGAGCACTCTAACAGTCCATATGTTAATTCTTTGATCACGGTACCCAAGGCCGACGGCACAGTTCGTATTTGTTTAGACGCTCGTTTGGTTAACAGTAGAATTAGTTCAGATCAGCTGAAATCTATGTCAATAGAGGAATTAATGCAAACATTTGAGGGGAAGAAGTATTTCACTTGTGTAGATTTGAGTTCCAGTTTTTGGCAAGTGGAACTTATGTACGAGGATAGACCATTTACAGCTTTTAGTCATAAATATAACCTTTATCAATTTTGTAGAACACCTTATGGGTTAGAGAGTAGTTCAGCAGCTTTAATTAGGGCTTTAAACATCGCATTAGGGGATGACACAGGAGAGTTTGTAACCATTTACATAGATGATATGGTAATTAGTTCACGCAGTTTTGAGGAGCATCTACGTCATTTAGATATAGTTTTTCAGAAGTTAGATCAGGCAGGGTTCACTTTGAAGCTGTCTAAGTCGTCATTCTGTCAGTCAGAAGTGACATTTTTAGGTCAATAGAGTGTCGAGTAGAGGTGTGTCACCAGAGGAAAGTAGGGTTAACATGTGTGGACAGTAGCAACAGGGCATCGTTACAGACACTGAGAAATATGCTAGTGGAGCAACGTGATGACATTAAGTATGTGTCATAAAGTAAGCGTGTTTAGCTGGCGAGCCAGCCTATCAAATGAGTAAGTGTGGTATTTGGTGCGTGGAAGATCTGGTCCTCCAGGCAGGCGTATCAGAAGTCACACAAGGGGAGCGGGAGTAGTATGTAAGTAATTGAGTGTTTTTAAGGTACAGGGAAATATGACGGGATTGTCGGATGCTCTTGAGCACTAAACTGTCTCGATACACCGAGGCCAGAATTTGGTAGCGCTGGTGAATTCCCATTTGTCTCCTAGAGATGGGTGAGCGCTTGAACAGGGTATTTTTGCTTAAGGCGTCCACGAGACAAAAGATGGGCCATCAGAAGGCGAGACAGTCCTTCATGAAACTCATACATAACAGCACACGTGATTTCTGTTTACGGCCTCGCCTTGTAAGATTATTTTGTAAGTGTGTACTTTAAGGTAATTTGTACAAAGGTATTATTTGTGTGAGGAGAACTGGTCTGAGTTGAGAACTAATATTTAGTAGAATTTGATCTACGGGAACTTAAGAAGACAGGGCGATTACGGCACAGAAATATTTGGTGTTATATGTAATGCGCACTTACTGTTTTTTTTTTTCAGAAGTCAATGTTAATTTCGTCTTATATAAAGAGAGATTAAGTATTATGGTCACGATGCGCTGCCACAATAGTGTGATCGTGTGCTCAGTGATAAGTGAGATTAAATTTCACCATAAGGAAGGGACCTCCAGTGAAATTAGGAAGTTCTGTGGTGATACATATATCAGAACACATTGATGCGTGTGATGTGACATCATAAATACACAGTGCTCACACATTATTTATGTCTATTTTCCCAACATAGAGAAATTTGAGAGGTGGAAATATCCGTGGAACATTATTCTATATGAAAAACATTGGACTGGTTGCAAAGTGCAATCCATAGTGACAACAAACTTTGACGCAAAGTGCGTAAAGAAAAGTTATGAGTGTATATATATGTAATTTAGGGTGATTTCATTTATGTAATATGTATTTTGGATGGGGATTATTAACGTGTCTGGGATAATCGGATAATGGACCGTCGTCACGGTAAATCATCCGATGATCCGAGGAGAATATGTAACGTGTTTTTCGAGGGGATTTTATGCCACTGACATAAGTCAGTAGGAAGCCATTCTATATTTATTTACGCGGCAAATTGTTCAGCCAAGAGAAGTTTTCATGTTAATTTATTATTATTATTAACTTATTATTATTATGGTATTTTTTGGAGCATTTTATAAAATTATAAGCATACAGATAGGTTTTCTATGTCATAGAAAACACTATCAAGCAAATTATTACGAACAACATTATCATAGAAAATTATATGATTACGGAATTTTACGGAGTTTTGTCAGTTAGGGTATTATGAGAGAGATGAGTCACGGGGAATTCGGCTACAGGCTTATTCTTGTCAAGAAGCATGACGCATGCCTGGGTTGCTGCTTCAAGACAAGGCGAAATGGCCTGGACCGGTAATCGACATCATCGCCGCGCCGAGTGTAATGACCCGGAGGTGGGGAGGTAGCCCGTGGTGGTCCAGCCAATCAGAGGAGTGCGGGCGAGGAGAAGACGGGGTCCGTAGAGGGGAAGTGACGAGTGCGTATATGGTTAGCGCGCCGTGGAGGCAAGAGGACTATCTTTGTAAAACTTAACCAGTGTGGTTGTACGGGTGATTGGCTCCGATGTTCGGACCATAAAGTTATTATATCTACAAGTATCTCATCAACTAACGAAGAAGATGACGACGTCCAGGAGGCTGTGGGAAGCTCTCTTCAACACCCAGTACGAGGGAAATGCTTCGGCATTTTCCAGTGGTAAGCGCAAATGACTCAGAACTACGTAATCTCTCGTCTCTTTGTTTTATATTCAGTATTTCAGTAACTTCATAGCTTGGGAATAAGAGTAAAATCAGTAATGTATCCGACTCCGTTTTCACGTAATTTTCTAGCTGTAATATTCAAATCGCAACGCTCCAATTTAAATTTTAAACTTATTATTATTATTATTATTATTAATTTTGCAATACTTGTTTTATATAATAAATTCATTTCTTTTAACCATGCAATCTTTGCTTTCAGTAGGTAGCATTAGATATAGACCAATTCCTTCTCCTGATACAATTGTTTGTTGGGTTAATGATCAAATCATACCACGATCTGAGTGAATAGATTCTTGAAGGTGTTCTACCAGAGCTAGGTGTTGTTAAATATAAATTTAGATTTCAACATAGCGTTGAGGTCTTGGCGCCCATTAAAACAACATATCTTAGGCAGAGTAAATATTTCAAAGTGCAAGGCAGGGCCAGTAGAAGCATTACATTTGTCACGCAGCAGTGAGGGTAGTAGAAACCATTACACTTGTACGCTCAACGAGGGCCAAGAAAAACCGTTTCACTTGTACGCTCAACGTGGAGCAAAGGAAGCCGTTTCAGAGTGTGTAAGTTGGTCTCACGCACACTCTGAAGTGGAATCCGTGCACTGCGTAGCGTGTCCAGGTGTGATGCAGTTCATAATCTGGTCCTTTCCATTCTGGGTTCAGCATCGCTTCAGTTCCGTAAAATTCCATCCAAATTGCCTCACGCTTTTCTTTAAGTTCGGCCATTAATTCCTGATCGGCTCGTGTATACGGTAGTAACATCTTCTTCCGGAGCTGTTCTGTTAGAAAAGGTTCGTTAGTAAACTCATAAGTCAGCCTGAATGGTGTGTATCTAGATACACAAAGATTATTCTTGAGGAAAGTCGATTTAACTTTCTCAATTTTCTTGAGGTTGTTTTTATTATTCATGAGATCCTAAAATAACTCAATTCCATAAGTCACGATGGGTATTATCTTGCTAGAGAATACCTTCATGGCCGTTTCTATGGACATCGTTCTGAGAAACTTGACATTATCCATTGCTATTATTTCTGCCGAAGTTCGATTTTCAATGTGTTTCGTAAATGTGTTAGGACGTGGATTTGCGAGCACGGGACCTCAGCTGAGTCCGGTGTTGCCTCCACTTACTTTTGCCAGGCCAGTGGCGTAACTATGGGCGATGATGGGGAGGGGGGGGGGGGAGGGAGGGGGGACAGTCCCCACCCAGAGCCAAATGAAAATATGAGATTTGATGAAGTTTTTAATTTTGAATGAAACCAATCTTCGGATTGATTACAAATGATTGGATTATGTTTGAAAGCATTTCTTTTGACACATTTTGTAACATTTTTGGTGTTATTCTAACTCAGAGGATCTGAACCTTTTAGTCACTGCGACCCCCTTTTTAAGCTGAGTATTTTGGCGACCCACTCAGTGGCACTAACTTTTTTTCTAAACAATGCTTGTGCCGACAAATTTTGGATAAGTATTAAAAAGGAATACCCGAAGCCTCCGTGGCTTAGGCGGCAGCACGCCGGCCTCTCACCGCTGGGTCCATGGTTCAAATCCCGGTCATTCCATGTGAGATTTGTGCTGGACAAAACGGAGGCAGACAGGTTTTTCTCCGGGTACTCCGGCTTTCCCTGTCAAAATTTCATTCCAGCAACACTCTCCACTATCAATTCATTTCATCTGTCATTCATTTAATCATTGCCCCAGAGGAGTGCGTCAGGCCTCGGCAGCCGGCACAGTTCATATTCTCGCCGCTAGATGGGGGCTTCATTCATTCCATTCCTGACCCGGTCGGAGACTGGAAGTAGGCTGTGGATTTTCATTTCATTCATTAAAAAGGAATACCCAGAACTGTCCACAACAGCGTTAAAAACCTTGATGCCATTTTCTACATCTTACAACTTTGAACAAGGATTCTCCATAATGGTGAATTAAAAAAACAAATCAAGAAATCGTTTGACACTAGAAAATGACATTGTTTTGTGTGTTACAAAAATCATTCCACACATTCAAAAATTGGTTAATTCCAAATAAGCTCAAGTTTGTAATTTATAGGATAAAATACGTAAAAGTTAATTACAATGTGAGTGTATTCGATTTTTAAATAAAACAACTACAGCAAAAACTAATCATTTTAAACTTTTTCTCCCCCAGGGGGTCGTGACCCACCGGTTGAGAACCCCTGCTCTAACTTAACACTTACTAAATAAGCAAAACAGTCGGCTGTTTAGTTAGTCAGAGAGATGGGTGTAGCACTATCTTTCCTTATCCTTGTCCAATAATACACCACTTATCAGTTGCCATTTTGTTAGTATCCGAGTGTGTCAATTTGGAAAGTGATTTATATTGTATTAACTTGTATTACTGTTTGGCGGCTGCGTGGCGCAGTCGGTAGAGGCGTTGAGCTTCTAACTGAAAGGGAGTGGGTCCGATCCCCACCCAGGTAGTAGATTTTAGAAACAATACTACTACTTTCGGAAACGCAAATAGCCCCGTGGTTCACTCAGCCTACACCAGAAACATTATGGTGTTTAAAGCCATTTTTCAGTGTTGCCTTAGTAAACAAAAGTTTGGTGCTTTTCAGTTGGTTAACACGTTTGAACCCAGCTAATCCTAATCCTGAAAATAATTATATGAGATTAATAAATATTAATATTAATATAAATTAATGAATGAATATAAATATTAATAAAATTAAACTCATGTAATTCTCTTCAAGATTAGGGAAGTACCCATCTCATTTGAGTACAATCGTGTTGACCGACTGAAAAGCACCAAACTTTTGTCTACACCAGAAATGAGTACCAGGGTAATTCCTGGGAGCAAAGACGGCCGGGCATGGAGCTGACAACTCCATCCCATCTAGTGCCGATGTCACAAAAAGTGGAAGCCTCTACAACCAGGGCTTCCATGGCCTGTACTAATTTGGCTTAGCTTTAATGCTATTTGAAGTTAAACTTTAGTTGTAAACTGTAGTTCATTAATACTTATAAAATGCCAGGGAATGGAAAGAGCCGGATATTTCGCGAAGAAAACGTACTCCTCCGCGCTACAGTCCATGTAGGACCTTGGCCTCCAACAATCGTTGCCCAATCCTGACGATCTTCTGCACGTTTCCTCCATCTTCTTACTCCCATCTTGCGTAAGTCGTCCTCCACGTCATCCAACCATCTTTTCCTTGGTCTTCCTTTGCATCTTCTTCCACCTGGATTTCCTCTGTAGTTTTTTTAGCCTGCCATTCTCTCCACATGCCCCAGCCATCATAGCCTATTACTCTTTACTTCTGGAACTATATCAGGATAACCATATAGTTCTTCCAATTCTTTGTTGTCCCGTATTCTCTATCTTCCTGCCTCATTCACTGCTCCATAAATCGTCCTCAGTATTTCTTTTCCCATCTTCTCAAAAGCTCATCTTCTGGCACGGTCATAGTCTATGATTTTGAGCCATACATTACCACTGGTCTTGTAACTGTTGGCAGCGTGCTTTGAGAATTTTTATCAGTGCCCAATAAGCTCTATTACCGGCTGCAATTCTTGCTTTTATTTCTTCTCTTGTGCTATTATCTTCAGTAACCGGTAATCCCAAATACTTGGAACTTTCACACCTCTCATAATTCACCCCATTTAGGTTTATAAATAAATTTATATATTTGTCTTTCTCAACAGTATTTCTCCTAGATAATAATACATATTGAGTTTTGTTGTAGTTCACTCGTAATCCTACTTCTTCTGACTCTTTTTTCTAACCATCCCATCCCTTCTTCAAGATCCTTCAGTCTCCATCTACAGTACATCATCAGCATACTCTAGATTGCGAAGGAAACTGGACTTTATAATTTAATACCAACAAATGAGTTGATTTTCGAGCATTTACACATTGATAAGTGCAAAGACAACTTATAATTTCTTTCTTTCTTTCTTTCTTTCTTTCTTTCTTTCTTTCTTTCTTTATCGTTTAGGCTTACTTAGGACCACGGGGCTCGTATCTACTCTTCGGTAAAGTTGTTGCTTTCTTCTTCTTCTTCTTCTTCTTCTTCCAATAGTCCCTCATTTTCTGACTATGAGTCAGTCTTCTTTATTCTGTCCACTTAGCTCCTGTAGTCTTCTTACTTGTAAGGGACGTTGGGAAAACGCCCTGTCGGATGACCTGACGGAACATCAGACGGTCACGAGTTTGTTCCAGTGGGATATCTAGTTGTTCCATATCTGACTGAACTGACGCAATCCATTTGTTCCTAGAAGCCTTGCCTCTTCCTGTTACTATGAATATCCTACAACTTATCATTTACTAATGAAATCAAACACGAAAAATAAACAAGTAGTTCCGTCACGTTCTAAAGAGCCTACTTTTATTTAAATTATAGAGACCATATATCAACAGTTGGCAGACCTGGCGACTCTAAATATATTCTTAGTTCCATTTCTTAAGTTACACAATGCACATGCAAAATTTGGTTGAGGTCCAGTAGATAGTATGCACGTTACATGAATTCAAATATTGAATTTATCTGCAAGCGTAAAATCAGGTTGGCGACACTGCCGTAAGTGGAATGCTCAAACTTAAATTGAAATATTATGATCTATATATGTGCCAATTTTGAAAGAACTTCATTTATTAGTATGCAAGTTACATGTGATTAACATTAAACCTATCAGCACGCGTAGAATCATATTGGCAGCACTGTCGTATATATGTCCCTGAAAAATAACCTACATTTGCAGGTACTATTTGTATGCAAAGTTTAGAACTGTTAGCCTGCCTACTTTCTGATATATTGAGATTAGGATAAAAATGTGTAGGGTGCATTTTTCAATGGTTTGCAGCACTGTTGACACTAAGAAAAATGCATTTATTTCATATCTGCTCTAGTGCGCAATTCACATACAAAATTTGGTTGAAATCCAATAGATAGTATGGAAGTTACATGCATTTAAATATTGGGCCTATCAGCAGGCATAGAATCATGCTGGCAACACTCTCATGTATGGACTCCTGTAAATTAGTCTGATGTATTATTATCTATATGTGTGTCAATTTTGGAACAATTCCCATGCATATCTTCCGAGATATTTAAAATAGACCTCAATTTTCAATTGTGATTTTTCAGCAGTTGGTAGCACTGACATCATTTTCCAATATGGTCGTGAGCTATTCAGGCATAGGTATTTACTCATACCAAATTTGGTGTCGATAGCTGCAGCCGTTAAGGAGTTGATAGTGGGGGACACACACACAGACAGATAGATAGACGGACGGACAGACAGACACACATTTGCCCGGATCGATCTCATAAGACTACTTTTTCCTCATTTTTAGCCTATTTTCAATTTTGAAAAAAAAAAAAAAAAAAGGCTTATGAGATCACCTTTTGTCCGCGCGTGTGTGTGTGTGTGTGTGTGTGTGTGTCCCTAATAACTTCTAAACGGCTGGAGTGATTTCAATGAAACTCGGTAAGTTCATAGCACTATTTCGTACGACCCCGACCGTTCCCTTCAAATTTTGTTACGTCTCACCAATCCAACATGGTGACTGTGCGAAATATTTCACCAGCATTCAATATCTCCAAAACTATTCCGAGATATCACCCTGGAAATTTTTACGGTGATAAAGGGAACTACTAGAAGTTTACCTAAGTGACTTTTGAAAAACTGGTAACTACAAAACTAACATTGCGGCCACGCGAATTGGCGACATTTAAATAGACGTTTCTCACGATTTAACCAACCAAACGCAATAAAACTTGGTACAGTATATGTTCATACACATTGTAATGCACCGAGATCTAACTTCGTTCAATTGTTTACATAACCACAAGATGGCGGCTGTGCGAAATATTTCACCGGCATTCTATATCTCTGAAACTATTAGTGGTATCACCCTGACATTTTGTACGGAGATAAAGGGCACTACTAGAAGTTCATCTATAAGACTTTCGAAAACCGGTTAACTACAAAACGAACATGGCGGCCAAGCGAATTAAAAAAAATAGACCTTTCTCGCGATTTAATGTTCCAACCGCAATGAAATCTGGTACAGGAAATGTTTATACACAATGTAATACACTTGTATCTAATTTAGTTCGATTGTTTACATAACCTCAAGATGGCGGCTTTGCGAATTTTAAAATTAAGTTTTTATTTCTTGTGTCGTAATCATGCGATCGAAGTGAAAGTTTGAATAATGAACCTACGCAATAATTTTACTTTAATGGTACATGACTCTATGGACTATATATTTAACAATCCAACATGGCGACCATCCGAAATATTTAGACGGCTCTGAATATCTACGAATCTATTATAGCAATCAAATTGAATTTTTTTGTTCATAGGGGCTATGAACTTAAGTTCCCCTATAGGACTTTAAATAACCTAGTGATCACAAATCCAACATGGCGGCGACGCGAAGTATAAATATTCACATGGACGTTTCTCGCAATTTAACCATCCAAGTGCAGTGAAACTTGGTACAGTAAATCCTTTTACGAATGTTAATCCACTGGCATCTAATTTATTTCAATTGTTTCCATAACCACAAGATGGCAGCTGTGCGAAATTTTAAAATCTCCTTGTTACTTCCTAATCATGCGATTGAAGTTTGAATGCTACACGTACACAATAATCTTCATGTAACAGTACATAACTCTAGGACCTACATACATAAAATCTAACATGGCGACCATCCGAAATATTTGGTCGGTTCTCAATATCTACGAATCTATTACAGCAATCAAACTGAAATTTTGTATGTAGATAGAGGCAATTAACATAATTAGGATATATGAAAATAGGCTGTATAGTTCTTCACGGAACTACTTGTTCGAAAATGTGAAAAGTAGGCTAATTTAGATATGAGGTTTTGAAACTTCGGGATCGTATATTTACTTTCATTTATTTTGTCACTTTATGTCCGAGACTTCACCCCCAAATGTAATTTTGACTCAGCTTATCTCCCTCCTGAAGCAAACCATAGTTACGCCACTGTGAAATATCCGTCGTATCTGAGAGCTCTTGCTACCAATGTTTTTCCAAGCTCCTTTCCACTTCAAACTCAGTGTCTTTGCTTAGGTTATAACTAGGGCTCGGATTTATAGGTGCTAAAAATCTGGAAAAGATTTATTTTTTATGTATTAAAAATACCCGAAATATGTGACAAAAAATAAAAATATTTAATTATAATTTAGTCTATTAATGTGAATATAAACAATATGCAGTACTCACGAATGCAATTTATGCTATGTCTCACTGACTGCTGAAGCATTACAATACACAACGAGATACCTCGTCAGATTGTCCATCACAAATAATCGACGATTATCGCGAAACACTTCTTCTGAAGGCGCGAAAAGGCGGCAATATGTTTCTTGCTCTTGAGGTGTTGTGTACCTTGAGATCGCTGTTCAGCCTTGATTGCTTTCCCACATGGTTGGCAGACAGACCGCCCCCATCACAAGTAAATTATCTTTAACTTCTGAAACTACTGCTGCAGACGATAACTTGTAGCTGCTTTTACTTTAGGCATCGTAGAATTGCCTTGAACTCCACAGTGCCAGAAATGAACTGCATGTGAGTGACACTTGTTCCTGGTAGCAGGGGAGGGGGAAG
The DNA here is from genome assembly GCA_946902985.2 of Meconema thalassinum. Lineage (NCBI taxonomy): Eukaryota > Metazoa > Arthropoda > Insecta > Orthoptera > Tettigoniidae > Meconema > Meconema thalassinum. The sequence continues at coordinate 1,006,209,653 of OX336388.2, forward strand.
CACGTGGTGCAATATGGCTATGGGTGGCACGGGGCGACAAGTTAAGAACAAAAATGCAGTAAACTGGAAGATCTAGCATACTGATTTTTAAAAATGTAAATATTATGTCTTTTTATGTGCCAGTAAGTGAAAAAGAGGAATTTATGTACTTATAGAAAATATGCTTAAAATATGTATTTACCTAAAAATCCGAGCCCTAGTTATAACAAATATCCCTCTAATCTTAATTTAATCCATTACGGTAATTTTAAACAAAGTTGCTTGCTCTCGTGCTGTGCAGTCACCCTGACGAGGTGGACCTGTGGTCGGCTGGAGTGTCTGAGCGACCTACCCCAGGTAGCATGGTGGGTCCCATCTTCAGCTGTATCATCGCCCGCACGTTCCGCGACCTGAGGAGAGGAGACCGCTTCTGGTACGAGAACAAGGGCTGGCCCAGCTCCTTCACCCCTGGTTAGTACTTTTCTCTTACTCCTTTACACAGTAAAATTGTCTTAATGTAACAAAAGCAACCTCAGCGTTGACATGAAACATTTGAATCGAATGCTTATCACGGGTGGGTGAGTGGTTATCGTGTCGGAGTAACAACCCCAAGCTTGCAGGTTCACTCCTGGCAGTGGTAAGTAATTTTTGAAAGGCAACAAAAATCACGACACGCATGTCATATGTTGTTGGCATGTTAACGAACCCATTTGAATTCAGTAGGCCGTGTTCATAATGGCAAAATTAATCTCTGTATTTTCCGCCAACACAAAGTTCCTCCTTTCTTTACTAGGTAGCGCTATAGTGTCAAGGAGCTTAGATGTCTAACCTCCTTGACTTTCATAGCACTCCAAGGAACAACAAAATTCGACATGCAAGCTGCACCCGGCCCCGAGGCCATATGACATTATTATTATTATTTGAATTTAGTTAACCCGCCTCTGTAGATTTTACTGCACATCACAGAATGAATAAAACCTAACGCACCGGGAAAAAATAGCGAAAAATAGCATGGGAGCATCGTTGATGGGTACAACGACCACACATCCGTGCCAAAGGTAGACCGGAATATTATATGGAGCAATAAGCTAGATCAGGCCTTCTCTATTAAATTTTCCCGAGGGCCACATAGATTAATTTTACGATTTTTTAAGGTACTTTGGGGGGCTGGAATTGAAAAAATGAATGCAGAATTTAGGTCAAACATCCAACCGAAGTCACGATAGCGTAGTAAAATGTTCCAAGAACCTGGAAGAACATTTTACAAAATTAAACATATTGCATGGCAACCAGCAAACAAAACTGTTCCGTCCACTCTTTCTTAAAATGATTGTACTAGTAGCTTTTGCTCCTCAACAATGTAAAATACTCCACGCCACTATACTGTATTATTAACAAAATAAAATAGCACAGCAACTTCAACACTCTTCGCGGGAAAACATGCTGTAGCATCTGTGGGCTTACCTATCCAAGACAGACTACAAAGATCCATAGAGTATCGATGAACTATCGATCTATGCAGGAGTGCAGCGAGAATCGAATAGCTCATGATCCATCATTCAGAGTACAGCACGTTTTTAAATTTCGTATTTATTTACGACTAGCTGAAGTACCCGTGCTTCGCTACGCGTCATAAATAAATTAAAATGTGAAGGTGACAGTTAAAACAGGGGATAGGCGAGGTGCTGCGCAGAGGGAGATTAAGGATGGAACATTTTGTCCAACTACACCGCTCGGCGTTGACCGTGTTTTATAGCACAAATTTAGGTTTTACTCGCTAACAGTTGCAGATACCTTTCGGATAGAAAATGTAATTTTAAACCTCGCATATGCCATTAAAAGTTTGCTATTTCTTAGCGTTCTCTTTTTATTTGAAATGGAAATATGAAAGTTTGAAACCAAAGGGTGTAGTGACGTCACTAAAATGGTCGCCATTTTAAATAGTGCAAAGTATTGAAATCAAAAGTAACCTCTATGTTAACCAGGTAAATCAGCTACTTCCATGTAAAATTCACGTAAATCGGACCAGTGGTACTTGCGAGATTGAGTAATACACAGACACACACCATCTCAATTTTAGCCTCGCATCGCTCGCGTCATAGTCGTATCATATTGTTTTTCAATGAAATGCAGGTTTAACCCCGTTAACACCCCTTTAGAACCTGAATACCCAAAAATCCCTCCTTAGTAGACGTTTTCGACACACAACAAACAAACATATCCCCAAAATATCATTCTTCTAACTTTAATAGTTTTGGTTGGTCGATGAGAGCAAACATCCAAAAATCCTTCCTTAGTGGACGATTTTCTTCCAGAAGTTCACCCCTCCCCATATGCCCCTTAAATTGCATTTATGAAAACACGGTCGAACACCTATTTATTTTATTTATTTATTCATTTGTTTATTTATTTTTAAGCTGATAGATTTCCTCCGAGTTTCAGACTCCTCCCTATGTCGTTTAAGAGATACACGCTCAATTAGGAATCTTTCAACCCCCACTTTTCATCCCTTTCACCTCATAATATACACTACATCGAAAAACCATTAGACATGTGTCAGCTTATTTTTAATGATTAGTATATGTGCCAAGTATCTCATCCCCAAATGAAACCACTCGTGAGATATTGTTATTCAATGGAAAGCACGTTTACCCCCTTAACACCTCTTTAGAACCTGAATATCCAAAACTCTTTCCTTAGTGGACGTTGTCGACATACAATGAACATATCCCCAAAAATTCATGTTTCTAACTTCAATAATTTTGGCTGGGCGATGATGAGTGAGTGAGTCAGTCAGGACATTTTCTTTCATTTATTTTTGATAATTTCACCCCTCCCCATGAACCCCTTAAATTGGATTTATGAAACAAACGGTCAAACACCTATTTACTTATTTAAAGCTGTTTTCCCCCTGAGTTTGATGAGTGAGTAAGTGAGTCAATCAGTTAGGACACTTTCTTTCCTGTTTTTTTTTCCAGAATTTCAACCCTCTCCAAGGGCCCCTTAAATTGGATTTATGAAAAAACGTTCGAACACCTATTTACTTGTATTTTAAGCTTTTTTTTCCACCGAATTTCAAACTTCACGCCTATGTCGTTTCAGAGATACACGCTCCGTCAAGAATCCCTCAACCCCCAATTTTCACCCCTTTCACCTCATAATATACACCACATCGATAAACCCTTAGACATATGTCTGATTATTTTTAATGATTAGTTTATATACCGAATATCACATCCCCAAACAAACAACTCATGAGATATCGTTATTCAATGAAATGCACGTTTACCCCCTTGACACGTCTCTAAAACCCGAATAAACAAAAATCATTCCCTAGTTAACGTTTTCGACATACAGCGAACATCTTCCCAAAATTTCATGTTTCCAACTTTAATAGTTTTCGCTGGGCGTGATGAGTGAGTGAGTCAGACAGGACATTTTCTTTCATTTATTTCACCAGAATTTCACCCCTCCCCATGGGCCCCTTAAATTGGATTGATTAAAAAACGCTTGAACACCTATTAACTTATTTCTTAAGCTGTCTTTTTCCCCTGAGTTAGTCGGTTAGGACATTTTCTCTCCTTTTTTCCCCCAGAATTTCACCCCACCCCATTGGCCCCTTAAATTAATTTATGAAAAAACAGTTTAAAACCGATTTACTTACTTTTTAAGCTGATTTTTTTCCCGCTGAGTTTCAAATTTCTCGCCTATGTCGTTTAAGAGATAGGCTCCATTAGGAATACTTCAACCCCCACTTTTCAGCCCTTTCACCTCATAATAATACACCACATCGAAAAACGCTTAGACACATGTCTGCGTATTTTTAATGATTAGTTTATATGCCGAGTATCACATCCACAAATGAAACCACTCGTGAGATATTGATATTCAATGAAATGCAGGTTTAACCCCCTTAAGACCTCTTTAGAACCCGAATATCCAAAAAACCTCCCTTAGTGTACGGTTTTGACATACAACGAACATATCCCCGAAATGTCATGTTTCCAACTTCAATATTTTTGGCAGGGCGATGATGAGTGAGTGAATGAGTCAGGACATTTCCTTTCAATTTTTTTTTCTTCAGAATTTCACCCCTCCCGATGAACCCCTTCAATTTGATTGAAAAACAAACTGTCGAATGCTATTTACTTACTTTAAACCAGTTTTTCACCGTGAGTTTGATGAGTGAGTCAGTCAGTCAATCAGTTAGGACACTTTCTTTCCTGTCCCTCCCCCCGAATTTCACCCCTCCCCATGAGCCCCTTAAATTGGATTTATGGAAAAGCGGTCAAACACATATTTACTTATTTTTATGCTGATTGTTTTTCCGCTGAGTTTCAAACTCCTCGCCTATGTCGTTTAAGAGATACACGCTCCGTTAGGAATCTTTCAATCCCCAATTTTCACCCCTTTAACCTCATAAACACATCGAAAAACCCTCAGACACGTGTCTTGTTACTTTTTATTGATAAGTTTATATGCCGTGTATCACATCCCCCAATGAAACCAATCGGGAGATATAGTTATTCAATGAAATGCAGGTTTAACCCCCTTAAGACCCCTTTAGAACCTGAATATCCGAAAATCCTCCCTTAGTAGACGGTTTTGACATACAATGAACATATCCCCAAACTGCCATGTTTCTAACTTCAATAATTTTGGCTAGGCGATGATGAGTGAGTGAGTAAGTGAGTGAGTCTGGACATTTTCTTTCAATTTTCTTTTTTCAGAATTTCACCCCTCCCCATGAACCCCTTAAATTTGATTTATGAAAAAAAAACTGTCGAACAGCTATTTACTTACTTTAAAGCAGTTTTTCCCCCTGAATTTGATGAGTGAGCCAGTCAGTCAATCAGTTAGGACACTTTCTTTACTGTTCCCCCCCCCCCCCCCAGAATTTCATCTCTCCCCATGGGCCCCTTAAATTGGATTTATGAAAAAACTGTCAAACACATATTTACTTCTTTTTTATGTTGATTTCTTTTTTGCTGTGTTTCAAACTCCTCGCCTATGTCGTTTAAGAGACACACGCTCCGTTAAGAATCTTTTAATCCCCACTTTTCACCCCTTTCACCTCATAATATACACCACATCGAAAAACCCTCAGACACATGTCTTCTGATTTTTAATGATGAGTTTATATGCCGAGTATCACATCCCCCCATGAAACCAATCGGGAGATATTGCTATTCAATTAAATGCAGGTCTACCCCCTTAACACCCCTTTATAACCTGAATAGCCAAATTTTCTCTCTTAGTGGGCATTTGCGGCCCTTGAGGAAGCTGCATACCAGATTTCATTCCAATCCGTTCGGTGGTTTCTGAGATTTCGTTATGAAGAAATGAATGAGTGAGTGAGTGAGTGGTATTTGAAAAATATATAGTAGAAAGAAGATAGTGTCAAGTCTTTGTTATGCTAAACTCGGTTGACAGTGCTGTGTGAGCAGTTGCGTAACTAACGGGATTTCAAGTAAAGATCCTCATTTTCTATACCGGTAGTGCTGAGCGCAATTAGCATCAAGTCGGCCGTGTCTCGACTTGAGCTATGTTGCCATGGAAACTATCTGCCTTGCCATTCGTTCATGAGTATATTTTATGATTTGATTAGCCTGTTTTTGAATGAAAAATGGCCAAAATCAGAAGAATGAGAAAGACTATCGAAAATTCATGTAGCCAGCGGTTCCTTCTGGGTCCTAAACTATGTGTATTCAAAATATGGTTGAGATTGGTGGAACGGTGTAGATTTGTATAAGGAACCAACATATATACATACATACATACATACATACATACATACATACATACAGACTTTCACTTTTATATATTAGATTAGCCAGATTCAGGTACAAGTGTGTGTCTCTCTACACTGTCGTTGAGTCAAATGGTTTGCGGTTATCTCAGTAATTATCAAACGTATTCCGTATTTAGAAATGTGGCAAATTTAATAACAAGAAGGGATCTATCTTTTAAGAGTCAAATTTAGAATAATTTTCTTTTAATTATTCAAACTTAATTTTTTCCCTTTTCATAGCGGGCCAGCAGAAATCTCCCGGCATTTGTCCGGAGTAGAGGTGGAAAACCACGGAAAACCACTTCCAGGAAGATTGAGGTATGAATATAATTCTAGTCTGTAAGGACGGGAATGGGGTACACCCAGCCTCGTGAGGAAAATCTGAGAAGAAGTTGATTAGATTCCTACCCAAGCCATCCTAGAAGTGGTTTTCGGTAGATTCTCACAATGCAAATGCTGGGATGGCTCCTAACTTAAAGCCACGGTCACCTCCTTCCCCATCCTCACCTGAATTACAAATACACACCCCAATACTTGTACCACAATAACACAGGTTATCAGATAGATTCTTCACATACCCAAGTACACTGGGGCTCAATGACCACGATGCCCAAACTCCTCAAATGAAACAACAACAGTGTGATAGGCTGGTTAGGCCAGCGTCATAAATTTATCTTTGCCAAAAGAGAAGTGAAGTGGTCAAGTGCATCCCGCATGGGTCGACCATTATAATTCTCTATCTTTCGTCGACATGCCTGGCCCTATTTGTGCATTATACGATCCATTAGTTTAAAGGCTGCATTTGTCAATAAATATTATGAGTGTTTTCTCCGGTGTTTCAGCCCAGTTGCAGCAAATTCGGCAAATCCGGCTGTCCAGAATATTGTGTGACGCGGGAGATGAACTCGAGTCTATCCAAGTGTACGCAATGGCTCTGCCCGATCCTGAGAGGTACGTATAAAAATATATAATTTTCCCGTTTGAGTTCTTGAGAATTCAGTGTAGTAGGTAGCGTAGACATCGAATATAGGTTTAGGTATTAGGAAGTCATTTTTGAAGGCCTTTGTCTGGAGCGTGGCACTCTATGGAAGTGAAACTTGGACTATAGGTGCAGCAGAAAATATGAGAATTGAAGCGTTTGAAATGTGGTGTTACAGGAGAATAATGAAGATCAGATGGGTAGTTAGGGTTACAAACGAAGAGGTATTCAGACGTGTGGGAGAGGAGAGATGTTTCTGGCGACTGCTAATGAAGAGAAGTGATAGGTTGGTAGGACACATACTAAGACACCCAGGAATAGCAAGTTTAATAATGGAAGGAAGGGTCGAGGACAAGAACTGTAGGCGTAGACCAAGGTTAGAATGTGTTGAACACATTGCCTCGGATGTAGGGTGTGGTAGTTATGTAGAGATGAAACGATTAGCTCAGGACAGGGAGACATGGAAAGCTGCATCAAACCAGTCAAAAGACTGAAGACTCAAACAACAACAACAACAACAGGTAGCGTTACGTGCCAGGGGTTGAACTTGGTGTTGTTTCTATAGCCTGTGTCTCTACACTGCCAACGGTCAAACCGTGTTTTAATACCAGATCCCGTGAAATCTTTGAAGCTCCACAACTTCGAGCGTCAATAGAACTTAGTTCATGCGACCGGTTTTGGAAGGAACATCTATGAATGGCCCAGCATGCTTAGCGGTCACCTCTGATGTCCGGGTTCAAACCCGGTTCTGCCAAGAAATGCAATTCTAGTCTGAGGCCTGAAACGAGGACCATTCAGCCTCGTACCTGAGCCATCCTAGAAGTGGTTTTCCATGGTCTACCACTTCTACTCCAGGAAAATGCCGGGATGGTTTCTAAATTAAGTCCACGGTTTCCCCTACCGACACCCTAGCCCCATTTACAAACACACACTTTAGTGCACCGATCGCAATGACACAGGTTATCCGACAGATACCAACTACATGACCGCGACAACGCGGTCATGTAGCCCCGTGTACTTTGTGTGTGTGTAGAATCTGTCAGGTAACTTGTGTTAACAGAGGATCTCCCACAGTTACTCTGTAAGTCAAATTGCACAGGATTGCTATTATTGCTGCCTCGTATGGACTTTACGAGGTGTTAATACGACGACTTCGGTGGCATAGTCGGTAGCATGCTGAGCTCCTATGCCCAAGATCGCGGGTTCAAACTCGACCGAAGTCGTCGGATCTTTTAAGAGCGTAAAAAAATCCCTCAGTATGCCTTGCTTCAGAGGGGAAGTAAAGTCGGCGGGCCCATGCCATAAATTTATGGCTGGCATGTAAAAGAACCTTCCTCTAACTACAATTATGTGAAGCTAAATTTGTAGGTTAGATTTGATTAACGCTCTATTAAATTTCAACGTTTGTCGTCAGGTGCCGGTTGCGGTGGCATCTAGCAGCCAAGTTGACAGCTAGGTGTCGTTGACGGTAGCATTTGGTAGCAAAAGTAGAAACTACTTGAAACTGATCGTCTGCAGTCCTTGCCTGAATCACAGATAACACACACTGATACAGCCATCACAATTAACACCGGTTATCAGACAGATTCTACACACACCCAAAGTACACGGGGCTGCATGACCGCGTTGTCGCAGCCCTTAAACTGAAGAACCGACGAGGTGTTAATACGATGTTGTTTTGTTTGACCAGGAACCCACGAGTGTCCTGCTCCAGTAGAGTGCTGCCTCACCTGGACCTGAGCAAATGGCGAGACGTCCCCTCGTCCGGACATCAACACCACAAGCCGGTACGAGAGAAGCGCCCCTTCTACCTTGCGGCGCTGGGACCACTGCACAGACATCAGCACTGCACCTGCACTCACTGCACTGTCAGCGGTACGCACTCCACTTGTGTGTCGACATGAGCTGTTTCAAACTGAATTGAGTTGGTAGTAATATTCCCCCTACCGGTACATCCTCAAAGCATGTGGGTAACAATCACCCGTATACTCACATTAACCACTCACCAATTATTATGCAATCAGAACTCACCGTTCCTAGTCAGGGGCGTATATATATTTTTTTCGGGAGCGGGAAATTTTGAGTATTCTCAGGGGATTGTCACCGCAAAATACCCAGAAATATCAACTAATATCTTAGTGTAATTATTTTAGATAAGAATTAATTGTAAAATTCGAAGCTTATATAGCCTAAAATTAGTGGCAATACAAAAATGACAATTTATTTCTCAAAAGTACCGCACTGTGGAATTCTCAGTTTTGCCTCACAAGGCTGAGTGTAACCCATTCCAGCCCTCAGACCAGAATAACATTTTTGTTGTAGAGCCGGGAATCGAATTCAGACCTCCGGGACGGCAGCTAAGAATGCTAGCCACTACACCACGAGGTAGTCTAATTTCAATCTTAATATTGTTTATAACTTAGGCAATAAGTTAAGATTCGGGTACAACCAAATTTACAATTATTTCATGCTTTTACCAAAGCAACACTTTCTTAATTTGTATTGGCTTTTTTCGGGGGGGGGGGGGAGGCTGGAACCCCCACAGCTCCCCCCTTATATACGCCCCTGTTCGAAGTAGTTGTTCTTGATTTAAGCGCGGTCATCTGCTCCTCGTTCCAAGTGTACTGGTCGAGTCCAAGCTCTATGCACTTGCGGGGTGACGTGACGCAGAAGGGGGGGTAAAGAGCAGGGCCTGTCAACAGCCCGCCGTGTTAGGCTATCTGGAATTCCTGTCTATTCCAATACTGCTAACATAGGGCCGTTGCCTAAACCAGTTTCGTGTTGCGAATGAGTGCGTGACCGACCAATGTATTTGGTTCTCGGGAACCCCCTACATCTCTCCTCATCGTCCGCGATCCACATTCGTCTCAGATTCACAGAGCTTGGATTCGAACAGATTAACCAGTTTCAGCTCAACTCCATTTGAAATACTCAAAGCTTATATTTTCGTATGGACTAGAGAAGACTGTCGGTCTATAACTAAAGCTCTGCAAATTCTTTCGCAATGCGGATATAGTTTGCATGGCTGTGCGGATAGCGATAAACTGCGGATAATGTTTGAAGTAAAATTGCGGATAGTGTTTGGATTACAATCCAAACTTGTTGAATAGCAGTCGCTCACATCCGGGAGGCGAGGTGGTTCGAATCCCCCCGCCGGCAACCTTGAAGATGGTCTTCTGTGGTTTCCCATCTTCCTTCCAGGCAAATGCCGGGATTGGTCCCTAACTATAGGCCACAGCCGCTACCTTCCAACTCCTTGTCCTTACAATCTCACTTTCCTCCCCAGACAACACTCCACACGCAACGGTACGTGTAGCTCACCCATTGGGTGTCCGCCTCGAAGCAGCTACAAAACATGGCGAGCCGAACATGTCCTCGGACACTCCCGGCACTAAAAGCCATACGCTAAAAAAACTGTGCTATAGGTGTAGCTCGTACAAAAAAAATGTGGGAGGCGGGACTCGACGTACGTTGCTGCTGAACAGCTTCCCCTCCATACACTTGGCACTACAAATCCACGTTGCACATGGTTCAACTACAGCAAGGAAACCAGTAGCAGCGAGAAAGAGGGACACTTCCCCTTCCTGGTGCACATGCGCGGAAGAAAGACTAGCAGTGGACAGACAAGAGTGATTGAAACGCTTTCCCCTACTCTGGTGCGCATGCGCACTGAAACATTCTTTTGTACGTGGTACCCCTATAGGACCCGGATGTTATGACTCATATTTTTCCGTTTCTTTCTTTTTCTTTTTTTTTTCTTTTTCATGACAAATGTAAGACAATGATTTAAGCTAATATCATTCAAATTATGTAATTAAGCATGATATTTAACAATCCGAACTAAAAAGGGTTGCAATTCTGACTGTAATAACATTCTTTTAAACTTGATATAGGCCTACATATCTTAAGGGAACGACTTTCTCCTCAAATGTCTACATTGTGTTGCTTTATGCTTTGTATAATTAAAAATATTAGTGTAATGCCAGTAGATTCGAATAACAAACGTGCAGATGTGGGGCGGACGCGGACAAACGTCGTGGGGATGTGGGGCAGATGAGGATAACAGACGTGGAAATGTGGGGCGGATGCGGATAACAGTCGTGGAAATGTGGGGCGGATGCGGATAACAGTCGTGGAAATGTGGGGCGGATGCGGATAACAGTCGTGGAAATGTGGGGCGGATGCGGATAACAGTCGTGGAAATGTGGGGCGGATGAGGATAACAGTCTGGAAATGTGGGGCGGATGCGGATAACAGTCGTGGAAATGTGGGGTGGATGCGGATAACGGTCGTGGGGATCATGTTGCTTTCTTTCTTTCTTCGTTTCTTTCTTTCTTTCTTTCTTTATTTATTTCTGCAGTGTGTGTCGGTTAGGAGTGTAGGCTCAGGTGCGCTTCATAAAAAGGGAGGTAGCACGCAGTTCGCTACTCCTGTGGGGGTCCGGGCGGGAACACCAAGAGCCCCCTGATGATCCAGCTTGGTGTCCTAGGCGAAACCCCACACATGACACGACACAAACCTAGAAACATTGCTGAGTTTTAATTCACTGGCCGTGAAAACCAATATACCATCTTTTTTGAAGCCATCATAGGGAGGTTATGGCTGCTTGATCTTTTTAGTTCTCGCGGTAAAGAGACGCAAGTGCACTTCATACAAAGGGAGGTAGCTCGCTACTCCTGTGGGGGTCCGAGCGGGTACACCAAGAGCCCGCTTGGTGTCCTAGGCAAAACCCCACAAACCTAAAAACATTGCCGAGTTTTAATTTCATATTACCCTGTATTCTCTTAATTGATTATTAATCCTTTATGCGAACATCGCTTATTACCAGACAAGAATGCTAGACACTGCAGCAGGAGATGCACCAGGTGAAGATAGAGGCCATAAGAGTACACGAAAGTATTGCGGTAATTTTATACCCAAAGCATGCCCAAAGTATATGCTACAAATAAATTAGTTACTAAACTGTTTGTTGGTTATACGTGGTGTGTATCGTGTCACAGGAAATAATTTATTTTAAATGTAAGTATAGAGGAACCCGTTTAAAATCAGGGTTATCTTATATTTTACGTCTTTTCTATTAGAAGAAAATACCTCTTAAATAAGTGATTTTATTTTTGTTATAATTCGTACACCATGCGAGCCGATGAAGCCGTATTGGTGCGCCATCTAGCGAGCGACTTGAGGACTACGCGCTGGTTTTCACGAGGGGCTGGAGCCAGATATAGAGCTGATCCACAGGTTCTTCTTCTACTACTTTCAAGGATTTTTTGGGCCTGAGATAACTCTTCACCCAATCTCCAGGTCGGATGAAAATGAAAAAAATGTTTATCGACGTTTTTCCCGTGCGGGTGTGGTTGGAAGTAGGTGTTAAGTTAAGAACACGTTTGATACACGAACAGGACTAATGCGAACGTTGTGTAAAGGCCTCAAAAAAAAAAAAAAAAAAAAAAAAAACCAAGGTAAGAGAGGAATCAGAAACACAGGATGCTATTCGCGAACTCCATCGAATATAGGTGGATGGTCGATCGCGACAAAATGGTGGGCGCAAGGGTGATAGACTTCATTATGTATTGAATGTTATTGGCAATTATAGGCGGGCTCTTGTTGAAGTGAAGGCAATTTTAGATGCCAAACACATAATTATGTACGGGAAAGCGCGAAAAAGAAGCTTTTATGAGACTTGAAGCTTTATGCTTACAAATTAGTAATTTGAAAGGAGTACCTCACCAGATTCAAAATGAAATTCGACCAGCTGTTGCCAAGAAAAAAATATCTGTTCAGGAATATGTAATAAGCGTGTAGACGGCATATTGCTTTAAATACTTCAGTAAGTGGATGCTTGCCACGGTGGGTGAGTGGTTAACGTTTCGGATTACCAACCCCAAGCTTGCAGGTTCGCCCCTGGCCGTGGTAAGTGATTTTTGAAATGCGACAAAAATCACGACATGGATGCCATACGTTGTTGGCATGTTAAAGAACCCATTTGAATTCAGTAGACCGTGTTCAATGGCAAAATTAATCTCGGGAGTTTACGCCAACACAAAGTTCCTCCATTCTCTACTAGAAAGCGCTGTAGTGTCAGGGAGCTTAGATATATAACCTCCTTGACTTTCATAGCGTTCAAAGGAACGACGAAATTCGACATGCAAGCTGCCCTCTGGGTGTCAATTAACAAAGCTTGCACCCGGCATCCGAGGCCAAACGATATTATTATTATTATTATTATTATTATTATTATTATTATTATTATTATTATTATTATTATAGTAAGTAGATACATTTAAATTTGGAAGATATAGCCTAATACTGTTGAAGTCGATTAATCAAAGACTGTACAAGTTGGCTGTAAAGTTTTTTTAATTTTTTTTAATTTTAAGAGGCACTTGATTATAAACTTAGAAAACTGAGCTTCACAGATTTGAAGCAGTAATGGGGCAAGTTAAAGAAAGACAACCACATGTAGGCCTACGATAAATCTACGGTACCCCTAAAAGTAATTTTTGCCACGTGGGAAGAACAGCTGTCAAATCGACCCTGTTAAGTCGTCTAGTTTGTAGTGCAGGGGAGAACGAAGGGTAGGACTACCGGTTATTGTAAGAAATTCATTAGTATTTATTAATAAATAATTCTCCTTTGTGAAATATACTTCATGCGATCATATAGCCTACTTCGAATTCAGCTTTGCGACGCGAAGTAATCGACTCCATTCTCTCTGAAAAGCTTCTTTTTGTGGAAGTAATGCATTGATACAGCAAGTGTTGAATTTGAACAGCACAGCAGAACTGAGCAATTATATTACCGTACTCATCTTTTAGCCTCAATTATTATGGAAATAACTGAAAAGAAAACGAGAGATGGGCACACCCATCAACTCAAATCACGTGTTATAGCATCTGTTTGTTTATGTTTCCATCACCCTTACGCTAGTTCCAGATAACGGCAGCACCGTCGCTTGAGTTCGTGGGTAGCTTCACGCCTAGAAGTGACCCGCCAAGGCGACTTAGATACGACGACTGGGAGAGACCGGGTCAACAGATAAGGGAAGTGAATATGAAATTATAAATGTAATTTACAGTCGTCCAAAAAAGGAAACGCTCGCACGTACAATAGGAAGTGTCGGCATGTGAATTAAGCAAGCGATGTTCAAAGGAAAGGTATGGCCGAGTTGTGTTAAATCTCGATAAAGGTGGAAACGGGGGCGTTCGAAAAGAGGACTTTGAAAGAACAGATGTTGGATGGTACCGATGGCTTGACCACAGTCGCACTTATTAGTGGCGCGGAGATATATTTGAACAACCCAGGCGAATGATTGTAATATGTTGACGCGTGTAAGTAGCTAAGTACAGGAAGCAAACCAAGGCATGGTAGGGATATGTTACTGGAGGCGATTCACAATTTGATTGCTTGGAGGCTGCCGGCTTCTTATTGGTTGTTGGTGGAATATTTCTACATTCCTTGGATTTTAAGCTACTTACGTGCTTTAAATCCCTTGAATGTTCCAAATTACACGTTCTAGATGGAACCATGGATCAGAAACGAAAATACTCTCTGAGGTACATTCAGATATCTCGTACTGCAGCTAAATATGACTAATTCAACGCTTCAGGGAGTTATTTTTTACTTTGACAAGAAGTTTGATTCAGTATATTGCCCATAGATGGTGTTCGTCAAGTGTTCCTCCGTGGTCTGCAATTCTGTTGTCAACAATTTATTCTTCTTCTAACGAGCATCAAAATGAATCCAATCTGGCAAAATTGAAACAGATATTGGATAAGAAGCGGTCAGAATGGTTAGCTGCCGCCCCGGAGGTCCTGGGTTCGATTCCCGGCTCTGCCACGAAATTTGAAAAGTGGTATGAGGACTGGAACGGGGTCTACTCAGCCTCGGGTGGTCCAAATGAGTAGATGGGGTTCGATTCCCACCTCAGCCATTCTCGAAGTGGTTTTCCGTGGTTTCCCACTTCGGGCAAATGCCGAGATGGTACCTTCTGTAAGGCCTCGGCCGCCTCCTTCCCTCTTCCTAGCATCTCCATCCCAGTCTTCCATCCCTTCCCATCCCTCATGAGGCCCCTGTTCGCTTTGCAGGTGAGGCCGCCTGGGCGAAGTGCTGATCACACCTCCCCAGTTGTATCCATCCCGACCAGATGTTCCAAGCTCCAGGACACTGCCCATAGAGGCAGTAGTGGTGAGTTCCCTCGCTGAGTACGTGGGAACCACCAACCTAGAGGGTCAAAAGTCAACCCCTGGCACTATCCAGCCCATGACGAGCTAAGGCCGACCAAGAGGGTAAATTGACTAAATAAAAAATAATATATATATTGGATAAGAAAACCAAGATGTCACATTGTAAAGTTTATAAGGTGCTTATTACACCGGTTGTGCGACCTGGCTGCCTCCTGTAATAAGGCCAAAGTTCTAGAGCAGGCGTTCTTCTCAACCTGATGCTCGCGAGCACCATGGAACTCTTTAAATGAAATTAGATGCTCGCATCATACAAGTCAAAAAGAGCTCGCGAGCACCATGGTACTCTTTAGATGAAATTAGATGCTCTTATCATAAGAATCAAAATATATTCGCGAGCACCATGGAACTCTTTAGATGAAATTAGATGCTCTCATCATACGAGTCAAAACGTGCTCGCGAGCACCATGGTACTCTTTAGATGAAATTATATGCTCTCATCTTACGAGTCAAAAAGTACTCGCGAGCACCATGGTACTCTTTAGATGAAATTAGATGCTCTCATCATACGAGTCAAAACGTGCTCGCGAGCACCATGGAACTCTTTAAATGAAATTACATGCTCTTACCATAAGAGTCAAAAAGTGCTCGCGAGCACCATGGAACTCTTTAAATGGAATTACATGCTCTTATCATAAGAGTCAAAAGGTGCTCGCGAGCACCATGGAAGTCTTTAAATGAAATTACATGCTCTCATCATAAGATTTAAAAAGTGCTCGCGAGCACCATGGTACTCTTTAGATGAAATTAGATGCTCTCATTATAAGAGTCAAAAGTGCTCGCGAGCACCATGGAACTCTTTAGATGAAATTAGATGCTCTCATCATAAGAGTCAAAACGTGCTCGCGAGCACCATGGAACTCTTTAAATGAAATTACAAGCTCTTATCATAAGAGTCAAAAAGTACACGCGAGCACCATGGTACTCTTTAGATGAAATTAGATGCTCTCATCATACGAGTCAAAAAGTGCTCGCGAGCACCATGGTACCGTACTCTTTAAATGAAATTAGATGCTCTCATCATAAATGTCAAAAAGTACTCGCGAGCACCATGGTACTCTTGAGATGAAATTAGATGCTCTCATCATACGAGTCAAAAAATACTCGCGTGCACCATGGAACTCTTTAGATGAAATTAGATGCTCTCATCATAAGAGTCAAGAAGTACTCGCGAAATTAGATGCTCTCATCATACTCTGGCTACAAAAAGGTCTACCTGAATAAGGAAATAATTTTCACGGTGATTTTGTAGGAGTTGAATGTTGGTCGTCTGTCAAAGCACAGGAAAGATATTACAACTCTTCAGTCAGACAACACAATATAATCCCAATTACTGGGAAATGTGAAAAACAACTTGAACCAAAATGCATGTGATTTGTCACCAGCCGATAAAAGCAAACAAAATAAATCGAGGGTAAATAAATCCGGGACGAATATCAAGTTTTAGTCGTAAATTCCAAATGTTTGGACAGAAAACATAGACTACTTTATTTATACACATAAGTACAATGGAACAAATTGAACATAGAGAAGTAAGAAGGATTCTGAAGAACAATCATTTATAAGGTTTACACTAACAATTAATCAACGAAAACAATGTCATAACTGATGTGGAAAGGGCAGCCGAGTCAGCTAGAATGAAGAGGTTTTGAGAGAGGAGGAAGATGACAGATAAATTCCCTGTCAATCCGTAGAGGACTTAAATGCATTTGGTTTGATTTAAGTGCTCCAATGTGGGCGTAAACTATATAAATAAATAAATAATAAGTATGTAGATTAAGGCTTTCACGGCCCGGATTACAAAACAAACCATGGTCCATACGGTAATTTCTGGCAGCTGCTCTCTGGTGACAAACAGAGGAATTTATCGTTTTCTTTTTGTGTTGTTCTTTTTGTTTTGTTTTGTTTTTGTTTTGTTTGTCATCTCATTGATATACTTTCTTTGGCCACATTGTTTAATTCCATTGAAAAAGGAGGCAAGGTTCCTTCGAAACGTCTGGTGGGATTTAATTTAATTTTACACGGCATTAGCCCAAAGACCATGAATTATTTCAAAAATAATAAGTAATTGGAGACCTTTCAAACAAACTACTGTAGAACTGCCATGGAAACGCGAGCATAAGTTGTATGACGTCCATCTTTAGTTTTGTTCTCCATGGCTGAGGAAATAAAATAGTGTCTTCTACGTTTAGAAGAGCCTTAATTTAAGAGTATCTCAGCCGAACCCACTTTTACACATGCATCTCGTACAGTCTCGTTTCAGACAAGGGGTGCAGAATGTTGGGATCACTCGCTATAACTGTTGCTGTTGCAGGTGATCTTCGTGAAGCCCCTGACCGATGACATCGCTGGCAGTGAGAACGAGGCAAGCAGCACCAGTAAGCCGGCGGCAGGAGTGTCGCCCGTGTCCCTCGTCAAGTTCCCCGACGAAGAGGAAGAGGAAGAAGAGGAAGACATAAAACACGCTACGAGTTCTTCGACTTTAGTAATTGTGGACCCCTGACGCTTTGTTCTGCCGTGTGATCATCTGAAATAAAAAATTAAACATAATAATAATAATAATAATAATAATAATAATAATAATAATAATAATGTTAATAAAAGTCATCTCAAGCTTTTGTGTGGCTCCCAAACATCTTCTTCAGGGGCTAAAACTATTTTGTATGAATTAATACAGAAGGCAGTGATCTAAATTAAGGTTCGATGCAATCTGCATAATTGCTTTGTATTTTGCCAGACAATGATCTGAGAATATCGTTGTTAATAATAATAATAATAATAATAATAATAATAGATAAATAAATATAAATCAAAAAAGTAGAGAGGAAGATCATTAGGAAAATGATATACCCAAGGCGGTTAAGGGCTACAATCAATCAAAACAACAGAACAGTATTCAAACATCGAATTTGATATTAAGAAAAGGCGAATCAAATTTTTTGGACATATTACTAGGCTACCAGAAAATCGATAGACGAAAAGGATAATAGATTATGTAACGTCACTCAAGAACTCAACACCTTGGCTAGAAGAACTTCGAAAGGACCTCAACAAACGCAAACATAAGTTCAACAGACATTTCAGAAAGGGACATCTTCAGACACAAAGTAAACAACTGGGAAGTTACATCAGAGCAACGAAAACAAAAACAGTACAGACCACAGTGGTCCGAAGAACGTAAACAGGCCTTATCGTGGGAAGTGAAGCCGGCGGGCCCATGTCATAGATTTATGGCATGTAAAAGAACATTCCACTACCGTAAGTACAATTGTGTGAAGCTAAATTTGTAGGTTAGATTTGATTAACGCTCTATTAAAGTTCCAACGTTCACTGCCAGGTGCCGATTGTCGTGGCATCTAGTAGTCAAGTTCACAGCTAGGTGTCGTTGACAGTAGCATTTGGTAGCAAAAGTAGGAACTAATTGAAATTGATCGTCTGCAGTCCTTACCTGAATCACAGATAACACACACTAATACAGTCATCACAATTAACACCGGTTATCAGACAGATTCTACACACACCCAAAGTACACGGGGCTACATGACCGCGATGTCACAGCCCAAAACTGAGGAACCAACCAACCAACGAACCATCGGAAAGATTGAAAGCCTATTGGAACAAAAAGAAGAATCAAAAGAAAGTTGATTGAGTTATTTGCTTAACGTCTTCCATTTATTGGGAGAATTCGCTTAAAATAAATAAATATATAAATAAATAGTAATAACAATAACTTCCTAGAGAATTGGAAACTATATTTTGAGTTAGACTGAACGTTATGCACTTGTATGTATGTATGTATGTATGTATGTATGTATGTATGTATGTTTGTATGTATCTACCGTATGTAAGCTATGTATTCAGGCCGCGTTGCATAGTTACTTAAACGTTGGCCTTCAACTTTCCAGTCCAGTCTATGACATTTAAGGGTGTTTAAATGTGACAATTTTGGAATAGTAGATTTACTGTAATATTCAAGATCTTTTCTAGCCAAAAGTTTCAACATTCCGGTCTCTCTAAAGGCACAGCAGTTAAGAGGGACATTAACTTTTAACATAATGGTCGTAAATAGGATTGGACAGTCTCCAAATGCGACTCAGACACACCTGGGACATCCAGAATGAAAAGAGATGCTTGTAGCTTTACGTGAGCGTTAATCCCGCGATCATAAGCCACGGAATCCGAACCACAGGATAATTTACCTTCGAAAATGTCCCACGCAATAAGTGGAAATCGGACCTGGTCCATCTTGGTGGGAGATAAGCCTCTTAACCGCTGCGCCATAGTGCCCTCTACCCAGAATTAACTGCATAGTTTTAAGGAACTATTGGTCAATGGAAAGGAAGCATTTTATGACCAACATATACAGAGTGTCCGAGAAGTCCCCGTACTCCTAGTTTCATATTATTATTTTGTTATATTATGGCATGGACAATTGAGTTTGTATAATTGGGGAATTAAATAGTTGTTTTATTGGTATCCCCGCTTTGATGCTCTCGAAAGCGTTGTTATCAGTCTCATTTATTTCAATTGTGAAGCCATGGCTGACGTGAGCGGACACGGCTACTGTATACAGTTGAGGAACGATTAGTAGCGTGCGTGTGGGAGCACAAACCATCACATACGAGGCAAACAATGTCAGTGATAATGAGTGCGTTTAGAGATCGCTTTGGCAAGCCCCCACCTCGTAAAGCTACTCTGCTTGATTGGGAGAAACGTGCGTCTGCTTCAGGCAGTGCGTAGAGGACGCAATAAAACGCGAGATGAAACGTGTGCCGCTGTCGTTCAATCAATTGAGCAGTCTCCAATTAAATCCATTCGCAAAAGAGCAGCTGAACTTCATGTACCGCGGTCAACAATACATGACCACATTAAAAGAGATTTGAAATGGCCACCACGAAGCCCGGACTTTAGTTAGTTAGTTATTGTTATTTTAAGGGGCGGAACTACGAGGTCATCTGCCCCTATGCCCGGACTTGACCTCGCCAGACAACTCACTATGGGGAATAATCAAGTCCCATGTGGCTCAACGTCGGAACACGATTTATGAAGAATTGTGCCAAAGTGTGGAGGAAGCCTTTCGTACCATAACTCCTGAGATGCTCCGCAAGATGTCAATGACGACTTGGAGACGGATAGAACTCTGTGTAAGGCATGATGGTGCTCATACAGATCCCCTAGATACATAGTTCATATATACAGTATAAGTACTCCACTATGCATTATAATGCTTTGACGAAGGAGTGCGCGGACTTCTCGGACACGCTGCATATTTACAGAATATTGCATTAAAAGTCCTACTACAACCAGGATGCAAATGTTGGAGAGATGAACAATTTAATTATTCATTTGTGTGTTTGTGAATCTTATTTTCAATTTGTACTATTTAATAAATGTCTATATTTGTATTATAAAATGAAAGAAAATGAATATAAATTATATCTATGATTTTGAATGATTGAATCAGTTATTTTTGAAATCCCGTAAGCCACGAAATGTAAACTCGTGGTAAAACAGAATAAACTGATTGTAGAATCAACTAGCAACTATTTGTAAATGTTTCTTCCTCTGAGGATTGTAATAGATCATTGGATCTCCCCTAAGTTGAGCGACCATTTGTAATCTTCTCGATACAACAATATCAGAGATCGTCCCACTCCTGGATGCGAATTGTAATGGTTCCTCCCTAAACACATAACAATCCCGGGTTGTGGAGTGTTTGCTCACAATCAAATTCAACGCCACGTAAATGATCGATAGCATTAATCTAGAAACTGATAAATCCCTAATCAAATTAAAAGGGAACACATCTGGTCTACAAATTACGTATATAAGCTCGGATTTGTGCCTTTACAAGTTGAAACTTTTCCTAGCACTACTGAGAAAGTGACTTAAATTGTAACACTCTTCTTGTTGATGTGATGGGATATACATACGGTGACCTTACGACCCGAAAAAATCAGGGCAGTCCTGATTTAAAGAAGCATGCCCTGGCATCCCAAATATTAATAAATATAGGTTACTTGAAAAAATTAATAATAATTCTCTGAAAAATATGCGTAATTAAACGAAAAATATGTTTTGTTTTGAAATATCCACGACCCTGCCCTAGTTCGTTATAGATTTCTGGCTCTTGTAGAGACTCAGCAAGATATTTTGTGGTTGTTTGTTATTGTAATTATTATGGGGTTTGAAGCCATTTTTCAGTGTTGCCTTAGTAAACAAGAGTTTTGTGCTTTTCAGTCGGTCAACACGAATGTACCCAAAAGAGTTGTGTACATTCGTGTTGACCGACTGAAAAGCGTCAAACTCTTGTTATTGTATTCATAAGATGTAAAGTAAGAAACTTAAAAATAAACTTGCTAATGAGGCGGCTGTGGTGGCGTAGTTGGTAGCATGCTGAGCTTCTATGCCCAAGATCACGGGTTCAAACCCGGCCGAAGTCGTCGGATTTTTAGGAGCGTTAACAATCCCTCAATATGTCTTCCTTCCGAGGGGAAGTAAAGCCGGCGGTCCCATGTCATAGATTTATGGCATGTAAAAGAACCCTCCACTAATTACACTTGTGTGAAGCTAAATTATATGTTATATTTGACTAACGCTGTTAGGTCGCCAGGAGCTGACTGCGGTGGCAACTAGTAACAAAGTTCAGAACTAGAAACATAAAAAGTAAACTTACTAATGAGGCGATCGTTGGTCGTTTGACGGTCTCGTTTGGTAGCAAAAGTTGGAACTACTTGAAAATCAAATGTCTGCAATCCTTACTTGAATTAAAAACAGATAACACTTATTAATACAGCCATCACAATTAACACCGCTTATCAGACAGATTCTACACACACCCAAAGTACACGAGGCTACATGACCGCGTTGTCGTAGCCCCAAAACTGAGGAACCAACCAACCAAACTTACTAATGTTTTCTTTTTTTCTCAAAGAAAAACACTAAAATAAACTATGTATTCATTTTTTTTCGTGTGACCTCCTGAGAGGCCGAGTGCAGGTCTTTCTAGTCGACGCCCGTGGGCGACCTGCGCTTCGGGATGAGAGATGAAATGGATGAAAGCGAATGAAACTGGGCAAGGATGTGGAAGGAAGCGGCCGTGGCCTGTCAGAAGGTACCGTCCCAGCATTTGCCTGGTGTAGAAAATGGGAAACCACGGAAAACCATTTCAAGGACGGCCGACGGCGGGGCTCGAACCCACGCGTCTACCGAGTCAGCAGAGAGCTTGGCCCCATGACCTAACACTGCGCTTTAGCCAGCGTAGCCACTACTGTCGGTTTGTGTTCATTTATCCCTCTATATTGAATTTTTGGTGGATCCAATTTTGTGGAACTTCTTAAAATTAAATTTTGTAGGAGACCATAACTAGAGCCCTGCGCGGATAAACAAAACGTTATCCGCATCCGCCCCGCATCCGCACGGCTGTTATCCGCATCCGCCCCGCATCCGCACGACTGTTATCCGCATCCGCCCCGCATCCGCACGGCTGTTATCCGCATCCGCCCCGCATCCGCACGACTGTTATCTGCATCCGCCCCGCATCCACCCCGCATCCGCACGACTGTTATCCGCCCCGCATCCGCCCGGCTGTTATCCGCATCCGCCCCGCATCCGCACGGCTGTTATCCGCACCCGCCCCGCATCCGTCCCGCATCCGCACGACTGTTATCCACACGTTTGTTATCCGAATCTACTGGCATTACAATAATATTTTCAATGTGTTGCTTTACAGTATACTTTATCTTTTAGACATTTGAGCAGCAAGTGGTTCCCCTAGGCTATGTATGTCATGTGCTATGTCTAAAATGAATGTTACACAGCCAGAATTGCAACTCTTTTCAGTTCGGAGTGTTGATTATCCTAATGACATAATTTGAATGGAATTAGCGTAAATCATCATCTTACATTTGTCATGGAAAAACATAACGAAATGAAAGGCATGAACATCCGGGCCCTAGTAAAAGATAGTGGGGAAATTGTGCGCACTTAAGCAAGAATCGGTCTTGTGATGGTCTCATAATAGTTAACACAGCTGCTGTTATGAATAAGGGAGCCTTAGTAATCCTATATTCGATGTGCAGAAACAAATTTAATTCAAAAATACATTTGGTGGACTATAATTCAAAACCTCGCAAATATGCACTTGCACACCATTACCCCACTCTGCTCTTATAACGTAACTCAATGAATCCCGGTAAACTAATCTATTATATTGAAAAATAAATACATGCATAAACACTGTAAAAAATTGCATTTAAAACAACACTTAATTTTAAATAATTGAATCACAACTGTAGGCTTACCTTCTTATTTGCTGACTACAGAAAATAACATGCAACGTGTAAAGTTTCTTCATGCAAGCCTCACGGCTATCACATACCAACTGGCATCATGCTGACTGTCCCTATCTGATAGGTACGATGACAGCTTAAGGGTAGCAGGGAACTGAGATGCTAGTTGTACTACCAACTCGAAAAACATAAGTGCGCACAATTACCCAACTTTCCCTATGATATTCAACAAGTTCGGAATGTATTCTAAAAACTATCCGCAAATTTACTCCAAATATTAGCCGCATCTTATCCGCTATCCGCCCAGCCATGCAATCTATATCCGCATGGCGAAAAATGTTGCGGATATCCGCGGGTTTATCCGCGGATATCCGCATCCGCGCAGGGCTTTAACCATAACCTAAAGAAACTCTATATAAGAGTTTAGTGCTTTTCAGTCGGTCAACACGAATGTACCCAAAAGAGCTGGGTTATGCCCTAATCCTGAAATAAATTACATGACATTAATAAATACACTAGGATGAACAGTTTCGATCGTCAAGCGATCATCTTCAGATTCATTACACTTAGGCTATAAAATCTATGTTTGAAAACACAGGTGAAAATGTTTACAATATGTACAATTATTTAGTTGCAGTATTGGTACTGCAAGTGTCGGTGTATGCTAAATGCAGTATATATGATGTTAGGTGAAATGCTAAATGGTGATATACAGTATATCCGGAGTTTGTAATTTGGAGTGATTATACGGTTGTAAAAATCAACTATGGTTAAACTATAATTTTATAGGCTAACTACTTATCTGGTTGTCTTCCTTGCTAGAGCTACGCGCAGTTTTCGTGTTCACTGTAACTCAAGGTGCGGTCGACTGCGGTAGGTTGTTATCTTAACGGCTGGTTTTTCCTTTCTTTCTCCCCCTGTCCATATGTGCTGTGCGGAGTCATTGCGATGTGTTTAAGTGGGGTGTTGCCAACCTAGATAAGATGTATGTTACTGAATGAGGTGGGTCTACAACTATCAAAGACCGTGGATTAGCCCTCGCCACGCGTGGACCATAAGCCATTCAAACTAAGCGCTGCCCGTTCTTATGAGGACGTCCCGGCACCTTTAATACTGCCGCGAATACGGGCCTTGGTTTATTGCAGAAGAAAAGTACATCGTACACCTGATCCAGATAACATTTCAAACACCACAATGAAACTCTATATGTTAGAGTCAAACTATAATCTATCTATTCTCCAACATTCCCCCTCCCCCAACAAGCCTGTTCCGATTTTGACCTTCAAAAATATGGTCACCGTAGACAGCTATTGTTGTTTTAAGGGGCGGAACTACGATGTAATCTGCCCCTAAACCGTAGACAGTAGTACATATGTCGCTGAGCTTACAGAGACCTTGGACTAGTTGTTTTCCAGTCCTACGTTAGGAATTCCTCAGCAGATAAAAGGAATGCTCCTACTGTCCTGCGAGACTGTTGGTATATTTATTACTACTGATGTCACACGTTATAATAATAATAATAATAATAATAATAATAATAATATCGTATGGCCTCGGGTGCCAGCTTTATTATTTGACACCCAGATGGTAGCTTGCATGTCAAATTTCGTTGTTCCTTGAAGCACTGTGAAAGTCAAGGAGGTTAGATATGTAAGCTCCTTGAACACTATAGCGCTTTCTAGTAGAGAAATGAGGAACTTCGTGTTGGCGGAAACACCCGAGATTAATTTTGCCATTATGAACACGGCCTACTGAATTCAAATGGGTTCTTAGACATGCCAACATTATATGACATGCGGATCGTAATTTCTGCCGCCTTTCAAAAAAAATCACTTACCACGGCCAGGAGAGAACCTGCAAGCCTGGGGTTAGTAGACCGACACGTTAACCACTCACCCACCGTGGCACGCATGTCACGCGTTGATAGCTGTTTACAAACATGTTTTCACTCTAAATGAGTTACTGTTGTATAGCTTTTGGACTTGGCAGAATGCCCAAATCCGTGCAGCTGATTAGCAGAGTACCGTTCACTAGGTTACTTGAATATAAGGGTGATATAGAACTGCGCCCATAATCAGTGGTATTTCCAGATCCTTTTAATTAGGCCCATTGAACTGCGCTCATAGTCAAGTCGGCTGTTAGGTCGGTTTAAGGGGAAGTGACGGACTATCTCCCACCACTAGCTTCTGCACTGCTGAGAATAAGAGGTAGTCCCCGTCCCGATAAGCAGCTGTACTACGGGCCTCCGGGGGTGGCAGCTAATTACACTAACCACTACACCACAGAGGCGAATAATAATAATTATTATTATTATTAATTATTATTATAATAATAATGAAAATCCACAGCCTTTTTCCAGTCATTGGACCGGTTCAGGGTTGGAATGAATGAAGCCCCCATCTAGCGGCGAGGATAGGCATTGTGCCAGCTTCCGAAGCCTGTCGCACTCCTCTGGGACAATGATTAATGAATGACACATGAAATGAATTGATAATGGAGAGTGTTGCTGGAATGAAAGATGACAGGGAAAACCGGAGTACCCGGAGAAAAACCTGTCCCGCCTCCGCTTTGCCCAGCACAAATCTCACATGGAGTGACAAGGATTTGAAACACGGAACCCAGCGGTGAGAGACCGGCCCGCTGCTGCCTAAGCCACGGAGGCTACACTAATAATAATAATAATAATAATAATAATAATAATAATAATAATAATAATAATAATAATAATAATAATAATAATAATAATAATACAACTCTCTCTACTCCACCATAAATAACTACCCCTCTAGTTTTGTTATACAATAAAAAAATATAATAATCTTCTAAATGGTAAGATGTCGAAAACATCCCAATGTACCAGTTAATGCTAATATTGCTAGAACAAAAATTAAATATTAGTCTGTTTTGAAAACTGTACCTGTTTTATGTATCCCAGGCCAACACTAATCTCTTGTCCGCAATCTGGACAGGGTTTATTTAGTTGTTCGCAATCTGGACGGTTTTTTACTTGTTCGCAATCAAGACACAACCGATTTGAAATGAGTCACTTCAAATTCACACCACTCGACACAACATAATTCGGTAGAGGGCTGGGGGGAGGGAACCTACCTGACCGCTCTCAATGGGCGCAATTCCACAGCCACCTTTTGAAGGTTGATGCTAATGACCAGGGTCATTAGTGAAGCTTGGGCGCAGTTCCATACAACCCGAATATAATAATGCTGACTATTAACTACCAATTCCGTGATACTGACTGACACAGAATTCAGAACAGGAATCATCTTCGACGGCAAAATGGGATCGAGAGCTTCGCAACAAGCTCTTAAATACATTTAGTCCAGCCACGTGGGTACAATCGTGTTGACCGACTGAAAGGTATGAATTTCGTGTACAGTATAATCTGTTGTTCGCATATTTTCATTTAGAGTGATCGGTAATATCATAAAAATAATAATTATTTATGACCTCAGCTACTGTAGCGTAGATCTTTTGATTTGGAGCCATGGAGGTGATCTACTCTCCGATTTTGAGTTTCTGTATGACAATGCCATCTTGTAGTGAAAGCAGAACTCTACTGGGCAACCTGTGGCAGATTCCAAGATTCTATTAATTTAGTCTTGTAATTACCAACTGAGTCGCCTCCGTAGCGTAGCGGTCAGCGTGGTTAATGCCGCCCCGGAGGTTCTGGGTTCGATTCCCGGCTCTGCCACGAAATTTGAAAAGTGGTATGAGGACTGGAACGGAGTCTACTCAGCCTCGGGTGGTCCAAATGAGTACAGGTGGTTTGATTCCCACCTCAGCCATCCTCGAAGTGGTTTTCCGTGGTTTCCCACTTCGTCTTCGGGCAAATGCCGGGAAGGCCACGGATGCCTCCTTCCCTCTTCCTTGCCTATCCCTCCTAATCTTCCCCTCCCTTCCCTCATGAGACCCCGGTTCGCTTTGCAGGTCAGGCCGCCTGGGCGCAGTGCTGGTCACACCTCTCCAGTTGTATCAACTCCGATCAGATGTTCCCAGCTCTAGGACATTGCCCGTAGGGGCGGTAGAGGTGAGTTCCCTCGCTGAGTCCGTGGGAGCCACCAACATGGAGGTTAAATTCGATTTTTTTAAATTACCAACCGTAGGCGGCTTCGGTGGCGTAGTTGGTAACATGCTGAGTTGAGCTGCTATGCCCAAGGTCGCGGGTTCAAACCCGGCCGAAGTCGTCGGAGTTTTAAGAGCGTTAAAAATCCCTCAGAATGCCTTCCTTTGGAGGGGAAGTAGAGCCGGCGTTCCCATGTCATAGATTTATGGCATGATAAAGAACCTTCCACTAATTACACTTGTGTGAAGCTAAATTAGAGGTTAGATTTGACTAACGCTCTTAGGTTCCAACGTTCCAGGAGCCGACTGCGGTGGCATCTAGTAACCAAGTTCAGATCTAATTGGTCTTTGACGGTGGCGTTTAGTAGCTACTTGAAAATCCAATGTCTGCAATCCTTAAATATAATAATAATAATAAATAATAATAACCCCTGGCACTGCAGCCCAAGCGACCGCTGCCCAGCCATTTGGCCTGATGCGTGATCAGCACATCGGGTCTCCTCGGCCGTTAATCTTGGTTTTCTTGATCGGGGCGCTGCCTCACTGTCAGACAGCTACTCAATTGCCCTCACGAGAATGAGTACACCCCGTTCCAGCCCTCACGTCAGTTTCTAAAATCCTGGACGGAGACGGGAATCGAACCCGGGGCCTCCGGGAGAGAGGCAGGTGCGTTACCCCAACACAACGGGGCCGGCGTCTGCAATCCTTACTTGAATTAAAAACAGATAACACACACTAATACAGCCATCACTTAACACCGATTATCTGACAGATTCTACACACACCCAAAGTACACGGTACTACATGACGGCGTTGTCACAACCCTTTAACTGAGGAACCAACCAACCAATTACCAACTGTAATACGAGAGATCGTTTACGAGCCGACATCGTACAACCCGTAGTGCCATGTATTTTTTCGTCGTCCTTTAAAATGCGACTTCTTTAGCCGGGAATCGAACACACTATTTTGGGTTTATGAGCAGAAACACTACCACTATAAATATCAGTATACGTGTTCATGGTTTTCATTTGGTGACAAGTTAGATTTTAAAACTCTATGCTTACATGCTGGACCACCTCGTGGTGTAACTGCTAGCGTTCTTGGCTATCAAGCTTGATTCCCGGCTGTGCCAAGAAGTTTTAATTCTGGTCTGAGGGCTGGAACGGGGTACACTCAGTCTCGTGAGGAAAAACTCAGAAGAGGAGGGTTCGATTCCCACACTGAAAGGAACATCCCTGGCATTTGCCTGGTGGTGGAAATGGGAAAACACGAAAACCATTTTCAGGACAGACGAGGTGTGATTCGAACCCACGCTCTCCCGGTGTCAGTGAGGCACAAGCTAGTGTTCTCGACCACCGTGGCCGGTCATGAATGAATAGTACCTACTTCATTAGGACTTACCCCAGATGACGCAGTTAAGGTACCTCCCCAGGTAGTAGAACGCAATCACACTGATGTGTCCGTAAGCCATGAATAGTACCCTCTGAAACCAGTTGCTGAGAGCTTCGTAGATAGGGTACAGCCAGATACCCTCAATGAAGTGCGTATAGAAGAATCTGAAACACATAATTACAGTATGTCAAGATAGGCTACATCGAGAGCAATTCAAGGTAACGTGTCAATTTTTACCTTCAATTCTCGAAAAGGGTGAAAACCATTCACGACCGCACTGTGCCAACGTTACGATGGACTTTTTCAAAGAATTCAAGTGTGAAGTTTTGGACCATCTGCCGTTTAGTCCAAACCAGCACTGATTGATTTTCACCTTTTTCGAGAATTGAAGGTATGGTCGGGCGGCAACGCCTCGCCAAAAATGAAACGCTTCATGAGACTGTCCAGAAGTACCCACGTCAGTGGCGGCAGAATTTTATGCCGAGGGCGATACGACAAATGTTTCAATCGTTTTTGGCGATTATGTTGAGACATAAGAATAGAAAAAGCAAACATTTATCGTAGTAGAAAAATCAGATTGGTATGTCAATCTATTATTTTATACAGTCCATCGGAACTTGAAAAAAAAATTACGAGCCTTACAGTACTCGCATATGATGTGTAACATCTGACATAGAAGAAACCTCACGTGAAATTGTTGATACACCGGTATTTTATACTATTATTGGCACAAATATTAATCTATTGTAAAAGGAAGTGTTTTACAGATATTGTAGTTTATAATACGGAATTCATATTATTAGGTGATTTGTAGTTTCCACCAGCACTAGCCTAAATAAAGAATACAATATGGATCAACTAGATTAATAGACGCGACACTGCTCATAACCTTAAATTCCTTATAAACAGGTCCTCTTCATTCACAGACCAACACGTAATTCCATATGGATTCTGTTAAAATGAGTCATAATGATATGATAAATATAGTTTAAAATGATAATCTGGTAGCAAAAATATTTTCCCCGTCTGGGATTCGAACCCAAGATCTCTAGATTCACAGTCATAAGCACTAACCCCACGGCTATTTCAATTACGCAAATTTTGTGCACAAGGTGGTGACTTATTTCCACGTTCCAATAATACTGCATTACGGAATTAAGTTTCATTTATATTTTGCTTGTTTCGATAATGTTCCTGCGTGAAATTGAGTTTAAAATGCCTTATGAATAGGCTCTCTTGTGAGTAAAAAGAATGTTTTCAGTAATAGTTCATGAAGGCTTGCCCAATTCTCGTATAACCACAACGATTATATTATATTGATGACTGCATTGCCGTTATGTGGGTTAATATTTGAATAGCCATTGTGCAGAAACATAATACCGGCAATGCCGACTACTTACAATGTTTGATATTAAGGCATTTTACCATTTAAATACTGATACGAAGACTTCGAACATGTACCATGTCATTTGTTTCAATCACTTGACACCAGAGTTCGCATGAGCGTTTTCCGTTCAGTATGTCATATACATTCCACATGGGCGAGAGTACGTCATGGTATCATTGTTTCTCGTACCACTGCCCGCTGGATCGATCGATCGAGCGGGCAGTGCATACTTCCGTTTCCCGCCACTGCCAGCTAGTACACTTCCGTTCGACTGATCGAGCGGGCAGTGCATACTTCCGTTTTCCACCACTGCCAGGTAGTACACTTCCGTTCGATCGATCGAGCGGGCAGTGCATACTTCCGTTCGATCCACTACTGCCAGCTCGATCGTTCCGATCCACTTCCATCCCCAATTTTCAAAATCACTCCCACAAAACTATCCAGCAACCGAGTGGAAAGATGTTACACATCAAAAACAGCTCTCGTATATAGGACTGATGAAAGATTAAGAGGCACTCACAGGAGGTCGTAGATGGCGAGGTAGAGTCCCAGGTCCCTGAGCGCCAGGGATGTACTGTGGTAGTAGTGTTTGTTGAGCGCCAGTTCCAGAAGCACTACTGGTATGATATTAGTGTGTACAGCGTGGTTCAACCACCGGCTAACCAGTGGATCGAACGAGGAGGGGAAGACCAATTCTCGGTCCACAGCGTACACGGTCCAGAACACCAGCACTGTAGCCTGCAACAGACAAGACAAGTGAAAGTGAGTGACTAAACTCGGGCTGTTAGAGAATACCCAGTGTTTCCGAACCAATAAACTCGTATGCCCAAAATTTGATCAGAGACCATATGCAGAATGGCAGAAGAAACGGATACCTAATACCAGTGATCAAGTTTCATGATTACAGTTGAAAAGAAGCTAGTTGTTTGATTTCTTAGTTAAGGGGCTGCGACAACGCGATCAAGTAGCCCCGTGTACATTGGGTGTGTGTAGAATCTGTATAATAACCGGTATTAGTGTGTGTCATCTTATTTTAATTGAAGTAAGGACTGCAAACGAAAATTTCAAGTAGTTCCTACTTTCGCTACCAAATGCTACCGTCCACGACACCTAGCTGTGAACTTCGCTACTACGAGATGCCATCGCAACCAGCGTCCAGTGATGAACGTTGGAACTTAAGAGCATTAATCAAACATAACCTACAAATTTTAGCTTCCACATGTGTAGTTAGTGGAAGGTTCTTTTTGATGTCATAAATCTATGACATGGGACCGCCGGCTTTACTTCCCCTCCAAAGGAAGGCATACTGAGTGTTTTAACGCTCTTAAAAATCCCACTCCTCTTCAGATAGAAGCTCAGTGCCTCTACTGACTGCACCACACAGCCATCCCCCCCCCCCCCCCCCCCAATACACGAGCACTGTACATTTATAAAATACTTACGGTACATCACTGAATCAATAATTAAATGTATAACAGTATTGTCCTACTCTTCAATTTTTTCTGTGATTTGAATATACTCGTTAACTAGTTCTTAATTGAAACCTGAGGTTCGAGTCTCGGGTTCAACCCTCGCGACAGACAGGGTCCAGAATATTTGCCATGCTGACATCCTGTGCCCATATGGACAATGGCACAAGTCGAACACCGAACCATTTAATTAAAGATACTAGAATTCTTATAGAAATCACGGTCAACCAAAGGAGATATTCTCTTAGATAACAGATTTTAAACCAAGCCCAGAGCATGCAGGTGGCTTATTAGAAGCTCACAGGAAACATAAAGTCACATTAGTTTGACACTTTTAATATTGAATGCCATTAAGAGGGCGATTAAAGGAGCCAGCAGAAGCAGAAATGAAGAGCTTAATGGATACTTGACATTTCTCAACGCAAGCGAGTTTAGAAGGATTAACGACTGTTGAAATGTTAGATTTCGAGGGGACTCTTTTTAATATTAACGATTACTACAGCTATTAGGGCGGGCCCTAGAAGATGAAACTCAGCAGTTAATTTGAACACACACAGAAGGAAGTTCCTAAACAGTAGCGAAGCAAAAGTGAAGAAAAACTTAACAAGTTGAAGTTACTACTCCATAAGACCAGAAGTCGAGATAAACGTAGGGATAAGATTTGTTTGAAGGTTTAAAGCCTGAATGCTTACTAGAAGAAAAGTCGCTGACTCGACAATGACGGCATTGGGGAATAACACTCATTGATACGAGGATGTAGGAGGCAAATAGGCCGGGCCCTGAAGAGGGATAATAAACTTTCTAATTAATTAACAAGAAGTTCCGTGAAGAACTATACAGCCTACTTTTCATGCCAATGATTATTCTACAGTATATGAACCTATCTAGAATAATGAAAAAATTTAGTTGGTAATATCGAAATATCAAATTAGTTCAAAATATACCTGGTATAATGTAGCCTAATAGAGAACTACAGTTGGCAGCCCGGGTGACTGAATATATTCTTAGTTCCATCTCTTAAGGTACAGAATACAAAATTAGGTTGAAGTCCAATGGACGTTACATGCAGTTAGACACAGGATCTATCAGCACGCGTAAAAACATGTTGCCAACAATACCATGCGTGTCCTGGTCAGAAATAATCTGAAATATTATGATATCTTGTTGTGCCAATTTTGGATGAAATCCATTCGTTAGTATAGAAGTTACATGTATTTTAAAATTGGAACTATCAGCAAGCATAGAATCATGTTGGCAGCACTGCCTTGTATTAATTACTCCAAATTAATCTACAATGTCAGGTGCTATACGTGTGCAAAGTATAGAGCTGTTGGCTTGCATACTTTCTGATATATTGATATTAGGGTAAAAAAAAATATAGACAGGATTTATTAACAGTTGGCAGCCCTGATTGCTCTGAACAATACTTACAGTCTTATCTGTTATGGTACACATAGCACATACGAAATTTGGTTGTAATCCAACTGATAGTATAGAAGTTACATGTATTTAAAAATTGGTACTATCAGCAGGCTTATAATCATGTTGGTAGAACTGACGTATATAAGTTACTCAAAATTAATCTAAAATGTCAGATTATACGTGTGCATAGTTTAAAGCTGTTGGCTTGCATACTTTCTGATATATTGGTATTTGGATAAAAAAAATTGAGAGAGCAATTATTAACAGTTGGCAGCCCTAGTGTCTCTTAAGAATACGCTCAATCATATCTGTTTATGTACAGATATTACAAACAAAATTTGGTTGAAATCCAATTGATAGTGTAGAAGTTATATGCATTTAAACATTGGACCTATCAGAAGGCTTGAAATTATTTTGGCAACACTGTCATTGTTGGCCTCCTGAAAATTAAACTGAAATAGTATTATCTGCATGTGTACCAATTTTGGAATAGCTCCCATGCATACCTTGCGAGATATCCAACATGGAGCTCAAACTTCTAGTGCGTTTTTTCAGCAGTTGGTAGCACTGACTTCATTTTCAAATATGGACGTGAGCTATTCCGGTGCACATCTTTACTCATACTAAATTTGGTTTTGATTGCTGCAGCCGTTTAGGAGTTGATAGGGGACACACACACACACAGCCAGACAGACAGACAGACAGAAGGACAGACAGACAGACAGACAGACGGACAGACAGACAGACATACAGACACACACACATTTTCCCGGATCGATCTCATAAGTCTACTTTTTCCTCATTTTTGCAAAATGTGAAAAGTAGGCTAAAAATAATTGACCAATCAAAATTCATTCCGCAAGGAAGAAACCTTACTTTTATGATGTTTTACACCTGCGAATAAAATTATAAGTGAATCGAGGCACGGACTTAGAAAAAAGAGGTCTGAAAGCAATTGAGGGACTATGTTTCGCATGGAATCAAATAAATAGGCTCCGAGCTAAGCCAGAGTAACGCAGTTCATCCAGACTTTCGTGCAGGTCACGCTACGTGACAAAGTTGTCAGTTCATCAGAGACTCCTGTGGGAGGTTACGATTCACGCATCCAGTACGCCGAGTGTAGACCAGATAAGCTACAAGTGCGCAACGCTGATAGCAGTTCGAGACTCTGAGGAGTCCTAAAGTATAAAGAACACTAAATCTACGGACTTAAAAGCTATATCGTCAAGGTAACATACAGCGATCAGTAGGGAACTTCGAGTTTCTGAAGAACATTAGTTCGATACAGTTACGAAGTCATAATAACTCGAATAAATAAGCGGCGCTACGTCCAGTAAAGACGTTGTTAAAGACACTAAATCCTGTCAAGGACAAGAACAAACAGTAATTACGATCGCGAAAGATAGAAGTTCTAGCAAAAGGAACTCAGGAACGTAGGTTCAAAGCCAGAGGAAAAACGTACTCTAGTAAAGTGAAGCCAAAATAAAATACGATAGAAAGTTTACGGTCCTCGAAGGGAGGCCAAGATATAGAAACTATAGGGTACGATAGACAGTGTATGGTCCTCGAAGGGAGGCCAAGATATAGGAAATATAGGAAGTGATAGACCGCCATATAGAAATTTGAAGTGACGGCAAAGTAAGAACATTTATCGCCTAGTTAGAACAGATAAAGTGAAGCCGAGTAATAGACAATAGGAGCAGTTTTGAGAGACTGAAACCAGCAATTTCCAGTGTAGGAGAGAGGAACCTTGAACGAGTAAAATCACACGTCCAATGCAGGTCGATAGGGATCGCATCAGGGATCGTCAACAGCCGACAGAAATCGTCAAAATCGCTGAGATGCGATCGTGTGATAGAAGTGAAGTGTAAATATTATAAGAAAGAAATAAGAATATCATTTTTAGTGTTTTATGTAAAGTGAAAGTGTTTCTGTACAAAGTGAAATGTGTTTAAATATGTACCAGTGTAATATGAGTTAATATAAGTTGAAGATTGTGAAAAAGAGTGTTATGATGTGGTACTAACAAGTAATGAGATGGGTGTCCCCATTCAGAAATATGGTCACCGACCAACGCTGCACATAAGGTGAGTCATGAAAATTTTATTATACTAATTTTGTATCATGTACTGAACTAGTGATGTCATGAAATGATTGGGGAGATCAAGTACTGATTCACTAAGTAATTGAAATGCACTAAATAATTGTGAAAAATAATTGAAATGATAATAAATGTTAACCACGAGTCAGTGGCGGCTCGTCACTTTCTGGACTGGGGGTTCAATGGAAAAGCGCACTCACCTCAAATGGTGGACCCTTAATCGTCGACAAAAATAAACAGTATACATGTGGTACCTCAAGTTTCGTACAGATAGTTTTGAACATTACAATGAGCCATTTCAAACACCATGAGTTCAAATCATTCGCCTCAACCAGAACTTGAACCCTGGATCAGCATAATTAGTGAAAATCAAAGTTTTCTCTCTCGATCTCTCTCTCAAACACACGCACAAACACGAACCTGTATGACAGGCTCCATCCGGTAATGAGCCTGATTAAGAACATGCAACACTTCAAATATTATAGCAATCTAAGGTGCAAGCACAGCATATAATGAGAGTATTAGAAATATTAATAGATTTACTTACCCTATGCAGACTGCTTGTATGTAAAATCCATTCTACGCTCCTTAATAGAGGCAAACTTGTCTATCACTGCTTCATTGAAATCCACAATGTCCCTGACAAACTCTCTTTCTATGGATAGCATAGCCAGTGCTGTTAGTCTGTTCTCAGCCATCGAACTGCGTAAGAAGGTCTTAATTCTCTTCAGAGTTGAGAAGCACCTTTCAGCTTCTGATGTTGTCATAGGAACGGTAACAATAATTTTCAAGAGTTTGACACATTCACTGAAGGTATTCGCTAACCTATTTTCTAGGAGAAACTGCAAGAGGTGAATAGCACCTGAAACAGCCCGGAAATCTTCTCGCATATACAGAATCTCTAATTCGGTTCTAAGTTTTGCTTTGTTGAGGAATGGATATGATTCACAGGCTTTGTGAAGAATAGAATGTGGAAACTGCTTCTCATACGTGGCAAAACTCTCTGATGAGAAAAGATTTCCTGCAAGAAGGTGATTAGTGAACTCGAACCGTTCTTTGGCGTGAAATATTACTGTGTCACAAATCTCTTTTGCAGCAACACTTTTTGGGACTCGTGGCTGTATTCTTTGTAACTTGGCCGGTGGAGGTAAGGCGTCATGTTCATCAGCAATTTCATCAATTTTACTGTCCCTAATCTTTTTAATAGCAGTCTCAAAATTCGAAATTGCATTCCTGGTCTCGAGAGGGTCTGATGTTCTCTTTTGCAGCTGATTATACAATATGTCAACATGAGGCATGATTTGGTAAAATACAGCCAACCAGAATTGAAAAGTCAAGTGTTCTAATTTTAAACGCAATCCTCGTGCTTGCGTAATTGTAGATGGCTGTCGAGAAGTACTTTCGAGTTGTTCTAGACACTCAATAAGGGCGCTTCTATTCTCGTACACTACTTCAACGGTCCTAGATTTAAAATTCCACCTTGTACTGGAAGCATGAGGAACCCTCCTGCCGACAACCTCATTCAGCACTGCAAATCGTTGTGGGGAGTTATGAAAGAAGCTGGGTATTTCATTCAGATCTGCGAAGAATATGCGTACTTCGGTATTCTGACTCGTAGCTTGTGCCATAATCAAGTTCAACATATGAGCGTAGCAGTGAACGTAGTGTGCATACTTAAAATATTTCCGAATCAGAGCTTGAACTCCTGAATGGCGTCCACTCATAACGTTTGTCCCGTCATAACTCTGTGAAATTAATTTATCCGGATTGTCTAGTACGTTGTTTGAAGTAGATTTCAGGCATTCTGCTAATGTTTTAGCACTATGATCATCGGGTGAGAGAAAACTCCAGAATCGTTCAACTGGTTTGCCACTTGGAAGAACGTAACGCAACACGATGACCAACTGCGCAGCCGTTGACACATCGGTCGTCTCGTCTGCTATTATCGAGATAAAGTCCGCTGTGAATATTTCTTTCTTTATTTTCTCATGACAGATTTCAAGCATACAAGAGAGTAATTCATTCTGAATTTCTTTCGAGGTGCCCTTAAAAACTGTTGCTTTAGACATGTGATCTCTAAGCGCAACATCTAGCTCTGAACTAAAATTGACGAGGCCCCTAAATATGCCAGGATTTGACGATTCATTTGTCTCATCATGCCCACGAAGTGCTAATTCGAAGGCACCACAGAATTTTACTCAGTCAATGATTTTTGATAGTAGCCTATATAACGATTCTTCCGCACTTGATCATTGTGTCTTTCCACAGATTGCCTGTAAGCACTGTCAAGCTGCTGTCGAATATCATGCTTACCCAGGAGATCAAATTCAAGCTGAGCAATCATGTGTGTTTTTGAACTTTCATGTTTCTTTATTTTCTGTGACAAATGGCCAAGGTCTGTGACACCTACTTTTGTCCAGTTTCCTTCTCCATCCCCATCTGAGAAACACAAACACGGGAAACAGAAAAATCTATTAACGATATTACACCCACAAATCCATTCTGCTCTCTTGTATATGTCCGGATTAAATTTCCGAACAATCCTCTTATCTTTATTTTTAGTCTGGTTGGTTAAATCAAGATCCGGCATTGGCCGCCCTACTGCTTTTATCTCTATTTTTTGCTCTAACGAAAGAGAGGAAAAGTTAGTTTTCATAAGCCTTTGGACACTATTTAAAGCCATATTGTTTCTCCCTACCTGTTGGGTTGTCACACACGCACACGTAAAAATAATCGAATTACACAGTCACTAATTTCACGCAGTTAATAGCCACAAGGGAATACTGAAAGAAATTTACGTTCGCGCTCTTGACAGTGTAACTAACTTAAACCTGATAAAATATTGGAATTACAGTAGCGGTTTGGGTTGCTCCGGAGCGTAACAAGACACCTTTTTCTGCTATTTTATTGGTATTATTTCAATCTAACTGAATCGTTTATTTAATTAGCCTTCAAATACAACAAATAGGTAGGTAGTTTACTTTATATAGATAAATTCACGAATAAATTACGGGTGCATATAAACAGTTTAATTTGGCAGCCATGATGCACCGATTCAAAAGCGCCCCTAGAGGCGACTTTCACCGTATATTCACATTGATCGCATTATTTTACACACACGTCAAGAGATGGCAGAGTGTGTACCTTTCGCGCAACCTTGAAGAGTCTGTGCTGGGCTCATTGCTGGCAGTGGCTGGGCTATTGAAAGAATTCAGTACCAGTGCGCATGCGTGTAGGAGAGATACACGTTTCGCTTGTATCCACCGTTCTCTTTCCCTTCTACACCCCCCGCTGCATGTCCCATGCCCACACTCTACGTTACTCGCCTATTCCCTGCAGGAAAGATTGACCAAGACTGGGGGTTCAAACGAGATCTTGCGCCGGCTCGACATCCTCGCTCTCGTTACCTGCATTTGAACTCCGCGCTCCTTTCTTACAAATATTTCTATTACGTAGAGGGACAAAATGCTAAATATATTGTCAAATTTGGTGGGGGTTCATTGCGCCATTGCGCTATAGCAAGAACCGCCACTGCCACGAGTATAACTTTGTTGATTGTAAAGATAATAATTGCGTTATGCAATGTAAAGTAATTGAAACCCGTAATAATGAATAATAAGTGATCAATGAATCTGAAAGGAGGAATCGAGTATAATTGTATTACTGGCAAGTATTTCAGTCAGATAAATGAATTTAATAAGTAAAGTAAATGAGCACCATAATAATAATAATAATAATAATTGTCGAGTTTTGTACTCTTGAATTAATGGTTAATTAATGAGTTGTTGCACTCCATAATAAAGTTGTTGTTGAATAACGAAAATTTGAAGGAATAATAATAATAATAATAAAGAGCTCTAATTGAAAGGATTAATTAATTGAAGGATAGTGAATACCTTAAAACATTGTTGAAGTGAAAATAGTTTTGCAGACCTTTGAAGTGAATAAAGTAAATGGTGAATACGGAACACCAGATATTGCATTGTGAAAATTGCAGGCTGTTATGCCTAGTTATGGGAATAAAGGAATAGGAAGACAAGAGAGTTTTACCGCGTTGAAATAAAGTTGTTGTTATGAGGAAAAGTAAATGTATGATGGAAATCCAAGTAATTGTTGTTTTGCCAAAATGGGCCAAGTTAAAAGGGAGTTAATAAGTTAGCTTCAAGCTAGAGATGTACGTGATCCATGATTTGCATATATTCGTGAGAAGGGAAAATAATGAGTCGGATTCTTCGTTGTTTAAAGGGTAGCACCCACTGACGAGCCAAGGGCTTGGGCAGGTCAGCTTATGGTATTATGGTATGTTATGGTATGTTATGGTAATTGATGTAAGACCCGTTGGGCATTGTTACAATTGTTCTGTATATGAGACTGGAGGGAGAACAGCGGCCCCCGCGAGATACTGGCAAACTGGGGATGCAAATCATTGTGTCCGAGCCTTAAACCATGTATGGCCGATCCCGATTAATCCAGCATTGCTTATCCGACAGTAAATGGAATTGTTATACTGACTGGAAGACAAGGTCTTGCCAGGTCAACTTATGCGTCGAGTGCCCTCTCCGAAGTTAATGCATAAACATCTGGAAACACGAATTAATGATATGAATGAAGTAAGGAAGTAGGTAGCTGCAGTGATTAAATGATATGTATACTTGGACGTCCATTCAGTGTAGGAAAGAAAATAAACGTTGAGCATGAGGGAGACGGTTTGTGCGAAGGTCGTATATCTTGAACTAATTGCCGAAGAGGGAAGGGAGGTGAATAACCGACCTTGGCCTGCTTCTAGTAAAGAGGACGGAAACCATATAATGGGTGTTTTGTTAAATAAGGGTCTGAGTGTATACTAGCAATTTAGCGATTGCTATGCAAGATTTTTGATTGAAATGAGCTAGGATAAAATAGAGTAGATACTTGTAATGCTGGGATGTAGACGATTCTCTCAAGCCAAAGTTTGAAATGATTAAGTGATATTTGACGGACTTAGTCAAATATTAATATTGATAATAAAATAACCGATTCCTACCTCGAAAGATATGACACAGACGGGTATTGAATATAATGATGTTTAGTATGGTTGGAATAAAGCCATTGAAAGGAAATGAAAATAGTACGTGATACAACATGAATAAATCACCTTATAGCATGAGTGAAGAAATGGAGAAGTGTTGGGTTCGAATCATGACATGTCTTTTAAAATATATGTATTGTGTTTTTAAAACCTAAGGCTTTTGAGAAGCAAGTTGTTTAGTTTAAAGAACTAAAATAAAGGTTAAGTAACTGAAAGTGTGAATAAAGGAAAAACCCTAAAGGTAAGTAAAGTAGTTTAAATGTCCGCAAGCCTTAGAAGTAAATTTGACCAGAATGATAGGCTCACTCTGTGTCTAAGTGAATGTAAACTACAATGAAAGAAATGTTAGTGATAATTATTAGATAAGCTAAGCAAGATAATTTAAGTGATTGTCAAGATGATTTTTAAGTGATTTTAAATGATTTTGTATTGATTTTTGATTGATTCTTACTTGATGGGACAATTCCAAGAAAATGTTTGTTTGATTTTTTATTATAATTTTGAGTTTTGATATTTTTGAAGTAAAATAAATTCATTTTAATGTAATGTGTGAGTTGTTTATGTAGTCTTGTTAACCTAATAGTGTATCATATCCGAATGTGAGGTCATACAGTGGGCTGAACGGTACACACTCCGAAGCCGCGAGTTGAGCCAGGTTATGACCAAGCAATCTCCTTCTACGAATGGGTACAATCCACCTGTTGTACTAGAACAGGATATTATCCAAGAAGACAACAGGGCGTTTTGTATCCAAGAGCATAGAAGCAAAGATAATGTTATCGGTGGCGTAGTTGGTAGCATGCTGAGCTTCTATCCCCAAGATCGCGGGTTCAAACCCGGCCGAAGTCGTCGTATTTTTAAAGAGCGTTAAAATCCCTCAGTTTTCCATACTTCGGAAGGGAAGCAAAGCCGGCGGTCCCATGACATAGATTTATGGCATGAAAAAGAACCTTCCACTAACTACACCTGTGGAAGCTAAAATTTGTAGGTTAGTTTGATAACGCTAAATAAGTTCTAACGTTCGCCGCCAGGTACTGACTTCGATGGCATTTAGTAGCCACGTCTGCAGCTAGGTGTCGTAAACGGTAGCATTTGGTAGCAAAAGTAGGAACTACTTGAAGAAAAATAATCGTCTGCAGTCCTTCTACCTCAATCACAGATAACTCACACTAAAACAGCCATCACAATTAACACCGGTTATCAGACAGATTCTACACACACCCAATATACACGGGGCTACATGACCACGTTGTCGCAGCCCCTAAACTAAGGAACCAACCAACCAAAGATAATGTTATTCCTAATAAATACTACCTTCAAACAGCCTTATGTCCAATAATTACTGACCGAAAATGATGATTCCTTCGAAATATTGAACCACGTAAACACTCCTCATGTTACCTAAAATTACAATATTACATCAATTCATAACACAGTTGAATATTTCCTTCACACCCGCAGAGGTATTTTCAATGTGATGAAAACTTTCGGGCTTTTACTGCCTCAAGAAACTTATCGCTAGAAGTTTTGAGGTGAAATTTCAAATATTACACCAAAGCAGGTGTCTTGTACAGTCATGGTCAAATAATCATTTTATTAATGCAGACAATGGACATTTATTTTCTTTTCAGGTCAGGTCAAGGAAGGGATTTTGGAAGGAAATTGGCCGTGGGCCTATTGAAAGGAACCGTCCGGCATTTTCCTGGCGGTGAAACCACGAAAATCATATTCAGGTCAGCCGAGGTGGGATTCGAACCCACACTCTCCCGATGCCAGCAAGGTACGAGGTAGCGCGGTAGAACGTTATGTTTTCACAAGATATGGATATCAACATTTATTTAATTTTATTCTATTTTTATTGTTTTTCATTTTTACTTTTATTTATATATTTTTATATATTTTATTTGAATTATTTATGATTTATGTATGTATTTTTGTAATTTATTTATTCATGCATTCATTTATTTATTCATTTAATTTATTTATTTAATTTTTATTTAATTATTGTATTTATTCATTCATTCATTCATTTAATTATATATTCATTTGTTTATTTATTTATTTGCGTATTTGTTTTACTTATTTGTTTAAATAGTTATATATTTATTTACTTATTTATATATTTATTTATTTTCTTATTTCTTTATTTCTTTCTTTCTTTATTTATTTATTTATTTATTTATTTATTTACTAGCAGAAGTACCCATTCTTCGAACGGTGTTCGGTGTTAACACCAGACATTATCAATTGAGCTACTGTTGCAATGGTTAGCGGTTTGTCATTCCTTCATAAGTTTATCAGAACGAAGTTAGTTTTCTGGGAATATCACACACACTGTTAATTTAAGGGCCTTAAAATATGGTTTTCGGAGACCCTTTATAGACTCCCGAATTTTGTGTCTCACATTGAGAAGCGCAACATATGCTTTGGTCGTTCTTCTAGGATAATTTTTATATTTCGCCTATTTTAGCATGTATTTTGAGAAGTTTTTCCCTATATCCACCCTTCTACTGTATGAAAAGTACGGTGAAGAGGTTTATAAAGGATTGGTGTATTGACTCATGTTTACCATACCTAATTTTACGATGCACCAAGCATCCGAACACGATTTATAGGCGTACATAAAGATACACAGAAAGACAGACAGACAATTCTATTGTCTACAACATATCACCCAGATATCCAAATATGGGTATATCTACCACACAGTATCAAGCAAAATCATCCTTACGATGAACCCGTATGCCGACAAAAAAAAAAA
Source organism: Meconema thalassinum (assembly GCA_946902985.2). Lineage (NCBI taxonomy): Eukaryota > Metazoa > Arthropoda > Insecta > Orthoptera > Tettigoniidae > Meconema > Meconema thalassinum. The sequence goes on from OX336388.2 coordinate 1,006,252,616, forward strand.
AGATTAGTTAAAATGTGCTCTCATACTAAATTCACCTAACGTGTACTTCCTGACGTGAAATAGAATTGAAAGCCTTGTAGACGAAACGCAATACACGTCACATAAAAACTGATCCTCTACGTTGTGTTAGGTCCCCATACACAGGAAGACCCCTTTCAGAAATAATAAAGGCTTGTGGTGCATGAAAATTCAGGTTCATTAGCCTCAAATGGCCCAAATTCCTAAAATCCTCAAAAAATGTTGATTCAATTCAGGAATTTTGAAAATAATGTTGCTGTTTGGAGATATAATAATAGATCTTCTGTACTATATGTCGCACGTGAAAATTGCATGAAAAAATTCTAGGTTACCCCTTGACCCACTTAATTGCATTGATGAATTATACAGTCTACGTTGGTTCCGTGATAACCTTATAGCCATTTGCAAACTTTCACAGAAATGTAATAAATGGAGTGACATTGCTTCTTACAGAAATAGATGGAAAGTTGGATGCCACCCCTTGAGATAATGTTGTCATGGTTACCGATTTGCATTCCTTCATTAGTTTGTTAAATGAAAGTAAATTAGTTTTCTGGGAATATTTCAGAAACAGTTGGTTTTAGAGCCTTATAATGTAGTTTTCGAGGACTCTTTAGGGCCCCCGAGTTTTGTTTCTGGCACCGAGGGGCTTTGTCTCGTCGTTGTAAGCCATAATATAATACTACTACTAATAATAATATAATACAGGGATAGGAATATAATAGACCTGCCGTACAACACCCGCAGGTGTAAATCGCGTGAAAATATTATTGAGTACCCCTTGACCGCCTTAAGCGTATTGATGAATTTTACAGCTTAATTTGGTTCCGTGATAACCTTCTAGCCGTTTGCAAACTTTCTCACTAATGTAATTAATGGAATTGCATTGCGTTTTACAGCAATAGAGGGACCTCTGAGAATCTGTTGCCATGGTTACCGGCTTGCATTCGTTCATCAGTTCATTAAATGAAATTAGTTTTCTGGGAATATCTCATAAACGGTTGGTTTTAGGGCCTTAAAATGTATCTCTCACATTGAGGGGCTGAAAATGAGCTTTGTCTCGTCCTTCTACGCCTATTTCAGCGTGTATTTTAAGGGGGTAGGCCCCCTTTTATGAGAGGTACGGAGAAGAGTAACATCAATGATTAGTGTCGTGCTTCGGATGGATGTGTGTACCAAATTTTACGTTGATACACCCAGCCGTTCTCTAGTTATAAGGGAACAAATTTGTCCACAGATAAACAAACGAACAGACAGACGGACAAAAAAAAATTCGCGCGCATCCTTCATAAAACAGTCTGAAACGCGTAAATAACTCAAATTTCCGTAGAAATTAAGAAAGAAAACAGACAAACTTTCATTTTTATGTATATGGAGATATATACATATACACCGCTCGGTGTTGACCGTGTTTTATTGCACAAATTTAGGTTTTACTCGCTAACCGTTGGAGATACACGAAAAGTGATAAGGACTTTTCGGAGAGAAAATTAAATGTTAAAGCTCGTATATGCCATCCAAAGTTTGCTATTTCTTAGCGTTCTCTTTTTATTTGAAATGGAAATATGAAATTTTAAAACCGAAGGGTGTAGTGACGTCACAAATGTGGATTTTACTCGCTAACCGTTGGAGATACACGAAAAGTGATAAGGTCCTTTCGGATAGGAAATTAAATTTTAAAGCTCGTATGTGCCATTAAAAGTTTGCTATTTCTTAACGTTCTCTTTTTATTTGATATGGAAATATGACATTTTGAAACCAAAGGGTGTAGTGACGTCACTAAAATGGTCGCCATTTTTAATAGTGCAAAATATCGAATTCAAAAGTATCCGATACGTAAACCTGGTAAATCAGCTACATCCATGCAAAATTTCATTTAAATCGGAGCAGTGGCTTTTGCGTTATTGAGTAACACACAGACAGACACACACACACCACCTCATATTTTTTTCTATATTAGTATGATTTATTTATTTATTTATTTATTTTATATTTATTTATTTATTTATTGAATATCCAAACACTGCACTTTGAACCCTATTCTACAGGAGTGTATTAGGGTTATAGTTTTCAATCAATTACCGGTAATAATAATGTTAACAAGAAATTTGTGAACTAAATTACGCAAGATGTATTCTTGCGTTTTGTAATGTTATAAAATGAGTCAGCGGAGGTCAACAACCACATGACTGATGATATCATTTAACCCACAAGTCGGTCAATGTACAACATATGGCTAGGAATTCCGAAGGTCAAGGTCAGACATCGCGCAGCAAGTTCATGCTCCGCTCGTGTGTCAGTCTTATCTCCTGCTCCTTGACATCCTCATTCTTCCAGGGTTGTGACCTTTATAATCATCTTGAGCAGTTGACATAGTTGTTGGTTCATTTAGGAACTTTGGACATCGTGGTTGCGTACCCCCGTGCACGTACGCGTGTGAAGTCTGCCCAATAACTTAAGTCATTATGATGGCTGTAGTATTGTGTGTATTTGTAATTCAGGAAAGGAGGCAGCCATGGCCTTAAGTTAAGAATCATCCTAGCATTTGCCTGGAGTGGAAGTGGTAAACCACTTCTAGGAGGAGTGAAGTAGAAATCGAACCCACCTCTTCTCAGTTTTGCCTCACGAGGCCAAGTGTATTGTGTTCCAGCCCTGAGACCAGAATTATTGGCAGAGTCAATGCTAATTGCATCCAGGAAACACCATATTATCGAAGTTTTAACTTTGGAGCAGTAAACTGACGAAAACATTAGTCGCGATGTTGGAAAAGGCAACGTTGAGGCAATACTGCCAACTTCACTTCATAGCACTCCACTGAAACCACTGCCTGCACTTACCCACTCTCTCTTGAAGCCACCAACTAGCCACCCCTATTGGTAGGTGGGTACTAAAAACATTGGTCTATCAATCACGCAAAGAGCTGTGGTTATGCTTGCTATTTTCCCCATACCCTTTAAATGGATTCCCGAATCACTGTTGTACAGAAATTGCTGATAGTGACATAAGTGACTCCCATATTTTTAACTGAGCGCCAATTTCTGCGGTCTTGCGCCAAAATCGTAATCAGGATGGCACTGCTGAAAAATTACATTAACACCCCCTAGCGACAATTTGTTCAACTCCTTCATCTCAGGCATACCAGTTTCTATAGAAAATCTTAGCGACTTCCATTGCAGCATGCCCCGTGAACTACAGGAATTCCAAGATGACATGTGATGGACATGCTCATGTTTGCGTGCCAGGTCATGGATGGCATCCTCCCACATGCACACTCAATCACGCAAGACATTATATTATACAACTTACCGAAGACAAAGGAATGACGAAGGTCACGAATAAATAGTTGTTGAATTTTGCTATTTGCAGCCGTAGCTTGATCATGTCCACGCTCTGACATACTTGGAGAGAATCATCCAGAACAGCCAACGTCAGGAACAAGACTTGGATAAGCTGTCAAGAAAAAGAATGTGAAATTTAAACTGGACATTCTTTATTTATATTACCATTTACAAAGTCAAAAGCATTAAATTCACCATTAATAATAATAATAATAGTTTTACTGCAGCCAATGACCAATGAAAATGTACTGTATATACAATGCAGGAATTGTCAGTCACTACAAAATTGCGTCAGAATCTTCTTTTACAGTATGACGCATGATATCGATCAGAGGGCTCGCTACATAGTTCACATAGGCCTATGCATGTAGCTGCATTTGGAGTGTGAAAGTAGTTTTTTCTGCATATCCTGAAGTGAAATCCATGGACTGCGAAACGCGTCAAAGTGTGTCGTAAATCGTAGTCTGCTCCCTTCCAGTCAGATGATAACATCGCTTCTGTCCCGTAGAAGTCCAACCATATTTCTTTCTTTTTTAAATGAAGTTCCGCAAGAAGTCCTTGATAGTTACCGTGTTTTTACGACATGAACTGGGACAATTTCACCCAACAAAGGAACACCACGACGTGATTCTCTCTATATCGCTGAAAGATTGCTTAGCTATGGGTTAGATCACATGGAAAACAACTGTTACTGTATTTCATCCCCAAAGTTGCTAGAAGGCCGGATTGTACACGTTTGAATATTGACTTGGATCAGCAAGGCCTTGTCTGTCACACAGAATGAGGGCTGCGGTTACGGACAGGACGTTGTGAAACTGAAGGCGGGCTGCGATCATGAAATGTCACACACATTATGGAATGGTAGCGCGCGGGCAGGTACTAATATGGTGGGCAGAAGAAAGGAAGCTTGTAGTTTAACGTGACCGTTAATCTCGCGATCATAAGCCACGGGATGTGGTGGTGGGCAGAAGAGAAACATATAGAAATATGTGGTGTTCTTCTGATGAGCAGGTCGGTTCAAGGTTCCTTTTTGTCACATGCGAGATCAGGGTTTGGTGCCCCTCTCTTAAAAACTTATTCGTCTTTTAATTAATGGGATGTAATAATTGTATTGTTTATTAGAAATTGGAAAAAATAATTGTGTTTTGTATTTACATTAAACGAAAAATTGACTAATAGAATAATAAATACTGTATCAAAAAAGACTTCTTATGAACAGACTTTTAAAAATATACTTTTCTCGGCTTAAGCTTGGCAAAGTATTTAAAAATTGAATAAGTATCAATAGAGTTTAATATTTGGTTTTCAATTGCCAATGTTGCTATTCCAATATTCCAAATGATATTGAGATTTAATATCTCAATAAAATGTCGAGATTTAATGCTTAATATTTTTACATATTCAGAGGCGCCAAAGTTTATATTTCAGTTTTATAGCGCCACAAAATCAAAATATGATTTTCGAATGAAAAAAGACGCCGATTTCACCGGCGCGGCGCCCCATGCGGCCGCTTGTGTCGCATGAGCCTCGCGCCGGCCCTGTGAAGAGGGAATGTTAGCCTTATTTGTTTTCATGAAAAAGGTCAAAATGCAAAGTGGGTCCACGAAACAAATTTACAAAGAGAACTATTAAGTGAATATCAGAAATTGTGTCGAGAATTAGAGAGTTTTGAAGATATTTCATTTACTTTCGAATGTCCCAAGAGTGTTTCAAAGAACTATAATATAATCGACTGGAACCGACTATAAAGTAATTCACATGTCCTCGATCATACAAAAATGGGTAGTTTCTCACCTCTTCAATGAGTTTTTCAGTGTCCATTTCAAGAAAGAACGCTACACAATGTGCGGGCAACATACTCGCAACACAATTGATCGCTGCCCGTTGCGTCCTGTTTGAGATCGTTATCGCAGACCGGTGTGTGTTTGGCAGAGATGATGGAATATTACAAAACACTGATTTGCGTTCAGGCCGCTGCGGGCGGAGAACGCAGAACGTGATCATAGCCCGCATTCTGTGTACCAAAAATAAAAATAAGAGTTATGTTACAGTTAATTCATATTAGATTGTTGTTGCTTTATTTGAGGGGCTTGAACATCGTAGCAATTTATAAATATTTTACTAAAACCCACACCAAAAGTGGTAGTTTGAGCAACCAGTAGATATTCCACAACTTCAGATTAGAATCAACATCAAATCTTTCAACACATTAGTTGTAGACAAGCAATATTTAGTGTTGTAGTTATAGCTTTTAATCATCACAACAGAGTAGCCTACTTGTAGTTTATTTCCCCATATTAGTTTACAATTCTACTGTAGTTTTAGGGCTTACTGCGTATGGTTGGTTGGTTCCTCAGTTTATTTATTTATTTATTTATTTATTTATTTATTTATTTATCAATATGAAGGAACACAGGCACCAGCCCAAATACATTCCTTCTTGACATTATCTGATTAAATAACAACATGTATCAGTGGAAAATAGAGAAAACAGATTACACAAATTACACAAATGAAGAACAGAACATAAATACTACAAAGGAGATCATGAAAATATAAACCATAAAATGAAAACAAAACTGTACAAAGTAGAAAAAAGAATATAAAAAATAAAGGAGAAAAGAGTACCCAGTATTCAAGGAACAGCTGCTTTTACTTGTTTATTGAATAAGTTAGCGCCAGCGAATAAATCTACTTGAACATCAATTGAATTATAAAATGATAATATTTTAACTAAAGGCGAATTAGAATGGTGAACACTTTTAGATCTTGGGATGTGAAAGAGTGCTTTCTGTCGAGATCTTACTTGTGGTACATGAAAAGTGATGAGTTGAAATAATTCTTGGCAGTCAACTTTTCCAGTTAAAATTTTCCTCAGCAGTTGCAAAGAACTTAACGACCTTCTACTTTTCAAGGACTTGAAATTGAACAAATTTCGTAAAAACTGAGTCGAAGTATCAAATGGACAAAATACATTGAACGTCTTATAATACATGTATCTTAGAAATTTATTTTGCACAATCTCAATGTGATGAATTTGATCTTTATAAAAGGGATCCCAGATTACTGCTGAATATTCTAACTTGCTTCGAACTAAACTTTCATACAACTTAACAATTACTCCAGTTTTAGTAAATAATTTGGAGTTTCTAATGACAAAACCAAGCATCTTGTTGGCCGAACTAATTATATTTGCAATATGGTTATTAAAGGTTAATTTGCTGTCATAAATAATTCCTAAATCATTTATCGACGGTACAATTTCGAGTGCTGTTTCTCCAATACAATATTTAGGATTTATATACTTCTTCTTCCTTGTAAATACCATGACTTTACATTTTTTACATTAAGGACTAAATTATTACTAACACACCAAGCTACAATATTATTAACATCCCTCTGAAGGTCATTCTCGTCTCTCAAGTTGTATATGGTCTTATATAGCTTTACATCGTCAGCAAACAATAAGCAGTCAGAGTAACATAGAATATTAGGCAAATCATTAACCAAGATTAGAAATAGAAGAGGCCCAAGATTAGATCCTTGTGGGACACCAGAAGAACTAACAATATTACCTGAAATTTCACTTCTGAAACAAACAAATTGCTGTCTAAATTTTAAGTAGGAGCATAACAATTGAAGTAATGGTTTAGCAACTCCAAACTGGTACAGCTTTGTCACCAGAATTTTATGGTCTACTTTGTCGAAGGCCTTTTCTAAATCCATGTATATCACGTCAGTTCTTCTATTGGTATCTAATTCATTGTAAACCTTTTGAGTAAAACCCAACAAATTTGTAATAACTGATCTGCCGGGCATAAAGCCATGCTGATATTGTGAGAGCTCAACCTTAATATGATTGTAAATCTTAGAATATAAAATGTGCTCATATACTTTTGCTATAGCATTTATCACTGAGACAGGGCGGTAGTTCGATATCATTTCAGAGTTGCCTCCCTTTAGGATTGGAATAATTCTAGACATTTTCCACTTTCCAGGAAAGCTTGACGTCTTTAAAGAAAGATTAAAGATGAAGGCCAACTGAGAAACCAATAAGTCCACACAGCCCTTGATTATGTAAGGTGGTATGCCATCAGGCCCACAGGATTTCTTAGGCTTTAATATTCTATTTATAGTTGTTCTTACTTCATCCACCGTTATGTGAGTCACGTTCAGCATATCAACCCTGGGCAAAACAGGAAATTCATTCAAAGACAAATGATCCACGTTATAAGTAAAATTCGTTTTGGTATATACTGAAGAGAAATACTCAGCAAACCCATCTGCAATACTTCCAGCTGTATAATGATTTCCGTTTAGTAGAAATGTGTAGTCGCGTGTACGTGATTCCCGCTTGCTTTTAACATACGTCCAAAACTGATTAATGTTATTCTTAACTCCATTTTCCAGACTATGAATGTAAACAGCATAAGCCATTCGTAATTTTGTTTTTAGTTCCGATCTAAGCTGTCTAAATCTTTCATCATAATATTTCGAAAAACGTCTTTTTGCAGCACACTTTTTCTTAATTTTTATGGTTTGGATAATATCTCGTGAGAACCATACTGGATATTTGGATTTTCGAATGAATTTCTGCTTAGGTACACAATTTTCAAAACATTTGTAGAATGAAGAATAAAAGAAATCAACAGCATGATCAACATCCTTAAATGTGTACAGTAAACTCCAGTCTAAATCTCGTATGTTGCAATAGAGTCTCAAAAAATCAGCCTTTTTGAAGTTGTAATATTCACGATTAATTCTAGGAAACAATGGAACCTTTTTAATGGGTGGTATTGCTAAATAAAGTGCAGGGTGATGTAAGTCTTCAGGTACCAACGGGAATTCTTCGTGCTTTAAATCAATTTGAATATTACCTAAAACCAAATCCAATGTCTTGAAATTAGAATTTTGAATATTGTTGTGCGATGTTAATCCAAGATACGAGATGAACTGGAATAAACGACGACAGACCGTGGACTCTTCATTAAAATTATAACCGGCGTTGCTAATTTCAGGTACGTTGAAATCGCCCACAATCAGGCAGTCAGATGTTATAAGACTATCAACGTTTTCAATGTAATTAAAGTACCCTTCATATACAGAGAGTTTAGAGGAGGGGGTAATGTAAACAACATTTATGAATAATTTACGAGTATGACCCTGAATGTAAAGAGTTAAGGATTCGCATTGTTGTTCATTATAGATAGAACATAATTTGGATTTATACCCCTTTTTGACTGCTACGGCTACTCCTCCACCTCTAGACTTCTCAGATATAAACATATCCCTATCATTTCTGAACATTACATAACGATCATCGCATAACTCACTATCCATAATATCCTGACCCAAGAAACTCTCTGTTAATACAATTATATCATAGTCACTACAAAGTAGATTTTTAAGAAACACGTCAGTTTTTGTCCTTAGGCCCCGAACATTTTGATAATAAATGGACAATTCATTTACAGACATTAGAATACAATAAAAATATAGTGAATAAAAAACTGATATAACTAAATATAAATCAATAATGCATGCCAAAGTATTAAGAGGAGCCAACGGACTATTAAATACATTTCTGTGCCAGTACATCGAAATCACAACTTACTCAGGTCCTCGTTAGTACTGATGACATGAATTGGACTCCCTTCTAATTTCCTAATCATGATCTTTCCACTTCTACTAACCCAAAGGTATTTATAGCTCTTTTCCCGCTGCAGTTGCTTAGCCTTTGCAAATAAAACTCTTCTAGCTGGGGCAAGTGATTGATTAATATATATTGGGCTGGAAGTTGACATACCAAGGTGTGTTGTAGAAAGGGTCCGCTTAACCTTTCGTTTGGCAAGAAATTGCTCCTTGTGGGTCCTTCTAACAAATTTAACAATAATTCCTGAAGTGGGACGATTGTGAGCCTTTTTCAGACGATGACAGGCATCAATCATGTCCTCCTTCAAATCTAAATCTAAAGCCTTGCCTATATTAATGACAGTCTGTACGACATCTTCATTAGGGGACTCTGGAACACCAAATATTTCCACAGTGTTTGACCTTGAATATTGCTCAAGGTCATCACACCTTGATGCAAGATTATTTGCTACATTCGTCAAACGTCTGTTTTCTGATACTAAATTGTCTATGATTGTGTGTTGTCTATCAATAATTTCCTGTTGTTTACTGATAAGTTTGCTACTTTCATCCAATCTGTCATGACAGACATCAATAGATTTCCCCAGTTGCCTCTCAATGTCAGTAGTAGACTTGTTTACACTGTCCAGCTTCTCCTGCATAGATATTAATAGTTTGTATATTTCACCAACAGATGGCACCACGGACGCTGGCTGGTTTTCACTATGTAAACTCTCACGCCTCTTACTATAGCACTGTTTACACCTCCATAATTGGCTCTGCGATCGCATATACTCTACATCCGCTTCTTTGAGATTCACACATTTACTGTGAAACCAATTATTACATTCACTGCACTGAATTTTGGCTGTTACGTCTTGTCTAGGCACTGCCTTTGAACATTCCAAGCAGGTACTCATCGCTACACTCTTTGGATATATAGTATCGACTTGAAAGGCAAAGATGTGACAGTGAGGATACCCCTATACTTCAGTTGAATTAGGTTGGTAATACTGGTGTTCTAGTGTTTACATGCACATAACGACTATGAAAACTGCTCAATTTGGCAATTATGTGAATATCTACCGGTTTACATTATATATTAAATATTCCTGAGTAACTTACTGCACTCGTAGACACATGTTTAAGTCGTTCCACTTAAAAATTCACCAGAAACAACTCTATTTACACGGAGCACAAACTGACCCGACCGCCTTACACCATTGCCATCATGCCTGGCGATCATGTAGTCCCATGTACTTTGGGTGTGTGTAGAATCTGTCTGATAACCGGTGTTAATTGTGATGGCTGTATTAGTGTGTGTTATCTGTTTTTTATTCAAGTAAGGACTGCAGACATTCGATTTTCAAGTAGTTCCAATTTTTGCTACCAAACGCCACCGTCAACGACTACTAGTTCTGAACTTGGTTACTAAATGCCACCGCAGTCGGATCCTGGCGATGAACGTTGGAACCTAAGAGCGTAAGTCAAATATAACCTAAAATTTAGCTTCACACATGTGTATTTAGTGGAAGGTTCTTTATCATGCCATAAATCTATGACATGGGCCCGTCGACTTTACTTCTCCTCCGAAGGAAGGCATACTGAGGAATTTTAACGCTCTTAAAAAATCCGACGACTTCGGCTGGGTTTGACCCCGCGACCTTGGGCATAGAAGCTCAGAATGCTACCAACTACGCCACCATTACTGCTTATGTGAATCACAGCAATAGTAGCCACTCCTTCATAGGTTAGTTTGGGGGAGGAAGACTGTTTTTGTTGATGGGATAGTGATTTGTTAGTTTTGCAACATTAAAATAAATAGTTCTTTTTCGGGCGCTTAATGCTTTAATATTCTTTATCAGTAATAATTACCACACCTAGCCTACTAAGTTTTCTGACGCTTTTTTTTCTTTTTGTATTTTGTTTTAGTTGGGCAGAGACTGTCTGTAGGTGTCACTGTAGGCTTGGTTGTGTTTTGTAGAGCTATTTTGTCTTGTATATTTTGGATCTGATGATGCTCGCTTCACGAACGAAACATGTCATTTACTTAAACATGGTATATTGGATTTTACGGCCAGTGAATTAAAACTCTGCAATTTTTCTAGTTTTGTGCCGTGTCTTGTGTGAGGTTTCGACTAGGACACCAAGCTGGCACATCGGCGGGCTCTTGGTGTCCCGCCCGGACCCCCACAGTAGTAGTGAACTGTGCGCTACCTCCCTTTTTATGAAGCGCACCTGCGCCTCTTTACTGCGAGAACTAAAAGCCCAAGCAGCCATAACCTCCCTATTAAGGCTTACAAAAAGATGGTATACCGTATTGGATTTTACGGCCAGTGAATTGAAACTCAGCAATTTTTCTAGTTTTGTGCCGTGTCTTGTGTGGGGTTTCGCTTAGGACACCAAACTGGCTCATCAGTGGGCTCTTGGTGTCCCCGCATGGACCCCCACAGGAGTATCGAACTGCGCACTACCTCCCTTTTTATAAAGCGTGCCTGCGCCTCTTTACTGCGTGAACTAAAAGCTCAAGCAGCCTGAACCTTCCTATGAAGGCTTCTAAAAGGATGATATAATATATTGGCTCTCACGGCCAATGAATTCTAACTCAGCAATTTTCTTAATCACATGTAATGTATTACAGTTTTCTTTCACATATTCCAGTAATTGGAATGAATTGTGTTGACCGACTGAGAGCTATAATAGTAATATTGTTAAAAAGGCAACACTGAAAAATGGCTTCAAAGCTATCTTCACACTAATACAGTGTCAGAAACACAGGATGTCAGAAAAATTCAACATACATCCAGGTAGGCTACACGGGGATGATAACCAAAGATGTCCCAAGCTCTTCATACACATCAACAAAATCAACTTAGATCCTAACAGCTTTACTTCTCTTCAGCATCCCCCAGGGGCTCACAACTTGTGGGACGTGGGTTAACGACCATGGGACCCCAGCTGAGTCCGGCATTGCTTCCATTTACTTGTGCCAGTCATCTTTCCTTGTCAACCTCCATTGGTCAAGTCTTGTTCCCTTCCAAACCCGATGGAATTAGGGTATCAAAGGCCTAGGGTGTCTTTCAATTTCCCGCCTTAATTGGCCCTTATCTCATATTTTCTGATCCCTCATTTTCGATCGGTCAGACCTCTTGTTGTTCTTTTCAGGATATCTCCTGCCTTCTGCTCAAGGCCCTACATGAGGTAGGGTGTGCGTAGCCTCGATACTTATGGTGCACCTAGGATACTGCTATACCCTCCAGGGCTTACAGCTGGTGAGTTTGGGAGTAGGCGACCCTGATGGATTCCAGAGCTGGGGTTGTTTTTTTTTTTTTTTTTTTTCCTTTTTCTATTGCCGGACCCTCTCCTCTTTCCCGTTACTGTCTGCCTTTCATGGCTCTACATATTTTTGAGTCCCTCTGCTCATTCTTCGAAAGCTGGGGGCCTCTCTTTTCCCTGTTTCTTGTTCCTATTTCCTTCCTTCTTTCCTTTTCTTCTTTAAGCCCGTATGTTAGTTGCAGTTGTAGGTGCCATTTCATCATGTTTTCACCCAAACCATTAGCGGCCGATAACCTCGATGTTAAGTCCCTTAAAACAACAATGATCACCATCATCTCTTCAGAAGGCATATACAACTTCCATTGCAGCTAAATAGCCAAACAGTGTAGGAGAGAACATTAGTATACTACATAATTGCATTTCAGTTGGATTGATTTGCATACTCGCTTATTGATTTTGATCTTTTAACACATATATCCAGATGATAGCGTTCAAAACTCTTTCCACACAGTTGACAATCACACGTCGTGTTTGGTTCGTGAAATGGTGTGGTTTTGCAGACGAGGTGTAGGGAATGTGGCTTCGGTGGCGTAGTTGGTAGCATGCTGAGCTTCTTTGCCCAAGATCGCAGGTTCGAACCCGGCCGAAGCCATCGAGTTTTTTAATAACGTTAAAAATCCCTCAGTATGCCTTCCTTCGGAGGTGAAGTTATAGATTATAGATTTACGGCACGTAAAAAAACCTTCCACTAACTTCAATTGTGTGGAGCTAATTTGTAGGTTAGATTTGATTAAAGCTCTATTAAATTGCCACGTTCACCACCAGGTGCTGGTTGCGGTGGCATCTAGTAGCCAAGTACGCAGCTAGGTTTCGTTGACGGTAGCATTTGGTAGCAAACGTAGGAACTACTTGAAATTGATCGTCTGCAGTCCTTACCTGAATTACAGATCTTTCTTCTTTATTCGTGTCAGAAGTATCGACTTTACACATAGATATTTTAAAATACACGATATATACATTGCTACTATACAAATATACAGATATACACATATAAACAATCCTACTGAGCAACAAAATCGGAAGCTAGATAATTCTTGCCCAGTATTGGGCGACGTCAATAGCATTAGAGGAAGCTGCAACCAAGTCTATCATAGTGCACTTTGAGGGACATAAGACACACTGACATAATTGTTGGATCGTTTGATGCTTTCCACAATCACAGAGTGATGAGTCGCTTGAGAAACCCCACTTCCGAAGATTTACTTTTGTTCTGCCGACTTCTGTACGGAGTCTGTTAAGGGATTTCCAGGTTGTCCACTTCTCCTGGTGTCCACATGGAAGACTTTCCTTCGGCTCCATCCAGTTGGAGAGATGGCTGGTTCTTTCTTTCCACATCTTGATCCTAGCATTCTACGCTTTCCCCTCAAGGTTAACTGATGTGCGGAGAAAACTTTTTCTGGATTTCAGCCTCCGGGTGGCTGGGTGGTATCCATAGAGGGGATGTGCTTCTGAAGTAGATGATTGGAGCCTTTCTTTGTTAGCTGCTACCTCCCTACGAATCTCACCAGGAGCAATACCAGCTAGAAGTTGGATCTTCTCAATGGGTGTAGGTTTCAGGCATCCAGTAATGATCCTGCAACTTTCGTTGAGAGCGATGTCGACTTGCTTCGCATGGGCTGACCTGTACCAAACCGGGGAGGCATATTCACCTGCAGAGTAGCATAAAGCTAGGGCTGATGTTCTGATTGTTTGTGGTTGTGTTCCCCAACTGGTTCCTGACAATTTGCGTAGAATGTTGTTTCTAGCAGCTATCTTTTGTTTTACGTTATGGCAATGTTTCTTGTATGTTAGTGTGCGGTCCAGCATAACTCCCAAATACTTTGGTGTAAAGCAATGTTCCAGTAAGTTCCCTTTCCAGATAACTTTGAGTTTCTGAGATGCCTGTGCATGCCGCAGATGGAACGCGCAAATTTGGGTCTTAGCTGGATTTGGTTTCAGTTGGTTTTTCTCATAATAGGTACCTAGCTCTTCTAATGCAACAGTTAAAGAGGTCTCTGCTTCATCAAAGGTATTAGTCTGAGTAGTAAGTGCTAGGTCATCGGCATAGATAAAGCTTTTAGTACCTTCTGGCAATGGCTGGTCATTTGTGTAGATGTTGAAAAGAATAGGAGCCAGTACACTGCCTTGAGGGAGTCCATTTCTTTGATTTCTCCATCTACTTCGGCGTCCTTGGAATTCAACAAAAAAGCGACGATTTTCCAGGAGAGTAGCTATCATCTTGGTTACTTTGATGTCTGTAATCATTCTGTAGAGCTTGTGTAATAATATCCTGTGATTTACCGTATCGTAGGCGGCGGAGAGATCCACAAAAGCCACACCAGTGATCTTCTTCTTCTCAAATCCATCCTCAATGTGTTGAGTTAGATGTAGAACCTGTGCTGTGCAGCTCTTTCCTGGGCGGAAGCCACACTGCTGAGGTATTAGAGCGTGGTCTACTACTCCAATTAGGCGGTTTAACAGCATCCTTTCCATTATTTTGTACAGATGGCAGAGTAAGGAGATTGGTCTGAAATTTTTTGGGTCCGAAGGATCCTTTCCAGGTTTCAGAAATGCAATCAATTTGGATTTTCTCCATATTTTAGGAATTTTCAGAGAAGTAAAACAATTGTTGAAGAAGTTCAGAAGCCATCCCTGTGTGGTTGAACTGAAGTGTTTTATTTGCTCTATTGTGATGTCGTCTAATCCTGCCGCTTTTCCATGTTTGGCACATTGAATAGCTTTCTGTAATTCCTTTATTTCAAATGGCCGGGAAAGGTTACTGGACTTCATTTCTCCATTTTCCAGGATATTGTGTTCCATTTTCCTTATTGGGCGATTGGTTTTCCCATTGGTGACAAGCTGATTTGCGATTTGGTTTGCCGTAACATTTGCATGGACTGGTACCTTGGTTGGATCATTGCTAAGTCGTTTTAGAAGCTTCCAAGCCTTTCTGCTGTCCCTTGACATATCTGTTTCCTCCATGAGTTTGATCCAAGCATCTTTCTTTGCCTCTGCAATTAAGGAAAGCAGTTTCCTTCCAGCTGACACAGTGTCTTCACTTAGTGGATCTTCCTGAAACAGTGAAATATATGTGTTTTGAGCAGCCGTGTCTGAAGTTAGGCCTTGTATATAATTAACTCTGCAGCCTCGTGGTATGGAAACGCGGGAAGCTTCCTTCACTGCTTCAACAAACTGATTATACACCTCTGGTGTTGGCTGGATATCTGATATTATTGTATCAAGAGTTGAGCTGAACTTCTGCCAGTCTGCTTTTTTGAAATTATACCTCCTTCGAAATGGAACCTTTATTGGCCGAATTGCTGAGAAGAGTTGACACATTATGGGTCGGTGTTGGGTATTTGGAATAGGATTACACATTGATTTCACGCATTGTTGTGCCACGTGTTCGCTAGCAAATATGAGGTCTGGGTTGAAGCCTCGTCGCCATCTACTGCTGTTAAAGGATGGAGGTAGTTTGGGGTCATGAACAAGTTGTAATTGGAAATCATCAGCCCATTCTAACACTGCCTCTCCATTATTATCGTATTTTGTATATCCCCATGCACTGCTATGGCTGTTGAAGTCTCCAACCACAAAGTTTGTCTTTTGATTGTTGTAATTGTTTGGAGTTCGGAAGGAGAAATTCACATTGGGAGGTTTGTAGACACCTGAGATGGTGCAATTGCTGAGTTCCACGGTTATTATCTCGATTTGGTTTTCGGTGGTGACTGCAGCAGACAAAATTTGTAAATCTGGTTTGGCAAAAACAGCACTGCCATATTGTCTATGGGGAATTTCGGCACGAGTCTCATCCCCGCTATTTTAGGTCGCCGCAGTTGCTCATCTCTGTGGGATTCTTGAAGGCATAATATATCACATGCATGTGTTTGACAGAGCTGATGTAACATTCCTTCTTTAGATGTAGACAAGCCTTCAATATTTACAGATATAATGGTTAGTGTTGGTCTTGATAAAGACCGTTCTGTATCGAGCGATATCATGACTGGTAGATAACACACACTAATACAGCCATCACGATTAACACCGGTTATCAGACAGATTCTACACACATCCAAAGAACACGCGGTGTCTCAGCCCCTAAACTGAGGAACCAACCGAGGTGTTGGAAACCATGCACCGCCATCCACGTAAAGATATTTCTCATTTCGAATTTGGCCATGGTCCAAGTCCGGTCAATCATAGCTCCGGTGCCATAAAATTCTGGCCATGTGTCCTCTCTTCGTCCTTTTAGAGATGTCAGTAATGCCTCAGAGGCTGTAGTGTTTGGTAAATTAAAATGTATCGTGAGACCTTCTACGAGGAAATTTTCTCTTGCTAAAAGGTTGACAAGTCTAGATCTTGTCATCTTGGATACTTCCAATATAATAATAATAATAATTATTATTATTATTATTATTATTATTTTAGCGTATGGCGTTTAGTGCCGGGATTGTCCGAGGACATGTTCGGCTCTCCAGTTTGTAGCTGCTTCTATGCGGACACCCATTGGTTTAGCTACAAGTACCGTCGCGTCTGGGGAGGAACGTTTGACTGTAAGAACTAGGAGTTGGAAGGTAGCGGCTGTGGCCTATAGTTAGGGACCAACCCCGGTATATGCCTGGAAGGAAGATGGGAAACCACAGAAGACCATCTTCAAGGTTGCCACAGGAGGATTCGAACCTCCTCTCCTCCCGGATTTGAGCGACTGCCATGAGCCTTGCCGTAACGACCACGGTATTCGTTTGATGAAGAGTGCTTTCTCAAATGTGTACAGATTCTTTACATTAAGGTGTGTCCAAATAATTTCAATGCCGTACGTCAATACTGGCATAAATTTAATTCTAAATAATGTAATTGCTGTTTCTAGACTGAGGGATCTAATATAGCATTTTTCATTCACTGCCAGTATTGCCTGTGTTGTCTTCTCTGCTACATGTTTTGTGTAACATTTACCACTTGTTTGTCAGAAGGCATATAAACCCCCTTTCCTCAAAACGCGGTCTAGTAATAACAGACGATACTTACATATGTCCACCCTGAGAAGAACCGCCATGCTAGTGGACCGAAGGTGAGCTTGACATACTCGTCCGTCGTGCTGCTGATGTCTATTTGAGTGGCTGCGTACCAGGACGCGTAGCCATGATGCAGCAGGGCAACTGCATGGAATATCTCTCGCTGCATGTTCTTTATCTTCGTGCGATCTGGGGAGAGATTAGAAAATATTGCTTATTAGTAGTTTCCAACTGCAGAGACGTAAACATCTGTTCTCACTGGATGAAAATCATGAACTCCTACACATGGCTGAAATAACCAAGATACCCAAGGCCCTAAATGGATTTTTTTAAGGAACCCGGGAGGGGTCGCGTCAAAATAGTTTCGTGATGGGTCGCGCACGGTCATTATGACCGAAGTGTATAAAATATGTTTGTTGTTGTTGCAAAACACATATTATTATTATGTAAAAATATATCCATGAAACTAAATACGAGATTTTGTACCGAAACACACTGCACTGTATTATTGAAAATATATATATATATATGAAACCCACTTAATCTATTGATTTATTCATCCTCGGAATTATCCTGGGCAGCATCAGGATTAGTGCATTCCACCCAGGTAACACATGTAAGTTCCTCACGAAACATCTTCCAGATCCACCAATCGGTTGAACTAGCCTTGAAAATACAGCGAGTCCAGAATTATCAACCGAAAACGGTCCTTGAGGCTGCTTACCAGCGTACACTTCCATGTACATCGTGTGAAACAAAGATCTCCACTAACTGACTGGGAATGAAAGTGGGAACAGCAAACGCAGACACATGCAGTGGATGAGGGGAGGAAGCTTTACGCCGTGAAATTATTTCGGAGGAGTAAAAAATGTATGCGCTCGGTTTAAAAGACCGTGACTCGACCCCTCACGGGTTAAAAATGAAAAAAAAAAAAAAAAATTGGCAGAGATTATTTTATTTTTCCTAAAGTAAGGCCCATTTGCCAATATATTTCTTAAATGCCACGTATTTGTTGTTGCCTGTTGCCATCTCTTGATGAATGCAGTGCTTACACATCTGTTGTTGCACTGGCAATGGTAGGCCTAATGGCAAACTACCTCACTCCTCACCTAACGTCTTATATGGCTGCCTTAGATTTTTACCAACATAACCTACGGTGGTACATTGGTGAAGATCCTTCCAGCCTCCGGACTGGCTATCTAATAGGCGGCGCATTCACATGCGCTTGAACTTCCAGCGTTCCTTGCAGACACCAAAATTGTAGCCACGTCGTCAGGAAGAGCGCTTTATACTCTGCGATTGTAAGACTTCCGAGCGGCCCACCACGTCGACATTGAGTTACAGTCAGTTACATTTGGCGTGGCAGCGTCAGATATTTATGAAGCGTAATTTAATTCTGCTCTGGGGGCTGGAACGGGGTACACTCAGCCTCGTGAGGCAAAACTGATAATGAGAAGAGGAGGGTTCGATTACCACCTTAGACATCTTAGAAGTGGTTTACCGGTTTCCCACGTATACTCCATACAAACGCTGGGATGGTACCTAACTTAAGGCCACGGTCGCTTCCTACCCAAATCCTACCCCAAATACCAATACACACACTGATAAAGACATCGCAGTAACACAGGTATCAAACAAATCCAACACACACCCAAGTTCATGGGGCCACATGAACACGATGTCGTAAAACCCCTACAAGAATCAGCAACAAATACAACAGCATGTTGAGTAGAGAGGAAAGGTGCCATCTCCCTTCCTCCACCATCTATCAGAACAGTGTAGTGACTAGCTTTATTGGCTATCACTCAAGAGGTCCGGGTTCAATTTCTGGCTTTGACAAGAAATTGAATTTTGCTCTGAGACATGGAACGAGGTTCATTCAGCTTCGTGAGGCAGAACTGAGAAGAGGTGGGTTCAATTCCCACCTTAGTCATGCTAGAAATAGTTTCCCTTGGTTTACCAATTCTACTCCAGATGAATGTTGGGATGGTACCTAAATTAAGGCCACTACCGCCTCCTACCCACGTCCTAGCCCCAATTACAAATACACACAATAGTACAGCCAACAGGTTTTCAGACACCCAAGTTCATGGGGCTACACGACCACAATGTCACAACGCCCGTAAATGAATCAACAACAATAATTCACGCACATAATTGGATGCTTGGAGGAAAACCCCAACTGCTCGCCCCAGATTTTACAGAGTATCTCGTTATCATGGTCAGTTAGCAGCTTTTAGGACGTGGATGCGGACATCCGCGGATATCTACAACATTTTTCGCCATGCAGATATAGTTTGCATGGCTGTGCGGACAGCGAATAATGTTTGGAGTAAATTTACGGATAAGTTTTAGAATACAATCCGAGCTTGTAGTAGAACATCATTACTATGACCCGGATGTTAATGACATAGGCCTATCATATTTTCTCCGTTTTGTGTTACCCATTACAAATGTTAGATGATGTTTTAAGCTAATCTCGTTCAAATTATACATAATTAACAGTCCGAACTGAAAAGGGTTGCAATTCAGGATATATAGCATTCATTTTAAACATAGCTCCTGACATTCATAGTCTCTAGGCCAGTGGTTCTTAACTAGTGGTCCGCGAGTGCCTTGGGAGTGGTCCGCGGGAGAAAAGGGTCACCAGCACGTATTAAAAAGTGGCCAATAAATGTTGATTTCAAAAACGATGTGCGGTGAACGAGAATCGTCCGAATGTATTCGCGGCGATGACTATCAGGGTCTGAATTGAAGTATCTTTAAAATAAGTGTTATTGAGGAAGGGTTACAACTGATAAGGTGTATAGGAGGAGGGGGGGTCCGTACATGATCCAATTTCAGGCTGAGTGGTCCTCAGACGACTACGGGTTTAGAACCACTGCTCTAGGCCCTAGGAGAGCGACTTTCTCCTCAAATGTCTAAATGTGTTGGTTTAATACTTTATGCTTTATCTAATTATTTTAAAACAGTATTGTAAGCCTCTGTGGCTTAGGCGGCAACACGCTGGCCTCTCACCGCTGGGTCCGTGGTTCAAATCCTGGTCACTCCATGTGAGATATGTGCTGGGCAAAGCGGAGGCAGACAGGGTTTTCTCCGGGTACTCCGGTTTTCCCTGTCACAAATTTCATTCCAGCAACTTTCTCCACTATAATTTCATTTCAACTGTCATTCACTTCATTATTGCACAAGGGGAGTGCGACAGGCTTCAACAGCCGGCACGGTTCATATCCTCGCTGCTAGATGGGGGCTTCATTCATTCCATTCCCTGATCCGGTTGGTCGGTCAACTGGAAGCAGGCTGTGGATTTTCATTTTCATTGTAATGTCAGCGGATTCAGATAACAAACGTGCGGATGCGGATAACAGTCGTGCGGATGCTCACCGGATGCGGATAACGTTTTGTCATCGTCCCACCACTAGCACTGGGTTGGCTACTAAGTCACTTCTCCTCTGTGTGTTGCGGATAGGATTCTATGTCACGTCCCGTGAAGTTGAGTAGCTCCACATTCTTCCAATTACTGCTCATATGGATGCAAAGGAGAAGACACCTCTCCACCCTTGGAAGACTGGAGACACCAAACAGTCAGCATTGCTAATGTGGCAACACAGTTTGACTACGCTGACATTCCCTTCATTTGTTTTAATTGGTGATATGTACCACACAAACTGAAAAGCCCAATGGTACACCGGAACAAACCACTGGAAACATAGACTGAGAGTTGTTCGTTCATACCAGGGGTTTGGACATCGTGTAGATTTACTGGCACGTTAAAGATCCCTACGGGGCAAAAATCCGGCACCCCGGCGTCTCTAAAAGCCGCAATAGTTAAAAGGGATGTAAAACAAATAACATTATTATTATTATTATTGTTATTACAGAACTCGTCCGATAACTTGTGTTATTGTGGTGTCTGTCATAGTGTGTGTATTTGTAATTCAGGCATTTGCCTGAAATATGGAGTACAAGTGGGAACCACTTCCAGGATGGTTGAGGTGTAAATAATAATAATAATAATAATAATAATCGTATGGCCTCGGGTGCCTGGTGCATGCTTTGTTAATTGACACCCAGAGGGTAGCTTGCATGTCGAATTTCATCGTTCCTTTGAACGCTATGAAAGTCAAGGAGGTTAGATATCTAAACTCCTTGACACTACAGCGCTTTCAAGTAGAGAATGGAGGAACTTTGTGTTGGCGGAAAGTCCCGAGATTAATTTTGCCATTGAATACGGCCTACTGAATTCAAATGGGTTCTTTAACATGCCAACAATGTATGACATGAGTGTCGTAATTTTTGTCGCCTTTCAAAAATCACTTACCATGGCCAGGAGCGAACCTGCAATCTTGGGGTTGGTAGTCCGACACTATAACCACTCACCCACCGTGGCAAGCAGGTGTAAATCAAACCCATGTTTTCTCAGTTTTACCTTACGTACGAGGCTGAATGCACACGTTCCAGCCCTCAGACCAGAATTACATTTCTTTGCAGAGCCGGAAATCGAACCCGGACCTCCTGGATGACAGTGTCAAGAATGCTAGCCTCTACGCCACGAGGTGGTCAGACAAATTGAGAACCCTGGATAATTGTCAGTTTCTTTGAATATTTAATTGCTTATTTCCTGCACCAGGCAACAAAAATTACTAACATTTGGTACAAAGCGTATAGAACTTACATTTTCTCCACGGAGAAGTCACTTCTGTCTCACATTCTCCTTCCTTTGTCTTGCACTTCATGGCTTCACAGAATTTTGCTACTAGTTAGTGAACTTATATTACTACCACTCTGTTCCACATTAGCCTGCTTTATCATCACTTCCTCTTATCGTACTTATTGCATGTTATTGACATTGCCGCCTAAGTAGCCTACTACTAAAAGAGTACAGCACAGCCGTTACAGCATTACCAATTGATTGTTCAAGCGATATGATACGCGCCGAACTACTGTGTTCTCTTGCCCCAGTTCTGATATACCACTCAACTCCCTTTTATACTCAATGTCTAATGAAAAGAGAAATGAGAGGGATAATTTGGTGGTTAATGGGGGAGTATACGAACAAAGCATTGAGAGAAGTAGGAAAAGAGGACCTTTGCCTGTTTTGTGGGAAGGTTATGGGTGCAGCACACCTGATCAGGGAATGCATAGAGATTAAAACGATAAGAGCAAAGTTTGTATACAAGTCAGATTTAAACAAAATAGAAAATGAGAATGAGTATCACACTTTAATAAAATTACTAAAAAGGGAATGGAGGAAGGCAGGTCAATTAGCAAAATGTTTTAATATCATCAGGGCAATGTGGAATAGGAAAGCGACAGATGAGATCCAGAATAAAGATGCATGTGAATTAAGCATACAGATACAGGAGATGGTTTCCTAAACTATACAACTTAGTTAAAGTCTAGGAGAGCCTCTCTGTATCAACTAGGATAAGATTAAGTTAGAGTCATTGTTAGTGTGTTGTTAATTGTTTACAATGTAAATTAGTTGTAAGTTTGTGACTTATTTTTAAATTGTTTGTAAACATTGTAAAAATCGTATGTATCAGGTGATGGTTGGAATAAATAATACTCTCGTCCCAATCTCTGGTTATCCGAGATTTGGAGCAGAGGTTATTCTAATTCTAACTCCCCTTTATACCACTTTTATTTGTAACTCTTCAGTCGGTCAACACGAATTTGCCCAATGATTTGGGTGGGTACAATGTACGAGGCGCATCCAGAAAGTAAGTTTCCCTATTTTTAGCCTATTTTCATTTATGAAGAAATAGGCTTCTGTCCGTGTGTTCATCTCTGTGTGTGTATGTGTGTGTGTCCCACTAATAAATTCTAAGCGGCTGGAACGATTTCAATGAAGCTCCGTAAAGCCATAGCCCGACCGTGCCGTTAAAATTTTATTACGTCTCATCAATCCAACATGGCGGCTGTGTAAAATATTTCACCGGCATTCTATATCTCCGAAAGTATTACTGATATCACCCTGCAATTTTGTACGGTGATAAAGGGCACTACAGGAAGTTCACCTATGAAAACCTGGTAAGTACAAAACGAACATGGTGGCCAAGCGAAGTTAGAACATTTAAATAGACTTTTCTCGTGAATTGACCATCCGAGCGCAGTGAAACTTGGTACGGTATATGCTTAGGATATACAGATTTAAATACACTAGCATTTAATTTATTTCAATTGTTTTCATAACCACAAGATGGCGGCTATGCGAAATTTTAAAATCTCGTTTTTATTTCTTGAGTCCTAATCATGCGATTGAAGTTTCATTGAATAATACACCTACACAATTATCTTCATGTAATAATAAAGGCCTACAAATATTAAAATCCAACATGGCAATCATCCGAAATATTTAGACGGTTCTCAATGTCTACCCCTTATTATTCCCGTTTTCTAACGGGGTCGGGGATGAGATGCGATGGAAGGCTTTGTGGCGATGGTTTTTACGGCCGAATGCCCTTCCTGACGCCAACCTCTTGAGAGGAGTTAATGAGAGATGAAATGAATAATGGTGAATGAAACTGGGTAAGGATGTGGAAGGAAGCGGCCGTGGCCTATCAGAAGGTACCGTCCCAGCATTTGGCTGGTGTTGAAAATGGGAAACCACGGAAAACCATTTCAAGGACGGACGACGGTGGGGCTCGAACCCACGCGTCTACCGAGTCAGCAGAGAGCTTTGGCCCCATGACCTAATGCTGCGCTTTAGCCAGCGTAGCCACTACTGTCGGTTTAGACGGTTCTCAATATCTACGAATTTATTACAGCATTCATATACATTATTTCAGTAGTATAGATCCCTCCTGCGTTGCTCGCAAGCGACCGATCGTGACAAATGAGCATTCAAATGAAAGAGAATAGACATTAGCAATGACGAATTTCACTCTAATTCCATATATATCTATAATTCCTTTAAAAGCGTATTTAAAATTGTATGAAGTGTGCGATTTTCAGGTACTATTGCAGTAGGAAAATACGCTCAATAATTGCTGTTCACTTCACATTTTGGCCGCTGTGATGCCTGTTTCATGTCATTATAACATTCTGAGGTCTTTCCTTTATCATTTTGCATGGATTTCAGAAACAGTAAATCAAAGGAATGAGTACTCAAATCGTATAATTTCTTAAATATCGAATAACCGGTGAGTGTTATGATGATCCAATTTTCAGTGATGGCCTTCTTAAGTTAGGGATCATAGAACTTGGAATTCTAACTGAAATGTAAATAGTGTTCTATAATAATTTGCTTGAAATAAAAACATAACAGCTTCTTTCCTTAAGTCTCTCATTATAAACCCATTGGGGAAGGTGTGGTTTATGAACATGCGAGATTTCTTGCACGGGTCCGCTAGTCAAACTGAAATTTCGTATGATTAACATAAGTAGGATGTATGAAAATATGCTACTTAGTCCTTCACGGAACTACTTGGCTTTTTGTAGAGAACATAGTTATATGCAAAACTTATTGGCAACAGGTACAGAAATATGTCAGCTATTTTTCGACATTGGCACCGAACGAATTGAGACACTTGGTCGGTTTCTTAGTTGAGGGGCTGCGACAACGCGGTCATGTAGCCCCGTGTACCTTGGGTGTGTATAGAATCTTTAAAAAATCCGACGACCCGTGACCTTGGGCATATAAGCTCAGCATGCTACCAACTACGCCACCGAAGCCGCCTGAGACACTTGTCGTAGCGTGGTGTCAACTTTTGTCGTCCTGTGCCATAGAAGTCTGCGCCTGCGAATGGAACCAGCGTCTTAGACAGTGTAAAGATGCTGACCGGAGAAGAGAAATCTCTTGAGGTGCAAGGAAATGTGGAAATCACTGGGAGCAAGATCAGGACTGTACGGTGGATTATCAAACAGCTCCCAGCCGAACTTCTGCAGAACAGTTGCTGTCGCAGCCCCTAAACTATGGAACCAACCAAGTGTCTCAATTCGTTCGGTGCCTATGTCGAAAATATCCCTCAATGTGCCTTCCTTCGAAGGGGAAGTAAAGCCAGCGGTCCCATGTCATAGATTTATGGCATGAAATAGAACCTGCCACTAACTACACTTGTGTGAAGCCAAAATTTGTAGGTTAAGTTTGATTAATGCTCTTAAGTTCCAACGTTCGTCACCAGGCGCTAGTTACGATGGCATCTAGTAGTGCGGTTTTGGTGTTTATAATATGATTCGCAATTTGAATCTCGTTATAAGGTTGGTTTGTTTTGTTTTAAGGGTTTGTGAATTACGTGTGAATACTAGTATTATGCACGTGTATATAATTTAGAGTCGCCTCCGTGGTGTAGTGATCAGCGTGCTTAGCTGCCATCCCGGAGGTCCTAGGTTCGATTCCCGGTTCTGCCACACAATTTTGAAAAGTGGTATGAGGACTGGAACGGGGTCTACTCAGCCTCGGGTGGTCCAAATGAGTAGAGGGGGTTCGATTCCCACCTCAGCCATCCTCGAAGTGGTTTTCCACTTCGTCTTCAGGCAAATGCCGGAATGGTATCTCATGTAAAGCCACGGCCGCCTCCTTGCCCATTTCTACCAATCTGCCCATCCCTCATAAGGCCCCTGTTCGCTTTGCAGGTGAGGCCGCCTGGGTGAGGTGTTCGTCTCATTTCCCCAGTTGTATCTCAAGACCCGAAGTTTCAAGCTCCAGGACACTTCCCTGGAGGCGGTAATGATGGGATCCCTCGCAGAGTCCGAGGGAAAAGCCAACCCAGGAGGGTAAAACGACTAAGAAAAAATGAAAGAAAAGAATACAATTTAGAACAACACAGTCCAGGTACCGCACACAACAGAGTCGATATTTTAATTCCAATGTCACACCTAAAGAACGTAACTGAACTGCATTTTCACCCCAACTTCGAGTTAAAGACACATATTGTATGTTTGGGGAACAAAATATCATTCGAGGTATCGAAATATTCGAGTAATAGAACTTCACGAATTATAGAAAAAAGACTTAAAAATTGTGTTGAAATTAAAATTACTTCGAGATATCGAAAATTCGAGATAAAGTTCGACTTGGAGAAATTCGACTATATATACTCGTACATACGTACATACATACATACTTACCAAAACCACTACAGATACCACAATAACACTGGTTTCATCACGAACACTAATTTAAACGGAATTGATGACCAAGATGTAATTAGCCCCCAAAATTAAGTAACAATATAGACTACTCACCTCTGGGCGTGTTGTCGGCGCCAGGACTCGATGCCTGGACCTACAGCCTGATATACTCGCTATGCTTATCACAAGAGAAAACTAAGACGATCTGATGGACGGCGAGGCACTATATATCTGCAACATGCACTTCGACCTGTGTCAGGCGAGGACATCCCCGGACCGCGTGATCCCAGTAATATACCAAAATTACTGTAAGTTACTTCCTAGATCAGAGTTCAAGGCAACAGTCCATCCTGTTCCAATCCTACCAAGAACCTAAGTTTCACCTAGTATAGACTAACTTACAATAGATTGTTTTTAAATTTAAATGCCTAAAAATTTGTTGTTGATTGATTTAGGGACTTTGCGACATCGTTGTCATGTGGCCCCGTGTACTTGGGTGTGTGTGGAATACAGAATTGTGCAAATTATTAGACTCGATGGCAGTCTTCCAGCATTTACTTTGTAAGATTTGTGACATAATACAGTGGAAATGTTAGGCAAGGCGCAGAAATTATTTAAAATGTTTAATCAATAGAATTTATAACTAATGCAGAATGCTACTCGTTTTCTTTTGATTACTTTATTCTAGTTTTCGTTTGAATTTACTACTCAGCAATGTTTTCTGAGGTTGTGTCATGTCTTGTGTGGGGTTTCGCCTAGGACACCAAGCTGGCTCATCAGCGGGCTCCTGGTGTCCTCCTCATAGGGAGGTTATGGCAGATTGAGTTTCTAGTTCTCGCAGTAAAGAGGCGCAGCTGCGCTTCATAAAAAGGGAGGTAGCGCGCAGTTCGCTACTCCTGTGGGGTCCGGGCCCGCTGATGAGCCAGTTTGGTGTCCTAGGCGAAATCCCACACAAGACATGGCACAAACCTAGAAATTTAAAAAAATGCTGATTTTTAATTCACTGGCCATGAAAGGCAATATACCACCTTTTATTACTGATTTTCCACACTTGAACTATTCAAAGATTCGTGGACAATGTATTGAAATCACCTGATTTGAGGATACATTCCAAAGACTAATCATTTGCACACCTCTGCAGGCTATGTGTTGATAACCTGAGTTATAGAGGCTTCGGTGGCGTAGTTGGTAGCATGCTGAACTGCTGTTCCCAAGATGGTTCAAACCCGGCCGAAGTCGTCGGCTTTTTTAAGAGCGTTAAAAATCCTTCAGTATGCTTTCCTTCGGAGGGGAAGTAAATCCGGCGGTCCCATGTCATAGATTTATGGCATGTAAAAGTTCCTTCCACAAACTAAACTTGTGTGAAGCTAAATTGTTAGGTTAGATTTCGTCGGAACGCTCTATCAAAGTTCCAACGTTCACCACTAGGTATCATTGATATCTGGTAGCGAAAGTTGGAACTACTTGAAATTGAACGGAACATGTATCTCACCCTAATGGTGTCCGCTGGAAGCAGCTTCAGACTCAGGCGAGCCGAACATGTCCTCGGACACTCCCGGCACTAAAAGCCATACGATAGATAGATAGATAGATAGATAGATAGATAGATAGATAGACCTGAGTTATAAAGAGCTATAACATTCACTATGATAGGTAATGCAAGATATTTTCCGTATTGACGTATACGTAGATTCCTCTTCAAAATTATACACCTGTCAATACAATTCATGTAACGTCTATTCAATTGTACATGATTCGACCCTTCAAAGTGTATTGTTCAGCTTAAATCTAATTTATAATCTATCTTATCTTATTACTGTATATAATACGCTAAGACTAAGGTGTATGCATCACAAAACTCAAGCTCCTAAACCAGAGGGATTTAGAAGGTGTGGTTTGTACCAAAATCTTCCAAATCATCTCAATAATACAGGAAAAATCTTGCAGCTCTTGAACAGTTAACGGAAATGTAGCCTATTTATTTGTTTATAAAGTGTTTTTAAACAAATAAACAAGACGATCGCCGTCGTCGTCGTCGGCTTTAACTCGTTTCCGAGTATAGATCTTCTACAAAACAGTCTAAGGTTGAGGTCTGTGGGCATGTTTGCGGTGACTGAACAGCCCAATGCGTGCATGAAACAAACGTCCACACAGATCACACAGAACTGTTGGTGGAGGGCGTGGCTGTGCTGCACGGAGCTTTCGTGCTTGTCGCTTGGCCTTAACAAGTCTACGACGTTCTTCTTCAAACATTTTGACAGCAGCCGGGATGGTCTGGCGCCAAGTTGAACGGTCTTTAGCAAGCTGGTCCCAGGTTTGTGGATTGAGACCTGTCAATTTCATATTCTGTTTAAATTGGTCCTTGTAACGTCTCTTAGGGCCTCCATGAGGTCTGGTGCCGGAGGTGAGTTCACCATACAGAACCTGGCGTGGTAGTCTCGTATCATCCATCCGATGGACATGTGTCCAATCCATCTAAGTTGATGACCAATGATGGATGATTCTATACTATTAGCATGCGCTTTCTCAAGAACATCAAGGTTGGTGATGTGGTCTTCCCACTTTATCTTAAGGATGGATCGAAGTTTCTGTTGATGGAAGCGCTCAAGCTCTCGGAAGTCATGTCGATAAAGGGTCCAGGTTTCACAGACATACAACAATGTTGAGATGACAACAGCTTGGTACACCATGAGCTTCGTCTTCACGGTCAGATCTCCAATGGAGTATCTGAGATAGAAATGTTGAAGTGCGGAAGAGAAGTGCCTGGTGAAGGTTGTGCCAGAACCTAGGTCTTCTGAACATCAATGGTGAGACCAAAACGATCACATGCATTCTTGTATCAATTAACAGTCTGTTGCAACTCCACTGGCGTGAGTGTAGGCGATGCCGCATCATGTGCATACAACATATTGGTTATCTTCGTAACCTGAGTTAGCTTCTTGGAGCGAAATCGAGCTAGGTTGAAAACCCCTCCATCAAAACGGTACCTGACCTCTACACCTGGGATGTTTGTGGGCGATATATAGAGCATTGCAGCCAAATACAATGCAAACAGTGTTGGAGAAAGTACGCAGCCTTGTTTCAGTCCATGAGTGATAGGAAATTCGTCAGAGATCTTATTTTGATGACTAACCTGACCGGTCATGCCATCATGGAGAGCTTGGATTAGATCAACAAAGCGTCGAGGACAGCCAAAGCGTTGTAGCACCGCCCACATAGCGTATCTTGGAACCGAGTCAAAGGCCTTTTCCAGATCATAAAAAACTAAGAAGAGTGATTCTGTTGCTCTCTAAATTTTTCTTGTAGTTGTCTAACGCAGAAAATCAAGTCAGTTGTGCTTCTGGAAGATCGAAATCCGCACTGGGACTCGGGGAGGATCTTTTCTGAGATAACCTGAAGGCGGTTAAGTAAAATTCTGGCGAGAATTTTAACCACAGTAGATAGTAGCGATATACCGCGATAGTTGCCACAAACACTACGATCACCTTTCTTGAAGATTGTGATGATAGTGGCGTTCTTTAGGTTACCAGGTACTTCTCCTAACTCCCAAATTTTGAGAATAAGAGTGAAAATCCGCGTTTTGAGGGACTGACCTCCAGCTTGAATTAATTCCAGTGGGGTGTTATCTGGGCCAGGTGCCTTTCTTGGTTTCAGACGATAGCCCCTGCGAGAACTGTATTGCGTACAGCCTGCATAGCACTACAGCCGTGCGGGTAGTCTGTTCGCATGGGGCGCACACAACCTATTATGCGAGAGTTCTCACATGGGTCCGCTAGTCCTAAAAAAAATTGAGTAAAAATAACTAAACTGTAAATAAATAAATCTAGGAGAGTGGATCTCAGCAGACCAAAGTGAGAACCTAGCCATAGACACCAGCTACACCAAGTTTTAGAGGGCCTACCATTCTTGTAGAAGCATTTACACATCAAAGTGCCTCTCCAAGAACCTTAAACTCAGACACTACAATTCAGTTGTAAAACCATCTTTTCAGTACGCTTCTGAGTGCCTTGTGATGTCTAGGAAAGGACCTCTCAGGAAACTCGTACTCAAGATCCTGCGGAGAATACTGGGACCCGTACGAGAAGACGAAGGGACTGGATCTAAGCAACTGGGGAACCCACATGAGTTCATACATGACCACCCACAGTTCCGGCAAGCCATTCGGCGGGGAGTTTTTCCCACATCACTTACTAGTAGGAAGAACACAGAGAACAGCAGACCTTTGTGGACGGAGGAAAGAAAGCTGACTCATAGTCAGAAGATGAATGAGTACTGGAAGAGGAGAAAACAAGAAGGCCCAACCCGCCCAAGTGACGAGAAGATACGAGCCCCGTGGTCCTCAGTCGGCCCAAACGACAAAGAAGAAAATATACATTTAAAAAATGAATTGAAATAATATTATAATTTTGAATTGAGTTAAAGATGTCAAAAAACTGATGAATATTGTCAAATAATTTCATCTTCCGAAGATGTTTTCCATATAAATGATTGGATACACTTTGTTTGAATAATAATTCAAGAACTTCTCATTTTGATATATGCTGCTCAAAAAAAATAAAGCACCACTTTTTTCAAAGGCCACCAAATTTTGAAAAGTTGACCGCACAAGCTCGAAATCTCAGGATGACGTTTGGCCTGACGCCTACCAAGCATATGCTTCCGCACAACTCTCCAACTTGAGTAGTTTCGGGGTAGCGCCCCGAAAACCAGCCCATTTTCGAAAACCACAAATTGAAGTTTGCGAAAAACGCTTTAGGACTTGTCGCAGGTTGCCAAAGCAGTCGAAAATGAATGAGTCATGCTCTTAAAGGCTCCACAAACACGTTGAAGTCGTTACACTTGACGTTTGGGCATTTTCAACCCCCTTCATCATCCCCTAAACATGGACTACCATTGGGGGCGTCTGAGAAGGTACCGGGTGTGTGAACCTCAAAACCTGCACACCGTCCTCAGTTGCTGATTGAAGTAAGTTCATAAGGCCTCCGTCAATGTTCACCCCCCGTAACACCCTCAACTGGCATGGGACCAGACCACCCCCTCTCGATTCACCCCTAAGGATGGTTTAAATCGAGATGTTTATCAGTGTTGTGAATGGGGGGGAGGGTCGTCCCCTAACGTAACAATAGCTGTGCCTGTGTCACCACCCCTTCCCCTGCTACCCCCGTTTTTATGATTTTTTGAATCAGGCCCTTTTTAAGAGCCGAAACGAGGTCTTAATCACTGAAAGGGCTTTAAAGGTCCTTAGAAGTAGTGGTGACACGGAATCAACCCCTTCCGATCGTTGATTGACATTCCATCCCCCAAACTTGAAATTGTTGCACCCTCAAACCTCCCTGTCTGGACGCGTAACGCGTCATGGCCTGAAATCAAGCCCAAAACCGCAGGTTGGATGGAAATTCATCGGTAGGGTGGGAAACGGGACCAAAAAGTTTTCAGAAAAGTTAACAGCCTCTGTTAAGTACACCCATGCATAGGCAACCCACATCACGTCATTTTTCTCCCATTTCCAACTTTGTAACCTATTGCCGATCATAGGCAACCCGCACGCACGGACGTGATGTGGGTTGCCTATGCATGGGCGTACTTATTATGGGCTGATAACTTTTTTGAAACATTTTGGGCCCGTTTCCCACCCTAACGATGATTTTCCATCCAACCTGCTGTTTTGGACTCGATTTCAGGTCATAAGCATCATTTTCATCCAACTCTGAAAACTCTGCCATGACGCGTTACGCGTCCAGACAAGGAGGGTTGAGGCTGCAAAAATTTCAAGTTTGGGGGACGGAATGTCAATCAACGATCGGAAGGGGTTGATTTCGTGTCACCACTACTTCTAAGGACCTTTAGAGCCCTTTCAGCGATTAAGACCTCGTTTCAGCCCTTAAAAAGGGCCTGATTTCAAAAAATCATACAAACGGGGGTAGCAGGGGGAAGGGGTGGTGACACAGGCACAGCTCCTGTTTTGAAACGTTAGGGGACGACCCCCCCACCCATTCACAGCACTGATAAACATCTCGATTAAAACCTTCCTTATGGGTGAATCGAGAGGGGGTGGTTTGGTCCCATGCCAGTTGAGGGTGTTAGGAGGGGTGAACATTGCCGGAGGCCTTAAGAACTTACTGCAATCAGCAACTGAGGACGGTGTGCAGGTTTTGAGGTGGTTAAACACACCCGGTACCTTCTCAGACGCCCTCAATGGTAGTCCATGTTTAGGGGATGATGAAGGGGGTTGAAAATGCCCAAACGTCAAGTGTAACGACTTCAACGTGTTTGTGGAGCCTTTAAGAGCAAGACTCGTTCATTTTCGACTGCTTTGTCAACCTGCGACAAGTCCTACAGCGTTTTTCGCAAACTTCAATTTGCGGTTTTCGAAAATGGGCTGGTTTTCGGGGCACTACCCCGAAACTACTCAAGTTGGGGAGTTGTCCTGAAGCATATGCTTGGTAGGCCCCAGGACAAACGTCATCCTGAGATTTCGAGCTTGTGCGGTCAACTTTTCAAAATTTGGTGGCCTTTGAAAAAAGAGGTGCTTTATTTTTTTGAGCAGTTTATGTTTGCACGTAATGTTTATCAGGGCTCCTGGCCCTCTCTTACAATTAACCACATAGCAACAGATAAATATAATGCAAGAAAGTAACACAATACATAGTCTACCATAAATTCTAACCTAATTACACTACTAAATTAACTCTTCTTCTTCTTATTCTTCTTCTTCGCGAATGGATCACTTAGGACCTCGCGGAATCAAATTTTGCGAGCTTTCCTCCTTGCCCAATAGTTATTCATTTTCACTGATTGTTGTAATCTCTGTTACTCGGTCCAGATACGACGTGTTGGTCTCTTCTTATCTTCCTCAAATCTCATTGTGTGGACAATTTTCCTTATTACGGTTAGTGATGTAAAATACCCAGGTATTTATAAACCGGGGTAAATACCCAGGGTATATACCCGGGTAAATACCCAATTTGGGTAAATACCCGAGTATTTTAGATTTTTCATTAAAAATCCTATGACGTGGTAAGTTGAACCTTAAACTATGCAAACTATTCTACATTAACTTTGTAGAAATGTAACAACAGAAGAGAGTTAATAAAATTAAATTTAATTAGAATTGGGACTTAAAAACATAATTAGAATTGGGAATTAGATCAGGAGATAAAATTCAATAGTTATAACCTGAAAAACTCAGGGTTAGAATTGAACTAGGCTTTTTTGCAAACATTGAGATAAAAGTTGGGGGAAATTTATTCAGAGCATTGGACAAGTTCTACAAAAGGTGTAATGGACAGTTTTTCAGAACAGTTTGTAAAATCATCTTTACTTAGTATAAAACAAAGTCCCCGATTCTTGGATGTCACGGGTAATCTCGAGAACCTCTGGATATATTTTGATGCGGGTTTCACATTTCTGTTAAGGATATCTCGAGGACGATTTTTGTAGAAAATAATTTATTTATGATCAAAGGAAGCAGAGCAGTAACGATTTCAGTGAAAAAAATAAACAAACAAAAAAACTGGCGTCCGAGCGTTTTTAAGTTTATTTTGGGCAAACCGTTAAACATATCTAAATACTATGAGTGTAAGAATTGTTCAGCATGAAAAGTTCTACATACCATCCAAGAGAGCATATCTCTATCTTCAATACATCGCCCGCGATAAGTATTTTTACGTTTTCATTTCTTCCAACCATGTCCATTCTAATATTGAGGCGACAGTTTACGAGCTAGCTAAGGGCGAGTCATATCACCCCTGTTACAGCCTAACTAGCGGGCGAACCTATTACCCCAGATACAGCCAGCAGCAAACCGTCGAGTCGTGTTGAGTTAAGACTTCAGAGAAGGCTGGTTGTGTTTGGAGTTACCCTGGAAGTTCAACTCAGTTTTTCTTCATTTCGCATGTGAACTTTCCTTTCCGCAAAATACAGTCAAGTTAAGATTGGAAGGAAGAGGGATTTGTGTTTCATGCAACTCGCCATTCCCTGGAAATACAACTCGGCTTATCTTCATTTCGTCTGTGAACTTTTCGTTCCCCAAAATACACAGTCAATTTAAGATTGGACGGAAGGGGGATTTGTGTTTCATGCACCTCGCCATTCTTAAATTACGTCTGACAAGAATTCGTTATAATTAATAGTCCAGTCAGTGATGTTAAGCCAACATGCCGAGATGTAAAACGGATATAGGTCATAGTTCATTGACATCACAAAATAAAAAAGTGCTTATCACGTAACAATGAAACAGAGCAACAAATAATTTCTAGATTGCTACAAGAGAAAGAAAGACTTCGTTCTCGGCACCTTCAAACCGTTGCTCAAGAAGAACACCGTCTGAACCACGATCAGAAACAAGCTTATAACACTAAGAAGGAAGGTAAGATATTTTTTTCTCGATGCCCCTGTAGGCACAGGCAAAACATTCTTGATTTATGTGTTGCTCGTCAAAGTGAGGTCTGGTGGTAATATTGCTCTTGCCGTCGCATCATCTGGAATTGCAGCCACTCTTTTGGAAGGAAGAAGAACAGCACATGCAACATTTAAACTTCCTTTGAAAGTCAGCAGTAATGATGGAAATGTATGTAATATTTCAAAACAAATTAACACTGCCAGTTTAATCCAAAATTGCTCTTTAGTTGTATGGGATGAGGCTACAATGTCGCACAAAACTTCCGTTGAAGCTGTAGACAGGACCTTGCGTGATCTAAGGAATCGGAACACACCTATGGGTGGCTGCACAGTTTTGTTCGCCGGAGATTTTCATCAAATCTTACCAGTTGTTACCAGAGGAACGAGAGCCGACGAAGTGAACGCTTCATTAAAAATATCTTACATCTGGCCAGATATAACAAATTGGCACTCAAAACTAACATGAGAGTAGGCTACTCTTATCTTCAGAAGATAATAGTTTGTTTGCTAATTTGTTACTTAGAGTCGAAAATGGAGATTTACCGGTCATTGACGGGAAAATTACCCTCAGTGACGATTTCTGTGCTTTAGTAAGCAGTATTCAAGAATTGATTGATTTATCCTCAAATCCATGGCCTATCTAACAAGTCTCATTCATGGTTTAAAGAAAGAGCAATATTATCGCCGACAAACGAACTAATTACTTAGTGTTCTCCAAATTCACTGCCTAGGCTCTAGTATATTACTCAGTAGGCTAGACGCAGTAGTCGATAGTGAAGAAGCTGTTCATTACCCTACAGAATTCCTAAATTCTTTATTTCCTTCTGGCTTGCCACCACACAAGCTTATTTTAAAAGTAGGAGTGCCTATTATATTGCTACGTAATTTACAACCACCAAAGTTATGCAATGGGACATGATTGGTAGTGAAAACTTTGAAAAACTGTTTCAATGAATCAACTATCTTAACTAGCTGTGGTACAGGAGAAACGGTCTTAGTACCCAGAATCCATATGATTCCTTCAGATTTGCCTTATCGTTTCAAACGAGTACAATTTCCAGCAAGAGTCTGCTTTGGCATGACTATAAAAAAGCACAGGATCAGACACTTAGCGTGACTGGAGTTGATCTTAATGGAGAATGTTTTCTAATGGACAGCTTTACGTGGCTCTATCGCTTGTTACGTCGAACCGAAATCTTTTCGTGTTCACTGCTGGAGGGAAAACGACTAATGTCGTATACAAGGATATCTTAAAAGACCTCCGTTAGAAGTAGCCTATCAACTTGCATTCATAACTGTTCCCGGGCGAAGGCGGGGTGGGTTGCTAGTTCATATATAAAATAAATAATCAAATAACCAAAAAGGCTAGTAAATAGTAAATAGAGAATCAAACAAAGAATAGAAAATGAGAGGGAAGTACAGTGTCAGTTTGAATTCTGGGTAGGATGAGCTAAGCAGTGTTGCCAACCCGTATGCTTGCTGGCATACACTACATCTTCACCCATTATAGAGTCCACATACTACAAAAACTTCCTGACATGCATTTGTGTTATTTAGAGTATGATTTAAAAAATTAATATTTCTTTAATATTTAAAATTGAATGAAAAATAAGTTAAAAGCACTTTTACTAAGCTTTTTTTTTTCAAATGTCCTTTCTATTGAATATATTTTATTACCTTTTGAGTTTTGGCTTACACTTTCAATTAATATGCAAATAGCTTACTCTTATTACTACATAAGTAGCTTTTCCCTCCCACATCTTTGTTGCTCATTTCCAGTATCGTAATAAAACTCGACCTTCTCAGTATCTTGGTATTTATTAAAATATAAAACACAAAACAACCGAAAGGTTTTATTCAATATTTTACTTTAGATTAAGAAAAAAAAACAATTCAAGACAAGTTTACAGTGTCAAAACATAACATATAAATACCCAAAAATACCTGGACATCCATTTTCCTTTTTTGTTTGTTTTAGTTTTTTAGTTTTGAAGGATCAATATTGTTCCTGATTTCAATTTAAGGCATCAAATACCTGTGATTCAGTCCTTGTTTGTCCAACACTTCATCAACACATCAAAAAGTGTTGTACAAAGCTCAAAAACTGAAAATACCCTCATTTTGGGTATTTAAAAGACCATTGGGTAAATACCCAATTTATATTTACCTTCCCACTGGGTATTTACCCGTCCCACATCACTAATTACGGTACGTCTCTATCCTGAAGATTCGGTGATCCTAACTCGCTGAGGTCTTTCTCCACTTGTTTATACCATTTTGATCTCGTGCGTTTGATTTGTAGTAAATTAACTACCGTATTGATAAATTATCATAATTTAAACTAAGTTAAAGGAAGTTTAAAGTAGAGAACTATAGATTAGCGAGACACTTGGCGGTATTAGGCCACACGATGATATCCTCGGGTTCACAATTACGCCCATGCAAAGATATATGAAATCAAACTGAGGTAAAGTTAGGATAATGATGATAATATTGTTGTTTTAGGGGGACCGATGACTGAAATTTCGAACTTCTGCAATTTTGCAGATATCAACACAAAATATATTCACTACATTCATGCAGTAAATATAACGTGCCATAAATGTTTCCAATCAATAGGTTGATTCAAACTCCTCTAATTATATATATATACAGTATTTATATATTTTTGGTGTCCGATAGGCTACTGAAAAATTGCCTTGCATCACAATTTTTATTTTTTTACTACAAAATTTGACAACAACTGTTGCATACATATACAAAAACAACTTACTTAATAATGTTATTTCTTTTTAGTATGTACGACGGTAAAAATGTTTGAATTTCTGATAAGCTAATTTCTGAAGATAAAAAGAAATACAGTCATAATCAATTGCGTGCAATTTAATTTCCAATCAACAAATGAAATTATTTATAAGTAAGTTTAATTTCTTAAACATATTACTATAACTCCAGAAAGATTCATACCAATCAATCATGAACTGCACTACATAGAGCTTTTTACAAGTAGCAGAGTAGGCTGTAAATATGAAAGGTGAGAAAATGGCACATCAAGTTTTGAATGTACATGGTATACACTTCAGAATTGTCCTGCGCTGTATGTAACCCCTTCAGACTTCTTCTACTTCTTTTCCAGTCCTATCTTCTGCCATTTATGAACTGTTGCCATCTTTCTTTCTTTCTTTCTTTCTTTCATCCCTTCGTCCTTATTTTTTCTTTTTGCTCTGGATGCAACGTTGGTCATCCTGCTGCTTGCGAACCATATGAGATAAATGCCCATACGGCAGCTCATTAAAATGTCCGTTCAGCCTTTAAAAACGGTGGAAACTGAAATATTCTACAATTTTCGGGGTAGATGACCTCGTAGTTCCGCCCCTTAAAACAACAATAACTATAACATAAGGTTTGAAGTGATTTTTGAACAATAATTCAAAAATTCGATTATTTTAAAGAAAATCACGAAATTTCAGTCACCGGTCCTAACATCGAGGTTATCGGCCTCTAATGGTTTGGGTGATTGTGTAAATGAAAGATGACGACATGAAACCTACAACTAAAACTATAATCACTGACTTAATTAACTTAGGTAATACAAGAAGAAAAGGAAACAAATATTAAGGAAAAATGAAAAATACACAGACATGGAAAAGTAATGCCCTCAACCCTCGAAGAATGAAGACTGATAAAGGCATGTAGGAAAGGTAAAGAGGAAAAGGTCCTCCCCAGAGTCACTGGAAAAAGGGGAAAACCGGATCCAGCTCTGGAATC
Organism: Meconema thalassinum; assembly: GCA_946902985.2. Lineage (NCBI taxonomy): Eukaryota > Metazoa > Arthropoda > Insecta > Orthoptera > Tettigoniidae > Meconema > Meconema thalassinum. The sequence continues at coordinate 1,006,291,173 of OX336388.2, forward strand.
GCCAACTCGCTAAATCACCAGCCCTGAGCCCTTGAGGGTGTAGCACTATCCAAGGTAGTCCGCCTCGTTGCGTAGTGGTTAGCAATCTTGGCTGTCACCGCGGAGGCCCGGGTTAAATTCCCAGCTCTGCAAAGAAATGTAATTCTGGTCTGGATTGACCAAGGGAGAACGACAGGAAAGATGACAAAAAGGAGCCAGGCACAAGTAAGTGGAAGCAATGCCGGACTCAGCCTCGTATGACAGACCTGAGAAGAGGCGGGTTTGATTCCCACCTCAGCCATCCTAGAAGTGGTATTCCGTGGTTCCCCACTTCTACTCCAGGCAAATGCCGGGATGGTACCTAACTTAAGGCCACGGCCGCTTCCTACCCAAATCCTACCTCAGTTACAAATACACACACAAGTACAGACATTGCAATGGCACAGGTTATCAGACAAATTCTACACACACCTAAGTACACGTGGCTACATGACCACGATGTCGCAAAGCCCCTAAAGAGTTATCAACAACAACTATCCAAGGTGCACCATAAGTGGTGAGGCTACATACTCTGCCTCCTTGAGGGCCTTAAGCAGAAGGCAGGAGATAGACTACCGTGAATTTAGGGGCAGATGTCCTCGTAGTTCCGACCCTTAAAACCTCAATAACTAACAAACTAGACTACCGTGAAACAAAAAACAAGAGGTCTGACCCTCCGAAGAATGATGATATCAAGAAAGATGCGACAAGGGCCAATTAAGGCGGGAAAGTGAAAGACACCCTAGGCCTCGAATACCCTAATCCTGTCGGGGTTGGTAGAGAACAACAGTTGACCAATGGAGGTTGACAGGAAAGAAGACAGAGAGGAGCCCGGCACAAGTAAGTGCAAGCAATTGCAGGACTCATCAGCCCACTAGTGAGCTCCTGGGGAGTAAAGTTACCATGAAACCAGAGAAGGGCTACTCACCCACGTAGCCAACTGAGATGTCGACTTCACTAAGTCCAGTACCTCCACCTCACCTTAGTGGCGAACAATGTGAGGAGCTGTTCCCGTTCCATGCAACGAGTTTTGACAAGAGAAGAATTACACAACCGGAAGCTAAGAAGCTCGAAGGACGGCTAAGTCACTGCGATCTTATGTTTCATGTGTAATGTCGTTAGATACTTTGCCAGGGATGACGAACCTATTGTATGACACGCGATAATGTTATTGGTGTGACGTCCCTTTCAACTACTGCGACTTTTAGAGACGTCAGGGTGCCAGAATTTTGCCCCCAAGGCGATCTTTTACGTGCCAATGAATCTACTGTCACGGCTCCCTCAATTTGCGCATCCTCAAATACCAACTGCCTGCGCCTCGTCTCACCTCTTCCCCGATCCCTTAGAAAGCAAAAAGTTGTTGTTAAATCATTTAAGGGGCTTGGGACATCAGCCCCGTGTAGTTGCGTGTGTAACTGTATTGGGGACAGAGGTGGGATAGGCGCCCCGGGACTTGAAATAAGGTACTATCCCAGAACTTTCCTGGAGAGAGTGTGTAAAAAATCCGAGGAAAAACGACACTCAGGTTAGCCGCTGTCAGCGCCGGGATTTGAACTTGCAATCTCCGTACTTGTTGCAGCTGCCCGCGCGGACGTGTTGAACGATTTAACGAGCCTGGCTATGCCGTGGGATGAGCAAGAAGTTGTTGTGACATTTGAGGGGCTTTGAACATCGTGGACATTTAGTCCCGTGGAATTTGTCTGATAACCGATGGCACTGTGATGGCTGTTTTAGTGTGTGTATTTGTAATTAAGAGAAGTGGGAAACCACGGAAAACCACTTCCTGGATGGCTGAGGTGGGAGTCAAATCCGCCTCTTCTCAGTTTTGCCTCAGACCAGAATTAAATTTCTTGGCAGAGCCGGGAATCGAACCCAGACCTCCGTGGTGACAGCCAAGAGTGCTGGCCACTACGCAACGAAGCGGACTCGAAACTTGTAATGAAAACACTGTTATTCCGGTTCTTGCGACAGTATTGGAATTGAAGAAAGATCTCAGGGGAGCTTAAGTCGCGAGCACTTTTTGGCTCGTATGACGTAAGCATCAAATTTCAAAAGCACCAGGTTGAGAATGCCTGCTGTACACCAACACGTCTGAGGCCAAAGTTTCGTCCCGATATTTCGCTCTATCAGTAATTCTGTCGCGTGGGTGGACTTTGTACGTTATCATTTTAGCTTTATTTTTTGTTTCTGGAACGTGGCGTGCTGTCCAAAGGATGATTGGCGCTCCGTGATAACTCTAATCCATTGACCCACACCGGGGGTATTTAGCTTATCGTCTAGCGAGACATGATTAATAAGAGACAACACTATATTCTTTAACTGGTGTAAAAGGCGATAGAAATGAGACCCATGACCCGTTTCGCTTAAGAGCAGTTTCCTTCTCCTTTTCTTCGCGGAACTATTTTGTTAATCGTTGGGCAAAGTGAGTCGAGGTTCAAGCGGCTGTCTCTCCGCCATGAGTAAGATGAAATACCACGTGGCCTCCTAGGATAGGAGCAGATGACCTCGCTGTTCCACTCCTTAAAACAACAACTCATGGGAGACCTGGTGCAGGTCCTCATATTCTAAAGAAGTTCGGCCTAAACAACAAAACCAGAGCGATCATCCAACAGGAACGGACCCTCACCAACACAACTTAAAAAGTTAAGTTTAGAGGCGAGATTTCCAATGCCTTCGGGATAAGGACAAGAGTTCGACATGGAGATGGTAACTCGCCTTAACTATTCAACTGCGTTCTTGAGAAAGTCATCCGTGAATGGTGCAAAGCAATGAGTGATGAAGGAGTCCAAAATAAGAACCTATCAATTGGCTGTCTAGCTTTTGCAGATGACCTTGCGGTTTTTGCGAACTCATTGGATACGGCCAGGAAACAGATCAACCAGCTTCAAACACAAGCTGCAAAGGCGGGCCTCCTGATCTCTTTCGAGAACACAGAATTTATTACTAACATCAAAACGGCTCCAAAACATTTAAATGTCCGATAACGAGGTTTTTGCGTCACGCTTGAATAAAATTGAAATGGCTTACCATCTAACTAAGAATGTGTACAACAAAAGATCTATATCCCTAAATGCAAAACTCAAGCACTACTGCACGGTCATCCGGCCAGAAGCTTTGTATGCAGCGGAATGTCTCGCCATGAATAAAACGAAGGCATAATGGAAATATTGGACCCCAAGCAAAGGAATATTTTGAGGAAAGTCCTGGGTTCGGTCAAAGAACACGGCGAGTTCCGAAGACGCCACACCAAGAGTTGTACATATACGTAGAGAAAATAACTGGCGTGATGAGGAAAAGGAGGATTTCTTTCTATGAACATATAACCAGAATTAAATCAACACAGCTATCCAACCGAATTTTTGCTTTTCTCCATGAAATAAAGACAAAGGGGGCCTGGTTCAGTGAAGTAGAGAAAGATCTGTTGGAGATTGGGATAACGTGTGAAGATATCCAGGAGCGTGGCCTACTTAGGGAAAAACTTCAAGAACATCGGAGTTTTCAACCTAAGCCGAAACTAAAAACCGAGAAGGCGTGGACGACGGAGGGAAAGACGCAACATCGATTACGAATGAGTCAGTGATGGCTCGTAGATGAAATATCAGGTGAAAAGCCTAACTCCTAATTTTAGCAGTGCATGATGTTTGCGTTTGTGAATAAGGACATTCCTTTTCGTATTTTAATGCTATAATATCTACTAAAAGCTTAACACTTAAAACTAAACCAAATATAAGTTACTGAACTAAAAAGTCAAAATCGCTTATTCTTTTTAGATTAAATGAATCCTCTTTTCCCTAACGTCGGCAAACTTATTTATGATGTCCTCATAGAAGGACTTCAATGAATTTCAACTACAATTCACGATGTATGGAGATGATAGTCAATGATGTAAGTCTGGAGTGAGATATTGTGTTACTTGCAAAAATTTTGAATCTTTTCAAACAAGAGAAACTGCATTCTACTGATGCACTTTTAGAAGGTATTGCCAGTACTAAAGAAAAAAGTTTGTAAGTCTCTTCTTTTTACGAAGTTGTTGATGTATTTCTCCCGACTATTTTTACTTTGTAGTATTAAACAGCATAAAGGAGTGACAGTTTTTCTTAAATGTGGCGTATTCTTGAATATGCTTGTTATACAGTTCAAATTTGTCGGAATCTATAAGACTTATTTAAGAATTGTAATTTATCACAGTCATGCGTTAGCATGGCTGTAGTGTCATTGACTTGGGTAGAAAAAAGCGGAACATTATTAAGTCAATTCTTAATATGATCCCTGATATACTCTGATAGGTATTGCATCAGTTATTTCCAGCGATCACACTTTGAATTTTCTTTTAATAATTTTGAGGTTCTAAGGACTTTTCAGATATCAGTATCAGTCTCGTCATGACCTCTAGAAGAGAGTTCCTGTAAACTGAAGTATAGAACAACTCTAACCACAACCTCAGAATCTGACTACAGTGAAACCTCTCTAAAAGACCGATTTTTACTTGGAACCGATTTAAAACCTCATTAGGTCAATGTATTTGTTACCTCTATTTAAGGACCGCCCCTCTCCCCGACCAATCTGACCTCTTTCAAAAGACCATTCCTTGTCTGCCTTCCCATTCGAGATGGTGATGAGGGTAATGATGTAAACAATGGTTCTGTTGGCACAGAACTGCATCATCATACAACGTCATTAGAAAAAGTGTTATGTAACGTATAAAAAATACAAAAAAACGGCTCTCCTAGAAGATTGTTCGAACCCTGAACAAATTAATGGACTTTCAAACTCACTCAGTGATATTCTAGAAAGTGAAATTGTTAAAAAAAAGATGTGCTAATCTGAAACAGAGATCAATTCGTGACTTTTTTAAATGACAGAGCTCAGAAAATGACTAATTGTAATTAATTTGTATTAAATGTGAACCAATGCTGATAAATAGTAATCAAGTAGGTGTTCCAACTGTACTTTATTAATAATGCAGTATAAAGTTATTTTTAATGCCTACCCCTATTAAGAGACCACCCCTCTAAAAGACCAGTTTTCCATGGAACCGTCACTGGTCTCTTAATAGAGGTTTCACTGTATTTAAAGTCACATTCACATTACATCTATGTGCACATACCTGTAGTCTTGCATTTTCCCTCAATGTGTCAGATATCGTGCTTGTGTTTCCTTCGAATATTCTAAGTGGTAACTGGTACTTTAAATGTTGCTCACTGTCTTTGTGTTTGTTCAACCCGCACGTAATGTATTGGAAATCACCAAAACCTTGTTTATTCCAGTCACCACATTTGTTACTGTAAAGTAAGCAAGGCCAACAGAACAGTTCTTTTTTATTTAAGAATATAACTACTGCACAACTATGTGAAGTGTTCGAACCAAGATCCCGTGCGATGAAGGCTATAGGACTTACCGGTTTGATTTCTTTAGTGCACAGTTCTATTAATTTCTTTGGCCACCCATCTTCATCTTTCCACCTACCAAAGGGAATTTCTAATAAAATTAATAGCATGTCTTTCAATGGAAACATTATACACTAAAAACCATCAACTTTCATCAACAGGGGCAGATGACCTCGTAGTTCCGCCCCTTAAAACAACAATAACTAACTAACCTTTCATCAACAATAGGATATGTAATGTTATAAATAAATACTCTTTATTGGGAAAGTAAATAAAAGCTTCACCATAAAAGAAAAAGAAGCCGGTCGCAATGTAAATTTTCATCAACTGAACTAGACGTATTGCTTTGCAGACACAGCAACATCTTCACTCGTCTGTCTAATGGCAGGTAATGACGTCACAACTGACGTAAGGTTACCATGGCAACAAGACGTAGTGGCTGACATAAACAAATTACTTCGTCTCCTGCAGATTTCCTTTCAAGTTACGGCAGTACAATCTAGCGACAGGGATTACAACTGACACAGGACGTCATGCAGCCTCACTTGCGTACCATCTAGTGACGGTGTAGAAATAACAGTAGACCAAGACAATGGCAACATCTATATATTTAAAACACTAAGCTGATTTTTGTTACCGCGAGATTGAGATAACGTCTTAACCGAATGACTTCGTAATGCATTCCAACGAGAGCTCTTGGCATGCAGATTTGCAGAGTGTCTTTAAAAGGAAAATATATGTTAGGGTATATTTTTAAATTATTAAAGAAAAACGTAATATTTGTTGCTCATCTGTGTACATCTGACCTCTCATTCTGTTTGCAACTGGAATTGTGCCTTCAAGACTGGTAGACCAACTACAGGCTCTCGGAATGGCTCACAAGCTGGGACAGATCCAAGAATCGGTGATCTTGGACAGTTGCTATACAGTGCGACGATGAACTCTGACAGTGCTTGACATAAGTCCATATTTTCAGTCATTGTACCATTGTAAAATGAGGAATTTATTAATCTGTATAACAATAATAATGCATATATATATGGTATTTGTTATGGATTACAGAAGAAGTAATAAGAATGACATGTTTTGCTCGTCAAGCGAGCATTATCAGATCCAAATATACAAGACAAAATATCTCTACAAAACATTACCAGATCCACAAACGGTTGTTGCCCTCCAAAAACAAAAGGCACAACAAAAACGTAGAAAGTGTGGAAACTGATAAAGACTAAACCATCAAGCACCCGAAAAAAGAGCTATTTAATATCTACAAGGACACAATACTGGGAAATGATGATCTCATACACCAAATAATCTACTATTGCTGTGATACTCTTAAACAATGAGCCGTAACTAGAATGTAAACTTGGTATAGTGGCTTTCACGGCCCATGAATTAAAACTCAACAATTTTTCTAGGTTTATGCCGAGTCTTGTGTGGGGTTTCGCCTAGGAACACCAAGCTGGCTCATCAGCGGGCTCTTGGTGTCCGTGCCCTCACAGGAGTAGCGAATTGTAGACTACCTCCCTTCTTATGAAGTGCACTTAAGAGGTGCTTCATAAGAAGGGAGGTAGTGCACAGTTCGCTACTCCTGTGGTAATCTGGGCGCAGATACCAAGAGCCCGCTGATGAGCCAGCTTGGTGTTCCTAGGCGAAACCACACACAAGACACGGCATAAACCTAAAAAATTGCCGAGTTTTAGAATGTACAGAAATGGCCTACAAGTACTCTGTTGAGATGATGGTAGAAAGCTAGAACTGCAACATACAAAAAAAAATTGTAAAAAAAAATTACCCCTGGCATTACAGCCCGTGAGGGCCTAGGCCTACCAAGCGACCGCTGCCCAGCCATTTGGCCTGCAGATATTGGGGTCACGCATGGTCAGCGCATCGGTCCTCTCGGCCGTTAATCTTGGTTTTTGTGATCGGGGCGCTGCCTCACTGTCAGACAGCTACTCAATTGTCCTCACGAGGCTGAGTGCAGCCCGTTCCAGCCCTCACGTCAGTTTCTAAAATCCCTGATGGAGCCGGAAATCGAACCCGGGGCTCCGTGTGAGAGGCAGGCGGGCTACCCCACACCACGGGGCCGGGGGGAAAAAATAGTGTTTATCTACTAATAATGTGTTGAAAGATCTGATATGGAGACATACTTTACCTGAATTATGCAATGTCTACAAACTGCTCTGACAAACACTGTCCTGAGGTAAAAGAAAAACACCAATCTATATGTGCAACCACTCATAAATCACCAATATCAAGATTAACTTTTGTAATTTAAAGTGCTTTTATAAAAGCAGGTTGTTTAGTAGACAAACACTGTTTTATGAATGTTGCAGTTCTAGCTCTTTCCATCATCTCAACTGAGTACTTGTACAGGGTGGCCACAAAGTCCCGTTACTCCCCTCTTATAACCCATAGAAACCCCTAAACCTAGTTAAATAAGTTGTACACCATTTCTAAGAGAGGCTTTCTTAGGAATATACGGCATTGCGGTACGAGACCCATCCATCGCCCTGGGAGAACTGCGACAATGTCAACAATGCAGAAGCACATGAAGAATTAGGCTTGCGCCCATATCGGCCTACGCCCGTCCAGGAATTATCGGATGGAGGCATGTGAGGCACTTCTTCAGATGTTCGACACAATACCAAAACGAGGCAAAGTGCTCTTTTCCGATGGTTCTCCTGTGCTGCCAGCTCCACTTGCCTGGCCACCACGAAGCCCAGACCTTACCACATGTGATAATGCGCTATGGGGGTTCATAAAGAGTATTGTTTCACAAAACGGATACAATACCATGGATGACCTGAAAGATGATGTGAGACAAGCTTCCACTAAAGTCACACCAGCAATGCTCCGAGGAATGTCTCACAGAACTTGGCACCCTATTATCCTTTGCCATGAAAATGATGGTGCACAGACTGATGGTTTGGACTCTTAATGCCGTATATTCCTAAGAAAACCTCTCTTAGAAATGGTGAACAACTTATTTAACTAGGTTTAGCGGTTTCTATTGGTTATCAGAGGGGGGTAGCGGGACTTTGTGACCACCCTGTAGGACGTTCCTACATATTAGTTTACATTCTAGTTTGGGGCTTATTGTTTAAATCACAGCAATAGTAGCTACACCTTCATAGATTAGTTGGTGAAGGGAGACTGTTGGTGTATGGGATCATCATTTCTCAGACTTGCATCCTTGTAGATATTAAATAGCTCAATTTCGGGTGCCTGATGGTTTGGTATTTATCAGTTGCCACACTTCCTAAGTTTTGTTGTGTCTTTTGTTTATTGAGGGCAACGACTGTTTGTGGTTTTGGTAGTGTTTTGTAGAGATATTTTGTCTTGTATATTTGGATATGATAATGCTCACCTGACGAGCAAAACATGTCATCCTTATTACTTCTTCTGTAATCCATAACCAAATGTACCAGGTGAATCAGCTGCCCTAATAATATTATTTTATGCAGTCCAATTAGCATCGTCGTCGGGAAGGTAATATAATTCCCTGCTTCATCCCGTATGGTACTAATGCACTGCAAGTATATACCGCAAACGATACTGAACACTATTTTTCCCTCGCATTAATCTGTAGTCACATCGAGGGAAAAAGAATAGTGTCCAGTATCGTTTGCAGGATATACTTGCAGTGTATTTTTACTAGTAAAATACTAGTTCCGAACTTTGTGCTTACTCAATTTTTATCAGGAAATGAGAAATTCACTTTGAGCGATTTCACATCACTATTCTAAATGACTATACATGCATTTGTGGATCTTCTGAAACTGTAAATCACCTGCTTTTCGACTGCCCTGCTTTTGAAAGAGAAAGACTTATTATAAAATGTCACCTGAGTTACTGCAATAATGAACTGACTGAACCTTTGCATCCTATATTTAAAAACTCATGTTATTTTCATTTTCTTACATTCATCCATCTATCACATCTCCCATAAGTTTTATTTATCTATTTATCGAATGGCTTTTAGTGCGGGAGTGTCCGAAGACATGTTCGGCTCGCCAGAGGCTGTAGCTGCTTCAAGCGGACACCACTAGGGTGGGCTACAAATTCCGTTCAATTTCAAGTAGTTCCAACTTTCACTACCAGATATCAATGTTACCTAGTGGTGAATGTTGGAACTTTGAAATTTAGCTCCACACAAGTTTAGTCTCTGGAAGGATCTTTTACATGCCATAAATCTATGACATGGGACCGCCGGCTTTACTTCCCCTCCGAAGGAAGGCATACTGAAAGATTTTAACGCTCTTAAAAAATCCGACGACTTCAGCCAGGTTTGAACTCGCTATCTTGGGCAGAGAAGTTCAACATGCTACCAACTACGCCACCGAAGCCATATGTTATTATAATGTAATACAAGTACTATTGTAAATATTTTGTAATTGTCGAACTAGAACCCTAATATGCTAATCAAAATAGGGTTCTGCTATGTTTTTTTTGAAACTCAATAAATAATAAATACTATACGGGATCCAAGCAGAAAAATATCGACTTTCCTGACAAGACGCGTTAATTGGGCTGCATAAAACAACATTACCGGTATTAAGGATAGCTGATTCATCCGGTACAGTCTATATTTTTTCATTATCACATGTAATTTCTTCAGATTATTTTTCACATGTTTCAATAATTTGGATTATATTGTGTAGGCCAACTGAAATGTTGCAATATCAACTTTCAATGAGGCAACACTGAAAAGTGGCTTCAAAGCTCTCCAGAATGATGATTCCGATTTTGAGATATTTAGCGATGATAACATAGACTTGAAACAAGCCACTTGGGGATGAAAATTATAAATACAGAGAAGAAACTACCGAAGATGATCAGAAAGTATTTGTGTAGAAAAAGTATATGGTTCAAACAGGGGAAAAGACACCAACACCAGAACAAGGCAATGTAATGTAATTATGCACTTTTTGGATAAAACCTGGATGTTTTCCAGGTATGAGGGTTGCTGTTAATGCAAAGCATTCACAAAGACATCCTACTGTGGACAAATGGAAATAAGCTTGCCACGGTGGGTGAGTGGTTAGCGTGTCTGTCTACTAACCCCAAGATTGCAGGTTCGCTCCTGACCGTGGTAAGTGATTTTTGAAAGGCGGCAAAAATACGATACGCATGTCATACGGTGTTGGCATGTCAAAGAACCCATTTGAATTCAGTAGGCCGAGTTCATAATGGCAAAATTAATCTTGGGAGTTTCCGCCAACACAAAATTCATCACTTCTCTACTAGAAAGCGCTATAATGTTCAAGGAGCTTAGATATCTAACATCTAACCTCCTTGACTTTCATAGTCAAGGAACAACGAAATTCGACATGCAAGCTACCCTCTGGGTGTCAAATAACAAAGCTTGCACCCGGCATCCGAGGCCATACGATATTATATAATATAAATGGAAATATATTGTTATGACCCAACCATATTAAAATCCCATAACACCGGATTTACCCCAAAACCATGGAAGACCAGAAAAGCCCAAACCAGACAATACAAACACATGAAACAAATCTATGGAAGGACACATCATTGCCACAAAAATACCAACACTCAAAATGCTTGCGACTATATTACGCAAATTATAACAAACACTCATCGAATTCCTTGACATCAACACAAGATATTAAAAGCAGATAATGTCAACAGAGGAGAACCAGTTCATCGGGAGAGACGCTGCCTGCCAGGACACGATGTAGTCTATGGAACTCGGAGACCTTCAGAGAGGTAAGTGCGTTTGAAGCTTTCCTCATTTCCTACACACTTTCAAACACCCTCGTCCCTACTCTAAAAATTCACAATAAACCTGACAGCATTCTCACAAGTGTTCTGATCTTTTATTTACAGCAAACGCACCACTTTCCGCTGAATAAGTCAATCACCAGTGACCTTGTCATTTACCACTTCCAGACTGTCCCACTTCGCAAGTCAGGAATTAACACACATGCTAGCCACCAGCACAGGCTGCTGGCCGACCAAACATCTCCGTAAGCGACCATCCTGGATTTCGTTCTCCCCGTTCCCCAACACACAACCCCTCACTTAGAGTTTGGAGTAGTCATCCCTACAGAGCTCTTCTCCCACAATAACACCCAAAGCGAGTTACCCCACTATTAGGAAAATGACCTTCAAAATAATATGGTATGGAATGTTGGGCTCTCACAGCCAGGGTAATTAAACACAGCAAATTCGTCTGTGTATTACGCCATGTCTGAGGGGATTTTGTCCAGATTTACCAATTAAGCGCGTCAGCTGACATCGATACACCCTGTCTGGACCCCTCGAGGGATAGCAACAAGTCATCCTTTTGGTGCCTCCATAGGGAACTAATCAGTACTAAAGGAGCTAAAAGCTCTTGGATCCTTCAGCCAAGAAGCACTGCAATGCACTTCATAGATGGGACATAGCAATTAGTTGCTATCCAACAAGAGGTCTAGACAGGGTGTACCAACATCCGCTGATGAGCGCAATCTGTACATCTGGGCAAATCCCTCCCACAGATACAATATAATACCTGGAATAATGTGCTATATTTAGTTGAAAATATAGCTTAATTTATGGGGGAGGAATTAAATTTGAACCAGAAAAGTCTGTATCACAGCTTTAATTAGTGATAAATACTGTACATTTTGAATTCTCACTTTTATCCTCCCAATATAAGAGCATGTTATTGTTTTGATAGTATCCAAAAGTGTTTCTTCAAGTAAAACTGATATGCAGTGTGGTACAACAAATGGTTTACAAAACTCCATTTTATGTTGCAACAACTTAAACTAGCATTTTGTGCAATTGTGTACAGTTAAATTCAACAGATGTTTAGGAATCATCAATAAAGTTTTTAGACCATCATTAGTTCAGAAACACACCCGAACAAGAATCTGCAAAACCTTAGCAAGACCAGTACTTTGCTATGGTAGCGAAGCATGGACTCCTGAGGAAATGCGATGAGAGACGAATAACTACCGCCGAAATTAAATATATGCGACGAACAGCAGGAGTCACTAAGTGGGATCACAAACGAAACACAGAAGTGCTGAATGGTCTTAACAGCAGACCTGTATTGGAATAAGAATACATCCTTGAATACCAGAGAAATTGGCTAGGACACCTCAACAGGATGGAAGAAGCAGGATACGTAAAGCAGTCATCAACTACTGTCCCGGTGGGAAGAGATCTCTAGGTCGCCCCAGGAAAAGATGGCGAGAAAATGCAAATCTTTTGTATACACCATAACAGTTCTTCTAGGACTAATACATGAACGGATGATGATGATGATGATGATGATGATGATGTGTACAGTTATAGAGGTCTCAGAATACATAAGAATCATTATTTTATATTTTACAAAAGAAAATCAGAGGACTCCCCGACCCCTCCACAGCAGTTACATTACAAACATTGGCCATGGTACTAAAGAGTAAACAAGTTTTCAGATATACTGTATTTTCATTATTTATTTACAAATCTATTTACATCATAGCTATTTTTACCATTAATTAAAACTAAACAATATCTACTTGGCAGGAAAAATTAATTTGACTACAAACATGCTGCATCATTTGAAAGGTCAACAATACCACCTAACTTGACATCTCATCTTCACCAACGACAATATTACTGAACTATTTTGACACTACGTGTATTGGCACAGTCATCTGATGAGCATTTTGTGTCATGTACCAGTAAGGAGATAAAAAACAATCAAGACATCATTAATGCATCTTAAATGAGGTATAAAAAAAATCTTTTGTCAACAAAAATTGTGAACACAATCCTTATCCTGGAGTAGCATAAAAATTGTCCAAGGGCTTAAAAAAAATGTCCACATCCAAGTGGCTGATTGACTATTTAAATTATTGAATTATGACTGCTAGCTATTGTATGGTATGGAATGTTGGGCTCTCACAACCAGGGTAATTAAATTAAGCAAATTCGTCTGTGTATTATGCTTGTGTATTATGCCCGTTGCTCACGGTAAAATGTTTCTTAAAATTTATTTTACAACTAATTTTATAAAAATTTGACGAAAGCAAGCTGTGTTGTTCACGGTAAAATTATTTTATAAAATCCGTAGATGTATCAGGATCGCCATCTACCGATAAACTTCTGAACCAAGAATCAGCTGTTCAACACACATTGGTTTGAGAGTATGGCTCCAACAAACAAAGCAAGCATTGCAAAAATTGCTGCTTAATTTAGCTACAATTAAATGTCGTACAGTGGTAAAAAAAAAAGGAAGAAAAGAAATGCTAAGAAGTCCTGGACTCGGAAATGGAGAAGAGAAGAGTAGAGGAATACTCTCCTTGGTCGAAAATGAGTTGAGGTTAGAAATCAAAATTCATATAGGAATTTTCTAAGAATGGAGGAAAGCAGCTTTAAAAAACTCCTAGATCTCGTTGGTCCCAAAATTATTCGACAGGACACTTAACATGAGGCGAGGCATTTCTCCTGAAATGAGACTGCAAGTGAGTTCGAAGCCCGTTTATCTTCGCCTTCACATCAGCCTGGCTTGTGTTCGGTCGAATTTGTGAAACATATTCGGCGATTGAGATTTCTGCCTCCCTTCTTGCATTTCTATTGTGGTATATGGGCGTTTTAACCTCATACAAACACTGATATTTCTGGTACTCGTCCAGTAAAACACTAACAGCTTGGGAGCCCGTATCACACGACACTAGTTAGTATGAAAGCTTCTACCAGTACTGGTGTACACTCTGGTATAGACGCGTCTAGCACCGTGTGATATGTACCTTCCATGCTAGGTTCTGCCTTCCATAATAGCTTCCATACAACTCACGAAATTGAACAGGTGCCATATTTCATGGAAGTTTGAGTACAACAACCAATCGGATTGCTTTTCTCGTTCAGGTAGATATCCTAGGGGCAACATAAACAAGTAGATTTGTTATGTGGGTAGGCCTACGAATGAATACATCAGAATTAAACTATATTTTCTTTAAACGGCGTCTGTGTGATAAGCGCTAGCTATATCCAGTAAATACAGAACGTGTCATATTATTATTATTATTCTGGGATAAATATTTAACTATTTAAATTCTAATAGTTATCACGAATGGCATCCGTCCATGGTTACAGTATTTAGGGAAAATAAAAATTTTAAATGGGAGAAAACACAAAACAATGTTGCAATATTGCTGTACGATGTAAGGAGGAAATTATAAAATAATTAAAAGGAAGTAAAAATCTCCGCCCCTGGATAGCCTTGAACCCGGGATCTTCTGATCAGCAAGCGAGCGCGATACCACTAGGACACTTTTCCAACTGACGATACAGCAATTTGTTGCACTTCTTATCAGTGCATATGGTTAAATATCCAATTATTACAATTATATCTTAAATATTGATTGGAATTAATTCATTCAGTACCACGCATATTTTCAAATGTAGGCCTACTTAAAGCAAGTTTCATGACCGCTTTGCGTTAATAATGCGAATCGACTGTAAATTTTACCCCCAAACGACAACCGTCCTCCATGTTTTATTTTCGAAGAGTTTGTTTACAAGCGAGCTTCACAATCTTCTCACCACGTGGCGCCAGCATCATCTTCATGTCAGCTTCCCTAATTGGTTCGTTTCGTAAAATTAATTTTACGGAATAGAACATGTCCTATTTTATGAAACGTTTTATCAAAGATTTTATAAAACTTGAATTTGACCGTGAGCAACATAAATTTTATAAAATTAAATTATTGTACAATAAATTTGAAGGAAAATTTTACCGTGAGCAACGGGCATTATACTGTTACTACACATCTTCTTCTTTTAGGACCACATTGGATCACTTTAGTCAAACCATTATTTAGTCAGTCTCTTCAAAGGACCTGTTTGAGCCTTGCAGTCCTTCCTGTATATTTTCATATATTCAGAACTTCATGCCCTTTCCTGTGTTGAAAATATTCATGCTGTGATTTTCTTTCTTGCGAGTGTGAAACCTAGGTTGATATTCTTAATTTTGTTTTTTAATTTTATCTTATCTGTGGTGTCTTCTGGTGTAAAGCCAATTTCCTGCATCCTCTGGTCCATTTGCAACCCTTTGTGGTATGTTTTGAGGCGAGATTGTACTATACCAGTTGTTTCAGAAGTCGTGAAACCTGCATTCTCATTATGTGTCTAAAGAATCTCAGTCTCCTCTTATCAGTAATGGATTCTAATTCCTTGTACACGACTTTGTTGGGCACAATCTGCCATTGTCCATCTATCTGGTATATTTTACTATACTATATCGCTTACTGAAAAACATATTATTCCATCTGCTTTTTACCTTTTGGTAATCAATAAGGTCAAAAAAATCCAATTCAAGGAATTCCTCACAAAACTGATGGAAATATTTGTAGAGCTCTTTCTGGAATAGATATGCCATGGCAGGCAACATTACAGAGTTGCTTTGCTAGTTCCACTGACCAATCATTACCATAACAGTATTTACTGCATTAGCTCAATCGGTAAAGAATTAGCGGACAAAGCCACTGGTTGTAGTCTTGATTCCTGCATGCGGCATCACATTTTAATACTCAACCTTACTTGTAAAAGGCTTGTATTCAATGTACACTGCACAACCCAATAGCTGAAAATCTTCTTGGTCATTAGAGTGGTTATTTTTCTCAAGAAGAGGCTTGAGATATTATGGTCATCAAACCCATATAACAGGTCGTGTGTGGAACCAGTCCAAATTACAAGTTTTATTGTTGAGAATGAAGTACTGTACAATGTGGTATGTAAATGGGTCTAGAATTGGTCTTAAATTAGGTACCGTTCAGGTACATGCCTCAAGTAGAAATAGGAAACAATGGAAAACCACTTCTAAGATGACGGTAGTAGAAATCAAACTCTCCTCTTCTAAATGCAGCTCAAGAGACATAGTGTACCCCTGTCCTGCCCTCAGATCAGAATTAAACTTTTGGCATAGGGGCAGATGACCTCGCTGTTCCACCCCTTAAAACAATAACAGTACAAAATATTAAACTTTTGGCACAGCCGGGAATTAATCAAATCCACAACCTTTAGGAAAGGAGTCTTAGACCACACAACATGGCTATACTCTGAATTACCAATAATGGTCGCTGACAGCTGTCAAAGCTAGCTAGCTAGCTAGCTAGCTAGCTGTGTTGCCACTGAGGCAGATCATCACTCATAACATTCCAAGAGGCTTGCAGGAAGACACAAATACGGGGGAAGTTAGCCCCCCTGCCTAGCGGTCTAATGACCGTGACGAGTGAAGACACACTGAGTCAAACCATGTGCTTACTGCTGTGTCAGCGTACATTGCAATATTGCTCGTTGTTGCTATGGTGACCGTTACCCCTCTCGTCTTCACTCCTCACCTCACCCTTCAAGCGGGTGACAGCTTTCACCGACCATCTTTTGTAAATCAGAGTATATAGAAATAACTATTACTATCACTGAAAGGATATTAGTGGAAGTTCAGTTATTATATCACAGTCATCTTCCTGGATCATTATACATGTGATGTCCTAAGACAGTCATGTCCAGCATTAACAAGTACATATTTACAAACTCACTGCATCAATGTGCAAAACATCCTTCTCACGTGCTTATGGAAGGGGCAAAGTAGTGCAATGTCACATCCTCATGCATTAATAACAAATGTAACAGACGTTCCTGTTTGATGTCACACATCACTTGCGTAGGATTCACGTGTTCACTGGCGAGAAACAGACACAATTTCTTGATGTCGATACGGGCTGATATTAACATGCTGGGATCCCTCTGACAGGGCTGAGCACCTAAAACACAGAGAAATGAAGCATTTACTTCACTCATAGATGGCAACTCGGCTAAACATTGTTATACAGCACACAGCTTCACACTCTGTGGGATGAGCTATTTTCAACTCCTTTCGGCAAGAAATATCTTTTAAAGATTTTGCTTGAAGTTCTTCTTGGTGCCTAAGTGTAATTTATTCATATTTACTGAAGTTGAAGCGGCTTCGGTGGCGTAGTTGGTAGCATGCTGAACTGCTGTGCCCAAGATAGCGTGTTCAAACCCGGCCAAAGTCGTCAGTTTTTTTAAGTATGCCTTCCTTCGGAGGGGAAGTAAAGCCGGCGGTCCCATGTCATAGATTTATGGCATGTAAAAGATCCTCCAACAGACTAAACTTGTGTGGAGCTAAATTTCTAGGATTTCGTTGGAACACTCTATCAAAGTTCCAACGTTCACCACTAGGTATCATTGATATCATTAGCAAAAGTTGGAACTACTTGAAATTGAATGGAACGTGTAGCTCACCCTCTGGGTGTCCGCTGGAAGCAGCTACAGACTCTGGCGAGCCGAACATGTACTTGGACACTCCCGGCACTAAAAGCCATACGATAAATAAATAAATAACTGAAGATGAGAAGCAGAAAACTAATAGGAGCACTAGGTTTCAAACTCAGGATTTGATTTTCTCAAACAAGCTGAGTTTGGTCCTGGCTCTTCCTATAAAATGTGCAAAAACTATACAGCATGCACAAGCAAAGTTGAACAGGTAACAAAACTATGTACAGTTAATGGCAGCTAGCTCTGCACTTGCCCATCCCACTCCCCCAGCATACTAATAACCCCTGGCTCTAGATCCCATGAAGGGCCTAGGCCTACCAAGCGACCGCTACCCAGCCATTTGGCCTGCAGATATTGGGGTGACGCGTGATCAGTGCATCGGGTCCCCTCGGCCGTCAATCTTGGTTTTCGTGATCAGGGCGCTGCCTCACTGTCAGACAGCTACTCAATTGTCCTTACGAGGCTGAGTGCACCCCGTTCCAGCCCACATGTCAGTTTATAAAATCCCTGATGGAGCCGTGAATCGAATCCGGGGCCTCAGGGTGAGAGGCAGGCGCACTACCTCAACACCACGGGTCCGGCCCCCAGCATAGCCTACTACAGCAGCGTAAAACATTTGGCACAGTAAGTGGCACTGGCTTAGACTAGTAATGTCAGAGGGAATGTGCTATTGCCGCATGTCAATGTTCTCAGACAGGGAAGTATTCGGCATGATCACCACCTCGCTCCACACCCCTCTCCTACCATTAAGCTCTCAAGGTCAAGTGCAGAGCTAGTCACTGGGATCTGTATGTGGAATAAATCTTATTCAAACTTCAATATATCCTAGCTGTACTTCATACAGAAATTTCATGAGTTTTACAATGGACTCTGATCTTCGAGCAATTAATATGTCTCAAAATATCACTTTTATTGACAGTAGGCTATAGGAAATTAAGTTAAGTTTCGAATAATTGCAACTGCAGCTGCTGCTGCTGTTAGCAATAACCAAATGTACTGTATTGGCCCGAAAATAAGCCGCACATTTTTATTAAAATTATTTGGGTAAAAAATCTGGGTGCGGCTTATATTCGCTACCTACACTTTTATATGTCTTGTACTGTTTAAAAAGGAATGCTCAGTTATTAGCAAGAACACAGCAACAATACAGTCTGTAAGAGAAACAAGTGGCATTTAATGACCACAATACGAACTTTTGTTTTGGCGGTGACATTGTTATTCCGTAACACGCTATTGTTTCGTAAGCTTGAATAATCTACAGTAGCTCAGTCTCAGTCATCATCATCTTGCACAGTTTCCAGCCACTGGCCGGGTCTGTTTGGAACACAAGCCTCTCCAACGTCTTCTGTCTTCCCACCATCTCTCAGCCTCCACCCTTGTCCAGTCTTCTCTCTTCTTCACGCTTTCTTCTACCCCCTTCAGCCACCTGTCTCTCGGTCTTCCTCTCGATCTCTTTCCTTCCCACTTCGTCTCGTGTACTCTCCTGGGTATCCTCTTCTCCTCCATTCGTTTTACATGTCCATACCATCTAAGTCTAGATTTCTCTATACCATCCTGTAATGGTTCCTCCTTCATTAATTCTCTGGTCCTCTCATTTCTTATTCTGTCCATCTTTGTAGCTCCAATACTGCTTCTCAAGAACCTCATCTCACTGGCCTGTATTTTGCTCTTCTCCCTTCCTTTCATAACCCAGGTCTCCGAGGCATACGTCAGGATAGGGACATAGTACGTCCGATATATGATCTTTTTGCTGTTCTGAGGGACATCTTTGCTCCATAACATGCTTTCCACACTCCTCCGAAATGCTTCTGCCTGCCTCCCCCGCTCATTTATTTCTCTATCGTTTCTTCCATTATCTTGTATCAGGCTTCCCAGATACTTGAAACTCTCCACTTTCTTCAGCTGTTCCCCACCAATTGTTATTCCCGTTGTGGTTCTTTCCTTCTTCCTTGTTGTGATCACCATCTCACTCTTATTTATGCTAAATTTCATCCCATATCCTTGTATTATTCCTTCCCACACGTCCAACTGTTCCTGTACCTCCTCCTCCTTGTTTCCCCAAATCATCAAATCATCTGCAAACACCATTGCTTTCATCTTTCCTTCCCCAATTACTTGTGCCACTCGGGTCATTATGTCATCCATCACCACAATGAAAAGTAACGGTGACAATGCACTTCCTTGTTTCAGGCCGTTTCTCTGTTCCAACCAGTCTGATCTCTCTCCTCCCACTTTCACACAGCTCACGCTTCCCTTGTACATCTCCTTTATCCTCTTTATAGTCCATTTCTCTACTCCTCTATCCTCGAGGGACTTCCATACTTTGTTTCTGCATACACTGTCATATGCTTTCTCAATGTTCAGGAAGGCCATCAGTAGATCTGTTCCATACTCATAGTGCTGTTCTTGTAACTGCCTTACAGCAAAAATCAAATCCACTGTGGACCTTCCTGCTCTGAAGCCATGTTGTTCTTCCCTCATCCCTCCTTCTATCCTTGTCCTAATTCTCTTTTCCAAAACTTTCTCGAAGATTTTTGCACAATGACTCATCAGTGTTATTCCCCGATAGTTTCTGCAATCCGTTCTACTACCTTTCTTGAAGATCGGGACAATTATTCCTTTTTTCCAGTCCCCTGGGGTCTTCTTTTCCTTCCATGCTGTCCTCATCACTCGGTACAACCACTGTATCCCCACCTCTCCTGCTGCTCTCACCATCTCCACACTCAACTCATCCACACCCGGTGCCTTCCCTCCTTTCATCTTGTTCACTGCATCTTCCACTTCTTTCCATGTTAAGTCCCTTTCTGTTTGCAGTTCATCTTCCTCTTCCCCGATTTCTTCCTCCTTACCATCTTTTCCATTTGGGTTCAGAAGTTCTTCAAAATATTCTTTCCATATTTTCTTCAGTTCTTCCCTATTTTCTATCTCTTGTCCCCTTTTGTTCACCATTCTAACATAATCCGTAGGATCCTTCCGCCTCTTATTTTTTACCATCCCATACAGGACCTTTTTTGTACCTTCACTATCCTCCTTCATCATCTTTGTCCACTCTTCCATCCACTTTCTTCTCTCCTCAGCCACTACTCTCTTCGCCTCCTTCTTTCTTTCCTGGTACTCTTCCCTTGTCTCTACCGTCCTATTTTGATACCACCTCCAAAAGGCTCTATTCTTTTCCCTTACTATATCTTTTGTCTTCTCATTCCACCATGGTGTTTCCTTCCACCTCTTCTTACTACTTGTCCTCCCACATATTGCTTGTGCTGCACCTACTAGTGTCTTCTTAAATCTAGCCCATTCCTCTTCCACCCCTCTTTCTTCATCTGTTGGAATTCCTTCCTTTACCATTTTGAGGTACTCGACCCTTCTATCCCCATCTTTCAGTTTCCATATCCTTATACGTCTTTCCTGGTTCTCAGTCCCTTTCTTCTCCTTACTCCCTCTCAGGTTCATTACCAGCAATCGATGGTCACTATCCAGGTTCTCCGATGGTATAACCTTGATGTCCGTGATGTTCTTATTTAGTTCTTTCTCATACAGTATATAGTCGACCACCGACTTCCTGGTCAAGTCATCACTATACCATGTGATTGTGTGGCTCTCCCTTTTCTTAAACCAGGAGTTCCCAACTAGCAGGCTGTTCCTCTGGCAGAAGTCCAACAGTCTCTTTCCTTCCTCACTTCTTCCGCCCCAGCCCTCTGGTCCTAGAACACTCTCATAACCTTGTCTTTCTCTTCCTACATGGGCATTGAGATCCTCCATAACAATCATATTTCTTCCTACCAGCTGCTTCTGCAATTCCTCTTCAAACTCCTCCTTTTCTTCCGAGGCGCAGCCTACTTGTGGAGCATACACTTGTACTATTTCTACGGTCTCTCCCCTCAGTGCTACTTTCACTTTCATCATCCTACCACTTATTCTCCTCACTTCTTCTTTTAAACCATCTCGTACTACTACTCCCACTCCATTCCTCTTTCCCTCTTCGTTCCCACTCCAGTACAGTCTATAGCCTTTTCTCAGTTCTCTCCTTCCTTCCCCTTTCCACTTTGTTTCTGCCAATCCCAATAAATCCAACTTCCTTCTTTCCATCATATCCACTATCTCCTCCACCTTCCCCGTCAGCGTTCTTAGGTTTAAAGTTCCAAATCTTAGTCCGTGTGTACAGCCGTGTCATCGTCTATTAAATCCATCATGTCCGAGGCTCGTTCCATTTTTGAAAGCATTTGATTTCATCCACTACTGGCTTGCTGGGCCTATCGTAGCTTCACCAGAGCCCCGTTAGCCATCACTTTTCAGGGTTCCTGTAGAACCTTCACAGCTACCGTAACGGTCCCGGGGCACACGAAGTCCCCACTGTACTTCGCCCCTACAGGCAATCCCCTACTTTGTGCCATTGCCCGTCTCCCACGACGTGGACGAGGGGTTGGACTTATGGGAGACAGCTCAGTCTCAGTAATATCTGTAAAAAAAGCCTGTTTAACGCAAAAATGATCGATCATTTACCGATAGAGCGAAAAGCTTCATCAAGCAAAAGGAATTCAGCGTGCTTATGATGCAACCTTCAAACTTGCAATTCAAAATCAAAATCACTTTATTTGCAATGAGGTGACAACCTCGGTGGTAAATGAGGTACATAATTTACAAACACTACACAACATTAAAATAATACAGTAACTTAATGTACTAATCACACATTGATTGAACTCCCGTCACACAACTGCTGTAGGAATTACATTGCACGTGTAATGTTTCTAGGAATACAGCACTAAGTTATACCACTTCTTTCTTTTCCCTGATTTTGACTACTCTGCTCTTGAATATCTGGACTGATTTTGGAAAGGGATCAAACACCACCCTTGGTAAACTGTTCCATTCCTTCACACCCTTCCCAATGAATGAAAATTTACCCCAATCGCTTCTGCTAAAGTGCCGTCCAATTCTGAATTTGTGGTCTGCCCTGCCAATATAATTTCTTTCCAATTGTAGCCTCTCACGGATTTCCCCCCAAGCTTCCTCTCCTGTATACGCTCTATATAACCCTAAAAGTCTGTTTTTTCCCCTTCTCTTACTTAATGTTTCCCACCCAAGCTTCTCTAACATATATTACACGCAGCTTCTTCTCCTAAAATCCCCTATCACAAATCTTGCTGCTTTCCTTTGAACACTCTCAATTTCTTTTATTAGGTATTCCTGGTGCGGATCCCATACACTGTTTGCATATTCCAATATTGGACGAACCACACTTAGGTAACTTTTCTCTTTTATTTCTTTGTTGCGTCCTTTAAGTAGTATCATAATGACATGCAACGATCTGTATGCATTCCCAACAATGTCTCCAACATGACCCTTCCAGTGCAATTTACTATCAAATCTCACACCTAAGTATTTGCACTTGTCATCTTTTGGTACGATTACCCCATCCAATGTATATTGAAATTCAGTTTTCAATCTCTTCTTCTTCTTCTTTTCCCGGTTCCAGTGATCTGGGTCGGGGCGTGAATCAAGGACCTCCATCCGAGGCCTCGACTCGCACACTATCATATTTAGGCTATTTGTACGATGGGTTCGCCACAACCAAAGGTTCAGTTTTCAATCTCTTGTTTGTGAATATTGTGACAGTTGATTTACCTCCGTTAACCTTCATGTGGTTATCTTCAACCCAATGTTGGGTACTATCGAGGTCCCTTTGTAATATTTTACAATCCTCTATGTTATTTATTTCCCTATAGATGATAATGTCATCTGCATACAATCTTATTTTTGATGCTATATTGTTCCCTAAATCATTTGCGTATATTAGGAAAAGCAATGGACCAATTTTACTACCCTGTGAATTCCCTTCTTAACTTTCTCTTCCTGTGATACGTAATTCCCTACTCTGACTCTCTGAACCCTTGAATTTAGAAATGTTCCTATCCAACGTACAACCCTTGAGTCCAATCCCATTCTCTCCAGTTTCTTTAATAATACTCCATGTTCCACTCTGTCAAAAGCTTTGGAAAGGTCTATAGCTATGCAGTCCAACTGTCCCCCTAGATCCAACCGATCTGATATGTCCTGCTGAAATCCCACCAGTTGTGCCTCACAAGAAAATTTCTTTCTAAATCCATACTGGCTTCTCAGGAACCAATTTTTATCTTCACATACCCCTCTAATATATTTTACTATTAAACTCTCCAAGATTTTACAAACTACACTGGTCAGACTTACTGGTCTGTAGTTCTCAGGTTTACTTCTATCTCCCTTTCCTTTATAAATTGGTATTATTATAGATTCCTTCCATTCCTTTGGTATTCTACTACTGTTCATGATGTAGTCGAAAAGAAACTTTAAATAAGGCACTATGTACCACCCCATTGCCTTTATTAATTCCCCAGTAATTTGATCACACCCTGCTGCTTTTCCTTGCTGAAGCAGTTTGATTTCTCTAAAAATATCCTCATTTGTAAATGTGAAGCTACTTGTGTCCTTATGTGTTTCACCCTCTCCAGCCTCATTAAGGTTTCCAATCCTGACAATTTTCCACTGAATCTATGAATTCCCTACTAAATAGGTTTGCTTTCTCATTATCTGCAAATAAATGCTCACCCCTTCTCCCTCCATTGTGGGAATGTGGATTCCGTTTCCCTTTTGATTTTTAATATATGAATACAGCTTTCTCCATTTCCCTATGTGGTCTTCACCCTCATGAAGTATGCCATTCATGTAATTTTCCTTTGCTTCCTTTTTCAACATATTGAGCTCCTTTATTAGCTGCTTTCTGGTTTCTCTGTTTCCCCTGCCCTCTTTGATTTGTCTGTTTACCATTCTACATTTCCTTTTTAATTTTTGCATGTCCTTTGTATAGTAAACAGGGTCTGAGGTTGTTTTTCCCTTCTTAACAGGTACAAATCTCTTCTCACCCTCCCAAATGATTTCCTTAAAATTTGCCCAGAGTGTATCCACATTACTCCCTTCACTTATCCAAGAATTTAATTTTAATTTCAGGTAAGCTCCAAATTCATCGAATTTAATTTTTCTGTATAATTTCTTGTCCTGTGTGACCCTCCTATTAAGCCTTTTTGGTACCAGACCAACGTCCATTATTGCAGCCTTATGGTCACCTATTCCTTCAATTACATAGTTTTTTTCAACAAGTTCCCCTGGTTTTATCAGGAATACATCCAGCAAGTTGCTGAGCCTAGTTGGTGCTTGCACTACTTGTGTAAATCCTCCTTCCCAAACTAATTTATTTGCAAGTTTCTGTTCATGGGCTTCTGTTGCAGCTCCATTCCAATCAACTTCTGGCAAGTTTAAATCCCCCCCAACTATTACCATGTCATTATTGTTTTTATGAGTGTAATCTATTACTTTCTCAAATATTTCCATGTCTCTTTTCTCTCTCCCAGGCCTATATATTCCTATAATTCCCACCTCCTTCATATTATCACAAACTAATTTTATCCCTAATATTTAGTCCTTTTTGTCGGTAAACCATTCATGTGATCAGTAAGTTTTCTTCACCAGAATAACCCCCCCCCCCCCTTCTTATTTCCTCGGTCTCTACGATAGACTACATACCCTTCTGGGAATACTTCTCTATTTCCTACTCCTTCTCTCAGCCATGATTCCACTCCTATCGCCACATCAATTTCATATGCTTCTATTACTGTACTGAGTTTTATTTGCTTGTTTACTACACTTTGACAGTTTACCAAGAGCAATCTCAGACCCCTCCCCCTTCAAAGTTTGATGTTGTGGTTGTGCAATTAGTAATCCCTTGCTTCCATGACCTGAGTCCTGTTTTTCGTGGTACTGATTTACGGTATCTTTTCCAGTGCACTCATTTACGCCCCCCCATTTTCTGAATTAGTTTCCCGAAAGCATTTTCTTAGATATCCTATTCAGCAGTTTACCGAACTTAGAGGTCCCTTTCCTATTGAGGTGTAACCCATCTGTACTAAAATCATAGTCATTAAGCCATCCATTTGCATCGACAAAAAGGACGTATCCATTTGCAACACAGCCAGTCTAGTGTGGAATTTACAGCATCTACATAGCGGTAGTCGACATCATTCCTATATAACACACCACTGAGACAAAGCTTTGTCTCCGGAAACTTCACTTTTACTGTCGCAAGAGTATCAGCCTCGGCCATTATATCACTGGGTGTTGTTGAGTTTAGAATGTCGTTTGTACCAATGTGGATAATTAACGTCTCGGGTGTTTCCTTTATTTTATTATTGTTCACATGTGCTGTCAGTTGTCCCACTTGCATGCCCGGATAGCAATATGTGATTCCTTCTTCAATTTCAGGCCCAAAATTCCTCACCATAGAATCACCCATTATTACCGTATGGGAATGTTTACGCTTCGATCGCCGACGGGATTTCCTTTGACTTTCCGAGACCATAGGAGGGTTGCATTCTGTGTTTACTACGTCATCTTCTGACCGTAATATCTGAAATCTATTCGCTGTTGCGATGCCTTTATGTAGAGTATCATTGCCTGTTACATGAGGCCTGGTATGCCTAAGATTTTTTTGACTTAACCTCTGTATAATCCCTACCATGTTCTCCCAGTATCTTAATATTTGCCCTACCTTCCTTTAAGCCCTTCAGTTCCAGGAGAGCATTTTCTAAATCAATTGACATCATTTTGATTATTCCGTCTTTTGAGAATAGCTCGAGCTCCAGAGATTTTATCCTGAACCATAGATGGGACGAGGTCGAAGTGAGGTTATCTGAAACTTCATC
Organism: Meconema thalassinum; assembly: GCA_946902985.2. NCBI lineage: Eukaryota > Metazoa > Arthropoda > Insecta > Orthoptera > Tettigoniidae > Meconema > Meconema thalassinum. The sequence continues at coordinate 1,006,317,622 of OX336388.2, forward strand.
GTCTTCCGAATTGGGCACTTCACTTGCGAACGCATTCTTAAACACGCATGCTTCACAAACTTCAAGACTGGCTGTGTGTTATGCCAAAATCACAACCAACAGAGAGGCTGGAAGAAAATACGGATGTCAGAAAAGAAAATGTTTACATGTTGGTAAGTACAAGAAAATAAATGTGTCTTCCCTATATCCTGATGTGGCTTATTTTCGGGCATAAACGTTTTTTCCTTTTTCCTCTTCGAACATTAAGGGTGTGGCTAATATGTGGGGGTGGCTTATTTTCGGGCATAAACATTTTTTCCTGATTTCCTCTTTGAATATTAAGGGCGCGGCTTATATGAGGGGGTGGCTTATTTTCGGGCCAATATGGTATGTCTGGGCTATTATGCCACATCTGTTGCTTTTGCTATCATTATGATATGCTTAGTCGGACACAGGACAACAGCCCAAAAAACACCTAGCCTACAACCAACAGTACAAGTTCATGAGTACAAAATCAGAAAATGATATTTAACTTAACAAAAGATATATTTTCTACTTCTTACTGTACCCATGCTGTACCCAAGTTCAAATGGGCATAGTCCTTTAAGGATTTGTTATTCTACATATTCTGCATGACTCAGACTACGAGACATACCTTGCGTGGGTTCCACAGCCAGGTTGGTGAAATGTGTCGTAACTGTTGTTACATCTGTCTCTATCTTAAGGAGAAAGACTCCTTCGTTGTTGGCTGACACAATGACATGAGGGCTCATAGTCCTCATTCTCTCAACCACGTTGCGAACCAGCTTCATGTTAGGCATCTCAATGCTCACCTGCACAAAATAAATTGCGAAGCAATTAGCTAGGATATTCTTCTTTACGTTGTCAGGATTTTTTTTACATGGTTGCAAGAAAGACTTTGTGCATTAGAGGCTGTGGTGGTATGAATGACTCCCCGTGGGTCAGCTACTAAATTAATTTTTAATCATACACCGTAAATGTGGTGTATGAAGCAAGCAACTGACCAATTCTCAAGAGCCAAGTGTATGTTCTGAAGATATACTGTAGATAGCATGTACTGTACACTGTACCGGGAGAAGATGTGCTGGACATTCTGAGAGATTATGGTATTAAGGAAGGTTTTTATAAGATATACATTGGTTGGTTCCTTAGTTTAGGGGCTGCGATAACGTTGCAGCCCCGTTTACTTTGGGCGTGTGTAGAAACTGTCTGATAACCGATGTTAATTGTGATGGCTGTATTAATGTGTGTTATCTGTTTTAATTCAAGGAAGGACTGCAGACAATAATTTCCAGTAGTTCCTAATTTTGCTACCAAATGCTACCGTCCATGCCACCTAGCTTGTGGACTTAGCTACTAGATGGCATCGCAGTGAGCACCTGGCGGCGAACGTTGGAACTAATAGAGCCTTATCAATTCTAACCTACAAATTTTGGCTTCACACAAGTGTAGTTAGTGGAAGGTTCTTTTTCATGTCATAATTCTATGACATGGGATCGCCAGCTTTACTTCGTCTCCGAAGGAATACCGAGGGATTTTTTACGCTCTTAAAAAATCCGACGACTTCGGCCGGCTTTGAACAAACACTGATCAGTTAACAATGTAACAGGGGCATGTTTTGCTGAGAGGTGAGATGCTTTCTCCTTTCCCCCACCATTTCTCAGAAAATGAATATAGTGGTTGATGAAAATATGAAGTCTGAGCTGGATGCATGGAGGTGAAACTCAGCTTCCCAATTAAACAGGCTAAGCGGTAACTGTTCATCCCAGATTTGACAGTACGATTTATTATCACTATCAGATTTTAGGACATGACACAACCCACCCACTAGCACTGTAATGTCCTTCAAGTTATCTCTCTCCTTCTCCTCCGTCTGTTGTAGGTGGTATTCTAATAATCTTTCGAATTGAACATCCCTTTTAATTGCTGTAGCTTTTGACACTGGGATACCAGAATTTTACCTAGAAGGTGATATTTCGCATATCAATAAATCTACTAACACGAGTTTCTCGCATTTAAGCACCCTAAAATGCCGACCAACTGCACCCGGATTTGATCCCGCAACTGTGGGCACAACAGACAATAACTTAACTGATGCACCTTAAGTTATGTCATGTGAAGTAATGCAGAACTGCACCCAGCTAACTTCATATTATAGGCAATCAAAAACAGGCTGCAGGGAGAATTGATTGTAGAGTGAGTTTTTGATTCAAAATACACCTGTTTCAGGATTCAGGAAAGGATGGAATCCTTCATCGTTGTTGTTCAGTTCATACATCATTTATTGAGTTATAAATTGTTAGTGTAGGACAAAATCAGATAATCAGATATTTGGCCACTGAGCATGACATTGTACTGACAGACTTTGAAAACAGGGGCATATATAAGGGGGTGTGGGGGCTGAGGTGGCTCCAGACCCCCTAAAAAAGCCAACTTGGGTACAAAATACAATGTATTTCACAGTACTTTTAAGAAATAATTATCAATTTGTAAAAGAAAATGAGTGTTTACCTTTCTGCTTAATAAATTGACAAATAGCCCATTTAGATATTTGCCATTCATACTCCATAGGCTATAATAAAAAAATCATTAAGTACTCACAATTTTCCAGGATAGTCAGCCCCCCCCCCCCCCCCCCGAATAAAAATTGTATAGACGCCCTTGTAATTGAAAAGCATGCAGATCAGCATGTTGGAATTTGAACAGAAATAATAGGGAATTCAGTATACAAAGACAAAACTGAAGACAGTAAAGAAGAAACATAAACGTAGGAGGCACTAAATTGGAAATCATTTTAAGTACTTGGACTGTACAATGTATACAACCCAGCATAGTGAAAGAGATTCAAGGTGTACCAAAAGCTAATGCACTGAGACCTCAGTTGTGATCTTCTGTGTTCTGCAAGATGAAAGTTGTTTTCCAGACTGAGCTGTCCCTGTTTTATTCAATTTTCAAACCGACTCTGATGTACAGGAACAAAAATTGAATGAATCTCGCAATCATGAGCCACGGGACGTCCTTTTTACGTGGAATCCAAACTACAGGACATGGCAATTCACTTCAAAAATCTCACATGTATTGACTGGGAATCGAACCCGGTCTACCTTGGTGAGAGACATACAGCTTGACCACTGTGCCACCATGCCCCAGATGAAATTAATAGATGAACAATTTCAAACAATAGCACCTTACATCAAAATTGGGGAGTTGAGGTTCCTTGATGGTTGTCCACTGTCTCCTTGGGATAACAATAACCGGGATGTCATGTACACATAGCCGAGAATGAATCAGGGACATCTATAACAAGAGAAGAGCAAAGAATAGAAAAAAAGCATACTTCAGTCAGCCAATACTACCTAAAACTGTATATTACTAACCAGTTCAATTTCAAAAGTTAAACATGGAGACTTCTTGTTTGTGAGCTTGATCTTCACCGATCTAACAGACTGAGCAGCTTTCAGAACGCTTAATGATTTGGCCAATAAATCTGTAATCAAAACAAAAATAGATCAAAATGACACACTGAATAGTGGGGGGAAAAGAAGTGGAAAAACATCCCTCTCGGCACGTCAGAAGGCGGAGGTAAATTTCACCAGGCAAAGAAATATATTTCGAAATCAATACATTTGGCAACTGTTGTGTACCTTCAAACATTCCCATGTCCAGCATACGAGAAGCCCATCTTACAAATTCAAAAACATTTTTGCTCATTCAGTACCTTGGCATAAGGGTGGGTCATATCAAAAATTCTTTCAGACAATTTATTTATTTATTGTATGACGAGCACTGGAACGACGGATGACAGGGAAGCGAGGACGAGGAAGACCAAGAATGCGTTGGATGGACTCGGTGGAGAATAGTATTAGAAAATGGAACCTGGTTTGGAACACTGTGTCGGAAGAGGAATGGTGGAACGACAGAACAAAGTGGAGAGGAACCATATTTGCCCCCACCCAGTGTCAACTGGAAAAGGGGAAATGAAGATGATGATGGCTTTGAGTGCCGAAAGTGTCCGAGGACATGTTCGGCTCACCAGAGGCTGTAGCTGCTTCAAGCGGACACCCCTATGGTGAGCTACAAGTTCCGTTCAATTTCAAGTAGTTCCAACTTTCGCTACCAGATGTCAATGATACCTAGTGGTGAACGTTGGAACTTTCATAGAGGGTTACAACGAAATCTAACCTAGAAATTTAGCTTCATACAAGTTTAGTCTGTAGAAGGATCTTTTACATGCCATAAATCTGTGACATGGGGCCGCCGGCTTTACTTCCCCTCTGAAGGACCTTTGACCATTTTAAATGGTTTTGATTCTTTGCCTTTTACGGGTGGTATATATATATATTTTTTTTTTTGTTCCTTCTCTAAACACGTAAGGTTTTGATTATTCCCGAAGGGAATATGATGTGGTTTCCATTTGAGCGGATGAATTATCAATAAATGATAAAAATGGTCCGGTAAGCTCAAACAATGCCAGCGTTTCGCCCCAGTGTGCTGTTGGCTCATCAGTTGGTACAGACACACCTACCAATACGCATAGCTAGCACATACTGAGAAGGCCATGCAAGACACAAAATACAAGCAGTATTGACGTCACGAGCATGCCAATGTGCTACGGGAGTCATACTCCCTTTCATAAAAACAAAAGCCTTACCTTGGCAATCCAAATAAGGTTTTGATTATTCCCGAAGGGAAAATGATGTGGTTTTCATTTTAGTGGATGAATTATCAATAAATGATAAAAATGGTCCGGTTAGCTCAAACAATGCCAGCGTTTCGCCCCAGTGTGCCGTTGGCTCATCAGTTGGTACAGACACGCCTACCAATACACGTAGCTAGCACATACTGAGAAGGCCATGCAAGACACAAAATACAAGCAGTATTGACGTCACGAGCATGCCAATATGCTACGGGAGTCAAACTCACTTTCCCTTTGAGCTAACCGGACCATTTTTATCATTTATTGATGATTCATCCGCTCAAATGGCCTTCTCAGTATGTGCTAGCTACGCGTATTGGTAGGTGTGTCTGTACCAACTGATGAGCCAACGGCACACTGGGGCGAAACACTGGCATTGTTTGAGCTAACCGGACCATTTTTATCATTTATTGATAATTCTCTAAACACTCCATTTTACCCACTCCTTCGGTCAATGGTTGGTGCTATCAGAGATATTTACTGACATGAGTTTTTGGCCCTTATCAGAAAAATTGTTAAGAAGACTGTCTGGACAAAAATGACTGCTCCTACAAGCAAGGAGGTCTGGGTCGTAAGCCCCAGGTTAGGTTTGTAAGTAAAGCCTTATTAACACATAGAATTTAACATGTATGCATCGTTTAAACCATAAGTGTCGTCCATGTTGTCATGGATGCTGCCATTTTGTAGTGTAAGGTATCCGGATCTACACTACTCGTGGCCAGTGAGTGGTGCCACTAAGGTAGTCACAACAATACTTTCTATTAACACAACTCAAGATCTGGTGTTCCCCAGCCTGTAGAAACGTCCGCTGCAAGTTGTTATCGTATCAATGGAGAGCTACACCAGTCAGAAATATTCTTTTTTTAATGAGATTTAAAAGTTATCAGTTAATGTTCATTAAGAAACACTGAGAATGACTTCAAAGATTACTATAAATATTACTCATCCAAGATAATTGGGCTACCATACATGTTGCTCCACTGAAACAATCATCATCATCATCATCATTTTCCATCTCCAGTTTCCCGGGTGTGGCAAACAAGCGCTCTCCATCTTGCCCGATCTTGGTACACCATTTGTTCTTGGACATCGTCCCAGTTAAAACCATTCTTCTCCACCTCTGATCGAACTGTCTCTATCCATCGTCTCCTTGGTCTTCTTCTTGGTCTCTTCCCTCTGACATCCAGGTTGAAGTACTTCTCAGCTGTTCTAGAGCTATCCTTCCTCATTACATGGCCATACCACTGAAGTCTGTGTTTCCCCAGAAAGTTGGTAACAGAGACCCTGATGCCAGCTGTTGCTCTGTGTACCTCATTTCTGATCTTGTCTCTCCTGGTACTTTGGTTCATAGTCCTAATAAATCTCATTTCTGTGGCTTGAATTCTACTGCAATCTTTACTTAGCAATGTACATGTTTCCATACCATAAGTAAGGATTGGAACAAAGTAGGTGTGATACAACGTTGCCTTTGCTGCCAAGGGTATATTTTTGTCCCAAAGTAAGTGCTGAACTTGGTTATAGAAATGTGATGCTTTCTGTATCCTATTTAGAATTTCTTGTTTGGAGACCATACTTCCAAGAAACTGGAAGTGAGAAACGGATTCTAGTTTTGCTCCCTCCAAATATATAAAACAATATTTGACATAAAATGTTATAAGGCAAAAAAAGAAGCTTTCTATGAAGGGAACCTTACCTGAGGAAAACTCGAGATATATCTCGTTGTAAGTGTCAGAATAACCAGCCATCGTGAACTCATTAAAAAAGTGAGCTTGTTCTAATTCACACCATACCATGGGCTTCCCACCAACGCCTCCCTCTTCTGATATAATGAAAAATACCTTCTGGGGACATATTCGAAGTACACATATTTTGGATAACCTGGCAAGCAATGCTACAATATCTGAAACATAACATACATACCATTAAGTTATTTTCAGACACAGGCACAAACTATCTGAATTAAAGATATTTATTTATAAGTAACGTTACATCATGGTGTCCACAGAATTTTCAATGTCAATTTTCCTGACTTTTCCTGATATTTCCTGACCATTTTTCAACAAAATTCCTGACTCGTGAAGTCATCGTAATATCGGAAAAAAGGTCTATTGAGCAAACAAATATTATTTTTTATTTACAGCCTCCACCATCCCCATAGCTGCCCAAAGCTCGCCTCTTTATTCATTTAAAATACAAAATAAAGTAAATTATAATGCAATAATACATAAATCAAAGTACTCTACTCAGCGTGCAGGACAGTCGTTCAATACATAATACATGTCTCTCAAAAATAATTGAAGGTCCCACTTTACAGAATGCATTCCTGTTTGTAGGGCTCCATTGACAACGTGAGGGCCGCAAACACCAAGGTTAACGAGTTGTTTGCCATCTGCATTATCTTCTATTATTTGGCCACTGAACTTTTTTATGAAACTCAAATTTACATTCGGTCCATCCATAGACATACGGTACTCTTTCTCGTAAGAGGAGAGATTCCCTGGTTGAAAGCCTCTAAAATGTCTTGAGCTGTTGCATGTCCCATAAAGATGCTGTTGAAATATCTGGTGTTAACTTCATTGCAGTTGACGTCAAGTTAATGCACAAATAGGTCCATCTGACCTCGCTTAACAACTTTGTTCAATGCCTCATCAAAACAGATAACATTATCACATGAAAGAATTTCATCTTGCAGTAGCTTGCCACGGTGGGTGAGTGGTTACAGTGTCGGACTACCAACCCCAAGATTGCAGGTTCGCTCCTGACCGTGGTAAGTGATTTTTGTAAGGCGACAAAAATCACGACACTCATGTCATACGTTGTTGGCATGTTAAAGAACCCATTTGAATTCAGTAGGCCGTGTTCAATGGCAAAATTAATCTCGGGATTTTCCGCCAACACAAAGTTCCTCCATTCTCTACTTGAAAGCGCTGTAGTGTGAAGGAGTTTAGATATCTAACCTCCTTGACTTTCATAGCGTTCAAAGGAACGACGAAATTCGACGTGCAAGCTACCCTCTGGGTGTCAATTAACAAAGCTTGCACCAGGCACCCGAGGCCATACGATATTATTAGTATTATCTTGCAGTAAATTATGAAAGTATGGAGCTAATCCATAATTGATGACATATGAACATTTCGTGTTCCCCAATTGAAATTTTGTTGCAATTGCACTATCAGGAAACATTTCCCTGAAGGTTTCTGAAATATTTAAACAAGAATTAAGAGAATTTATTTTGGACAACATTAAGGGCCCACTTTATTTCGGCACTTGTGACTTCATCTTTATAACAGAAAGATTCTTCAGATGTCACAGTTCCTGAAGTAGAACTTGAAGGAGTTAATATGGTTAATATAAAATTCCTGACTTTCTAATACGTTTTGCCATTTTTTCCTGACACGCTATATTATCACACTTTTTTCTGACTTTTCCTGACCAAAAGCAAAATTCCTGACTTTTTCAGACTATTCCTGCCTGTGGACACCATGTACAGACACTACAAGACCTACCTTACCTTGTGACCAGAAAGTGTATTCATTGTAGTTTAAAACTTATATTTGGTATGTATCAGTCCACAAAAAATTTGGGATTTCAAAATGTAAATGTACTGTAATTAAAAGAAGAAAACTTGTAGGTTTACAAGACTGTTATTCTCACCATTTTTCATGGAATCTGAACTAGGGTGACTGCACCTATGGTTGAGCGCTCACCAGTGGATGAACAGTATCCATTTAGGTAAAGTTGATAAGGTTCCGTAGGAAGGCAAACCTGAACATAAAACAGGCCTTGGGCCAAGATGCCATAAGACACCACCTGTAGTTGAAGAGTCATACTGCATCTTGGCACAAGGCCCGTTTCATGTTCAGGTTTGACTTCCTACTGAACCTTATCAACTTACCTAAATTGATACTGTTCATCCACTGGTAACCGTTCAACCATAGGTGCAGTCACCCTATCAAAGCTGTGAAATTTAATTGACTGTACTTTAAAATACTTTATTTAGAAGCTGCTCACAAGAGGCAAGTCCTAGGCATGTTAATTTAAACCTCAATGAAAGAACCAAGACTAATGAACACAGTTACAGTGATAGGGTCAATACTGGTGGCACCGGTAGTGATTGTTTTAGTGAGAAAATCACTGTGGCCATCAGCGCTGTAGAGTAAACATGAAATGTTTGCATGATTGCAAGGAAATGAGTTTCAGGGTGAGGTGAGGTAAAACCGAATTGTCTCGCTTTGATCTGAGTATTTCCAAGACATCATTTTCAGGACATGGCTGCTTTTGTAATTATTCAACAAAATATTTCAAGCACACCATGCTTTTGCAAATACTGTACTTTTTTTTTTTTTTGACAAAAACCTCAACTTTGCTAATTTAATGAATAATTTGTAGGATGATTCAAAGTAGGTACAAGAATCGGGTAAGACTTCTCCACCTGCATTCTCAAATACTATGGATATGTTGTTGTTTGAGTCTTCAGTCTTTTGACTGGTATGATGCAGCTTTCCATGCTTCCCTGCCCCGAGCTAATCGTTTCATCTCTACATAGCTACCACACCTTACATCCGAGGCAATCTGTTTAACATATTCTAACCTTGGTCTACCCCTACAGTTCTTATCCTCGACCCTTCCTTCCATAACAAAGTTTGCTATTCCTGGGTGACTATGGATATAATTTTTGGAATACCGTATACAGTGAAACCTCTCTTAACAGACACTCCTCTAAGACGGACACCCCTTTATAACGGACGATTTTCTAGATCCATAACCAAACCCCTATTAAGTACAAGGGTTGGTACTTAAGTAGTGGCAAGTATTTATTATCAAGAGGTACAAAAGTGGTACATGTTAGCAACCTTTACAGTCCTTCTAAGTAGGCACCAGCGTGGTGTAGAGCCCGTTGCCAGAGATGTGGAAGTCGTAGTATACCTTTCGCCGAGCCCGTTCTGTCGATGGTGTGCATGGAGCGGTCTACAGCCTGTTGAATCTCTGCAACAGTCCGGAAGCGAGTGCCACGAAGTGGTTCCTTCATCTTAGGGATTAAATCGAAGTCACAAGGACTTAAGTCAGGGGAGTATGCTGGATGGTACAGTACTTCCCAGCCCCATCGACCGAACAAATCTGCCAAAGCTCGCGCTGTATTAGCCCGAGCATTGTCGTGCAACATGATGTGTGGTTGCCGCAGAGAAAGTGTGGCCGCTTCCTTCGCAATGCTGGGCGCAGGTGGTGCTCCAAAAACGAACAGTAATACTGTGCATTTACGGTCTGCCGTGGAGGAACATAATGCGTTAGGATAACGCAATCACGAATGGCGGCATCAAGGGTCACCCCGAAAGTCGAAAGTCCGTCAGACCCCCAGTGTGGTGAAGATGACGGTGATCCTCGTGTACGAGATGAAGGAACCAACTCGTGGCACTCGCTTCCGGACTGTTGCAGAGATTCGACAGGCTGTAGACCGCTCTATGCACACCATCTACAGAACGGGCTCGGCGAAAGGTATATTACGACTTCCACATCGCTGGCAACGGGTTCTACACCACTCTGGTGACTACTTTGAAAGACTGTAAAGGTTGCTAACATGTCCCACTTTTATACCTCTTGATAATAAATAGATGTAATTAAGTATAACAAAACGAAATAATAAATGTGTGTTGATTAGGCGGAAACTTTAAGTTTGTTATACTTAATTACAAAACGTCAGCACGGAACCTGCAATGGACTCTTCTTCGAATAAATAAATAGATGCCACTACTTAAGTTCTAAACTTCGTATATTAGTAATTAATCTATCTTATGCGAACAATCGCTATTACAGACACGGACACCCCGGCCATATTAAAAAATAAATAAAAAACATCTCTTGGCGGACACTTGTTGTGAAAAGAAATCGCATCTCTGTAGGTCTACCGGTATTAGACTTGTATGAACACTCTGTTGTGTTAATGTACTTTCGACACATCCTGTGCTTCCTGGAAGCCAGTTAGTGCTGCCCTTCCCATCCCCTATCTTCTGCACTGTACCATAAATAAACCTAGGCCTAACGACATCGCTTTCATTGTTCTCTTGAACTTGAAATGGTTGGGATCAGGGAATTCATACTTTCACTATCTGGTCAGTTTTACCGTGAAACTTCTTAAATCTATTGTAGGATCTGTGCGTTACAGTAGCAAGTGAGTGCATTTGAAATGGCTCCTTGTAAAAGTTTAACTGAGAGAAAGTAGACATCGTAGATTATCACAAACATGAGAAATGTGGTGTAAGGAAACCATGTTAAGTGCTTTAAGATTGGAAAGACACAGGCTGCAGAAATTGTGAAAAAACAAGAAGAGATAATTAAAGTATGGCGTCTTAATGGTAATGAGCTGCAAATTAGACGGTACAAAGTGGTAATGGTGCTGTTTTTGATAAGTCAGTGATAGGGTGGTTCAGCAAAATAAGAAGTCGGAACGTCCCTGTGTCCAGAGCAATGATACAAGCCAAAGCATTGGATTTCGCGGCAGAATTAGGTATCGGAGATTTCAAAGCCTCGAATGGCTGGCTCGAAAATTTCAGAAAGCGCCACGATATAAAATTTAGAGGAATTTGAGGAGAATCCTCCACTGTTTATATGGATAATGTTTCAAGCTGGGAAGAAAAATTTGCCTTCCATCACTGACGGCTATTCACTGGAAAACATTTAAAATGCGGACGAAACTGGACTGTTTTACTACGCGTAACCCTATGTTTTCATGTAAGTACACATACTGCACAAGTATATGTGCAAGCATTTTCTCTAACCCTCTCTATAGTGGACACCCCTCTTTAGTGGACAGTAATTACGGTCCCAAGGGTGTCCGTTATAGAGAGGTTTTACTGTATATGATTATTTTTTTAAAGAAGCTATCTTCTTTAATTGAAGTTGTTATTTTATGCATGGAATGGGTCATGGGATGAGATTTAGAAAGACAAATGTCATGTTTAAAGCAGTTTGTCATATTTCCAATGTCCTGGTTTTGAATAATTCTGTCACAAGCTGGTAGTCTGAGGTGATGGCAATTGTTTGTTAAAGAAGTGGAACACAAAAGGCCACCAGCCAGAGGCGGTTCTAGCCCTGGGCCGGGCCCCCCCCCCCCAGTTTTAGTGAAACAATTATTTTAAAATTCCTTGGTTACTAAATAAATTGATAATTTACAGATATAATTTATCTGATATAAAACAAACTAATGCATTTAATTAAGTTAATTTTTCTTTCAATTTCAAGATTTATTTATTTGATTATATGTAATTTAAACACAGGGGAGCGTGATGGCGTAGTGGCTTAGCTGCTCGTCTTTCATCCGGACGGCCGGGGATCGAATCCCGGTGACAGCTGGGCGAAATTTTCACTTGAAAAATCACGTGGCGTCAGGAAGGGCATCCGGTCTCAAATCCCCGGCCAAAACCAAAATGAGCCCGGTTGGCTCCGGCAACCCCAATTAATTGGGATAAGCCGTAGAGAATGATGATGAATGATGTAATTTAAACACACAATTGAATCATCATCATCATCATCATCATTTCCCCTTATCCAGCTCCTGCCGGGTCGGGGTATTTATGGCACTTCTCCACTTTCCTCTTTCCTTCCACAATTCTTCTTCCACGATCTTGTCCCAGTCCAGATTCCTTTTTCTCACGCTGTTCTTCACTGAATCAATCCACCTTGTTCTAGGTCTTCCTCTTGGTCTCTTACCCTTGCACTTGGCCTCCAGCATCTGTCTTGGTATTCTATTTTCCTCCATCCTCTTTACATGTCCAAACCACCTTAGTTTATTCTTCTCAATTCTCTCATTTAGTTTTCCCATCCCAACTTCCTTCCTAACATCATCATTCCTCACTCTGTCTTTCCTTGTCTTACCTATCATACTTCTTAGGAATTTCATTTCACTGGCTTGAATTTTACTCTCTTGCCTGCTCGTCAGGGTCCAAGTCTCAGCTGCATAAGTTAATATGGGTACATAGTACATTGTATACATTACCTCCTTGCTTTTCCTTGGTACTTCCTTATCCCAAACAAGTTTTCTCACACTTTGATAGAATGCATTGCTCTGCTGTACCCTCCTGCCAATCTCCATGTCCAACCTACCAGTTTGCATCAATTCACTTCCTAGGTATTTGAACGTGTCCACAATTTCCAAACTCTGACTTCCAATTTTCACAGTGCCCTTTCCTTGTCTTTCCCCTCTTGTCATCACCATGGTCTTGCTTTTCTCTATACTGATTTTCAGGCCATACTTCTGAATATTTTCGTTCAGTGCATCTAGTTGTTTTTGCACTTCTTCGGTGTTCCTTCCCCAGACCACAATATCGTCTGCAAATAATAGTAACTTCATTTCTTTATGTCCATATGCTTCCTTTGTTTCCTTTACAATTTCATCCATTACCATTATGAATAAAAGAGGTGACAGCACACTCCCCTGTCTTAGTCCAGTCTTGTTCCTAAACCAATCTGTCTTTCCAACTGGGGTCAGTACCCTACTAACACAGTTGCTGTACATTGCTTGCACCATTTCCAACATTTCTCTTCCCAGTCTCTTCTTAACCATGGTTTCCCATACCTTCTCTCTGGGGACACTATCATATGCCTTTTCTAGATCTATGAAAGTCATGATCAAATCCTCTCCATATTCCCAGTTCTTTTCCATCACCTGCCTCAAGCTAAAGATTGGGTCCACTGTGGATCTTCCACTCCTGAAGCCATACTGTTCCTCTTGCAACTCTGCTTCCACCTTTCTTCTCATTCTTCTTTCTAATATCCTTTCCAGTATTTTTACTATCTGTGATATGAGGGTGATCCCTCTATAGTTATCACACACTTTCTTGTCCCCTTTCTTAAACACTGGTATTATTAGCCCTTTCTCCCAGTCTTCTGGTACACATTTCCGTTTCCACACACACTTTAGCAGTCGATACAGCCATTGCATACCAACAGGTCCAGCAGCCTTTATCATTTCTACACTGATTTCATCCACCCCTGTTGCTTTTCCCATCTTCATTTTCTGTACTGCTAATTCCACCTCCAGCATTGTTATATCATCTTCTGTTATAGAGTCGTCAGGCTGTGTCACTTCGATCTCACCAGTACAATTGCTCACATTCAATAGCTTATCGAAATACTCCTTCCATCGTCCCTTTATCTCTTCTGGGTGTGCTAACAACTCTCCATCTTCCTTTTTCACCAGCTTTGTAGTAACTCTTTCTTTCCTCTTACTTCTTAGAAGCCCATACAGCATCCTTTTACTGCCACTTACATCTGTTTCCATTCTTCGTGTAAATTCTTCCCAACTTTTCTTTTTTTCTTCTCCTACCACTTTCTTACACCTCCGTTTGCTGTCGTGGTACTTCCTTTTGCTTTCTTCTGTTTGATCTCGGTTCCATTCTTTCCATGCAGACTTCTTTTCTTTTACTGCTTTCCTCACTTCCTCATTCCACCACGGTGTCTCCTTCTCTTTCACTCTTGTTGACGTCCTACCACAAGCACTCTCTGCTGCACCAGCAAATGCCTTTTTAAAGTGGGACCATTCCTCTTCTACATTTTCCACTTCAGTAACTGGGATTTGTTGCTTCAATCTCTCCTGAAAATCTTCCTGTACAGCTTTGTCTTTCAATTTCCATACTTTTATTTTACTTTCTCTGATCTCCTTTAGGTTTTCCAATTTTCCCCATCTAAATTTTGCCACCACAGCTCTATGGTCCCCATCAAATGCTTCACCTGGTAAAGCTGTCACATCCATCAGCTTTCTGCGATTTGTCCTTTCCACCAGGAAGTAGTCAATTACTGATTTTGTTAAACACACAATTGAAATCGTGTATAAATATAATATTTTTTAAATGCGTAGTGCATACACCAAGAGTATTAAACTCTTTTCCCAACTTTATGACATGCAAGTTCACAAGTTTCCAATGTAGACAAACCTCCATGCGATACAAGTGCATCGATATCTCCCCAACTCTGTGACAAAAATGTAAGTGCAACTGTTTCTAATATAGACGAACCAGTACCATTTTATATCAGTGCATCGATCCATGCCAACCACGTAAATCAGTTTATAAACAAACGTTACTATACAATAAGAACAGAATTTTTAACAGTAAATGGTTTGATAGGAATACATTTATTGAATACTCTGAGAATAAAGATGCTGTTTTCTGTGTCGTCATTTCGTTCAATCTGATTCAAGCCATGCTGAACATGTTTTCACTAAATCTGGATTTTGCAATTGGAAAAGAATATTAAAAAAACGTGCAATGCATGCTGATAGTGAATGTCATAAATCTTCAATAGTAAAGTTAAACAGTTTTCTGGAAAGTGAACATAGCGGCACAGTGATTTCGAAGCTAAGCGTGAAACCTCTGGTTATATTGCATAACCGCTCAGCTGTGGCAACAATGGCCCGAGTCGCATTACTTTGTGCTCGGCAAGACATTGGACTTAGAGGCCATCGCCAAACAGTTTCGGATGATGATAGTGTTAATAATAAAGGGAATTTTGATGAAATTTTAAATGTAATTAAACTAGAAAGTGAAAGCACAAGGGAGAATGTAAACAGTCTACCAAAGAATGCAACTTACTCATCTAAAGATTCTCAAAATGAATCTCTTGATATCTCAGCTAATATAATAGTTGAACATATTGGAGGAGAGACGAAAAAATATAACAATGGTTATGTTTCCTTAATCCTGGATGAAGCTAGAGGTGTTAGTAAAGTGGAACAGATGTCCGTATGTGTCAGATATGTAGGACAAAATTCTATAGAGGAGCGTTTCATTGGTTTTATACATTTGTCTCAACTAAATGCAGAAAGTATAGCTAATTCAGCTTTAGAGTACCTTGTTTCAGTGGATTTAGATGCATGTAAGTACATTGGACAAGCATATGATAGAGCCGCGGTTATGTCAGAGAAGATAAACGGTGTGCAACGTTTATTGCGACAAAAGGTCAATAACCCGTGTGTTTACGTGCATTGTTATGCACATCACTTAAATTTAGTTTTGCTGGACGTTTCAAAGCCAGTTTGTAGACGTGGTAGGGGACACTTTTGATTTACTGGAAGCAATTTATGCGTTTCAGTCTGTACCTACTTAAGACACCAAAAGCTTGTTGAGATACAGAGTGATCTTCATCCAGGAGAACGTGTTTTAGAGACACCCCTTCAAAGTGACACGCGATGGGTATGTAAATATAGAGGAGTAATGTGTTTTCAGAAACGTTTTGCTTCAGTTAAAGCAGCTCTGGAGTATTTTTCAAAGTCAGCTAACAAGAAAGAGGCAGCAGAAGCAAAAGGTTTGTGGAAACAGCTTTGTAAAGTGAAGGTGATGTTTGTGCTACAAATCTTTTCTGATATTCTAGAGCTTGCCAATGGAGCCTCTATGTTCTTACAACAAAAACATGTGGACTTCGGAGGGGCACATAGATTGATCTATGGTCTTGTAAAATCGTTGCAAGAAAAACGAAATGATGATTATTTTAAGGAACTATGGGCGGTTACATGTGACTCTGTTCAGTCGTTATGCGTGAAAGTTTATAAACAATCTAGAGTCTCAAGTATTCCAAAGAACTTTTCAGACTACGTTTTATTAATGCCAGTCTCTGCGGAGAAAGAAGAGGAAAATGTCACTTTATCAGAGACATGTAAAAGAAATCTTTTTGAAATATTAGACAACATGGTAAAGCGCAGCAACTCCAACTGAAACCCCGGAAAAAATGCGAACTACCGCTGTACTCTCTGTCACTCTGGGTGACGGAGCCAGCGCTCACGCAGGGTCACACTTCAAGTTGCTGAGCTTTAGAAGAGTTACTGCGTAGATTTACTGAAAGCGATTTTGTGTGTAATGCAATGGATGCCTGTAACCCAAGAGGTGAAAACTTTTAAAATTTTGAATATATAAAGTATAATCTTCACAGACCGTAGGGTGCTACAGACTGAAATCAGTTTAGCTAAGAATGTATTTAGAGGCAAATATCCAAACACTTCCTCATTCTTTTTTTCTGAACTTCTGAAAATGGAAGTTGCTTTTCCACAGCTACTATTATTTTTCAAATTGATGCTGACTCTTCCTGTGTCATCTGCTTCTGCTGAGCCCAGTTTTTCTGTCGTGAAACGAATAAAATCCTATTTAAGAGAAACAATGGCAACAAAGAGGCTTTCCAATCTCGCAATTCTTTCAATTGAAAGAGAATTAAGTGGTCAATTACTTCACGACCCTTCTGATATAGTGAACCAGTTTGCCCAGAGTGGAAATAAAAGAATAAATTTATGTGACAGTGAAATATGCTATTTTTTACCAATGAGTTTTTAGCCTACTTTTCTCATTTTGCAAAAATGAGGAAAAAGTAGACTAATGAGATCGATCCGGGAAAATGTCTGGGCCCCCCCCAGATTTAAGCTTCTAGAACCGCCACTGCCACCAGCCCCTTGTAAGATGTAGTAATACTAAAGAAGGGAAAATAAGAAATCCAACCCCTCAAAAATTATTTATCAGGAGAAGAAAAGGGCCATGAATGGCAGGAAACTTGAAGACAATGACCAATTTCATGGACTGGGTAGGATATCATTTGTCTTTATCACAACCAGTCTATCCATCATTCCTCTTCGAAGATGGCCTGAAATTTCTTCTCTCCATTGTTTCCCGGGAAAAGACCGAAGTGGTTTGGATATGTGAACAGAACGAATGGAACGAGAGAAGCCTAAGTTGATGCTAGAACTGGAGGTTAAAGGAAAAATGTCAAAAGAAAAGTAAAGCACAAAAGCCATGCCTCCTTTAGTTTTGTTTCACTTAGGAGTTTGGACATTGTAGTCATTAGACCCATATGCTTTAAGCTGGGAGCACACTGCATCCGTTCCGTTCAGTTGACCTTGGGTGCTTGCTGAAAATGAAACCTAATGTCCAGCCGTACACTGCATCAGTTCCGCACCCTTCAGCACATTCCCCCCCCCTCCATTCTTTCAGTCAAGCTTGCCCTCACAAGCAAAGTTGACGGAAGACAGAGGGCAGATTGCGATTGCACTGTACTGCTTTGTTACATTTGTTTAGATGATGATGATAATTGTTGTTTTAAGGGGCCTAACATCGAGGTTATCGGTCCCAAACATTTGTTTAGTGCAATGATAGCGATCAATGAGGAACTGCTGATTGAACTTGAAAAAACTCATCCTATTCTTTAGGAAATGGGTGATTAAATAAATTATCACGATCTGACGAGGACAAGGAATGTGTGGGAGATGGTCGTAAATTGTTTACTATTTATTTTACTTTATTTGTTGTTGCTTATTTTAGGGGCTGCGAAATTGCCCTATGTATTTTTGGATGTTGGAATTTGTGTGACAACCTGTGTTAATGTGATTACTGTACTAGTGTGTGAATTTGTAAATTGGGGATAGGATTGGGAAGGAGGTGCCATGGCCTTGTGTTAGGGACTATCCCAGCATTTGCCTGGAATAGAAAAGGGGGGGGGGGAACCACGGAAAACCTTTTCGAGGATGGCTAAGGTGGCAATCGAACCCTCCTCAGTTTTGCCTCACGAGGCTGAATACAACCCGTTCCAGCCCTCACACCGGAAATCAAACCCGGACTTCCGACAGCCAAAAACGCTAGTCGCTACACCACGAGGTGGTCTACTTAACTTTAATTACTTTCATAAAAGAGCAAATACGTGTTTCTAAGGGTTACATACTATTGTGATAAATAGTAATAATGATAAATTATAAATATTACGGATGGCAACAGCTTTCATTAACTTAGAGAAACAACTTATAAGCACATTAATCCTATCCTAAATTTACAAATACATGCTCTAGTACAGCCATCACTAAAACACAGGTTATCACACAAAATTCGACAAACACACACCCAAATACACGCGGCTATACTGTATGTCCACGATGTTGCAGCCCGTAAAAAAGCACAACATAACACAAACTAATAAACTTACATTTCGTCTTCATTTATGGGAATCTAACACCTTTAGCTATGATGTATGCCTGAGATATCAGTCAGGAGAGAGAAAGTAATATTCACTGTACTGTTCCCTTCTTAAATTTATGTCATGAATCAAAAATATTATTTATTTTTTCTCGGCTACTTCACTGGCTAAAGCTATAGCTATAATTTCCCCCTCATCATCGGAAGAATATAAACTCAACATTACTATTCTCACAGTGGTGTTCCAAGACTGGATTGACGGATACTGAGGTAATGTGCGGCTGGTGAACTGATGCAAACTGAACAGAACGGAGTCAGTGTGCTACCTGCTTAAGACAGATTCTATTATAGAAATGTTGCATAAACAGCGAGTTCAAGAATTGGGGAAATAGGCTAATTATAATTCTCACCAGCCGCTCCAGTGATATTAACGCTTCTGCAAACAATAGCCTATAGTGTACACAGTACACTACCCATATTGATCGCCAACATCTGGAAGACTCAACAGGGCACAGAGAAGAAGAGGAAGAAGAAGGTACAGTATAACCAATATGAGTGAGTAGGCCTATTGTCTCAAATGATGAATATTTATTGGTAGGGGAGATACAAACCGTTAAGAGATTGAATGCTATATGGGAGTCATGAAATTGGAACAGGCAGCCCATTTTAAGTTGCTAGAATATGCAAGCTGCATAATCAAGAATGAAATTGCAGTGAGAGAAATTTAATCAAGATGTAATAAAGCTCATGAAGTGACCACCCACATTTTGTAAGATAATGTCTATAACTTACTAAACTATCTCAAATAAGTTACAATATTAAAAATTACTTTTGGGGTTGGATTTTCATTAAGTGGACAAGGAGAAAAGTAACAATCATGGAAATACTGGTTTCAATGGTAGGGAACAATGGCAGGATGGGTGCATTTACTTCTTAGTATAAGCAGAAAGCACATACCGGTAACCTATTAATACTTACTATAGAATTGCTTCATACAACCTAGTTCCGTCATTTTTCCCCGAAACTTCATTCTGATACTGTCACCCACCTATAACAACAAAAATTAACATAAACATAAAAATTAGAAAATCTCCCGCGTTCAACTTTGTACCATAATATTTACAAAAAATATCGAATGGGAGGCATCTCGATTTTATAAGTCGAAATGCTTAGGCAACGAATCATACCAACCGTTGCCTACGCTTATTGGCAACTCCAGCTATCTGATGTGCCATCTATAGGTGAAAATAAGAATCTTACCAAGTAGGATAAACTCTACCACGACAGTTTGTATGGTTTCTAGTATGGGTGAACAGAGCGTGTTAATTTGTTTGTGTTTTTAATACGCAATTAATGAGTTGTACTCATTGTTAGAATACAAAATGAGTAAAGGCAAAGTACATTGCTCAGTTTACGGCTGCAAGTCGATGTATAAGAGGGCTACGGATATAAAGTTTCATTATGTTCTAAAAGGTGGCGATCATGAATAAATACGGAGAACAGGAACGAGTTGTTGTGACGTTGGGAGACAGTCTAGCCACTTAAGGTAAAACTAAAAGTAATCTAATGCCGTAATAATAATGGGCTAATAGACCCTAATTACCTGTGAAGAAAAGAAGCAGTGAAAATACATGTTTGCAACATTCTGATGTGGTGCGGTATCTGCCTTACAAGAACATTGAAACTGCTTAATGGTTAGCTTTATCTCTTGTAACCATGTGGGGCAGAGCTGCAACGTCTGGAGCTCAACAGCGTAAATTGATCAAATGGTTTCATCACTGTCTACTCTTTCACAAGATATGTTTGAAAATAACATTTCTACCCCTTCTGTAAAGTTTCTGGAGGCTATGGTGCAGTTAGCAAACTCGAATATAGCTTTGAAAAATAACAGCGCCATGATTCGAAATACACAAAAACTAATTCGAGCAGACAATTAATGGAAATTCATGCAGAATATCCAGTGGAACACACAAATTAGATCGCGTGTATCACATTGTTATACATAATATAACACTGTCAGCACTGTCATCAGTAGTTTAGGGATCGTATTTACTGATTATAACGCACCCCCGCTGGAAGACTGCCACAAGTCAAAAAACATGAATTTTGAAGTATATGGTACTTATAAATGCCTATGATCAAGTCCGTGTCCTGTAAAACTGCCACAACTCAGATCCTATAAATAGCAATTCTACGGCACTGAATAGAAAACTGCCATAACTGAAAATTATTATTATTTTTATTAAAACACATAATTATAATCCATGAAAGAACTTCGTATGTTATTGTAAAACTTAGTACTAGGAAATGTTAGAAGTTGGTAACACGTTACTTTCACTTTAATTATATAACTATTTATATTTTCCCATTAGCTCAACATTTTTAAATGCTTCTCCTGAAAATGTGTCCTTTTTGACAGGATAATACGAAAGTGTTTCGCAGCAATCATGTATTATTGAGTGTTTTATCCCACGTATCCCGGCCTTGTTGGACTGACCGCAGCGCCTCAAGTGATAGTTTGAGTTGCCATATGTATAATTATTTTATTTTATTTTATAACAACAAAAAATAACAAAACGCTTATAAAATCACCCGCGTTCAACTTTGCATCAAAATATTTACAAATATATGGAAACCAATACCGTACAGCACTGCCAAGTTGAATGATGCTATTTGGCCAGGTGCTTGTCGCCAACCAGCGGCTTGTTTGGTTGCTTCCAGTGTGCAAACTGACCTTGCTGCGCTTCATGATCTGGTGTTTTTATGTGTTATAATTGTTTTGAATTAATTACGGTAGTTATTTACTTTTCCGTGTAATATTTATACTTATAATTCATTAGTGTCCATTATTAATTTATTTATTTATTTAGTTTCCTTTATTTATAGATAAATTAGAATTGTTACTCAATAACATGAGCAAAGTAAATTTCGATATAATAATTTGTGGGGATGTAAATGTGGATTTCTTAAAATTTGATAGAAATTGTGAATTATTAACACAGTTACTAATTTCCTATGGACTGAAACCTACAGTAAATACCCCAACAAGAATAACAAAATTTAGTAAAACCACTCCTGATCATTTTTTTAAAATACAGATAAATATCACCATTCAATAGAAGTCTATTGTCCGGGTTTTAGTGACCACCATGGACAAATACTGAGTTTTGAAGTACCCGAAACAATCAATAATAATGATAATGGAGTAAAATCAAAGTGCAGGTCATTCACTGAAACAAATGTTACATATTTCAATGACTTATTAAATAAGGAAACATGGTCAGAAATGTATAAACTAGGAAATGTAAATGATAAATTTAATGCATTTAACAGTACCCTAAAACACTATTTTGAAACAGCATTCCCCTTTAGACAAAGAACTGTTCAAAATAACAAAGCTAACAATTGAATAGCAACAGGGAATATAAATTCATGTCAAAGAAAGAAATTTCTACACAAATTATATAAACAATACCACACAACACCTGAATTCAATTTATACTACAAAAAATACACTAGCATATTAAATAAGGTAATAAGACTAGCAAAGAGAATGCATAATGATAATTTTATTTCCCAATCATCTAATAAAAACAGGGCTATGTGGTCTGTGATAAAGAAAGAAACTGGAAAATCTGCTAAAATACAAAGGAGCATTACACTGACCAGAAATAATAAAGTGATAAATAATCCAGAGGAAATAGCAAACACTTTCAATGACTATTTTCTGGAAATTACACAAAAATTATTAAATAAATCACAGGTAAATACACTAAATTCTAATAATAAAATAAATATAT
The DNA here is from genome assembly GCA_946902985.2 of Meconema thalassinum. Taxonomy (NCBI): domain Eukaryota; kingdom Metazoa; phylum Arthropoda; class Insecta; order Orthoptera; family Tettigoniidae; genus Meconema; species Meconema thalassinum. The sequence goes on from OX336388.2 coordinate 1,006,340,052, forward strand.
GTAGTGATTATTTATAAATCATGTCACAAGTGAAGAGGTAAGAATAGTTATAAAAGAGCTAAAAAATAAATTTTGTGCTGGCATTGATGGCATCCCAGATGCAATTTTAACGAAAAGTGCAGACAATATAATAAATCCACTTACACACTTAATGAAATGAAAATCCACAGCCTGCTTCCAGTCTCCGACCGGGTCAGGAATGGAATGAATGAAGCCCCTATCTAGCGGCGAGGATATGAACTGTGCCGGCTGCCGAGGCCTGTCGCACTCCTCTGGGGCAATGATTAAATGAATGACAGATGAAATGAAATGATAGTGGAGAGTGTTGCTGGAATGAAATTTCGACAGGGAAAACCAAAGTACCCGGAGAAAAACCTGTCTGCCTCCGTTTTGTCCAGCACAGATCTCACATGGAGTGACCGGGATTTGAACCACGGACCCAGCGGTGAGAGGCCGGCGTGCTGCCGCCTAAGCCACGGAGGCTTCACTTACACACTTAATAAACAGTTCAATTCTCTCAGGAACTTACCCGGATATTTTGAAGTTTTCAAAAGTAATTCCAGTGCACAAAAACGGTTCAAAAGATGAATTAGATAACTATCGTCCTATTACCTTACCAACTGGTATCGCAAAAATTGTGGAAAAAATCATGTATAGGAGACTGATGAGTTTTATAGAAAAAATAAAATATTATCAAACTCACAACATGGATTCAGAACGAAAAAAGCTACACAGAGAGCAATTTATGAATGTATTAATAGTATACTGAAATTAATTGACAATAAGGAACATGTAACTGGCCTATTCTTGGATTTATCGAAAGCATTTGATGTTGTTGACCATAAAATCCTCCTTACAAAACTAAATCAATATGGTATTAGAGGTCTAGTTAATAAATGGATAGAGTCTTAGTTAACAAGGCGTAAACAATAAGCTTGAGATACAAGGATGATGGAACCAAATTACTTAATTGAACCATTGTCCAATGAGGGAATTATTAAATTTTGAGTACCCCAGGGATCGGTTTTGGGCCCACTACACTTCCTTCTATATATCAATGATATAACACAGAACGTTCATTCACATAAGGAAATTTTGTTTGCGGACGATACAACACTCGTAATAAAAGGTGAAACTAAACAGGTCATACAGCAGTCTGCTGACTCCGTTACAGGAGAGTTAACCAATTGGTCACAAGATAATCGCCTCATAATCAACTATAAAAAACAGTATGTGTAAATTTCCACACTATACAGAATAGGAATCCTGCGAAGCCCAATATAACATTAAATGGTCATCAAATAGAAAATGAATCAGAAACAAAGTTCTTAGGACTATGGATACAACTTGACTTGAAATGGAATAAACATATACAATATCTGAATATTAAACTGAACTCGATGTGCTTTGCGTTACGTATTTTGAAAACCTGCACTAGCATGCACACATTAAGAAATACATATTTTGCTTATTTCCATTCGTACTTAAGATATGGGGTCATATTTTGGGGTATTGTTGTGTTGGCAGCAAGCACAAGAGTAGTGTAGTGCAGTATCTTTGACATAGTCTTTGATATCAGTGAAGTTCAGTGTCAAAAACAATATGGTGTGTATCGTGTGAATTGTGAACCTTTCCACAACAAATAATAAAATATGCATTCTAGAGGAGTCTATGTGATTTATTGAGAAGTGAACCTAACATTTTATGGCGACCGTGACAGGACTCATTCATAGTAAAAGGCTCCCGTGAAGAAAGAAGATGGAAAGACTCGCTAAAGAAAGAACCGTAAAGCGGCGGTTATTTACGCGCTCATACAATCAACTAATGGCGTTGTTAGAAGATGATCAAACTGAAACGGAAAAAGTGCAAGTTCAACTTGAAATCCTTCAAGAAAAGTATGATGGTATCTCTAATTTAGATGGATTAATATTTCAACAGATGATAGACGACGAGTGTGAGGATGACGAAATAGAAACGGAATGTGAATCAGCTGATGATTACAAACACAAATTCCTTAGCTGTAGAACAAAAGTAGCACGTTTTATGAATCCCGTTGTTTCCATTACCCCTCCACAAAGTGTAGTGAATGACAATGTTTGTGATAAAAAGAAATATAGACTTCCAAGAATAGAATTTAAGAAATTTTCTGGTGAAATAATTGATTGGTTATATTTTTGGAGCCAGTTCCGTAAAATTCACGAGGATGAGGACATTGGGAAGGAAGATAAATTCCAATATTTAATTCAGGCTATGACAGAAGGTTCCAGAGCATATGAATTAGTTACTAGTTTTCCACCCACTGCCGAGAATTATGACAAAGCTATAGAGAGTCTTCAAGCTCGATTTGGTAGAGAGGACTTGCAGGTGGAAGTTTATGTTCGTGAATTGCTCAAACTAGTATTGACGAATGCAGTCAATTCCAAAGAAAGGCCAACACTGAGTAGCTTGTATGATAAATTAGAGTCACATCTCAGATCGCTGGAAAGTTTAGGCGTTACTACAGAAAAATGTACTGCAATGCTGTATCCCCTAATTGAATCATCTTTGCCAGAAGACCTATTAAGAGCATGGCAGAGGAATACTTCCTTCAGGTGTGATTCCGTATCCAAAGATCGTTTGCAGCAGCTCATGGCTTTTCTTCAAAATGAAGTAGTAAGTGAAGAAAGAATTTCATTGGCTATGAAAGGGTTTAGTATTAGCACATCCCAAGGATCTAAGATTAAGGGAGACAAGAAACCAAGGGATGTTATTGAACCAAAAATACCTACTGCTTCTGCCTTGTTTGCTGATGTTTCTAAGAGACAGGAGTGTGTTTTTTGTCTTAAACCTCATTCGAGCCCAGAGTGCATTAAAGCTCAAAAAATGACTGTAGGGGAGAAAAGGAAAATCTTAACTGATAAACACTGTTGCTTCAATTGTTTAAAGAAGGGCCATGCAAGTAGAGCTTGTAAATCGATTGTCAGGTGCATTGTTTGTGGTGGTAAACTTGTGGTATTAATGTGTTATAAGCTCCGTGACAAAGAAAATGAAAGTGTGTCCAAACAGAATTACGAGGGAGACAGGAATTTGGTTCTCCAGGATGTCAATAATGTGGATAAGGCTTTAGCTAATGTGTCTTGTTCTCCTGAGGTGTACTTGCAAACCCTGGCAGTTGTCGTTAAAGGAAAGGGTAAACAAAAAACTGTACGTGCTGTCATTGATACTGGGTCTACTAAATCCTACATTGCACGTGACCTAGCCGAAGAAATGGGGTATCAGTCAATCAGGAAGGAAACGTTAATACATTCCTTGTTTGGTGGAGTACGTTTTCGAGAAGCAAAACACGACTGTTACAGAATAAGTTTAAAGCGATTGGAGGGAAACTATTCCAAGGAGCTGGAAGTTTTAAGCCAAGAGATAATTTTTGAAGATGTCCCATATATTAAGAATGGTTCTTGGAGTGAGGAGATAAGGGATCTGAAAATATGTTTAACTGATGTACGAGAGAGAGGGCCTGTGCAGATTCTGATTGGGGCCGATAAGGCGGATGAACTGCTCACTGGGAGGAAACATCAACTAAAATGTGGCCTAGTTTTGGTGGAGACTTCCCTAGGGTGGACACTAATGGGAAAAGTCATAGGTAACAAGGCCCAAAGGGATTCGGCATCATTATTAGTGTCATCATTGTTTTCCCAACATACAAGAATTTCTGATCTCTGGGACTTAGAAATTCTTGGAATTACTGACCCTGTTGTGAAAGAATCTATCGTCGAGAGGAATGAGCGTGTTAGAAATAACTTCCTTGAGACTGCACGACTAAATGAAGATAACAGATATGAAGTGTGTCTGCCTTGGAGTGAACAACATCCACCTCTCCCTGACAACAGAGAAATTGCTCAGCACAGATTAGAAATCACTACAAAGAAACTACAAGCTGAACAACATTATCAGGAGTATGATAATGTCTTACGAAGTTGGTTGGAGCAAGGAATCATCGAGAGGGTACCTGAAGAAGAACTGAAGAATAGTGGACACTATCTACCTCACCGACCTGTCTTCAAAGAAAACAGCACCACCAAGATCAGGCCTGTTTTTGATGCCTCGGCGAAGCAGAGAAACGCTCCATCTCTGAACGAATGTATTGAAAAAGGACCTAACTTCATAGAGTTGATCCCTAGTTCGCTACTGAAGTTCAGAGAAAATGAGATCGGTGTAACGGCTGATGTAGAAAAAGCATTTCTTCAAATAAGTGTCAATCCTAGAGACCGTGATTTCCTGAAATTCCTTTGGTGGGAGGAGGAATGTACAGGGAAGGTAGAAGTGTTCCGTCACAATAGAGTTGTCTTGGGACTTGCATGTTCTCCGTTCCTATTGTCGGCAACCATCAAACTCCACTTGAACGAGTTGAAGAGACAAACAGTCGATAATAGTTCCTACTCAACTTCAACGATAGAAAGATTGGAAGAATGTTTTTATGTGGATAATTGTGCTATTAGTGTTAACAACAGAAATGACCTTCATTCATTCATGCGAGAGGCAAGCATAATAATGGATAAGGCATCTTTCAATCGCAGAGGGTGGGAGTATTCTCAGGATGGTACAGCTGAAAATCTTACTCATGTGCTAGGGCTCACTTGGAATAAAGGAGAAGATACCATTGAACTGAATCTAACTCATGTTAACGATTTCAAATATGATGTAATCACTAAAAGAGCTATATTAGGAGCTGCACATAAGGTGTTTGACCCTATTGGCTTCGCATGTCCGGTATTTCTCTGTCCAAAATTAATCTTGCAAGAACTATGGGCCACTGACTTGGGTTGGGACACCAGAGTAGACGAAACGACAAAGAGAAGATTCATGAAGTGGTTGGCAGAACTACCTCAGCTGTCTGAGATTAAGATTCCTAGATGTTTGATCGGTAGTGTCCAGTCGGTTGAAGATATATCTCTTCACGTGTTCTGCGACGCCAGTCAAACTGCGTATGCTGCAGTTATATTCTTGCGAATACAGAGGGTTGACAATATATAGCTACGATTTGTACAAGCCAAGACAAGAGTGGCACCCAAGAAGAGTATCACCATACCACGCCTGGAATTATTAGCAGCTACAATAGGGGTTCGACTAGTGACGTCAGTACTGCCAACATTAACTGCAAAAGAAATCGTTACTTATTATTGGAGTGACTCGTCGACTGTGTTGTCCTGGATCAAGTTAGACGAACCTTGGGGGACCTTCGTGTGGAACAGAGTGCAAGAAATTCGAAGACTGTCCAAAATAGAACAGTGGCGGCATGTTCCAGGAACCATGAATCCGGCTGACCTGGCATCAAGGGGATGTAGCACAAAACAGTTACTTCAACAGAGATGGTGGGAAGGGCCAAAATGGCTAAAACAATCCACTACACAATGGCCTAGCCCCGAAATTTCAACACACGATGATGAAGTCTTCCAAGAAAGAAAAAAGAAAGTCAACACTATGACGGTGTTAGAAGACAAGTCCAATACCCAAGAATGGCACCTTGACTATTTCTCAAGTTTCCGTAGAACAGTTCGTATGATAGGATGGATCTTGAGGTTTCTGTATAATTGTCGACAGAAAAATAATAGAAGAACTACCGAACTATCCATTGAAGAAACCACAGAAGCAGAAAAAAGTCGTGATGAAGTTCATACAAAAGGAGTGTTTTGTTGGTGAAAAGGATGAAAGATTCAACTCACTATGTGTTTTCATGGATGATGAGGGAGTGATGAGACTGAAAACAAAAATTATATCGCGCAAAGATGATTATGCTTTCCGTTGTCCTGCTATCCTTCCTGCGAAGCATACAGCAGTTCACGCTCTCATTAGGGAGAAGCACAAAGACTTATGTCATGCTGGAACCCAGATTCTGCTCAGTGGGCTCAGACAGAAATATTGGATCCTTGGAGGAAGGAGAACGGCGAAGGGTGCAATTAAAACATGTGTTGTCTGCAGGAGGTACCATGGAAAACATCTTGAAGCAGAACAAACTCATCTCCCCATAGACAGAGTAAGAGAAGCCTCAATTTTTGAAATAACAGGGGTCGACTTTGCCGGGCCTCTGATTTTGAAAGGTGGAGAGAAAGCCTGGGTCTGTCTGTTCACGTGTGCGGTTTTTCGTGCAGTACACCTGGAGCTAGTAACATCTTTGGCTACTGCAACATTCCTCGAAGCTTTTCGGCGCTTCGTGTCCAGACGTGGAAGGCCAATGATTGTCTATAGTGACAATGGGACAAACTTTCAAGGCACCTGCAATATGTTGGAGACAATTCAGTGGGATAAAATTGCTGAATATAGTTCTTTACACCAAATAAAATGGAAATTCAATCCTCCCACTGCAGCATGGTGGGTAGGATGGTGGGAGAGGCTGATTGGTGTCCTCAAACAAATGCTCAGGAAAGTTCTGGGAAAGTCATGTCTGTCGTACCAAGAAATGATGACTGTTCTGTGTGACATTGAAGCTGTCATGAATTCACGACCACTTACTTACCTGTCCAATGATGGAGAAGACTTGATGGCTATCACCCCTGCAATGTTCCTACAGGAAGTCACGGAGATTGGAATGCCCGATATCGACATGATAGAGGACATAAAACTTGACAGAAGATTCAGGTACAGACAGAAAGTAAAGGAAACATTAAGGGTAAGGTTCAGGAATGAATATCTTGGACAGCTAATACAGAAGAACCACATTAGGAAAAGTCATCACATACCCTGCGTAGGTGAAGTAGTACTGGTAGCCAGTGACAACACGAAGAGACTAGACTGGCCGCTGGCAAGAGTGACGGAGGTCATCCCTGGCAAAGGTGGTGTCGTGAGAGTTGTTCGCTTGGTGACTACAAAAGGAGAGCTACTGAGGCCAGTACAGAGGGTGTATCCACTTGAAGTGACATCTGGAGAAGATCATGCTTTAAGACTGCAAGTTGAGCGGAATGAAAATGAGAAGAAGGAGAAAAATCCAAAGACGGTTAAACCATCTACTAATACTTCTGATCTCATCAAAACCAGTAGTGGGAGAGTTGTGGTTAAACCAAAGAGATATTTTGAGTGACTTATTTATTTCTGTGTTCTTTTATTTTGTGAAAATATATGTGTTATGTTATTTTATTGTTTTGTTGAGTTGTTTCCACAACTCAAGGTGGGAGAATGTTGTGTTGGCAGCAAGCACAAGAGTAGTGTAGTGCAGTATCTTTGACATAGTCTTTGATATCAGTGAAGTTCAGTGTCAAAAACAATATGGTGTGTATCGTGTGAATTGTGAACCTTTCCACAACAAATAATAAAATATGCATTCTAGAGGAGTCTATGTGATTTATTGAGAAGTGAACCTAACAGGTATGTCGCCAGATGTACTAAGCACGTTTAGGATACAAAAGAGGGCGATTAGAATTATGGCAACTGTAAACACTAGAGAATCATGAAGACCTCTGTTTAAAGATTTAAACATTCTCCCTCTGCCCTGTATATATATCTTTGAAAGTATTATGTTTTATAAAAAGAATTTAATGAATAAGGATGTTTTTCTTAAAACAAACAATGATGTTCATAGGCATAACACAAGACAAAATCAAAACATTCATATTTCACACACACACACACAAGCATATATCAAAAAGGAACTTATCACACAGGAGTTGAATTATACAATAAACTACCGCAGTATATAAAACGTGCCCCAAAAATAAAAACCTTTGATAGAATGTTGAAAGCTTATCTGCAGTGCCATTGTTTTTACTCTGTAGTTGAATATCTTAGTGTATAGAAACGATGAAATCTATAATAATATTTTACTTTTTTATTTTAATTGTAATACCTAGCTGTAAGTTGTTGTATTTATAGAATTAATATTTTGATAATAGAATAAGTTGTAAATAGTTGTCCAATAAGATTGTATCTCTTAAGATCTGTTATTATAATAAGTTATAAATAGTTATAGTATTAGTATTACTCTATATACCTATTAGTACTTTTATTTTATAGATGTAAATTCTGACGTGTCCTATATCAAAAATGTATTGTATACATGTATTTGATCAAATGGAATTAATAAAACTATCTATCTATCTATCTATCACGTTGATGAACTGGCTAAAAAACATTGACATGAGATTATTCGGTTTCCACCTAAGTTTATTTATTTATTTTTATTTATTTATATGGTACAGAAAGTCCCAGTGAGCTGGTAGCTCAAGGGGGGACTGCCCTTTACAAATATGGCTTAGTAACTTATACTAGAATATACTAAGGTGGTGGGAACATTTATTCAGTGTTTATGGGTTCATCTATAATCTTCAACATATTGTTTCATGACGTACATGCGTGCTTCCTTTTTGAATTTGTTTAAGTTTACAATATGTCTCAGTTTAGGAGGTAAGTTGTTATAAGATGTGTAGGCTGAATAGGAAATACTTTTAAAACCATATCTAGTTGTGTTTGTTGACTCCATGTAGGCTATAACTGGTTTGCTGATCTTGTGTTATGGGTATATTATGTATCTAGTTTATGTCCTCTATGGAACTTGGGCGGAGTGTATATACGCTTTTACTCTGTGACGATTTTAGTTGTAATTGCTCAATGTGTTAAACACTAATACAGTCATCACAATTAACACCGGTTATCAGACAGATTCTACACACACCCAAAGTACACGGGGCTACATGCAGGGCCGTGGAGAGCGGCGACGGGCCCTGGGGCTGAAATCTCCCGGGCCCCCCTTTATAACCAAATTCTGTAAATTTAAATTATAATCCTGTTAGGAATTTCACGGAGAATATATATTGTAAGTGAGTTGATTTACAGATATATAAAAGTGCTGTGGTGACCAGGGTTGTGAGGGGGCTTTGACAGAGATTCTTGGTTCGAGCTTGAGAAAATGTGTAGCCGTTTTACGTATTAAATATTTATAAAAAAAACATTAACCTGAGTTGTCTTGTTTAACATCTGGCCATCCCTAACAATTCATAAGTGGGATACAGCTGATTCGTTCGTGAGAAGAAAGGAAGTGTTTAGTGCCCGGTATTTCTTTCGCGATCGGTTTTGGTTTTGTGCGGCGGATTGTGGTGTAGTTTAGGCTGTGAGTTCGTGAGATAAATTGAACAGTACGAAGTGGTGCGACGAGGCAGTGTGTCGATATCGTTGTGACCGTGGAAGCTAGTCAATTGTGACGATGAACAATCTGAATTTGTTGGCAAGTTTGGCTGTGAGTATAGAGGAAGCGGCAAATGGCGGCCAGAACACGGACGACCAGAGCAACGTCGTCAATCAAGATACCGATCAGTTGGTTGACGCAAAGCAAACGGAGAACGGGGATGGCGGTGCTGTCGGTGGAGGTGGCCCACCAGGTATGCTGCAAAACATTGGGATGAACGAAATTCTTATGGCCTTAGCGCAAGCGGCTGCAGACAACGCGAGGAAGATGCAGGCAATGCAGGCGGCCAGTCAGCAGCGGCAGTACAGCGTCTTGCCAGACCTTTCGCACAACATAGCCAATTTCAACGGCTTGGAAGGTCCCGCAGCCACTAAAGCGGGGTTAAGTCAACTCGAGTCGACCGCAGTTTTACATCGCTGGACACAAGAGGTGGCATTTGAGACGGCCCGCTCACATCTTGTTGGCGCGGCTCGCAATTGATATATCAGCCAATTGGATGGAATTGCCAACTGGGCGACATTCCGGACAACTTTCAAAGAGACGTTCGTTGGGCAGAAGGCGTTGTCGCAGCGCTGGAAAGACATGGAAAACAGGGCTCAGAAGCAGAACGAAAACGTACGGGAGTACTTTTTCGACAAGATTCGTTTGTGCAAAGACGTCGGACTGGACGTGAATGAGACAAAGATGCAGGTGGTAATCGGGCTGTGGTCAAGGGAGATCAGCCACGTGATTTCTGGCAAAACGAATGCTGATCACAACGCCATATTACGAGACATCGAAGAACTGGAGGTGCTAGAAGAGGCGCGCAGGGTGCGCATTGGCAGCAACCGAGGTTCATCGTCGGCAAATTACCGGCAGAAAACAGGTGGTAGCAGTGATAACAGTGGCAGCAGTGGCTTCAAGCGAGAGACAAAGACACTGGCAGAGGTTAGAATGAACGTCAACACTGCGAGTAACAACGCAAATAGGGGAAATAATTCACGTGTTATCGTTGTAATAAAGAAGGCCATTTAGCGCGTGATTGTTCAGAGAAGCGACAGGTTGAGTGTTTCTCGTGTCAGAGGTTTGGACATCTTGCTAAAGATTGTCGCGATAAGAAAGATGATACACTTGTCAAAACTGTGGACAGCACAAGCCCAGAAGACAAATTTGTGAAGTTTATTAAGACAGTTAAAGTTGGGAACACGGATTTAGACGGGTTGATTGACACGGGGTGTAGCGAATGCACAATTAAAGCTTCAGTCGTGATTCAGGGAGGGTTTTAGGTTGTGCGTAGATAAAATATTTTGAAAGGATTTGGCAAGAAAGAAAACGTAGTTACATCGCCCGGAGTTATCAATGAAACATTAACGATAGATGGAGTCACGGTAGAGAATACAAGATTCAGAATTGTTCCTGATGACGTGCAAAGACATGATGTGATTGTCGGGTTGAATTATATTTTGAGTCCGGGAGTAGCTTTCGTTCATTCAAAAGGTAATTTTCGTTTCATTAATGAGTCAAGTGATGACGGCTAGTTTGATATTCTTGAAGGGAATTTTGTGAAACCAAAAGCAAAAGAAAATGTGACAATTGGACCGGGAGAGGTTAAATTCATAGTTGTTATTGTTGACAAGTGTGAGTTTACGTTACCGGTAGCTAACTATAGCGATGACAAATGTGAAGTTCAGGCAAGTCAATTTCTTGACGAGAGCGCGATTCAGGTTGTAGACGACGGTCCGAAACTTGAAAAATTAGTAGAGCCAATTGTAGCGGATGAAATAAAGGTAGACGAGAACACATCAGTTGAACAGAAAAACCAATTACTCGAGCTTTTAAATGAGTATAGAGATTGTTTTGCGAAGAACGTGTCCGAAATCGGATGTATGAAAGATTTCGAAATGGACATTGTTGAGATTCCAGGCAGTGTACCCTGTCAGCGCGAAACCGTACCGAGCAAGCAAGCGCGAGCGGGAGATAATGCGCGAGATCGTTGATGAGTATAAATCTGCGGGGTTGATAAGGGAAACGACATCACCCTACGCGAGTCCTTGTTTGCTGGTGAAGAAAAAGAACGGTACTCCCAGGTTAGTTGCTGATTACAGAGGTCTAAATGCACAGACAGTTCGAGCGCAGTTTCCCTTACCAAATGTAGACGAATGTCTTGAGTTGATTCATGGATCTGAGTTGTATGCGACCCTTGACTTATCTCATGATTATCTGCAGATGCCGTTGAAAGAAAGCGCGAAGTGCAAAACTGCATTTATTACTCCAGACATAACGGGTGAGTTTGAGCGAGTCATGTTCGGTCTAACAAACGCACCGTTCTATTTCGCTAAAATGATCGATCAGGTTATGGGAAAAATGAGAAATTAAGTTGCGATTAGCTATTTTGATGATCTTTTACTTTTTGCGAAATGCTGGGCAGAGTTAATGAGAAAGCTTCGTGAAGTTTTTGAATTGTTTCGAAAAGCTGGATTAACTTTCAATTTAGCAAAGTGTGAGTTCGGGTTGCGTAAGATCGCGTACCTTGGGTATGAATTTAGCAAAGAGTGGAAAACAGCCTGGTATCTTCACCCGATACCTCCTGGACAGCGTCCATTTTCCGTGGTTCATTTGGATCATGTGGGTCCGTTTTTACCGACAGCGCGAGGTAACAAGTATGTGTTGGGAACAGTCGACAATTTGACAAAGTTCGTCCAGCTGGAGGCGGTGAGGAATGTCAATGCGAGAAATACAGTGCGAAAAGTAGGGCAGTTTGTTGAGCGATTCGGAGCGCCGGCTCGTTTTGTGACTGATCGTGGAGCTGCGTTCACATCTGCAGCATTCAAAGAGTTTTGTGAGAAAAACGGTATTCGTCATACCTTAAATTCGAGTCGACTTGCGCAAGCCAACGGCCAGATCGAGCGAGTAAACCAAGTTATAATCCCGGCACTGCAAACGAAGATTGTAACTGATGCGAGTGATTGGGACGGAGACATTAAGGGTCTGGAGCGAGATTTGAATACGTCTGTCCATAAGACAACTGGCAAAACGCCTTTCGAGTCACTGAATGGTTATAATCCAAAGTTTGAAGCAGGACAAACGAGACACTTGACTATTGGTAGCGGATCTTATAGATTACCTGTTGGAATTCAAGACGAGATTAGACATAACATCGAGAAAGAGCAAAGATTGTACAAAGCGCGATACGATCAGAAGCGAATGAGAGATGTGAAGTATAGCGTGGGTAACGTTGTTTACGTTAAAGCAAACTCAATCTCGACAGGTGATTCCACAGAACTACAGAGTCGATATCGTGGCCCTCTGGTTGTCACGGAAGTGCAGCCAGGGGACAACTATCGAGTCTCGAAATTAAACGATTCCGATAAGCGGAAATTAGATACTACCGCGCATGTGAGCCAGCTTAAAATCTGGCGAGGATGGGTTTCAGATAGTGATTGTGATGTAGAGGAAGGGAGTGATGACAGCGAAAATCAGGCTGAGAAAGTAGTCGAAAAAGAGCGAGTATCAAACAAAACTGTCAATTTAGAGATGGAAACTAAACCTTTGAATCAGACTAAAGAAACTGTTAAGCGTAGCCAACGACTGAGAAAACTACCAAAGCGATTCAACGACTACGAGTTGAAAGAGTTTTATTATTAGTATTGCAGAATTATAATTAGCTGTAAGATAAAGTGTGTAATATGATTAAGATGAAAATGTAAAAAGAAAAAAAAACTGTTTTGTACTATTAATCATAAATTGAAATTTGTGATTACGTCAGGACTGGCCGAATATTAGGAATTTCACGGAGAATATATATTGTAAGTGAGTTGATATTACAGATATATAAAAGTGCTATGGTGACCAGGGTTGTGAGGCGGCTTTGGCAGAGATTGTTGGTTCGGGCTTGAGAAAATGTGTAGCCGTTTTACGTATTAAATATTTATAAAAAAAACATTAACCTGAGTTGTCCTGTTTAACATCTGGCCATCCCTAACAATCCTCGTAAATTTGCACAAACTGATTTTGCGCATTTTTTGTTTTTGCACAAAGTGTTCATCATGAAATCAATTACAAGAACATAAAAAACCAGCAAGCAATAATAATAATAATAATAATAATAATTGTAGCATGCTGAACTGCTATGCCCAAGATCACGGGTTTAACCCGGCTGAAGTCGTCGGATTTTTAAAAGCGTTAATATTCTTCATTATGCCTTTTTCGGAGGGGAAGTAAAGCCAGCGGGCCCATGTCATAGGTTTATGGCATGTAAAAGAACCTACCACTTCAAATGGTAGTGTATAGCCAAAATTTGTAGGTTATTTGGTTAGAAACGCTCTCAAGTTCCAACGTTTGCCGCTGGGTGTCAGTTACAGTGGCGTCTGGTAGCCAAAGTTGGAAGTATTTGAAATTGAACTTGTTAGGTAGCCTACAGGCGTTCAATTGAAATGCCCTGATATGGCCATTGGCTGCAATAAATAGGCTACTGTATAATAATATTTCAATTATATATTCCACTAAATCCAGGCTACATTTATTCACAAGCAGAGCGTGAATTAATATCAATCTAAATAAGTTAATGCTGGTATGTTAAATTTACAACATTGAAACTGGAGGAATGCACGCAAAAGTATTTGCAAATTCAATGTTTATACCTGACAAGCGCGTACCAATGTATTATTTTCAATTAACAAAAATAAATATCATAGTAAAGCCATCGAAAACTAGGTAATAATTTTCATTAAATTCACTATACTGGTTAGTTTTGGCGTTGGACAGATCTAAATTTGCCCCGATGAGGGAACACTGTAAGCATGCACAGTGTTCAGATTTAAATTTCTGCAGATCCTCTTTGATATCAATAATTTTAGAACTTCAGTGATACCTACTCGTAAAAGCAATTTGCTCGTTTGTCGTACACATATTTGAAAAGAAAATGTATTTGCCGGACCGTAATTTCATCTCTTTTACAGTATTTAACTTGGGAAAAAAATTCACATTGAAGAAAGCTGTTGTCCATGAACTCGGGAACAGGTGGGTTCGAATTCCACCGTCAGTGATTCTAAGCTTATTTTCCACGATTCATCGATTTAACCCTATAGCCAAAGGCTGTAGTTGCACCATCGTACATTCATTTCCTCCCCAATTCTATCCCAAATTAATTAAAAATATATTATTAACTTCAGATATAGATTGTCGGACAGAGTTTTACACGCACAGTAAGTGGAGAGGACTGATGACCACGACGTCCTCAGACCCAAAAATTAATCAACAGGAAGTTCAGCTTACTGAACTGCTTGTTGAAAGAGGTGGAAATGGTATACTGTACACTGTGCAGTACTACGGCCTCTGTGACATATGACGTAATCTCTTTTCAAAATGGAAACATGATTTATACACGAAGTCAAGACTTATTTTAAAATACGTTTTACATATAGTGTTATTATGTTGACATTCTTAAAATTTGCTGCCCTTGAAGAGTCATGCCCCTGGGTCTAAGCCTAAACACTGGTAAGTGTTTTGGTTGAACGGCGATCACACATCTTTGTACATTAAACAAAGTAAAATATATTTTTGTAATTAGCGACAGGTATACAGTATTCACACGTAAGTCAAGTTATTATGTACTATCAGTAGATTGCTGCTGCTCTGTGATTTGTTTTCACAAAAGAAGAAAATGTGAATTTGAACTATATTTTGTAATTTGCAGTCAGTGGATTTCTTATAATTTAATATTACTTTGCAGTAAGCAAAACTAGAGCCAGGTTCTCCTAAAAATCCCCAACCCTATCTATGACTGGTGACCATCAGAGGCGGATTTAAGCCAAGATTATGGGGGAGTGGACACACAGGGGATCTGGAAGATGGAATATCACCAAGCTCTGAGTGGAGTCCGGGGGTCCTCCTCTGGAAAATTTTTGAAAAAATTAGGTCCAAATTATCGAATTTTAGGCCATTTGGGTGATAAGTTTTGTGATATTTTGAGTAAAAATTTGGTGACCATTGACATTTAGTGGCTGTAAGAAAGACTCTCCAATATTGAAGTAAAAGCTCTCACACCTTCAAGGAAGACCCCGCGGTGTAGCTCACCAATGACCGTGATGGGGGTCTACAGCAAGTCTGCAGATCGGACGTTCGAATCCCGGTGCTGACAGCGGCTATCCTGAGTGTGGTTTTTCACACTCTCTCCAGACAAATGCCGGGATAGTACCTTATTTGAAGTGCAGGGACACCTACCCCACTCTTAACGACACCTACCCCACTCTTAACCCTAATAATTACAGTAATAGTCGCAACGGCTAACGCTCTCCCAGTCGGCAACTAAGAATACGGCATGCGATTTATCATGTCAGAGAGGCCATAGCACAGCACAGTGTCTACCCTATTTTTCGTCCAGCTGTGGTTGGTTTTAAGAGGGTCTACGTTTCTACTCTCCAAGACAAATAGTTACAACAATGTTGCTAATACACCTCTCTTGTTATACAACAACCACTAGCCTCCCCTTCAGTCTACACAATTCGCACGGTTGTTATTGTTTTTTTTTGTTTTTTGATGTGTAACATCTTTCCGCTCGGTTGCTGGATAGTTTTGTGGGAGTGATTTTGAAAATTGGTGACGGAAGTGGATCGGAACGATCGAGCTGGCAACGGAAGTATGCACTGCCCGCTCGATCGATCAAACGTGGAGAATAAGTTCTGCCCTACAACTTCCCCATACGGGAGAACGGTAACGCATCAGGCGAACGCCTGGACAAAATAACTACTGTGGTCAAGAAAATTAGACTGAAGCGGTGCGGGGTAGTGGGCATGAAATACGTGACTAGAAAACCAATGTAGGTAGCAATACATTAACAATTTTTATTTCTAATAATAAATTTATAATCAATAAACAAATTGCACTTAAGTGCTTATCACAGAAATGAACAGTTATAAATGGAGCAAAAGTGTGAGGGCCTGATGACAGAAACCCAGATTAAGGAAATATCAATGAAACAAGCTTGTTTAATTGGAGAGAAGTTGAGCTTAACACATAAAAATGCACTTTATAAAAAGAGAGAACCATGAAACTGATTAAGAGTATAAAATGATTAGTATAATTTAAATGCTTCATAAAATTAAACTTATCTTTGAAGAGCCAGCTCCTTAAAAGGTTCCAGCTAGCATAAATGTTGATTTAAAAGTCCTCACGGTTTCTTCAAAAGGAGGCGTACATGGCCTAGAGAATGTACACCATTGATAAAAATGTCAACTTTCTCTTCTTTTCTTGCGAAGGAATGACATTTATAGCTTCCAAGTGATGATCCAGCAGTATTTCGAAAGACGAATCCAAGTATCCCATCTAAGGTGAAGGTGAAAAGTACAACAGCTGGCAATTATTCTTGCCATCTTGAGCAATACGTCATGGTGCAGATCTTGTGACGTAGCTGCTAGGTAGCGTAGAGACTAGCGATGGTGTCATGAGATGCAGTAGCGGTGACCAGCAGGTTGAAGTGATCAGAAGTGATGATTGATCAGAAGTGGTGAAGAACGCCAGCAAGTGGCGTCTTAAATAGGGATCATGGAACCATCTCGAAGCTGGAGATCGCCCGACCAGACAAAAACCTGCCATTGGTCGAACGAAAGTCAGGGTGACGTCAGTCGACACTACTCAGCGGACAGCGGATCAACCAGTAGATGCCCTGTATGTCGGGAGTGAGGACGCTTGAGGTAGCGACCGACTGGAACACTCAAGGTGAGAACTATAATATCTATGAATAAGTGATTGATAACAAGATTAGCATATGGTTTAAGCAATTAATACGTTTACAAAGAAATAATTACCATTCGGGGATCTCGGTAACAATAAACAAAATTTGACCGACAAATGGGCCAAGCTAACCATTGAAAGTATCACAAAAGTGATCATGCTCCGAGAACTCCGAATGAAAACAAACAAAAGAATCAGTCAAAGCAAAACATGGATAACAGACGAGGAGACACTAAGACTCGAAAGGCAAAACAGAGATAGCAGAGATGGGTCTAGTATAAAGACCTTTACTAGTTAAAACATCAACAACTCTGACGCGTTTATCACGGCCAAAGTGGCAGTGAATAACTCTGCCTAGGTTCCACACGAGAGGCGGAGATGGGTCTCGAAGAAGAACCATGTCCCCCACTCGTACATCTGGTTGAGGAAGCCGCCATTTCTCACGCCTATTTAGCAAGCTGAGATATTCTAACTTCCATCGGCGCCAAAAAGAACAGCGCAAAGATTCTACTTTTCTCCAAAAGATAGGTAAGTTAGGATCACAGCGTCGAACCAGCAAAGGCGGAGTAGCAGCAAGCAAACAGCCAATCAGGAAGTGACTGGGTGTTAAAGGTAAAAGATCCTTAGGATCGTTTGAAAGAGGGGTCAGAGGTCTGGAATTTACAATACCTTCGACTTGAATAATTAAAGAGTTGAATTCCTCATAAGAAAGTATGGTAGGACCAAGAGTTTTCTTAAGCTGTCTTTTAGTAAGTTTGATGCAGGACTCCCATCGGCCCCCATGATGGGGAGCATAAGGAGGGGTGAAATGCCATCTGAAACCTTTAGAATAGGAAAAGTTGGAAATTTTTTCTTTAGCAGAAGGGGAGCTTAACACTTTTTTCCAGAGATCAGAAGCGCTTACAAAAATTTTTGCATTATCTGAAAAAACTTCAGAAGGAACACCCCTTCTAGCAGCAAATCTAGAAAAGGCGGCCAAAAAGTAAGATACAGAAGCGTTCGTAACCAACTCAAGGTGGATAGCTCCCGTCACCATACATACAAATAACGAGATGTAAAGTTTACCTAAGATTTTGCGCTTAGATGAAGAGGGATTAGTCTGATATACGTAAGGACCTGCGTAATCGATCCCAGTAAGAGCGAAGGGCTTACTAGGTTCTGAACGAAATGGAGGTAAATTACCCATAATCTGCGTGGCGGGCCGTGGTTTAACCTTGAAGCAAGGTATACACTTTTTGACAACAGAAGATACCTCATGAACGCCATTGATGATCCAGTAGAGTTCACGAATTAGACAGAGCAAGGTGCGAGTGCCAGCATGAAGGTGTTTATAATGAAACTTTTTTATTATAAGGGTAGTGATAGGATGCTTTGAAGGAAGGATGATGGGATGCTTTTTCCCATCCTCACAACTAGACATAGCTAATCTTCCACCCACACGTATTATGCCGTCCTGGTCTAGAAAAGGAGTGAGTGGTGAAAGCCTGCTAGACTTGGGTAAATCTTTACCACTTATAAGAGCTTGCTTTTCAGGAGCAAATACTTCCTGCTGAACAAGTAACAAAATCTTGCAAGTAGCAAATTCTAACTCTACTCTGGAGAGAAAGGGTTGAGGCTTCAAAGGTTGATCAATTACTAAATATTTCCGTCGGAAGATATAAGACACTACACGAATCAATTTATCAAATGAAGAGTATCTATGAAAAAGGCTAGTAGAAGTAGAAGTAAGATGCGACGTGACAGGGTCATTACGGGCATCAGGTATTTCTTCTGCAAATTGATTAGCTAAGCGAGGCCAGCAAGATGATTCCTGACTTAGCCAAGGAGGACCATTCCAGTACAGGTCTGAAGAAATCAATTGTTTAGGCGTGCAACCACGTGATATTATATCCGCGGGGTTTTCACGGCTAGGAACATGTCTCCATTGTTCAGAATGAGAGACTTCATGAATCTTAGAAACGCGATTTGCCACAAAGGTATTCCAATGAGAAGAAGGCTTGGAAATCCAAGCTAGTACAATAGAAGAATCGCTCCAAAAAAATGTGCGGGAAAATTTTAACTTTAAACTGACATTTAGTTTAGTAGCTAATTCTGTTGCCATTAAAGCAGAGCATAATTCTAATCTCGGCAATGATACCGTTTTAAGTGGAGCAACTTTTGATTTAGCGCACACTAAATTAGAAAATCCAGGGAAAGTGGCTGAGGAACGTCCTACTATGTATGCACAACAGCCATAAGCCCGTTCTGAACTATCAGAAAATACATGCAGGTCATACTGCTGGCATAAGAGATTAGAAATTAAAAGGCGGGGTATAGAAACCTTGGAGAGATCCAGCAAACTGCTGCGATACTCTAACCATTCTTCTACAAGAGGAAGGGGGAGATTTTCATCCCAGTCTGATTTTAATGACCAAAGCTTTTGCAAGAACATTTTTGCAACAATAACTATAGGAGCAATATATTGCAAAGGATCAAAGATCTTTGCGATTTCTGACAGAACTTGTCTCTTAGTTACAGGGGGAGATTCTGACAGATGTACCTGATAAGAGAGGGTATCAGAAGAAGGACACCAAAAAACACCCAATGCTTTTACGGCTGCTTTATCAGTAGGAATAGCAACAAATTCATCAGCTGGGACCTCTGATGAAAATTTTGATATAAATTCAGTAGAATTTGAGGTCCATTTATGGAGCGGAAAACCACCTCCTAGGAGCAGGGATTTCAAATCTTCGCTCACAAGGAGTGCTTCAGAAATATTAGGGAAAGAGCACAAGAAATCGTCAACATAAAATGCCGTTTTTAATGACTCAGAGGCCAAAGGGTGATACAGATGACCGTCTTGCTCGGCTAACATGTGGAGAGACCGAATCGCAAGAAAGGCTGAAGGCTTCAGGCCATATGTCACAGTCTTCAATCTAAATATCTTTATGGGTTTGGAACTCTCATCGCGCCACAATATTCTTTGCAGATCTTGCTGCTCAGAATTTACGAGAATCTGCCGGTACATCTGCTTAATATCTGAGATTACAGCAATAGGAAACCTTCGAAAATTAAGCAAAACAGAGGTGAGATCTGTTTGAATCGCGGGACCACATTGCAAGGTATCATTTAAAGAGATTCCATTGGAATCTGGTGATGAGCCATTGAAAACTACTCTTATATTGTCTTGTGTTAAGGAATTTTTCCATACCGGGTGATGATTTAGATAAACTATTTCATTTAAAGGATGGTCAATTTCTTCTGATTTAGAAATTACCTCCATGTGATTAGATGATTCGTATTCCTCCATAAAGGAAGCATACTGAGTTTTGACAGAAGCATTTTGTTTGAACCGAATTTCAATAGCAAATAGTGCCCTAAGTGCTCTGGAATGCGAGCCCGTAATGGCGGGAGGATTAGGAATACGTGGAAGAGTTACTATAAATCTGCCTTCAGCAGTACGGACAGTGGTTTCCTTGTATAACTTTTCACAAATTTCGTTAGAAGAAGAAGAAGTAGCCTGAACATTCTCAAGATCCCAGAACTTGGTTAGCTCTTGACTCAAATCGGTACCAACAAAATAACAATTCGATACAGTTTGAATAGGATTACGGTATATTTGGCCAGGAGCAATCCAACCAAAATCAGTTTCGCGGAAGAAAACATTAGGAGCAATTTTTACTTTATTGGAATGAAGACATTGCCAAAATACGCTTGAGCTGAAAAGAAGCTCTACGGGCGAAGCTCTGTTGAAATGAGGGTCAGCTAGCTGGACAAAATTCGGGATATTCCAACTTTGAATAGGATAAGAAGTGCCAGGAATATTGTTGCCTATAGACTTGATAATCAAACAATCTAATTGCAACTGCGTACCAAGATTATTAGAGTCCTTCAGATCCACTTTAGCAAAGCTTAAGGATTGCGATTTAGAGCAGTTTATTCCTGTAACCTCTATTGAGGTAGGATGTTTTGGGAGGCCTAACTTTTGTACCAACGATTCATTAATAAAATTGTTGGTAGCGGCATTGTCCAATAATCCCCTGACAGATACCCATTTTCCGTGAGAATTTTTCAATAGAACCTGCACGGTAGATAATAAAACCTGGACTTTGCCAAGCGAGGTAGAACTTTGAGCATACGACTGCGCACTATTTTGAGAAGTCTCAGAATTAGACTTGGTATTGGAACTGCTTGGTCCTGATAACCGTGGTCTTTCATGCCTGTGCAAAAGGGAATGGTGTCTAGCTCTACAATGAAAGCATAAACGTTGTGAACGGCAATTGTTTAACATATGCGTTCCTGACAAACAGTTGAAACAATGTTTTTTGTTCGTAATGAACTTTCGTCTTTCATCTACTGATAAAGATTTGAATTCATCACAATTGTATAAATTATGCGATTGCTGACACAGAACGCACGTTTGCATTTGGTTAGGTGACCGAGCATCAACAGGAAGAGCCTGTGATCTTAAAATTCTTTGATTAGAACTGCTAACCTTATCTTTTGAGAAGGCTTTTGAATCTGAACTACTAGTTTTTTGATTAGCTATGGCGGAAAGGACTTGGCTTCTGGCCTTCAAAAAGTTAATAATCGCCTCATAAGTGCATTGCAAATTCTGGGAAAGTTCTGTTTCCCAGACTTTTAATGTATTTGCATCCAATCTTGCAGAAATAAGGTGAACTAGAAATAAATCCCAGTGATTTACAGGTTGGTTTAAATTGGACAATGCTCTGACGTGTAGCTCTGCAGTATCAATCAACTTACGAAGTGATAAACTGTTATCTGCTTGCACGTTAGGTAACTCGAATAAGCTTTGTATATGGCGTTGAATAGATAAACGAATGTTCCCATATATATCCTTAAGAAGATTCAGAGCAACTTCATAATTATCACTGGTCAAAGAAAGTGCTTGAATCAGGTTAAGTGCGTTGCCTTGAACTGCCAGACGCAAGTAGTGAAATTTTTGTATTACTGGTATAGAAGTATTCTCATGTACTAAAGAATTGAATAATTCAAAAAATGGCTCCCATTCTATGTCCTTACCAGTGAATTTGGGTATTTCTAATTTGGGTAATATAATGCGTGAAGAAGATGTAGAAGATGCTGCAGAAGTTTGATCTTCTTGTTTTTCTTTTAAAGTTAAAGCCCTAATAAGCTGTTAGCTTCAGCAAATCCCTGATAGTATAATTTTTCAACTTCCAACCTATCACTTTGCTGGTCCGGATGCTGAGTTTCTATACTGCATTGTATCTCATCATATTTCTCAAAGGCTTGTTCATAATTCTTAAGCCTCTGCGAAATTATGTCAAGATTACGCTCTTGGGGTTCAAGCTCCGTTAAGAAAGTACGAAACCGTGTGAGCTTGCCCTTACAAGAGGCTCTGGCGTTGCTGAGTTTTTCATCAAGGTTAGGCATATTAAAAGTTGTTTGTTACTCACGTCAATATTGTGACTTCGAGTACTGGAAGCCAGAAGATGACAGCTTGCTAGGTAGTAAGGTTTAGTCTGATGCGGAAGAAACCGGTTTAGCTTACGTTTCTCTCCTCTTCTGCTGAACATGCGCCTCAAGCTGAAACGTACAATGTGAATTAGTGTTGAAACACAATGAACAAAAATTGTTAATGTAAAATCCAAGATATGAAATTTGTATAGGGATCCAGGGTGCAACAGATATGTTTCCCGGGGGTGAGGCACCAAAAATTATGCAGAATAAGTTCTGCCCTAAAACTTCCCCATACGGGAGAACGGTAACGCATCAGGCGAAAGCCTGGACAAAATAACTACTGTGATCAAGAAAATTAGACTGAAGCGGTGCGGGGTAGTGGGCATGAAATACGTGACTAGAAAACCAATGTAGGTAGCAATACATTAACAATTTTTATTTCTAATAATAAATTTATAATCAATAAACAAATTGCACTTAAGTGCTTATCACAGAAATGAACAATTATAAATGGAGCAAAAGTGTGAGGGCCTGATGACAGAAACCCAGATTAAGGAAATATCAATGAAACAAGCTTGTTTAATTGGAGAGAAGTTGAGCTTAACACATAAAAATGCACTTTATAAAAAGAGAGAACCATGAAACTGATTAAGAGTATAAAATGATTAGTATAATTTAAATGCTTCATAAAATTAAACTTATCTTTGAAGAGCCAGCTCCTTAAAAGGTTCCAGCTAGCATAAATGTTGATTTAAAAGTCCTCACGGTTTCTTCAAAAGGAGGCGTACATGGCCTAGAGAATGTACACCATTGATAAAAATGTCAACTTTCTCTTCTTTTCTTGCGAAGGAATGACATTTATAGCTTCCAAGTGATGATCCAGCAGTATTTCGAAAGACGAATCCAAGTATCCCATCTAAGGTGAAGGTGAAAAGTACAACAGCTGGCAATTATTCTTGCCATCTTGAGCAATACGTCATGGTGCAGATCTTGTGACGTAGCTGCTAGGTAGCGTAGAGACTAGCGATGGTGTCATGAGATGCAGTAGCGGTGACCAGCAGGTTGAAGTGATCAGAAGTGATGATTGATCAGAAGTGGTGAAGAACGCCAGCAAGTGGCGTCTTAAATAGGGATCATGGAACCATCTCGAAGCTGGAGATCGCCCGACCAGACAAAAACCTGCCATTGGTCGAACGAAAGTCAGGGTGACGTCAGTCGACACTACTCAGCGGACAGCGGATCAACCAGTAGATGCCCTGTATGTCGGGAGTGAGGACGCTTGAGGTAGCGAGCGACTGGAACACTCAAGGTGAGAACTATAATATCTATGAATAAGTGATTGATAACAAGATTATGCATATGGTTTAAGCAATTAATACGTTTACAAAGAAATAATTACCACTCGGGGATCTCGGTAACAATAAACAAAATTTGACCGACAAATGGGCCAAGCTAACCATTGAAAGTATCACAAAAGTGATCAAAACGGAAGTGTACTAGCTGGCAGTGGTGGACAACGGAAGTATGCACTGCCCGCTCGATCGATCAAACGGAAGTGTACTAGCTGGCAGTGGTGGACAACGGAAGTATGCACTGCCCACTCGATCGATCAAATGGAATTGTACTAGCTGGCAGTGGTGAACAACGGAAGTATGCACTGCCCGCTCGATCAATCGGACGGAAGTGTACTAGCTGGCAGTGGTGGAAAACGGAAGTATGCACTGCCCGATCGATCGATCCAGCTACCAGATTATCATTTTAAACTATATTTATCATATCAATATGACTCATTTTAACAGAATCCATATGAAATTACGTGTTGGTCTGTGAATGAAGAGGACCTGTTTATAAGGAATTTAAGGTTATGAGCGGTGTCGCGTCTATTAATCTAGTTGATCCATATCGTATTCTTTATTTAGGCTAGTGCTGGTGGAAGCTACAAATCATCTAATAAAATGAGTTCCGCATTATAAAATACAATATCTGTAAAACACTCCCTTTTACAATAACAATTGAAAATGTGTGTATTGGAAACAAGGCAGTGTGTGCTCTGTAGCGCGAGAATATTATGGTAATACAGTAGGCAGTGCATTTAGCAGGCACTGGTTTGACAAGCACAGTGACAAATGTTTCACCGACTTTCATTTGTCATTGAGCAGTTTATGAAGCTTCGTGTTCAAGGTTGAACATCACATGGGATAGGACAAAGACGACAAATGACATTTAAGTAAGCGGCATTATTGTCAAGCTGTGGTTGAGTAGGCTAGTCAAATATTAAATGCATAACAGAATGTTGTTACATGAGTGGAATAAAAGCTGAGACTGGGTCATTTCATGATTGTAGGAAGGTATGTTTTGATTGTTTACGACGAATTGTATGAGAGTCTTGAGAATAATGAATGATATAGTTACTGAGGAGTGTGCTCACAGTATTTGAGAGTACAGTCGACGTTGTGGGTCACTTTGTTATTATGAATTATTATGGAAGGAAGGAAGCTTGTAGTTTTGCGTGACCGTTAATCTCACAATCATGATCCACGGTACCTCCCTTTTACGTGGAATGCGAACCACAGGACATGGCATTTCAATTCGAAAATCTCACATGTATTGACCGGGAATCAAACCCGGTCTACCTAGGTGAGAGACTAACAGCTTGACCGCTGCGCCACAAGTGTGACAGTAGCATATCTCCAATTCAATCCATACATTCATCATAGTACCAGTCTGAAAATGGAGCGTAAATTAACATTTTAAGAATGTCCAAGCTGTGTAGTATACCAGTAGGATAACATCTCGGATGTTACACATCATATGCGACTACTGTAAGGCTCGTATCTTTTTGTTTTTGTTTTCGATTCTGTTCGCTGTTTGAGAATCTTTTAATTTACTTCAATAATATTTTAGAAAACTACTAATTTACAGTCAACCTCAGGGGCAGATGACCTCGTAGTTCCGCCCCTTAAAACAACAATAACTAACGAACTGTCAACTTCATTCAATAACGTGGAGGCCTTCAGAAACAAACCGGAAAATTAACGCGTCAGCAAATACTGAATTATATTATCTACAGTACTAGAAGGTGGCCGGCTCTGTGGGATTTGCGCAGAGAGAGAAAGAGATACATTTCCACTGTTGCAACAGGTCCACCATGTCCGAGTTCCCACACCACAGGCTGCTGCCATGAGTTCCTGGGATATGACAACACCGTCGCTTACCTCAAAGAGCCTGTCTCTTTCACGCTGCTTTACACTTAGCTTTCCTGACAACACACTAGCTCAGATTCTCGAGACAGACTGACTGTGATTGGTGGGATGGAAGTGAGGCATGACGTAATGGTAGCGTCGTTTTTTTTATTCGCACCGTCTTACCGGCTGGCTCGAGCTTCTAGTTCATGCAAACGATCCCCAATCGAGCGACAATGGTTCATTACCCACCAGTGATACTACATCTACTAGTAACCAAGTGCACGGGTTAAATGTCGTAAACCCCTAAATGAATTAACAACTGTAACGACAAATAGACATTTGATTAACTTACTGTTGAGTAAGACTACGAATGACACTGCAATCGGGAAGCCGAATCCTGCATTCCTGCTGCGGCTTCGTCAGGACCCGGAGCCATTTCTAAGTCGTAGATAAAGAGAGCAACTCATTTTATGTTTAACGGTACTGAGACGTCAAAACGTATCACGAAAGGGCTTGATTCGCAAGGGGAAGTATCTCTTCGCGTCCTGAAAAATAAGTGCTTTTCAGATCGATACTGCTCTTTGGAATAAATGGCGTAGAAATGTCCAATAATAATAGCCACTGCACCAGCTCAAAACAAAATTGTATTTATATTAATATTTGACAATACTTCATCTTAATTTTCTTCTAAATTAAGCAGAGTTCAAATATTTGGTCTTAGGAAAATCTGCGCGGTTGCATACATGCAATATATTAATTTCTCCATCGCCATGCACACAGTGGCGGATCCAGAGGTTCACCTCGGAGGGGGCACTCTAGGATTCCAGAGTAGCAACAGGAAATATGTAATAAAATTACTAAATTTGTATTTAATCTACACACACTACACATAACATCAAACCACCAGATTTTATAATTCTACAAGAAATTCATTATATTAAAATGGTTTATTGGTTTCAGTTTCAAGTCATTGTCATTATGTAAAAAAAATAATTTTTAATTCTACAGAATATGTACATTTCCACATTTTAATGCACATTACAAGTCTAATATGTATTATAACATTTGCAATCATAGTGACTATCCAAAGACAATATACAAGTCTACTACACAAATGTTACAAAATATGTACATAGTACCAACATTGTCAGTCACTTTTTTTTAGCCATCCCAAAACATTGCACCACCTCCTCCCTGTTGGTATCGTTCTCGAATGTATTGGTCATGCATATGCTCACCGGGTCGTCTCCACACTCGCATAGATCTGTCCTCTTTCACACAGGCGAGTGTACACAGTTTTTTCTTTTTTCGTATGGCTTTTAGTGCCGGGAGTGTCTGAGGACATGTTCGGCTCGCCAGTTTTGTAGCTGCTTCGAGACGGACACCCAATGGGTGAGCTACAAGTACCGTTGGGGAGGAAAGTTGGAATGGGAGGTCGAGGAGTTGGAAGGTAGCGGCTGTGGCCAATAGTTAGGGACCAACCCCGGCATTTGCCTGGAAGGAAGATGGGAAACCACAGAAGACCATCTTCAAGGTTACCGGCGGGGGGATTCGAACATCCTCGCCTCCCGGATGTGAGCGACTGCCAGCAGTCATGCCGTAACGACCACGGCTAACTCACCCGGTGTGTCAGTCACTGAGTCACTACTAGTCACATAAATATAAATACAAAAAACAATTGTATTGAATACTGATTGGGATTCTATTTGGCGACTATCCTGGGCAAAATACATGCCTATTACAAAATAAAATCCAGGCGATCATTCGTTTACCCCCTTAAGAGAAACGTTTTATAACTTTTTCAACGTCAACATTTATATCACGGTGAACAAATAACAGACACAAGCCATTCAACCTTTCCTCTGTCATTCGCGTTCGTAGCCATGATTTAACAAGTTGCAGGCTGCTAAAGGATCTCTCTGAATTGGCAACACTGTCGATGCAGCGATTATATTAACAGTGTTGCCTTTACATACTATATGATAACAAACATTGACTACATTCATGAATGCAGGCAATACAGCAAAGATTTTACTTGCAGTGCAGCTTGGAGAAACAATAATTTTTATCGGCAATATCAATGTAGCAGACAACTGGTTTTTCGGAGGGGGCACTTGCCCCTGGTGCCCCCCTCTGGATCCGCCACTGCATGCACACCACTGACGTTACTTATTGTTATTTTAAGGGGCGGAACAGATAGGTCATCTGCCCGTACCACTGACGTTCCATGAGAGGAATTGGGAAACAAAGTTCAGTGCCCTAGGCCCTAGCTTAATTGTCATTTTTCTCCTGGTTAATTAAACACTGTCCACATGAATACTCGAATGTTACCTTAGTTTCAGCCTTTGAATACATTTCGCAACTCTAGTACCAATAGTAATGTAGGTTTTCAATTAATCCCTTAATCAGAAATGGTTTGCGCACGAACCCAAGTACCTAGGATTGTTGATCGTATTGAATGAACCAGTAATAATAATAATAATAATTATAATTATACTCAGTGATTGATTTGTAAAAGAGAGGTTCCGGTACTGTGGGCTATCGGGTGGTGGAATATTGAAATATAGAACTCTAAAAACGATATTCTTACGCTTTTCCCAACACCTTTAAAATTGAATCACTGGACAAAATAGCAATCTAATTATGAATGCAATTTTAAATTCAATTGCGACTGCTGTAGCAACATGTTTCTTACCATAGCCGTTGGCCTATATTACATTTTAATGTAGGCCAACTAGGCTACCATTCAAACAATGTACATTATTTCAATTTTTTTTTACGTAATTTAAAAAATTAAATACATTCGCTTTGAAAATACACACAAGTTCACCAACAATCAAAGCTTGCACCTGGCACACGAGGCCATACGATATTATTATTTTTATTTTTTTCTTGTTTTATAATTTCGTCTTCACAGTTTTCTGAAATAATTATCCAATCAAAGACCAAGTTGACCTTGACTTACAACTAACGCTCCACAGTTCTAAACATTATGTTATATATTCGACTTTTCCTCCGATCAGAGGTTTCGGTACGGCGTACAGGTGCGTACCGTCACAAATCTAGCCCTGATTATACTCCACCTAAACATACAGATTATTCAAATGTTAGCATTGTTTTCTCAATTCAGTTTACGAGAAGATGAACAATTTCACATGCATTTCTTCTATCTACGTTTGACAACAGAATCATCCCGCCCTTTAGCAAGATATTTAGCCAGCAATGATAATTTTTCACATAGTGCGAAAGTAAATTACTAGGGAACGATGACCTCGCTGTTCCGTCCCTTAAATCAACAATACATATAAAGTGAATTACTGTGTGGACGCTACTTTAAAATTGATTTTACTTACCTGCCTGCACGGCATACGATACGTCCAGCTAGACAATATATTCAATTCAGACACTATCACCTCTAAATATCTAAGCTCAACGTGACGCACCAAACTTCAATCTCTTGAGCTAGCTGACCAAACACACCTGGGCAGCCCAGACTCTCGTGGCCTTGGCGAAATAAGTGAAGGGATGAGAAAGTAATTTGAAGGATTGGTGCATAAGCCGAATATGCTAAATTTAGAATCTTAGAACAATACATAGCGAAGGCTCATCGCCTATGTTGACCGCTTTGAGACAGTAGTTCTTCCCACAAGCGCTTAGTAAAGGAAAATATTGTCCGCTTGACAAAATGAGTTTTTCAATCCTTGTAACTTTGTTCACAGACAGTTTACTGCATTCACTAAATGATTGCCAGTAGAAAATTCAAGTCACATAAAGGCAATAATAAATCAATGCCTGATCGGGCCCATCCTCCTAGGACGCCGCCGCCCCCCCCCCCCCCCTGGGAGGGTCGGGCCCCGGGGCAACAGCCCTGCCTTACCCCCCCCTCTCGTCGGGCTTGGCTACATGACCACGTTGTCGCAGCCCCTAAACTTAAGAACCAACCATCAATGTGTTAAGATATAGAGAGATGTGTGTACATATTAAAGTGATATAAAGTGCATTATTCAAAACATAATAGCTATAATGTGCTTTAATCAAAACATAATAGTTGGCGACGAGGAATTGGGACTTGATTCACCGGTACAGATATAGCCTATATCAATGAAGAACGGTATTTACGTGAGGTTTGTTTCAACGGCCACGTCAGTAAAATCAAGAATCAGGCAAATCGACATGAAATTTACACAGAGTACTTGTAAATGATCCTAAGCAACTCAACGTATATTCAGCTGCGTGTGCCTGCATGCCACATATTCAAAGTAATATTTATCGCAGTTCGAACTTTGAGGTTATGCAAAGTTGTTTTTGTTTTTTCTCAAGCCCAGGACAATATTCGGTCATCGATCACTACCCAGTGTGTTTTAAATCGGTTATCTTGAAACATTTTATTATATTTGAACTGTGATTTTTAAAATTATTTCCACGTTCCGTCAAGATGGACGCAAATCAGTTTCAACAATTACTGGACATGTTTACCGATTCTCAAGAGAAGTTACTTGAACGGTATCAAGCTCACCAGTCCGTCACAACCCCACAAGCCACTACCATCACACCTTTTGAAAATGTTGATGCTGAAAAGGAAAAATTTGTGTCGTATTTAGAACGATTTGAGAATTACGCAAACTTCAACAATGCCACTGATCCAACAAAGAAAGCTCAACTCTTGTGTGCATCAATAGGGGCAATTCATTATAACAATCTCTCTGCATTTTTAGGCCCTGATAAACCAATCAAGTCTCGCGGTTATAATGACCTAGTAAAACATTTCAAGCAAATACTGTCACCTCAAGTCTCAACCGTGGTTTCCCAACACTATTTTTAGAACGTCAATCAAAAAGAAAGTCAAAATATTGCAGGATTTGTTGCCACTCTTAGAAGCCACTTACTAGACTGTGACTTTTATATTCAGTGTACATGTGACGCCAGAATTTCAATCGCGGATGTTTTTCTTCGTGCACAATTTATACGTGGCTTGCGAGATAATTGGATCAGAGAGAAACTTCTTCAGTCTAATGACACGAAATTTGATGATCTCCTGAAGAAGGCTATAGCCTTGGAAGCATCACGGTATGAGAGTAATCAGCTGTCAAAACAGCTCACTGCACCGCCAGACACTGTAGAGGACACAAACAAAGTAACAAAAGCCACAGGTTCATATAATGACCAAAGTATGAATCAATATAGCAGTGATACTCAGTCACGTTTTGTTCAACAGCCTAGCCCAGGCTCTCACTCACGTTCACAGTCCAGGGGCCGCCGTAGTTCTGTCAATTATAGAGCACTAGATATTGATGGATTATGCCTAAATTGTGGAAATTCAAACCACATGTCAAGAGATTGTCGCACAAATAGAAACTCTCCTAAATGTAGGTCATGAAGGAAAGTGGAACATGTTGCAAAAGTTTGTATCACTACACTTCTTCAACAGTCAAAAACACACAACATTGCAACTGAGAACATAGATGACAACTTGCATGACCACCCCGAAACCAATTTCGGGATAGGACAACTGGAATGCATCGAAGATCTCTTTGACGTAGGACAAGAATCGCATACATATTTTTATCACTGTTAAACTCGACAATAAATCACAAAGATTTGAAGTCGACCCGGGAGCAAAATATTCACTCATCCCAGAGAACGAATGTTCAACATTGAGTCTTGGTTCGTCATTGCAGCCAACAAATGTCTGTTTCCGATCATATTCTGATCATGTTATCAAACCCAGAGGAAAACTTGTTGTCACAGTATCATACAAAGGAACAGAAATTGTTGCAGATCTGTTTGTAGTTCCGCAAGGCCATGCCGCATTGCTTGGTCGTGTTTGGATCAGGGGCCTCGACCTTGATCTGAAGGAAATTGATAAAGACACAAATCAATCTCTTCACACTGAATCTGTCAACTCAGTGCAGTCAATTAAAGATATTTTACATCAATATAGTACAATATTTGAAGAAAAAATTGGATGCGTTCCCAATATTGAAGTAAAACTGCAACTCAGAGAGGGGGTGAAACCTGGCTTCAATCGTGAACGTGATGTCCCTTTTGCTCTTCGGGAACGCGTCGAAAAGGAACTCGCTTCATTGGAATCAGAAGGAGTTATTTCTCCCACAGCTTTAAGTGATTGGGGATCGCCTCTTGTTGTTATCCCAAAACCGGATGGGGGAGTTAGGTTATGTATCGATTACAAATGTGGAGTGAATTCAAGGTTGATTTCTGCAAACCATCCCATAAGACCAGTTAATTATGTTCTACATAGTCTTAGAAACTCAAAATGTTTCTGCAAGTTAGACTTATACAAGGCATATCTACATCTGAAGGCTGATGAAGAAGGTAGTATGATTCAAACTATATCCACTCACAAAGGAACCTTCAGGATGCACCGACTGAGTTTTGGGATCAAAACTGTCCCCTCAGAATTTAATAGGATATTATCACAGATCCTTCATGGTCTTCCAAAAGCTGAAGCTTATTTTGACGACGTCATAATACATGGTACTACGGAGGAGGAGTGCACCAAGAACTTAATAGCCTGTCTAGAACGGCTTTCAAAAAATAATCTGCATTTGAACAAAAGCAAATGCTCAATTTTTCAAGGAAAACATAGACTACCTACGACATACTGTATCATATAATGAGATCCGCAAGTCACCAGAGAAAGTTCAAGCTGTGTCACAAATGCCACGTCCTAAAAACATTGAAGAAGTGAGACGCTTCCTTGGTATGGTGACTTATTACGCAAAGTTTATTCCTAATTTTTCAACGAAGTCCCACCCATTACGGCAGTTATTGCGGAAAGGTGAACGGTTTTTCTGGTCTGCGGCCTGTGAAGCAGCTTTCTTGAATCTCAATCCATCACTGCCTATCATCTTGTCAACCGATGCCAGTCCTACTGGTGTTGGAGCAGTATTGTCATAAGATGGATGGCCAAGAAAGACCCATCGCCTATGCATCTCGTGCCCTAACACCAGCAGAATGTAATTACAGTCAGCTTGACCGGGAAGCGCTGGCGATAATTTTCGTCACAACACACTTCTACAACTATACTTTTGCAAGAAATTTCATTCTTGTGACGGACAATGAACCTCTGTCTCGTATTTTTCATCAGAACAAGGGCCTGCCACAAATGACATCCGCAAGGCTCCTAAGATATGCATCGTTTCTCTCCGGGTTTGACTACACGGTAAGAGTGAAAAAAGGGAAAGATAACGAAAATGTTGATTGCCTATCCAGAGCCCGTGTTGCATCTACCTCGCCAAACATTGAAACATCAATAAATGCAGAAGTTTCACAACTCTATGCTGAAACGATTCTTCAAGTGTCAAGTGAAGCCATTACGTACGAAACTATCCATGATGAGACTATATTAGACCCATAACTTAGAGCCTCCCTGCAACGTCTTCAAACTCAATCCTTGGATGAGCCATATATAGTTGAAAATGGTATTCTATTCCGTCAAGACCAAATTGTTATCCCGAAGAAACTACAAAGAAAATGTTTGGAAGAGTTACATTTTACACACCTCGGCATTGTGAAAACGAAACAGTTAGCAAGACGGTATGTCTACTGGCCACAATTAGACAAAGACATTGAGAAGCTTATCAAATCTTGTGAAGAGTGCGCGCAGACTCGTTCAAATCCACCAAAAGCTCCAATACACCCCTGGGATGAACCAGAAGAAAATTGGGAACGCATACACATTGACTATGCGGGACCATTTGATAAACACCATTTCTTGATGTGTGTTGACGCGAAATCCAAGTAGGTCGAAGTCCGAATAGTGAAAGACGCTCCATCCACTGCAACTACTGCTTGACAATATCTTTACCATACATGGGTACCCGAATGTCCTTGTGTCAGATAATGCCACTATCTTCACGAGTGATGTATTCAGTTCCTATTGCAAGGAGAGAGGGATTTTTCAGAAATATATTGCACCAGGGCACCCAGCAACCAATGGGCTTGCCGAGAGAAACATCCAAACTTTGAAGAGACGACTTCGTGCTGCTGTAAATGACCCGGCACCATTATCGACTAAGTTACAGAACATCTTGTTTCAATACAGAGCAACGCCATTGGCATGTGGACAGTCTCCAGCTGAACTATATTTGAAACGTCGGCTACGTATCCGGTTGGATGCTCTACTTCCAAACCAAAAGAGCTTGACTACATCCAGTTTCTCACCCCCTGTTCGCTCTTTCAAAGTGGGGCAGAGAGGGCAAGTCCAGATTCACCAGAAAAACCGTGATATTTGGCAGTTTGGTGTCATACAAACTAAACTCGGCCAGCGCCACCTTGATGTGAAATTGGATTCGGGACGAATTTTAAAGTGGCATGTTGACCAGTTATTATCGACTCTCGTGCCAAAGAAAGATAAGCATGTCACTTTTGCTCCAAGAAATCATCCAGTGCTTGGTGTTCCAAATATACCAACACCAACCCAGCCAAGACTAGAGAATGATGATATACCTTCTGCAGCCCACACTTCAGATGATACAAGGCAGACCATCCTGCATCCATATGAACGCCCTGATCGAAACAGCCTTCCACCACCTGCTGATAATTATTTAAGAAGATCAGCCAGAGACAGGCGACCTCCTCAGTATCTGCAAGACTATGTGCCCAAATGAATATGAATAGTTCCTTTATTTGTTTTTATATAAGTGGGGAGACTATTATGTATCTAGTTTATGTCCTCTATGGAACTTGGGCGGAGTGTATATACGCTTTTACTCTGGGACGATATTAGTTGTAATTGCTCAATGTGTTAAGATGTAGTGAGATGTGTGTACATATTAAATTGTTATAAAGTGCATTATTCAAAACATAATAGCTATAATGTGCTTTAATCAAAACATAATAGGGTATGAATGTCTTTCCTGCATTGAAGTTCAGTATTAAGACTAATAAGACATTTTTTATATCTGAACATAAATAAAGCTTCAGAGTATTTGAGATGGCTTCGTAATGGCAATATGTTTGTCTCCTGAAATATTTGTACAGTTGGTTTTCTAAAATCGTAACCATGCATGATTTTAATAGCTTTTTTTAGTACTTCGAGCTCATTTATTGATTCCTGTGTACATTTACCCCATATTATGTTCAAGTACATAAGGTGAGAATGAATAAGAGAGGCACATATGCTCCTTAAATGTTGAGTGCTTATTCCATAATCCCTTAATCTTTTTAGAACACCAATTTACACTCACAATTTTCTTTTTACATTTGTGACATGTTCATTCCAACTTAGGTCATTGTCCAAAGTTAGGCCTAAATATGTGTATTGTTTCACCCGTTCGATGGGCACATTGCCAATTTTAACTATGTTGGATGTGTTCGAATTGTAAGCTGGTTTATGAAATAGCATGTATTTTGTTTTTGAGGTGCTTATGATTAAATTATTTTTTGAAAGCCATGTTGTTAGTATATTTAGATCCTTTAGCATATTCTCCATAATCGTTTGATTGCACGCGCTCTCATTAAGTAGAAATATATCATCTGCAAATATAAATAATTACCAGTAAACTCTAAATAACCTATATCATTAATAAATATCAGGAACAGCAATGGTCCAAGCACTGGCCCTTGTGGGACACCGCATTTAACATCAGAAATGGACCCTTTAGTTTTATTAATATTAACATACTGCTTCCTGTTAGACAGGTAGTTTTTAAACCACTCAAAGGCTATTCCTCTAATTCCTGCATTTGCTTGTTTACTAAGCAACAAGGTATGGTTAACAGTGCCAAGCGCCTTAGCAAGATCTATAAATAGTCCTGCTGCTATTTTATTGTTGTCTAATGCTTTTTGTATAAGTGACACTACGTTAAATGCTTCTGAATCAGTGCTATTTTTGGGAAGGAAGCCGTACTGATTTTTGAAGAAAAAATTGTTTTTTGTTAGGAAATTTTGGACTTGTTTTTTGATTACTATTTCCAGTACTTTTACAAGTGAGGATAATATACACAAAGGTCTGTAATTACTGGGGTTAGATACATCACCTTTTTTTAAATATTGGCACCACTCTTGCTAGTTTACATTTATCTGGTATTACTCCTGTTTGCAGTGACAAGTTAATTATATCAGCAAGCAATGGAGCCAGATGATTGGCACATCTATTAAGGAGTTATTCCATCGTCTGTGTAATTTTTTTTGTTCGCAAGGTTTTGAATGATTTGTTTACCCTACGTCACATTTGTTGGTTTTATGTATAGTGAGTTACAGATCGCCTGGTTCGATGGCAAATTTGGGTTCATTGGAGTAAGATCTTTAACCAAGTTTTCTACAACATTTGTGAAATACATGTTAAATGCTTTACATATATCTTGGCTAGAGGTGTATTGTACGTTTTCATATTCAATTTCTACAATGTTTCGTGTATTATGAGGTTTGCCAAGTATTTGATTTACTGCCTTCCACATTCCTTTCATCGTATTCCCATCCCTAATTATATTGTTGTAGTATAACTTTTTCTGCTCTCTTTTCATTCTAGGCATCCCTACTACGGTACATCTTGTGTACTCTTTAATGGTTTCAGTTGAAAGGTTTTTAGTTTTTGCATACAAATTATTTTTTTCTTTTTACCGCTTCCACTGCCATTCCAATCTCTTGATCTGGGCTCAAGTTAAGCGATACGTTGCAGCTAACAATAAATCATTTAATTTGACAGAGGTTGAAAACCTTATTCTCAAAGGGGTTGGGCAAGTGAAAGCTGAAAACTGGACGAAAGTTGTGTCGCACATGGAAAGAGTGTTAAGTGAGGCACGGGAGCGTGCAGGTGGTGTTGATACAGCTGTGGACTAGCTCATTATTTCCCTCGGCGATTCGTTATCCTCCAGTGTGGGGTCCAGTGACGGGGATGACTGGGACAGCAATGATGCTATGGATGGGATAGAGCCTCTTACCAGTGATTAGCTTCTGTCTTCTGATATGTGAGTTAATAGTCTACAAATTGAGCGTATATTTTGTAATATATTTGTGTGTTTCTTGTGCCTTGAAACTTATTCTACAGGAAATATAAATAGCTAAATATCACGGAAACAATCACGTATTGTCGTTTCGCTTTGAACATTTTTGCTTTATGAAAGTATTCGTAATATTGCTATTCATTACAATATTTTAGGCCTCTCCTCAATTTGGCGGGCTATTATTTTATTTTACAGTGTGAACCGAACAGTTTTAAGCAGTACTTTGTTTAAGATTTGTTTAGAACCATCTGAGTAAAAATGCATTTAATGTAATAACGGTGCTAGTTATATTATGAGCATGAGGCAAAGATTGGGAGGGTGGAAGTACGCACGTGGTGGCCAGTAGCATACGTGTTAACGCTGCTTTCAGTTCAATGGTTCTCCGCCAAACTGTCAGATTCCAACTCTGGGTAATGCACCTACAGAAATACAAATCCTCATGAACGCCCAATAGCATATGCTCAAGAATACATCTACCTTGGACAAAATCTATAATTTGACAACTCCCAGCAGAAGGAAATCAAGAGACGCATGGGACGAACGTGGATAAAGTTCTGATCGTTGAAATTTATATTGATGGACAAATCCCAGAAGCTAAGTATAAAGTCAGTTACTAGAAACTGTGTAATACCGGTACCGTACCGCTATACGGATGTCACTTGGGCACTAACGGCGAAGCAGAGACAAAAGATGCAAACATGTCAACGCAAAATGGAGCAGAAGATCCTTAAAATCTCCTTGAGGGACAGAGTACGAAAGGAGGAGATAGAAGAAGAACAGCCATGAAGGATGCTATAACAACAGCCGAAAGGCTGAAAGTCGGGAGGACATGTGGTTAGAATGAAACGCGATCGATGGACGCACAAACTTCCAGTATGGGACCCCAGAACATGAAGCAGGAACGCGGGTAGACAGAGAACGCGCTGGATAGACTCGATTGTAACTAAGACAGGCAAACACACGACGAGGATAGCAAGGGATAGACAAGAATGGAGACGCATGGAAATATAACACAAGGAGAAGAGAAGCAACTCTTCAAAAATAAAAAACCCGCAGACAACACACACGGATGACAAAAAAAAAGGGGGCTCACTTTTGTAACAATAAGTCACACGTGCCCCCAGATAAAGAAATAAAGTTAAGTGGAGCGAATACTACAATACAACTCTTTAGGACTTGCTCGCCTAATTAGTTTAAATCAGAGCACGTTCTTGAACAGATAGGAATGAATGTCAAATCTTTTGCTTTTCTTCTTTGACTGTTCGTAGTTTTTTGTTTATTGTGCTCGGTGTTATTAGGCTTAACGGAAAAAGAGAAACCGGACAGTGATTTAGGAAATCTACAGAAGAGCACTTATCTAGAGATTGTGAAGCTTCGACTTCCAAATTCTAACATACAAGTGTATTGTGACATTTCAACAACTCACATTCGTCTGTATATCCCTCAGGATTTCCGCAAGACAATATTTTCAGTGATCCATAACCTATCCCATTCTAAAATTCGATGGTCTCTAGAAAATTCATTTGGCCAAACATAAAAAAGGATTGCAAAACTTGGGCTCAAGCTTGTCTACATACATACATATATTTATTTGCAAATGTGGATGATGTCCATGGTGGCAAATTATATACAATAACTAAGCAAAATAAATCATTCATACAACTGCACAGATACATTTTAGAATGCAAGAATTATTCGGTATAAAAATAATAATTATAATAATACAGACAATTATAAAATAAGAATAATTTACACGTTTCTTCATCCATCAAGTCATGTACCGCACATCACTGTCTCCTGATCTGGTGCTTTCTTACCAACTCCTTGAAATTCTCAGCATCAGAAGGAAAAATGGCTGAAAATATCCCATTGCAAACTGTTCCATTCTACTTTCTCCCTCCCAAAGAATATTTGCCCCAGTTCCACTGACTTAATTTTAATTTACAAGAATGACTGGATCTGTCCACATATGAACCTTCCTTTCCCAATCATGAATGTATTCCCATGCAATACTTACTATCGCGAGGTAGGCATTGCTTTGGCTGGGTGGCACCCACAGTGATGGCTCTCGTTCGGAGTAGGTAGTATTCGGGGAGGATGTTTCCGGGAAGACGCCTAAGCGCCCCAAAAACACAACACAGGGTGGCCCCCTTAAAAAGCCGTCACTGGAGTGTAATATAAATTCCAAGGTGTATGGGATGAGCATTTAACAAGCGATTCCCCGTAGATAGCTCTCCTCGCTACCTGTTAGCTACCAGGACGGGTCACGGAAGCGGACTATTCTTCCCACATCACTTTTAAAAATAAACCACTGGCCAGTCGCCATTCTTTTTGCATTCGCGCGTGAGTGATAGTGGTATAGTGTTATTTCGTAAGGTGAATTAAAGTTGTATTACTGTGTTAAGTTACTTCTCGGAAACTGTGGTTCATTAATTTTTAAACTACCCTATGTCAAGGAAAAGAAAGGACAGGGTGATTTCGCAAAGAATGTACGGAAATTGAACTTTATATTTAATACCAAATTGTTTTACGGTACCGTATATTAAGTTTGGTGTATATATAGTCAGTAATCTACTAGGCCTAATCGATGGCAGTGAAGTGAAACTTTTAAATTAATGGTTTGCAGGAGAGCGAAAGATACCTAACGTTAACAATATGCTACCTAATATAATTTATATCACTCCAGTACTTTGCATTTTCTTTATTTTACATGATTTTCATATTACGCTATCGGACGTCATTATTTAAAAGTAATTATTGATTTTCTATACAATAAAACGGCCGAAATATACAGCCGTATGATCGGGTATCCAGAGCATTCGGTAAAACTCAACCCGAAGCGTTTCAATTTGCTCTTCCTCCATATGTGTGTCTGTTGTTTTTTTTTTTCTTTTAGATAAATGCTCGGGTTCGGTTAGTATTGAGACCGCGCCTCCGGCCCCAGGACCCACCAGCCGCCACTGCCTACAATGTACCATTCTCTGAATCGTAACTGCGCAGTGCGCTTGCACTGTGCAGGGATACATCTCCTGGACCGGATAACATCCATAATGAAATGCTGAAAAATCTGTGCGATTCCAGTTTAAAACAACTGTTGCACATCTTCAATCGTATATGGATTGAAGGGGAGTTTACATCTCAATGGCGAGAGGGGATCGTGATACCGATTCCTAAGGCTGGAAAGGTTCCCAAACGTGTCAGCAGCTATAGGCCCATTTGTCTGACAGATGGCCTATGCAAGCTCCTGGAGAAGATGGTAAACCGTCGACTGGTGTGCTTCTAGGGAGGGAGAGGTCTCCTGTCTCAGTACCGGCTACCGGTGTGGATTTCGCTCTCATAGGTCCACCACCGACCATCTGGCGCGACTTGAGAACGCCATACAGGAGGCATTTCTCCGAAATCAGCACATAGTCACGGTTTTCTTTGACCTCGACAAGAAAGCCTACGACACCACATGGCGCTACGGGATCCTTTCCACCCTTCACGAGTGGGGACTCCGTGGTCTTCTCCCGATATTTATTGCGAACTTCGTGTCCGTCCGACTCCTCCGTGTAAGAGTCAGTAGGACATTATCACAAATATACACCCAAGAAAATGGAGTTCCACAGGGTTCTGTGCTGAGTGTCACCTTGTTCGCCATTGCCATAAACGGCATTGTTGCCACCGCCGGGCCCACGGTATTTCCATCGCTGTATGTGGACGATTTAGCTCTGCATTCCGTATGGGAACCGTGGAACGACAATTACAACTAGCTATTAACCGGGTCGACAAGTGGGCTCACGACCGGGGTTTTCGTTTTTCAGCAGCGAAAACCTCCGTTATCCATTTTAGTCGGCTCCGGAGGATACATTTACACCCTGAACTACATTTCAGGGATGCTGCATTGCCGGTGGTTGGCACTTATCGCTTCCTGGGCTCCAGTTTGACAGCAATTTAAGGTGGCAGCACCATATACGGCAACTAAAGACGGCGTATCTCAGGAAACTGAGCATGCTCAAGTTTTTTAGTGGTATTGCGTGAGGGGCTGACCGTGCGGTGCTGCTACGGTTCTACCAAGCCCTCGTCCTGTCCCGGCTAGACTATGGTTCTGCGGCATACGGTTCAGCAAGGCCGGCAACCTCGAAAATGGAGGACAGTATCCACCATAGTGGCGTTAGGCTGGTTACCGCTGCCATTCGAACCAGCTCGGTACCCAGCCTACTCGCCGAATCGGGTGTTCCACTTCTCAATTATAGACGCCAGCATAAGCTTTTAGCATATACTGCCAATGTGCGTCAAATGCCGCAACATCCGAGCTATCGAGCTCTCTTCAGTACCGTACCCAATACCAACAGAGGTACGCCAACCAGCCTGGTGCCACTCGGCCGGTTTGTATTAGACTCGATAGCTCGTGTACTGAAATAGGAGTGGCTGTAGGTCCCTGTATGATCCGGACACCTAGCGAGGTGCCTCCGTGGCAAGTCACGCGTCCGGAAATTCGGTTAGATCCACACCGAGGTCCTAAGGTGAACACGGATGCCTCCGTTTATCGGAGGCAGTTCCACAGCATAATTTACCAATTTCCGGACGCTGGTATTCTATACACGGATGGTTCGAAGGTGGACGAGAGAGTGGGTTGTGCTTACGTTAATGATGGTGCAAGTACAAGTAACTCTTTGCCTGAGACCTGTAGTGTGTTTTCTGCGGAGCTCGTTGCCATCTATGAAGCTGTGCAGATTGCACTACAGGATACACGAATCCACCTTATCGTGTGTACCGACTCTTTGAGTTCGTTGCAGTCAATTGCTACATGTTTCCCGCAACACCCCCTAGTGCAGTGAATCCACGAAATACTAGCCGGATTGTGCCGCGCTGACACTCGAATCACTTTTCTGTGGCTTCCAAGCCACATGGGAATTGTGGGAAATGAGTTAGCGGATCAGGCTGCAAAAGAGGCAGTATCACTACTACCTCGACCAATGGAGGTACCCGCTAGAGATATTCGCTCCCAGTTACGCCGACAAGTACTGACATTTTGGGAGAGTTAGTGGCTAGCTGACCCAATGGCCAGTAAACTGAGAGCGATCAAGGGAACTACTCGCGTGTGGCGGAGCTCTTTCCGGTCACGGAGGGAGTCTGTCATTTTGTGTAGGCTAAGGATAGGTCATACAAGATCCACCCACTCGTACCTAATGATAAGGGAAGACACTTTGTATCTGTGGAGACGTTTTCATCGTGGTCCACATTTTAACCGAGTGTGTGGATCTTGCTGACTTACGAAGAAACCTTGGTTTGCAGATTATACTAAACTTATATTAGCCGATGACGCGATGGCTGCTGATCTCGTCATCCGCTTTATAAGTGAGAGTGGGTTAGGGCCAGCAATCTAAACTTTCCAGTGTACATTGGCTCAAAGACTTGTTCTTTTTTGAATTCTGAATTTTTTGTTTATTCCGAAAATTTGGTTTATTATTATAATTATTAGTTTTATTTAATTTGTTATATTAATTTTCGGTCTTCTCAAATTTAGGTATACAAAACAAAAACAAACAACCCCTGGCACTATACAGCCCATGACGGGCTAAGGTCGACCAAGCGACCGCTGCCCAGCCATTTGGCCTGCAGATATTGGGGAGACGCGTGATCAGCGCGTAGGGTCCCCTCGGCCGTTAATCTTGGTTTTCGTGATCGGGGCGCTGTCTCACTGTCAGACAGCTACTCAATTGTCCTCACGAGGCTGAGTGCACCCCGTTCCAACCCTCACATCAGTTTTAAAATCCCTGACGGAGCCAGGGATCGAACCCAGGGCCTCCGGGTGAGAGACAGGCGCGCTACTCCAACACCACGGGGCCGGCCAAATTTAGGTGTCCACCTATAAATTTTAAATTCCATTCCAAATTTGTATACTTTAATCTATGTTAAGAGGGGCAGATGACCTCGTAGTTCCACCCCTTAAAACCTCAATAACATTACTAACTACTTCCCCCCTTCCAAATAAAGATTATTTGTCCCAGTTATTATTCCACTGACTTAATTTTAGATAGATAGATTTATTTACCATCAACAGGACAGGCTCCCAATTACAGATGATATAATAAAACATAATAAACATTAAATTAACTTAAAAACAACTATTTAACTAACCTAGAAACAAACATTGATTCAAGCTTATAAACTAAGTTCTCTATACACTTAAATTAAAATAACAATTTTTACACACAATATATACAACAAACACCTACGATCCTGAGTTCAACAATGACCTATGAATTTAAGTAGGCTTCGAGTAAAATATATCTATAGCGCTATCAAGATGGTGTAGAGAGCGCAACGCCATTAATAACCAGGAATTGGCATTGACTACAGTTCTACACTTCTGGATCCGGAAAGTGAGTCTTTGCCTTGTATTGCGGCCTGGAAAATGAAGCGGAATCAACCACAAAAGGGGCGCACAGTCGATTCTATTGGTCAGACACTTATATACAAACATGGCGTTGGCACACATGAGGCGAGACATCAAAGACCGCATACCCATGGTTCCACAGGTTTCATAGTCCAATGTAGAGAGTCGAATGCCCATATACCTACAGCTAATCCACTTCATGAATCTCACCTGCACTCTCTCTAACCGCTGAATAGCATATTGTTGAGAAGGCAGCCATACCTCAAAACAGTATTCAACAGTCGACCTTATATATGTTGAAAATAAAATTTTGAGCGAACCTATATTGGCGAATTCACTGCAATTTCTCTTCAGAAAACTTAGGAATCTGAACCCCTTATTTGTCACCTTATATACATGTTTTAGAAATGACAGCCCGTCATCGTTGGTAATTGTTATACCTAGGTCGTTTACCTCATTCACACGCACTAATACAGAGTTACTTATTCTATAATTCCTCATGACAGGCACCAACTTCCTAGAAAAGGTTATCACATTGCATTTTGATATATTAATTTAAGGTCAAGTAACCACTTCGTACACCAATCTGTTAGTAGATGTAGGTCTAATTGAATCAAGTCACAGTCTGACTCGTGGTCTATTACTCGAAAGAGTTTCAAATCACTAGCGTATAGAAGGCAGTTACTATTCTTGAAGACCCCAGTTAAATCATTAATAAAGATTACAAATAAAAGCGGCCCCAAGA
This sequence comes from Meconema thalassinum, assembly GCA_946902985.2. Classification (NCBI taxonomy): domain Eukaryota; kingdom Metazoa; phylum Arthropoda; class Insecta; order Orthoptera; family Tettigoniidae; genus Meconema; species Meconema thalassinum. Next base: position 1,006,383,610 of record OX336388.2, read on the forward strand.
TGGAACCCTGAGGAACACCAGAAGTTGGAAAGTATGGATTTGAAGTTTGACCATCGGATTTAACAAAGCAAATTCTTTCAATGAGATAGCTTCTAATCCACTCTAAAACGCTGCCGCCTATTCCATACGCCGACAATTTGATTAATAATGCCTCATGTTGTACGGAATCAAAGCCTTTGGAAAAATCTGTGTATATGGCATCTACTTGTTGACTCCTGTCCAAGGCATTTGATATGAAGTTGAAGTACACTGCCAGGTTCGAAATAGTCGAGCGCTTCTGCAGTAATCCATGCTGAGCAACATTAATGTACTGGCCAACTGACCTGTATATTCTATTGTACACAATCTTCTCCGCCACCTTTGATAGGAGGGATAGCAGGACGACTGGCCTATAGTTATCAAATACCCTTCTTTCACCCTTTTTAAATGCTGGAATTACGTATCCCTTCTTCCAATCACACGGAAAGCATCCAGATTTAAAAGATATATTTAAAATTGCACTGAGAGGTATCGCCAACTGAGGAGCACATTCTCTGAGTACAAGACCTGGTATCTCATCAGCCCCAAACGATTTTGCAGTATCCAATGATGACAGAATCTCACACACTTCAAAGGGCGTAGTCCGGATCGACATCAATCCCTGATCACACACGATTGGGACAGATGAGTGACAGGCCTCGCAGGAGAGTGATACTTCTTGAAGCCCTCTGCAAATTTATTAAGAATCCTTTTCTTGTCCTGGATTTCAATTCCATTCTGAAACATAGTGGACAGTAAACGTGAAGATTTTCTTTTATTGTTTACAAAATTCCAAAAATGCTTTGGATTGGTGGTTAATTTTGATTCAACTGAGATCACATAATCTTTGTATTTTCTGTTCTGGATTCTCTTATATTCTCCCCCCCCCCCCCCGTATCACCGAAAATTGAACATAGTCACACCAAAAGCCCGATTTCTTGAACCTTTTTCTGACTCTTTCTTTTTCTTTCAACTTGTTGATTACCTCTGTATCGTACCAAACTGGATACTTCCGAGTATCGATTGTGCGAATGGGCACTGAATCCTTGATTACTGCTTTGAGGAGGTCGTAAAACAGACTTAAAGCCTCATCAACAGAGTGAGAATTATCCATCAAATACCATGGACACATGAGGGGAAAATCAGCTTTAGTCCAAGTAAATATTACCCTTCTTAGCGTATGGGGACGGATAATTCGCGGCAAGGATAGTGAGACTTCCACAGCATCGTGGTCTGACTTAACTACCTTCTCAGCCTGAATACATTGCGTATGTGCGGAGAGTTGTTCCGAGACTAACACCAAATCCAGGAAATTGTTATTGCGTGTAGGGAAATGACACATTTGCTGTAGATTAAACTCACTGATAATCTCTAGAAACGATAGGACTTCCTCACATCTTTGCTTTATAAAAGGTTCAGGGGTCCAGGCTAATTCACTGATGTTAAAGTCCCCACACACTACGACTATGTCTTGGGGGTTTAAAACAGCTGTGACATTGCCCAGCGTCTGAAGCAAGTCACTCAACCTAACCTTCACCTCGTCCGGTGGTGAATACAGTCCGTCCAGGTTTAGGCCTGATCTTGATCACAAGGCACTCCCAACACCCTGCCAACTCCGGCCTTGATACCGGATTCAGGATATTTTTCTCGGCCACAAGTACGTCACCATCCTTAGTTTTGGTGTCATGAACGAGTCTTGTCTTGTCGAAATACTGTATACAGTAATCACTGGATAGTATCTCGTTATCGTCCTCTGTATCAACGATACAAATACAATCAATTTCAGCATCGCTAAAAGCTAGGTTGAATTCCGATAATGAAGTACACATACTCGCTACATTTTGATAGAAGATAGACATGTCATTACACTGACCAGGTCCCGGGTTCAATTGCACATCGCCTGACAGTGCCAATAGGAGCATGGCTATCACATTGCCGGACATTTTCAAATACGTGGACCTTCGACAACCACTTGGTTGCTTCAACGTCAGGTACTGTGTTCCATTCAAGCTAAGCGCATGGCATGATATTTTAAGTTCATTGTTCACAAGGAAGTCTTCCCAGCATTCTCGAACTCGAAATGGTAGTCACGGTAACCACGAACACAAACGTTAACCGATATTAAGCAGCATTTAAAAGCCACGAATACGCAAAGGAGACGGAGCGCAGCAGTCGGTGAAGTGAAGATGAGGGAATTAGATTGTTCTTCCCTAGTTCAAGAGTCTTAGGACTACGATTAACTTAAATTAAGCTTCTGGTTTAGGACTTAAATTGACTTCTATAACAAGTGCTACTTATTATTATGAATGAGCCGGCCCTTCTTACTATTGGATTCATCAAAAACGTTTCTCCCCAATTAACGCAGCTCTCCTGAACACAACCAGGCTGACTTAAAATGCCTTCTTACTAATGACACAGGTACATGCCCACAGTCCCGAGGGAGAAAACTATTATTTTCGACTGTGGACTGCACAGAAACGAATGTCAATCCTTTTGCACATGTCACGCATGAGAGTTTCCCAACTCCCGAGTGACTATATCTTCACTGGTCGCTTCCAGCGCGCAGCGCTAAACTTCGATGTTGAACTAAGCGTGTTGCAATGTATGATTATCCGCTTCCCTTCAACCACAAAGTTATATCAATTCACTTTTTGGACTTCACACGCTCACCTACAATTTCTTATATTCACAAACACTTCAACATTTGCTTTCACCTCCGCCGAAACAACTCTTAAGATGCTTACCGCAAATACTCCCGTATAAAAATCAATTCAATGTGTACATCCCGACTAGCAACTTGTAGGCTACTTCGAGAACCATTGACATGATATTCAGCAATTATAAGGGTATCTAGCAAGCCTCCGTGGCTTAGGCGGCAGCACGCCGGCCTCTCACCGCTGGGTCCGTGGTTCAAATCCCGGTCACTCCATGTGAGATCTGTGCTGGACAAAACGGAGGCAGACAGGTTTTTCTCCGGGTACTCCGGTTTTCCCTGTCAAAATTTCATTCCAGCAACACTCTCCACTATCATTTCATTTCATCTGTCATTCATTTAATCATTGCCCCAGAGGAGTGCGTCAGGCCTCGGCAGCCGGCAGAGTTCATATCCTCGCCGCTAGATGGGGGCTTCATTCATTCCATTCCTGACCCGGTCGGAGACTGGAAGCAGGCTGTGGATTTCATAAGGGTATCTAGCAGTCTAAGTTATATATTGAATAGTCCTGTGTAAGTTACTGCACCCGTAGAGACATGTTTAAGTCGTTCCACTTGACTATTCACCAGAAATAACACTATTTATATGGAGCACAAATTGAACCGACAGTAGTGGCTACGCTGGCTAAAGCGCAGCATTAGGTCATGGGGCCAAGCTCTCTGCTGACTCGGTAGACGCGTGGGTTCGAGCCCCACCGTCGGCCGTCCTTGAAATGGTTTTCCGTGGTTTCCCCATTTTCAACACCAGGCAAATGCTGGGACGGTACCTTCTGATAGGCCATATCTTTGCCCAGTTTCATTCACCATCATTCATTTCATCTCTCATTAACTCCTCTCATGAGGTTGGCGACAGGAAGGGCATTCGGCCGTAAAAACCATCGCCACAAAGACTTCCATCGCATCTCATCCCCGACCCCTTTGGAAAAACGGGAATAATAAGGGGTAGACATACAATACATATGGAGCACAAATTGACCCGACTGCATTACGCCATGACGCCGAATTTACAAGAATGACTGTATCTGTCCATTTATGAACCTTCCTTTTCCAATCTCTCATGAATGTCTTCCCATGCAATTTACGCCATGTAAGCTATGAGTATACCCCCTAGTCTTGAACGTTTTTCAGCCAGACTTTCCCATCCCAAATCCTGAATCATTCTACTCACGCTACTCATCGGTCTGTGGTCCTCCATTACATACCTGGCGGCCTTCCTTTTTACTTCTTCCAATTCCTTTATTAGGCACATTTGGTAAGGATCCCACACTCCCCCAGCATATTCCAGCAGAGGACGGACATGTATGCTCTTTCCCCAGTGCTGGATTGACCATAAGGCACACTAGGCAATTGCTTGGGGCCCCTGGATCAAAAGAGCCCCCACAAAATGGAAAAAATCCCACCAAAAAACGAAAAAAGTCAAATAAATTAGGTAACGGTACCGAGAAAAAGCAAAAAAATGTGAAACTCAGAATTACAGTTATAATTTTACAGTTTAATTTCTTGGTTTATACTTCCTAAAGTGCTGTTCGTAAATTCTCTCTGCCCGGGTTTTTCCCATAAACTTTATCTTCTTCTTATATTTGCAATTCATAAATAACTTAACTATTGTTTGACACATTCCAAGTCAATCGAAATTTCAACTTTCTGTTCGCTCTATCGTTTATGGATTGGAAGCAATTAACTGATACTCCCAGGGTCGGGTCCCAAAATGTCATAGCTATTTGATTTAACTGATAAGTCTTCGTCCCCCACCCCCCCCCCACCCCCACCCCCACCCCCACGCCATCCCCTCCACTTTATTAGCCATGGATAAGCTCGGAAAGAGTGTTTCCAAATTCTGGTCTGTAGAGTAATTTCGGAAACAAGTAACGTGCTCCCGCTTGAGTTCAGACTTCAAATCGAGGGTTTTGTGATCGACAATTTTAATTCGTTAGTGTTCGATGAACAGTTTTATCTGTGTATCGGGTTGAATTAAAACTCCAACTGAAAAATGTCTTCACGTACATATTTGAGTGGTGCACAAAATAGAAAACTTGCCAAAGACAAAAATTACCGAGAAAGTGTGGTGTTAGAGAAAGTGCCAAAACTGACTAAATTTTTCCTTCAGAATGAAACCTCTTCAAATTCATCGGAAAATCAAAGATCTGCCACTAGCGATGGATCAAAGGAGCAAAACAAAACGAACACGGGTCATGCAGAAGACCTGGATAATGATCCGGTCATTTCAAGGTCTCAAACATCCAGTTCTTCTTCCGGGGATGAAAATGAAGCTGGACAACCAGGTGCCGAAAATTTGAACCGTTTCACTGATCCAGGACATTGGGGAAAATTAACCAGTGAAGACATACAGTTTTGGGTTACACATGGTCCGTCAAATTGTCAAAGTTTGACTGGACCGTTTGAATCGTCCAAGCGTCGATATGATAAGAAATCAACGTCAAGATATTGCTCCCAAAATGTATTCTTTGGAAAGAAACCGAATGGAGAGAATACAAAACGAGATTGGCTCATTTATTCACCTGCGAATGGTAAGCCCGATTGAGCCCTTCATGTATTTATGATACACTGACAGTTTTTGAAATGTTATGCTATTTTTATTAAAAAAAGATTGTATTTCTTAAAAAAGTTCTGTTTTTGGAATTCTAGTTCAATTTTATTCATTCCCAGACTTCAATAAGTTCTCCCTTACGTGTAACAACGCGGTATTTTTGAGCACCATATGCACTTCTGGTAGCTTGGTCCAAATTATCAGCAACGAGCGTATCACGCAAAGTATATTAAAACGCAACCAAAACTTTAGAATTTTTGATAAGAATAAGATCAATTTTTTTTAGATAATTTTTGTTGATCAGTTTGTTTTTTTCGGAATTTTAGTCAATCGTATTCGTTTCAATTTTTTTTGAATTATTATAACTTATAATTATAAACGCTTTTATTTAACTTCACTTGTGGCAAATCAAATCTTTCTATCATACCAAAACGAATCAAATTTTGCATATTTTGTAACTTAAAAATACAAATAAATTGTTAAAAAAACGATCTTTTAGTCCAAAAAAAATACGATCAAATAAATTCTAAAAAATACAAAAAACAAACTGAAACGCAAAAAATACAAAAAAGTCAAAAGTGAATAAAACATTTCAATAAACGTTTTCATTAAATTTAAAAAACAACGCAAAAATACAAAAATTAAAAAATCAGGTAAATTTATTAAATTCATTGATATTAAATAAATGATCGAAATTTTTATGATCAATAAATGATCGAGAATACATCGTTTTTTGAGAAGTACGATGCTACTTCGTTTATATGGACGTTTCCAAGAAATGTGCATTTTTGAATAATTTTTCAATGAGCGATGAAGAACTCTGTGAAGCTGTAAACAATTTGGTTGGAAGAATTTTTAGCTGAACTGAAACATTTTAATTCTTATATAAACAACAGATACACCGCTGCCGAAAATCTCATAGTCAAATGTATGAGATTCTAATGAAAGACCAATTGGCAAATGTAGAAATAGCTCTCCGATTTTTTTAAAAATTTAATGATAACGAACTGTACTGCGGAACGTTCTTTTTCACAGTTGAAACGAATTAAAGCGCCTCGAAGAGCTACTATGCGACAAGAACGACTGGACATGTTAAGTCTTCTCTGCATAGAATCAGACATTTTACGGAAAATCAACTTCGATGATGTTATTGAAACTTTCCGCGAAACAAAATGCAGAAAAAAGTTCTTCTGAAAATGTACATATAATCTAAATTGTAGTCTATTCATTATTCATTGAAAATTTGTAAATAAAATCTCTTTCAAAGTTATGATAGACTTTTTTATGAAGAGGGGGGGGGGAGGGTTTTTTAAAAAAGGGAAAAAAGGGGCCTCAAATTAACAATTGCCTAGGGCCACTGTGAGTCTTAATCCGGCACTGTCTTTCCCTAATCTCTCTGCCAGCCCCTTTAAACATTCGCATAACCATATGTAGTGACTCATATTCTTTCTTCACTATTAATCTACTTTCGATTTTTGCAAAAAATGAAAGTAGACTTATGAGATCACTACAGGGCGAAAAAAGTGTGTCTGTCTGTGTGTGTGTATGTGTGTGAGTCTGTGTGTGTGTGTGTGAGTGTGTGTACTCTGAATGTCTGTCCCCCCCCCCTATCAATTCGAACACGGTGAGCGCAAATTGAACGAAATTTGGTACAAAGGTAGCACTAGCAAAGGACACCTCAGTGTCATGTTTTATATCGCCGCCATCTTGACGGAAACGTAATGGCGGCCACACAAATGTTCAAAGCTTAAATCAAATTACGACTAACCTAATCATCCGATCTCTACCAAATTTTGCAACAACATACTTTTATGGGGGCAGCATCCTTTGACCAAACTAATAGGTCATCAGCCTAATAGTTTGCGTATGGCGGCCATCTTTGTGTGAAAATCGATTGCCCCTATTAATTCGAACACGGTGAAACCGAATGGAACGAAATTTGGTACAGAGGTAGTACTAGCAAAGGGCACCCCAGTGTCATGTTTTATATCGCCGCCATCTTGACGGAAACGTAATGGCGGCCACACAAATGTTCAAAGCTTAAATCAAATTACGACTAACCTAATCATCCGATCTCTACCAAATTTTGCAAGAACATACTTTTATGGAGGGAGCATCCTTTGACAAATCTAATAGGTCATTAGCCTAATAGTTTGCGGATGGCAGCCATCTTTGTGTCAAAATCGATTACCCCTATTAATTCGAACACAGTGAAACCGAATGGAATGAAATTTGGTACAGAGGTAGCACTAGCAAAGGGCACCCCAGTGTCATGTTTTATATCACAGCCATCTTGACGGAAACGTAATGGCGGCCACCCAAATGTTCAAAGCTTAAATCAAATTACGACTAACCTAATCATCCGATCTCTACCAAATTTTGCAACAACATACTTTTATGAAGGGAGCATTCTTTGACAAATCCAATAGATCATTAGCCTAATAGTTTGCGGATGGCGGCCATCTTTGTGTCAAAATCGATTACCCCTATTAATTCGAACACGGGGAAACCGAATGGAATGAAATTTGGTACAGAGGTAGCACTAGCAAAGGGCACCTCAGTGTCATGTTTTATATCGCCGCCATCTTCACGAAAACGTAATGGCGGCCACACAAATATTCAAAGCTTTAATCAAATTACGATTAACCAAATCATCCGATCTCTACCAAATTTTGCATCAACATACCATTATGGAGGGAACATCCTTTGACCAAACTAATAGGTCATTAGCCTAATATTTTGCGGATGGCGGCCATCTTTGTGTGAAAATCGATTCCCCCTATTAATTCGAACACGGTGAAACCGAATGAAACGAAATTTGGTACAGAGGTAGCACTAGAAAAGGCCACCTCAGTGTCATGTTTTATATCACCGCCATCGTGACGGAAACGTAATCACGGCCACCCAAATGTTAAAGGCTAAAATGTAATTACGACCAACCTAATAATCTAGTCTCTACCAAATTTTGCAACAAAAAATCTTTATTTGGGAAGCATATTCTGACCAAACTGCTAGGTCATCAGCCCAATAGTTTGCAGATGGTGGTCAAGTATGTGTGCAAATCGATTCCCCCTATCAATTCAAACACGGTGAAACCGAATTGAACGAAATTTGGTACAGAGGTAGCACTAGCAAAAGGCACCTCAGTGTCATGTTTTATATCGCCGCCATCTTGACGGAAACGGAATGACGGCCACCCAAATGTTAAAAGCTTAAATCAAATTTCGACCATCCTAATAATTTGATCTCTACCGGATTTTGCAACAACATGCCTTTTTGTGGAAAGCATCTTATGACTGACTACAAGGTCATCAGCCCAATAGTTTGCAAATAGCGGCCATGTATGTGTGCAAATCCATTCCCCGGATCAATTCAAACACGGTGAAACCGAATTGAATGAAATTTTTTACGAGGTAGCACTAGCAAAGGGCACCTCATATTCATGTTTAATATCCCTATAGCACGTTGTATTTCAACAAGCTACTACAACCAACATTCAATTATACTCCTTGAAAAGGACAAAGAGTTATAACAATACCCATGCATTTAGGAGAAAGTAGGCTATATGTTCTTTACTGAACATCTTGTTTTTTTCTCCTATCTGCTTACCCCAGTGAAAATCCCTCCCCACAGTTACACCTAAATACCTACATTCATCCCCAAATGTACAGTAGAACCTTTGTAATCCGAGGTAATTGGGACCAAGAGGAGCTCAAATTGGGAAAATCTCGGATTAAAAAAATGTACATTTACAATGAAAGCACCGTAACCAGCCATCTAGCGGGAGCGCGGCGTACTGCTAGCTGAGGAGTCTCTCAACAAATTGCTCAACCTACATTCCGGTTGCGAAAGCTCGCATAGGCCTACTAGTTTACTTAAAGTACAGAACATTTATTAGTTGGCGGGAGGGCGATAGCGGGCAGAATTGTAAACAACGCATGCGCGCATCTCCGCCAAAGGCCTTGGGTAAGCTATGCGTCTCACTGTCATCCACCTCGGATTAAACGGAGGCTCGGACTACCGAGGTTCTACTGTAACTTTATTTTCCCCTACTGAATATTCAAAGACAATTTGATTCCTTTTGTTGACAAAATTAATCTCACTGCCCAACAGTTTTTGAATTTATCATCTTATCACTTTCATCTGCCCAGCTTTGTATTGTAACATTTTCAATATTAGCCTTTCGCTATGGTGATAACTGTAGTGGTTCAATTTAAACAAACATGATAAGAATAAATAAATACACTGTGGTGTGACCTTACCTGTGATAGTGTAATAGGATATAATAAGTTGTTGAGCGCCAGATTCCTATTTAAGACAGTGAATCGAAATTTATAAATATATCCTCGGCTATCAGCAGTAGAGTTCGAGACCACTTACCCGGGCCGTAGTGTAACTTAGTTGACTAACCATTCAGTATTTATTTACAAGGAGTAGTTGAATTTGCCTATAGTATTTACTAACCACTATGAAAGAAATAGGCATTACGTTAAAGAAAATGAATTTTTTAAATGCAAAAACAAAATATTAATAGTTACAAAAAAGAATTTAATTTACCAACTGCGGTTTAATTATTTAAAAGAAAATGAACATTTAAAATGAATTGAAAATTAATTGAAGTTAAATTATAATAGAGACGATAGTTTTATTTAATTGTTTGCTCACCCAGTCGAAGATTCGTCATATTTAAGTAATGACCGATGATCTCGATGTTACGTCGCATATGTTTAAAAAATGATGTGATATCTCAATTACTATGAAATATCCTCATTAAGTACGTTGCCATCTGTAGAAAGACTCTTGATCAGGGATATAACCCATTATGTACTAATATAGATATCGGCAGGACATCGTTCAGTGTCGACTCTGTATGCTCAGTCCATTAGGACCCAGAAAGCAAGGTTACCACTTCCTTCTTTCATTGAGAGCTGTTGATCAATGAATGTCTTGTCGAGGGTGCTGATACTAATAACTTCCTTGTCACGTGAGTCGTAAACTTCCCTCTCCACTGGTAAGCTTCCCTTTCTTCAGTGTTCATTCTCTCACGAGGGCTAATTGCATCACAACTTGCAATATTTAGCAGCGTACCTACAGTAGAAATGGCATGATTCTTTCACAATAAGGTGAAATATCAAGCTTCTATTCCTTCCAGAAGGAACTAGATGGTGCGCACGTGATTCTTAGCATCCCATGACAGTGACTCTGTTTGCCGTGGTGAAATAACTACTGCGTCATTCTGGGGTTTTTAAGATCCCGGGACAATGGCTACCTGCCGTTGTGAAACGATACTGCGTCATTGTATGTGACACATAGGGTTGGTCCTTATTGGCAATCTTGTTGCAATATACAATACTTCGTCTCTTTACAAATAAATATTAATAAAAATCTTTCTGACTATATTAATAAAAAAAAAACGCTTACAAGTATCTGATATAAAAATCATCTCATGGATGTACTAATTAATAAGAATAATAAATGAATGAATAACCCTTTATATCTAACAGCTATGGGATCGAATCGTTACAGTATGGCAGTCAGCTCCCTCAGCAATAAGCCGCAATCGTCCAGATGATTTATCCTCCTGTATACTACTATATCATCAGCAAATAATATTATCTGGGATGATAATTCAACTGCTATGTAGATTGCATAGATGAGAAATAGTAAAGGTCTCAATTTACTTCCCTCAGGTACCCCCCTTCCCACCCTAACATGTTCTGACCGACCCTCCAGCCCTTACCTTTTGACTTCTCCCATACAAAAAGGATCTCACCCATTGTACTACTCTTCTGTCCACTCCTGCAGCCTCCATTTTCCTTAATAGGATATCATGATTGACCCTATCGAAAGCCTTTGAAAGATCAATTGCAATACAGTCAACTTGACCTCTATTATCCAAGGCCTCACTGATATATTGCTGAAAGCCTAATAGTTGTGATTCACTGGAAAATCCCTCTCTGAAACTATGCTGTTTATTTGCAAACCACTTACTATTCCCTAAACATTCCCTTATGTAATCATTCATAATTCCTTCAAACATTTTGCATATAATACATTTTAGGCTGTCTGTAGCAATCACTATCCCCCACTTCCCCTCTCCATTTATATACTGGAACTATCAGCACCAGTTTCCAGTCCTCAGGCCCTACCCCATTATTTATACAAAAATCATGATATCCTATTAAGGAAAATGGAGGCTGTAGGATTGGAGAGAAGAGTAGTACAATCTTCCACTAAAGTCTTTGATTGCAAAGTCGGCACATCAATATACAGTATTTGTACCGCTTACATAAAAATATTCCAGTTTATAACTCTCAGCACGCTCCTTGATTGTCACTATTCTTCCATGATGGTATGGTGGATGGGAAGATGGAAACCAAACAGTGGGCGTTATCAAGCTCTTTTCAAACTCTAAGATACGCCGACACAGTTACGCGTGATGGGATTGGCAGGCAAGTGGCTTAGGCATGTGTATTTATGAACTTCAATTTGATTGGTTGTTCCCTACTCTGCTCGTTTCAAGATTTTGTGCACAGTAATTACTTTCCCAGAAATTAAAAACGCATCGTTTAAAAAAAAATTCGCCGCAAATCCAAGAAATTAGCATTTATTTTATAATTTCGCATTTTATCGTGAACTCAGAATCACTTTTACCGTTTTATTTTTTTAGTCGGGTTACCCTCCCTGGTTGGCTTCATGGAGGAAAGAATAAAAGATGCATGCGCAATTGCCTTCTCTACCCACAGAGACGTGAGCCTGTTTCAAAGGAGACTCACTGGCTGCTCAGTCCCGTGCTGAGGAGCTGGCAACAATCCCACGTGGTTACAGAGAATAATACTGAAAACTAGAGATTAATTGCCTGTGCCAACGAAAAATAGGAAAATTTAAAAGTGCATATTCCTTGAGAAAGCCTCTGTGGCTTAGGCGGCAGCACGCCGGCCTCTCACCGCTGGGTCCGTGGTTCAAATCCCGGTCACTCCATGTGAGATCTGTGCTGGACAAAACGGAGGCAGACAGGTTTTTCTCCGGGTACTCCGGTTTTCCCTGTCAAAATTTCATTCCAGCAACACTCTCCACTATCATTTCATTTAATCATTGCCCCAGAGGAGTGCGTCAGGCCTCGGCAGCCGGCACAGTTCATATCCTCGCCGCTAGATAGGGGCTTCTATCATTCCATTCCTGACCCAGTCGGAGACTGGAAGCAGGCTGTGGATTTTTTCATATTCCTTGAGAATGAAATGGGTATTCTAAGGCTCAAAGCTTCCCCTCCAGCTTCGCCACTGGAACCTAAATCACTTTTGTGTTTGAAACATCAAGTTGCCAGTTTTTAGAAGTGTTGTTGTTGATCAGTTTGTCAAGGGCTGCGAGGCATATCACCGACAGATGCTACAAAACATTAAAATGGAAAAGAACACAAATGTTTATGGCATTGAAATTAAAGTTTCCTTCCTTTGCCTCAGCAGCACTTCAGTGCATTTGGGCCCCTACAAACAGTGTCGATGTCGAGAGGTTTTTTAGTAAATAACTTATAACACGATTGTAACCGACAGGCGGTCTTGAACGAAGGAGGATACAATTGAAACCATTGGCATGTTGTATTTCAATCAACATTAAAATTCTCTTTGTTGTACGCTTATTTGTGTGATAAATATGCATTTATACAAGTACCTTACACCTTGAAACTGAGTATGTAAATATGTTACCTGCAGCTTTCTCTTATTTTCCATAGTGCTTACAAATATATAGGGTGTTTCCGTAAGAGCATGCACAGATTTAACAGGACATAGAGAATGCTCCACTGAACAATATGAGGTAGGGAACCTGGGGACGGGGTCGGAGAAGCCAGGATAAGGAGATATAGAAGTAAACTTCTCTACTGCTTTGTCTAGCAATACTGTTTTCTTGATTGTGCACAACTAACATCCGTACAGGTTTACACGTACTGTGCTGTTTATTTATATGTACATACGTTAATTCCTGGAAGGAAACAAGGCGGACGAGCCTGATTATGAGGAAGTCATGATGCAGGTTGTTTACATTACTTGTCCATAAGGTGGCTCTGTTGTATTGTATTTACATTGTCCCATAACAGAATGTGCTCTGAATCAATGACAGCCCCGCATTCATTACTCAGTGCTATGCAGAGCAGGACAGTAAAATACGATGGAGCAGTACCCGTACAGTTTCGCAGAACTCACAGATATGCGCCTTGTGTATGGGGAAGTATGTAGCAATGCCCTCGCTGCTGAAAGGCTGTACAGGGAATGATTTCCTAACAGGCATCATCCCTCACAATGAGAGTTTATGTCCCTCGTTCGACGACTGCGGTAGACTGGTTCATTGGACCGAACAAATGAGGGCCCTGGGAACATAAGGACCACACACACACACACAAGTTTGAAGAGGAGATGATGGAATGTTTTGCAGCAGACCCCACTACAAATACTTGTTGTACTGCACCTGAAATGGACACTGCACATACTAGTGTGTGTGGCGAGTACTCCACAAACAACAATTACACCCATATCACCCACGAGTCCGTGTAATGCTTGTGACCGACTTTGCACCAAGGGTCGCATTGTGTCAGTGGTTGCTTCAACAAGGGATTTATCGACCAGGTTTCCTCCAAATCGTGCTGTTTACTGACGAGGCTTCATTTGATCGTGATGGTATTTCGAACAGCAGGAATAGCCATGTGTGGAATGAGGAAAACCCTCACGCTGTAGTGTAGTCACACCATCAAGTACGTTTTGCAGTGAATATCTGGGCCGGCATTGTAGGCGACAATCTTATTGGGCCATATCTTCTACCTGGCCATCTGAATGGCAGCCTGTACTTGAGGTTCATGTAAAGAGTTCTACCGGAGTTGTTGGAGAACGTACCCTTGACTGTTCGTGAGAATATGTGGATCCAACATGATGCTGCACCGCCTCACCTCAGTGTGGATGTCCGCAACCATCTCAATGCCGTATTTCCTGGTCGCCGGATCGGAAGGGGAGGTCCTCGTCAATGGCCTGCAAGGTCACCTGAGCTGAATCACCTTGATTATTTCCTATGGGGATATCTAAAGTCACTTGTGTACGAGACCCCAGTGGATATGGAGATGGGCTTAGTTGCCGGATTTGTAGCTGCCTGTGATGTTATTCGAAATACACCAGGGATATTTGTCAGGGTGCATCACAATCTTGTTCGCCGATGTCGTGCTTGCATTGAGGTTGCTGGCCATCAGTTTCAGCACATTTTGTAAGATCCAGTACAAACGGTACCTTCGTGTAAATTATGGTATTTACAGTTAACTGTAACTAATGTAAATAAAAAAGTACAAAGTAATGTGATTTGAGTCCAATTATCTTCTTAAGACCGACAGTAGTGGCTATGCTGGCTAAAGCGCAGCATTAGGTCATGGGGCCAAGCTCTGCTGACTCGGTAGACGCGTGGGTTCGAGCCCCACCGTCGGCCGTCCTTGAAATGGTTTTCCGTGGTTTCCCATTTTCAACACCAGGCAAATGCTGGAACGGTGCCTTCTGACAGGCCACGGCCGCTTCCTTCCACATCCTTGCCCAGTTTCATTCACCATCATTCATTTCATCTCTCATTAACTCCTCTCATGAGGTTGGCGTCAGGAAGGGCATCCGGCCGTAAAAACCATCACCACAAAGACTTTCATCGCATCTCATCCCCGACCCCGTTGGAAAACGGGAATAATCAGGGGTAGACATACATACATATCTTCTTAAGCTGGCTTCTCCGACCCCAGGTTTCCTACCTCAAATTGTTAGTGGAGTATCCTCTATGTCTTGTTAAATGTTTGCATGGTCTTACGGAAACAGCCTGTATATGACGAGCTAAGTGTGATTGAAATGTATTATTTCACTCCCAACTGTTGATTGTGCAATTTAATAAATACCTATATTTAATTTATTTTCTACAAACGCTTAATTTGTAATTCAAAATGCTAAATATTGGATTTTTTAAATGCTATAAACCATGAACTCGACTCATCTGTTATTCTAGACAAAATTTCCCTTGGCTACCTATCAGCTCAGAAGGGTCGCGGAGTTCCCTGTATGCCCTATTACCCAGGACTCATCGTAGTTTGTAAATAGATCTATTTGTGCATGGAACAACCTACCGTGCCGCATGAAGACCAGCAACTATAATACCCTACAGTTCAAGAGGAAGCTGCAGCATTATTTGTATAATAAGTAGGTTTTTATTTGTCCATATATACTAAGATTCCTTGTTGTAATAGTGTTATTTCCTGTGAGCCTCTAATTCCAATATTCATTTTTAGCCTATTTTCAATTTTGAAAAAATAGGCTTATGAGGTCACCTTTTGTCCGTGTGTGTGTGTGTGTCCCTAATAAATTCTAAACGGCTGGAGCGATTTCAATGAAACTCGGTAAGTTCATAGCACTGTTCCGGGCGACCCCGACCGTGCCCTTCAAAGTTTGTTACGTCTCACCAATCCAACATGGCGGCTGTGCGAAATATTTCACCAGCATTCAATATCACCGAAACTATTCCCGATATCACCCTGGATTTTTTTTACAGTGATAAAGGGAACTACTAGAAGTTCACCTATGTGACTTTTGAAAAACTGGTAACTACAAAACCAACATGGCGGCCAAGCGAATTTGCGACTTTTAAATAGGCGTTTCTCGCGATTTAACCAACCAAACGCAATAAAACTCGGTACAGTTTATATTTATACACCTTGTAATGCACCGACATCAAACTTCGTTCAATTGTTTACATAACCACAAGATGGCGGCTGTGCGAAATATTTCAGCGGCATTCTACATCTCTGAAACTATTAGCGGTATCGCCCTGAAATTTTGTACCGAGATAAAGGGCACTACTGGAAGTTCATCTATATGACTTTCAATAACCGGTTAACTACAAAACGAACATGGCAGCCAAGCGAATTTGAACATTTTAAATAGACCTTTCTCGTGATTTAATGTTCCAATCGCAATGATGTCTGGTACAGGACATGTTTATACACATTGCAATGCATTGGTATCTAATTTAGTTCAATTGTTTACATAACCTCAAGATGGCGGCTGTGCGAATTTTAAAATTAAGTTTTTATTTCTTGTTCGTAATCATGCGATCGAAGTGAAAGTTGGAATAATGAACCTTTGCAATAATTTTCCTTTAATGGTGCATGACTCTATGGTCTATACATTTAACAATCCAACATGGCGACCATCCGAAATATTTAGACGGCTCTGAATATCTACGATTCTATTATAGCAATCAAACTGAATGTATTTATGTTCATAGGGGCTATGAACTTAAATTCACCTATAGGACTTTTAACCTGGTGATCAGAAATCCAACATGGCGGCGACGCGAAGTATAAATATTCACATGGACGTTTCTCGCAATTTAACCATCCGAGTGCATTGAAACTTGGTACAGAGAATCCTTATACGAATGTTAATCCACAGGCATCTAATTTATTTCAATTGTTTCCATAACCACAAGATGGCAGCTGTGTGAAATTTTAAAATCCCCTCGTTACTTCTTGTGTCCTAATCATTCGATTGAAGTTTGAATGCTACACGTACACAATAATCTTCATGTAACAGTACATAACTCTAGGGCCTACATATATAAAATGCAACATGGCGACCATCCGAAATATTTAGTCGGTTCTCAATATCTACGAATCTATTACAGCAA
Source organism: Meconema thalassinum (assembly GCA_946902985.2). NCBI lineage: Eukaryota > Metazoa > Arthropoda > Insecta > Orthoptera > Tettigoniidae > Meconema > Meconema thalassinum. The sequence goes on from OX336388.2 coordinate 1,006,400,579, forward strand.
TCAAACTGAAATTTTGTATGTTGATAGTGGCAATTAACATAAGTAGGATATATGAAAATAGGCTGTATAGTTCTTCACGGAACTACTTGTTTAATATCCTCTCCTCTCTTGTTGTTCCTCCCTTTTTCTGTGTAAATGTACATTTAACATTCCCCTAATCTTTGTTGTAAATAATGTGTTCATTGCTCGATTCTCACCGATTGCCATCTTGTTTATTTATTTAGCGTATGACTTTTAGTGGCGGGAGTGTCGGAGGACATGTTCATCTCGCCAGAGTCTGTAGCTGCTTCAACGCAGACACCCATGGCGTGAGCTACTAGTTCCGTTCAATTTCATGTAGTTTCAACTTTCGCTACCAGATATCACTGATACCTTGTGGTGAACGTCGGAACTTGGATAGAGCATTTCAACGAAATCTAACCTGAAAATTTAGCTTCATACAAGTTTAATTAGTGGAAGGTTCTACTACATGCCATAAATCTACGACATGGGACCGCCGGCTTTACATCCCCTCTGAAGGAAGGCATACTGAAGGATTTTAACGCTATTAAAAAATCCGACGACTTTGAACACGCGATCTTGGGCATAGAAGCTCAGCATGCTACCGACTTTGCCACCTAAGTCGCTACTGCCATCTAAAGCTACATGTGTATGAGACCCTAGTGGATACGGAGATGGACTTAGTTGCCGGAATTGTAGCTGCCTGTGATACGATTCGAAACACACCAGGGATATTTGTCAGGGTGGCGTCACAATCTTGTTCGCTGATGTCATGCTTGCATTGAGGTTGCTGGCCATCTTGTGTACATGTGTAAATGGGGCTTCTACTCATATGAAATGTGAAGTGGAGCGTTGCTCTTTTCAGAGACCTCCTTCAGCGTGTTGTAAATATAGTGTAATGCACTGATAAATAAATATGAAAATGAAGTAGCCAATCTGGTGTAATGGTTACACTCTTCTCAAGCTTTGCTTGAGCTGATCTTTGTAACGCTTCAGAGGTGCACCTAGAGGTCTCTTGCTCATGCCGAGTTTACTGTACAAGATTGGCCGAGAGAGTCTGTTGTCATTCATACATTATACATGACCGATTTGATCTAATTATAAACGGTGTGGTAATATCAAAATTTTGGATGGAGGGTCCAGTCACAGATTGAGTTAGTACTTTGGTCTTTTGAATGTTTATGGTCAGGCCAAAATGTTCATATGCACTCTTGAAGCAGTTGACAAGTCTGTTGCAGCTCTTCAGATGTATGGGTTAGTGAAGCATGATTGTCATCGACATATTGCATTTCTATAACCTGGTTGGCATTGGTTAATCGTTTGGAACGAAGCCTGGTCTGGTTGAATAGCCTGCCATCATACCGGTATCTAATTTCCATGTCTGTGTTATGTGCAGACGATTTCTCATAGAGCATGGCTGTCAGGTATAGGGCAAAAAGAGTAGGTACAAGAACACAGCCTTGCTCGAGTCCATTTGTGATCAGAAATTCATCCGAGATATCATTCTGATATAGCACCTGTCCAACCATACCATCATGGAGAGCTAACGTTATAGTAGGTCAGTTATAGATGACTATCGTACACAGGTAGTAAATATAATATCTAGTCCACATGGAATGAAAATGTATCGATGTTCTTTGATAGTCATTGCTTTATACATTATGTTATGTACCTTCAAATGGGGATGCTTTGACCAGTGGGGATACTTTGACCAAATTTTCAGAACAAGTTATCTTGTTGGCTGGGAGAAGGGACTTCCAGAGAATCATTGCATCATGATGTGGAACTAAACTATCTGTGCAATTTTTGTAAGCTTCATGATTTATCAACTAGGTCCTGCCAAACTGTTTTTGAAAATTTGGTCCAAGTATACCCACTGGTCAAAGTATCCCCACATGACGGTATTGTTATCTAGCTAACGGTTTGAACATGGGAAGATATCATAGCAACAGACGATCAGCTCATGCTGCCAGCTTTCAAGTCACAGGCTGTGGGCACATTGCCATGCAGGCAGCATAGGCAGGGCAGCTCGGTTTCTGCGATTCCATCTTTCGAGGGGGAAACTGCGAATCGAGATGCAGAACAGGTCAGGGCAGCACTGCTCCAGACGCGGACTGCATCACACTACATTATATGTACCAGTTTCAGTGTCTGCAAAAACTACTTTGTAACATAAGTGGCAACAATGATTACAACTCTGATTCAACCTAAAAGTAAGAAATTATACTAAATAATAATAATAATAATAATAATAATAATTGTTTTATGGCCCTTTTAACAAAGAAATTATACTATATAGATCATCATGTTAATACAGATGTGGGGACAGTTGTAAGGTTACATTGTTAGTAACTTGTTTAAGATGATCTGGACGCTCAATGTAATTTTTAGGAACTAGACGCAATACAGTTTTAATTTAGGAGTGTGCTTTTTTTAAATATAAGGTTCCTTCCTTACAAGAGGATAGTATTTTCAAATCACAATCAATACGAAGGCTGTCGGGAAAATTTAAAAAAAATATTGACAAGATTTAAAAGATTTTTAAATAGTATTTTATTGTACGCAGTCATTTATTAAAAAATGAACATAGTTCTCTGCCTAAGTAAATCTCACAGGATTCACCTCATATATGAAAGACACAAATGCAGACATTAAGCAGTGATAGACATTCTTTTGTACTCTTAAACAATAATACATTCTCACACTGGTATTCTCAAGTGTATACTGTACCTAGAACGTAACAATGCAAGTAAAACTGTACTGCAACATCTGAACACAAAGGGCATCCATGAAGAAATGTAACATGAGTTCTCTTCATACCTTCAAAAATGCATACCTAGTAAAATTACATTGCAGTAGTTGGAGAAATGGCACAAAATCTTATATAAACCTTTCCAGTTTGAAAATTCAAGGATAAACACATCACTTGTGTACTGGTAATTACCAAACCAACAACCAGTGGTGGTGTTCTAGCTGCTTACATGACCTTGAAGTCATCAGGAAATTTGGTATTGAAGTAAAAATATGACAGTTCTCTAAGTTGTTCCACGTCACATATATATTACTGGGATGACGACAGTAGATTGCTACTGCTTAACAGCAGGAGCAGACTTCCTAAATCCATCACAACACGCAAAGCTTCCTGGCTCATGCCTCTTAAATCTCCAATTGGAACTGGTCCAGAGCTTCTTCATTGCCTTCTTCCAGGACTGAAACAATAATACTGAACAATAAATCACACATTTCAAAAATACGACCAATAACAGCTTAGCTTAAGATATCGATATAAAAGTTTCCGGCGAGTAGAATTGCATGTGAATTCAAAGTACAGTTCCCTTTAGAATCACATGATACAAATTAACAGTGGGAGTAACATAGAAACATAAAAAAATATTTTAAAAAATGATCTTTCAGCTTACTTTTATGTCAAATGACTGTTTTTATATTACTCTGTACACTCTTAGCTTTCCACTGCGGTTTCTTTTTTTTTCTTTCTTTTCAAATTATGTTGTTGTTTCATTCGAGGGACTTGGACATTGTGGTCATTTGGCCCAGTGTGCTTGGTGTGAGTAGAATTTATCTGATGACCTGTGTTATTGTGTGTATTTGTAATATTCAGGTCAGGATCGGAAAGGAGGCGGCTGTGGCCTTACACTGGAAACCATTGGAAAACCACTTCGAGGATGGCTGAGGTGGGAACCGAACCATCCTCATCTCAGTTATGCCTTACAAGGTTGATTGTACCTCGTTCCAGCCCCCAGACCTTAATTAAATTTCTTGGCTGAGCCAGGAATCGAACCCAGGTCTCAGGGGTGACAACTTTTCAAATTAGTGACACAACTAGTGTTATTATGATGCTATGGCTTAAGATTCTTTCTGAAAACATTTTGGAATATAATGCTTAGGTGTCTTCATAATATTTTTCTAAGTATCTTCCCAGTTTGACTCCATTTTGGCCAGAGAGTGTTAAGCAAATACACACCACATTCTTACCGCAAATAACAATCAAACTTCCAAAAATTATCAGTCGTGGGATATTATTAAAAATTCCACCTTTAGTAAAGCTTAAGAATAGTGTGATTAACTGTGATAATTAAAATCAGCTGATAAAATAAAACTTTGCCATTTGAACTGGTGTCAAATGCAAGACAGATCGAGATGAAAATATACCTAGTTCCGTCACAAAGTTTCGCCATCTCTACTATGACTTATTTTTGAACTGTTGGAATCCCAGGCGTGGCCAGCACTCAGTCCTGACTTGCACATGGTCAACACATACTAATGACATGATTGCTGTGATAGGACTTCATAAATGTGGCATAAGAAAAGAATATGTTCTCATTCTGAAGCCATTAAATACTGTTTTGAGGTTCAATAGACTTGTTGAACTATTCTCTGATAGGGACAGGTCCAGACCATCACAAATTGTAAAGGTGGTAAAGCTGGACTGGTACAGGAGTCAAAAGCCAAAAACAGGGATAGGGATTGCACTGTTAGTCAGTAGTAACCCAGTGACATAATAAACTTTGCATAGGGCACAAAAACCAAACTTTTAACATTTCTGCTGCGCAATGGATTTGAACTACATACACTAATTGAATTCTGAGTACACTTTACATCTCAATAACTAACAACGATCTATTACAGAGTACAGACATGTACTGATATTCTTTGAGAGCACTTGTCTGCACATACGGTGAAAAACTTCCATACAGTAACAGATCACGATTACATTTTGATGGCACAAAACCTCATCTGCGCACACAATGAGGTTTGTATGCGAGAGAGTCCATGTGTTGCAGGATGAGCGAGAGAGGAGGAACCTTCACTTTGTTAGTTGCTACAGAAGTGTTCACATTGGTTCCTAGTAACTGTATTGTATGGCATTGCAAGTTAATGTGTCTCAGCTGCACAGCAGTAGTGAACTTATTTAAGTTTCCATACTCTTGGTTGTTGTTGCTTCATTTCAGAGCTTGAAACGTCTTGGTCATCAGCCGCATGTACTTGTTGGTGCATGGAATTTGTCTAATTCGGGTTTCTGTGATGACTATAATTATTGTAGAGTGTAGGATCTGGGTTGGTGTGTGCCGTTTCTTGATGAATGCAGTTTTTGTTTTGTATTTGTCTGTTGGCACACTTTTCTAAGTACCCTGTGTATCAAATCCAATACAGCAGAGAAAGATCAAAATGTAAATATTTAGGCAATCACTTGAATATTTCTATAATGCACTCAATGTATGTAGATGAGTGCAGGAAAGAAAACATTAAACCAGAGAAGAAAGGGGTCTATTCCAAAGGTTTTAATGAAGACTTAAACTTGTCTTTCCACTTGCCAGACAATGACACCTGTGATTTTTGTGACAAACTAGCCTGCCAAATTAAAAGTCAGAAAAATAATGCAAAACTTAATGAACTCAAACTACAAAAAGAAAATCACCTGAAAGAAGCTTCACTTAGGTATGAACTAAAGAGGGAAGACAAGGTAAAAGGTTGTGCTACTCGAGGTTTTAGAGTTATGTCTGATCTCCAAAAGAGTCTTCCAACTCCAGATTTGAAGAATTCCCAAAGCTTTTACTTAGGAAAACTCTGGACATCAAACAGTACAATATTTATGACGCCACCGCAGACAAAACTTGGTGTATGATCTGGGATGAAATTACAGCCGGTTGAGGGGGAAATGAAATTGCATCATGTTCATTTACCTGGGCACATGAAGAGCTTCGAAATCCTGAGAAACCTACTGAAAACTTAGTCTGGGCTGATAACTACAGTGGTCAGAACAGGAATTACAACATGTTTTTTATGTACGTATGGCTTCTATAAAAGGTTCCCACACTCAAAAAAGTTAACCATAAGTTCCTGCTTGCTGGACATACTCACATGGAAGTTGACGGCAAGCAAATAAAAAAAACACACTATTTTTACCACAAATTACTGGGCCAATTTTATTGCTTCATGCTATAAAAAGAGCCCCTTTGTTGCAAGAAGGATGCGTCTTGAAGACTTTCTAGATTCTTTTCATCAGGAAAAAAGAAGCCCATTTATTACAAGGAAGAAAAACACAGATAATGAACCATTCTTGATACCTCATGCAGTGTGGTTGCAGCTTCGTAAAGGAGATACCAAGTTGTACTACAATACCAGTTTCACTGATGATACTTTTAAAACTGTCGATCTCAAAAGAAAGCGGAGAGAAGAAGGGATTGTTTTACTGGCGGCAATCTCACCAATGAGATTAACCAAAAGAAAGATAAGTCGCACCCCCGGAGCAAGACTGCCAGAAGTCAAAAAACATGAACTTTGAATTATGTGATACTTATAAATGCCTAAGATCAAGTCAGTGTCCTGTAAAACTGCCACAACTCAGATCCTATAAATAGCAATCCTATTGCACTGAATAGAAAACTGCCATAACTCAAAATTGTTACCGGTAATATCTTTTATTAAAACACATAATTATAATCCATGAAATAACTTTGTATGTTATTGTATAGTACTAGACAATGTTAGAAGTTAGTAATACGTTACTTTCACTTTAATTATGTAAATATTTATACTTTTCCTATTAGCTCAAAATCTTTAAATGCTTCTCCTGAAAAAGTGTCCTTTTTGACTTATGGTAGTCTTGCACCGGGGGTGCGAAGTAATGAGAAATACAGAGACCTCATGAATTTATTGCAATGGGTTCCTGAAGAGCACAGATCCTTCTTTGAAAACATTCCACATGGGGAATAGGAAGGGAACTTTCCTGAGGATGACTCAACCGCTTTAGGAAAGTGATGATTTCACACTAACGCAAGTCAATGCACGCCCTCATCTTGCGAGAATTCTTGGATGAAGCAGGGATTCATGCTATGGCTTGGCCTGCTCGAAGCCCTGATTTGAATTCTATTGAGCACGTTTGGGACCGGCTGAGGAGAAGAGCATGTCAGCGCTATCTAGAGACCCTACAGGACCTACGGAACGCCCTCCTGGAAGAATGGGAGATGATTCTTCAACAGGACATTACAGCATTAATCAGGAGCATCCCTGAAAGTTTGAATGCTGTCATTGGTGCAAAAGGTGGCAATACATGCTTTTGAAGATGCGAACAGAGGTCTCCCGAGGTCTGTGAAGTAAAGTGTGAAGTGCATAAAATCAAAACCTTTAGCTTACTCAAAATTTCCCGCTCTTTCCTTGAAGTGTGCATCTCTGGCTTAATTATTAATTTTTTTTATAATCATTTTTTTTTTTCATTGTTAGACATCTACATGGGACCGTACTACAACATTTCATCATCATATAGTAGATTAGTGTCAAAAGTGTCATAAATTTAAAATAAATTTCAATTTTTTGTAAGAAATAGAAGTGTTGGGTTTTTCGTGCCGATCAGTGTATATAAATGAAAAATTTTAGAAATTTACCTTACGAAACTCCCCAAGTGACACTCCCTTAATTTGGTTTATTAATGTAGTAATAGAATAACGAGGTGAAAATGTAAATCTTTAATGACTGTTGAGCCTTCCAACCTCGATATACTGTCAGTCAAGCCCTACTTGATGACTCACTCTTGCCGCATCAGCTGTTCACGGGGTATCACAATGTATGGATCAGTTCTTGAACCCAACATGCCGCCTGAACCACTCAGAATGTGACTAGCCAAATTCATACAATGCTTGAAAATACTGAGATACTTGCAATTAAAACACATTGATAAAACAGTATCATACCATATTTGGTTCATACAATTTTGTTATATTTCTGTGACAATAACGAGTATGCAAAGTGATAATATGATGGGGCCTGAAAGAACGATCAAAGATGCTGAGCGGTTGCAACATTACAAAATATGTCAGTTTCTAAGTACAGTGCGTAGAACGCAACAGCGGTTACCGAAACAACTAGGCCTACAGTGTATGCGGTTTTCTCGTTGTAACATAGTACATTGAAATGGACAACTTACCTTTCTTCATTGGAGGAATGATATCGATACCATTTTCGCTGGGTACAATTCCCTTGATTATACTACTAGGGAGGTTTTTTGGTGGTGTCTTCGCTATGGGCGAGTTTCGAAGCTGCATTAGAAACGCTCGTTCATATACAATGCGAGTACCTATAGGAGCAAGATGGTTGGTTCATTAATAAACATAAGATATGCAGAGAATGTTACAGTTCAATTATATTTATGAAAAGGAAGAACAGGAGTGGGGTATGATTCAGTAACATCTATTTAGCAAAGCTATAGTGAAATCACCTTTATAGCACATACAACATGCACATCAACAAATCAAATCTACCCTTTCTAGCAAAATCTATCTATAGAATTATCCAACACCTTGATAATTCTACTGGTTTTTAATTGAAATTATAAAAGCCATTTTTCACAATTTGCGTTGACCAACTGGAAAGCTTTCTTTAACTGGTTTTTAAGTAGTGAGCGGCTGGAAAGTATGGAGGAGTTTACAGATCTTGGCAATAAAACAACACCAAGTGAAGAAAAAATAAATAAAAAATAGAAGAGAAATTGTCAGTCACATCAACTCAGCCAAAATGGCTTTCAATAAGATATAATAATAATGTCCCTTTTAACTACTGTGGCTTTTAGAGACGCCGGGGTGCGGGAATTTTGCCCCAAAGGGGATCTTTGACGTGCCAGTAAATCTACTGACACTGCTCCCTCAAATGCCAGCTGACTGCGCCAGGACACGAACCTGCAACGTTGAGGAAGCTCTTCACATGAAATAGTATCAATATAAACCATAGAAAACATCTGGTGAGGATAGGCTACACAGGTGGATCACCTGGACCTCTTAGTCTGGCTGAGAAAAGATGGATTGACACATTCAAGATGTGGTGCTACACAGGAATGCTGAAAATTTAATGTGAAGGTCAGAAACGAGAAAGCACCGAGAAGAATTTGTGAGAGACGATGCTGATGGAATATGCTGACTCACAGAGGAGAGAAATGAATGGAAAATATGTTAAGGCAGGCATGTGCAACTTGGAACACAAGGTGGGCTAACCACGGGGTACTTACAGGCCCTCCTTAATAATGCATAATATTTTCACGAGAACGCTGTAGCCACATTCAATGAAGAAAGTCGTTCATCACAAATTAAAATCACAAACACATATACAAGAATATTATAACAGTAACCAAAAATTGTAGCCTATTTACCAAAGAAAATAAGAAAATACATAAGTTAATATGCATTTACTTCCCATATTAATGAGAAACTTAGCGACATGCTTGACAAATTTCTGGCATGATTTACAGCGCAAGATCGAGTGGGAGAAAGGGTGGGGGGCTGTCGTTGGCGCTAGGGCTTGTCTTAACAGAATTGCGAAGCCCAGAGAGAACATTTTTGCACTGCATTGTCGAGGGTTAGAAAAATTTTACTTCAGTTTGACAGGTTACATACGAAATAAAATTTCAATAAGTGATCAGGCCGGACGGAGGGGTTCAGCGAGGCGGAGACGGTCTGGGGGCCTGCTGTTGCACATGGTTGTGTTAAGGCATGACATTTTTTTTTAAACACAATTCTGGTAGGTCATATGGAAGGGAAGAACTGTAGATGAAGAACAGACAACTAAGCTGCGACTCTGAGGGGAAACTTGTAATTGTTGAATACTAACAGGATCTCTCATTGAATTCTTTACATCATGCTGTTGCGGATACTTCTAGGTAGCAAATAAGGTAGGATAGAGTAAAATATTATTAACGTAGTTTAACATTGAATATTTGTAAACTAACATGTGAGAGCATGTAAACATGCATGTTTATATGCAAAATAAAATTATTATGTATACAAAACAGGCCAAAATCATCAAAATATGTAAAATATATAGTAGAACCCCTCTCGTTCGCCCTCAGCTGGTCCGCCGCACCGTTTAATCCAACCGTGCTCGAGCCGAACTTGCCCTGAGTCATAGCGGTGACTCACTATCCGTCACATCATTGTTGTTGACAGGTACTTGTTATCGCTTGTCCATTTTAGTGCTCCGTCATCTCTCGTATAGTTTCTGTCGTCCGTATTTTGTACAGTACGTAGTCCACTGGGAAGTTATTAGTGCTTACTGTTAGTTGGTTTTACGATATTGTTCTTGTGTGTTTATTACAGTACTGTACAGTAATTTGTTTAATGTACTGTACAATTGTATCTGTTTTTTCAACATGTCAGGTTTGAAACGTTATCACATTACTCTTTCATTACATGAAAAATTAGCAGTGCTATGATGACTGGACAAAGGGGAGTGAAAGGAACTCAATGTAGGCGTTACGACAATAAAAAATTGGAGAAGAAATCGGAAAGACATTGAATCATGTACAGTGACGATAAGATGGTGAAAACGCTCTTAAGAATCGCAAAACACTGAAAAAGCCTAAGCTTGAACTGCTTTACAACGCATTGTGGATGTGGTTCTACAGTACGGTACCAAGAAAGAAGGAAAGGAACCCCAATATCGTGAGTTCAGAGATTGTTTCTTCTTCTGCGCGAATGGGTCTCCTAGGACCAAGCGGAACCAACACTTATTGGCAGGGAGGGAAGTGAGGCGGTATGCGCCGGTATGGAATACCGGCTCCGCTTTCAAAGGCCCAATGGCATACCGTCACTGCTTTCAATGTCAAATAGCATACCGCCACTGAAAACCAATGGATCTTAAATTTGTTTGCGCCGTAGGAATTAATATAGCCTAATTACCTTACATGATCATTCATCCACTGGTACCAAGCTACCTTCAGTGATAAGCATTCGCCTGTAGACATCGCCAATATAGAACCGTGCGTTCCTTTTAAAAGCGAACCCGTAAAGCGCTTCAGCAACGCTGCAGTTAACTAGAGGGGAAAAAAAGAACGGCCATGGCCGTCCATGCAGCAAAACTCATAAAGCGAGATCTTATACGGATGCTAATTTTATCAGAATAATATTATCCATTTCAGGTCCGTATTGAATATGTTTACTAATAAAACTATCAATTCTCCGTCTTTTCAATACAATATTAATAGTCTATTTATACAATTAGGTACATGTTTCGCACAAACGTTAGTGCTTCCTCAGCCCAAATATGCATTAAGACATAAACAAATATTACGCACTTATCAAATACATACAATGAAAATATTCCATAGATAAAACAATGCAATAGTTTGTGACATCCAAAGAAGAAATAAAATCATGTTCTAAATATTCCATAGATGTAACAGTACAATAGTTTGTGACATCCAAAGAAGAAACAAAATCACGTTCTAAATATTCCATAGATGAAACAGTACGATAGTTTGCGACATCCAAAGAATAAATAATATTATGTTGTAAAATTACACCGAAGCCCATATGAGTGTAAAAATGCTTGTAGTTCTATGCCTGATTATATTAATTTTGAAAATGTTGTGTGTTATCTCCTAATATGATGTTAACCCGAATAAACAGCGAAACAAATCTGAGAGAATCTGAGAAACTACAAAGAAATTTGAAATGACTGTCCTAAATGTTTAAGTGGAAAACATGAAAACTTCTATAAGCTGCTAACTCACACTAACCTACTGACCCGAGTCATGCGAAGTCGTAGCTACATATGAACCGGCGCAACCTCGTGCTAAAGCGACTTCATGAAGAACAGACTCAGAAATAAGTTATAAATATTGTTAACAGCTATTGTTAAACTCAAACAATATAATTATGAGTCTCAGGATAGATGCTCAGCCGATTTGGCTTTATTTCTTTTGTTTGTAATGGTCTCAATCAAAGTGTCGTACAAGACGTTTGCTTCGAAATTAATCTCGTAAATTATGGGACGGATCCTTTATTCTCGTAGTGCAAAATTTCCAGATCTTTTTCAATGTTAGTGAATTTATGGCCAGTTTCTAACATATGTGTTCCCATTGCCGAAAACTTCCTATGTTTAATCCCGTTTAAATGCTCAGCATAACGAATACTGAAATTACGTCCTGTTTGACCTATATAGTCTGCTTGGCAATTGTTACAATGTAATCTGTATATACCTGATCTACTGTGTATGTTATAACTATAGCAGAAGCAAATGGTTATGATAGATTTTTTGTAAAGAACATTATCAACAAAATCAACAACAAGCCTAAATCTAAGTTAACAAGGGAGAACAAGAAGAAGGAGATATATGCTGTTTTCACCTAGACCAACAGGTTAACGCACAACATAACCAGCTCTTTAAAGAAATACAATATTAAGATCGCATTTAAAATGGATAATTATAATCATAAAAAGTTTTTCAATTCTAAACAGGTCAATAGTTATAACATACACAGTAGATCAGGTATATACAGATTACATTGTAACAATTGCCAAGCAGACTATATAGGTCAAACAGGACGTAATTTCAGCATTCGTTATGCTGAGCATTTAAACGCGATTAAACATAGGAAGTTTTCGGCAATGGGAACACATATGTTAGAAACTGGCCATAAATTCACTAACATTGAAAAAGATCTGGAAATTTTGCACTACGAGAATAAAGGATCTGTCATGAACATCCTGGAACAAATTGAGATAAACACGGCTCAAAGAGTCAATCCGTCCCATAATTTAAACGAGATTAATTTCGAAGCAAACGTCTTGTACGACACTTTGATTGAGACCATCACAAACAAAAGAAATAAAGCCAAATCGGCTGAGCATCTATCCTGAGACTCATAATTATATTGTTCGAGTTTAACAATAGCTGTTAACAATATTTATAACTTATTTCTGAGTCTGTTCTTCATGAAGTCGCTTTAGCACGAGGTTGCGCCGGTTCATATGTAGCTACGACTTCGCATGACTCGAGTCAGTAGGTTAGTGTGAGTTAGCAGCTTATAAAAGTTTTCATGTTTTCCACTTAAACATTTAGGACAGTCATTTCAAATTTCTTTGTAGTTTCTCAGATTCTCTCAGATTTGTTTCGCTGTTTATTCGGGTTAACATCATATTAGGAGATAACACACAACATTTTCAAAATTAATATAATCAGGCATAGAACTACAAGCATTTTTATACTCATATGGGCTTTGGTGTAATTTTACAACATAATATTATTTATTCTTTGGATGTCGCAAACTATCGTACTGTTTCATCTATGGAATATTTAGAACGTGATTTTGTTTCTTATTTGGATGTCACAAACTATTGTACTGTTACATCTATGGAATATTTAGAACATGATTTTATTTCTTCTTTGGATGTCACAAACTATTGCATTGTTTTATCTATGGAATATTTTCATTGTATGTATTTGATAAGTGTGTAATATTTGTTTATGTCTTAATGCATATTTGGGCTGAGGAAGCACTAAAGTTTGTGCGAAACATGTACCCAATTGTATAAATAGACTGTTAATATTGTATTGAAAAGACGGAGAATTGATAGTTTTATTAATGCTAATTATATGTCAGTAACAAACAAACAAAAATTAATTTAGTTCCCCACTTCACTCATTTAATTTTATTTATCTATATAGCCTAAATAATAATTCACACATATATTCTTTAAGTGAAAATTAAATTTGTTACTTAAGCATGATGCAATTCTGAGTGAATAGAACAATTTCCTGCATATCCCGTTACGTTGTAAGGGAGGGGTATGCTTTTTTGATGTTGAGATATGACAGGGAATATATCTTTAGATAGCATACCGCCTCTGGTTTTTTCCCACTTCCTTCACTGCTTATTGGCCTTGATATTTGCCCAATAACTCTTCATGCGCAACAATTGAGTGAGTCTTGCGACCAGACATGTCTGGTAAGTATTCTCCCAACACACACCCAACTACACGGTGCTAATGACCAAGATGTCCCAAGACCCTCAAATGAATTAACAACTATTATTATAGAAGAGTAAATATTATATTGTATGAGTAATTTTCCTAATTTCCTCTCGATCCTTGAGATTGGGAAAACCTAATTCATTCAAGTCCTTTTCCGCCTGTTTGTGCCAATTGGATCTTGTAGCCTTTTTCTGCAACAACGTATAGATTTTATTTGTTAACCTAGTTGGGTCCATTTTGTCCAAATGTCCCATGAATTGGATTGTTTATTTTAATGTAAATCCATATTTTTCTGTACTTTCTGATAATCCGACCATTTTTGCGTTCTGACTATACCCTCAGTCCCAAAGGTGACGGATTACAGGGGTTGTACTGTACTTAACAGCTGTCATATTTTGGAGACATTATGAGATGTTCTGATTCCTTGGAAAAGACAATTATGCTTGGAAAGGTGGAAGGGGCGGCCAGCATCGAGATGGATCGACTCCATCAAATCCAACATGAATATGTCAGTGAAGGATCTGAAGAATATGGCTGAAGACCGAATCATATGGAGACAGTCCATCCATGCAGTCGCTAGGAGTAGATGCCGACTTGATGGCACCTGATCATCATCACTGTACTTAACATGTTTAGAATGAGGCCTACAGAAAGTGGAAAGCAAATACCGTAGTATAGTTTAACCTTGCATTTGCATGAACTTCTAAGGTGTAGTGATGACCAGATGTAAGAGTAAGGCAGCTATTACCCATCTGACGACCCCTTGCTAGCGGTAGATATATGAACTACAAGTTAGCAGTGTGACACATCTGTTTTCACGGAGATTTCGGTACAGTCTGCACAGTATGCACGATTCACTGTGTCATGAGCTTTGTCTTTGGTCAGCTGGTATTTAAAATTTGTTTTATGTGAATAGTTTTAAGGCACACACAGTTAACAGAAGAGTAGTGTATTATTACAATACCCCGCGGCATAGCTATGCTCGTTACAATAGTGCACCAAGGTCGCGAGGGCAGCTGCAGTAAGTCCGGAGATTACTGGTTTGAATCCCAGCACTGACCGTGGCTATCCTGAGTGTGATTTTTTTCCCCTGTGTTTTTCTACATTCCCTCCAGGAAAATGCTGGGATAGTACCGTACTTTACAAGTCCTGAGGTGCCTACCCCATCCCAGTCCCTAATGCAATTTTACACACTACTATAGTCATCACAGGAATACAGGTTATCAGACAAGCTCAACACACACCCAACTACACGGTGCTAATGAACAAGATGTCACAAGCCCCTCAAATGAATTAACAACTATTATTATAGCAGAGTTAATATTATATTGTATACTAGCTGTACCCGGCATGCATTGCAATGCCAATCAAAGAAAGTGTTGGCGTTGTAACTTTGTATGTTGAAGTGCTTTTGGATTCCCAATATTTTTTTCTTTTTCCGTTAACCACCTCTAAACTATTGTAAAATTGATTTACTATCTCAAAAAAAATCATGGGAGCGTGCTCAACAACTCACCCAAGTTTCATCGCAATGAAATGAATGGTATATGAACGCATACGGGACTTTGTTGAAACGATTCGAGTGCCGTCACCCATTTGTTGAATATACTTGTACGCTACCTATTGTAAAAAGGATTTACTAAGTCAAAAACCTTCCCTAGCGTGTAACTTACACAACAACTCATGAAAGCTTCATCGCAATCAGATGAATGGCATATGAACGCATACTGGATTTTGTTGAAACGATTCGCGCGCTGTCACTCATTTGTGGAATCTACTTGTGCGCCACCCATTGAAAAATGGATTTACTAATTCATACACCTTCGCAGGATTGTGCTTAACTCCCCAAAGTTTTATGATAATCGGATGAATGGTATATGAACGCATACGGGACTTGGTTGAAACGATTCACGCGCTGTCGCTAATTAATTGAATCTACTTGTGCGCTACCAATTGTAAAATGGATTTACTAAATCAGAAATCTTTGCGGGAGTGAAAACAAAATTTCTCCAAATTTCATTGAAATCGCATGAATGGTATATGAACACATACGGATTTGTTTTTAAACGATACGCATGCCGTTACTCATTTGTTGAATCTATTCGTGCGCTACCTATTGTAAAAATGATTTACTAAGTCAAAAACCTTTCCTGCAGTGTGCACAACAATTCAACCAAATTTTCACAGCAATCGGATGAATGGTATATGAACGCATACGGGACTGTTTAAGCGATTCACGTGCCGTCGCTCATTTGTTGAATCTACTTGTGCGCTACCTATTGTAAAATGGATTTACTAAGCCTGAAACTTTCCCTGGAGTGTGCACAACAACTCACCCAAGTTTAGTTGCTATCAGACGAATGGTATATGAACGCATATGGGAGTATGTTGAAACATTTTATACGTCGTCGCTCGTTTGTTTAATCTACTTATGCGATACCTATTGTAAAGTGAATTTACTAACCCAGAAACCTTCCCTGAAGTGTACACAACATTTCACCCAAGTTTCATCGCTATCAGACGAATAGTATATGAACGCATACGGGACTTTGTTGAAACGCTTCGTGCGTCGTTGCTCATTTGTTGAATCTACTCATGCGCCACCTATTATAACATGGATTAACTAAGCCAGAAACCTTGCCGGTAGTGTACACAACCTCTCACCCAAGTTTCATCGCTATCGGACGAATGGTATGTGAACGCATACAGGATTTCGTTGAAACGCTTCGCCCGTCGTTGCTCATTTGTTGAATCTACTCGTGCCCTACCTATTGTTAAGTGGAGTTACTAAGCCAGAAACTTTACCTGAAGTGTATAGAACATCTCACCCAAGTTTCATCGCAATGGGATGAATGGTATATGAACGCATGTGGGACTTTCTTGAAACAAACGCACGCCATTTAGTTGAAGCTACTCGCGCGCCATCTATTGTAAATTGGATTTACTACGTCCATAACTTTTCCGGGACTGTGCACAACAACTCACCAAAATTTGATCGCAATCGGATGAATTGTATATGAACGCATCGCCATTACGCATTTGTTTAAACTACTCGCGCGCTATCTATTGTGAAATGGACTAACTATGCCTATGAACATCCCGAAAGTGTGTACAACAACTCACCAAAATTTGATCGCAATCGGATGAATGGTTTATGAACGCATAAAAGACGAACAGACAGACATTCCTTTTTATATATATATAAGATTACTCATACTCATTTACTCACCTACTACAGTCCCATACTAACATACGCAGCTGGAGCGTGGACTACTACAAAAAGAGAGGAGAGTAGAATACAAGCCGCAGAGATGAAATTCCTAAGAGGTATAGAGGGCAAGACCAGAAGAGATAGAGTTAGAAATGAAGAGATTAGAGAAAGGACAGGAATATTGAAGCTGCAGGACAGGATAGAAACAACAAAGTTAAAGTGGTATGGACATATGATGAGAATGGGAGAGGAGAGAGTACCAAAGAAGACTTTCTGTGAAAAGATGACAGGGAAGAGACCACGAGGTAGGCCCCGGAAGAGATGGGCAGATACAGTGTGGGAGTGTGTAGAAAAGAAGGGAGGAAAACCCGAAGATGTACTAAAATCAGGAGAGGAGTGGTGGAGAGACAGGCAACGATGGAGGTCCTTAATTCACAACCCGACCCAGGAAGCTGGAAACGGGAAATGAAGATGATGATAAGATTAGCACCTGTAGAAGAACAGTACCGTACATAACTAGATAGTATCAGTAATTCTTGATGCGGAGTAAATATGCCCCGTATTAGTTCTGACCCACAGATGTAAACATTTGACAACACACTCACTTTAAAATAGCACAGCCTCATCAGACTGGTAATACGCATGTGTGGCAATATCCTATCTGTTAATGCAGCTTGCCAACCATTCCATGCGGACGGATGTGACAAATTAGTCATGCTAGGTGACCCACCCCATCAATTTACAAGATTATTGTGGATTGATAACGCTGTATACAACCTGTGACAATAAAGTTCGGTGAATAGTCCTATAATATCAACATAGATGAACAATGCACGACAGTGACCCTATTGTCCTTCGAAATAGTCGCCTCCCGTAACTATGCAATGCTGAGATCGGCGATACATGTCCTGGAAACTTTGCATGAAGGCGTCGTTTGGGATGGTGTTCAAAAACCTAGTCACGTTGCGTTCGGTGAATAAAGTCAGAACGGTCGACCTGACAACATACAACGCAACGAGAAAAACCTCTTTGACACAGTGCGTGTTTAGAAGGATGAATTTATGCAACCTACCATGCACACCTGTTCAACGGGTGGCAGTGAGAAGGATGAATTTATGCTACCTACCATGCACACCTGTTCGGCGGGTGGCAGTGAGAAGGGTGAATGTTCTGTGGAATGGAATGGCTCTGAAAACCATCGTCACTGGCAACGAGACCTGGTGTCTGAGGTACGACCCCGAAGTCAAGCGTCAAAGTATGGAGTGGCGGAGTCCAGGTCCAGGATCACCGAAAAGCCCTGAAGGGCCAGAGGTTTTCGGACATCCAAGGTACTGTGACAACCCAACTGAGGGCTATCCTTAAAAGAGTTTCCAGGACTTTTACAGACATTCTCAGAAAAGGGTTGAAATGCGTAATCCTAAATTGCCCCATTTAATTGTGATAACTAATTAAAAGATGTAATTTATTCCAGGAGTGTATTTACATATTTATATAGGCAACACTGAAAAAGAATGGCTTCAAATCTTTACATAAACAGATAGAGCAAACTCTTTTCAGTCTTGGCAGAATGTCTGAGGCTGGCGAGGCTGTGTTAAGATTCACTCTGGCCTAAGGCTGTTTAAAGGTAGCTATGATGTTGTACAACAAGCAGCAGAGAAATCATGAATGAGATATGTGACGCAGGTCAGTATCATTCACATTTCAAGGAGTTGCCAACCCCTGATTTAACCCTTTATAGGGCAAAACTATTTTTTATTTTTATGTGTTTTTTACTTTTTAATTATTTTATTTTTTATAATTATTAATGTTATTTTCTAATTTTAATGTTTATATTTATCTTTTACAGTATTTTCAATTTATGTTCTTATAGATTTAATTTTAATATTTTTCTATTGAATTAATTAATTAACCTATTTCCAATTGATTTTACAATTATTTTCATAAATTTTTATAGTTATGTTTATTATTTTAATTTTTATATTTATTTCATTTATGTAATTTTATCTGAATTATTTTAATTTCTATATTTATACGGTATTTTACTTTTATACTTTAATTGTTAATGTTTTTTTTTTAATTTTATTTTATCCAACACATTACGTCAAGTAGATACGTATATAATATATTTGATTTTTAGGAATACTAGCACTTCGGCGTGAAAATTCTTCGAAATTTGGATTATCTTTGACTGATGGTTGATATAGTGACCACTATCCCTTAAAGGGTTAAGGTATAAAATGCCAGCTCTGATCCATGGTCTTATTTTATTTATTTATTTATTTATTTTCGTGTGGCCTCCTCAGAGGCCAAGTGCAGGTCTTTCTATTCGACGCCCATGGGCGACCTGCGCGTCCGGATGAATGAAACTGGGCAAGGATGTGGAAGGAAGTGGCCGTGGCCTGTCAGAATCCGTCCCAGCATTTGCCTGGTGTTGAAAATGGGAAACCACGGAAAACCATTTCAAGGACGGCCGACGGTGGGGCTCGAACCCACGCGTCTACCGAGTCAGCAGAGAGCTTGGCCCCACTACTGTCGGTATGGTCTTATTGAATGAACCATTGGGACATTGGTTGGAAATAATAACAAGTAAAAACAACTTGGGAAAACTTGCCCCTGATCAAAGCATTCTTGAAATGTCATGTGAGAAGTAGAACATCCTGCTCTTCACCACAAATTCAACAAAGTCTGGGACAGAATGCAGGGAAGTGGGATGCCACTAAGCTACGATTCTATAAATGAAACTTCATTCTACAGTCGGTTAACATGGGCGGTTAAAATATTAAATTAGGAAGTGCATATGTTAGTAAGTGTATTGTTTGTATATTTATGGAAGGTTTTAGTGTCGAGTATATTAACGTTTTCACAAAATGAGATAATTAGGCTCCCGTCTACGTGTTGAGCGACTGAAGAACGAATTTTCACATAAAATCTAACTAGGCAAGTAGCCAAAGATTTCCAAGTTTTCTATTCACGAAGTAAGCCTATGCGTAGGTTTCTAGTGAAATCAGAGTACACGAGTCTGATGACTACGATGTCCTAACACATACCGGTAACGGTTATCTTATGAAAGTTCCTCAGCTGAACTGTGATACCCCTTATATGGGTGGTATATGACCACAACAGCTAAAGCATGTAAATCACCATGAAACTGTTCCATGAACCATTTATTATTATTATTATTATGTCAATCAGCTGATGGCCCGGTGACCACCCTGCGGACATCTGCGCATTATATCAGAACTATTATGAAATAGAACACACATAAAACTTATTTATCACAAGAATAATCACCTCCAGGAGTTGTTGAATACAGGGTTCCGCCCGGCGTGGACGAATAGTCTATTGGAAGCTGCGATGGATCATTGATCATCACCCTTCTTGATGGAATAGTTTGGCATTGTGTAGCCTGTCGAGCAATTGGCGACGCCGACATCGTTTGTGACTTAGATAAGCGTTATTGGAATAATAGGAACTATACTGAAATATTCACAAACTCAACTCTTCATCTATCTGAACTCCTTTGTGCACCTCGCTGTCTCCACCTGTTTAAGCTAGGTCCACATCCACCACAAGCACCGCACCAACACAACAGACCCCGAAATAAACAAGCACTTTACACAGGTACAACTACGTAGTCAAATCACAAACTTAACAATAGTAAACAAAAAGATTTAACATTCTTTGCTTCTCTAAACAACGCTCAAAATTTAAAATAACAATTTAAACTAATATATATTTAATTCAGTTTATTATAAATGCCTAATAACTGGTTAATTGTGTTAAATATTACTTATTGTATTGATCACGAAGTGAGAGTGCCATCCATTCGGGCGTCAAGCACGAGACAAACTACGCAGTACAGTAGGCAGCTGGGCGAGCTGGGTAGAATGTGTACCGGCATTTCGTCAAGGCTAAGGAGGCCGTTATTTTGGCATGGTCGCAAATGTGTGTTTGTTTATTGCCTGCCTTGCCACGTACACGAGGAGTGAGAACGCTTGCTTGTGCAACTCGGATTTCCATTTAAATAAAATTAATATAATTTCACTACCATGAATTACGGACATTCACTACTTTTAAAATAATGAGACGGAACACATGTGACATCCGTAATTTCTTTGAGGGACCCGTCGTACTATCGTTTGTGTTCCTCGAACACTAGTAAAATTTTCACTTCAATTTTTTTTCATTGAAAGATCGCATTTTAAATGTGGACAGATTCTCAGGCCACGCGATCGTTTCAGAAAATCAGCATATTTTGCGACGTACAGTAAAATATCAAATGTGCAATCTGATTCAGGAAATCCCTACGTTTTATTAATATACTGGCTATGTCGTAATGAAATTATTTATATTCTCCTACATTATTGTTTTTGAAAATTAGGATTCAATTTGTACGATTTCAAATTAAAAATCTGATCATAGAAGCGTTTAAAATTGCTGTAGAGCTGCACAGTGCATTTTTCATTCATAAATATTCATTTTTAGCGGAAACAACTATGCGTGTATTCTGTAACTTGCCTTCTCTGGGATTGTACCCAGTGGATTAATCCCTATATCCCTATATATATTAGTTTATTGTAAAAGTTTGTGAGTGAGTGTGTTTGTTACCTTTTCACTCTAAAACGGCTGGACGCATTTGGATGAAATTTGAAATGGAGATAGCTTATATCCTGGATTAAACACACAGGCTGCCTTTCATCCATATACATAAATCTCAATGTTCGTTGTTAGGCCCTTTGGCACAAATCTACACCGTTTCACCGATCTGGACCAAATTTTATATACGTACCCTCTGAAACCCAACAAGTAAGTGCCCACTTCAAATTTCAAACAGCCCTCTCCATTCCCTACAAATAGGCCCTTTGACACAAATATACACCGTTTCACCGATCTGAACCAAAATTTACGTACTTACACTTTGGAACCCAACGAGTAACACTGTTCACTTGAAATTTCGGACAGCCCGCTGCACTCCCTACATTTAGGCCCTTCGGCACAAATCCACACCGTTTCACCGATCTAAACCAAATTGTACGTACTTACCCTGTAGTTCATTCTTCAACGTTGGTCACGGCAGGGATTTATCTATTAATTCGATTTAATGCTGTTAACTGTTGTTCAGAATTGGCCTGGTGTTAAATCTGCAGAAGCTTTCGCTACAGGTTACATGGTCCATGTTCGTAACCAGGAATGTTTTCCTTTGACAATGCATCTACGATATTGTGCGAAGGCACAATAACCAGGAATTTTCAATACTTAGAGAGGCATGTGAGGCAAAAGGATTGTTGGAGAATTTCAATCCCTGGGATGTAACACTGGAAGAGGCTGCATAATGTACATCAGCGGCCAAGGTGAGAGATATTTTACTATAGGTCTAAAATAGCGACATGTTGACGTTCAAATCATCCATAATTGTGGGAAAATTACACCCTGAATAGCTTAGGGAAAAATACTTTTAATTTCCCATGTTCCGATAGATTTGCCATTCCATTGTGCAAGAGTGCAGTTCCCTCTTCAAACAATATTCGCAATTACTATTAAAAAGTGCAATGACACGCACTTAACAGCAGGTGTACATTTAGAAAAAAAAAAACATTTCTTTTTCCCATGGGCAACTGTAGGCTATGTGGCGTGCTCACGAGTATCCATAGAACATAATCGTTATGTCTCAGTAAAACATGCCAAAACCAAAAACGTAATTTTAATATGTGTTCACATAAGGTAACATCGTACCCTGTAGACTTTCTCAATTCTATGGAATTCCCATTTTGCGGCTCATACTAATATACTGTAGGCATCAGAACTTTTCCACCCAACCGAGATTGCTGTATTAGAATAGACCAATTATCAGCAATAATGCATCATCCCCATTGTCTCCATCGCGTGCCCGCAACACCAACAACTTCCGACACCCTTAATCCCATCGGACTGCCCCCACCACATTAAAAAAAAAAAATCGTTTCAATTCTTACTTGCTTCGTGAAATTCATTATGACTGCTCTGAAACCATTGGCTACTTTGTGGCAATCATGGGAGGAATATCTTGTTTGAGTTTTTGTCCTTAAAAGTTGCTTTTCTTCATGATTCATCGTCGTAATGTTCGGTTCTAAAAAACAGATAAAAACTAGTGGTATCGACAAAAATAAAAAGCAAATACCGTAGTTCATTAAAATGGTATTGTTAATCCAGTTCGCCAACTTTCTAAATAACTGGACATATTTTCACATAATCCCAAATTAATAAGTTACATTAAACTTTGGAAATATCCCTACATAAGCTTTTCTCTTTTTATGAAAATAATAGACGATAAAAAGAAACTAACAGATATTGTACAATTCCGTAGAGTTTTCTAAAATTAACAACTGATATTTTGCCGTATTATTTTTCCTAAATGTAAGACATCTGCAAGATCGAGTGAGTACGTTATGTCACTCGACCGGTTTCGAAGAAATACGCAGATCGGCGTTTTACATAGGATGATTACTTTTTCCAGGCCATAGAGTATTATTTTGTACCTGAGACGTAAGTAATATACTGTCTAACCAATCCAATACAAATACTTTTGAGTTTTTTAAATTTATGTATGTTGAGGCTACCCTTAAAGAGGGGAAAATTAACCTTCTTATATTCAATAACTGGCATTGCTGTAAATGTTGTTGCTCTGTTTGTGAACAGGTTTAAACTTCACCCCTTGTACTTGACTGAGTGAAATTCCGGTTTATGTAATAACCTGTGTGGTGTCAATAGGCGAATGTGTATAAGTAATGTTATTTCAGAGTACCGTTACCGTAGTTTTGAGATGAGTGCACCGGAACATGAAACATGATACAAACGTGGTATTTCCATGAAGGTAGTGTTGAAAATATCGTACTAGGGATGGCTGCTGTCAGCGTCGGCAATCACATACCGGTATCGAATATTCAGGTAACCAGCCAGTCCTCATCGTGGAGCTTAAATTGAGGTACATGTGGGCTTACGGATCTAATTACTACATTGTATGCTTTCTTACAATGCATGCCACGTATGGATCTACGTCGAATTGGTGATATTTTGGCAAAATTGCAGATGTATGGCGTTAAGGTCTTCCAGATTTTTGATAGGAGCCTGGAAAAGAAAAATGCTGCTCACGCAGCCGTTTAACTTAAAACGTACATTTATAAGTTTCTTTCTTAAACTATTTCCCAGAATTGTCAGGCTAAGGCACAGATTAGGCCTAAATGTGCAAGTTATGATTGTTATGGTTACTGATGATCAGATCAGGGACGGCCCTAGGGCGGTGGGAACCTGTCATATTGTAGGTGCAGAAAAGGCTACGATAGATTGTCTGCGCAAAAAATAAAACCTAATCACGTTATTACTATTTAACTCTACCCGCAAAAAATAATTAAATGGGCTATATGTGAGCCTGGGCATGTGCATTTCAAAGGTATAGATATAGCATGAAATTCGCACTTAACGTTCTAGAAATAATAGCAAGTTGAAACCAATATCTATACAATTATAGTTCTATCCGCCGCAGTGTCTCTGTGAGAGCCTTCCTTATAGAACGGGGCCTCGCAGGTGCCGTGTGGTGGCCGGGACACAGTGTAGTGGTGTGTCGAGCAAGGCACTGGCGCTAGCAGCAGAGTAGAACCCTACTAGTTTAAGACTTTTACACTTTTGAATGTATTTAATAACCATAATTACTTACATGAATTTCTGAGAAGTTGCTGCAAATGCTGTCCTTCAGTTTCTAAACACACTTTGCACCTACGTAGGAAGTTTTGGTACACTCGCTGTAATTCACAGGGCCGTGGAGAGCGGCGACGGGCCCCGGGACTGGAATCTCTCGGGCCCCCAAGACCCAAAAATAATCAACAGGAAGTTCAGATCACTGAACTGCATGTTAAAAGAGATGGAAAGGGTATACTGTACACTGTGCAGTACTACGGCCTCTGTGACATATGACGTAATCTCTTTTCATAATGAAAACATGATTTTTACACAAAGTCAAGACGTATTTTAAAATACGTTTTACATATAGGGTTTTTATGTTGACATTCTTAAAACTTGCTGCCCTTGAAGAATCACGCCCTTGGGTCTAAGTGCTTTGGTTAAACGGCGATCACACATCATTGTACATTAAACAAAGCAAAATATATTTTTATAATTTACCACAGGTATACTCATACGTAAGTCAAGTTATTTGTTATGTGCTATAAGTAGATTGCAGCTGATCAGTGATTGTTTTCACAAAAGAAGAAAATGTGAATTTGAACTATATTTTGTAATTTGCAGTCAGTGGACTTCTTATAATTTAATATTGCTTTGCAGTAAGTAAACTTAGAGCCAGGTTCTCCTAAAAATCCCCAATCATATCTATGATTGGTGACCATCGGGGGCGGATTCAAGCCAAGATTATGGTGGAGTAGATACACCGGAGATCTGGGGGTATGGAATATCACCAAGCTCAGAGTGGGGTCCAGGGATCCTCCTCCGGAAAATTTTGCAAAAATTAGGTCCAAATTATTGAGTTATAGGCTATTTTGGTGATTATTTTTGTGATATGTTGGAGTAAAAATTTGGTGACCATTGACATTTAGTGGCTATAGAAAAGACTCTCCGTTATTGAAGTAAAAGCTCCCGAACCTTCAAGTAAGACCCCGCGGTGTAGCTCACCAATGACCGTGATGAGGGTATACGGCAAGTCTTCAGATCAGAGGTTCGAATCCCGGTGCTGACAGCGGCTGTCCTGAGTGTGGCTTTTCACCTCCCCCCCCCCCCAGACAAATGCTGGGATAGTACCTTATTTCAAGTCTAGGGACACCTACCCTACTCTTAACCCTAATAATTACAGTAATAGTCGCGACGGGCAACGCATTCCCACTTTTCCCAGTCGGCAACTAAGAATACGGCATGCGATTGATCATATCACGAGGCCATAGCACAGCACAGTGTATACCCTGTGTTTCGTCCAGCAATGGGTGGTTTTAAGCTGGTCTAAGTTTCTACTCTCCAAGACAATTAGTTACAACAATGTTGCCAATACACCTCTCTTGTTATACAACAACCACTAGCCTCCCCTTCAGTCTACACAATCGCACGTTTCTTGGTTTTCTATTTTGTTCGCTGTTTGAGAAACTTATAATTTACTTCATTAGTATTTGTGAAAACTACTGCTTTACAGTCAACTTCATTCAATAATGTGGAGGCCTTCAGAAACAAACCGGAAAATTAACGCTTCAGCATATACGGTACTGAATTATAGGCTATCTACAGTACTAGTTGATGCAAACGATTCCCAACCGAGCGCAAATGGTTCATTGCCCGCCAGTGATACTAGTCCTACTAGCTACCAAGTCGCAAGCCCCTAAATTAATTAACAACTGTAACGACAAATAGGCCTATTATTAACTGTTGAGTAAGACTTGGAATGACACCGCAGTCGGTAAGCCGAATCCTGCATTCCTGTCGCGGCTTCGTCAGGACCCGGAGTCATTTCCAATTCATAGATAAAGGGAGCAACTCATTTTATGTTTAACGGTACTGAGACGTTAAAGCGTATCACGAAAGGGCTTGTATTCGCAAGGGAAAATATCTCTTCGCGTCCTGAAAAATAAGTGCTTTGCAGATTGATGCTGCTCTTTGGAATAAACGGCGTAGAAATATCCAATAATAGTAACAGCCACTGCACCAGCTCAAAACAAAATTGTATTTACATTAATATTCGACAATACTTCATCTTATTTTTCTTCTAAATTAAGCAGAGTCCAATAGTTGGTCTGCGCGGTTGCCTACATGCAATATATTAATTTCTCCATCGCCATGCACACCACTGACGTTACTTATTGTTGTTTTATGAGGGGGAACAGCTGCTGTAGGTCATCTGTCCTTTCCGCAGACGTCCCTTGAGAGGAATTGGAAAACAAAGTTGAGTGGTTCAGTGTCCTAGCTTAATGGTCATTTTTCTCCCGGTTAATTAAACATTCAGTCCAGAAAAATATTGGAATGTTACTTTAGTTTCAGTCTTTGGATACATTTCCCAACTCTAGTACCAATAGTAATATAGGTTTTCAATAAATCCCTTAATCAGAAATGATTTGCGCACGAACCCAAGTACCTAGGATTGTTGATCTTATTGAATGAACCAGTTATAATAATACTAATTATACTGCACCTAAGCATACCAATTATTCAAATGTTAGCATTGTTTTCTCAATTCAGTATACGAGAAGATGAACAATTCCGCATGCATTTCTTCTATCTACGTTTGACAGCAGAATCATCCCACCCTTTCGCAAGATATTTAGCCAGCAATGATAGTTTTTCACATAGTGCGAAAGTGAATTACTAGGGATCGATGACTCGCTGTTCTGCCCCTTAAATCAATTATAAAGTGAATTACTGTGTGGACGCTACTTTAAAATGTATTTTACTTACCTGCTTGCAAGGCATACGAATTGGTACGTCTAGCTAGACAATATATTCATTTCATACATTAACACCTCTAAATATCTAAGCTCGACGTGACGCACCAAACTTGAAACTCTCGTAGCCTTGGCGAAATAAGTGAAGAGACGAGAAAGTTATTTGAAGGATTGGTGCATAAACCGAATAAGCTAAATTTAGAATAATGGAATGCTCTCTCTGTCTTCAGGTATATTCTTAGAACAATACATAGCGAAGCCCCATCGCCTAAGTTGACCACTTTGAGACAGTTGTTCTTCGCACAAGTGCTTTGTACTTGACATAATAAGTTTCTCAATCCTTGTAACATTGTTCACAGACAGTCCATTGCATTCACTAAATGATTGCCAGTAGCAAATTCAAGTCACATAAAGGCAATAATAAAGCAATGCCCGATCGGGCCCATCCTCCTAGGACACCGGGCCCCCCTGGGAGGGTCGGGCCCCGGGGCGCCAGCCCTGCCTGACCTACCCCCCCCCCCTCCCCTCTCGTCGGGCCTGGTAATTCATCCTGACTGATATTTCGTATCAGTGTAGTTATTTTGTTCTCGAGAGCCTCCAGAGTGCGGGGATTGTTTCTGTATACCTTTTGTTTGAGGTTCATCCACAAGTAAAATCGCATGGCGCTGAAACTTACGAACTCATTTACTGGAAAACTGCTTCTTGAGAAGATAAGTTTCCACTGAAAAAATTCGATGTTTTTGTTCAGTACCTGACCATGTTCACGGGATACCTGACAGGCTACAGTACTTCACCAGTAGGGTATCTTGCCAGCTAGGAATGTGATCAATGATATGACCACATGCGGTGATTCCCTACCCGCTGTTGTGTAACGGTAAATGCTAGTCAAGTGGCGGTGACTAATCACTCTCCGCCCGCCACACGGCTCGGCAAAGCTCCGTTCTATCGGGAAGGCTCTCGCTGTATTAGTAACATGTTAGAAACAACATCATGTTAGGTATATTTGTTTTGCGTAGATAATAAAGATACCTAACCTGATCGAAGTGTGACTAATAACAGTCCTATAAGCCCACAATATTAATATCTCTACTTAGTATAAAACGAAGTCCCCAATTCTTGGATGTCACGGGTAATCTCGAGAACCACTGGATGGATTTTAATACGGTTTACAACATTCTGTAAAGGATATCTCGAGGAAGGTTTCTGTAGAAAATAATGTATTTATGATCAAAGGAAGCCAAGCAGTAACGATTCCAGTGAAAAAGTCGAAAAGAAAACCTGGCGTCCGTGCGCTTTCTAAGCTTACGCTGGGCAAACCGTTAAAAAATATCAATATACTATGAGTGTAAGAATTGTTCAGCATGAAAAGTTCTACAAAAAAAGTCCGCGAGAGCATACATTATCTCTATATTCAATACATCGCCCATTATAAGTCTTTTTACGTTTTCATTTCTTCCAACAATCTCCATTCAATTACTGAGGCGACAGTTTACGAGCTAGCTAAGGCCAAACTGTCGAGTCGTGTTGAGTTAAGACTTCAGAGAAGAGTGGTTGTGTTTGGAGATTCCCTGGAAGTGCAACTCAGCGTTTCTTCATTTTGCCTGTGAACTTTTCGTTCCGCAAAATACACACTCAAGTTAAGATTGAAAGGGAAGGGGGAATTGTGTTTCATGCTCCTCGCCATTCTTAAATTACGTCTGATAAGAATTAGTTGCACATGCATCTCCATAATAATATAATTAATAGTCCCATCATGCCGAGACGTAAAATGGGTATAGGTTCATTGACATCGAAAAGAAAGTGTTTTTCACGTAATGCATTCATAACTGTTCCCGGGCGAAGCCGGGTACTACTGCTAGTTCAATAATATAATATCACTGCAGTGTTCCTAGGATATTATGTCGGATTCGAATAATATTATAGGAACATTATACTGTACAGCCCCCCAGGCGCCCACACATCAACACGACATCACCACACGACGACGACGACGAGGAAGACATCTACAGAAGATACGAGGGGGCTTCAAGAACAACCACATCAACTATCTCTATTACGTCAACATCCCAACCCCTAGTTCCGTTCCCGTTCGCGGGGACGCGAACTAAATAGGGGAAGAGGTTTGTACAGCCCCCCAGGGTATGCACCCCCTGGAGGCCATCCCCCCATCATCTATCTAAATAACCCCTAACTGGCAACCCTTGTAAGTCCAGACCAACATCTATCAACACCGCAAGGACAGCTAACCATTCTGGAAAGCTGGCCCAATCCTTGCATCACTACCACAAACAGCGACACACTATTAACTGGGGCATCTATGCCATCAGAATGTCGACGAAGCAACGCCGGAGAATATAAGAGGGAGTCTTAAGGAGGTCAAGCTCTCTCAATTACCAGTCTTACAGTGCGGCGGCCGGAGGCTATCGCTGGTATCATCAGGTGAGTGAGTCAGCAGTGTTCAGAATCCTGTAACTTTGTAACCTCTACCCCCAACTTGTATACACAAGTTTGTACACATTGTAACATTTACCACATCCCTTAAAAGGGACTCATAATTCCATTATTACTGACCAATAAACACTTGGTCAGTACGCTACACCTGTATTACTATTTTACACGCCTCTTCACGACCTAAAGTCCATCCTGAATCCTCCGTCACGATTAGACGTGACGTACAGTAGCCAGATACTTGCTAGCGCAAGTATCATTGTATTCCCGTATAGGCCTGACTGATAGGAGCGGCGCGCGCCATAAAGCTGACGCGTTCACATCGGTTACATAACCAGCCAGCCAGCCAGCTGGAAGACCAGCGCGTTGACCTGTACGCTAAGTTCCATCCCCTAAAATACACCTACATCATTTATAGGAGCGCCCCTTAGTTCCTAACACTAAACAACACTCTACACTGGTCAGCTTGCCCGACTACGGGAAGCTATCCCCTTTTAGGCACTTCCTTATAAATTAACACAATAACTCTTCCGTTTTAGATCCAACCACCCCCAAATAAGGGATCTAAAACAATACAGTGAGGACCCTCCCTATTGGGCGGAGCCTCGCAGAGGCCGTGCCGCGGAGAGGTCGCAATGACTCACAGCCAGATTTATAGCATGTACCGATTGCTACAGTGGGTCGGGAAGCCCTGGATGGTGTCATAGCATTTATTACATACGCAGCTGGCAAGATACCTTAGTTTTGTGACTTGCTATAAAGTACTGTAGCCTACCTTGTATCCCGTGGACGTAGTTACATATAGAACAAAACATCGAATTTTCTTAGTGGAATCTTATCTTATCAAGGAGATTTTGCAGTAAATTTGTTCGTAAGTTTTAGCGCCGTGCGATGTTGAATATTTACCTCAAACAAAAGGCATAAACAAATGCGAACGTTTAGTGACCAAGCAGTTTAGTGCAGTTTTCCAGAAATTTTGCCGTCCCTAAAACCTGCCGCCCTGGGCAGTTGTTAAGTTTGTCCCCCTGTAAATACGGGCATGAATACAGTGAATTATCCAAATTAGTAAGCACGACCTTACAGGACCAGTGTTTTACTAGTCAGTAGTTAAAAATCGCTAGTGGTGTTGCAATGTCTAAAAATATCTCCAGAACGTGCTTTCATATCGCCACTGCCGAAGTGAGGTGGCAAAAGTAGTAGCCACTCGAGATAGTGTTGGGGAAACATAAGTACCGTATTGAAAATTGGAGCTATGTTTCCATTGGTGATTAGAGGCCGATACCCTAAATGTTAGTATTTATACAGAACTAGCTGAAGTACCCGTGCTTCATTACGCGTCATAAATAAATTAAAATGTGAAGGTGACAGTTAAAACTTAAAACAGGGGATAGGCGAGGTGCTGCGCAGAGGGAGATTAAGAATGGAACATTTTGTCCAACTACACCGCTCGGCGTTGACCGTGTTTTATAGCACAAATTTAGGTTTTACTTGCTAACCGTTGGAGATTCCTTTCGGATAGAAAATGTAATTTTAAACCTCGTATATGCCATCAAAAGTTTGCTATTTCTTAGCGTTCTCTTTTTATTTGAAATGGAAATATGAAAGTTTGAAACCAAATGGTGTAGTGACGTCACTAAAATGGTCGCCATCTTTAAATAGTGCAAAGTATTGAAATCAAAAGTATCCTATATGTTAACCAGGTAAATCAGCTACTTCCATGTAAAATTCATGTAAATCGGACCAGTGGTACTTGCGTGATTGAGTAATACACAGACACACACCATCTCATTTTTAGCCTCGCATCGCTCGCGTCATAGTCGTGTCATATTGTTATTCAATGAAATGCAGGTTTAACCCCGTTAACACCCCTTTAGAACCTGAATATCCAAAAAACCCTCCTTAGTAGACGTTTTCGACACACAACAAACATATCCCCAAAATATCATTCTTCTAACTTGAATAGTTTTGGTTGGTCGATGAGAGTGAACATCCAAAAATCCTTCCTTAGTGGACGTTTTTCTTCCAGAATTTCACCCCTCCCCATAGGCCCCTTAAATTGCATTTATGAAAAAAACGGTCGAACACCTATTTATTTATTTATTTTGAAGCTGATTGATTTCCTCCGAGTTTCAAACTCCTCGCCTATGTCGTTTAAGAGATACACGCTCCGTTAAGAATCTTTCAACCCCCACTTTTCATCCCTTTCACCTCATAATATACAACACATCGAAAACCATTAGACAGCTTATTTTTAATGATTAGTATATATGCCAAGTATCACATCCCCAAATGAAACCACTCGTGAGATATTGTTATTCAATGAAATGCACGTTTACCCCCTTAACACCTCTTTAGAACCTGAATATCCAAAACTCTTTCCTTAGTGGACGTTTTCGACATACAACGAACATATACCCAAAATTTCATGTTTCTAACTTCAATAATTTTGGCTGGGCGATGATGAGTGAGTGAGTCAGTCAGGACATTTTCTTTCATTTATTTTTGATAATTACACCCCTCTCCATGAACCCCTTAAATTGGATTTATGAAACAAACGGTCGAACACCTATTTACTTATTTAAAGCTGTTTTCCCCCTGAGTTTGATGAGTGAGTAAGTGAGTCAATCAATCAATTAGGACACTTTCTTTCCTGTTCCCCCCCCCCCAGAATTTCACCCCTCTCCAAGAGATCCAATTGGATTTATGAAAAAACGGCCAAACACCTATTTACTTGTATTTTAAGCTGTTTTTCCCGCCGAATTTCAAACTTCTCGCCTATGTCGTTTCAGAGATACACGTTCCGTTAAGAATCCCTCAACCCCCAATTTTCACCCCTTTCACCTCATAATATACATCACATCGATAAACCCTTAGACATATGTCTGATTATTTTTAATGATTAGTTTATATACCGAATATCACATTCCCAAAGAAACAACTCATGAGATATCGTTATTCAATGAAATGCACGTTTACCCCATTAACACCGCTTTAAAACCCGAATAAACAATAATTCCTTAGTTGACGTTTTCGACATACAGCGAACATATTCCCAAAATTTCATGTTTCCAACTTAAATAGTTTTCGCTGGGCGTGATGAGTGAGTGAGTCAGACAGGAAATTTTCTTTCAATTATTTTTACCTGAATTTCACCCCTCCCCATGGGCCCCTTAAATTGGATTGATGAAAAAAAACGCTTGAACATCTATTAACTTATTTTTTAAGCTGTCTTTTTCCCCTGAGTTTGATGAGTGAGGTAGTCAGTCAGTAAGGACAGTTTCTCTCCCTTTTCCCCCCAGAATTTCACCCCACTCCATTGGCCCCTTAAATTAATTTATGAAAAAACGGTCGAACACCGATTTACTTACTTTTTAAGCTGATTTTTTTTCGCTGAGTTTCAAATTTCTCGCCTATGTCGTTTAAGGGATAGGCCTATACGCTCCGTTAGGAATCCTTCAACCCCCACTTTTCACCCCTTTCACCTCATAATAATACACCACATCGAAAAACCCTTAGGCACATGTCTGCTTATTTTTAATGATTAGTATCACATCCACATCCACAAATGAAACCACTCGTGAGATATTGTTATTCAATGAAATGCAGGTTCAACCCCCTTAAGACCCCTTTAGAACCTGAATATCCAAAAATCCTCCCTTAGTGTACGGTTTTGACATACAACGAACATATCCCCGAAATACCATGTTTCCAACTTCAATATTTTAGGCTGGGCGATGATGAGTGATTGAATGAGTCAGGACATTTTCTTTCAATTTTTTTTCTTCAGAATTTCACCCCTCCCGATGAACCCCTTCAATTTGATTGATAAAGAAAACTGTCGAAAAGCTATTTACTTACTTTAAAGCAGTTTTTCCCCTGAGTTTGATGGTGAGTCAGTCAGTCAATCAGTTAGGACACTTTCTTTCCTGTTTCCCCCCCCCCAGAATTTCATCCCTCCCCATGGGCCCCTTAAATTGGATTGATGAAAAAACGGACAAACCACTATTTACTTATTTTTTATGCAGATTTTTTCCCGCTGAGTTTCAAACTCCTCGCCTATGTCGTTTAAGAGATACACGCTCCATTAGGAATCTTTCAATCCCCACTCTTCACCCCTTTCACCTCATAATATACACCACATCGAAAAACCCTCAGACACGTGTCTTCTTACTTTTTAATGATGAGTTTATATGCCGTGTATCACATCCCCCAATGAAACCAATCGGGAGATATTGTTATTCAATGAAATGCAGGTTTATCCCCCTTAAGACTACTTTAGAACCTGAATATCCGAAAATCCTCCCTTAGTAGACGGTTTTGACATACAATGAACATATCCCCAAACTGTCATGTTTCTAACGTCAATAGGCTGGGCGATGATGAGTGAGTGAGTGAGTGAGTGAGGCAGGACATTTTCTTTCAATTTTCTTTTTTTTTCAGAATTTCACCCCTCCCCATGAACCTCTTAAATTTGATTTATGAAAAAAAAACTGTCGAACAGCTATTTACCTACTTTAAAGCAGTTTTCCCCCCTGAGTTTGATGAGTGAGTGAGTGAGTCAATCAGTTAGGACACTTTCTTTCCTGTCCCCCCCCCCCCCCGTTCCCGAATTTCACCCGTCCCCATGGGCCCCTTAAATTGGATTTATGAAAAAACGTTCAAACACATATTTACTTAATTTTTATGCAGATTCTTTTCCGCTGAGTTTCAAACTCCTCGCCTATGTCGTTTAAGAGATACACGCTCGGTTAGGAATCTTTCAACCCCCACTTTTCACCCCTTTCACCTCATAATATACACCACATCGAAAAACCCTCAGACACATGTCTTCTTATTTTTAATGATGCGTTTATATGCCGACTATCACATTCCCCAATGAAACCAATCGGGAGATATTGCTATTCAATGAAATGCAGGTCTACCCCCTTAAAACCCCTTTAAAACCTGAATATCCAAAAATCCTTTCTTAGTGGGCGTTTGCGGCCCGTGAGGAAGCTGCATACCAAATTTCATTCCAATCCGTTTGGTGGTTTCTGAGATTTCGTGATGAGTGAGTGAGTGAGTGGTATTTGACAAATATATAGTAGATAGTGTCAAATCTTTGTTATGCTATACTCGGTTGACAGTGCTGTGTGAGCAGTTGAGTAACTAACGTGATTTCAAGTAAAGATCCTCATTTTCTATACCGGTAGTGCAGAGCGCAACTGGCATCCAGTCGGCCGTGTCTCGACTTGAGCTATGTTGCCATGGAAACTATCTGCCTTGCCATTCCTTCATGAGTATATTTTATGAATTGATTAGCCTGTGCGTGAGTGCAAAAGGGCCGAAATCACAAGAATGAGAAAGACTATCGAAAATTCATGTAGCCAGAGGTTCTTTCTGGGTCCTAAACTATGTGTATACAAAATTT
This sequence comes from Meconema thalassinum, assembly GCA_946902985.2. Classification (NCBI taxonomy): domain Eukaryota; kingdom Metazoa; phylum Arthropoda; class Insecta; order Orthoptera; family Tettigoniidae; genus Meconema; species Meconema thalassinum. The sequence continues at coordinate 1,006,435,811 of OX336388.2, forward strand.
GGTTGAGATTGATGTAACGGTGTAGATTTGTATACGGAACAGACAAACCCACATACATACATGCAGACTTTCACTTATATATATATATGATTTAGGCCCTAGCACGAAACTAATTAGAATACTGCAAGCACTTCTGCAAAAATGTTTGTTCTCAGTCTGATTTTCATATCGTTTTACTTTTTAGGATTCCAGGGGGAGCCATGCCCCCCCCCCCCCCCCCCCCCCGCCATGCCCCCTGAGGGCGCCCATGAACTCAGCCGATCGTAAGTTCCTAAGATGTGAAACGGCTATTTGACTCTCAGCTGTATAAACAACCTTCTATTTTGGTAGTGAAACTGAAGCTGCTCGCTAGTGTAGGTTCGTACTTCATACCTCGTTCTCTAGACTAGGGGTACGTATTGAGACTCCGGTTCCCAAGGTCCCGGGTTCGATTCCCAGCTCTGCCAAGAAATTTAGTTCTGGTCGGAGAGTTGGAACGGGATACACTCCATCGTGGGACAAAACTGAGAAGAGATGGGTTCGATTCCCATCTCAACCAACCCAGAAGTGATTTTCCGTGGTTTCCCCACTTCTACTCAAGACAAATGCCGGGATGGCCTCTAACTTGAGGCCACGGCCGCCTCGCGAATCCTATCCGCAGTTACAAATACACTACAACAGGTATACAATAAAACTGGTTATCATACAAGTTCTATAAACACCCAAAGTACACGGGGCTAAAATAACTACGATATCCAAGCCCCTAAATTAAACAATTAGGTCCTTCCAAGGTGGGAAAGCAATTTCATAACATAAAAATTAATTTCTGGGATAATGTTCCTTTCTAGGTACTGTATTTGGAACAGTCAGACCCCTAACAATGTTTGAGAAGTACATGTCGATGACTATGGTGTAGCCTACACCCCACTGAATGCAACAAAACCGTCTCAGGTTGTCTGAAACACCCGCATCCAATTTCCTGATATAGTTCAACCCTGAAATGCAGGAAAGTGCGCTATTTGTCAAACCAATCACCCAGAACGTTGTGTTTGTTACAAAAAGTTTCAATTAGGCAGATTTTATGACGAGTGAACTTGTTTGAAGCAAACACTCGGAATCAAGGGCTAACACGCCGTTATTTGGAACAGCCCTCCAGGGCCTCAAGACTAGTGCGACCTGGGTTGGCAACCATGGGACCCCAGCTGAGTCTGGCATTGCTTCCACTTGTGCTGGGTTCCTCTCTGTCATCTTTCCTGTCGACCTTCCTTGGTCAACTCTTGTTCTCTTCCGACCCTGGCGGTATTAAGGTATCCGAGACCTAGGGAGACTTTCAATTTTCCGCCTTAATTGGCCCTTGTCTCATCTTTCCGGATGTCCTCATTCTTCGAGGGGTCAGACCTCTTGTTTTCTCTTCATGATATCTCCTGCCTTCTGCTCAAGGCGCTAAAGGAAGCAAGGTGTGTGAGCCACCTATAAGGTGGCTATGGTGTAGCCCCACCACTTATGGTGCGCCCAGGATAGTGCTATGCCCTCAAGGGCCCATGTCTGGTGAGTTCGGGAGTAGGCAACCCCGAGGAAATCCTGAGCTGGGTCCGGGTTTCTCCCTTTTCCATTGACGTTAGGGCGGATCCTCTCCTCTTTCCCTTTCTTATCTACTTTTCATGGCTCTGCTTTCTTCTGAGTCGCTCAATCCTCATTCTTTGGAGGTTGGGGCATTTCTTTTCTTCCTGTCTTTTATTTAAGTTTTTCCTTCTTTTCTCATTTCTTTTCTAGAATGTAAGTTAGTTATAAGTCTGTAGTTAGAAGTACGGTAGTTTAGCAGTATTCTATGTCCATTTCATCCAATTTTTTCGCCTTCGCCCATATCATTAGGGGTCGATAACCTAGATATTAGGCCCCTTAAAACCACAATTATTATCGTCAACCGTAGAGCTTGCAGTAGCCTGTTCGGCTACACTGCAGGATCGTATCATTGAATGGAAATAGCAAAAGAGTGCAGTATAATGTACAATCCATAATTGTCAATTGGTACGTAGTCCTAGTTTCACAATTCTGCTTTGGACTGGCTGCGTGGCTCAGCAGTAACGTTCTCGTCTGCTGATCCCAAGATAGCGGGATCTAATCCCGGCGCAATCAGTTGGCATTTGAGGGTATTAAAATGCGAGGGAGTCGTGTCAGTAGATTTACTGGCACGTTAAAGATCCTTGAGGGTATATCACTTCGGCGTCTCTAAAAGCCGCAGTAGTTAAAAGTATAACCAATAAAATTAATTAATGTTTTAATTAATTCCGCTTTGCTTCTGCCCCTATAACAAATTCAATTCCTCCTCTGTCCAGTGAAGAGGGTGCGATCCTACGACCACTAGCACGGAATACAAGTCATTTAGCACCTGGCTGGCCTTGCTTTAATTAAGTTGTAGATGGTAAACTACTATCCGCCGTCTCAAAGGCGTTAGTACAATAACATGTCGAGTGTGGAATTCTGCGTATTAGTTCGAAGATTTACATGCCTACTTATTGATTCGCCCACATATGTAGGGGAATGGTACGACCTTGCAGTGTTGCTGCGCCTTAGCGAGTCATGTTAAATGCTTTTATGAATGTGATCAATAGGGCTCGGATCTATATGCTCGACAAAATCTCCAGATATGCTCGAAAACCATGTGTTTTATGCTCGATAGATATGCTCGAAAAACCCATTATATGCTCGATAGATCTGCTCGAAAAAAACATTATATGCGGTTAAATATGCAGAATATGCTCGAAAAACACCGTTAAAAACTATAGAAAGGAAAGTGAAACGAAAAACCCAATAACATACCTTTATATACGAGCTTTATTTTCTAATTGTATGTATGATACACTGCAATATACTCGCATTCAAGTTTTTCAACTATATATAAGAAATTTTTTCTTATAAAAGTTACAGTTTAAAAGTTCATTTAGAAAATGTTCAGAATTAGGCGAGTCAATGAGGTAGATCTGCATTGATTTGTACAACAAGAATTTTTTCTATGTTTTCAGTTTTGAATGATTTTCTTAAATCTGTCAAGAGAAGTTTCAATGACGAGAACAACCTCACTTAAGGTTAAAAACCTGTGGTTCTATTATTCGTGCCAGATAGGCTTTTCAGTTTTCGAACCTTAAGGATGGTCAGGGCCCGAATTCGGGGGGGGGGGGGTCGAAGAAAAACAAACTATTTAGACGAAAAACCACAAGAATATGCATTTATATGCTTCTATCCTGAAAACTGCGGTTTTATGCATTTATATGCTCGATAAATGTCAATTCCGTTGGTTCCAGAGAGGTGAAAATACCACCGAAAGGCTCTTTCAACGTGTACTATTCAGGGAAAAGATATGCAAATATGCTCATATCCGAGCCCTAGTGATCAAGTATCTCGTTTTATGTAGACGTTTCTATTGTTTGGTTGGTTGTTACAAATGTTCAAATTGAACGGAGACACTGGAATTTAGTGGCGATCTCATGCCGGTACTTGAGGATCAGAATTATGGTGATTGGAAAAGAATGTCCATTGGACTCGAAATTGCATTCGCAGATTGCTACTCCATGAGTAGTCCGCCTAGTTGCGTAGTGGCTGTCATCACGAAGGCCCGGCTCTGCCAAGAAATGTAATTCTAGTGTGAAGGCTGGAACAGGCGGGTTCGATTCACCTCTCAGCCATTCTGGAAGTGGGTTTCCGTGGTTTCCCCACGTCCACTCCAGGCAAATGTTGGGGAGGTACCTAAGTTAAGGTCACGGCGGCCTCCTTCCTAGTCCTTGCCTGAATTACAAATACACACACTATTACAGATACCACAATAACACAGGTTATCATACAAATTGCCCACTGTGCTAAATGACCACGATGTCCAAACCCCTCAAATAAAACAACAACAAATATCATAATCATCAAACATATTTTATGTGTCACTAAAATATTCAAGCAGTGATTTAAAAGATCGGAGACTGTTTGAAGTTCTACTGTTTCCTTTTGCAGCGATTTGTTGTGTTGGTCCGGTACAGGATTACAGCCTGGAAATCCACCATGATGAAATTTTTCTTCTTTGGTAGTTTATATTTGTTGTTCTTCTTATTTCTTCGATTCGGCCAACTAGGGACCACGCCAGTTCAACTGTCTCTTCTTCCGAGTTCTAACTATCGCCCAGTGTTCCCGCATTCGTCTCCGGTGTTGTTCCTTTCTCTATTCGGACCATGCCTTCCCAGTCTTCAGCTTCGGCTTTTCCTGGAAAACGTTGTGCGTACGGTACGTAGTTTTTCCTGAAGTGGAACACGCTCCTGGATATCTTTAGGGGAAATTTCCATTTCACGTAGATCTTTCTCAACTTCCGTAAACCATGTCCCTTTGGTTTTCTTATCTTGAAAGTACGTCAATATTATATTTATTATTATTATTATTATTATTATTATTATTATTTTAATTTAGGGCATCTTGGTCATTAGCCCCATACAGTTGGGTGTCTTTTGAAAGTGTCGGATAATTTGTATGTGATGACAGTAGTAGTGTGTGTAACTGTATTAGGAACAGGGATGAGGTAGTTAGTTATTGGAGTTTTAAGGGGCGGGGCTTGAAATAAGGTACTATCTCGGCATTTGCATGTAAGGATTGTGGAAGAAAACGGAGAAAATCCACACTCAGGATAGCCGCTGTCAACACCGGGATTCGAACCTACGATCTTCGGACTTGCTGCAGCTGCCCACGCGGCCGTGATGCACGATTTAACGAGCATGGCAACGCCGCGCCGCGGGACGTGGTAGTTTATATAGCAGGCATTTGACTTCATGAAGAATTGTCTCTAGTTTCTGATTCAAATCTTAAGCAATGACTTGCAAAACATTTTGAAAATCTCTGTAACCGAGAAATAAAGTCTATGTTGCATCGGCTCTTGCAGCAAAGAGTGGTGCCTGCAATCAAATTTCTCTCATCACGTGGATAACCTTTGTGCGCTGATACAGGACTTCTAGGTCCTCAACATATTGTCAACTATTTGGATGTTTCCAAGTAAATCGCGGAGTACGACTCCTTTGTATGTTCTCACTTGCAAGGGAGGTTGCCACGGAGGGTGAGTGGTTATCGTTACGGACTACCAACCCAAGCTTGCAGGTTCGCTCCTGGCCAGGGTAAGTGATTTATGAAAGGCGACAAAAAACTCAGCACGCATGTCATACGTTGTTGGCATGTTAAAGAACCCATTTGAATTCAGTAGGCCGTGTTCATAATGGCAAAATTAATCTCGGGATTTTCCGCCAACACAAAGTACCTCCTTTCTATACTAAAAAGCGCTATACGCAGGCTGTTCCAAATCCATGAGTTTGAGAATGCGTACACACGAGTACTCACCAGTAATGCTCGGAGCACGGTTGGAGAGGGACTGGGGGTGAGAGCCAATATGTCACTGGGCGAAGGTCATAATACAAGTCCATGCACTTCCTGCCTGTCTTTATGTATCCACCGTGAAGTGACGGCAGCCCCCCACAGCAGAGCTGTATTCCATGTTGCAGGTTTACTCACGCAAGGCGGCGAGTACTCCGCTGCTCACCGGCGAGCTGCTCGGCTGCAACAGCGTGCGCTATAGTGTCAAGGAACTTACACTCTACCATATCTGGTCGATTAGATTAGCAGTTTGCCTTTTCTACCACTGCGAGCACTGTGAGTCAATGGAGAGTTTCACTTAAGCCCTTATAACTACTGTACTTTCGGTGTGAAGATTTTTCAAATAGTAACAAGTAGTTCCGTGAAGAACTATACAGCCTATTTTCATATATCCTACTCATGGTAATTGCCTCTATCAACATAAAAAACAGTTTGATTGTTGAGATAGATTCGTAGATATTGACAACCGTCTAAATATTTTAGATGGTCGCCAGGTTGGATTTTTATTTATGTACTATTACATGAAGATTATTGTGTACGTGAGGTATTCAAACTTCAATCGCATGATTAGGACTCAAGATGTAAAAACGAGATTTTTAAATTTCGCACAGCTGCCATCTTGTGGTTATGAAAACAATTGAAATAAATTAGATGCCAGTGAATTAACATTTGTATAAGCATTATACTTGGATGGTTAAATCGCGGGAAACATGGCGTCGCCGCCATGTTGGATTTGTGCTCACAAGGTTACTGAAAAACCTATAGGTGAACTTATGTTCATAGCCTCTATGAACATAAAAAATATCAGTTTGATTGCTGTGAAAGATTCGTAGATATTGAGAACCGTCCACATATTTCAGATGCTCGCCATTTTGATTTTTATATGTATAGGCTGTAGAGTTATGTACCATTAAAGAAAAATTATTGCGTGGCTTCACTATTCAAACTTTCACTTCGATCGCATGATTACGACACACGAAATAATAACTTAATTTTAAAATTTGGCACAGCCGCCATCTTGAGGTTATGTAAACAATTAAACTAAATTCAATGCCAGTGCATTACAATATGTATAATCATTTACTGTACCACATTTCACTGCGCTCAGATGGTTAAATAACGAGAAAAGTCTATTAAAATGTTTCAACTTCGCTTGGCCGCCATGTTCGTTTTTTACTTTACAGGTTTTTGAATGTTACGTAGATAAACTTGTAGCAGAGCCCTTTACCCTCGTACAAAATTTCAGGGTGATATCTGTAATAGTTTCGGAGATATAGAATGCCAGTGAAATATTTCGCACATCCGCCATTTTGAGTTATGTAAACAACTGAACTAAATTAGACTCCTGTGCATTACAATGTGTATAAATATTTGCTGTACCAAGTTTCATTACGTTTGGATGGTTAAATCGCGAGAAAAGTCTATTAAAAGTCTCAAATTCGCTTGGCAGCCATGTTGGTTTTGTAGTTACCAGATTTTTGAAGGTTTCTTAGGTGAACGTCTAGTAGTGACCTTTATCACCGTACAAAATTTCAGGGTGATATCTGTAATAGTTTCGGAGATACTGAATGCTGGAGAAATAATTCGCACATCCGCCATGTTGGATTGGTGAGACACAAAAAAAATTGAAGGAAACGGTCGAGGTCGGCCAGAATGGGGCTATGATTTTGCCGAGTTTCATTGAAATCGCTCCAGCTGTTCAAAAGTTATTAGGGGACACACACACACACCTCACACTCACACACACACACACACACACACACACACACACACACACACACACACACACACACACACACACACACAAAAGGTGATCTCATAAGCCTATTTTTTCAAAATTGAAAATAGGCTAAAAATCGCATGAGGGTATTGAACCATGGAACATATTAAAGGAAAATAATATGTAAACAAGTTAATTTGGTTAGGATTTGAATAAAAAAGAAAACAAGTAAAGAAACATGTTTTTCTGGAACTGCATTTAGACCGGAAGTGGTTTCTGAAATTTGGTTTTTCAGTTTGATAGAGCTCTGGTTGGTTGGTTCCTTAGTTTAGGGGCTGCGACAACGCGGTCATGTAGCCCCGTGTACTTTAGGTGTGTGTAGAATCTGTCTGATTACCGGTGTTAATTGTGATGACTGTATTAGTGTGTGTTATCTTTTTTAATTCAAGTAAGGACTGCTGACGATAATTTCAATTAGTTCCTACTTTCGCTACCAATGCTACCGTCAACGGCACCTAGCTGTGAACTTGGCTACTACTAGATGCCATCGTAACCAGCGCCTGGTGACGAACGTTGGAACTTAAGAGCATTAATCAAATCTACCCTAGAAATATAGCTTTTCACAAGTTTAGTTAGTCGAAGTTTCTTTTTCATGCCATAAATCTATGACAAGGGACCGTCGGCTTAACTTCCCCTCCGAAGGGATTTTTAACGCTTTTAAAAAATCCGACGACTTCAGCCGGGTTTGAACCCGCGATCTTGGGCATAGAAGCTCAGCATGCTACCAACTACGCCACCGAAGCCACAATAGAGCTCTACAAGACTCATAATTTGAAACCTTTTCGGGCCCTTTAGCCACCTATTGGCACAATTGAGGAAATTGTTTAATTTTATGTTTTTGCTAAGATGGAACCGCTACTTTGTCTGCTAAGAAATGTTGCATACATTAAACAATCAACTAAAATTAACATTAAGCCTCTATTTAAAGCGATTGAAAAGACGCGGAACAGGGAATCAGCGCGTGGAAGTGGAAGGCAGTCGTCCGCAAGCTGCCTTGTCTAAGCGACAAGGAAACCGCCAGCCTTCCATTTCCACGCGCTGCCTTCCTGTTCCACGTCTTTTCAATCGCTTTAAATAGAGGCTTAATGTTAATTTTTGCCTACTATTGATGTGTAACATCTTTCCACTCGGTTGCTGAATAGCCTATTTTTTGCGGAGGTGATTCTGAAAAATGAAGCGGAAATGGGACTGCTATGCAACGGAAACAATGAGTGCACGCGGTGGCGGAGATTGGTTCCACGACGTACTGTTGGTCAAGTGGCTATGTTGAATGTAAATCGCATACGGTTTACTTCAAGGTTTGGAGGCCCCATTAAAGATATTCCAACAATAAATCTTCTTCAAATTGTCGTTCTTTGGTGTGAAAATATTCTTATATAATATTTGCTGAAAACAATTGTGATTTATTAAATCTTACTACTTTTGCTGTATTCTTAATTAATGTAAGCACGTGAGGTACTGACAGCCAAAATACAGCACTACGTTGAATATATATAACTAGCTGTTACCCGCGGCTTCGCCCGCAATAACATTTGGAATCCCGTTATAACATTAGTTATATAGATAGATAAGCATGGGTCCTAGTGGAAAATAATTCTATCACCTGAAACCAAAAATGCATGGGACGAAAAAAAAAAAAACATCAAGATATCATGTTGGTTTCCGACCCTAAAAGACGTGAAAAATATAATAAAGTATTATAAAAACCTATTTTTTGAAATTTCATTCGAATCAATTTTTATGTCATTCCTGGGACTTAGAAAATTCCGGCCAAAAAGTACAAAATCATTAATAACTCCCTAAGTATTCGTCGTATGATGAAATAGCAAGAGACAAAAAAGATGTAATGTGTTATTGTCTACAACATAGGCCATGTATAATTTTACACTCAGACATATTACGTTTACCCCCCCCCCCCCTCCCCCATAATTTCACCCCTCCCCATGGGCCCCTTAAATTGGATTTATGAAAAAACGGTCAAACACCTGTTTAGTTATTTTTTAAGCTGATTTTTATCGGCTGAGTTCCAAACTCCTCGCCTATGTCGTTTAAGAGATACACGCTCCTTCAACCCCCACTTTTCACCCCTTTCACCTCATAATATACACCACATCGAAAACCCTCAGACACGTGTCTTCTTATTTTTAATGAAGAGTTTATATGCCGAGTATCACATCCCCCAATGAAAGCAATCGGGAGATATTGCTATTCAATGAAATGCAGGTCTACACCCTCAACACCCCTTTAGAACCTGAATATCCAAAAATCCTTTCTTAGCGGGCGTTTGCGGCCCTTGAGGAAGCTGCATACCAAATTTCATTCCAATCCGTTCGGTGGTTTCTGAGATTTCGTGATGAATGAATCAGTCAGTGAGTGAGTGAGTGGTATTTGAGCTTTATATAGTAGATGATAGCATACGGTTTACTTCAAGGTTTGGAAGCCCCCATTAAAGATATTCCTACAAAGGTTGCGCTCTGCAATACCGGTATAGAAAATGAGGAGCTTTAATTGAAATCCCGTTAGTTACTCCACTGCTCACACAGCACTGTCAACCGAGTATAGCATAACAAAGACTTGACACTATCTACTAGATATTTGTCAAATACCACTCACTCATTCATTATATCATATTTTCTGAGAGGATTTGGCACAGGAGTTTTACAAGTTTTCAATGACCAACAGAGTTCACTGTTAACAAGGGATTTGGGCTCCCGGCAGACACATAGTAGGACAACATGTCACATGTTACACATCATAAGCGACTACTGTAAGGCTCGTAATTTTCTTTTTACCACAATCGTAAATAGCTGTCATGGGCAAAGTAAGGCCCGCGGGCCAAATGCGGCCCTTGAGCTAGTTTAATCCGGCCCGCGACATGGTTTCTATTTACACTTCCTACATAGGTCATATTTTCTGTTCTGTATACCTAGAAGTGAATATCTGTTTCAATCTCATTGTGTTTATGAGTTTTGTACAATATAATAGCAGCTATAACTGATTGAGTTACAATGTAACAATGAATTCAAGCAACTATTCCTCAGCGTTTCGAAAAATTGAGTTCTACAAGGCCCCACCAAAATCAAGCTTCCCAAACTTGAAATCTCATGCACAGAAAATAACTGCCATGTTCGCATCTTCCTATATCTGTAAACAGGTGTTTTCTACAATGAAGCTTCGCAAAAATAGCGTCAGACATAGATTGCCAGGCCACCATTTAGCTGCGCTATTAAGAATCAGCTCATCCCACTTTCAACCAGATTATGAAAAACTCTTAGAAGCACAGTCACAGTATCACTTGTCACATAACGTACTCCTTCCTTTTCTAACAAATAATGAAGGTGTGTTCTTTTTTCCTAAGTTTTCTACCATTTTAGCCTATAATTCTTGTTTGATATAAGATTCACAAATAAACAGTTTGTATCTATCTATAAACATGACTGTGTTGTTATTTCGTCCCGCCTAGATTATTTTGTATTGCATCTGGCTCTGCCCCTAAGAAATTTGCCCATGTCTGGTATAGACTGGCCTTGCAAGAGTATCCTCTGCCAATTACAATCCGATCGGTGGGTTAGCTAAATATGGTAATCAAAATCTTAGGAACATCTGAGCATCTGATGATCTTATCTAGGTATTTGAACGCTGTTATTTGTGTATTCTATTATAATAATCACAGGCTATAAAATTCGTTGCTACTCGCGCAAAGAAATATTAACGCGTTAAGAGCAATGACAAAGTATTCCGGTTTATTTCTTCCACATAACGGAAACCCTGTACTAAAATCATTCCTTAACATCTATAATACTGACAATACAGTGGTTGCCATGTACGCGAAAAACCATCCTTGTCCTAGATCCTATTAATTAGAGCTACTCTCCTTACTAGGCCTACAGTAACGACAGAAACACAGGTTATCAGATAAATTCTCACACACACCAAGTTCCTGAAAATGAATTAACAACGTATCGTTTTATGTGGTATCTGCGAGGTAGGACAGCCTAAACAAGGAGCTACCTCTTGGAGGAACCATGTACCGTACTTCTTTGGAGGTCATCAAGAAATGGGTAGACACATGGGAGATTTTCGTTATTTCATCTCACTTTCTACTATACGTGTACCCACCCATTCCATAAGCAATCACGTGTTGCCACTACCTGTCGACCTTGTGGTGTATGAGAATCGTAAACACATCCGACGTGCCCTTGGCATTGTTCTACGCATTTTGCCATGTATGTAGCCTAAGCATAGCCTTTTTTATTCACCATGTTTACTGAGTGGTATGATCATTGCTGTAATGGCGGAAGTCTCTTCGAGTGGGAGGTTCAATAGGCGCCGACGTCTATAAAATTAGCAATATTAGTGTATCTGGAGATTATTATTACTGTATTATTAATATTTATTATTATTATTAGGGGCAGCTGAAGTGTAAGGGCATGAGGCCAGCCAATTTCCGGACTCAGTAGACAGAGGGTTCGAGCCCCACCTTTGGCGGTCCCTGAAATGGTTTTCAGTGATTTCCCATTTTCAAATCCAGACAAATGCCGGGACTGTACTTTACTATAAGTCATGGCTGCTTCCTTCCAATAGCTTGTTCAGTTTCATTCATCTTCATTCATTTCATCTCTTGTTAACACCTATCATGAGGTTGGCGTCAGAGTTACGACCGTATAAAATACATCCCCACTCAAGAATAATCCCACTTCACAGACATACAATAACATTATTATTATACCTCGGAAGATCATTAAAATACCAAAATATGCATGTATTTACGCAGAAAATATTGTACCCGTTTAGTCCACTCCCTTATGTGCGAAAGACAGTCTCCTGGGAGGGCCACGCTTTCCTCCTTTCATTCACCATCATTGCTTAATTCATAGTGAAAACCTAGCTTGCCATTTCAAATCTGTTCCCAGCATTTCCGAAAAATTCAAAGTGAAAGTTAAGTTAATACACTTCTTTGTTGCAAGACCCCTCAACTAACGTGTGCTGAAAGTATTCTTGCATGATTTATCGGCACCATATTCAGAACTATGCTAATCCTTCATGCACATTTGTCGACTAACTCGTGGTGATGGTGTTACAATAGAAAATATTCGAAGAAATCAATTTTTCAAATGGCTTCACAGAAAAGTTTCCTGAATAATAATTTAATAATTTTATTAATGCAGCCAATGACCAATTATTTTATTTTCGGGACGTAGTACGGTGCAATTAGTCCTAAAAACGGCCTAACCTCAACATCCAAAGTAAAAGTTTCCCTCCAAGCCCAAATTGTTCTATACAGTCCACATGTTGTTCGGTTAAAAGTCTCACCATTTTGAGCGTCGGGTTTTGGGGGGGGTGGGGGCAGAAGTTGGTAAATTTGTAGTTTTTATCAGTTTTTCGTAAATATTTCGAACAATATGCGGTTTAGCGCAAAATGTGTCATGTACAAAAATATCCTACATTAAATTGTGAACAAAAAAGTCCCATGCACAATCTTGCTAAAGTGAACTGTTCCAGAGTTACAGAGGGTGCAAAAGTAGCAATTTTTCGTATTTTGATAGATTTTTTGGAAAAATGAAATTATAACTACTATGTAAACAGAAATAACTAAACAATTGTATTAAAAAGTGATATTGTACAATCGTATTGTAGTCCAAAAGAGGCTGAGGCACCACAAAGGGTTAGAAGCGTAAAAATACTGGGGACAAAAACCAGTATAGTACAAGCGCGGCCGCCAGGTGTGCGTAGCGTCTCTTCAGAGCAGCACGTGGAGCTACGAGAGGCAACCAGAAAATAAAATGCAAGCACTTGCAAACTTTTATATCTTGGCTTGAGGAACATAATCCGTTTTCTAAAACAACTGAACTCTCTTCCTTATCAACAGGGGTTGTAGCAGATGAAAACGTGAACTGTGATAAAGCGTTTGAAGTTGGAACACTAGCCTTGAAAGAGATTGGGAACAACACATTCATGAGATACACTTGAAATGAAAGTTAGGTGTTAAGTCTCTAGCTTCTATAACCAAGTCTATGTCAATTAACAACAACACTGTATGTGTGAACCCGAACACTCTATTACATCGGATGGTGTGCACAGTAAGGAGTGATGAGAGACTTGAAGAAATATTTCAATTTGAATTATGTGCTTATCCTCCATCCCTCTTCGACGAATCTGGCTTGATGAGGAAGGGAAGCAAATCTTCAATGGTGACTGTTTTGGTTCCAGATTGAAATGAATCATCAATCACCCCAGATTCAGAGAAAGTGTCCTACATCATTGATGGAGGTCTCCTCCATCGTATTGTGTGGCGACGTCCAGCTACCTTCAGACAGATTTGCGAGCAATACACAGATTACATAATTACTCATTATGGGCCAGCAACTTTTGTTTTTGATGGATACGAGCAAGGAAACACAACAGATGAAAAACACCTGCGCAGATCACGTTCTACCACTAACATTGAAGTGAAAGCAGAAGACTCAATCCATGTAAATATCAATCAAAGTGAATTTATAGCTAACGCTAAAAACAAAATGGGCCTTATTTCTCTCCTTACAGTGCACTTGCAAAGAAGTGGTTGCACAGTTCATCAAGCATGGGGTGACGCTGACTTATTAATAGTTTTAACAGCGATTGATGAAGCTAAGAAAGGAGTTGACGTTTGTGTCATTGGTGACGACACGGACTTACTAGTCTTGTTGACTGTCCATGCACCCTCAGAGAACAAATTGAAAAGGGTGGAACCAAAGAAAGGCAATCAGCAGTAAAGAGTGTACACTATTTCTGACATTCAGCGAGGCATTGGGGATATGAAAGGTGTACTCTTAGCAATATACGCCGTCACAGGATGTGACACTGTATCAGCTATCTACAAGAAGGGGAAAATTACACCGTATGGGAAAGTGCAAGCCAACATAGCTCTTCGTACGAAACATCTAGTCTTCAACGACCCCAAAGCTGAACCCAGTGCAGTGGCTGACGCTGGAAAGCATTTCCTTCTTGCGATGTTTGGAGCCAAGAACACTGAAGATCTAGATTGTTTTCGCTATCAGTGTTACTTGCAGGCTATTGAAAAGCAACCTATACATTAATTGTTCATGTTGGCTGCACCCCCCCCCCCCCCACTTCGGCAGCTTCCAGGCAACATTCTTTTAGAACCTACCACCAGGTACAGGAGTGGCTGAATGAGAAGAAGAATCCGCTCGAGTGGGGGTGGAAGAAGATTGGCGAACACCTGAGACCAATTACAACAGCACGTCCTGCAGATCCCCAGGAATTACTTCCCCTCATAGTGTGCGCTTGCAAATACGAATGCGTCCGTAATTGCGAGTGCAGAAAGAGTGGTGTAAACTGCTCGAGCATATGCGGTAATTGCTCAGGCGTAGGATGTGATAACAGGGACTCGAACATCATAGACGAAGATCTAGAAGAGGAAAGTGCTTTGTTTGAAGAGGACTGAATACTGATGAATAGCCTACTTTACAGTAATTTAAGGTCGCATTTTAACATTCTACTTTTTTATAAGTTTTAATAGTTCAGAGTGGGTTTCTCCGTACCACAGGTTTATATGGCCCAGGCCTGTGGAAGCCTCTTTTCCCTTAAAAAAGTAGTGCCCCTTGAGAAGGTGGTGAGGTTGTCGTTCCTTCAAGGGCTTATCTCTAACATACCACCGGTCATTATGGGGTTTGAAGCCATTTTTCAGTGTTGCCTTAGTAAACAAAAGTTTGGTGCTTTTCAGTCGGTCAATACGAATGTACCGAAAAGAATTGGGTAATATCCTATTCCTGAAAAAAATAAATGAGATGGTAGGTATTTATTAATCTAAAACACATTCCTGTATAAACAAAAGTAGTTCCCTTAGTGATAATGTCATAGTTTCCAAAAAAACAAAAAATACGAAAAAATTCCACTTTTACACCCTCCGTAACTCTGGAACCGTTCACTTAAGTAAAATTATGCACAAGACCATTTTTGTTTGCAATGCCATGTAGATTATTAGCCTATTTTCAATTTTAAAAAAATAGGCTTATGAGATCACCTTTTGTCCGTGTGTGTGTGCGTGTGTGTGTGTGATTCGTGTGTGTGCCCCCCCCCCCCCTAATAAAATCTAAACGGCAGGAGCGATTTCAATGAAACTCGGAAAGTTCATAGCACTATTCCCGGCGACCTCGACCGTGCCCTTCAAATTTTGTTACGACTCACCAATCCAACACGGCGGCTGTGCGAAATATTTCACCAGCATTCAATATCTCCGAAACTATTACCGATATTACCCTGACATTTTCTATGGTGATAGAGGGAACTACTATAAGTTCACTTATGTGACTTTTGAAAACCTGGTAACTACAAAACCAACATGGCGGCCAAGCGAATTCGCGACTTTTAAATAGACGTTTCTCACGATTTGACCAACCAAACGCAATGAAACTTGGTACAGTATATGTTTATATACATTGTAATGCACCGACATCTAACTTCGTTCAATTGTTTACATAATCACAAGATGGCGGATGTACGAAATATTTCACCGGCATTCTATATCTCTGAAACTATTAGCGGTATCTCCCTAAAATTGTGTACGGAGATAAAGGGCACTACTGGAAGTCCATCTATAAGATTTTCAAAAACCGGTTAACTACAAAACGAACATGGCGGCCAAGCGAATTTGAACATTTTAAATAGACCTTTCTCGCGATTTAAAGTTCCAAGCGCACTGAAACCTGGTACAGGAAATATTTATACACATTGTAATCCACTGGTATCTAATTTAGTTCAATTGTTTACATAACCTCAGGATGGCGGCAGTGCGAATTTTAAAATTAAGTTTTTATTTCTTGTGATGTAGTCATGCGATCGAAGTGAAAGTTTGTATAATGAACCTACGCAATAATTTTCCTTTAATGGTACATGACTCTATGGCCTATACATTTAACAATCCAACATGGCGACCATCCGAAATATTTAGACGATACTGAATATCTACGAATCTATTTTAGCAATCAAACTGCATTTTTTAATGTTCATAGGGGCTATGAACTTAAGTTCACCTATAGGACTTTAAATAACCTGGTGATCACAAATCCAACATGGCGGTGACGGAATTATAAATATTCACATGGACGTTTCTCGCAATTTAGCCATCCGCGTGCAGTGAAACTTGGTACAGTAAATCTTTATCCGAATGTTAATCCACTGGCAATTAATTTATTTCAATTGTTTCCATAACCTCAAGATGGCAGCTGTGAAAATTTTTTAAATCTCCTTGTTTTTTCTTGTGTCCTAATTATGCGATTGAAGTTTGAATACTACACGTTCACAATAATCTGCATGTAACAGTACATAACTCTAGGACCTACATATATAAAATCCAACATGGCGACCATCCGAAATATTTAGTCGGTTCTCAATATCTACGAATCTATTTTTGCAATCAAACTGGAATTGTGTATGTTGATAGTGGCAATTAACATAAGTAGGATATATGAAAATAGGCTGTATAGTTCTTCACGGAACTACTTGTTTTTGTACATGACACTGTTTGCGCTAAACCGCATAGCTGTGGACATATTTAAAAACTACTAATTTACCAACTTCTGCCCCCCCCCCCCAAACCCGACGCTCAAAATGGTAAGACTTTTTACCGAACAACATGTGGACTGTATAGAACAATTTGGAGCTGAAGGGAAACTTTTACTTTTACTTTACTTTTACTTTGGATCTTGAGGTTTGGGTCTAATTGCACCGTACTAACGGGTCAGGGAAGGGATCTTGGAAAGAAATCGGCCGTGGACCTGTTGAAAGGAACCTTCACGGCATTTACCTAGTGGTGAAAATGGGAACGACGGAAACCATTTTCAGGAAATTGCCCAGTTTCATTCATCATCATCATTCATTTCATGTCATCCACTATACAAACAGCAGTGGCTACGCTGGCTAAAGTGCAGCGTTAGGTCATTGGGCCAGGCTCTCTGCTGACTCGGTAGACGCGTGGGTTCGAGCCCCACCATCGGCCGTCTTTGAAATGGTTTTCCATGGTTTCCCATTTTCAACACCAGGAAAATGCTGGGACGGTACATTCTGATAGGGCACGGCCGCTTCCTTCCACATCCTTGCCCAGTTTCATTCATCTTCATCCAGTCCATTTCTCATCCCTACGCGCAGGTCACCCGCCGAGGTGTGACACCATTCATTATGGAAGGATCCGAGGATACCTTACCACTATTTCGTATCGTGGAGGTGGAAAACAGTAGAAACCACACTCGCACGCAACAAAAGCCATATTCGATCCCCAAGACACCGGGGCTATAAGAAATCCATTCCTTTGCTATGAATACTTTTCAGAGCCTAATGTGAGCCAAGTAACGTACCCTATGTTAGGATGTAAATATTTAGATATTCCGATCATAATGATGGCACAGTTATACGCCTTGTCCGTGAAAGTGAGAGTGTGTACGGTAACAGTTAAGACTTTGTTGTTATTGTATGGCTGAATAATGAGACAGCTGGTTGAGAGAGACGCCATCTTCTTTTGGGCGTAGCAGGTATAACCTTTTGTCCGCGCAGCGAGAGGCTTTGGTAACGACCGACCCTTGAAGGATTGTACTGGGCAATTGAAATGTATAAATGTATAAACTGGTATTATAAAATATTGAGAAATTGATTGTTTTGAATGCAGGAATCAATTATAGGCATTCAGAGGATGTGAATCTCTCTTTTAATTGTATAAATCGCACGAGATTTAGCCAAGTTAGTGTTTCATAACATTGTAACTTCGCTAAACCTGCTGGCACACTTTGAGGCATGAAAACCCAGTAAAATGATAATTTATTCATACGGGTAGCCCGAAATACGGATTGACGCAATTTTAACAGTAAATCGACTTATTACTGACCAACATTAGGACATATGTTGTAGCTCATAATTGATGAACATTGTTTATGTAGACTAGAGAAGGTACTATAATCCGCATTTGTAGTATTGAAACGAGAATGATTGTTACACAAACAGCGAATAAGTAACCAAACGTAATAATGATAAATGCATTGTTGGATCTTAAAGTAGAGATAAATGTACCGTAAGCACAACGGACAGTCAGATTGAATCAAGTACAGTGTAATTAAGGATAGGAAGTGCTATAAGTGTATATGCTTATGTAGTGTTTTGCTTTGATTTGATTTTTATTGGTTATTATTGTAGTAAGTGATGTGCAACGAAATATGAACGTTCGTCAATGACATGAATGCTTTTTAAGAGTGAAATTTTATTAGTGAAAATTTAGATTTGAGTGTATTGAGACACCACACACAGACTCAAGAACTCACAAGTGAAGAGAGAGTGTTGCAGCATGCCTGATCAGATCATGTTTCGATCTAAGCTGCGGAGCACAGATGATTCAAGTTAGGATTTATGGCCCTTTTAGAACTATCATCTGTGTGCTCCAAATTTTGATTTGCATTTGTTGGGAGTAATGTAAATGTAATTAGGTTTTGTTGTTGTTGTTTGTTTTGCCATGATTTAGAATTAAATTCAGGAAATTTAGGAATATGTTTGTTTTTCCTGTAGAGTAGTCACCTTGTAGTCATCAAATCCTGAGCATGTGTTTGTACAGTGGGTGGACGTAACATACCCCGAAAGACCGTGAGCTGTCGGGTTGCGAACACATGTTCTCCATATAATGTCAGATGGGTACATTATACATGTGCTTTTGAGTGTTTATGTTATCTTTTGTCGTTTTCATGGGTAAGCGTAATGTTTCTTTACTCTCTCTTCTTCAAAATGTTGACATGTACCAGTCTAGACTTATGCTGTTCACTTCAGTTATAGCACTTTAAAAATACTATTCTGGATTAATTAGGTTTTCTGTATTATTTCCCGTTAAACACCCAATAACTAAATAACTATTTCTTGGTCGATCGATTGTCAATTATCACACCTATTATTATAAGCGATAGTTTGCGACCTCGACCTTCCCTTTTATATTGCATCACTTTCCACGCGCAATTAACTTATCAACCGCCCTCTTCTTCAATACGTGGTGAGGTGCGGAGACGTTTAGGCTAACTTTTTCCATACGATCGCTTTATTTATACGTTTCAAGACGTGCTCTCTCTGCGGATGAATATTTTATTGCACAATCTTGATGAAAGCAACTCATCAAAATCATATAGGCTATACCCCTATCTGTAGATTCCAAATTTTAGTATGTCAATCAAATCTGACCGTACAATTAATAATTATGACCTCAGCGTGCTCGCGTTGCATAATCTTGCCCAGTAATTCTCCGAACTACCCCTTCTTCTTCCTTCCTTAAGTCCAGCCAATAGAATCTCGGAGTAACCTTAGTGAAATAACTCGACTTTCATTATTTCACTACGCACGTGGTAAATCTTCTTTATTTTCTTAAATGTTATATCTCCAAAATGCTCATTATAATTTTAGTGTCATTAGGATGTCATTCCTTTACCTCTTTATTTCTTAATTTATGATTTTCACTCAAGCTAGTGTCCTCTTTGCCATTCCTCTCAGCTGGAAAGGTACGAGACACCCCAGTCCAACCAGTCTTTCCCCTCTATAACATACTGTTTCACGACTTCTCGCAATGCTTCTGCGTTGTTCCTCGCTTGTAAGTTTCTATGCAGTCACCCCATGATTGATTAATATTACGTAATTAATTGTAATTTCTCAGCTTAGTGCCAGTATACTTCTCATAAAATTTCATTTCATTACTGCGTACTGTAAATTACCAGAGATTTTGGGTTCACAAATAATTGTGTATCTTATCATGAGCCATCAGCATCATTGTTCTCAGGGCTCAATATTCATGTAAGGAAATACATCTGGTTCTTGAATTCAATTGCTCTTCGCATAAGTTGCGTATTTATAGGTAAAATTCTATTGGTAGCTTTCATTACTTTCATTACCTACTGGTTGTATGTACATCCATTTCATGCTTGTTTAGGATAAGTTTATGCTATTTCGTGGGAAAATTTACACAATTTCTTCATTCCAAAATCATTAATACTTTCAGAAATTGCTTAGCAAAGAGCTTGTCGCCAAACAAAAGGGGAAAGGTTCTAACCTTCCACAGCAAAAAACTTTGGTGTTTAACGTAAGTCGTAGGTTACGGAAAAATAATTACAAGAGTTTAGTGCTTTTCAGTCGGTCAACACGAATGTACCCAAAAGAGCTGGGTTATGCCCTAATCCTGGAATAAATTACATGAGTTTAATAAATACACTAGGATGACCAGTTTCGATCGTCAAGCGATCATCATCAGATCCATTACACTTAGGCTATAAAATCTATGTTTGAAAATACAGGTGAACATATTTAAATATGTACAATTATTTAGTTGCAGTATTGTTACTGCAACTGTCGGTGTATACTAAATGCAGTATATATGATGTTAGGTGAAATGCTAAATGGTGATAGATATCCGGAGTTTGTATATATGATTGTAAAAAATCAACTATGGTTAAACTGTAATATTACAGGCTACTACTTATCTGGTTGTCTTCCATGCTGGAGCTACGCGCAGTTTCGTGTTCACTGTTACTCCAGGTGTGGTCGACTGAGGTAGGCTGTTATCTCAACGACACTGGTTTTTCCCTTTTTTCCCCCCTGTTCATATGTGCTGTGCGGAGTCAGTGCGATGTGTTTATGTGGGGTGTTGCCAAAACTAGATAGATGTATGTTATTGAATGAGGTGAGTCTACAACTATTAAAGACCGTGGATCATTCCCCGCCACGCGTGGACCATAAGCCATTCAAACTAAGCGCTGCCCGGTCTTTTGAGGACGTCTTGGCACCTTTAATACTGCCGCGAATACGGGCCTTGGTTTATTGCAGAAGAAAAGTACATCGAACACCTGATCCAGATAACATTTGCCTATTAAAGCCCCCTAATCCCCCCTCCCCTCTTTTTATGAATGAATTGACACTGTATCGAAACTGGTTATCCAAGTGTATATATTAGCTTAATCTTAAGTATATTTTTCAGGATTAGGGAAACACCCAATACAATTGGGTACAAACATGTTGACCGACTGAAGAAACATCAAATTTCGATCCTATATGCACTGAAAAGCCCAGCCACGGACAGAGGGAATTGCAGTACCCTGCCATTAAAATGAAGACGTAAAGAAAGATGAGGCTTAAGAAGCCATAAGCAGTGACACTCGGGATTTGAATGAAACTGGACAGGAAACCCACTAACGTATTATACTTCTACGGGCTCTGGCACTAGAATATAACACACATTAGTTACTTATTATTGTTTTAAGGGGCGGAGCTACGAGGTCATCTGCCCCTAGAACACACATTCATGGAAGAATAATGTTAATGGGGAATTCTGTGTTTGTTGTTAAATCGTTTAAGGGGTTTGGTTTATCCTGGTCATCAGCCCCGTGCACTTGGGTGTGTTCAATTTGTCCGATTACCTGTATTTCTGTGGTGTATGTAGTAGTGTGTTTAACAGTAATTATTTGGGTCGGGAATGGGGAAGGTGCCCCGGGGCTTAAAATACGGTACTATCCCGGCATTTACTTGGAGAGAATGTGGAAAACCCCGGGAAGAAACCACACTCGGTGTAGTCACTGACAGCACCGAGATTCAGACCTCTAATCTCTGGACTTGCTACAGCTTTCCATGTCCACGCCGCGGGTTGAAATTGAAAGTGATACAGGGACATGGCTGGATTGAAGTCATTATATTATTTAAAAAAAATTACGAGCCTTACAGTAGTCGCATATGATGTGTAACATCTGACATGTTATTCGAATAATTCCATATTACTTACTCGCATTTTTTAAAGAATGAACTCATAGTGCTACCTTGTGCCAGCAAACATGAAAGGATTCTCCAATGCATCTGCAGTAGTGACATATACCTGCAACTGTATGCGGGAGCAATCCACTGCCTACTTGATGCGAGCTGCGCTTTATACCGGCCAGTTGGTGAACCCATGCCAGCGGTGTTATTGAAAATGGCCTCTTATTGCCGATATAGCGCACTGCCAAGTATAGGCGCGATTAAAAATTAGGTGTGCAGTAGGTATATTAAATGCGTTTCTCCCAGTGAGACGTTTAGACCAACGAAGTTTCAATTATTGTTAGTAGTCGGTGTTAATATACCGAATTCCTACGTTGTTTGGAGTAGTGCACTCGAAGTAGTGCTTACATTAAATAAGAATACAGCAAATAGAAGATTTAATAAATCGTAATTGTTTTCAGCAAATATGATATAATGAATATTTTCACACCAAAAATGACATCTTGAAGATGATTTATTGTAGGAATTTCTTTAATGGGGCCTCCAAACCTTGAGGTAAACCGTATGCGATTTACATTCCACATTGTCACATGGCTTACAGTACGT
This sequence comes from Meconema thalassinum, assembly GCA_946902985.2. Classification (NCBI taxonomy): domain Eukaryota; kingdom Metazoa; phylum Arthropoda; class Insecta; order Orthoptera; family Tettigoniidae; genus Meconema; species Meconema thalassinum. The sequence continues at coordinate 1,006,458,324 of OX336388.2, forward strand.
CGTTGTACCGATCTCCGCCACCGTGCGCGCTCATTGTTTCCGTCCCATGCTCTTCCGTCCCATCCACTTCCGTATCTTTTCCAAAATCACTCCCACAAAAATGTCCAGCTACCGAGTGCCACAAAAATATCCAGATACCGAGTGGAAAGATGTTACACATCAAAAATTCTAAATTTGTCTAAATTTATATTATATCTTTGGTATGTACTTCCTTCCTTCAAAATCCTGTGTAGAAAGAGTGTTACCGAAGAGAATGGGATGAAAACTAAAGCTAGAAAAACACTAAACAGTAGAACAGTCTCTGAATTCCACCAAACCAAGCGACCAATAAGGAAATTTGCATGTTATCATTGAAAAATTCCCGCGTAATAGCAACGGAAAATGAGTTGTTAATTCATTTGAAGGGGCATCTTGGTCATCAGCCACGTGTAGTTGGATGTGTTTTGAACTTGTCTGATAACCTGTATTAATGTGATGACTGTAGTAGTGTGTGTGACTGCATTAGGGACAGGGATGAGGTAGATGCCCCGGTTGAAGTAATTTACTAGTCAAAAGTCAAAGTCAACCCCTGGCACTATACAGCCCATGACGGGCTAAGGCCGACAAAGCGACCGCTGCCCAGCCATTTGGCCTGCAGATATTGGGGTGACGCGTGATCAGCGCGTCGGGTCCCCTCGGCCGTTAATCTTGGTATTCGTGATCGGGACACTGTCTCACTGTCGGACAGCTACTCAATTGTCCTCACGAGGCTGAGTGCACCCCGTTCCAACCCTCACGTCAGTTTTAAAATCCCTGACGGAGCCGGGGATCGATCCCGGGGCCTCCGGGTGAGAGGCAGGGGCGCTACCCCAACACCACGGGGCCGGCGAAGTAATTTACTATCCCGGCATTTGTCTGAAGGGGTGTTTAAAAACCCGGGGGAAAACTCACTCTCAGGATAGTCACAGTCTGCGCCGGGATTCGAACCTGTGATCTCCGGACTTGCTGCCCGCGTGGCCGTGGTGAACGATTTGAAGAGTATGGTCTATGACGCGGGGTAACGTAAAAAATGAACGGAGAGATGTATCAACAGAAGGGCGGATCGGGCCGCGTCAATGGCAACATTTAGACCAGGGGTAGCCAACCCGTGGCACGTGGATGATTTTGTAAGTGGCACGCACGAATACGTCACTATATGCAATTTTAGTGGTTTATTAAAACAGTCTCAAGTGGGTGATTCACTTAAGTCTCAAGTTAAAGCTCGAAAACTAATGCCATAACAGAAAATAATATCCCATATCAGTTCTCTGCCACTGAGAGCAAGCAGCGAGACTGGACAGAACTGCGTGCAACCGTACACCACTAGAGACCTGACAAGCGACTTGGATTCAGGACTTAGGTGGACTGGCTGAGGAAGCATACAGCGAACAGTCAATAAATATAGTTATTATCGGTGCGTGGCACTGCGTAACGTTTGAGTCACCGATCGTTAACGTGGAATTTGAAAGAACTTTATTGTAGGTGAGAAGGAGGGAGTGGCGGAGAGGGGTAGGATCGGGGAACTGCTGGACGGTGTTGAAGATCAGTGTCCAGCGTGTCAAAAAGCACGTCGCCCGTGTTCACCTTTCGTGCACTGAAATTGACGATTTGTTATTTTTGTTAAATCAAAATTTTCTACTCGAATTTATGGGAACATTGAACTATCGAGACTCGAAATATCGAAACTCTACTGTAATATACTTTTAGCCTATTTTCATTTAATCTTTAATCTTTTTCCTAAAATTAGGCCAGAACTTCTGAATTTTTGAGCACTAAATTCCGAAATTATTTCTCTGGCTCTGGCAACCCAGTCTCGCTCCACCTGTATTGCGGCAACCGCTCTTGGCACGGACTAACGCCTGGCCCGCTGCAAACCACTAGTTCAGGCGGGACGCGGGAGATATGGAACTGCGCCCATAATCAGTGGCATTTCCAGATTCTTTTAATTAGGCCGATTGAACTGCGCCCATAGTCAAGTCGGCTGTTAGGTCGGTTTAAGGGGAAGTGACGGACTGTCTCCCACCACTAGCTTCTGCACTGATGAGAATAAGAGGTAGTCCCCGTCCCGATAAGCAGCTGTACTACGGGCCTCCGGGGGTGGCATCTAATCACACTAACCACTACACCACAGAGGCGAATAATAATAATAATAATAATAATGAAAATCCACAGCCTATTTCCAGTCATTGGACCGGGTCAGGGTTGGAATGAATGAAGCCCCCATCTAGCTGCGAGGATAGGCATTGTGCTGGCTTCCGAAGCCTGTCGCACTCCTCTGGGAAAATGATTAATGAATGACAGATGAAATGAAATGATAATGGAGAGTGTTGCTGGAATGAAAGATGACAGGGAAAACCGGAGTACCCGGAGAAAAACCTGTCCCGCCTCCGCTTTGCCCAGCACAAATCTCACATGGAGTGACAAGGATGTGAAGCACGGAACCCAGCGGTGAGAGGCCAGCGCGTTGCTGCCTAAGCCACGGAGGCTACACTAATTATTATTATTCTCGTATCAGAAACGTACATTGTAAATATATAACACAGTTATTATATTATCTTTGCCCAAAACTTGGCCACTTCCATTGCTCTCTGTGTTCCCCAACGAAGATCTTCTTCCGTGCAGGATGCTGGGCACAGTCGACACTCAGTCATATGCTGAACAGTGTGGTCTTCTCCACAATCACATTGAATATCATCCTGGTCAATGTAGCCCCATCTTGCCATATTAACCTTTGATCTGCCTACTCTAGAGCGCAGTCTATTCAGTGACTTCCAAGTCGTCCATTCCTCGTCGTAGCCAGGAGGTAGAGTTTCAGACACATTTTCCCAACCAGGGGGAAGGTTGGTCGTAGCCCTCCACATTTGCAACCTAGCTTTTTCAGCAGTGGTTCTAAGTTCCTTTGATATTCTAAGGAAACTCTTCCTCGACTTCAGTCGTTGCGGCTGCGGTTCGTGTCCATATAGAGGATGAGTTCTTTCATGCTCCATTGTCTTTCGTTCCTTGTTCGCAGCTATTTCTCTTCGAACAGGGGGTGGTGCTATTCCTGCGAGGAGATAAAGCCATTCGACTGGAGTTGATTTCAAGCAACCTGTTATAATCCTGCAGGTATCGTTGAGAGCTACATCCACCTGTTTGGCATGTGTTGAATTATACCAAACAGGAGAAGCATACTCTGCTGCAGAATAGCATAGTGCCATTGCTGAAGTTCGGATCGTTTCAGGTTGACTACCCCACTGAGATCCAGCCAGTTTGCGTAGGAGATTGTTCCTGGAAGAAACTTTCGACTTGGAGTTCATGCAGTGCTTCTTGAAAGTAAGAGATCTGTTAAGTGTCACTCCTAGATATTTTGGAGCCTCACAGTGTTCCAGTTCGACCCCTGACCATACAATCTTTAACTTGCGAGCAGCTTCCCTATTTCTCAAATGAAAAGCACACACTTGTGTCTTTGAGGGGTTTGGCTTAAGCTGGTTTGTGTTGTAGAATCTGGAAAGATCTTTAAGGGCATTCGTGAGGGTGTTCTCTACTGATTCAAAATCTGCGCTCTGTGTGGCTAGAGCAAGGTCATCAGCATACAGGAAACTTCTGCTGTTCGGGGCTATAGGTTGGTCGTTCGTGTATATATTGAACAGGATTGGAGCCAGTACACTTCCTTGCGGGAGGCCGTTTTTCTGTAGTCTCCATCGACTACGCTGTCCTTGAAAGTCGACGAAGAACCTGCGATTTTGCAAAAGAGTGGCGATGAGCCTGGTTAGGCTAAAATCCTTGGTGAGGTTGTTAATAATGATAATAAAAAAATAAAAATAATAATACAACTCTCTCTAATCCACCATAAATAACTGCCCCTCTAGTTTTGTTATACAATAAAAAAAATATAATAATCTTCTAAATGGTAAGATTACCTCAAACTAGATTATTAAACATTTGCAATAACAAAACTATTTTTAAAATATGATTAGGTTATCGAAAACATCCCTATGTACCAGTTAATGCTAATATTGCTTGAACAAAAATTAAATATTAGTCTGTTTTGAAAACTGTACCTGTTTTATGTATCCCAGGCCATCACTAATCTCTTGTCCGCAATCTGGACAGGGTATATTTAGTTGTTCGCAATCTGGAAGGTTTTTGACTTGTTCGCAATTAAGACACAACCGATTTGAAATGAGTCACTTCAAATTCACACCACTCGACACAACATAATTCGGTAGAGGGGTGGAGGGAGGGAAGCTACCTGACCGCTCTCAATGGGCGAAGATTGGGCGCAGTTCCATACAACCCGTTCAGGCGTTCTCAACCTTGAGAGACTGTGAGTACCAACAAGTGCCTCTCGTTCCCTTTCGAGTCTCTCGCTCACAAGTGCTGATATAGCTCCACTCACCATGCATGCTACAACTGCTTACATAACTCATGCAGGTAAGATACATTTACATATGGACAATCGAGTGGAATCAGCATCTATCGTGTTACTCATAAAATGGAGTGTTCAATCATTTATTATCCAAGTCCAGTCACCCGGGTGTTGTAAACTAGCCTGTTCCATTACTTATACCACATCCACTCCAATGTCACATATGTCTTGTCGGATTTAGTCCATCCATCTCTTCTTTGTGGAGGCTAACATTTGTAGGTTTGTTTGATAACGCTCTATTAGTTCCAACGTTCGCCGCCAGGTGCTGACTGCGATGAGATTTAGTGGCCACATCCGCAGCTAGGTGTCGTGGATGGTAGCATTTGGTAGCAAAAGTAGGAACTACTTGAAAAAATTAATCGTCTGCAGTCCTTCTTCCTGAATCACAGATAACACACACTAATACAGCCATCACTATTAACACCGGTTATCAGACCAATTATAAACACACGCAAAGTACACGGGGCTACATGACCGCGTTGTCGCAGCCCCTAAACTAAGGAACCAACCAACCATCTCTTCTTTGGTCTTCCAACCAATCTAAACCCGTCTATGTTTCTCACCATCTCCCTCTTTGCAGCTCTATCCATGTCCATCCTTTGCACATGGCCAAACCATCTTAATCTCGACCTCTGTATTCGCTGTAATAATGGTTCCTGTTTATTTAGTTCTTGCCTAATTTTTGAGTTTCGTATTTTATCTCTTCTAGTCTTCTGGAGAGATGTTCTCAACAATTCATTTCAGTCGCCTCTTGTCAGTAACCATTATTTCTAGGCCATTTATAATGTATATACTTTATATTTATGTTTCACAAAATGATAAAATTTCTGTCAAAACTTGCATTGAAAACACTATTATTCTGGTTCGTGTAAAACAAATTGAATTGTAGAATGGATCTCAGAGGAGCTTGTGCTCGTATGACGAGAACACCATATTTTATTTAAAGACCTCCCAGGGACTCACATCTAGTGGGACGTGGGTTGGCGACCACGGTACCCCAGCTGAGTCCAGTATTGCTTCCACTTACTTGTGCCGGGTTCCTCTCCGTCTTCTTTCCTATAGACCTCTCTTGGTCAACTCTTGTTCTTTTCCAACCCCGACGGTATTAGGGTATCCGAGGCCTAGGGAGTCTTTCACTTTCCCGCCTTTCCTGCCTTTTGCACAAAGCCCTCAAGGAGGCAGAGTGTATGTAGCCCCACCACTCCTGGTGCACCCTGGATAGTGCTACACCCTCAAGGTCTCACGGCTGGTGAGTTTGGGAGTTGGCGACCCTCAGGGATTCCTGTGCTGGGTCCGTTTTGTCCCCGTTTTCCTCTGACCTTGGGGCGGGCCCTCTTCTCTTTCCGTTTCATATCTGCCTTCCATGGCTCTCCTTCTTACCAAGTCCCTCCATCCTCATTCATCGAGGGCTGAGGGCATTTCTTTTCTTCTTATCCTTTATTTGGTTACCATTTCTTCTTCTAGTATGTAAGTTTGTAGTTAGTAGACTATTAGTTATAGTTTTCGGCCCGGTGACTTAGATGTTAGGACCCTTAAAACAACAATTATCACATAATTTTATTTAAAGAGCACCAGGATGAGAACGCCTGCTCTAGTTCGAACCCACTTGTGCTACCTAGTCCGATAACTGGCCGAATTGCCTTAACGCTTGTGGCCAGGCTGGAATTACCAATAGGCCCCATAGGCCCCGGAATAGGGGCGCACCATGCTGAGGGGCGCAAAATTAATCAGCAATTTTGTTTTGTCAGAAAAATTCCATAAAATGTTATACATTTACATTACACGTATTTCGTATAATTTTATGACTTAAATTAAACGTTCCAAATTTTGACACTTTTCCAATTTATATTGTGGCCATCATTTTCCAAGAAATGTTTTGCAACTGCTGATTTTTCGACTTCAGCTTTAGAGCAGGAATGTTTTATGATTTATTATAAGCCTTGAATATTAATATCAGTTTAATAATTCATTATGCATAGTTGTAGGTTGTATGATGTAGTGTATATGTATATCCGAATATATGTAAGTGTATAAATTAATGAGTCTTAAATGGTTTAAACTTGTTTTAATATTTCGTTGGCCTATTTATCTATAGTTTATATATACAAATTTATAAACAGTTGATTCTCTAAATATTTTAATTTATTTAATTGATTTTACTTCACGGAAGCCTCCGTGGCTTAGGCGGCAGCACGCCGGCCTCTCACCGCTGGGTCCGTGGTTCAAATTCCGGTCACTCCATGTGAGATCTGTGCTGGACAAAACGGAGGCAGACAGGTTTTTCTCCGGGTACTCCGGTTTTCCCTGTCAAAATTTCATTCCAGCAACACTCTCCACTATAATTTCATCTCATCTGTCATTCATTCAATCATTGCCCCAGAGGAGTGCGTCAGGCCTCGGCAGCCGGTACAGTTCATATCCTCGCCGCTAGATGGGGTCTTCATTCATTCCATTCCTGACCCGGTCGGAGACTGGAAGCAGGCTGTGGATTTTCATTCATTTCAATTGATTTTACTTCACGATACATTAGAATAAAATACAAGACGTTCCGTGACGAACTAAAGAGTCTACTTTTCTCGAAATGTAAGACTCATTCCAATGATTAATCTAAATATAACTGGCATAATGTAGCCTAATAGACCACTACAGTTAGCAGCCGTGGTGACTGAATATATTCTTAGTTCCATCCCTTAAGATACAGAATACAAAATTTGGTTGAAGTCCAAAGGATAGCATGGACGTTGCACGTAGTTAGACATTGGACCTATCAGCGCGCGTAAAATCATGTTGGCAACAATGTCATGCATGTGTTGGTCAGAGATAATTTGAACTATTATGATCTATTTTTGTGCCAATTTTGGATGAAATTCATTTATTTGTATAGAACGTACATGTATTTTAAAATTGGACCAATAAGCAGGCTTAGAACCATGTTGGAAGCACTGACGTGTATTAGTTCCTCCAAATTAATCTAGAATGCCAGGTACTATACGTGTGCAAAGTTTAGAGCTGTTGGCTTGAATACTTCCTGATATATTAGGGTAAAAAAATAGAGACAGAATTTATTAACAGTTGGCAACCCTGGTTGCTGTTAAGAATACACATAGTCATATCTGTTATAGTACATATAGCACATACGAAATTAGGTTGAAATGCAATTGATAGTATAGATGTTACATGTATTTACAATTGGTCCTATCAGCAGGCTTAGAATCATGTTGGTAGTACTGAGGTCCATTAGTTACTCCAAATTAATCTAGAATGTCAGGTACTATACGTGTGCATAGTTTAAAGCTCCCTGATATATTGGTATTTAAACAAAAACAATAGAGAGTGCATTTATTAACAGTTGGCAGCCCTGGTGGCTCTTAAGATTACGCTCAGTCATATCTGTTTATCTACACATAGTACATACGAAATTTGGTTAAAATCTAATTGATAGTGTAGAAGTTGTATGCATTTAAAAATTTGACCTATCAGCAAGCTTAGAATCATTTTGGCAACCTTGTCATGTATGGCCTCCTGGAAATTAAACTGAAATATTATTTTCTATATGTGTGCCAATTTTGGTATAGCTCCCATGCATACCTTCCAAGATATACAACATGGAGCTGAAATTCCAATTGTGATTCTTCAGCAGTTGGTAGCACTGACATCATTTTCAAATACAGCATTGATATATTCAGATAGATATCTTTACTGATACCAAATTTGGGTTCGATTGCTACAGCCAGCCAGCCAGCCAGACAGACAGACAGACAGACAGACAGACAGACAGACAGAAGGACAGATAGACAGACAGACAGACAGACACACATTTTCCCGGATCGATCTCATAAGTCTACTTTTTCCTCATTTTTACAAAATGCGAAAAGTAGGCTAAAAAAATTACCTTCACAAAGATCTTTCTGAGGTCTAAATTCGCCCTCCTTCACGATGGTATGAAGAGGGGGCGGCAAAAACTCACGGGCCTAGGAGCGCATAAAATCTAAATCCGGCCCTGCTTGTGGCTATCGTGGTTGATAACAGCAAGAAAACGTTAAAACCTGAAGTTTGTTTATGTTCATTTTTCAGCATGTTCCATTGTGCACGAAGGGAGACGTGTTGATAAGCGGTGGTGAGTCATGTTGGCTGATGTAACAACACGAGACTGTGTATCGATCCTACAGCTGGCTTCCAGCAAAGCTGTGTCAACAAGTACCTCAAGTGTTTCCTACGTTTTAAAATATTGACACTAATGAGCATTTAATCGCAGAGTTCCTTCCAGGGAATAATCATTGAGAGTTACGGTTATTTTATTCTACGGGTTTGGGACATCTTGGTCGTCAGCAGGGCCGCAGAGAGCGAATACGGGCCCTTGGTCGAGGACTTCCGGGTGCCTCCTTTTTTTTTTAAATCAACCTGTGACATTATTTTGGAAGTATTAAAATTGAATTTGCATAACACAAAATCCTCCGTGGAATTTAGCATGTACATGTTGAATAGACTATCAGTTTGCTTCGTTTTCAGTTCTTCAGACATTCTTCTTTTTGTTTCTCATTGCTTGTTGTTTTACTTCAAGATTTTGATCACTGTGCAGTGAAAATTTAATTTTCGTTATATCTGACCGTGTTTAGGCTCCACAAGAATAAGCCTTGCTTCTTTGAGAAATGTATGACGTACATGGTGGAATATTTCAAAGATTGAATTAGAAACTTACCATCTTATAAAGGTATCTTCAACTTCCGTACGTTTCCAATTAAACTGATAACTGTGACAATTATTTCCCCAGCTGAGAAGCGAAATACACAATTAATTATAGTACTCCTTGTAATGTTTTGGATATTATTCATTGGTTCCAATAGGTGGCAGCACGCCGGCCTCTCACCGCTGGGTCCGTGGTTCAAATCCCGGTCACTCCATGTGAGATCTGTGCTGGACAAAACGGAGGCAGACAGGTTTTTCTCCGGGTACTCCGGTTTTCCCTGTCAAAATTTCATTCCAGCAACACTCTCCACTATCATTTCATTTCATCTGTCATTCATTAAATCATTGCCCCAGAGGAGTGCGTCAGGCCTCGGCAGTCGGCACAGTTCATATCCTTCCGCTAGATGGGGGCTTCATTCATTCCATTCCTGACCCGGTCGGAGACTGGAAGCAGGCTGTGGATTTTCATTCATTTTTCATTTCATTGGTTCCAATAACATTGAACATAGTCGTATGAAAAAAGTGACAGTCAGTCTGAAAGACTGGACTTTGTATCATTTTAAATGCTACAAATGCTGAAAAATGCTAGAAAGGCTCTTGACGTTAGGAAATTATCTGCATAATACTTATCTTGCTTATCTTGTTTCAAATTACTCGCGAACGGCAAGTGCAAACCAAGGGCAAAGCAAGGACAAGCGCGCGAGATGCCGTCACGCTCACCAGAGCGTGCGGGGACGTGCCCCTTCCATCCAGTCAAAAACACTTATAGTGGGCGATGTATTGAGGATAGAGATATGCTCTCGCGGACTTTTTTTGTAGAACATTTCATGCTGATCAATTCTTACGCTCATAGTATATTGATATTTTTAAAGGTTTGCCCAGCGTAAGCTTAAGAAGCGCATTTGTGTTCACCGAATGAAAAGTTGTAATATCAATAAAGACAAAGACTATTTCGAGGTATTTTATCTTTTTTACAACCGCTTTCTCTACGAAGATTTGGAGTAGATGACCTAGAGATGGTCTGTCCCTTAAAGCAATAATTGCCACCACCATCTCTAATAAGATTACAACCAACAGTTGGTCTTATCATCTACTTTCGACCTGGCGTTTCTAATAAGATAAATTGGCTGCGTGGCGCAGCGGTAACGTTCTCGCTTGCTATGCCCAAGGTTATTGGATCGAATTTTGTCGCAGTCAATTAGTATTTGTGGTTGCGCAAATGTGAGGAAGCTGTGTCAGTAGATTTACTGGCTCGTTAAAATCGTGATAAAATTCCGATACCCCGGCGTTTCTAAGAAAAGAAAAAAAAAAGCCGCAGCAGTTAAAAGGGACGTAAAACCGGTTGGTTGGTTCCTTAGTTTAGGGGCTGCGACAACGCGGTCATATAGCCCCGTGTAATTTGGGTGTGTCGCCTCCGTAGCGTAGCGGTCAGCATGGTTAGCTGCCGCCCCGGAGGTCCTGGGTTCGATTCCCGGCTCTCCCACGAAATTTGAAAAGTGGAATTGTGCCTAATTGGACACGGCTGACTGGCATCGAACTGGGGTCTTTAACAAGAAGACCAGGCCCATGATTCTGCGCGGAATCGAATCATTGATCTCTGAGGGGGAACAGCCTTAGTGAACCCGAGGAACGATGAGTTATATCTGCATATAATTATAACAGCATGATTTCACGGCCACAACGGGAATAGTATAGCTTTAAAGGTGGATTATTGCAGAAAATACAAGCCTATGTACGTTTGAGATGCTAGAACTCAAGAAAGCAAGCCAGCTTGACAGTTTAACAAAGCGAAGTTGAATGTGGGCGGAGTAGACCTGGCGCCCAGGCACTACTTTCGGCGTGGCTAGAGGCTGAAGGTGGTGATTAATGACGAAGGAAATCCCCCTTCAACAAGGCGAAACAGGGGAGTGGGGGTGGTCGCCCACAGAAATTAATTAATTACAGCCAAATAGAGCAATGAATTGAGATGAAACTTACACCCAGATGCATGTATTCTAGGAAAGATAATTTAGGAGTGTTCTCACGCCTAAATTAAAGCCTGCATCTATAAAGGAACCTCTGCACAGACATCATCCGCTACAGAGTAAGGATTTATAGAGGAGCCGAGGGGAAGTACCAGGGTAGCGTCATGACGCCGTGGAAGAAAGCAATTAATTATAATTAATTGGCCGAAGCGATTGCCTGCACGCGAGAGATTTTGGAACCTCCACGCATAGACAAACAAGGATAATACTTCACTTTGTCTGAAAATGTATTATTTCATGAAGAGAGTCGTTCCTGGAAATCCAGTGAACTACTTTTCATAAGGAAGCTTTATATAGGAGAAGCTGGAGCAGGGGTCAGTTCGTCTTGACTCAACCCGTGAGGTAACACGCTGCTGGAACACGCAAGGAAGTGCGCGGAATTTATCAAGTTGGGTTGATTATTGGCTTAGGAATAACCTAACCACCAAGGGAAGATGATAAAGAAAAGGAAGTGGGTTTCGGACTGGAGTAAAAGGATGGAGAAATAGGAGGAGAGTCCTACAAAAGTTATAAGTTTAACTTTAAATATACTCAAAGGCGACTGCCACTGCAAATCCGTTCTCCGATACCTAAAGTGAGAAGGGACCTGGGCAAAGCTAACGGGAAACGCAGCTGGAACTTGGGCAGTTTGTAAGAGAGTGGCTTTAGCGTATTCCCTCTCAAGCATACATATGCCTACTATGGGGAAGGGTGATGGTCTGGCAAGACAAAGAGTAACAAATTTATTATGTATCTGTTCAAAGCAGTTTGTTTTTAGACAAGTAATTTGAAGAATGCCAATAATTTGAATAGGTTTCGATATTTTTTGTTTTCGAAATTGTAGAATTCCTAAAGAGCGACCAAATGCTTCCAAGAAGGGTAGGGATAAAGCAATTATACCTTTGGGAATAATTTTGGTAAGTAAACCAATAGTTGCATTTGGAAATTGCTAAGCTTTTACCCAGCAAGGAGCCGACTAAAAGTTTAGGCAAGGAGAAACACTTATATTTTGAAAAACCAACCATAAGTTTTGGAGAGAATCTTCACAAGCAGGAAGCTGGCATAGCGAGCTATGCTTGCCTTACTGGCCAGTTAGAATTAGCTATTAAAGCTAAGAGAGACTTTACCAAGTTACCAACTAAGAGTTCTTGCTCAAATGCAACCAGTGGTGAAAACCCTATCAAGAGATTTATTTGCATTAAGCGAGAAGAGTCAGGGAAGATAGGATCTTGCCTAACCGTTATGTCAAAAAAATGATAAGGCAAAAAAGAACGATTGAATTTATTGAACAATGCAAAAGAGTGTAATGAATTTAACAAATATATATAATTTTAATTTAGTTATCAATTTTGGGTCGCAGACCTCCGAAAACATTTAAAGCTTTTAAAGCATTTAAAGCTTTCAAACCTTTATATTGAACCCTTTACCCTATGATGGATAAATGATTCGATGTTTTATTTCTTCAATTAATAAATATTTCCACCAGCATCATGAAAATAGCCAGACGGAGATGAGGAAATTTCAAGCATTGGTTGGAGACAATGGGGACATACCTGCAGCAGTTTGACAAAAGGCTAAATACTTAGGATTGTGAAAAGAAAGACCTAGCAATGATTCAGAAGGACAGGTGGTGGCTACCTCAAAATAGAAGCGACGCGCAGTGAGACACGCTCATGGTATGTTCATTGTGATATTCGCGCCTAGAAAAAAGATGATGCAGTAACGTGAGTGGCTGATGAAAATACTAGACACTCCTACGAAGCCAAGGTCTGATAAAAACCGCCAAGTTACAGAAAATATGGAACCAATGGGAGAAGAATGCTTACCAGCGCGGCAAGTCTAGCTTGGGCACGCGATGACTAGCATTAACGCGGGAGATCGCCTAGACAAATTCTCTACGATCGATTCTAGGATTAATGGGCATATTCTTGACCTGCGCTATTTTTCGAGTTCAGTGATATTTATTTCATTCCTGTACCACTATTATCTTGAGAAATTTTTATATAATTTCCCCCACTATCAATACCTAGGGCCGGTTCATTTATAAGTGGCGTGAAGAGCCAAGACAGTGCTTATTACATTTGTCCGTCTGAGGACGGAAGCTATTACATTTGTACGTCTGAGGACGTAAGTTATTACATTTGTTCGTCTGAGGACGGAAGCTATTACTTTTGTTCGTCTGAGGACGTAAATTATTATATTTTGTGTGTCAGTGGACACAGAAATTATTATAAATGTGTTAAATTCAGTGGTAGATAGTCACAGTACTATATTTTGTAGGGGCAGTATCTTCGATAATTCGCCAACAGACAGTTCCGGGGAAAGTAGTACCTGAAACGGCGAATTTAGTAGTCAGATATCAAGTGTATAATAATCTAACTTTTTGAATCAGCACGAGAGATGACATCGCTGATCCTGGAGGAAGCTTGGAACTATCAACACTACGTCCAGATGGCTGAGATGAGCTAAGAAGCATTCAGTTGGGAGATGGCGTCTGATGTCCTTTGACGGGTGACTGGCCGAGGATGAGTACTGAATAATATTCTTATTATCTGATAAATTAACTTATGGTGTATGGGACATATTTTGTTTTGTAAATAATTTGCTTGTGTGATTAACGTAGTATATTTAGTTTTGGTCTGACACACCTTTTGCATGGAAGCAGCTCGCATATATGTTATTAGTGGAAGGTTCTTGTTTTTGTTTTGTTTAACTAACGTAGCTATGTGGATGACCGTGTTTGCATATGTTACGCAGTGCGGTTAAAAACGTCTCTCGGAGATATGTTGTGTTTCAGAAGTAGGACTGAAATAATATAATTACACAGTAGATTGGAGGGTAATTAATTTTTTTGGTTTATTATTGATCAGGTTCAGTGAGATTATTGCCTTTGGAGCAATGTGATTTGTGACGAAGAGCAGTCAGCTCTATCGTAGGTTTTAATATTTTTTTAAAATTGTTTGTGAGCATCTATTCAGCCGATCTGTGTGAGAAACGTCATGTCATTCCCAGAAGTGTGTGTGTGTGTGTGTGTATTTTGTGGTCATTACAAGCGGGAATTTCAGCGTAGACTGATTTCTGTCAGCTTGGTGCCAGGTCCATATTGTTACCTTGCGAGGGCAATTGTAGATATTTTGATTAATGTCTCACCATATGTTAAGGTGGTTGAGATTTTGTTGCTGTTGATTCCTTGAGATAACGGCACAGCTGGTCAGTTATTTTTACACACTGGAGTTGGGACAATGACAGGTATTGAGGAGGAGGGGAGCTGTTTCACAAGACGGACTGAAGGTTGCAAGCAAGGTCATTAGTGAGGAGTGCTTATTTGCTCCGTAATTACTTGATATACAAAATGAAGAACTGATCAATGGTAAAAATTGTTTATATAAATGGGAGTTGCCTACGAATCACGATAATCTCCGAAGCGTTACCTTAACATGCAGTTTTGTTCATATAAATTAATCTTAGCCGGTCAGGCTTTTGTTGTTGTTGGTTTTGTCCATGTTTATATTCCATATCTCTGACCCGTGAAGTCACGTGCAATGCTGTATTTCCTTGTTTGTGGATTGAGCAATTGGCCGGAGTTGGCAGCTCATTTTGTCAAGTGCGTCATCGCGCTAAATGAGGGTCTCGAGAGAGATTCCTGTAAATAGTAGATTTTAGTGTGTGTGTCAGCATTACATTTTAAGGGTTTTTATTAGTGTCATGTTCCATATCCGTAAACGTTGATTTACGAGATGATTGTTCGTAAGCATCGTGGCTGTTAACCCGCTGTAAACGAACAGTCATCCAAAGTACTCATTCCTCGTAGTTAGTCATTACGCGTACATAAAATCCAAAATGCATGTTAGTGGAACTAGGATCCACATTTTAATAAGGGGGAGATCCGTCTGACTCCTCAGCATTGATAGATATTCTTGTCATGGGAAAAATTCAGGGAGGATTTTTTTATTGTTTATATTCGTTTTATGCACTATTAGTCATTAAATCATGTTATTATTTTACATCTTGTCACCTTTCTTTCTTAATTATAGTTTTAATCCTATGACCCTTACCTCAGTAGAGCATGTTGTTTGGCGAACGTAAACATCACACTAGGAACTGAGCGCGACCCCTTGATCAAGATTCTTGCATATAAACACTGCTATTCTGAAGGGTTCATAGGAGATAAAACTGGCGAGGCCAAGCGTGGGGCGGTTCACTGTGGTGTAACGGCAAAGATTTTGTACATGTCAATGTAAGCGTAGTTGGGTTTTCAAACTGACGCAACAATGAAGGTGTAATTTTGTTGCTGGTTCGCTGCTGGAACACATTTAAGTGGCGTATTTGAGTAAAACTGATATGCCGCAAGTGCAGGCAGATATGACAGTATTTTAATCACCGGAAAGTGATATTTTATTAAAAATAATTGAGGCGAAGGTGATACCGCCAAAATGTGTGAAATATAAATTAAAATCAGGAGTTTGCAATGTAAAATACGGTTCACGTTTTTTGTCTTTTAAATTAAAGTAAAATTAATATACGTGATACCGGGCGCCTAATGATTAAAGTTAAAACTAGATTTGTTTAGAAAGTCAAACTCATGAAAATGTTAGGAGGCTGGTAGCCTTAAATGACAATTAATACTTTGTTAATTAGTCAGTGTTAATATCAGATCAGGATGACAATTTAATGACTAAATATGTGTTTGGGTTTAAATTAAATTGAGTAAAATTAGAACCACTCAGAGATGCAATCGACTAGTGGGATTAAATGTAAAATAAATGAACTGAGTTGGGTAAAGAAATTAAATGTGCATTGGATTGTATGTGTGTGTCAAAGGGCATTGCTTTATGCCATTTCCCTAATGTCTCATATAAAGTATATAAGATGGCAACGGTGGAACAGATTCAAGAAATCATTGAGAACGCGGCTAGGAGAACACAGGAATTGTTGGACACTAAATTGGCGAAACAAAGTGAATCATTAAACGCTAAATTATCAGAACAAAGTGAATCACTAAACACAAAATTATCTGAACAAATAAACACTAAACTATCAGAACAAAGTGAATCATTAAACAATACTATGTTAGAACAAAGTGAAGCATTAAACGCGAAGTTATCCGAACAAAGTGAATCAATTAAAAATACTATGTTAGAACAAAGTGAGTCTATAAACAAATTATCTGAACAAAGTGAATCATTGCGGACACAATTAAATAACAGTAGGATTGAACAAAATGAATATCAGGCGGAACAAGCTAGACTACTAAAAATGAAATCAATGACACTATAAATTCGCAGTTAGAGGCGCAGAATGTTAAAAACACGAACCAATTAGCTTTGTTAACCGCAGAGATTAAGGATCACACTAATCAACACATGGTATTAATGGCCCTAGATGTTAGTAAAAACAATGAAAAACAATTAGATCAGATTAAGAAAATGGAAAGTATTTTTGATCAAAAACTTAGCATTCTGGATGAAACGGTGTTAGCTAAATTAGGGCAAATTGAACTAGCGTGCACTATGAATACAAGCGAGGTCAAGATAGCTCAGGATAAGTTAGAAGGACGATTTATGGAAATGGAAAAGAGTGGCAAAGTCATTCAACAACAATTATCAGCGGTAGATGAAAATATATCCGGCATAATTAAAGATATGGACCGTCTCGAAATAAAATCAGCGGAGCAATGGAAAAGCCTAGAAGCGGATCAGAGTCAATTAAAGAGTACCATCGACGAAAATAGCGCGAGATTGGAAGAAAGGTTGAGCCAGATAGAAAGCAATCAGGATGACACTAAAAGCCAGATTGAGGAAAAAGTAAGCACGATTAAGGAGCAGATAAGGAAAGATTGGCGAAAAATGACTATCGAGTCTAAAGAGGAAAGATCAACCATCCTTAAGACAGTAGGCGAAAATCTTACTCGTATTCAAGCACTAGAGCATGAAATTAAGAGTAAACTTAAAGAGCAAACAGACAGGATCATTAAAGCCGAACTGAGGTCATTAGAAAAATCCTTGATATTTAAAACAGGAACAATGAGAGATAGGCAGGACGACTCAAATAGCCCCGGGGAGGAAAGCACAGCAGGGAGTCAAGCTCAGACAGAGAGCCCATTAACAGCAAACACGGAAGGGTTTCACAAAAATATCGAAAGGAGTTCCACGCCTCAAGACGGTCATCAGCCCACACAACTTATCCAAGTAATTCGCTCGAACGATTATAAACCGCAGAAATACACGGAGAATTCAGGGGTGACACCTAAAGCATTCATTAAAGAAATTGAAGACCATTACAATGACACTGGGGTACCTGAAGCACGTAGATTGAGGATGATGGAGAGATTTTTATCAGGTAATGTCCTTACATGGTTTTTAAGCTTCAAATATACATTTGGAACTATGTCAGATTTCAAATTAGCGTTTCTGCGCAAGTACTGGTCGCCAGCAATACAACAGAGTCTAAGGATGGAACTTTACTCTAGAAAATACCAAACCACCCAGCAAACGAAATACTCAGATTTCTTTAACAAGCAAATGCTAAAATTTCGCGACCTTGATTACCCTTTAAATGAAGCGGATCTGGTGATGACAATAGCGCGGCAATTACCAGTCAACGTGCAGCAAGTACTAGTCGCAGCGAACGTTAGTACGGCCTTACATGCAGAGCAGATATTACGCCAGATAGATGAGACTACATCTCAGAATCATTATAGAGGAGGAAGACAGCTGGAGTTAGTCAATACGACAGAGGTCATAAAACCTAAACAGGCAAACAGGCAAACACTAAAACGCAGGGTACTAATACAAGCACGTCCACACCTAGGCGAAATCAGGAAGAAGGAGAAAACAGACCATACCAGCGTAACGACAATAACTACAACAATAGGTCATACCAAGGCAACTATAGATATCAACATAGAGGATATCAGCAATGGCGTGAAAATCGAAGAAATGAAAGGCCTTATGGAAGATACGGTGATTACAATGCTAATCAAAGATGGAAAGGAAGGAGAGATAAAAATCAAGGAGAGCCACGTAATTATCGAAATGACTGGGATGATAGGCACGCTCAATCACAAAATTACCTAGAGGAATTACACGCTAGTCAAGGTGGAGAGCTCGGAAGATGGGAAAAAGCCATAGGGAACATGAAGAATCCAGACACACATACTGAGGAAGCCGGAAGTCTACTGAGACAAGAGGAATATCAAGGGCACGGGCGACAAAAGGACGATGGGAGTCGCACCGGAGCTTAAAAAAATGCTAAATTTGGATAAAGAAGACAGTCTACAAACGCAACAGTCGGAAGTTGAAGATGGATGGATAGTAGCGAACATACAAGAATGGATTGCTTTGCCAGAAGACTGCCTGGAGGAGACGGTGAAACCACGGAACGATGAAATTGGGCAGTTACCCATTATTTACGCGAGGATTGGTGGAATTAATATAAGATGTTTATTGGATACGGGGTCGCAGATCAGTCTGGTATCGGAGGCCTTGGTTCGAGAGTTGGGACGGAGTCAGAATATTCCTGTAATTCCCGTACCACAGCTCAAAGTGAGGGGTGTTATTCCTGAACGCACCGTCACTTGTAAACGTCAGGCATACTTAGAGCTGAACATATTGGAACATACTTTTGGGCAAACATTCATTATCATGGCAAAGATGAATTTCAATATAATTCTTGGTGCAAATTTTATTTGTGACTATCAAGCAGTGATGGATTTGCACAAGAATACAGTCAGTTTTAGAGAGTATGATCAGCTGAAGAATGTGGGATTGCATATGGATGAAATCACTACCGGAAGAGGTGTAAATTCTTGGGCATTGGAAGCAATATCGGAAGAGACGGAAGAGGAGATACGAAAGGCAGAAGATAACATCATAGAAGGAGCTGTTGTGGAACTAGACGAGGAGAGTGAATCCCAGGAGATATGGTCTTTATTAACGGAAGGAGACGACAGTGATGCACAATTTTAAGAGTTACTACAGGAGCGGCTCAATGATATTCAACTTGGGGGTGAACACAGAAAACAATTGGAAGAGATTTTAAGGAAGCACAAAACAGTATTTGATACAGTACCTGGGAAAATATTAAATTTCAAATATTCAATGCAAGTCGAGGATTGGTCACCGTTCAAAAGCAGGTTGTACCCAATTCCTGAAAAATATCGCGGTCAAGTTAAGGTCATTATAGATGAGATGTTACAAGCTGGAGTGATAAGGAAGACACCTACACCTTATCTAAATGCGATTTTGGCTGTCACAAAACCAAATGGATCTATTAGACTTTGTTTAGATGCCAGAAATCTCAACATGAGACTCATTTTTCCTGAGTATGACAGAGCGCCAATTATCAGAGACGTACTAAAAGGCTTTAAAAACAAAAGCATTTATTCATCAGTTGACCTGACGAGCTCGTTCCACCATATTGAATTGGATGAGAAGTCACAGCTTCTAACTGGCTTCTTATTCGATAACCAAACGTTTTGCTTCGTCCGAATGCCCTTTGGAGTCAAAACAGCGGGCTGTGCTTTAATCCGAGCCCTGGACCGGAATCTAACCGAGGAAGTTAAGGAGATGACGGTACGCTACATTGATGACATTCTGCTGGCATCCGACAACATTGAAACTCACATGGAAAATTTAGATAAAGTATTAGGCAACCTGAATGCATCAAATTTCAAAGTAAACCTGAAGAAATCGCATTTCTTCAAGAGCGAGATCTTATATTTGGGTCACATCATTGACAAGGAGGGGGTGAAGCCAAATCTAGCTAAGATCGAAGCGATAAAGAATTTCCCTACACCAACGAGAGTCAAGCACATTCGGGCTTTCTTAGGCGTAACGGGATTCTTTAAGGAAAACTGTCCAGGTTACACGGAGACTGTAGCTCCAATGCAGGAAATGCTAAAGAAGAATAATAAATGGTTATGGAATGCGGAGTGTGAGAAGGCGTTCCAAGCAACAAAACAGCTATTGGAAAACTGCATTAAGTTAGGATACCCAGATTTCAAGCACAAATTTATAATCCAAGCGGATGCTTCACTAATTGGTATAGGTGCTATGCTCTATCAAGAAGATCCAGCTAACCTGCAACATAAAACATATTTGGCATTTGTCAGCCGAAAATTGCGTAAGCACGAGCGCAATTATACTGCAACGGAACTAGAGTTGTTGGCCATACTTCATGCGCTTCAACAATGGAAAAGAATAATTTATGGCTACCCCATTGTTGTCAGGACTGATCACAAGGCATTAACATTCTTGTTTAAGACGTCGATGGCAAGCGAACGTGTGACACGTTGGTCTATATATATTCAGCAGTTTAGCATTGAGATTGAACATTGCCCAGGGAAGATGAACGTGATTCCGGATGCACTCAGCAGGAACCCAGAGCCTGAAAATGAAGAAACAGCGATGGTACAACACTTGGAGTTAACACCGAAGGACCGGGAATTCTTGGAGGAGTTACGTGAGATACAGAGAGAACAGGAAGCGGAACCATGGATGATGCTATTAATTCAATACTTCAGAAAGCAACTACCTACAGGAACACCTGCATATCGAGAAGCGAAAGTAAAAGAAGGAAGATATGTATATGTCAACAATTTGCTGCACAAATGGGTAGATAATGACCACACCAAGTTACGCATATTAGTACCTGCATCCTTACAGCGAGGACTGACATGGCATACTCACGAAAGTTACGGTCACGTCGGTGTAGATAAATGCGAAGCGACAATAGGAGAGACATTTACATGGCCACGTATGAGAACAACTATATGTGACGTCATTACGACTTGTGATCCTTGTCAGAGGACAAAGCCCAATAACTATTTAATGAGGCAGTATCCTAGACCATTGCTACCTCAGAAACCATGCGAGCTACTGGCCCTAGATTGTTTCGGTCCAATTCCGAAAGGAAGGCGAGGTTGCCGGCACTTGCTAGTGTGCATTGATGTATTTTCTAAGTTTGTCGTATTATGCCCTATTCAGAAAACTACATCGAAACAAGTACTCAGTCGTATTCGAAATAGAGTTATTCCAATCCTTGGAAAACCAGAATTTATATTGTCAGATCATGGCAGTTATTTCACAAGCGCCGAATTCAAGAAAGGTATGGAGGACATGGGTATAAAACACGTTTTAAGCAGTATCCGACATGCCCAAGCTAATCCAAGTGAGAGAGCAATAAAATGTGTAACATCATACTTGAGAATCTTCATTCCAAATGAACATCACAAATGGGTGGATAAAATTAAGGATGTAGAGACATGCATGAATTCTACCAGGCACGAGTCAACAGGACAGATCCCTATGGTCCTAGACAAAAACGAGTATCCATTGAGAACGTGGAAAAGCATCATTAACTGCCCACAAGATCCCATGATAGCACCTGACCTGCGAATTGAGAGAACGAGAGCCGACATGAGAAAGCAAGCAGACCGCAGATTACGGCGAGTGAGAAATAAGAGGTTTCACAGTGATCTTGAAATCAACCAGCTCGTTTTGGTGAAACGACCCGCTACATCGGATCCAGAGAAGAAGATCTTCAGCAAATTCTGCGAAAAGTTCATAGGACCCTATTCTATTGTAAGAAACCTTGGAAATAATGCATACAGAGTGAAAGAATTAAGCACAGGAACAATATCGGTCTACAACGCTGCTAACCTAAAAAAGTATCGAAGAAGTGTACCATGAGAGCGCCGAAATAATGATGCAGTTTAAATATATGGACGTCCAATATCAACCAAGTGAACGGGGAGCAGTTGAGTACGGCACGTGAAGAAGGAAGTGGAATTGGTGTTGACAAACATTAACGAGACGAGCAGAGTGTTGCCTAAGGCACCAGCGCGTCATGCAAGCAGTTGGAGGGGCGAGGTCCAAGCAGAAAAATGAGACGAGTAAATGCCATTCAAGACAGGAGCGGCTAGACCAAGTAATAGAAAAGGGGTGATTCTGAAATAAAACAAATTGGTATACGGAAATCTGTTTAAAATTATCGACTTTCTCCGAAGTTCGAAATTTTGTGAGTGGGGGAGTTGTGAACCATTTACCCTATGATGGATAAATGATTCGATGTTTTATTTCTTCAATTAATAAATATTTCCACCAGCATCATGAAAATAGCTAGACGGAGATGAGGAAATTTCAAGCATTGGTTGGAGACAATGGGGACATACCTGCAGCAGTTTGACAAAAGGCTAAATACTTAGGATTGTGAAAAGAAAGACCTAGCAATGATTCAGAAGGACAGGTGGTGGCTACCTCAAAATAGAAGCGACGCGCAGTGAGACACGCTCATGGTATGTTCATTGTGATATTCGCGCCTAGAAAAAAGATGATGCAGTAACGTGAGTGGCTGATGAAAATACTAGACACTCCTACGAAGCCAAGGTCTGATAAAAACCGCCAAGTTACAGAAAATATGGAACCAATGGGAGAAGAATGCTTACCAGCGCGGCAAGTCTAGCTTGGGCACGCGATGACTAGCATTAACGCGGGAGATCGCCTAGACAAATTCTCTACGATCGATTCTAGGATTAATGGGCATATTCTTGACCTGCGCTATTTTTCGAGTTCAGTGATATTTATTTCATTCCCGTACCACTATTATTTTGAGAAATTTTTATACAATTTCCCCCACTATCAATACCTAGGGCCGGTTCATTTATAAGTGGCGTGAAGAGCCAAGACAGTGCTTATTACATTTGTCCGTCTGAGGACGGAAGCTATTACATTTGTACGTCTGAGGACGTAAGTTATTACATTTGTTCGTCTGAGGACGGAAGCTATTACTTTTGTTCGTCTGAGGACGTAAATTATTATATTTTGTGTGTCAGTGGACACAGAAATTATTATAAATGTGTTAAATTCAGTGGTAGATAGTCACAGTACTATATTTTGTAGGGGCAGTATCTTCGATAATTCGCCAACAGACAGTTCCGGGGAAAGTAGTACCTGAAACGGCGAATTTAGTAGTCAGATATCAAGTGTATAATAATCTAACTTTTTGAATCAGCACGAGAGATGACATCGCTGATCCTGGAGGAAGCTTGGAACTATCAACACTACGTCCAGATGGCTGAGATGAGCTAAGAAGCATTCAGTTGGGAGATGGCGTCTGATGTCCTTTGACGGGTGACTGGCCGAGGATGAGTACTGAATAATATTCTTATTATCTGATAAATTAACTTATGGTGTATGGGACATATTTTGTTTTGTAAATAATTTGCTTGTGTGATTAACGTAGTATATTTAGTTTTGGTCTGACACACCTTTTGCATGGAAGCAGCTCGCATATATGTTATTAGTGGAAGGTTCTTGTTTTTGTTTTGTTTAACTAACGTAGCTATGTGGACGACCGTGTTTGCATATGTTACGCAGTGCGGTTAAAAACGTCTCTCGGAGATATGTTGTGTTTCAGAAGTAGGACTGAAATAATATAATTACACAGTAGATTGGAGGGTAATTAATTTTTTTGGTTTATTATTGATCAGGTTCAGTGAGATTATTGCCTTTGGAGCAATGTGATTTGTGACGAAGAGCAGTCAGCTCTATCGTAGGTTTTAATATTTTTTTAAAATTGTTTGTGAGCATCTATTCAGCCGATCTGTGTGAGAAACGTCATGTCATTCCCAGAAGTGTGTGTGTGTGTGTGTGTATTTTGTGGTCATTACAAGCGGGAATTTCAGCGTAGACTGATTTCTGTCAGCTTGGTGCCAGGTCCATATTGTTACCTTGCGAGGGCAATTGTAGATATTTTGATTAATGTCTCACCATATGTTAAGGTGGTTGAGATTTTGTTGCTGTTGATTCCTTGAGATAACGGCACAGCTGGTCAGTTATTTTTACACACTGGAGTTGGGACAATGACAGGTATTGAGGAGGAGGGGAGCTGTTTCACAAGACGGACTGAAGGTTGCAAGCAAGGTCATTAGTGAGGAGTGCTTATTGGCTCCGTAATTACTTGATATACAAAATGAAGAACTTATCAATGGTAAAAATTGTTTGAATAAATGGGAGTTGCCTACGAATCACGATAATCTCCGAAGCGTTACCTTAACATGCAGTTTTGTTCATATAAAGTAATCTTAGCCGGTCAGGCTTTTGTTGTTGTTGGTTTTGTCCATGTTTATATTCCATATCTCTGACCCGTGAAGTCACGTGCAATGCTGTATTTCCTTGTTTGTGGATTGAGCAATTGGCCGGAGTTGGCAGCTCATTTTGTCAAGTGCGTCATCGCGCTAAATGAGGGTCTCGAGAGAGATTCCTGTAAATAGTAGATTTTAGTGTGTGTGTCAGCATTACATTTTAAGGGTTTTTATTAGTGTCATGTTCCATATCCGTAAACGTTGATTTACGAGATGATTGTTCGTAAGCATCGTGGCTGTTAACCCGCTGTAAACGAACAGTCATCCAAAGTACTCATTCCTCGTAGTTAGTCATTACGCGTACATAAAATTCAAAATGCAAGTTAGTGGAACTAGGATCCACATTTTAATAAGGGGGAGATCCGTCTGACTCCTCAGCATTGATAGATATTCTTGTCATGGGAAAAATTCAGGTAGGATTTTTTTATTATTGTTGTTTATATTCGTTTTATGCACTATCAGTCATTAAATCATGTTATTATTTTACATCTTGTCACCTTTCTTTCTTAATTATAGTTTTAATCCTATGACCCTTACCTCAGTAGAGCATGTTGTTTGGCGAACGTAAACATCACACTAGGAACTGAGCGCGACCCCTTGATCAAGATTCTTGCATATAAACACTGCTATTCTGAAGGGTTCAATATGTTTTAAAATCCTCGCAAGATTTTGAAATGGCGAAGATAAAATAAAAAATTTAAAGACAATTAAAGTGATTAAAGTTAGACAATAAATCAAGTACAAGTTGTGTACTTTTAAGAAATTCTGGGTAAATATCTTAGAAAGAGTGACAACTTCGAAAGTAACAACAACAAAAAGCAGGAAGAGTAAAAGAGAAGTTCCTATAACTTCTTATATTAATGCTGAATTACTTGGTTGGATTATGCAATTAGGGCAGGTCACTTATTACTGAAGAGTGAAGACTTGGCAGTTTCTGTCATTGTTCAAGTGCTTAGACAGGGTAAGCTTTGTGCTTAGTGGCAATGGGAAGCTCCCAGATATTGGTTGATGGCTATTATGATTTCCGTAATACTAATGGATATTTGAGGCCTTGATATCGCCAGACTCAGAAATGAAGATTGTTGTAGCGAATGTTATGCCATCGTAATATAATTTACTTAATCTTTAATCAGCTGCACATCTATATAGAAGGCCCAATCAGAAAGAATAACCCCGAATGCTCCTCAGGACTTGCTCACCTGATGAGTTAAAACTGAGCAATTCCCTGCAAAGCAGGAGGCCATAGCCCTTATGGGATTTGTAAGGCTATTTATTTATTTATTTATTTACTTATTGTTAAACCTGAAGAGAAAAGTCGAAAGGAAGTTTCTAGACCTCCTATGTTTAAGTTGGAATCACGAGACAAATGGGGCAAGTTTCCCTTTCGTGAAACCTAGAATTAACTCACTTATGAACTGAAAGATTTTTATTCCCTGATTAGAAGGGAGAAACAATATAAGTTAAAGCGTGTACCAAACACGTAGTTTTACAGACATTAATTAATGATACATAAGCAAAAGAGGGAGGGTACGTATTTAGAGTGACACCGCATTGAAAAAGACCTAAAGTAACAATTGTATTATTATGGTTTGTTAGTAAGAGGTTTGGGAAAGATCAAATGGGATTGAGGATAAATGTTCATGGCCGTATTTATAATAATCGGACGAGCGCGACGCGGAAGAAATATTGAACAAACACTGTTTTTCACTATAGTCTGTTGGAATAGATGAAAAGTTCACTGTAGTAGCACAAAAGTTTATGGCAAAGAAAGTTATTGCAATGATGGAAAATAACTAGTTACACTAGAAAGGCGAGAGTCTATTGCTTGAGAAAATTATAGATTATCGTTAAATGCGCCAGAGAAAATCCCAACGGAGGAAGAAAATTAGCTATTGATCAGTAATTCGTAAGGAAGATTCCTTAGTTTGAAAAAGTATTCCCACATGTGAGTGGAAAATACATGACGGTATGACTGGTAGATAGAGTGCAGATTCTGGAAGGTTCCAGAGCAATCCTGACTGAAGAATAGGGCCAAAGTTATTCCAGCGGTGGAACTAGCTTAGTATTTTATAGACAGTGGGTAATTCAATGGTATCCCACGTTGTGAGAAGATCTCTCATTTAATAAGCATAAGAAATGCTGCTTTCTATTAAGATTGGCTTAGACAGACAAAAGCCCAGCATAGAAAATCCCGCGAAGGATGATTATTGCCCCTAATATATTAATCTCACACTGCCTATAAAATAATCATTAAAAGCATGTGGCTATTAAAAGACGATGAGAATGAAGTTAAAACCTGAAGGCGGTACTTATCTTTGCTTCATGGCGATGGTGAAGTTCCCTTTGACGGTTTGGATTAAAGTTCCAACATGGCGTGGAATTAAAAGATTGCCTCTTGAGTTGAGGAGACGAGCTCTAGTTGAGCTTCAACTGACTGAGTCGACTGCCGGCGTACAAGTGAGGCACGCTCAGCGAAGCACGGAAGGACCAGGGAAGGGAAAGAGAGTGGGGGTAGGAGACAAAAGGAATACATATAAGAATAGACAACTTAACAAAAAATAATTTTTTTCTTGATGAAATGGTCTTCAAAGAGTTGATAGTAGGCGACACTATCGCAGCCTGGTGGGTGAAAAAGTAGACGAAGTTCTCTTGATCACGGAGATGATAGCTGGCGATGGCGACGAGATCTGGTGGCCAGATTGATAAGGAAGTCCTCTTGTACAGGGAAGAATTGAGGAACTTCAGAGATTCGCTGCTAGATGACGCTAGGTGGGTCATGGAAGATATATATCTAGAACAGACTCACAAGTAACATGAGAACCATAAATAGCAAGGAGAAATTAGAAGATCACTATTGTTGTTTGAGAAAAAGGAAGGAATGAACTGGCGAAGAGAAGTAAAAGTTTACTCTATCTTACCGTGTATTCCAAAGAATACACCAAAAGTATTGACGCTCAAATGTACTAGCGGTGAACAATGAAAAGCGCATCAGGCAGCTTAATAACAGAAATTATGCATCAGATAAGAATTAGTCTACAGCAGACGTTTAAGCAACAGCAAACGCGAGTATTGAATCAGTACAGCGTAGAGATAATTTAGGATGATGTTACAGACAATTAACATAACCAGGAAGTGTTATCATGGGTAAAATAACATATTATTGTAATGATCACTACAGTTACGGGAGCCTGGAAGGCATCACAAGTAGTCGGGACCTAGGATTGAACAAATTTGCAGTAGAGGAGACATAAACTGTAGGTGACGGGAGTCGAACACACACACGCAAGATAGACTTTCAAGGAGACCAGCGGTTGTCTGGAGTTTGCTGCATCGCATCTCTGAGGTCAGGCGATAGGGGGAATCCAACCAAGGATCCATGTGTAAAAATTGTGCGAGAAATATGTATAAAGTTATATTATAGTGATTTTTAAAAGTGTCTATGTTTATATGGTAAAAGAATGTGTGTTGTATTAAAGTGAAAATGCCAGTAGTGAAAAATATAATTACCATGTGTCGTGTGAAAGATATCATGATGGCTTAAGACAAGCATCATGGCAGGCAAGAGGCTGGCATGCTGGACCAACCCAGCTAGGATGAAAGTGAGTACAAATTTAATATGTTGATATGATTTAATACTTCACCATACAACGAAGCATCACTCAAAGATTAAGAATTAAGAGTCATTTGTGTACGAGATAACATCCCTCGTATTTTGTTAAAAATATGGCTTGGAGGATGATTTGTTTACTGCCATTTAGGCGTAAGACACTGATGAAAGTAACGGTAACGTTATATAATAATAATAATAATAATAATAATAATAATAATAATAATAATAATAATAATAATAATAATAATAATAATCTGCGGTCGGTAACAATAATGAATAAATAATGGGCATGTCAGGCCTATAGTACGTGCAAAGTGTGTCATATCTAGCGTAAGAATACTGTGTTATTGTAAACAGTAAGAACGAAACATAAATATCGAGATAAAGAGAGCTTTTCAGTGTCATTGAAGTGTTAAATAAATGTTTTATTATGGTATATTCTACAGGGTTGTATTTGAGAGCCATTAAGATAGTTAATGTAAGCCAGTAAATTTATACTTGTTTTGGAGCTACGTAGAACCTTGGCTTATGAGTAATTGCATAGAGGACGTGAGTGCTTTAAGAATTGAGTCATCTGTAAGAAATATTGTTTGAGCCGCGATCAGCGAGCATGTAACGTAGAATCAAGAGATTTACGTCAATAAGTTGCGGGGATCATCCGAAAATAGCTTGCGCGTTGGCGAATCTAGTCGGCTAATCTTCGAATCTACGATATAGTATTGCCTTAGAGCATATACTCTGTGAGCTGCCTGAATAGGATTGACAGTTCCCGCCTCGCCATGTGGTCAGGGAACAAGGTTGCCAAACAGTTAGAATAACATGCGATCACACTGTACAAGCCAGAGATACAGCTGACCAGGCACTGAAGCACGTGGGCTGTAATATTGCAACGCAGAGTATTATGACATCAACTATGCGAACATGGATTGGTCAAGATGCAGAGGGGTGATGACTGACGTGGAACTTCCGGCCAAAAGTCAATCCTATTCAGGCAGCTCACAGAGTATACATGCGTTATTCGAAACAGAGTTGGGACAGAGTCTGTCTGTATCCACTGTTCGCAGAGTTTTCGCCACCAGGGATAACTGCTATAGACCTTAGGTAGGCCCATATATTAATTGATCTGCCCTTGGAGGTAAGATAAATGGTTCTTCGTATAGGAAACGTCGATTTCCTCTTGTTATATGCATGCCGTCCAGTGAGAGAACTGTGAAACTCACTTGAGACGCACGCAAAAGCCACTGATCCACAGAACGGCAAAGCTATTTCGTGATCAATCCCTTGCAATGAATAGTAATTAGGAGCCGAGATGAGCCCATATAATACTCTAAATGTAGGTATTAAATAATTAGATTGACTCAATTCATAAGGACACGAC
Source organism: Meconema thalassinum (assembly GCA_946902985.2). Taxonomy (NCBI): domain Eukaryota; kingdom Metazoa; phylum Arthropoda; class Insecta; order Orthoptera; family Tettigoniidae; genus Meconema; species Meconema thalassinum. The sequence goes on from OX336388.2 coordinate 1,006,487,571, forward strand.
CCATTCAGGGTACCTCTGGCACTGCAGCACCAGTGAATGAAAACTTCACCGTGTGGGGAGTCAGACGGGGTAGCAGGTAGTCCACTAACCCGGCTGCCATCTTGCCGAGGCCAGCCCATGACTAATTCATTGTTCGCACGAAAAGGAAGTCAATAGACCTGATCCTTTTATTTTTAAGATTTCCAGTGGGACACTGAAGAATCTATATATTTCGAAAAGTAATTAAGATGTGCTTGATATGATGATATCAATTGAATTAGATGCACTATTTCCATACATATGCAAAAATGGAATGAAGTAATCGGATAACATTTGGCCCAGTTATTCTCTGAGGAGGAATTAATTGCACCAAATAAATAGAGGCATTTTTGTAAAGTGTATTTGCCCAGTTCACACTAATTTATTCATACGGGTAGCGTAATTTTAATGAGATGACACGTTTGTAACGATAATGTTTTGACCAGACCCATAAAATCGTTGTATGGAGAAGCTATAAAATATCTATATCTATGTGTATTTTGGAGGGGAAAGTGTACCACTTCAGCGTTTGAAACTGATGGGAAAAGAATACGATTCGCACGAGACAACACTTATTGAACAAGGCATAAGCTAATGAATTAATGTTACTTAAAGTAAATGTCCCGTGTAAAACGGATGAATGTTTAATAAGTCCAGATTTAATGTCATTTAAATATAATTTGTGTTTATTGTGTTGTGATATTCCAATTTGTGTTTAATCGTGCCACGTGAAGAACTATATGGACACTCGCAAATGTCGAAGAGTATCAACAATAAGATGTTTTGGATAGAATTGAGTGCGGTGAAGCACTAATGTTGAGGAGAAGAGACTCACAGATAATTTTGATTTTTGTTGTCGGAAATAAATGTAAAGTATCTTTTTGTGTTTTATGTGGTTTTGCCATGAAATACTATCATTAAATGTTATACTTAGGAATATGTTGTTTATTTCAAGTAGAGTAGTCACCTGACAGACTCAAATCCTGAATATGTGCTCGTATAGTGGGTTGAACGCCCCATACCTCGAAAGACCGTGAGTTAGCTGGGATACGAACACATGTTCCATATGATGACGATTGGGTAGAGTATGAGGACTGGAACGGGGTCTACTCAGCCTCGGGTGGTCCAAATGAGTAGAGGGGGTTCGATTCCCACCTCAGCCATCCTCGAAGTGGTTTTCCGTGTTTTCCCACTTCGTCTTCGGGCAAATGCCGGGATGGTTCCTACTGTAAGGCCACGGCCGCTTCCTTCCCTCTTCCTAGCCTCTCCATCCCAATCTTCCATCCCTTCTCATCCCTCATGGGGCCCCTGTTCGCTTTACAGGTGAGGCCGCCTGGGTGAAGTGCTGATCACACCTCCCCAGTTTTATCCATCCCGACCAGATGTTCCAAGCTCCAGGACACTGCCCATAGTGTAATGTTTTTTCGCCCCAAGTTGGTAGCGACAAATGTAATGTTTTTTATTTGGGCGGAATGTTCACCAGAAAATACTACTGCTAAGTTTGATCTATGTTGGGCGCCAAGCCGGATACACTGTGTTCCAAGCTAAATTTATATACTTAATATCGACCCCTAGCGTGAGTAGAACATATGAGAAACTCTTAATGACTAGGCCGTGGGATGATTGGATCATCAACCCAGACAACATTTGATTGTGGAGAAGGATGTGGTATTACAACTATTGCTACCTACTGGAATCAAAGCATCTACTTTGTAAAAATTTAATTTAATATACTTAGAAAACATTATAGCATCTTGAATAAAATTAACACTATTAACGGAGCATACTACTTTAACCATTGCCACGAACAAAATTACTTAATACGCCGGTCGGGAGAATAACGTGAATTTAACTTATTTCCAAATTTATGCTTAAAGAATTTATATTAGCCCTATCGAAAAACAGAGAGTGTGTGTCGTAGATTACATGAGCTTACCAACGGAAACATTGTCTCCCACGTGCTTGAAGTCTCGTTGCGTCTGATGTGCTTCATTGGAGTTGACGGCGTCAGGTTCTTTCTCGTAGATTAAAAGTTATTGTTACTTTTTGTGGTGGAGTATAATCCATGAACCACAACACGTCGTCTGCCTTAGCACTGCAAGACGCGTGGAACCCATGATCTGATGTGATCAGCGGAGTTAGCGTGAATAAATTGTCCCATTTGGCACTTGCGAACAAAGTATGTGCTTATTGCACCAAGCGTAAAGTCTCAATGAAAAAAGAGTCCCCTCTTCAACCAGCGCGTTCACTATATGGCCTTCCAGCTTCTCCCACCAGAGTCTAGTTTCACACCGCGGCCTCGCTGCTTCGACCAATCCGCGTGCGTCACTTTTCTCGCCATGCCCGACCTACGTTGCTTCTTCTTCCTTGATTGGCTGGTCACCTCACGTGGCTCTACGCGCCATGAGGATCCTACCCTTGGACAAGAAGCGTCCCTGTACATTTCCGTTTTACCGGGCAAGACGTAAATCATACCTCGTTTTCTTGGTCTGAAGTGTTCCCTCGGATTTCGTAATTCTATTGTACTCCAATCTATTCTTGTATTGAAATACCCAGTGAGTCACACACCACTCTCTCTTAGCCCTAATGAATAAAATCCCGTCTTTACGTATGAAATGATTTGTCGTGCAATTTATATATTGGAATCATCCAATATAGATACGGATTTCTACTAGTAGAAATCCTATCTGTAATCTTCCAAATTTTAAAGCTCCAAAAAATGACGTAATAAATATTAATAAAAATAATAATAATATGAAATATAAAATTGTATAAACTGAAATAATTTAACTTGGCTGGATTATTGCCGCGTTTAACAAATATGATATAGTCCAACTAACTTGTGTTAGTGGCATAAAACCCCCTAGAAAAACATTTTACATTCGCCTCGAATGATTATGTGCTTTACCATGCATATGGCACAGGTCATGATGATTCTAGACACGTTAGAAAAAACCCTCCAAAATACAACTTACACAAATGAAATGACCCTGTACACATATGAACACATATAAACACTCACTCATGCGCTTTGCGCTTATATTCGTCTCGTTATGACGTGTTCTTATTTTGTCACTTCAAAATGTTTGTCATTCTAACGAATGTTCATTCTCCCACTCGACCTCTCATCATTCTATGTGGGAAAAATTACATATATTAGTGTGTTCCCTCTGTATCCACAATTCACTACACACGCATTTATGGTGTTCAGTAGAAAACCACTGCGGAACTCTTCTAGAAATATTAGGTGCTCGACACCTACCGTATACCAATATCATGGTACACGATCTCACACGATCACACACGATCCCACACTCGCGGTAGAGCAAAGTGATCTACTTCCCACCTTCTCTGTGAAATTTTTAATTAAAAGGAAAGACATGACTGTAAAAAAACCTGTAAGTACCCATTACTTATAACACGAGATATTCCTGTGCCGTATGTGCCCTATCTTACTAAGTACATGTAAACTAAAACCCACCTTACTCTAGATCACAATTTCTCATATTCGTCGCTCAGCCAGTAGTTCACAACCCAGACCAGTCCACCTATCGAACCTGACCTAGTTGCCACAACTTTTTATCTGTTACTTATGTACAACATCTCGTGAGGTCTTGTACCTCGTACACAAACTACCTTAATTATATCCAACCCTGATCTCACATAGCTAGGTCGTAAGCAGGAATCACGTGTGCTGATGTGTATGAGCTTCATGGAGGACTGTCTCGCCTTCTGACGGCCCATCTTTTATCTCGTGGACGCCTTAAGCTAACAAGCCCTATACAAGCGCTCTCCCATCTCTTGGAGATAAATGGGAATCCATCAGCGCTGCCAAAATGGCCTTGGTGCATCGAGACAATTTAGTGCTCAACAGCATCCTCCACTCCCTTCATCTATACCTGTGCCTTAAAAACTCTCATTTACTTACATTCTACCCCCCTGTGTGACTTCTGATACGCCTGCCTGGAAGACCAGATCTTCCTCGCACCAAATACCACACTTACTCATTTGATAGGCTGGCTCGCCAGCTAAACACACTTACTTTATGACACATACATAATGTCATCACGTTGCTCCACTAGCATATTTCTCAGTGTCTGTAACAATGCCCTGTTGCTACTGTCCACACATGCTAACCCTACTTTCCTCTGGTGTCACACCTCTACTCGACACTCTATGACCTACAAATGTCACTTCTGACTAACAGAATGACGACTTAGACAGCTTCAAAGTGAACCCTGCCTGATCTAACTTCTGAAAAACTATATCTAAATGACGTAGATGCTCTCAAAACTGCGTCTAATTACCATATCATCAATGTAAATAGTTACAAACTCTCCTGTGTCATCCCCTAATGCGATGTTTAAAGCCCTAATTAAAGCTGCTGAACTACTCTTTAACCCATAAGGTGTTCTACAAAATTGATAAAGGTTATATTTATGACTAGAAGCTGTAAATGGTCTATCTTCGTACATAAGTGGCACTTGCCAAAAACTGGAACTCAAATCTACACAAGTGAAATACTTCTTCCCCTCAAATGTTTGCATTAATTCCTCTATTGACATAGATTTCAGCTGATCTGAACTAATTCTACTGTTAACCAAACGAGCGTCTAAACAAATACGAACCGTGCCGTCGGCCTTGGGTACCGTGATCAAAGAATTAACATATGGACTGTTTGAGTACTCTATAATGCCATCTTCAAGCATCTGGTTAATTTGGGCCTCCACTGTACCCTGATAAGCCAAAGGTATAGGATATCTATGTCCTGTAAATACTGATCTATCAATAACGTTCAATGAATGTGTATAGCAATTGGCCGTGCCAATGCGATCCTCAAAAACTCTCTTATTATACAATAACACATCATAGAGAAGAACACACTGGTCTTCCTCTATGTGCCCCTGAAATGCAGCATCACGTAACGAGTCCTCTAGACTACCGTTCGTAATCAAACTGCCCACAAAAATTTGAGTATCCCGCTCTTCGACTGGTGATATCTCACTTAAAGAACAAATCACACCTACAACACTACTCCCCTGAACATTGTCGTTGAACGCTACCTCTACTTCAGAATTATTCCATTTAAATTTCAAACTACCTACTTCATAACATAAGTTACCAGACACTCTACTTAGCCAATCTGAACCCAAAATAACACTGAAAACTAAGTTTGGAATTACAAGACAAATCTGCTTTTCGATATGATTATTAATTTTAATGTCCACTAAAACTTGCTTAGAAATAACTTTAGACCTCTTCCCAACAGCTGTGATAACAAAAGTGCTTTTGATTGGCATCTCCTCAAAATTTACACCAGTTCCTTTCATTTTATCGTAATATGTACTACTTATGCAGCTCTTCATACAACCACTATCAATTCAAACATCAGTGTGCGCCTCGGACACGTTAAGTTTAATAATGGGGCTTTTATTAACCACCTCCTGAATAATACGTTCATCATTTAATTCATGCAACAATTCATTTCTTACATTTAGGTCATAGTGTTCCTGTATAATTGTATGGACAGGGCATGCTACAGACTGAGATTCTGACCTTACTTCGCAGCCTGGTTCGCGTTTAAAGAACCGCTACAGCTGGCTGTAGTACTACTAACTACTGCACTGGTCTGGTTGTTCTGGGCTGTGTTGTCATTGTTTGGCTGTATATTACTACCACTAGGCTGTCCTCTTCCTTGACCCCTATTCTGGTTGTAATTATTGTCATTATAATTTCTCCCTTGATTTCCCCTGAAATCATTATTTCTCCCTTGATTTCCCCTGAAATCACTGTTCCTCCCTTGATTTCCCCTGAAATCATAGTTCCTACCTTGGTACTGATTACCATAGCCATTTCCTTTGTTCTGATTCTGCTGATTATTATTATTATTATTATTTCTATTTTGAGCATTGTTTCCTTCGCCACCGTTCCCTTGAACTTCCTGATGCCTGGCTTCATTAGGCCTATTATTATTATTACCCTGGTTCCTATTGAAATTGTCCTCATAACCCCCTCTCCCTAGTGCATCAAATGTGCTTAACAAAATTTCTACTTGTGATATTGTCTTTACATTCTGGATACAAGCAGCCTCCTTGATCCTATAGGGAAAGTGCCTAAGTAGCAACCTCACCACATCACTTTCCTCCTTCAAGCCATCCAGATATTTACACACTAATACCTGCCCTAAAATGTATTCGGTCATGGTGGAGCTTCCTTTAGGGTTATATTTACCACACACTACTCCCTCACGATGCTACGACTGAATAACATCATTCCAGAACTTTTCACAGAATTTCATTTTAAAATCATTAATATCAGTAAACTTGTCTCTATAGACAGCAAACCAATTCCTTGTCTCCCCTACAAACGCTTGCTCTAAAATTTCAACTACCTGTCACCACTCAATACTACTATCTTCCAACCTCTCCCCGAATTTATTTTCTATAGTATTCATGAACTCCATTGGGCATCCTTGTCGATTGCTGAACTTACCCATTTCTACCTCCCTGTGTGTGCTATTCACAAAAACTGGCCTATTCTGACTATTTTCTTGCCTGATCCTAGCTTTTAATTTTAATTATAACTCTGCGATTTTCTCCTCAGCCTTCCTCTCAATACTGTTTACTGTTAATTTAATGTTTCCTTCTGATTCTTCTACTTTATAATATAGCTTTACTTGTTTCTCCTCAATCTTGCTCTCTCTATTACTCTCTATTAAATCATTTACTTCTGCAACTATTTGCGAGTGGACTTTCTCAATTCTACCCCACAGCTGTTCCTTAACCTCTTTAGTTGATACCTGAATCTTATCCATTCCCCCCCCCCCAATTTCTTTTTAACCTGCAGTGTTTCTAATTTAACTAATTCCTTTAAATTTTCACCCTGTGTGCTGATTCTACTTTCCAACTCCTCCTGTACTTTTCCTAATTTCTTGTCTACATCTGCAATAATCTCTTTAACCTTCTCTTCCATTACTCCTCTGATTTCTCCTCTGCTCCATTTTCACACTAATTTCCTTGTTGTTCTTATCTAATTTTGCATTATTCTCTTCTAATTTTTTATTTAAAGCTTCTGTACTTTCTTTATTTTCCCTACTGTTTTGTTCTAATTTCGCATTATTCTGTACTAATTTTTTATTTAAGGCATCACTACTAACTTTGTTCTGAAACATGAACTCGAGAAGTAAAGTTTTTAATTCTGGTTGACCGCCTACACTCCCTGTTTCAGTATCGGGATTTACCTCCGCTACCCCGGTACTACCATCACTCGACATACTGCTCGTATCATCACTCTCCAGTTGATGACCACTACGTAACCTCATCTGTCTTTCTTCCTCATCCCCCATAATGATATACACTGATAAAGACAAATAACCCCCAAAATACCGGCACAGAAATATGTCTCCTTCTCCTTCCTCAAATGTTCCTGGGTTTTCGTCCCAACGTTGTCGGCGCCAATTGTAATGTTTTTTCGCCCCAAGTAGGTAGCGACAAATGTAATGTTTTTTATTTGGGCGGACTGTTCACCAGAAAATACTACTGCTAAGTTTGATCTATGTTGGGCGCCAAGCCGGATACACTGTGTTCCAAGCTAAATGTATATACTTAATATCGACCCCTAGCGTGAGTAGAACATATGAGAAACTCTTAATGACTAGGCCGTGGGATGATTGGATCATCAACCCAGACAACATTTGATTGTGGAGAAGGATGTGGTATTACAACTATTGCTACTTACTGGAATCAAAGAATCTACTTTGTAAAAATTGAATTTAATATACTTAGAAAACATTATAGTAACTTGAATAAAATTAACACTCTTAACGGAGCATACTACTTTAACCATTGCCACGAACAAAATTACTTAATACGCCGGTCGGAAGAATAACGTGAATTTAACTTATTTCCAAATTTATGCTTAAAGAATTTATATTGGCCCTATCGAAAAACAGAGAGTGTGTGTCGTAGATTACATGAGCTTACCAACGGAAACATTGTCTCCCACGTGCTTGAAATCTCGTTGCGTCTGATGTTCTTCACTGGAGTTGACGGCGTCAGGTTCTTCCTCGTAGATTAAAAGTTATTGTTACTGCTTGTGGTGGAGTATAATCCATGAACCACAACACGTCGTCTGCCTTAGCACTGCAAGACGCGTGGAACTCATGATCTGATGTGATCAGCGGAGTTAGCGTGAATAAATTGTCCCATTTGGCACTTGCGAACAAAGTATGTGCTTACTGCACCAAGCGTAAAGTCTCAATGAAAAAAGAGTCCCCTCTTCAACCAGCGCGTTCACTATATGGCCTTCCAGCTTCTCCCACCAGAGTCTAGTTTCACACCGCGGCCTCGCTGCTTCGACCAATCCGCGTGCGTCACTTTTCTCGCCATGCCCGACCTACGTTGCTTCTTCTTCCTTGATTGGCTGGTCACCTCACGTGGCTCTACGCGCCATGAGGATCCTACCCTTGGACAAGAAGCGTCCCTGTACATTTCCGTTTTACCGGGCAAGACGTAAATCATACCTCGTTTTCTTGGTTTGAAGTGTTCCCTCGGATTTCGTAATTCTATTGTACTCCAATCTATTCTTGTATTGAAATACCCAGTGAGTCACACACCACTCTCTCTTAGCCCTAATGAATAAACTCCCGTCTTTACGTATGAAATGATTTGCCGTGCAATTTTTATATTGGAATCATCCAATATAGATACGGATTTCTACTAGTAGAAATCCTATCTGTAATCTTCCAAATTTAAAAGCTCCAAAAAAATGACGTAATAAATATTAATGAAAATAATAATAATATGAAATATAAAATTGTATAAACTGAAATAATTTAACTTGGCCGGATTATTGCCGCGTTTAACAAATATGATATAGTCCAACTAACTTGTGTTAGTGGCATAAAAACCCCTAGAAAAACATGTTACAATAGAGGCGGTAGTGGTGAGTTTCCTCGCTGCGTCCGTGGGAACCACCAACCTAGAGGGTAAATTGACTAAATAACAAGTAGTTCCGTGAAGAACTATACAGCCTATTTTCATATATCCTGCTAATGTTAATTGCCTCTATCAACATACAAAATTTCAGTTTAATTGCTGGAACAGGTTCGTAGATATTGAGAACCGTCTAATTATTTCAGATGGTCGCCAGGTTGGATTTTTATTTTTGTACTATTACATTAATATTATTGTGTACGTGTGGTATTCAAACTTCTATCGCATGATTAGAACACAAGAAGTAAAAACGAGATTTTAAAATTACGCACAGCAGCCATCTTGTGATTATGCAAACAATTGAAATAAATTAGATGCCAGTGGATCAACATTTGTATAAGCATTTAACGTGCAACGTTTCACGGCCCTCGGATATTTAATTCGCGAGAAACGTCCATTTAAATATTAATACTTCACGTCGCCGCCATGTTGGATTTGTGCTCACTAGGCTACTGAACGTCTTTTAGGTGAACATATGTTCATAGTCTGTATGAACATAAAAAAATCAGTATGGTTGCTGTAAAAGATTCATAGATAATGAGAACTGTCTAAATATTTCGGAAGCTCGCCATTTAGGATTGTTATATGTATAGGCCATAGAATTATATACCATTCAAGGGCAATTATTGCCTAGGTTCATTATTCAAACTTTCACCTCGATCGCATAATTACGACACAAGAAATAAAAACTTAATTTTAAAATTTCGCACAGCCGCCATCTTGAGGTTATGTAAACAATTGAATTAAATTGGATGGCAGTGCATTACAATCTGCAAAAACATTTACTGTACCTCATTTCACTGCGCTCAGAGAGTTATATCACGAGAAAAGTCTATTAAAACATTTCAAATTCGCTTGGTCGCCATGTTCGTTTTGTACTTTACAGGTTTATGAAATATACATAGGTAAACTTCTATCAGTATCCTTTATCACCGTACAAAATTGCAGGGTAATATCTGTAATAGTTTCGAAGATATAGAATGTCAGTGAAATATTTTGCACAGCCGCCATTTTGAGGTTATGTATACAATTGAACTAATTTAGACTCCAGTGCATTACAATGTGTATAAACATTTGCTGCACCAAGTTTCATTACGTTTGGATAGTTAAATCGCGAGAAAAGTCTATTTAAAGGTCTCAAATTCGCTTGACCACCATGTTGGTTTTGTAGTCACCAGGTTTTTGAAAGTCTCATAGGTGAACTTCTAGTAGTGCCCTTTATCACCGTACACAATTTCAGGGCGATATCGGTAATAGCTTCGGAGATATTGAATGCTAGTGAAATATTTCGCACAGCCGCCATGTTGGATTGGTGAGACGTAACAAAATTTGAAGGGCACGGTCGAGGTCGCCGGGAATAGTGCTATGAACTTACCGAGTTTCATTGAAATCGCTCCAGCCGTTTAGATTTTATTAGGGGAGGGGGACACACACACACACCTTACACACACACACACACACACACACACACGCACACACACACACGGACAAAAGGTGATCTCATAAGCCTATTTTTTCAAAATAGAAAATAGGCTAAAAATAAAAAAAAATTGGGTGTGTGTAGAATCTGTCTGATAACCGGTGTTAATTGTGAAGGCTGTGTTACTGTGTGTTGTCTGTAAGGAATGCAGACAATAATTTCAAGTAGTCCCTACTTTTGCTACCAAATGCCACCGTCAAAGGCACCTAGCTTGCGGACTTGGCTACTAGATGGCATCGCAGTCAGCACCTGGCGGCGAGCGTTGGAACTAATAGAGCGTTATCAATTCTAACCTACAAATTTTGGCTTCACACAAGTGTAGTTAGTGGAAGGTTTTTTAACATGCCATCAATCTATGACATGGGACCGCCGGCTTTACTTCCCCTCCGAAGGAAGGCAAGCGCCTATGCACAGTGACATGAAATATTACCTGTTCGAGATACGAATGCCGGCGTTCAGGTTTTTATTTGTTTACATGCGGCCCGCTGACAGCTTGCACTGTTGACTGGTACAGTTGCGCGGGGACGGGGATGTTCATAAATTATTTTGACTTTATACTCAGGCCTTTTTTTTTCTTCACCCCACCCTTTCTGCTTTGATTTTATTTTATGTTTTTTCTTAATAGAACATAACAGAATTAAGAGGCCAGTTACCAGCTCTAAGCCACCTAACAAAGTACGAATAAGAGCTTTAGCAGTACTTCAAAAAAGCTGCTGATGCTGTTTATTGTGATACCATTCATCGTTTAAACTGTCATCAATAGTTGCACTGAATTCTGGTCTGTAATATCGGCAAAGTTCTCAAAAGCTCTCAAGAGATAGAATCCCCCTTTTGACGACACCTGACGTCATTGGGAGTTTTATCATGATCACCATTCATTTCATGGAATGTGTATGTCTTTTCAGAATTGCCCCTAAAATCCAAGACTACTTAGAGTGGTTTTTGGCCTAAGCCTTTGAAAAGCCTTTTATTATCTAGCATCTCAAAAGGGATGCACAGTTAAGCTTCAACAGCTTGCCCCGATCCTGCCTCCACGAAGGCCTGTGTACGCAAAATATGAGCACTTTACAAAAATAAAGAAATGATAAATAGACTAATAATAATCAGCAAATATGTACCTTTTCATTTCTCTCCTATTCCTGAATCCTTCCCTGAACATTCATCCTAAAAATATAAAACCATCGCTTTTGGACTAAGTTAATTATACAAAATATACAAATTACAATTAAAATGTATGAGAAGAAAAGAAAAGCACAAGTTCATCTCCTCAGCAAAACTGGAAAAAGCTTTGAGTAAGTATTAATATTTCTGTAATTATGCATTTAATAAGGTGGTTGAAAAGGCAATCTAGAAACCCAAAGTTAACTTCATAACCATAATACTGCTTATGAGTTTGACCACCGGGGATTGGTGTCCAAAATGTTCCTAACTCGAGCAATGACTGCCTCACAACTTTATGTAAAATGTATGTAGGCAAGGTTTCCTTTGTGTTACTTGTTACATGAAAGTGTTTGGTGACCTTTTGGTGTTGAATGATGTAAGTTGGTGACACCGAATGTGGCGGCCATATCGGTTTTTTAGTAACTTATTTAAAGTGGCTTTGACTAATAAGACTCAGCTCCAATAGCTTGAGTTACTGTGGCCCTCTCTGTGCTCCTATTACGTGTGCTCGAGTCCAAGCTCCGTGAACCTGAGAGGAATGTGGATTGGGGACGATGAGGAGTGATGTGTGGGGTTCTCGGTCCGTGCGTAGTAACAGAACCAAATACATTGGTCGGTGACTCACTCACTCACTCATTCGCAACACCTATGTTAGCATTATTGGAATAGACAGGAATTCCAGTTAACACGGTGGGCTGTTGACAGGCCCTTCTCTACCCTCGTCACCTAACCCCTTAAGTTGACAGAGCTTGGACCCGATCAGTAACAGTGTTGGACTTGTGATGTATGAATCGCAGCCAATGGGCATAAGCTGGGCATTTTTGATTGAACGCCCAAGCGCTTCCAACAAGTTCAATTTCAAGTTGTTCCATCGTTGGTGACCAGATGCTACTGTCACTAACACTGGTGGTGAACGTTGGAACTTGATAGAGCGTTTCCTAACCAGCCAAATGTAACCTACAAATTTTGCTACACACCACCAATAATTGCAGTGGTAGGTTATTCTACATGCCATAAATCTATGACATGGGTCCACCGGCTTTACTTCCCCTTCGAAGGAAGGCATACTGAAGGATTTTAACGCTCTTCAAAAATCCGTCAACTTCGGCCGGGTTATAGAACCTCCCATCTTGGGCATAGCAGTTCAGCATGCTACCGACTACGCTACCGAAGCCGCTGTAAAAAAAAAACAACAGATTTACCAATAATGAACGGTGACAGCTGTCAAAACTAGCATGTGGGGAAATGCTGCGTTGCCACTGAGGCCACCGATATGGCCGCCACATTCGGTGTTACCAACTTACATCATTCAACACCAAAGAAAGGTCACCAAACACTTCCAGGTAACAACATTCCAAGAGGCTTGCAGGAAGACACAAATACTGCCTGGCGGTCTAATAACTGTGACGAGTGAAGGCACAACAGAACACTGAGTCAAACCATGTGCTCACTGCTGGGTCTGCTTACATTGCAACACTGCTCGCTATTGCCATGACGACCGTTACCCCCTCTCGTCTCCACTCTTCACCTCACCATTCAAGCGGATGACAGCTTTCACCGTTCATCTTTTGTAAATCAGAGTATAGTGTTGGAAATATTTGGCCACTGTACTCAATCTTCACTGTGCCCCCCCCCCCCCCTCTTCTTGGCCCACAAGGCCACAAAAAACAAACGCAGGCGCAGCCAAGGTCAGTGGCGCTCGTTTTGTCTAACATGTAATACGTACATGTACAGAATAAAACACAGTCCCAGTTTGTGCTTTTTTTTTTTTTTTTTTTTTAGCGTATGGCTTTTAGTGCCGGGAGTGTCCGAGGACATGTTCGGCTCGCCAGTTTTGTAGCTGCTTCGAGACGGACACCCAATGGGTGAGCTACAAGTACCGTTGGGGAGGGAAGGAGGGAAGTTGGAATGTAAGGACGAGGAGTTGGAAGGTAGCGGCTGTGGCCTATAGTTAGGGACCAACCCCGGCATTTGCCTGGAAGGAAGATGGGAAACCACAGAAGACCATCTTCAAGGTTGCCGGCGGGGGGATTCGAACCTCCTCGCCTCCCGGATGTGAGCGACTGCCATCAGTCATGCCGTAACCACCACGGCTAACTCACCCGGTCCAGTTTGTGCTATTAACGAAAGACTCGAACCTCTAGCTTGACCTCCGAAAAGTTCCATACACACAATTGCGCAAGGTCGCTCTCATTAGTAACGCATGAATTTTTCCAGGAAGGTATCACCATCCATGAGCTACCTATTCTATTCCGGTGGGGTTACACTCGCATGCCACCCTGATATACACGGAACACGTTACTGGGTACTCACAGCCACGTGAGGCATAATTAAATAGATGCAGGTTCGATTCCCACCTCAACCATCTGGAAGACAAATGCCAGGATGGTACCTAAATAAAGGCCACGGCCGCCTCCTTCCCAAATACAAATGTGCACACCCAAGTACACGGAGCTACATGACCATGTCACAAAGTCCCTAAATAAACATATTTTTTCAAGTATGTAAGGTAGTTGTAGGACGTAGGATAGTATTCCTTTTCTTCATTTTCATTATCATACATGAAATTTGGGGCAGATAACCTGGGTCTGTTTCAACTTAAAACAACAGGCACAGAGACACATTCTACACAAGTACACGGGGTTGATGACCTAAGATGTTCCTTCATAATTAATAACTGATATGTAGCCAGATCCCCGACAGCGATAGCTACGCTTGCTAACGCGCAGCGCTTGGCCATGGGACCAAGCTCTCTGCGGACTGGGTAGACGTAGGTTTGAGCCCCACCGTCGGCCGTCCTTGAAATGGTTTTCCGTGGTTTCCCATTTTCAATTCCTGACAAATGCTGGGACGGTACCTTCTGACAGGCCACGGCGGCTTCCTCAACAGTTTCATTCATTTCATTTCTCATTAACTCCTCTTATGAGGTTGGCGTCAGGAAGGGCATCCGGCCGTAAATAATCCACCACATCGAATTTCATCGCATCTCATCCCCCGACTCCGTTGAGATCGGGAATATATATATATATATATATATATATATATATATATATATATATTTTAGCGTATGGCTTTAAGTGTCGGGAGTGTCCGAGGACATGTTCGGCTCGCCAGTGGTTTGTAGCTGCTTCTATACGGACACCCATTGGGTGAGCTACAAGTACCGTTGCGTGTGGAGTGTTGTCTGGGGAGGAAAGTGTGAAAGTAAGAACGAGGAATTAGAAGGTAGCGGCTGTGGCCTATAGTTAGGGACCAACCCTGGCATTTGCCTGGAAGGAAGATGGGAAACCACAAAATACCATCTACAAGGTTGCCGGTGGGGGAATTCGAACCTCCTCGCCTCCCGGATGTGAGCGCCTGCCTGCAGCCACGCCGTAACTACCACGGCTAACTCACCCGGTAAACGGGAATAACAAGGGGTAGACATACACACACGTGGATGAACAAGGTGCGCAATCCCTCAGATACGCTAACCGGTGAGGATCGGATGAGCTTGAGTAAATACATTCGAAGTTCGAAGGCTGTGAGCAACACGATACACGCACAGTTCTAATGACATTGAGGATGTTTCTTTCATTACGTCTTCCTCAATTAGTCTACCTGCAGCGCTCTTAGCATGAGTCATTAAATTATATGGAACCAAACATATTTTCTTCTGCGTTTTACGCGTTGGATGTGTACATACAATATAATTGATGGTTGCCGAAAAGACCAAGTTCACTTTAGTATTGCTGGGAGTTACAGACAAAAACCTACTTAAAACTCAAGTGAGGCAGCTTCGGTGGCGTAGAAGGTAGCATGCTGAGCTTCTATGCACAAGATAGAGAGTTCAAACCCGGCCGAAGCCGTCGGATTTTTTAAGAGCGTTAAAAATCCCTCAGTATGCCTTCCTTCGGTGGGGACGTAAAGCTGGCGGTCCCATGTCATAAATTTAAGGCATGTTAAAAAACCTTCCACTAATTGCACCTGTGTGAAGCTTAATTGGATAGGTTAAGAATGTAAACAACGCTCTTAGGTCTCTACGTTCGTTGCCAAGAGCCGACTGCGGCGGCGTCTGGTAGCTAAGTTCTGAACTTGGCCTAGTAGTCGTTGACGGTGGCGCTTGGCGGAAAAAGTAGGAACTATTTGAAAAATTCTAGGTTGCAGTACTTAAATTAAAAAATAGATAACACACACTAATACAGTCATCACAATTAACACCGGCTATCAGACAGATTCTACACACACACAAGTACACGGGGCTACATGACCGCGTTGTCACAGTCCCTAAACTTAAGAACCAACCAACCAACCAAAACCTAAGTGAAACTGGGAGGAATTAGAACATTATTCAGTGAAGTATGTCATTAGGGCCCGGATTTGAAGTTTTTAAGCTAGTTTTTCCCCAGCTTCCTAATTAGAACATTCTAACATACTTTTCCGTTGTGTATGCCTCTCGCTTCCGAATATATGAATGCTATAGAATCCTATAGTGGCTGTCACTCAAGAGGTTCTGGGTTCGATTCCCGGCTCTGCCGGTCTCCCAGCATCGTGATGCCAAATGGGAACCTGACGGATGCTGTGGCAGGAGGAGGAGCGGAAAGGAACTGACCACCCTACCGCACGTACACTATCGGCTCGGGATGCCCGGTTAGTGATCTCTTGACGAAGCCAAGGGCTCTAATCGGGTCGCCAACATCCCTTGTGGGTATGGCACTCATGGCATGCGTTGTCGCTTGCCTTTGTAATATTGTAACTAGAGAATGTGCCAACATGCTGCTGCGTCGAGGTCATTGCAGACCCAGCAATGACTTCACTGCCGCCTCGCCATCACAGGAAATGAAACATGAGCCGTCTGGAATACTGCAACAAATCCATTGTTTACTTAGCCTCTTACTTAGTCCAAATCTTGTATATTTGGAATGACGATGCTCGCTTGACGAGCGAAACATGTAATCAAACCCTACCAAAGTCATCGGATTTTTTAAGAGCGTTAAAAATCCTTCAGTATGCCTTCATTCAGAGGGGAAGTAAAGCCGGCGGTCCCATGTCATAGATTGATGGCATGTGAAAGATCCTTCCACAGACTAAAGTTGTGTGAAGCTAAATTGTTAGGTTCGATTTCGTCGGAACGCTCTATCAAAGTTCCAACGTTCACCACTAGGTAACATTGATATCTGGTAGCGAAAGTTAGAACTACTTTAAATTGAACGGAACTTGTAGCTCACCCTAAGGGTGTCCGCTGGAAGCAGCTACAGACTCAGGCGAGCCGAACATGTCCTTGGACACTCCCGGCACTAAAAGCCATACGATAAATACATAATCTATAATCTTATAATTAATACGCTAAGGTGTATGTTTCACAAAACTCAAGCTCCTAAACCAGAGGGAGATAGAAGGTGTGGTTTGTACCAAAATTTTCCAAATCGTCTCCATAATACAGGCAAAATCTTGCATTTCTTTAAAAGTCAACGGAAATATATTTATTTGTTTATAAAGTGCTTTTAAACAAATAAACAAGATGGTAGCCCCTGCCAGACTGTGCCGCGTATAGCCCGCATAACACTGGAGACGGGCGGGTAGTCTGTACATATGGGGCGCACACAACCCATTGTGATGAATTGCTCTCTGATTTCATAAATATCGACAATTTGTTTAAAAAGTGCGTTTAAACAAATAAACATATTTATAGAAGCCCGCATAACAGTAAAGCCAGGCGAGTGGTTTACACACATGCGAGAGTTCTCGCACGAGCCCGCTTGTATAAATAATTAATGTAACTTTTCATTCAGATAATAAGGTGATAAAACAATAATAATCTTCTGCCGAATCAATTTGGGCACTCTTGTGTTGAAGAGCAATATTCTGTTGATTCCCGCTAGACTTGTGAGCTGCAAAAATTACGTAACACTTCCCATGGAATCAGTCAAACGTCACTCACTTGTCAGAAACAAAATTTATTAAAGTTAAGTGCAAAATAATTTAAAAGGCTGAAATTTAAAAAAAACTCGAATATTTTCAGAACAATACGCTTATTTAAGTAAACTCTTCCTTAAAACCGTTTATTTTTAAGGAACGTTTAATTGTTAAGAAAAAAGTTTTCTAAAACACGGTTATAAACGTTTATTCGAAAACTAACAACCCGCCCCGGCTGCGCCCGGTATCTTTAACGGTTTACCCAACGTAAGCTTAAAAGGCAGGTCCCAGACGCAATTCAGAGAAACCGAGATGAATAGCGAAACTCCAAACACATATACTCTTCTCTGAAGTCTTAACTCGACACGACTCGACAGTTTGACGCTGGCCGAAACTGGGGTGATAGGCTCACTCGCTAGCTCGTCAACTCGCTCCAAAGCAAGTAATTTAAATTTCCACTGAATGGAGATTGTTGGAAGAAATAAAAACGTAAGAACACTTTTAGTGAGCGATGTTGAACTTTTTTGTTGAACTTTTCATGCTGGACAATTCTTACTCTCATAGTATATAGATATGTTTAACGGTTTGCCCAGCGTAAGCTTAAAAGGTGCACGGACGGCAGCTTTTCTTCGACTCGATTCACTGAAATCGTTACCTCGGCTTCTTTTGGTCATAAATGAACGTTTTTCTACAGAAACCTTCCTCAAGAAATCCTTTACAGAATGGTGAAAACCGCATCAAAATCTATCCAGTGGTTCTAGAGATTATCCGTTACATCCAAGAATCGGGGACTTTGTGTTATACTACTGTATGTAGAGATGTTTAGTCGGAACAATATAAAATATCATATTTGTTTCTTAATTAACAGTTAAATACAGCATTATTAGGAAATGGTATGGTTTTGGTTTATATCCTATTCCTTCAAGTAATTTGTGAAGAGAATTATTAGTAGGCTATATTATTTATTTATTTATTTATTTATTTATTTATTTACCGGTATTTATTTTACTTAGATTTTATTTACAAGCAGTGCTTTTTTAGGGGGAACGCGGGGGGTACGTGTACCCCTTAAACATTTGAAAACTGTTTAAGAAAATAATATTGGTACATTTGTATCTAGTCCGGCAAATATATCTTCCGACTTGAAAGTTCATCGATCAGCTGGCGTCAACGCGCTGTTCACAACAGCTGGAGGAGATTTCGAGAAATCCTTGATTTAAATCGATCTATCGAATCAGTTTCTTTTGGTCGACAACTTATAAGCACGCAGGCTAGTGTTTGGAGGTGGGGTAGGTTGTTATTTTGTGCTTGTGGTTAGTTTTGAAGGATGAAGAAAATAACGAACTATTTAACATCCACCCAGGCATCAAAAAGGCTGCAAGTTAATGATTCGAACACAAAACAATGACCAGACTTTGAAAATTGCCGACAATTGCAAGATCGTCATGTTTTGTTGACTACAACTGAGAGTACCCCTTAAATTTCTTATAGAAAAAAAATCACTACTTATAAGCATTTTACTGATGAAGAAAGGAAGCAACAGAAGATGAAGAAGATGGTGGAGAAAACAAGAACTGACGAGAGGAAGAAGACTATATTGGGCATCTTGTATGAACCAGGAAGATTTTAGTGTGAATTTATGCATCCAGTTTTTCATTGCTCATTTGCTTGCCACGGTGGGTGAGTAGTTAATGTGTCGGATTACCAACCCCAAGCTTGCAAGTTCGCCCCTGGCCGTAGTAAGTTATATTTGAAAGGTGACAAAAATCACGACATGGATGACATACGTTGTTGAATGTTAAAGAACCCATTTGAATTCAGTAGGCCGTGTTCAATGGCAAAATTATTCTCGGGATTTTCCGCCAATATAATTCTCTACTAGAATGCGCTATAGTGTCAATTAGCTTAGATATCTAACCTCCTTGACTTTCATAGCGTTCAAAGGAACGACGAAATTCGACATGCAAGCTGCCCTCTGGGTGTCAATTAACAAAGCTTGTACCCGGCACCCGAGGCCATACGATATTATTATTATTATTATTATTATTATTATTATTATTATTATTAATGCTGATTTATCAGTATTCACTTTTCTTGTATTTTGTTTCTATAAAATGCTCCTTGTAAAGCAGTTACATTTGGTACCCAAGTTTATAGAAGTACGGCAAGTAAAAATTGCTCTGGATTTTATTGTCAGTATTTTACTTTTTAACTTATTGTGCATTATTTCTTACTTTTGATTTTACTCTTCAAAATATTTTAGAATTTTGTCTAAGTTTAAAAGTGCAATTAATTTCCATTGAATGGACATTACGAAACTGTATTGCCACCAAACCTACAGTACCTTCCCCACTGGCTTAGTATAAGCCACCTACATGGTGTTAAGTTTGGGATAAAGCGAGTAAGAATGATTAAATTAGCTGTAGAATAGTCACGAGCAACCTACAGTACCTTCCCCACTGGCTTAGTATAAGCCACCTACATGGTGTTAAGTTTGGGATAAAGCGAGTAAGAATGATTAAATTAGCTGTAGAATAGTCACGAGCAACCTACAGTACCTTCCCCACTGGCTTAGTATAAGCCACCTACATGGTGTTAAGTTTGGGATAAAGCGAGTAAGAATGATTAAATTAGCTGTAGAATAGTCACGAGCAACGTACAGTACTTGTTTCTAACGAACAATGTAGCTTATATCACGTGCCAAATTAAATTATTACAGTTCCCCGCAAATACTACAATAGGCTGACTGGCGTGTAGATAGCATTATGTGTAGGACTGTGAACTTACAAGTAGCAGACAGGCAATGGTTATCTTTCTGTTCCTGTTTCCGCTGTTTCGATTGCGTAGCTGTTCAAGCGGAACACTGGAAAAGGCTTCCCTTTAATTGAACATTCTGGAAGCTAGTGCATTTGTTCTGTTTTCGCTAATGTACATAACTTACGAGCTATCTCTATTCCTGCCGCGAAAAGGATGTATGAGAGTGCCTTTCAGGAGTAGAATCAACCAGCATAGGCATAACACCACATTTTCGTTTATGTTAATTTTTGGAAGATGTCTCTGGCATAGACCTTCTGATTTGTAATATAGGTAATGTTTTTAGTTCTTGTTCCATTTATGTCTCGTGGGCATCGCACCCCGTGTACTTCGGTGTGTGTGCAGTGGCGTACGCAGGATTTCTTTCTGGGGGGGGGGGGGGGGGGTCATTCATACAGTAAGGTAGTTGTGCACATTATTAAAATGATATTTCGATTATTAATCATAAAAGCAATAATTGAATCAACATTCTCTTTTCATGAAAATTACTATAATTATATATTCCAGCACAATAAAATAATTGAAAAAAAAATGAAAACAGTAACTATACCGTATATTAAAAATGATAAGATGCAGTGATATCATCATGTTTATACGTGACTGCTTATAATTCCGATTATATGTGAGAGAAAGATAATTCCTGGTGCAGTCAGCTGGCATTTGAGGGTGCGCAATTGCGAGGGAGCCGTGTCAGCAGATTTACTGGCACGTTAAAGATCCCCTTCGGGGCAAATTTCCGGCACCCCGGCGTCTTAAAAGCCGCAGTGGTTGAAATGGACGTAAAACCAATAACATTATTATCATTATTATTAGATAAATAATGTTCTTACTGCCATTAATATTGACTCTCAAAATCTGCCTATTTTGATGACATTATCTGCCTCGTTGATAGGAGTACATTGCAGAAACTCCTCATGTACCGAATTGTTTTTAACGAAACGGACACACAGTGGCACATATAGTATATGCACATTTAAAGCAGCCCGAAGCGAGGTGAAGAAAGTTACCGATTGCACACTTTAACAGCAAAATTGATCCTAGGCTAGCTCCATCGCTGACGCTGCGAATAGAGTGCAGGACATTTACCAAGTGAAGAACGTGATCACAGTTAAAATATATACAGGAGTTAAGACGCCTCTCTAGCGGTAGTGTATAACATTGTGAATGATTAGACGCATAGTATGTGATAAGTTCTTCTTCACTGTAAAAAACGACAGGAGGAGTGTTTGTGGGAAACGGTATGAGTGCCAAATGGTATTATATATTATCCTAGTTGTTTCAGTTGGTATTACTGGGCACTTAAGTACCAATGAGGACATCACGGACTCAGTCCGTGTTTGTGGGAAACGGTATAAGTGCCAAATGGTATTATATACTATCCTAGATGTTTCAGTAGTAAGTACTGGCCACTTTAGTACCAGTGAGTAGTATATAATACCATTTGGCACTTATACCGTTTCCCACAAACACTCCTCGATTGTTTCCCACATCCTCCAGTGTTGAACTTTGGAAAGTATTGCTGAATCCTCCTGAATTGTCAGGAAATGATTGATTATTTCTGTAGATGATAAATCGTATGGCGAAAGCACACTTCCTTGTGCCAGCCCAATTTTCCGGGCCTGTCACTTGACTTTGCTGTCTTTAAAACTCAAAAAAGAATCTAGTCTACGATTCTCCTGTAAAGTGAAAATCTTCCCCAGCAATTGTTGGCGGTGTTTTAAGCAGCCGTTAGTCCACGCCTGATATGTCAACCATTTTTTAAACCTATCCTCTATGTATCGCGTAGGACAGAATTTGTGCATCAGAGCTTTGGTCTAGTTAATGGGAGTGGGGTATTAATGATGGGTCTACACCAACCCATCGCGAATCATCCTCTCAAAAATTTTGTACAGATGGCACAAAAATATCACACCGTAGTTCTTAGGACTGTTATGCTGATTTCCAGGTTCCAATATGGCAGTTACATAGAAATTACTCCATAATTTAGGAATTTGTGACTTTTGTAAGGAGGTACTGAAAACTTACAGCACCCACTAGTTTGTGTCTGTTCGGAAGATTTTTGATTCATTCTACTCTGAAGTTATCAAATCCAGCAGATTTGCCACATTTAGAATTTAGAATATCCTCTGTTCCGAATCTCATTACCGGAGATTGGGGAGAGAGTATGGTTTATTGCAACCATCACTAACTACATGCGATTATTTTATTAGAAATTTTATAAATTCATTATATACATTTGATAAAAGTCATAAAAAACAATTTACAATAAAAAACATGAAATCTGAAGTAGAAACCTTCAAAATAAACTAACTGTTATTAAAATGTCTTAAACAATTAGGAACTAAGTTATACCTGCTAGTTGTTGATTCATTTAGAGGCTTTGTGACATCATGGTCACATAGCCCCGTATTCTTAGGTGTGTGTGGAATCTGTCTGGTAACCTGAGTCGTTGTGATGGCTATAATTTGGGTAGGGGCGACTGTAGCCTTTGTTTACGGATACCATCGCGGCATTCGCTTGGAGTAAAAGTGGTTATTAGTTTAGCGTATGGTTTTTAGTGCCGGGAGTGTCCGAGGACTTGTTCGTGCTCACCAGAGACTGAAGCTACTTCAAGCATATACCCGTGGGGTAAGCTACAAGTAAAAGTGGTGAAATCACGGAAAACCACTTCTAGGATGGCTGAGGTAGGGAATCGAACCCATCTATTCTCAATTATGTCTCACGAGGCTGAGTGAACTCCTTTTCCAGCTCTCAGACGAGAATTTAATTTCTTGGTGGATGTGGGAATCGAACCCTGACCTCCGCGGTGACAGCTAAGAATTATAGTCACTACCGTACACTACGAGGTTAATTAAAAAGAATTGTTTTTATACTGATATTGAGACACAAAGTAACTACTGTATTTCTTATAACTAAGAAAGATAACGTTTATGATGGCTATTATCTTACCAGATTTAAGCTATATCAATTGAAAACATTCTAAATCTACAACTCCAAATTGTGTGGTGTGATCGAGTTCAGTTTAGCTCCAACGAAACGAGCGAGTAAATGAGTGGCCTTGGCATTTCGGGTCGAGACTTATGTCCTGAAAGTCCTTACTGCTTAAACCATCACTTTCATGAAACACATACTTATATAAAGTAGACTTACGTCAAGTCAATAGTCTGATAAGTTGCGATAACATTTCGCTGTACCAACGTCTAACTCATTATGACACTTTTCTTTCCAATGGTTTTCTGTATTCGACAAGATTTCTAGACTTTGCTGAGAATGCAGTTTCCTGATAACATCGCGCCACTTGTCGTGCGTGAGTGACGCGACTTGGACAATAAAACTAGAGATTTCTAGAAACCGGCAAATGCAATCCTATAGTGAACGAAATAAAAGAGATTAACAGCGAGAAACCCATTCTGACAGTTAGAAGTGTGTAAACTAAGAGAACAAGTGTTAGGCCGGGCTTATACCAATTTTGGAACCGTGTCCTTTCGACTCGTCCGTTTTAAACTCCCAATCTCGTATAATTTCCCTTTCCTTTTCTTAATTATAATGCAACCTTTATTGTTCCACACACACACACACACACACACACACACACACATACACACGAAGCTGATGATCAAGGTACCCCAAGTCTCTAAATGAACGAAACAGAAGAAACAAACCCAAAACACGCACATTTTCAACCAAGGAAAGGGCACGACGATCAAAACGTCTTAAGAAGTACTGGCAGGTACTCAAAGCCCAAAAATTCCCTTCAAAGAAGATCCGAACGATGGACGGACTACAGTGATTCTACGCGGTCTTAAAAGAAGAAGATGAACCAAATTCAACGTTTTTCAGTCGGTCATCACGATTGTACCCAATAGGGATGTAGCCGGAGAAAGTTCGCGCCAGATAGTGCTCGTGTAGTACTGGGTAAGCGCAAGGCGATCGTCGTATGTTTCTCCCAGTCAGCTGTGAAGAATGTAGAGATTTTGACCGAGATTTCTAAGCTTAAGTAAATTATATCTTCTCTAATTTTACTCCAAGACTATATTAATTAATTCTATAGGTATGTACCCTAATATATTATGGTCGATTTTCAGCCTTTAAGCGTTAAACATCTGCAAAATGAGCTACGGACCAGAGGCACTTAAACTAGCGGTGGGAAGGAAGAATTAATACAGCGGTAATAACGAAATTCTAACACGCTTTATTATTCAGCATGCTTTCTCCTAAAGATTACAAGTATTTGAGTATTGTAGGCCTATATTGATAAGTATATCTTCATAAGACTTAAATCATAAATAGAGATTTAAATATTCACTTGCTCCCCTTGCTTATAGACTTCGATTCATGTCTTTTCTTAGGTTGATAGCTTACATGAAACTGTCATGTTTTAAGGTAAACATAACCAAAGAAAGTAGATACTGGTAATGTAGCCTATACCACGAAAATCCATTGCAACGTTTGGTTCTTATGTCATTTTGTTAATTTCTCAATAAGAATCGTTCCCGTACCCCCTTGGAAACGACTTAGGGGTACAATTTTTAGCCTATTTTCAATTTTGAAAAAATAGGCTTATGAGATCACCTTTTGTCCGTGTGTGTGTGTGTGTGTGTGTGATTCGCGTGTGTGTGTCCCCCTAATAAAATCTAAACGGCAGGAGCGATTTCAATGAAACTCGGAAAGTTCATAGCACTATTCCCGGCGACCTCGACCGTGCCCTTCAAATTTTGTTACGACTCACCAATCCAACATGGCGGCTGTGCGAAATATTTCACCAGCATTCAATATCTCCGAAACTATTACCGATATTACCCTGACATTTTCTATGGTGATAGAGGGAACTACTATAAGTTCACTTATGTGACTTTTGAAAACCTGGTAACTACAAAACCAACATGGAGGCCAAGCGAATTTGCGACTTTTAAATAGACGTTTCTCGTGATTTGACCAACCAAACGCAATGAAACTTGGTACAGTATATGTTTATATACATTGTAATGCACCGACATCTAACTTCGTTCAATTGTTTACATAATCACAAGATGGCGGATGTGCGAAATATTTAACCGGCATTCTATATCTCCGAAACTATTAGCGGTATCTCCCTAAAATTGTGTACGGAGATAAAGGGCACTACTGGAAGTCCATCTATAAGACTTTCAAACACCGGTTAACTACAAAACGAACATGGCGGCCAAGCGAATTTGAAAATTTTAAATAGACATTTCTCGCGATTTAATGTTCCAAGCACACTGAAACCTGGTACAGGAAATATTTATACACATTGTAATCCACTGGTATCTAATTTAGTTCAATTGTTTACATAACCTCAAGATGGCGGCAGTGCGAATTTTAAAATTAAGTTTTTATTTCTTGTGATGTAGTCATGCGATCGAAGTGAAAGTTTGAATAATGAACCTACGCAATAATTTTCCTTTAATGGTACATGACTCTATGGCCTATACATTTAACAATCCAACATGGCGACCATGCGAAATATTTAGACGATACTGAATATCTACGAACCTATTTTAGCAATCAAACTGCATTTTTTAATGTTCATAGGGGCTATGAACTTAAGTTCACCTATAAGACTTTAAATAACCTGGTGATCACAAATCCAACATGGCGGTGACGCGAATTATAAATATTCACATGGACATTTCTCGTAATTTAACCATCCGAGTGCAGTGAAACTTGGTACAGTAAATCCTTATACGAATGTTAATCCACTGGCATCTAATTTATTTCAATTGTTTCCATAACCTCAAGATGGCAGCTGTGAAAAATTTTAAAATATCCTTGTTTTTTCTTGTGTCCTAATTAAGCGATTGAAGTTTGAATACTACACGTTCACAATAATCTGCATGTAACAGTACATAACTCTAGGACCTACATATATAAAATCCAACATGGCGACCATCCATAACCTCAAGATGGCAGCTGTGAAAATTTTTAAAATATCCTTGTTTTTTCTTGTGTCCTAATTATGCGATTGAAGTTTGAATACTACACGTTCACAATAATCTGCATGTAACAGTACATAACTCTAGGACCTACATATATAAAATCCAACATGGCGACCATCCGAAATATTTAGTCGGTTCTTAATATCTACGAATCTATTACAGTAATCAAACAGAAATTGTGTATGTTGATAGTGGCAATTAACATAAGTAGGATATATGAAAATAGGCTGTATAGTTCTTCACGGAACTACTTGTTTTAAAATTTGATAATCCCTGCTTTAGGGCCAAGGACCGTTTCCATTCATCTGACTACCCGTATGTCTCAAGAATGTAGAAGTCAGTCGCTACCACATTCTCCGTCGGAAAGATGGAAGTTGACGTTTAATTCTGATTTCAAGAAACCATCCATAGTACGTTTGTGACTTAATGTTGCGACATTTATTCTTGAAGTATTTGTCCGAGTATTTATGTCTTTGAAAACGGGAGTCACAAATGTTACATTCACTTCTTCGTGTATATTGACGATTTATTTCCGTACTTCAATGGAGATGTTTTCTGCAGATTACGATATTGTACGTTCATCGTGGAAATCCGGCAATTTTCTTGTGTATGGCCTCTTCATTTGTTTGTAGTGTTCGTGATCCGCGGAAAAAGCGATGGAACAGCGCCCGGTTTTAATCTTGCTCTCTCACCTTTAAATACAAACGTATAAATTCAGTGGTTGTTATCGAAATGTCTAATCAATTTATAGGTACAAAATAGGAATTATTTCCCTTTGTAGGCCTACATCACACTTACCCAACACAGTTATCGTGAAGTCATCGGGTTTAATATTTTCGGTCAGATTTTTCTCACCGAAATTTTTCCTTCTAATAGCATGTAACCATTTCTTGCTCATTTCTTTATTTTGTGGAAATTAGTAAACGGGTTTCTCGGATTTTTTTTTGCAAAGAGGAACACAGCTCGGCATAGTCACGAAAATAACAATTTAAACAATTTAAATTCGTGGATATTAGCGGCATGAGAACACAGGAGACAACTGAAGAGCGCCTTGCGCTTACCCCCTACAACAGCAGTGAGCTCTATCGGTGCTAGTTCTATACATCCCTATTGTATTGGATGGTTCCCTAATACTGAAAAGAAACAAGAAGTTCCGTGAAGAACTATACAGCCTACTTTTCATGCCAATGATTATTCTACAGAATATGAACCTATCTAGAATAATGACGAAATTAAGTTGCTAATATCGAAATTTCCAATTAGTTCGAAATACTGTATACCTGGCATAATGTATCCTAATAGAGCACTACAGTTGGCAGCCCTGATGACTGAATATATTCTTAGTTCCGTCTCTTACGGTACTAAATACAAAATTTGGTTGAAGTCCACTGGATAGCATGGACGTTACATGCAGTTAAACATTGGATCTAACAGCGCGTAAAATCATGTTGGCAACAATGTCATGCATGTATTGGTCAGAAATAATCTGAAATAATATGATCTATTGTTGTGCCAATTTTGAATGAAATCCATTAGTTAGTATAGAAGTTACATGCATTTTAAAATTGGACCTATCAGCAGGCTTAGAATCATGTTGGCAGCACTGACGTATATTAGTTACTCCAAATTCGTCTAGAATGCCAGGAACTATACGTGTGCAAAGTTTAGAGCTATTGGCTTGCATACTTTCTGATATATTGATATTAGGGTAACAAAAGAAGGGACAGCGCATATTAACAGTTGGCAGCCCTGGTTGCTCCTTAGAATACGTTTAGTCATATCTGTTATGGTACACATAGCACATACGAAATTTGGTTGAAATCCAAATGATAGTATTGAAGTTACATGTATTTAAAGTTGGATCTGTCAGCAGGCTTAGAATCATGTTGGTAGCACTGACGTATATAAGTTACTCCAAATTAATATAGAATGTCAGGTACTATACGTGTGCATAGTTTAAAGCTGTCGGCTTGCATACTTTCTGATATATTGGTATTTGGATAAAATAAATTAGGAGCATTTATTAACAGTTGGCAGCTCTGGTAGGTCTTAAGAATACGCTCAGTCATATCTGGTTATGTACACATACAACATACGAAATTTGGTTGAATTCCACTTGATAGTGTAGAAGTTATATGCATTTAAAAATTGGAGCTATCAGGAGGCTTATAATCATTTTGGCAACACTGCCATGTTTGGCCTCCTGGAAATTAAACTGAAATATTATGATCTGTACGTGTGCCAATTTTGAAATAGCTCCCATTCATACTTTCCAAGATATCCAACATGGAGCTCAAATTTCTAGTGCGTTTTTTCAGCAGTTGGTAGCACTGACATCATTTTCAAATATGGACGTGAGATATTCCGGTGCACATCTTTACTCATACTAAATTTGGTTTTGATTGCTGCAGCCGTTTAGGAGTTGATAGGAGGGGGACACACACACAGACAGACAGACAGACAGACAGACACACATTTGCCCGATCTCATAAGACTACTTTTTCCTCATTTTTGCAAAATGTGAAAAGTAGGCTAAAAATATTACATGAGGTAATTAAGTACACTTGGATGACCAGTTTCCATCATCAAGCGATCAATAATGGCCACAGAACATCTAGCGACGCTGTCAAGAGGCGCGTGCCGGGGAAACACACTAGTGGTTTGCAAGAGGAGAGGAGAATGTGACGTATTCTGTTAATCTTTACAATAACCGATTGTTTACATCGGAAGCGTTTGCTTGGCCTTGCAATGCAGATTTTAATGATTATGACATGTCGGAGGGGTAGAATATCAAAGGAGAGGAGTTTCGTGTCTGTTTCTTTAAAAATATGACGCGGCATTCTAGTCAGGAAAGGTTCGTCCTCAGTGTTCTGCAACAAGTAGGTATACTCTTAGACTATTTTCATTCTTTTACTCATATTAGACCAGGGATTCCCAACAAGTGGGATGTAAAATTGTATGAATGTGCCGTGGAGTTTCATCATCTGCATAATAAGCTAACCACTATTACTCGACTCATTAATTGGTTCATTCATTGCTACCGTAATTCCGTTCCGTGATTGGCAACGAGTGCTTCTACCACGTTTATTTGTATTGTATGAATAAATACAGAAGATATCACGAAAGTAGAAAATAATTAACTATAGTCCCTGTCAGAACTTTATAGAATACAACTATTATTAAAAATATTTTATTTATTTACTGTATTAAATTTTTAGCCTACTTTTCACATTTTGCAAAACTGAGGAAAAAGTAGACTTATGAGATCGATCCGGGAAAATGTGTGTCTGTCTGTCTGTCTGTCCTGTCTGTCTGTCTGTCTGGCTGTGTGTGTGTCCCCCCCCTATCAACTCCTAAACGGCTGCAGCAATCAAAACCAAATTTAGTATGAGTAAAGATGTGCACCGGAATAGCTCACGTCCATATTTGAAAATGATGTCAGTGCTACCAACTGCTGAAAAAACGCACTAGAAATTTGAGCTCCATGTTGGATATCTTGCAAGGTATGCATGGGAGCTATTCCAAAATTGGCACACTTGTAGATTATACTATTTCAGTTTAATTTCCAGGAGGCCAACCATGACAGTGTTGCCAAAATAATTTTAAGCTTTCTGATAGGTCCAATGTTTAAATGCATATAACTTCTACACTATCAACTGGATTTCAACCAAATTTTGTATGTAATATCTGTACATAAACAGATATGACTGAGCGTATTCTTAAGAGCCACCAGGGCTGCCAACTGTTAATAATTGTTCTCTATTTTTTTAAATCCAAAATACCAATATATCAGAAAATATGCAAGCCACCAGCTTTAAACTATGCACACGTATATTCTGACATTTTAGATTAATTTGGAGTAACTTATATACGTCAGTTCTACCAACATGATTATAAGCCTGCTGATAGTACCAATTTTTAAATACATGTAACTTCTATACTATCAGTTGGATTTCAACCAAATTTCGTATGTGCAATGTGTACCATAACAGATATGACTATAAGTATTTTTAAGAGCAAACAGGGCTGCCAACTGTTAATAAATGCTGTCTATATTCTTTTTACCCTAATATCAACATATCAGAAAGTATGCAAGCCAACAGCTCTATACTTTGCACACGTATAGCACCTGACATTCTAGATTAATTTGGAGTAATTAATACAAGGCGGTGCTGCCAACATGATTCTATGCCTGCTGATATGTCCAATTTTAAAATACATGTAACTTCTATACTAACAAATGGATTTCATCCAAAATTGGCACAACAAGATATCATAATAATTCAGATTATTTATGACCAGCACACGCATGGTATTGTTGGCAACATGCTTTTACGCGTGCTGATAGATCCAGTGTCTAACTGCATGTAACGTCCATTGGACTTCAACCAAATTTTGTATTCTGTACTTTAAGAGGTGAAACTAAGAATATATTCATTCACCAGGGCTTCCAACTGTAGTGCTCTATTAGGCTAGATTATACCAGGTATATTTTGAACCAATTAGATATTTCGATATTACCAACTTAATTTCGTCATTATTCTAGATAGGTTCATATAATGTAGAATAATCATTGGCATGAAAAGTAGGCTGTATAGTTCTTCACGGAACTTCTTGTTATTTTACTTTATTTTATTAACCCTTATTAATTATTAACGGTGTTTTCATTACAATATTTATATTATCGGCTTCGGTGACGAAGCCAATAGCATGCTGTTCTGCTATGGCCAATATCGTGGGTTCAAACTCTAATATTGTCAAAGATGTATTGTTATTATTATTAACCGATAGGCATAACGTTGGGAAACATCATAGCCACCCACATAACTATTTTTTAAATCTTAATTGTAATTATCAAATTGGCATCACAGTAATACGGAAGGAGAAGATTGTTTCACTATATATATACAGGGTGATTCTTATTAACGTGGAGGGGCGTGGTGGCTCAGCGGTCTAGCTGTATGCCTCTCACCAAGGCGGTCTGGGTTCGATTCCCGGTCAATGCATGTGAGATTTTCAAAGTGAAATGCCATGTCCTGTGGTTCGGATTCCACGTAAAAAGGAGGTCCCGTGGCTCATGATCTCAAGATAACGGTCACGTAAAACTACAAGCTTCCTTCCTTTCTTATTAACGTTTAAAACTCTCTATAGTGATGTAGATGGCATTGAGAAAAGTAATTTGATATAGGACACTTAGGGTCGTAAGTGTCCGGAAATACCTAAAAGGTGAGCCCCAACTGTTAAACATATGACGTCATCAGGTGATGACTCAGCTCAAGCGGTCAGGCCCGTGCTCCCTTACGCACACCAAAGCAAACTTTGAATATCATATCACTCTGGTTCCGTGTCTTAATGTCAACAAACAATCTGCTTCCACTTGAAAGGAGAAGAGAAAGAAAGAAAGAATGCAAGAAAGAAAGATAGATACGCCCCGGATTTGAATCTCGAACCCCACGCGCCCGAGTCGCACGCACAGACTCGGAGCCAGAGTGATAGGATATTCAACGTATGCTTTGGATGCTTTGGTGTGCGTAAGAGAGCACGGACCTGACCACTCGAGCGTAGCCGTCACCTGATGACGTCATATGTTTAACAGTTGTGGTTCACTTTTAAGGTATTTCCGGACTCGTGCGACCCTAAGTGTCCTATATCAAATTACTTGTCTCAATGCCATCTACGTCGCTACAGAGAGTTTTAAACGTTAATAAGAATCACCCTGTATATATATTTAATTTAATTGGTTATGATTTAATGGAAGATTTTCATTTGAATACTCAATAGTTTAACGTGAGGGTTGAAGCAACATGAGGTTATACTTGGCCGAGCTGCACTGCAGGGAAGACGGATCACCAGAGGTCATATCCACATTGGCAGTGGAAACTAGCCTCTTGCTAGGACCAGGATAACTTATTTTGGTTACAAGCACCTTGGTTCTCAGAATTTCACATCACGCCACGGCTTAACGAATCAGAGCTGGACGCCTACATATGCTGGGGAGTTGGCTACGATGAAACACAAGATATGATTGGTCGGCGGTCACGGGGAGAAGACTACAGTAGGAGGGATGAAGAAATTTTATAAAAGACATTACTCGAGCGTCGAGGCTCCATTCTCCATTCTCCATTATCAATTTCGATTCTTCAGAGAAGACTACAGTGGAGCTGGTCTGAGCTTAAATACAGTTTATAGTTGGAAATATGTTGGGACACATACCGTCCAGGCGTCCACACATATAAATGTTGATAATTGTGTCTCAGGCTATCTTCAAAAATGTGATTATTGAAGTACTTCATCACAGTCAACTCATAAATTTTACATACATTGCATACTACAGGAAGGATGATGGCGATATTCTACTGGAACCTACAAATTTGCTCTTGCACGAGCAAACCCAACCAAGAGAAGGCATCGATGGTGAGGTCACTAACAGCATTACAACGTGTCTGTTTTTCTTTTAGTAAATCTTTTCTTTGGGCACAGTAAATTTAAATTCATTTAGCTTCTGGAATAAATTTATTTAACTTCATGACTTCGTATCCGTTTGTTCTTTGCCGCCACGTTAACTGTAAATTAAATATTTTTTCCAACATAATGTCTTGAATAGTTGTTCTTTTTATATAATTAAAATTCATTCTTTAAATCCATCCTCCGGGTTTCCTCTTAGCCCCCCAGGGGCTCACATCTAGTGGGGCGTGGGTTGGCGACCACGGGACCCCAGCTGAGTCCGGCATTGCTTCCACTTACTTGTGCCGGGCTCCTCTCCGTCTTCTTTCCTGTCGACCTCCCTTGGTCAACACTTGTTCTCTTCCGACCCCGACGGTATTAGGTTATCCGAGGCCTAGGGAGTCTTTCACTTTGCCGCCTTAATTGGCCCTTGTCTCATCTTTCCTGATACCCTCCTTCTGTGAGGGGTCAGCCTTCCTTTTCTTTTCCTTTTACCTCCTGCCTTGTGCTCAAGACCCTTAAGGAGGCAGGGTGTATGTAGCCCCACCACTTCTGGTGCACCGTGGCTAATGCTACACCCTCTGGGGCTCACGGCTTTTTGTAAGTATTGTCAATCCACATTAGTCCTTTGAATCTACCGTACATTTTGTAAGCATTTTCAATTTCAATTGCATTTTGTAAGTATTTTGAATTTCATTGCACTTTGTGAATAATTTGGATTGGAACTGGGATAGGGCCTATTTCAATCTGAATTGCATTGTGTATTTTCAATTTCAATTGCATTTTGTAAGTATTTTGAACCTCAATTGCATTTTGTACGTATTTTCGATCTCATTTGCATTTTGTAAGCATTTTTAATTTCAGTTGCATTTTGTAAGTATTTCGATGCTACGTTGCATTTTGTACGTATTTTGAATCTAGCCTCCGTTTTGTGGGTCCTTTTCAATCTATTCTTTTTGTGCAACTTTTCGTTCTAAATTCCCTTTTGTAAGACTATATTGTGAGTTGTTTCCATCTGAGTTCCTTTTTGTACGTATTTTCCATCTCAGATAATTTTGTTCTGGTTTCCATTTCATTACCATTTTCGCTATCACCCAGATCATTAGGGGCCGATAACCTCGATGTTAGGCCCCTTAAAACAACAATTATCATAATCATCATCTTTCCTCTTAGTAGTTAGAAGTAGCTATAAGACGAACCCTTCCTCTCATTACAAATATTACGCTGGTTGGAAACTTAGTTTCCCTGAGGGCCGAGATAAGAAGAGTCTACATAGCCGAAGTAGAATAGTAAGTGATCATGTGTTTATTTCGGTATTCAGATGACATTGAACACAATATGAAGTGTTATTGTGGTTTGTCCACATTACATTTGTCCGCTCAACGTGTGTTGTTGTTAATAGGATTTGTACATCGGCTTTAAAAATAGTTACATTTGGCGCCCAACGTGGAGTAGAAAATCAGCTGGTATTTGTGGAGAGAGGAAGGGTATTATTTCTGTGCTTTGTGTGTGTTTTTGGGATATATTGTGTGCTGTATCAGGATGACGGGTAAAGAGGAAGAAATTAAACTTAGAAGTGGTCAAGTAACAAGTGGTTACAAGGTGGAAAAGAATGTGGACGCAAATGAGGGTAGTCCGGCTGGGACAAACAATACCTCAAAGGAAATAACGAATAACGGAGGTATTTCCAGAGAGGGAGGTTAATAAGAAAAGTTCGCAGGATACTAGTGAAGGGATTCGGATGTTATTTTTTGCAAATTAAGAATGATATGAAGATTGATAATCAAGAAATTAACAATAAATTAGATGCCACTAAGGAGGAGATGAAGAATAAGAATTAAGAATTCAACAATAAATTAGGAAATACCAAGCAGGAAATTAAAAATAAATTAGGTGCCACTAACAATAAATTAGAAAGTACTAATGTTCAGATGGAAAATGATAATAGAGAAATTAAGAGTAAATTAGATAAAAAATTGGGCGGGAACTAATAATAAAATTGAGGAATTAAATAAAAGGGTAAACAGTGTAGTGGGAAGTAACGAGGAGGTGCGTAGGGAATATGAGAGGATGCAGGAAAGTCTATTGGAGTTCAAAGAAACGATAAGGGAAGAGGGGAGAGGTCAGTTAAAAGAAACCGTAGAGGAAGTCAGGGTAGAAGTTGAGAAGAAGCTTGAAATTATAGACAATAAAGTACACGAGATTAGTCAACAGGAAGTAAGGGTAGAGATTCTGGAACGTAATGAGATAAGAAGAGTCTACATAGCCGAGGTAGAATGGTAAGTGATCATGTGTTTATTTCGGTGTTCAGATGGCTTTGAACCCGATGGCGCCCACCCAATATGTTATTGTAGTTTGTCCACATTACTACAGGTAAACATTACATTTGTCCGCTCATCGCGTGGCTTTGGTGTTGTTAATATATGTATATCGGCATTTTTAAATAGTTACATTTGGCGCCCAACGTGGGGTTTTGTTGTTGTTAATATGATTTGTACACCGGCTTTAAAAATAGTTACAAAACCCGGCCGAAGTTGTCGGATTGTTAAGAGCGGTAAAATCCTTCAGTATGCCTTCCTTCGGAGGGGAAGTAAAGCCAGCGGGCCCATGTCATAGATTTATGGCATGTAAAATAACATACTACTACATTTGATATTGTGTAGCTAAATGTGTTGGTTATTTGGTTAGAAACACTCTATCAAGTTCCAACGTTCGCCGCTAGGGTCATTGATAGTAGCATCTGGTAGTCAAAGGAGGATTTACTTGAAATTGAACTTGTTGGTGAGTCTACGGGCTTTCAATTAAAAATACCCTGCTGTGGCCATTGGCTACAATTCAAAATATAAAATATAATGATATTAATGTTTAAATATTAACTTCAATTTTATGTAACTTTCATTTTATATATTATTTATAATTATAATTTATAACCCTTTCTAGTTTTAATGCTTATAATTTATTTTCGGTTTTAAAATTTCAAATTATTTTATTATAAAATTATTGTAATAAATTGTATCCTTCACCTCAGGTCAAGGAGATACCAAAAGAATATTTGGTTTTCAGAAATATTAAAACTTTCTTAAGAAAATTCGTTGAAATAAGACACCTTATTATAACATAAATCGTCCTTATGCTAGGCAGTTATTACACAGACCAGTATAATCTGTAATTGGTAACTTAGTGCCATACCAGGTTTGATAACCCGTCGTTGTTAACGGGTTCATAGAAGAAAGGACGACTATTTATGACAGGGGAGGACAGGCGGCGCTGGTGTGACGTCAGCTCACACCGCTGTACATGCACGCAGCGAAGAAGAGTGTAGCGTGTGACGTCAGCGTGCTTTGTACGGCTGTTGCAGAGGACGAGGATTTAGTTTGAGGCAGGCGGGATGCAGCAATGTGAAAGACAGGAAACATATCTGGTGTTAATAACACAACGAACTGAACGCCATGGATGTCGTAATGTCAATGCACCTAGTTGCAATTACACAATTGATCACAGATTATAACCAATGTCATTTTGGCTCTCTCCTATCAAAAAATATGTAACAAGAGTAGTTAATGTGAAGGACAATCATGCTATAACCCCATGCTGTAGAACTGAACTTAGTGCTATTTTTGTGCACAATAGAAAAGAGCCATACTGAACAATATAATCACGGGGACATATTCCGACACTTTCTGTTTCGTTTTTCTCGAACAAGTGTATCAATGTTAGGACGTAGTGTCTGGGAAAGTTGTAATCGAAGTCTGCATGTTAGGTTGTGATCTAACAAGGTTCTTCGAGATTTGGATTTAGCCAGTTTCATAATAGAAAAGAATAGTTCGCACACATATGTCGAACCGAACATATCATAACGAGGACAGCCTTGCCCTCCAAATCGATAATAGTGGAGTAAATTACACTAACACAGTGTTCAATTCAAAGAGCTACCTGGGGCATGCATGCGCAGTGCAATAGTCTTCAACCAACCTGCTCTAACTGAAATATAGCTCGGCATTGCAAAGCTAAGGTTCAACACACGGAGGTTAAACCCGACCAACAACTTAGTAAAGATTCGAATTAAGCTCAGTCTTTGAAACCGGGCATTAGTGTTTTAAATATGTACGTAGATGCTTGTATTTACTTTGTTCTTGATAGTTGATGTAGAGAATAGCAGAAGAGATGCACAGATATAAAATCTGCACTGGCAATTAACCTACAGAAGAGAATGGAGCAAAGAATCAAAATGACGGACGAGTGTATCTGGTCTTTAACAATTAGCATACAGATGAGAATGGAGCAAGAATCAAAATGACGGCCGAGTGTATCTGTTCTTTAACAATTAGCATACAGATGAGAATGGTGCAAGGATTCAAAATGGTGGGCGAGTGTATCTGATCTTTAACAATTAGCATACAGATGAGAATGGAGCAAGGATTCAAAATGACGGGCGAGTGTATGTGATCTTTAACAATTAGCATACATATGAGAATGGAGCAAGGATTCAAAATGACGGCCGAGTGTATCTGGTCTTTAACAATTAGCATACAGATGAGAATGGAGCAAAGAATCAAAATGACGGGCGAGTGTATCTGGTCTTTAACAATTAGCATACAGATGAGAATGGAGAAAGGATTCAAAATGACGGCCGAGTGTATCTGGTGTTGTACCCCTAGGGTACGCCACCATCATCCCCTAACACTAACACCCCCAGAAAACCAAATGCCACATACCTACTTCAAGAACCAACGAATACATCTACATAATTACACATCTAACAAATTATTGCCTCAATGAACTCAGGTAGCCTCGTGTCCAAGCCCAACGACCCAAGGAAGGGCTATGACATGGGAGAAATGTGCAAATTCCGCAAACGTAGCGCGACGCTCCTATAAAAACTCCAGGAGGTCATGCCTCCGCATCAGTCTGTCTCAGTGTTACCTGCGTGCCGAATCGCTGCTGGAAGCCGAAGGGTAAGTGTCTTAAGCGATCACTACACACACATTCAATTACACTCCCATCCCCCTGTGCTTGGATTGTGATAATTACTTATTTTTATTAACTGCACTGCTAATTACAGGAGTACTTCAAATCCGAAGTGCTCATTAAACTCAAACATAGTAGAAGCCACTGGTCTTTTCATTTATTTAATTTCTTTAGCTTCCCCGCTAGGTAGGATCTAGTATTAGCATTGCTATTTAATCGCTTCGAGACGTCAGCAGAGCGTCACAGCCACAGCGCTGACACCAGCAGGCTCGCTCCCAGCTCGTCTGCTTACGATTCACATCAGACCGCTTAGCACCGATACCGCGCACAGAGCACTAAGTAAACCACCCCTCCTTCCACACTCACATCCTGAACTACCCCGCCAAGCAGTACATTGGGGAGTTCTCCTTTCAGATCGTACTGACGATCCCAAGCCTCTAGTTAATAACCACCTCTTTCACGTAATTGCCAAGCTTTCCCCCTAAACACATTTATTTCAACCCTTAGATTAATACTTGGTAGAGGCTACCCTCTCAGGTACCCTACAAATGGTGGAGGCGCTAGGTACCGCGACGTTGTCAGAAGACAACGCCTAAAGGAGTACATACAACGTATTTCTGCGGGAAAGATCCCTAAACTTAACCTCTTACTAGCCAAGCGAACGCCACCCAAAATTGGGAAAATTTTTGGGAATACGGATCCAGTAATTTTTTGTACCCAACTCAAGCCCGCCCCGATAGATAATACA
This sequence comes from Meconema thalassinum, assembly GCA_946902985.2. Classification (NCBI taxonomy): domain Eukaryota; kingdom Metazoa; phylum Arthropoda; class Insecta; order Orthoptera; family Tettigoniidae; genus Meconema; species Meconema thalassinum. The sequence continues at coordinate 1,006,526,049 of OX336388.2, forward strand.
TTTTTAAACGCCACCCTTACCAAAGCATACGCAATTTACATCCCCATAGATACGCCCTTACAGTAGGACGTACAGTACAGATCCATGCTCAGATACCAACATATTGGTAAGGTCAAGCGTGCACTTAGAAATACAGCACACAACCTCGCCGTTACCACCAAACCACTACGCCCTAAAATCCTACTTAAAACCCAGACTTAATAACAGAACACAACGCAGGCCAATTATTTGACGAACTTGAGGACGCAACTTTAGATCTCAAACTCAAATACCCAAACGTAATCAGACAAAAACGTCCCCTCACACGAGCACAGACACAGAACGCTCAACAGGCGTCCCCAGATAGCGTTGACAGTGAGGAATCAACCCCCACATTACCGTACGCTATCTTACAACACATCAGTGACACGCAACAAACCTACAACGGTTTGCAGGTCCTGTTGCAACAGTGAGACGAAATTCCACACAATTCTTCGAGCGGGGGACTAATCGCAGATATACACGCCATCGCTTTAACTCTAGGCGACCATATTTACAAGGCGCTTTCCACGCTACAAGTGGTCAACATTGAACATAACTTGTCGCTGGATAATATCCAGGTTACTGAGCAATTCATCCCTCAGGACGCTCCACACTCTACCCCTAACCACCCAGGTACCTCCCAAGGCGGAAACACCTACATAACACCAGTCGAGATTCACCAGCAACCCCTAAGCCACGCACACTCTAGCGTTGCATTAGATAACAGCGACCTAGATTCCCCAGTTGAGCACACCCACTTAACTACCCCCAACACTTCCTACAGCGCGGACATGGCCATGCCTACAAAGTATCCAATGATACAACTGCTAAATACCCAGGTGACAAGCAGGACCCCGAGGAATATTTGAAAGCCTTCAATCGAACGGCTAAAATTAACGGCTGGTCAGCTGAGGACAAGAAAGGCCTCCTACCGGCATACCTCACCAAATCGGCCCTAACGTGGTACGAACTCCACGAAGCCACCTTGGCCGGTGCCACCTGGGAGCAGTTTTCAGCCTCCCTCGTTAACACATTTCAACTCACCCCTGATGAGGATGACTTGTACGACAAAATCCGCGCCCGCATACAAGGTCCCACGGAAGCCACACAGGCATACATTAATGCCAAATTATTGATGTGTGAGAGGTATAATAGGGAGATGCCAGACAGGCAGAAAGTGCGTCTCCTTATGCAGGGAATGCGCCCTACCTTGGCAGACAAGCTCTGCACCTTGCAAAGCAACACCGTAATAGAGCTACAGGCAAACATCAAATTTGTAGAAGAGGGCAACAAAATGACCCAAAAAGCCGTGGACCAGCACATCCGCGCGGATAACGGTGATCTGCATCAGAAAATCCGCGATCTGACAAAACAGATGCAGGAGATGCAAATTACGGCCATACACAATAGCAATAAAACCCGCCCTTCAAGGGAGGATCCACAAGATAAGGGGCGATCACCACGGGGCGATCACTAGGATCCATATAGACCCAATCATCCCCCACGGCATAATACACACCCGCTGAGAGAAGCGAACTTTTATTCCCAACACTGGGAGGAAGTGCCACGCTGCAGTGAATCAAATCCCTGCCGACCAACACAATATCGGGCTGATACTCGCCCACGAGGCAATCCATCCCCAGATTACCCACCAAACCATCATCCCCAATATAGGGACGATCGAACATGGCATCGTGACCAAAACACCAGATACACACGCCCAGTCTATGCCCCTCCATACCGTCGGCCAAACACTCCCCCGCAGCAGGAGCTATATGAGCCCCAGTACGAAAGACCTCCTCCAGGGTACCCTCAGTACGTCCCTGTAATACGGGAAAGGGGACCGGAGGACTATCCACTGCCCGACCACCCTCCACGGGATTCACAAAGGCATTCACCTCCACGAGATAGACGGGTATTACTCCCCAACCCCCAATATCAGCCCCGGCCAAACAATTGGCGAGACAATGTGCCCAGGGGGCAGTCTCGCTACACAGACAACCGATGTTATGCCCAGCCAAAAAACTATTAGCTAGGGGAGGGCCAGCACCCACTCAATCGGATAACCCTCCCCCGGTAACCACTAAGCATTCCACTCAACCCCCGCAGGACATCTGTCCTGGCCGGTCCAGTAAGCCACCAATTCCCCCAACTTCCGCCTGCCAGAATACAGCGCAGGAAATACCTCCCCGATCGCAGCTCCAGGTACATACGGTCAAAGGGGATGGTAATTTCCTCTTTCGAGCACTCAGTTTCCTGCTCCATAAAGATGAGGACCAGCATAAAGAACTCCGAACACAGCTGGTCATGTATATAATGGCACACTGGGACGAGTATAAATATTTCCTCGACGACGGGAATGAAGCCTTATTCCCCAATAAATATGCATATGGGGATTACATGCATCGAAATGGCACATACGCTGGAGCGACGGAGGTTACCGCTCTAGGCCATATCATTAAGAATAATATCCATGCCTATACACTGGACAAGATGGCACCCACGTTTTCTACAGTAGGCTACGACAAACATCTGTACCTTTTGTTCACGGGCAATCCGAATGCGGGTCATTACAGCCCTCTCTCTATCAAATCGCCTCACACACCTCAACCCTCCGCCCCTCAGGTTGAAAAAGAGGACACTATAGGCACATTAACAACTGCCAACAAGATTACAACCCCTAAGGACGTTTCCACGACGACCGTAGTTAGACTACCCTTGATACGCCCACCCACATTGATTCCACTCGCGGACCCAAGCGGCCCGACCACTAAACCAGGCGCGGCGAAGCCGGTAACGTGTATCGCTACCGTCGCGAATAAGTTACCTCCACAGAAAGCCGCCTGCAAACCCACAACCACTCAGACACATCGGCGCTTTAGAATACCCCTGCCGAGACCAGGGTTCACATCCCGTGACAGCAAACATCATTCCAAATATGTATCCATTCACCGACAGCTCAAGAGAAAGCTTAGGACACTACACATGGCAGACGGGAATGACACAGCTGAATTGCGACTCCCAGTTTCACGGGACTCAGCAAAGCGTGTCAGGTTCAGTGATCAGACCACAACTCCACGTTTTCTCAACACAAGTACCAGACCGGCAGAACAAACAGTCTCGCAGGCCGCGATTCATAACGATAAACATCATTCACCGTCCCAAAATCCCGCAGCACCGATCATCACGTATACCCTTAACAACATGTATACTGCACAGGACGGACACAATATTACAGCCCTGTCTATCCCGGCCTAAATTAACGGGTATAAAATTCAGATCTTATTAGACACGGGTTCAGCTATTTGCTGTGTCAGCAGTAAGTACATTAACAACGAGCGCATACACAGGGTGCCTCTCAACACTCGCCTTGTGGCTGCTAATTCCCAAACCATTTCCTGCTTAGGCACTACTGATATACATCTCCAAATAGGTTCTTTTGAAACTAGCTATCCCATGTTTGTTATTAAGGACCTTTCCGTTCCTGGTATCATTGGCACGAACTTTCTTGCCAAGTTCGAAGCGAACATTACCTTTGTCACTAATGAAATACGGTTTGTGAATGGAGACCTTATCACTACACACCCGATATCACACGCCCGGAATACATACAATCCACGAGCGCAGCGAGTCCCGCGCACCAGGTCTCTCCGTTGGTTACCATATCTCCGCCAGCAACCACGAGTGCTAACACAGCCACGCCCGCCACTGGGAACACACAGTCATTAACCCCAGAACAGAATAGGAAGCTTACAGACCTCTTAGAAGAATATAAGGACATTTTTGCACATTCCCTTGCCGACTTAGAAGTGACAGACTTAATTCACCACCGTGTCGAATTGACCAGTGAGGCTCCGGTTCACCAGGCACCTTACAAGGTTAGTTATTTATCGTATGACATACAGACAACAAGCATGCAAGATAAATATATACACAGATAAACATTGATATATACATATTTACAGCGTCACATGACAAGGCAGGCTCATATCTTTAAATCTAAATTTTGTATCCATTGCAGTGCTGCAGGTTTTGCCAACAGGAAGTCGGACCGATCACCCTGATATGCTCTTCTATGGCATTCGTGAACAATGTGGTGAACTGACTGTGAAGGAGCACCACAGTCACATTGGGGAGAAGGAATTTTACCCCATTTGAAGAGTGATTCAGCACAGACCCCGTGGTTAGTCCGGATCCTATTGAGGGCAGTCCACGTTCCTCTTGGCAGGTCAAAACCGGGTGCAGCGCTACCTCCATTTAAGTCACTCCAAGCGTCAAGGTTGATGTTGGTGCTCCATTCATTTCTCCATTGGATATTCGGTTTAAAATTGTTGCCTGTGAGATCTCGAGCATATTTGATGGGTGGATGTCTAGATTTCAGTCACTTTCTATTCAGATCAGGGATGTCGCAGTGAATAGGAAGAGCTGGATTACTCATCATTTTCTTATACTCTCGGATCAGGGCAGCTTTCCTGCGTAGGCCAGGAGGCATGTTGCTGAGGACAGGAAGCCAATAAGTCGGCGTAGATCTAATAAGGCCACTGATCAGTCTCATGGTGCTATTGAGTTAGGTATTAATTAATTATCTTTACATGGGGGCTGTTCAGCCAAACTGGAGCACAATATTCAGCAACGGAGAATACAAGACCTAATGCAGAACACCTCAGAGTTGTAGCAGAAGCTCCCCAAGTAGTTCCACAAAGCTTCTGCAGGATATTATTCCGGCTTCTAATTTTGGCGGCTGTGTTTTCAAGATGTTTTTTAAAAGATAATGTGCGATCCAGAGTGACACCTAAATATTTAGGGTATTTATTATTTCTCAGCACAGAACCTTGAAGCGATACATGAACTGCACTATCAGCCATTCTGTTGTTTAAGTGGAAACATGATACTTCAGTTTTTGTTGCACTTGGTTGGAGCCTCCATTTGTGGAAATAACTTTCAAGCCTAGCAACGTCATCATTGAGCACATTCTTCATGACACTGAAGTCCTTGTGCCTTATAGCCAAAGCTATATCATCAGCATAACAAAACTTTCTGGACTGAGTATCTGGTAGATCAGAGAGATACAGATTGAAGAAAAGGGGAGACAGCACTGAACCTTGTGGGAGCCCGTTGTTCAGCTTTCTTTGTTTGCTCATTCTTTTTGCTAGAATGACTTGGAAAAGTCTGTTACTGAGCATGTTACCAATAAGTTGCACGGTAGTTTTGCAAGGTATTATTCGAGACAGTTTATAGAGTAACCTCTCTCTCCATACTGTATCATAAGCGGCAGACAGATCGAGAAACACAACAGAAGTTTTCAGCTGGAGTTGAAAACCAGACTCGATATGCGATGTAAGAGCAAGGACTTGATCACAACAACTGCGATTAGGTTTAAAGCCAGCCTGTTCCACAGGAATGTGTTCTAAGATAGTCGGACTGATCCTGTTATAAATCAGTCTTTCAAGAAGTTTGAAGCAACAGCTCAGCAATGCTATAGGCCTGTAGCTTTGGGGAGCGTCTTTTGGCTTACCAGGTTTCATAACAGCTATAATTTTAGTTTTCTTGAACTGATTTGGGAGGATCCCTGTGTTTAGAATATCACTGAAAAATCGAGCAAGCCATTTTCGAGCATTTTGGCCCAGATTTAACAGAAACTCAGGATGAATGCCATCAAATCCGGGAGCTTTCCCATGTTTGATGTCTCTTATAGCCACATTAACTTCTTCGAGGGTGAATACTTCGGAGTAAGACGAAGTTGATGCTTTTATTTTGTTGAAGTTCCTTTTCAGCATTCGAGTATGGTCCTTATCTTGTGCAACCATAGAAGTCGATACAATGTGGCTGGCAATCTTACGAGGCATAATTCTAGGCTGCTCTCTTTGACCTATAGAATTTCCTCCAAGCTTCCTTAGCAGACTCCAGGCTTTTCTGCTTGAGTGTTGAAAATTCAACTCCTCAACAGTCTCTGTCCATTTTTGCTTGCGTGTTGCATCCAAACTATGTAAGAACTCATCAGCCACTACATGATTACCTGTTTTCATAAATTCATTATAAAGAGCATCACTTTGTTCATTCCAACCCGGAACGTATTCCTTTCTATACCCTCTCGGAATATATTTCTTGGCTATTGAAGTAACTAATCCAACAAACCTGTTGTAGCTCATGCTTCTCGCAGGAATCCATCTGATGCATTTGTCTATTTCACTAGTAAATTTTGTCCAATTAACTTTATTGAAGTTCCATCGAGGGCGAGGGAATGAAGTTATGAGTGGGATAGACAACCCTATCTCTATAAGTACTAGTCTGTGCTGACTGCGGGGAAAATCACCCAATATGAGTCTTACAGTTGGAAGAGGTTGATCCTTGTTGTCACAAGTCACAAAACACAGATCTGGATTATATTCACGTTGCCAGGCTCCTGATCTGAATGATCCTTTGTCCTTGGCATCAAAGACAAGGTGTAAGTTGTGTTCTTCTACCCATTCAACGAGTGCAGTGCCGCAGTTGTCATTCTGAGCATAATTCCAATTTTCGTGGTAGCTATTGAAATCGCCTGCAAAAATGGCTGGATGATTTGAAACTGAAAGCACAAAGCTGGGCCATGGGACTGTTGGTGGTTTGTATACATTCGTTATGGTTATATCCTGTACAGTAACAACTACTACATGGATATTATCGTCCGTGCTAGAAGTGATATGATGAACATGTTCTAGATTGTTCCGGGCATAAGTTGCCACCCCATAAACGCTATCATACGTAGCACCAATCATAGAGTAACCATGAATCATTCCTCTTTTCTGGAGTTCTTCCTCATTGGTGGTATGAGTTTCCTGTATGAGTGCCAAATCAACATTGTTCTCATGAAGAACTCTTGATAGATGGTCGCTTTTCGATCGACTGATGCCTTCGATGTTTAGTTGGCAAATTTTTAATCTTTGTCCAAGCCTTCTTGTCACGGGGCTCTGAGAAGAGCCGTTAGAATTTGAATGGTATTGCATGCTGTATTCTATTTTGCCAGGAGATCTATAGAAGATAGTCCGGCTGTCAAATGCTGATGATAAGTTCAGTACTGGAAAATTGAGTTCAAGTACCTATGCAGGGGCACCACGTGCAGGAATCAGCTTCACCCCCTAAAAGGTTAGTGCTAAGGAGCGACAAGCCATAGAAACACAGATTCAGGATATGTTAGCAGCCAAAGTCATCAACCCCATTGTGTCTAATTATAATGCCCCGGTCATCCTTACCCGTAAACCCCATGGTTCACATAGGTTTTGCACAGATTTTCGACGCCTCAATAGATTAATTAAGAGTGACAATTACCCGCTACCACGCACAGACACTTATCTAGAGACCCTAAGCGGAGCTAAATATTTTTCAATAATGAATTGTTATTCCGGATTTTATTCGATCCCTGTCTATGAGCCTGATAGGCATAAGCTGGCATTTGTCACAAAAACGGCCTCTTCGGTTATAACGTATTGTCAATGGGTTTAAAAAATGCCAGTCAGACGTTCCAAAAATTGGTAGATAAGGCATTCGTTGGCCTCAAATACCGCTCGGTGTTAACTTATATAGACGACATAACAGTCCTCGCGAACATTCGAAGAACACATCATACACTTGCACGAAGCTTTTGACAGGATCCGGCACCCTAGATTGAAGCTAAAGCCTTCCAAATGTCAGTTTGCAAAAACGAAGGTCCACATTCTAGGTCACATTGTTAGCCGCAACGGCATCACACCTGATCCTGCCAAAGTCGCCGCCATCACCGATATTCCCATGCCGGAAAACATTAAACAGCTACGTTCTTTTTTGGGCCTCGCCAGTTATTATCGTCGTTTCATTTACGGATTTGCACAGATAGCTAACCCCCTAACCGAGCTTACACACGAGAAAACGTCCTTTATCTTTACAGAAATACATAAAGAGGCTTTCAACAAACTTAAACACTTACTCACTACACCGCCCCTGCTCCAACATTTTCAGGAAGGTAGGCCAACCTTCGGACACGTGGATGCAAGTCAATTCGGCATAGGGGCAGCCCTGCTACAAGAGGCCGATGATGGCAAACAACACCCAATTACTTATGCTAGCCGTAAACTTACACCGCTAGAAACCAGATATTCCGCAACCAAAATAGAGATGCTCGCCTTCTCTTGGGCCGTAAATCACTTCCGGACATATCTCTATGGTATCCACTTTACGGTAGTTACGGATCACGCCAGCCTTATTTACTGGGATAAATTCAAAAACCCCAATTCCCGGTTTAATAGGTTCATATTTAAATTATATGACTACACCTTTGAAGTTAAGCACAAGAAAGGTAAGGCACACCTTGATGCAGACGGCCTCTCGAGACTACTTGTCCTCGAACCGCCTGACGAGGATGTCAATCATTCCTGGGATTTCTTACCCACATTTGCAGTCACTCACAATGACCTGAAAAAGGATCAATTAGACGATCCCCAGTTGGGAAAAATTAGGATTGCCTTACATAATCGCGACCAGGTAGATAGTAAAACTGCCCGCTTATCACGCAGATTTTTTTCTTGATAAGGACGATCTCCTTAAGTACAAATCCACGGCCACGCATGCCGTCACACCCGTTGCCCTTCCCACTACACTCTGAAACCACGTAATGACGGAATATCACTGCCCACCCCTTAATGGCGCACACTTTGGAGTCCATAAGACATATTTGCGCATTCGCAATAAATACTATTGGGAAAACAAGAAAAATGACATCATAGAGTTCATTAAAACTTGTCACACATGCCAGAGGTACAAACACCGACCTGGTAAACCCCAGGGCTTACTCCACCCCATCTCCGTAGGTGAACTTTTCCACCGCATAGGTATTGACGTCAAGGGTCCAATTACAACCTCAGACAAAGGTAACAAATACATACTGGTAGCAACCGAGTACCTTACCCGACACATTATCACCAAAGCGGTCCCAAAAGCTAGCGCGCACCAAATCGCAGAGTTCCTCATGGAAATCATTACCAAGTATGGTATTTTCCACACGTTGTTGTCCGACAGAGGAACAGTTTTCACATCTAATGTCATTACACAGCTCCTTACATTGCTTCACATAAAAGCGTACACGACCACTAGTTTCCGCCCTCAGACGAATGGATTAACGGAAGCTATGAACAAAATCCTTGGCGGGGCTATAGCTCGTTTCACTAACGATAAGGGCACCGACTGGGATAATTACCTCCCAGCAGTAACGTTTAGTTACAATACATCCGTGTCGCAAGCGACCAAACACACCCCGCACTTTCTTTTACACGGCTACCACCCGCGCAGTCCGATCGACAACATTTACATCCTACAGGATACACTCCCTAGCAACGCTGAAAGGTTGCAATATTTATGCACAGCCCGTGACACAGCGCGACGTAATATCCGCACTGCACAAAACAGGCAGAAACTCACGTATGATAAAACCCACAAACACCAGGAATACAAACCCGGACAGCTCATTATGATCTGGTCGCCCACTCGCTTAAAAAACGTGTCAAAATCCCTCATTCCGAAACGGACAAGTCCGTTCAGAATCCAGAGGAAGATTTCGGACCTAAACTACCTCGTCAACATTCGGTACAACCATAAAATTATTCAGGACACGGTTCATGTACGGCGTATGAAACCCTACCATTCCCGGGAAACCACCCCCACACCTCGACCCTCCGTGGCTAAGAAACGCAAGCGTTAAATCACCCGAGTAGGGAATAAAATTATATATGTCACACACATATCGAACCCAGAACCCTACAGATAGCGCCAGCGTCAGACACATGATGGCATCCGATAGTCCAATGTCCCAAATAGGCGGCGATGTCACCTGGGAATAGGCCATATAAGGCACACACAGATATCATAGGTAACACCCATAGACAATAGAGCCATTTTTCTTTCTCTTTCTGACATATCACACCATTAGATAGAGAGTAAGATAGGTCGAGGCTAGAGGCACATTTAGCAATTACACGTGCCTCATCTTCCCCTTAAGTCCCCATGAACACGATACACCAGACAAGCATTGGCAATAGCGCCAGATGCGCTATGGCATCTTGTAGCCACAGTCAGAAATAGGTGTCAACACCACTCCCGGTTAGGCCCCACACCATAGGTATTATTAAGTTGCATGGTACCATATAAGGACTGCCGATATAATGTCATTTATAATCGTTCCATACTTATAACATGTACAGTGCATGTATGTCTTTTCAGGAAATATATTGTAGACACGGCCTAACATAAGTTACACGCCTAGATCAGCAAGCGAGGTCAATCCTCTGCTGTGACACGCGGATGTAACAAGAGCCGTCTCGCCCACTCAGCAATACACGCTTCCTCCCTAGTAACAACTGTTTGAGACAAGTCATGCAGACTGGCACGCGCCTACATAGCCATGCGTCAGCCAGGTCATTCACTCAACGGGAATACAAATAACGAACCACGGAAAGGTTCCTTTACCATAGGAGGCTATCTACACATTTAATATCCATACACTCTCATACAGGACGCACATTTTTAACCAACTTAATCGCACGCAGATTTCAATACATGGTCACGACCATTAGGCGACCGACTAAAGATCCAATCACCTTTCACAAGGGACGATTCATTAACGCACCCTTCCCATACAACTGTATTCACAGCACACAGTTAATAGGAACCGACACATAACTTAATTATTTATATATATGCCTTCGGTAGCAGCCGATGGCAAATTCAAACACAATAACCAGGTGTAATAAGTAATAGGCGAATACATACATCTCCCATGACAGTAGAGGGATTAACATTCCCATGGTTAATGCCCACATTTAGGAAATCGATACACAACATTTTTACTTGCACGGATTTAGAAAGTGCACGGATTCCAGCATTCACCCCATATTAAGGCGGGATGACAGCCCGGTCCTATACATTATCACCGAGTAGGCCACTAAGTTTACACATATGGCCAAGCATAATACATTACTGGACGTGCAATACAATTTATATAGCGAACGCCATTACTCCAGCAGTAGCGGAAGCAAATACAGGGTTACAGACACCACAATAACACAGGTCATTGGACCTCAGCACATCCTTTAAACTGCCTAACACGAATACACTCTTCTGTGTCCATAAACGATTCACGCTATACTCTAGGCCGCTGATAGTAGCCTAGTACAATCACTATCGCCGGACGTTCCATGATGAACGATCTTCGTTTCTTACCATATTTCAGCACCGACATAGGTTCGTGCAGACAACACGATTACACAGGTTAGCAGCATCACACACATACAGTGGCCTAGCATCTACAATAACACAGGTTAGCGTCCTTTTGATAATGAAACGAAATATTCGTACAATAACACAGATTAGCGGCCTTTCGCAAAGGCACGGACATAGTCGTACAATAACACAGGTTAGCGGCCTTCCGCAACTGCTAAGATGTATTCGTACAATAACACAGGTTAGCGGTCTTCCTACAGGCCAAAGCGTATTAACACTAATGACATAGTGTAGCGACATTCGATATAATTCCGCACACAATTTCACTATTACACAGGTTGGTTACTACCACTACGGCCAGCAGAATTTGATACAATTACACAGGTTATCATACCGTCCGAGCATTAGACTCTATAGGTCATCTGAACAAACAATTAGGAGACACTCGGAGTAAGGATAACTTATACTTACGTAGATTACATTTCCCATACACTATAATCCAGGCTACATTCTTTATTATATCTCAATCACTTTTCACACTCAGTACTGCAAACTGCTCATAGACAGTGATGCCGGAAGCGAGGACTGCGTACACAGCATCTCGACTTACGAGACGCAGGGACTCCAAAACTCACACGTCACGTACGGCACTCATGCCGTTATCACATACTCCTTTTTATATATTTTTTTCTCCTCACAAGGGATTTTTAACTTTTATTTCTATTTAACAGTGGGATTGACCACACAATACCGACATAAAGTCAGACAGGATGAACAGTTTTCCCACGAGGCGACTTCATCATTAGTCGACGGAGTAGGGACTCCATTCAACTTATAATTATAATCATGTCATTCAAGCCGACGACTGACTGGACTCCTAGAAAATCTAGGGGATTGGGTCTACAACTCTAACAGTCAACGTAGGAAACCATTTATCATCCTTCCGTTAAGTATAAACTGTTCGCCATGATCTGCTATATGCCGACATAATATTCGATAATGAATTCACGAAGTTACTTCATAAGTGCCACAAGGCTCCCATGGGACCTCAAGTCCTTATATAGATCCCCTTTAATTAATATATACCCAATATATACACACTTATCGTCAAAGTCATAAGTTGGCCACATGGAAATTTCGTATTTTCGTTTTGAGGCAGCGTAACACGACGTGGTACATATCACTATATGTCCATCAGCGTCACATTGACGCCATGGCCCATAAATGTCCTAAAGTAAACCTGGGCGAGTTATGCCAAGGGTAAATAAACTTCTACCCTCCTAGGTCAACACTCTAGGATGCATATCAGCCATGAGCGCATAGATAATTCAGGCAGCTACTACGTCCATGGGCCATCAGTATCCTATGGTTTCCTAGGCGAGTTATGCCCCGGGCAGATTAATTTCTACCCTCCTGGGTCATCGTTCTAGGATAAATATCAGCCATGAACATAGGACTGACTGGTTTTGTAGATAACGGTTAACAAAGGCCCAATGATTTTATTTTCTACAAACATTAAGTATCCACTTGAGTCCGCAAACATGTTATACGCACTAGGAACACATCATCTCCACATCAACACATTGCGTTTTGGGACTACAACATATAGCTCTCACTTCCATACCGCAGGATGCCCGGTAAATGTAGCCCATTTTTGCTACTCCAAGGACATGCCGACATTTGCGGAATACAATATTCGCTCTGGATATACATATTACTGCGCCCCGCATTATTTTTTCATTTTCCCGAAGTGAGTGGGAGTAAACCACGGAAACACTTTTCTACAGAGTGACACTCAGCATTGTTACATCCACATGGTATCGCCATATGCTTCCATACATTCACAGTACACTCTAGTACACTCTGTACATTAGGTACAAGAAACCAAGTATTTTTTTCATATATCATTTTGCATTTTCCCGAAGTGAGTGGAATTAAACCACGGCAGCACTTTTTCTACAGGGTGACACCCAGCATTTTAACATCCACATGGAGTCGCCATAGGCTTCCATACGTTCACAGTACACTACAGTACACTCCATAAATTGGGTACAAGAAGCCCAGAATTTTTTTATATATCATTTGCCCCATTGGAGTACGCTATGATGACAGCGTCATCCCAACATTGTTCCCCACCGGGGGGACATGCTTTGTTTCCCAATACGCAGACGAGAAGTCACTGACTTATACCAAGTTTATATCATACACAGGCTGTCTAGCATGCGACAATGCGTACATGATAAACACTCCAGTCGACTCCCAACACGTGCGTTTGACAGTTCATTCACTGTATGGCAACAAATCGCCATGCTTTAAACGCACTCCTAGCGCTCAGGTCCAATCAGCGTAGCGCGCCGATAAACATTACTCCCACAGAGTACGCCGGCCAATAAGCACCGTAGGTTCCGCCTAGCGGTAGCCGATATCTGATACTTTACGTACACACACATTATCTCAAGTCACACCTCCCACGTGACAAGTAACCCGCAAGCAGCCATTATTTGTACTGACCAATCGCACTCTCGCGCGCTGAATTCAAATGACGGTGCGGTCGGAACATATGATTCTCGGAGTATACCATACTTACCAGGGTAACCAAACATTTTTATTTACACTCAGCCCTTTCATCACTCACTACTTAACACCGGGCCAGCATATTTCACGGCAGGAGCCATTGTTATCGATGCTAAATACGGAGCGCCTCTTTACACAGATGCACTTTCTTTTATCTATTCATCGGGCTCCAGTAAACATTTGCCATCGAATACACCCTTATATAGACACCGCCCCCCGACATACGCAGACACGGGCACTTCCCCATGAGCATACAAATAAATAGATTTACTTCCCAATTAGGAGGTTTTATTTTATTTTATTCGCGGAACGGCGATCTTCGATCAGATATTTTCTTCCAGAATCGGACGAGCAACCTCGTCTACAGCGGTGGCGCTTTAATATTCCCGCCACGCGCATTTTACCCCTCTTGAATTCCCCCAATTAAAACACCACATCTATTGGAATTTATAACCCCATTTAACACCTAGCTGGCATTCATCTATACCGTCCCCCCCAATACTAGAATGGCATTACACACTTGTGGATACCCCCACATTTCCGCATGGCGGATAATATATTCCCCCTACAGGACGGACTTAGTCCACACATCCCGTGCACAAATGTGCAGCCTACTTTAGAATATATATATAAGACAGACTCCCTAGGATAAGGGATCTAGTTATTTAATCATTCCAGATGACCAGTTTTAGGATATAGGCTTCATAGTATGTACGTATTCATTATATATTATACGAGTGCAGACAGCAGTCTATTATTGGTATGGCCACAGATGCCACAAATCACGACTAATTCACCCAAGCTTCATAGCACTTCTCCATCCCACCACACATTGTTAACACTCTACATTTACACGTTTTTACACCTGTTCCCTATTAATGCACGGCACTTGGTAATCATGCAATTGCCAGGGTGCACGACATACTTTTTCGCTAATGGCTCAATGTTAGTCAACATTCGGAATTATAAAGCTAACAGCTCAGCATCCCGGGCATCACCTGCAAACACCAGTGCATGAAATGCTTTATTTTTACGCTGCATTTATACCTTGCTTGCGACTTTAGAGCATATATGTCACCCTACCTCCTTCAGTACGGTATCTAACAACCACACTGAACGCCCAGTTCCTAACTCAATAAGATCCTCACCCGCACCGGTCGAGCGATCCTTCCATTTAACGTTTCCCGACATCCCCATAGGACCACGATTCCTTGGACCTATCTCACCATCCATTTACCCGTTACCTACGAAACCTAACATGCTTACAGCTTCCCAATAACACGGAAACACCCTTCCAAATCCTTGACTTACCCACTAACATGTGAGAGGGGATAATACGCAGCTGAAATTAGCCAGATATCTGACAACCAGGCGCAATGAAAGTGCACTGTGCCACCACAGTCCCCCCGTATAACTATAACACCCCACACACACACAGTACCGCTTGACACTATCTTTTTATGGTTTGTGCACGAAGGTGCACTGTGATGGATGTGACACTATTTTCCTGGGGAAAATAGGAAATGGTAAGTTTTGACTGGCATAAAAGAGCAAGCATAGCCCTTGACCTGATATGATATGACTTAGACGTTGACGAACGACGGAAGGTCATAGCGGTGACGTGTTAGGGTGGGCAAGCGCTCGCGCTCGAGGATGTACCTAGCCTGTCTCCCGAAGCGCGGGGCCCGTTATACCCATTTTATGCCCTAACGTCGTCTAAGCTATACCTACGGATGGAGGCTTGATAGTGCGGTGAGGGAATTGACTACTCCCGCATCAGGCAGGATAGATCCTCCATCCCAAGACGACCCCCTTTACTTGACGTTAGTTCGTATATAAGTACACGTAACAGCTTTATAGCGGAAGCAAATCCTGAACACAAACGCAGGTGAATAACGAATCAAGAATATAGAAACACGAAGAAAGAAGAATAACGAATCAAAAATATAGAAACACGAAGAAAGAAGAATAAACACACACGAAGAAATAATGAATATATGATCTCCCGGGCCGAGGTATGTGACACCGATGATCTCCTCTGTCCATACCCCCGGAGAGTATCACCTACGATTTGCAATTTACGACACACCTTAGTATGTAAAAACACGTAATAGCTTCATAGCGGGTGCAAGTCCTGTACACACACACACACACACACAGGTGAATAACGAATGAAGAATGAAGAAACATGAAGACATATGAAATTAGTATGTAAAAACACGTAATAGCTTCATAACGGGAGCAAGTCATGTACACACACACACACAGGTGAATAACGTATGAAGAATGTAGAAACATGAAGACATATGAAACTAGTATGTAAAAACACGTAATAGCTTCATGGCGGGAATAAGTCCTGTACACACACACGCAGGTGAATAACAATAAAGAAGAAAGAAGAAAGAAATTTATCAAGAAAGAAGAAAGAAGTTTATCAAGAAAGAAGACATAATAAGGATTATTTCCCGGGCCGAGGTATGCAACAAAGATGTTCTCCTCTGTTCATACCCCCGTAGAACGAATAACGAATAAAGAAGAAAGAAATTTATCAAGAAAGAAGAAAGAAATTTATCAAGAAAGAAGAAAGAAATTTAACAAGAAAGAAGAAAGAAATTTATTAAGAAAGAAGAAAGAAATGTATCAAGAAAGAAAAAAAAGAAGTTTATCAAGTACGAAGGCATAATGGAGGAATGTCTTTGTATTGCCTTGACGAGGCGATATGTTGTGCGATGCGCCCATATGCATAGTAGCATATTGTTACTATGGTCCAGAGTAACTTGTACGGATGTATATATGCAAATCATCTGTTATATCTCTAGAAGCGATTTTTCGAGATACGATGCGATATGTTTTTTTACAATGGCCAGAATTAATTTTAAGGATATCTTATAGATATATATTTGTGTCTTGATTTTTCAGCACAGGTTGCAAACCTGAGACGCCAACTCCCGACACAGCGTACCCAGTGGTGCATAAGTTGCACATATGCATCGGGAGTAGATCCATTTTGGGCACTCGCCGAGTTACCCAAATACAGTGTATGCGCATGATATATTTTCATAATTAATATATATTTTGTGTACATCCACAGGTTCACCTCGCAGATGCAGAGGGTGGACACCCTCTATTTGGATATTATTTATATTTTTGTCTCAACAGGTGGCGACATGATATAACCACTCATGTATGTGTCTTTTTATACACAAGTTTCCCTCCCCAAATTTCACACTCACACGGCCCATACACGATTCCCCCCCCCCCCCTTACACATGATATACGTTTCCAGGAAAAATTCCGAACCACGGTGGAGATATACCTGTGGGATATCCCCCCACTGGAGGTCGGATCAACGATGACAATTTGACACCTACAATGAGAGGTGCACTACTGCCACACAACTCGCGCCTATTTTTGTGAAGGACGAGTTGTGCTGCCAAGATGACTTCGCTTTCCCACAGGGAGCGAGTCATATCATAGACATATAGATAAATAACCTGCAGGTTCTAAATAGTCGTTCAGGTACTGCCCCCGTAAATTGAATTATTTAGGGACAGAATGAGAGTATTTTCCGTCCCCATGATAAAATTTAACTAGCCAATATAATTTCTGGAAGTGTGACACAAGAGGGTCATGTTACAAGCTCGACGCTGTGGGAGAGCCCGATCACGTGATAGATTGCACAATCGACGCTTCTAGAAGGCTATTCTTAGCATAGCAACAGCGAGTTTGGGAATTAATATTATAAATATTGTTATAAATTTGCTATTGGATCCCAGTCCAGAGCCAATGAGGAGAGGTCTTATTGAAGACGGGATCAACTTTAATTACACAATATGATGAAATTATGCATTTAGGCCCTTAGAAGAAGATTTTCTTATTTGGTAATGAAGAGAATATTAAGAGAAATTATGTCTGATACTTTAAAAATCGCAGATCGGTTAATCTACGCAGTAATAAGCATCAGAAATCTACGTGCTAAAATTATGGTGGGGGATTGATATGGCCGCCAAAACTTCGACTTGGAGGGGGAGATCCAAGGATCGAGGTTCTTATTCCAGCAGACTTTGAATAGTGAGGAAGTGATTTTACTGGGTTAACGGAGATCCCAAAGCTTAGTCCGAGTGCGACGATTGTCGACTTGTGAAGACGCGAGGATAGCTAGGTGGAGCGTTAGAGATCACCGCACTTCCATTCAGTGCGAAGTTGCGAGGAACATAGTAGTGATTATATCCCTTATAATATTGAGATTTGAAGTTGAATAAGTGAACATTTATCAAGAACAGGTCGCCTACTATATAGTGTGAAAAGTCGAGCGCTTAAATATTCACCGCTTCGACAATATCAGCCTGTCTAGTTACATTTCCAAATGTGTTGGAAACAGAGCTGAAGATCATTATAAATTGCAACGTGAAGTTGGCAAACGCAGTTCAAGTGAACAGTGGCGGAGGACTTTTAGTATTGGCGCAACACATAAACATTAACAGTATGACTATTATTATTATTCGAACATTATCATTCAACTTAATTAATATTGTTGATATGATGGACGAAACAGTCATGCGCCAGAGACATATTCAATAGCAGAAGTGAAGATACAACGATGGAGCTTCGTTAGACAACGTATTCTTGAATACAGACGTAGTGTACAGTCCACCTTGTGCATTTTCGTCAGTCTACGGACACTAATATAACATCAATTAGCAATGGAAACATTTCATTCACCATTTATATGAATATTTCCATAATTATATTCCAATGATGAAGCCGATACATATTTACGACGGAGAATGGAGACTTTACAGAAGAGATTTGTCGAGATGCTAGGGAAGGTAACCCAGCAACCCAGAAGAATTTGCCAGAAGGATGTCTTTCGAGCCCAGGCGAATGTTGGTGAATTCCAGAGAGAGACGTTTCTTATCTCTGAGGTCGCAGATCCAAGGTTCGAATGCAGATCCATATCAGTGTCTTGTACTGAGGAAACATCTAAAGTATTGTGTCAATACTTACATTGATCTTCAAGTTTTCGTCTAAATAAGGTATTAGTGTATCTCAATTGTTATATAGAGCTTGATTAGTGACATTCTGAGCAGCGATTTTATTCCATATTTCCAGCAATCTTATTCCATATGTTCGGCGATTTTATTCCATATTTCTATATTTTCACACTTCATGTAATTCAGTACTTTTATGTATTTTACACTTCAGATGTGTGTTGAGATTTTTATACTGCAAGATTATTTTGAAGATGATTGCATTTCATCTATTTTTCAATTTTATTCTACGGATCAGTTGTGGAACTGACATTAAAATTTTGTTTGAGGAACCATATTGCCTCATTGGAGACTAGTCGTTTCGACTCTTGAATTTTAATAATTTCATTTAACCAAGTATTCTGACATTGTGTCATAGCTTCAAATTTAATTCTTATTAAATTTAATTTGAGCACTTTAATGTAACGACATATAACTTCAAGAAAAGAAGAAACATCGAATGATATTGTTATATCATTATTGTACATAAACTATCGACGATCTAAGAAATACTAGTCGTTTGATAAGACCAAAGTCTTTATTCCTATGAACATTATTTGTGTAGAGTGGAAAAACATTAAGACATTGACAAACCTTTCTTATTATCTGTAAAGCTAAGAGCTTTGTGCATTTAATATGTTAGAGGAAATTCCTTTTGATAGAAGATTATTCAAATCTTTGGCTAGGAATTCAAAGCTAGTTTATCCCGGTCAGGATTGAATTCTATCTGACACTATAAATAACATGTGTGTTATTTCATTCTATTTGTGTAACATCACGTCATTTTGTGGACATGATATTACAACGATAAACAATGTATAGCTAGACAAGTGAGATGAAACAGGAGTATTATTCTTATTACATGTATTTGCGACAGACGAGTTAACAGTTAATTATCTTGTTGTGGAGTAAGCTTTAGGAGGTTAATCACGACTGTATAATATCGTTCATTACAATTGAAAGTTTCGTTTGAAGAACTTACGTATGTATAATTGTAGTCCAGTAATCATGTGCAATGATACTGAGGGTCATGCCATTATTTGAGAGAAATTCCTACATAAGATATGTTAATAACAATTAATCCCTTTTGATTATTGTTTAACATAGTATGTGATAATTGTTTATGCCATATATACTGTTATATGAGGTTTTGTAGAGCTATGGAGTTCTCAGGCGAGGGAATTCCGCATTTTAAGGAAGTCAAAATATTGTTGTTCTTTGATTGAAAGGCATGTATCATGATAAGAGCCGTTGTATACAGGTAGTTCAGTTCTTGTGAATTAACGATTTAGCTGTGTTAACAGGAGGGTTTCAGCGGAAAAAGAACATGAAAAAGATTGTCTACTCACGTCTATAATACTATTATTAAATTTTATTAAACCCGAATTTATGTAATTAAGTACAGTTCACCTTAATCAGTCGACTGTATTATACCGATATTGTAATGAAACCTATATAAGACGAGGTGTACGCAGTATATTGAAACTACAGAACGTTAAAGAAAGAGTGGTTATGTGAAAAACCAGTGTAT
Organism: Meconema thalassinum; assembly: GCA_946902985.2. Classification (NCBI taxonomy): domain Eukaryota; kingdom Metazoa; phylum Arthropoda; class Insecta; order Orthoptera; family Tettigoniidae; genus Meconema; species Meconema thalassinum. Next base: position 1,006,546,428 of record OX336388.2, read on the forward strand.
ATATTTAGTTAAGATTTTTATTGTAACCGAGAAGTTAGAATCTCAAAAGTGTCGCGTTAGCAACACTAGATGATGATGATGATAATTGTTGTTTTAAGGGGCCTAACATCGAGGTTATAGCAACACTAGATAATGGATATCATTATAAACATATTACATGTAAATAATTTTTATGGAAATGATTTAATTAGTTAAACAAGTTAATAGGATTTATCAATCAATTGTTTTGGAATAAAGTGTGTTTATGAGCGGATGTTTAGGGAACGAATGATTGTTTATTGTTAAGAGCATATGTGGAACCGTATTGGTCTAGAACAATCCGGAGTGCGAATGAAAGAACGTATAATTTTTTTAGAATGATTGGTTAAGAAACAGGGCAGTTATATGAACTTTTGTAAGATCTAAATGTTGATTTTTACGTGTTTTATAAATGCACACAAGCAGTCTCTGTGGGCTAGCAAGAATGATTCACCGTTTGCTCTGGGGAGCGATGACATAATATTTAAGCAGGTGTAGACTCACAGCCTTCTGTTTATTGTATAAACCAGTTTCGAGTACGGCATGGTGCCGATATTTCATTGATAAAAACCAAGTTTCTGCACGTGCGTTCTACAACGCAGGTTTGTGAATGAAACCATGTGTATGGAATGTCATTCAGAGGCTTCACTAAACGTTTTTATTTCTACGCAGTGCAGGCCTATATCAAGCCAAGATGTATACTCATAATTTTTAATACAGCATTGTAGTAAGATGTAGAATTGAAAGGAGGTGTGAATGAGTGCGTGTTTTTAAATTTAATGTTAATTGTTAAATTCATTTTTAAAAATTTTGTTTATAGTAGAGTAGTTTACCTTTTTGTTAATAAATTTGTGCAGATTGTTTTCCATTGTTTTTGGAGTGATTCATTTTAAATATAAGGAGCAGAGTATTGTGGATATAATGTAGGCAAAGCTTAAGTCCCAGTCCCCGAGGTAAGTAAAGGTGAGTGCCCCATGTAGTTGGTTGTTGATCCACAATATTCTTGTAACTGCTCTTTGTAAATCCCTAAAGACCATGTTGGAAGCGATTTCTAATGTTGTATATGCCGGAGCAATGAGAAATAGGCAATCCAGCGGGGGCAATGGATATTCCAACAGGATCCTTTCCGGATTATTGGGTACAGTACATATTAGTTAAGAGTGCACTCATGATATTGTTGTAGGTGACAGGATATGGTATTGTTATGGTATTGTTGTAGTTGAGAGAGAGTATGATATTGTTGTAGTTGAGAGAATAGCGTATTGTTATAGTATTGTTGTAGCTGAGAGAGTATGATAGTGTTGTAGTTGAGAGAATATGGTATTGTTATGCTATTGTTGTAGTTGAGAGAGTATGATATTGTTGTAGTTGAGAGAATACACATTGTTTTTCCTTTCTGTTCTTTTAAACTCCCGGTTGTATAAATGTCGCATTTCTTCCCCACAAATAAACCATTTATACAAATATTCCCTTAAATTACACCCTGTGACATTTCTTTGTTTCTTTCTCTCCACCCTATCTCTTTTATACACGTGCAGGGCACACGAGATAAGTTTTTCATCCGCTCCACGGGTATATTAATTGTATAACCTCCCCCCACCCCTAGGATGTTTTTCTCCTCTCGTTGTGTCCATGCACCCCTTCGGATACCTTGCCGAGGTTCAAGGTTTTAATTATGATTGTATTTCATGATTTACCTATTTATGATTTAATTATGATTGTATTTTATATGTTTGTTTTAATTTGTATTAGGGATACATGTTGTATCAAGGGAGTATACTTGTATTATCGTCAGGATGACTGTTGACATTGTCTATATTTTAAGCTTCACACCCCACTGTTTGCATTTTTGATACCCCGTTGTAATGAAATATTGTTCCCCTCACTATATACACATAGACATGATCGCTGAACACTACCCGGAGCCACATATAATCTACAAGGCACTTCTGCGAATCCCCAACCTTCGACGCTCACTTCTCTAATGCACATTCTCTATCTGCCCCATAACTCACCCTTCTACACTTTATCTACCACGAGGCTACACACACCCCCGACGACGCCACCAACTCATTTCCGGACGCGAAGAACAGAAGAAAGAAGATATACAAGTAAGAAGAAGATGCCCTATTTTTCAAAACCCACCCCCACGTCTTCGTCCAGTTATCGAGGACGATAACTAACTCCACAAAGGGGGTTGTTGTACCCCTAGGGTACGCCACCATCATTCCCTAACACTAACACCCCCGGAAAACCAAATGCCACATACCTACTTCAAGAACCAACGAATACATCTATATAATTACACGTCTAACAAATTATTGTCTCAATGAAATCAGGTAGCCTCGTGTCCAAGCCCAACGACCCCAGGAAGGGCTATGACATTGGAGAAATGTGCAAATTCCGCAAACGTAGCGCGACGCTCCTATAAAAACTCCGGGAGGTCATGCCTCCGGATCAGTCTGTCTCAGTGTTACCTGCGTGCCGAATCGCTGCTGAAAGCTGAAGGGTAAGTGTCTTAGGCGATCACTACACACACATTCAATTACACTCCCATCCCCCTGTGCTTGGATTGTGATAATTACTAATTTTTATTAACTGCACTGCTAATTACAGGAGTACTTCAAATCTGAAGTACTCATTAAACTCAAACATAGTAGAAGCCACTGGTCTTTTCATTTATTTAATTAATTGATAAGATTCTACCCTCTTAGCTTCCCCGCTAGGTAGGATGTAGTAGTAGCACTGTTATTTAATTGCTTCGAGACGTCAGCAGAGCGTCACAGCCACAGCGCTGACACCAGCAGGCTCGCTCCCAGCTCGCCTGCTTACGATTCACATCAGACCGCTTAGCGCCGATACCGCGCACAGAGCACTAAGTAAACCACCTCTCCTTCCACACTCACACCCTGAACTACCCCGCCAAGCAGTACATTGGGGAGTTCTCCTTTCAGATCGTACTGACGATCCCAAGCCACTAGTTAATAACCACCTCTTACACGTAATTGCCAAGCTTTCCCCATAAACACATTTATTTCAACCCTTAGATTAATACTTTGTAGAGGCTACCCTCTCAGGTACCCTACACTGGTCTTTATCAATTAGCATACAGATGAGAATGGAGCAAAGAATCAAAATGACGGGCGAGTGTATCTGGTCTTTAACAATTAGCATACAGAGGAGAATGGAGAAAAGAATCAAAATTACGGCCGAGTGTATCTGGTCTTTAACAATTAGCATACAGATGAGAATGGAGCAAGGATTCAAAATGTTGTTGTTGTTGTTTTAAGGGGCCTAACATCTAGGTTATCGGCGATTCAAAATGACGGCCGAGTGTATCTGGTCTTTAACAATTAGCATACAGATTAGAATGGAGCAAAGAATCAAAATGACGGACGAGTGTATCTGGTCTTTAACAATTAGCATACAGATGAGAATGGAGCAAAGAATCAAAATGACGGGCGAGTGTATCTGGTCCTTAACAATTAGCATACAGATGAGAAGGGAGCAAGGATTCAAAATGACGACCGAGTGTATCTGGTCTTTAACAATTAGCATACAGATGAGAATGGAGCAAGGATTCAAAATGACGGCCGAGTGTATCTGGTCTTTAACAATTAGCATACAGATGAGAATGGAGCAAGGATTCAAAATGACGGACGAGTGTATCTGGTCTTTAACAATTAGCATACAGATGAGAATGGAGCAAAGAATCAAAATGACGGGCGAGTGTATCTGGTCTTTAACAATTGGAATACAGAAGAGAATGAAGCATGGAATCAAAATGGCCGGCGAGTGTACCGGTATATGGTCTTTAACAATTAGCATACAGAAGTAAGTGGTGCAAGGAATGAATCATGTGGGCGAGTGTACTTAGTCTCACGGGCGCCCACAGGATTTTTTCCAGAGGGGGGCCAAGTTATAATTTTCATTTTATTACTCCTCCCACCCAATTATCGTTTCATTTCTTACTTGCTTCGTGAAATTCATTATTTGACTGGTCTGAAACCGTTGGCTGCTTTATGGCAATATTGTGAGGAATCTTTTGTTTTTAGTTCATAGTTTTTGTCCATGGAAGTTCACGTATTTTCTTTTGCGATTCACTGTCGTAATGTTCAGTTCTTAAAAACAGGTAAAATATAGTGGCATCACCATTTATCGACAATAATATAAAAATCAAGCAGTTCTTTAAAATGCTAAGGTAAATCCAGTTCACCAATTTTCTAAATACGGTAACTGGATGACATATTTTCAGATATTTCCAAATTTCTGAGTTAAATTATACTGTGGAAATATTCCTACATATGAATCTGCCCAATAATTCAAATAGCACTGTTTCCAAATAACTAGTTTGTTCTGGCCGTTACAGCGGATCCATCAAGTTTTCCTCTTCTTAAGAAGCTATCAGGAATACTTCGCATTGCTCTTCTTACCATAATGAATTTTGTCCGAAGTGATAAATTTGTTGTACGTCATTCGTACTTGTGACGTCCATGGTTTTAGCAAATCTTCGTTTCAGAAATAAAATATTTCATTTGATTTTTGCTGACCGTTAAGTAAAATATATAAAACTCACTAAATCATGTACTTCTTACTTAGTCGCTTTGATAATGACAAACATCGCAGGATCATTTAGCTATAATACATTCGTACTTAAGACCCCGGTCACTCCATGTGAGATCTGTGCTGGACAAAACGGAGGCAGACAGGTTTCTCTCCGGGTACTCCGGTTTTCCCTGTCAAAATTTTATTCCAGCAACACTCTCCACTATCATTTCATTTCATCTGTCATTCATTTAATCATTGCCCCAGAGGAGTGCGACAGGTTTCGGAAGCCGGCACAGTTCATATCCTCGCCGCTAGATGGGGGCTTCATTCATTCCATTCCTGACCCGGTCGGAGACTGGAAGCAGGATGTGGATTTTCATTTTCACATTCGTACCTAAGAATGTCGCATAAATGTTCCTTGAGTTATGAGCCTGCCAATGTCTGTCCTGTAATTTTCTTCTTTCAGAAGCACATCGTTATCAATTCCCCCTTGAACTTTGGCTTTATCACCTAATTGATCTAGGCCTATATTGAATTGTAACTTACAGTCGGTCAATACGACTATGAGCCCAATTAGATTAGGATTAAATTAGCTTCTCCGCTCATATAACTAGGCTACATGTTGCGCTTGAAAATTGCCTTGCAAGAAGAAACCATAGGATTCAGCCTACAACATTACGACGTCTATCAGTATTGAATTCACCATTTTGTCTCAACTGATCTACCGTCTACATTTGATCGAGAGTGCGAATCTCAGTCGCTTTGATAACGGCACAAAACACCACAGAACTAGTTAACTATTAGCCTGCAAATTGCTTCGATCGTGGAAGATTTAACACTACAGGTTAAGAATCTACATCAATGATAGATTGCTGTTCATTTGTAGCAATAATTGCACTGTTCTCAAGAAACGGATCACAGTACTGTGGCGCACCTTGAATAAAAATGTACGGCATTTCGCAGCACGAATAACGATCGCAGTAAGGCAGAACAACGCAAAATTAGACGAGTGTACAACACAGTCAGGCCCGTAATTAGGGCTCCTGAAGCCCCAAGAGTAAAAAAATAAAAATAACAATAACAATTCTTTGCTACCCCTGACTTAAAATATGTAGATTTATTCAAGTCTCCTTAACTTATGGGACTGTTTCCTCACTGAGCGTGTATTTAGCTGTGAGTGGCAAACACTATAAATATGTGTTTATATTAAAATTACAAATTGAAAAAAAAACTTAGTCTAATACAAATAATTTAAATTTTAAAAGATATCATACACAACCAATGGCAAAACACCGGGTGAGTTAGCCCTGGTCGTTACAGCGAGGCTGCAGGCAGTCGCTCACATCCGGGAGGCGAGGAGGTTCGAATCCCCCCGCCCGCAACCTTGAAGATGGTCTTATGTGGTTTCCCATCTTCCTTCCAGGGGGTTGGTTCCTAACTATAGGCCACAGCCGCTACCTTCCAATTCCTCGTCCTTACATACACTATTTTCCTCTCCAGACAACACTCCACACGTGACGGTACTTGTAGCTCACCCTATGGGTGTCCGCATAGAAGCAGCTACAAACTCTGGAGAGCCTAGCATGTCCTCGGACACTTCCAGCACTAAAATGCATACGTAAAAAATGAAAAAATCAAAAACACCAATTATTTTAATAACAATCATTCATTTGATTATTGCTGACCGTTAGTGCCCTGTCATTTGCAATCAGGATTAGAATTTCATTAGTCCAATTTCACTTTCAAGTCAGATTCAAAAGCAAGAACACCAAGATGACTAACACAATCCCGCTTTGGTGTCCTTAAATAATCAACATTCCAAATGCGCGACGATGAATAATGCTCTTGTGTGTGTGTGTGTGTGTGTGTGTGGAGGGGGTTAAACTTTAATAACGGCGTTTAATGCCCATGCGGTTTTGTAGTTTTCCAGATTCTTTTCCGCACCTAAAACATGCCGCCCTAGTCAGCAAAGAAAACCACGTTTTAGGGGCTGAAATCCGCGATCGGTGTTGCAATGTATAGCAAGTAGTTCCGTGAAGAACTATACAGCCTATTTTCATATATCCTGCTCATGTTAATTGCCTCTATCAACATACAAAATTTCAGTTTATTTGCTGTAACAGATTCGTAGATATTGAGAACCGTCTAAATATTTCAGATGGTCGCCAGGTTGGATTTTTATTTTTGTATTATTGTATAAAGTATGTATCAAGTACGTATGGTATTCAAACTTCAATCGCATGATTAGAACACAAGAAGTAAAAACGAGATTTTAAAATTACTCACAGCAGCCATCTTGTGATTATGCAAACAATTGAAATAAATTAGATGCCAGTGGATCAACATTTGTGTAAGCATTTAACGTGCAACGTTTCACGGCACTCGGATAGTTAATTCGCGAGAAACGTCCATTTAAATATTTATACTTCGCGTCGCCGCCATGTTGGATTCGTGCTCACCAGGTTACTGAAAGTCCTATAGGTGAACATATGTTCATAGTCTCTATGAACATAAACATTTCAGTTTGGTTGCTGTAAAAGATTCATAGATATAGAGAACCGTCTAAATATTTCGGAAGCTCGCCATTTAGGATTGTTATATGTATAGGCCATAGAGTTATGTACAATTCAAGGACACTTATTGCCTAGGTTCATTATTCAAACTTTCACTTCGATCGCATGATTACGACACAAGAAATAAAACCTTAATTTTAAAATTCCGCACAGCCGCCATCTTGAGGTTATGTAAACAATTGAATTAAATTAGATGGCAGTACATTACAATCTGAAAAATCATTTACTGTACCACATTTCACTGCGCTCAGAGAGTTAACTCACGAGAAAAGTATATTAAAATATTTCAAATTCGCTTGGTCGCCATGTCCGTTTTGTACTTTACAGGTTTATGAATTATACATAGGTAAACTTGTATCAGTACCCTTTATCACCGTACAAAATTGCAGGGTGATATCTGTAATAGTTTCGGAGATATAGAATGTCAGTGAAATATTTCGCACAGCCGCCATTTTGAGGTTATGTATACAATTGAACTAAATTAGACTCCAGTGCATTGCAATGTGTATAAACATTTGCTGTACCAAGTTTCATTACGTTTGGATAGTTAAATCGCGAGAAAAGTCTACTTAAAAGTCACAACTTCGCTTGGCCGCAATGTTGGTTTTGTAGTCACCAGGTTTTTGAAAGTCTCATAGGTGAACTTCTAGTAGTGCACTTTACCACCGTACACAATTTCAGGGCGATATCGGTAATAGTTTCGGAGATATTGAATGCTAGTGAAATATTTCGCACAGCCGCCATGTTGGATTGGTGAGACGTAACAAAATTTGAAGGGCACGGTCGAGGTCGCCGGAAATAGTGCTATAAACTTACCGCGTTTCACTGAAATCGCTCCAGCCGTTTAGATTTTATTAGGGGGACACACACATACACCTCACACACATACACACACCCACACACACACACACACACACGGACAAAAGGTGATCTCATAAGCCTATTTTTTTCAAAATTGAAAATAGGCTAAAAATATCTCCAGAACGTGTTTTCATATCGTCACTGCCAAAGTGAGGTGGCGAAAGTAGTAGCCAGCCTAACCACTTTTGATAGTGTTGCGGAAACATACGGTTTCTAACACTAGGCATAACCATATTGAAAAATGGAGCGATGATTCCATTGGTGGTCTGGTGCATGACATCATTCGTTCATTCGTGTCAGAAACACTTACAGTATGAAATTGAATATACAATAAATACATGTTATTATATACAATTCTCTACGGCTTATCCCAATTAATTGGGGTCGCCGGAGCCAACCCGGCTCATTTTGGTTTTGGCCGGGGATTTAAGACCGGATGCCCTTCCTGACGCCACGTGAATTTTCAGGTGAAAATTTCGCCCAGCTGTCACCGGGATTCGATCCCCGGCCGTCCGGGTGAAAGACGAGCAGCTAAGCCACTACGCCATCACGCTACCCACATGTTATTATATACAATATTTTAATATTTTTTTTTTGAAACTATAGCCGCCCAGAAGTTGGCGACCTCTATGGCATTAGGTGTTGCATGCAACAGGTCTTCTAGTGAACATGTTGATGGGCACTGACCGCACTGAAGCAGATGGTAGGACATCTGCGTTGTTCCACATTCACAAAACGGTGACTCCACATGGAAACCCCATTTCATTAAGTTGCTTTTGCATCTTGTGACACCCGACCGAAGTCTGTTGAGTGATCGCCATGTACTCCATTTCTCTGTGAAACCGGCTGGTAGTTTTTCAGAGGGTGGAAACCATTGTCCAGGGCTGTAGAACCTTGCACGCCACAAATTGGTTCGGAATTGTTGTGAAATCCCTACAAGAGCTTCTGTTGTTCTGAGAAAGCTTTTCCTAGATTTTAGTCGGGGTTTTGCAGGTCGATGTCCAAACAGACGATGAGTTTAAGAAGTTTCAGCCCTTTTTTCCCCTAATTTTTCAGGGGGTGCGATACTAGCAAGGGTGTACAGCTTGTCCAGCGAAGTGGGCTTGAGGCACCCAGGCACTTACGAATGAGATCATTAGAACCATATAATTTTGAATATAAATAACCTACATATTATGTCAGCAACATTAAAGAAGTTTTCCATTGTAACATTTTTGTCAGTTGATTAAAAACTTCAATTTATGAAATAAACTGGTGACAATGACCAATCGAATATCAACATTCTCAGAATTCTAGGAGGGGGTGGGGGGCATGGCCCCACCTTGCCCCTCCCTGCGGGCGCCCATGCTTAGTCTCTGCCTCGGCGTAATTGGAAGCAGGGATCATACTTCTTACGGTTGGTAGAGCCAAATAATGCACATTATCTCAGTGTGAACGAATAATGTCTCCGGTTTACAACCAATACGTATTGCAGATAAGCCTACATTATATCTTTGTGATGGCGCATTGTTTACGAGTATTTGTTATCTTTGTTGTGTTATAGCACTTGAAGTTAATTTAGCTTGGCATTGCTCGGCGAGATAAGAGAAACTACAGTGGGCTGTCGTGGCTGATTCGTTTGTGGGCTTTGGGACATAGTGGTCATGTACCCCGTATTTGTAGCTGTTTCATTTGAGGGGCTTGACATAGTGGCTATTAATCCCCGTGTATATATATGCATTTGTGTCTGATAACCTGTGTTATTTTGATGGCTGTATTAATTAATGTGTTTATTTGTAATTCAGGTGAGGATTGGGAAGGAAGTGTCCGAGGCCTTAAGTTAGGAACAATCACTCGAGTAGAAATGGGAAACCACGGAAAACCACTGGTTGAGTTGGGATTTGAATCCACTTCATCTTAGTTCTGTCTCACGAAGTCCAGTGTACCTCGTTCCATCTTTCAGACTAGAATTAAATTTCTTGGCTTAGCTGGGCGTTGATCTGGCAAGCATTCTTGGCTGTTACCGCGGAGGTCTGGATTCCATTCCTACCACAGCCATCCAGGAATTGGTTTCTCATCTTCTGCTCCAGACAAATGGCGAGATGGTACCTAACTTAAGGCCATGGCCACTTCCTACCCAAATCCTACTGCAATTACAAATACACACTCAAGTACAGACATCACAGTGACACAGGTTATCAGAAAAATTCAACACATACCCAAGTACACGGGGCTACATGACCACGATTTCGCTAATTCTAGTGTGAAGGCAGAAAGTGGAGCTTCCCTACCTCTTGTAAACGATTTAATAATAATAATAATAATAATAACAATAATAATAAATTAGTTACTTTATTATTATTATTATTATTATTATTATTATGATGAAGCCTCCGTGGCTTAGGCGGCAGCACGCCAGCCTCTCACCGCTGGTTCCGTGGTTCGAATCCCGGTCACTCCATGTGAGATCTGTGCTGGACAAAACGGAGGCAGACAGGTTTTTCTCCGGGTACTCCGGTTTTCCCTGTCAAAATTTCATTCCAGCAACACTCTCCGCTATCATTTCATTTCATCTGTCATTCATTTAATCATTGCCCCAGAGGAGTGCGTCAGGCCTCGGCAGCCGGCACAGTTCATATCCTCGCCGCTAGATAGGGGCTCCATTCATTCCATTCCTGACCCGGTCGGAGACTGGAAGCAGGCTGTGGATTTTCATTTTCATTATTATGATGATGATTGTTATTATTATTATTATTATTATTAAACAGGGTTATTATAAATGATTGATGCTATTTTACAGCTCTTCCGTAGCTTTATTATTTGACATATTATCACATAGAAAAGCTCACTTAAAAAAACACATATACAAGTAGGAGATTGAGAATCATGTAATGGAAAGGAAGGAGGAAATTGATGAGGATGCAAAAGGAGATTTAATATTGAGATCAGAATTTGACAAAGCATTGGAAGACTTACGCAAGAACAAAGCACCAGGCATAGATGATATACCGATTGAGTTGCTACGCTGCATAGGAGATGAAGGTCTGATCAGGTTAAAGAAAATGGGAGCTGACAGATGTGAAGATTACCGTACAATCAGCTTGATTACTAATGCTTCAAAGATCCTGTATAGAACAATTTACAAGAAGATGGAAAGCCAGATATTGTGCCCGTTTACACGGGTGATGACTAATCAGCACTCGGCTTTTGCTCTTGAGGTTTCGGGGTATGGTACGTTCCCTCCACCGCCGATTAAACATCTGATATGGAATACTCAAGGTTTACAAGGATTTGAGGAAAAACACAACATTATATTTTACAGAATTTTATTCATAAAAGAAACATATATTCACTCAAAAACATGTAAGAAATATCAATCACTTGGCATAATTCCTTCCAGTGTCACTCAAAATATGTTAAAAGAAATCAATCACTTGGCATAGTCTCTTCAAGTGCCATTAAAACTAAAAATTAATCACTTGGCATAGTTCCTTCAAGTGTCACTCAAAATACTAAAAATTGATCACTTGGCATATTCTCTTCAAGTGCCATTCAAAACTAAAAATTAATCACTTTGCAAAAATTTATCAAGATCACTATAATGTCATTTCATTATTCTATGAACTTTGTAACCACTTTGTCTTGCTTAAATCTAATTTTAATTATTTGTAGTATATTTTACTAAGGCGTCAAGCGCGCCTATCATTCAAGTCATATGACTTTCCAAGGCTTTGGACATTTATATTCATTTCAGTCTTTACCCTTCTGGGTTTCTTTAACGTTACACAATTATCATTTATGTATCACTTATTTAGTCCTTTGGACCTTACTAGTAATTCTCCACAAAGCCTTAGATTTTACACATTTAAAAATATTGTACAAGAGCATGCCATGTCTGTGAATCGAACCCTTATTCTACCAGTTCCATTCTCATGCATCAGGTGATCTTTCTTTGCAGCGTATCATGCACTGTGTTATTTATTTTTGTGGGATCTTTATTCATCTTTAAACTGTATTTTTCACAACCCGTTCTTTCATTCTTTTGAGGAAGGAATCCTTTTATTTACAATAAAAGTGTTTGACAAAACCCGTCAAAATTCATGTAAATGCTTCAAACTTATATTCTGGAGAATGGTCTCCATCCCAGCTTTGTGATTTTATAAGTTAATTTCAGCTAGCATCTTTTAATAAAAACTTTTACATAATGGCCTTTTTATTATTAGTCTATGACAGACCTTTGCGTGACCACGGAACCCATTAACTTTCTGTCTCACTCACTCATTTCGGTAGGTCGGGCGCTAACAGCTGCCTCGCCCCTCTGGTAACACTTCGCTTGATTTATGGCGTCTAGCCAGCCACCACGCTTACAACTTTGTTTATTCTTTAACCATATGATTTACCAAGACTTTCGTTTCACTTCTAAAACAACTATTTGTTACTGTTTTTAATTATTATTATTATCATTATTTATATTTCGATTTTACAGGATATTTATAACTTATTCCGGAGAGGATGCCTAATAGTTGACTACTCCAACTTTAATCACAATTTGTATGACGCTTTCTAACAATATTATTTATAACAATACCGTTATCGGTCTTACTTGCAAATTTCATTCGACGATTATTGCCTACAACATTTATATATACAAATGCCTCATGGTCTCACATGTATATTCACTTACAACGCGTTATTTCGACGATTATGGCCTATAATATTTATAACAATGCCCTCATGGTCTCATATGTATATTTCATTCGACGATTTTGGCCTACGATATTCATTTAACACAGCCTGATCGGACTTACAACGTAAGTATTATTTTCAACGCTTCAATATGGCAATACAGTTTATGGGAATTTTACCTACCCAATACAACACGACGTTTACATACAACAGCAATACTGAAAGGGGAATCTTTCACCCACAATATTTCGATGAGACTCTCCATCTCCCGATTAATTATATCCTGATTAATGCACATTTATTAGCTTTTAGCTTCATTTATTTATTATTCGGCCCTTTTGGCAACAACGATTTCTTGCTTGGTTATTCGCGGTTCATTTAATATCTCAAATTAATATTTCATTTATAGCGGTAAGACCTCGGCCTTCCTATCATTTTATCTTCATAATTCTGGCTCGATAGCCTGCGATAATACACTTTCTTTGGGTGTTTTTATTCACCAATTACTTTTAGAGATTTATAAAATTGATCATTTGACAACAATACGTCAAGACATTTTAATTTATTTCGTTCCGTTTATTACTTGAGTTCCTTATTACAATTTTTATTATCACTTTATTTTTAGTGCATAACAATGCGATAATATTTATTTTTATTATTTTCATTTCGAACTTTCAATTATTTTTCATTTCAACTTTTTGTTATTTGCCATTTAATTATAAGATCAAACTATTTTATATTTTTCCTTTTCATTATTTATTTTAACAATTTTATTATGATGCATATTTATTTCATTATCTGCTTTTACTATGGCGAAATTTTAAGCCATTTAAATTATTATTTTCGATTCCTTCCTCCAAATCATTTATTATTTGTTATATAATTCCTTGGGTTTTTATTACTTTACATTACCGATCCCATTCATATAATTATTTTGCGAGGTCATTCTCGCAATTATTTATCATTATTATTCCAACATTTCAGTTATATAAGTGCATTCAACTACCCGATGAGTTCGATCGTTAAACTCCCCAGTTACGACCGATCTCATCGGGCCAGTACATCGTACATCAGCAATTTTAATAAAAAATCATGACTCACCAGTGTGCTCCGTCTTCGGATCCCTCATTGGGAAGGATTCACCCACCTAACGACATAATTAGCACTCTTTCATGGCACTTTCTTTTGTGAGCGGCACCTCACGTAGGTCCAATCGACCTTCACTTAAATTTAAACACATCATTAATTTGTAAAATACTGTATTAACACTAAAAACCATATATCTTGTAACTTATTTACACTGCACTAATTTTCACCACATCTCAGTGACTCTTGGCACGTTTTATCGGTGATCAACGCCCTGATGAGATCCCCGGACCCTGCATTGGACGAGATGCAAACTCGAACGACTCCTAATTCTTCACTGGATCTAGTCTCTTCCCTGTCTTTTAGATAGTCTATTTTGACTTCTTTTTATCGTCCTTTTATTAGCGATTTTCAATTTTTACTTGTCCTACGTTTTCGTAGCGGTCTATCGAACCTATGGCCCGCTTACTTCTTGACCGTATTTTGTCCTTATCTGCGACAAGTTCCCTTATTTCTCCTACGAGAATGTCTTTATTGCTAAGTTCCTATTTGACACACTGTAGCTTCGCTGAAGTTCACTATATTTATTCTTGGATCTCAAATCCGTGTCCATTTACTTGAATTATTGGATTTCGTTCCAATATCGGTCCCTTACCACTGTAGTCTTTCACTCAACTTTCACGGAGACCTGTCTGTATATTTTGAAACGATGACCTCCAGCGTAGTGTCTCTACTGATCTGGACTGCTGTATTCTAGCTTATTACTGTTCTAGAATTTGTCGCGGCGCAATTTTACTTCGTCACGGTTTTCGAGTAGCGTATAATTTATCTGATCCAGCACAAGTGCTTTAGTGATCACTTATAAACAACCGTAGCGGATTTATATTACCACGCACATACAACTTTTTGTTATTACCGCGGATACTGATGATTGTTAATTCGTCTTAACACGATCCACTTTTTGCGGTTGGTAACGAACTGCGTTACTTGCTGTGACTTCTCCATTCAGGAGTACGATGAGTCTTAACTAGTGTGAGGACGGACTTCCGTCCCGGCAGTTTGATAATACTGCGTACTGTATACTTATATACTGTGCTGAATTGCGCTGAGCCTCCCCGGGCTTAACTGAACTGCGACGAGTATAATGCAGCGCTTCTGCATTTTATGAGACAGCGTGTAGCTTCTCCCCGCTTACTTCTGGCGAACTGCTTCTGACACAGCCTATAGCCTCACTTGGCTGACGGATACTGCATTCGATGTAACACATCCTTACGAGGTCTGTAGTAGACTGTACTTGATGCTCCAGCGTCACGCCCCTCTCGGGCTGACCAAAGACTGCATGCTCTCTGGTTGAAACCTGGGCTATTTATTGGGAACTTGCAAAAATAAACTGCTTTTGCCTTCTTCCTGGAGCTAACTTCTAAAATAAACGTCGCACGTTTTTGAAAAGTATATCATTATGTTCCTCATAATCCAAACGTCTCATTACCATTTCGTTTCCTCAAAATCGATCGTCTAATTAACGTAAATAAAATCTACAAGGCTCCTCAGCTGTGTGGGCGACTGAGTTTTTTTCTCTTCTTCCCACTACCTCCGCTTGGCTCCGCCTAATGACGTAGTTGCTGACTAAATGCTTTTTTCCTGGGCCTAAAATATTCACTCTTAACCTTGCTTAATTCATAATTTCCCGGATTATTCTGATCCCCGTAAACCTATTGTTGTAATTTTGCGTTGTTTCCGCGAAAACGGCTTATTTCACAACTTTGCGGTGTTGATTCGCTATCCAATGTTGCCAGAAAAGTGCTGATCTTAGCACTCTGTGGTGATTCCCCCGCCAATCTGCTGTGGTAGATTCATCCCAGCGTGACTGCTCTCGTGATTCACATATCGCTTGCACCATGTATCTCCAGATGAAGCTGTCAATGTTCTGCGTCATGGCCTGAATCACTTCCTATTTCCTCACTGTCAGCTTGTAGCTGGACCACTTTTCATCTTAAACATCAGAAGTTCATATCCTGTACCAACCCTAGTTGGGTACAATATATAGAAACGGAGTTGGGTGAAAACCAGTTTGGTTTTAGGAGAAAGCTGTATTAAGTCTCAGGCTGATTTTGGAAGGTAAAATAAGGAAAGATAAGAGAACGTTCATTACATTTGTAGACTTAGAAAGGCTCTTGATAACGTGGATTGGACTAAATTGTTTGGCATTTTGAAAACGATTGGAATAAAGTACCTACAGGGATAGGAGGGTGATCTACAATCTATACAGAAACCAGACAGCAGTCATTCGAGCTGAAGGACATGAGAGAGAAGCTGGTATTCAGATAGGTGTAAGGCAAGGCAGCAACTTATCACCCATACTTTTCAATCTTTAAATCTTTACAAGCAATGGAGGAAATTGGAGAAAAATTTAAAGTTTGAGTGAAGATTCAAGGAGAAATAATTTCAACTCTGAGATTTGCCGAAGACATTGTCATCTTGGCTGACACGCATGAGGATTTGAATGAGTATTTGAATGGCATGGACTCGGTCTTCAGGAAAGAATTAATACATTAATAAATGTAAAACAAAAATATTGGAATGCAGCCGAAATAAATCAGAAACCTCTATGGACATCAAATTGGCAGTTGAAAAACTAAAGGAAGTAGGAGACTTCTGTTACCTAGGAAGCAAAATAACCAGTGATGGACGAAGCAAAGAGTATACAAAAAGTAGTTTAGCTCAGGGAAGGAAAGCATTTATACAGAAAAGGAATCTGTTGACATCGAATATAGATTTAGGTATTAGGAAGTCATTTTTGAAGGCCTTTGTCTGGAGCGTGGCACTCTATGGAAGTGAAACTTGGACTATTGGTGCAGCAGAAAAGAGGACATTTGAAGGATTTGAAATGCGGTGTTACAGGAGAATATTGAAGATCAGATGGGTAGATAAGGTTACAAACGAAGAGGTATTAAGACTAGTGGGAGAGGAGAGATGTTTCTGGTGACTGCTAATGAATGGAAGAGATAGGTTGGAAGGACACATACTAAGACACCCATGAATAGTAAGCTTAGTTATGGAAGGAAGGGTCGAGGACAAGAACTGTAGGGGTAGACCAAGGTTAGAATATGTTAAACAGATTGCCTCAGATGTAGGGTGTGGTAGCTATGTAGAAATGAAACGATTAGCTCAGGTCAGGGAGGCATGGAGGGCTGCATCAAACCAGTCAACAGACTGAAGACTCAAACACACAACACATTGCAAGTGCTCCAAATGTGCCCCTAGTGATTCTGCAGATATCATGTCAGTAATCAAGTTCTTCCCACGTTCGGTGCGGCATGTCCCTATCAATCTGTTCAAAAGCACAGTTGAATCGAGCTCGCAGTTCAGGTAGGTTTGTTGGTAGAGGCGGTGTAAACACTGAATATTTCACATAATCTCACACTAAAAAAAATCGCATGAGGTTAAGTCAGGAGAGCGTGGAGGCCATAACATGAATTGCTGATCCTCAACCCCAGCACGAAATATTGATCGGTTTTGACTTTTTCCTGTTTAAAAATTCTTGAACAACATGATGGAAGTTAGGGCAGACTGATATGAATGCATTTTAAGCACAATATACGCTTTCTCAGCACCTGCCACCATCGAGCCTAACTGCTCACTGCTGCACTCACGTGGCAAAAATCTGATTTGCAGCTGCAAAAATACAAAACTTTTTGAGTTTTTCTATAATATTACTGTTGAGTTTTGTGACAATATGTCAATTAATGTAGCTACAATGAATTTATGAAATTGCTTCAATCATTTATAATAACCCTGTATATCGTTTACAAGAGGTAGGAAGCTTTACGTTTTGCCCTCTCCTGACCTGACAGCCAGATTCGCTCCTGTAACATGCATCCCAGTAATTTATTTATTTATTTATTTATTTGTTTATTTATTTATTTATTTATTTATTTATCGTATGGCTTTTAGTGCCGGGAGTGTCCGAGGACATGTTCAG
Organism: Meconema thalassinum; assembly: GCA_946902985.2. Lineage (NCBI taxonomy): Eukaryota > Metazoa > Arthropoda > Insecta > Orthoptera > Tettigoniidae > Meconema > Meconema thalassinum. The sequence goes on from OX336388.2 coordinate 1,006,564,161, forward strand.
CTCGCCTGAGTTTGTAGCTGCTTCCAGCGGATACCCTAAAGGGTGAGCTACATGTTCCGTTCAATTTCCCAGTAATTACGTTAGGCTACTTATTCCATTTGTTGCCAAGCTGTTTGGATGGGAGGAACGTTAAATGCAACCAGTTCCTCCTTGGATGGGAGGAACGTTAAATGGAACCAGTTCCTTCTTGGATGGGAGGAACGTTAAATGGAACCAGTTCCTCCTAGGATGGGAGGAACGTTAAATGGAACCAGTTCCTTCTTGGATGGGAGGAACGTTAAATGAAACCAGTTCCTCCATGGATGGGAGGAACGTTAAATGGAATCAAATCCTCCTTGGATTGAGGGAACGTTAACTGGAACATGTTCCTTCTTGAATGGGAGGAACGTTAAATGGAACTAGTTCCAATGTTAGCGAACTGGGATATTGTTTTCATTCATTTTATGAGCTTGAAACATGTTGATATTTTCTGATAAACTGTTTTATTGCGGTGCAGTTGCAATTATCAGGGTCGAAGATTGGGATAGGAACCATTCTTGCATCTGCCTGAAGGATTTATGGAAAAACACACTCAGGATGGTCGCTGTCTGAGCTGTGATTCGACCTTTTGATCTTTCCCTCGCAGTCGTGGAAGGCGGCTTATTAACGTGCTCGGCTACGTTGTGGGGTTGTTTTGGAACCGAGTTCCCATTGCTTGGAGCTACGAGAGTTATCAAGGAAATGAAGGCGAAGGTCAGTGAAGATGGAAGAGACGCATATCTGTGTGGACGTGCGGTGGAGCAGGCGAGGCGTGGTCACGCGTGCCAAGTGATCAGTAATAACAGCCGTGCTCTTTTATGGTGCCTCGCACAGCTAGACGTGACCTTCAGTGGCGGGCCGCGGCGCGACAGGAAATGTGGAACACAACAACACTCTCGCCTTCATTATATAGCGCGTATCACAACAATAACAAAGAGATATCAGGGCCGTTGCAAATCTGAGGCGAGTGGCGCTACTGGCTGCATGGAGCACCAGTGATGTTCGCGCCTGCTGTTCCCAACATTGCAAGATCGAAACCTGGCGTTATCAGTTGGCATATGAGGGTGCGCAAAAGCGAGGGAGCCGTGTCATGGGCGCCCTCCATAGTGGGGGGGAATAATCATCATTATATATTATTCAGTAGTATAGATCCCTCCTGCGGCACTCACAAGCGACCGGTCGTGAAAATGAGCATTCAAATGAAAGAGAAAGACATTAGCAGTGACGAAATGCACTCTAATTCCATAAATATCAATAATTTCTTTAAAAGATGACTTAAAAAAATGTACGAAGTGTGCGATTTGCAGATACTGTTGATATATGAAAATACGCACCATAATTGATGTCCACTTCACATTTTGGTCGCCGTGACGCCCGTTTCAGGTTATTTTAACATTATGAGGTATTTTCTTTATCATTTTGCATGAATTTCAGAAACAGTAAATCAAAGGAATGAGTAGGCCAACTCAAATCGTATAATTTCATAAATATCGAATAACCGGTGTTACAGCACACTTACCACACAAATGACATTATCAGTGACAAATTGCATTCTAATTTCTTAAATATCAATTTTTGTAAAACCTATTGGGGAAAGTGTGGTTTATGAACATGCGAGATTTCTCGCACGGGTCCGTTAGTATTTTTTATTTCTTTACCTATCTGTCACTAGGTGATGAAGAGACGTCCCCCTCTCCCCACAGCCCGCAACTTTCGTTTCATTTCTTACTTTCTTCGTGATATTCATTATTTGGCTGCTCTGAAACCGTTGCGTACATTATCTTTATGACATGCATGGGAGTATTAGTTTTTTTAAATTCAGAGTTTTTGTCCATAGAAGTTCGCTTTTCTTTGTGAATCATCGTCATAATGTCCATTTCTTAAAAGCAGTTAAAAGGTAGTTGTATCACCATGTATCGACAAAAATAACAAGAAGTTCAGTGACGAACTAAAGAGCCTACTTTTCTTGAAATTTAAGATTCTTGCCAATCTCTATAGACCTATCTAGAATAATGACGAAATTAAGTTGGTAATATAGAAATTTCTAATTAGTTCGAAATATACCTGGTATAATGTAGCCTAATAGAGCAGTACAGTTGGCAGCCCTGGTGACTGAATATAGGCTATTGTTAGTTGCATCTCTTAAGGTACAGAATACAAAATTTGGTTGAAGTCCAATGGATATCATGCACGTTACATGCAGTTAGACCTTGGATTTATCAGCGTGCGTAAAATCATGTTGGCAACAATGTCATGCATGAGTTGGTCAAAAATAATCTGAAATATTATGATCTCGTGTTGTGCCAATTTTGGATGAAATCCATTTGTTAGTATAGAAGTAACATGTATTTTAAAATTGGACCTATCAGCAGGCTTAGAATCATGTTGGCAGCACTGGCGTAGGCCTATATTAGTTACTCCAAATTAATCTAGAATGCTAGGTACTATACGTGTGCAAAGTTGAGAGCTATTGGCTTGCATACTTTCTGATATATTGATATTAGGGTAACAAAAATAGAGACAGTATTTATTAACAGTTGGCAGCCCTAGTTACTCTTAAGAATCGGCATAGTCATATCTGTTATGGTACGCATAGCACACACGAAATTTGGTTGAAATCCAAATGATAGTATAGAAGTTACATATATTTTAAGTTGGACCTCTCAGCAGGCTTAGAATCATGTTGGTAGCACTGACGTATATAAGATACTCCAAATTAATATAGAATGTCAGGTACTATACGTGTGCATAGTTTAAAGCTGTCGGCTTGTATACTTTCTGATATATGGGAATTTGGATAAAATAAATTGAGAGCATTTATTAACAGTTGGCAGCGCCGGTGGCTCTTAAGAATACGCTCAGTCATATCTGTTTATGTACACATAGCACATACAAAATTTTGTTGAAATCCAATTGATAGTGTAGAAGTTATATGCATTTAAAATTAGGACCTATCAGCAGGCTTACAATCATTTTGGCAACACCGCATGTATGGCAATCTGGAAATTAAACTGCAATATTATTATCTATACGTGTGCCCATTTTGAAATAGCTCCCATTCATACCTTCCAAGATATCCAACATGGAGCTCAAATTTCAATTGCGATTTTTCAGCAGTTGGTAGCACTGATATCATTTTCAGATACTCCTACCAAATTTTGTTTCGATTGCTGCAGCCGTTTAGGAGTTGATAGGGACACACACACACACACACACACACACACACACACACACACACACAGCCAGACAGACAGACATACACACATTTGCCCGATCTCATAAGTCTACTTTTTCCTCATTTTTGCAAAATGTGAAAAGTAGGCTAAAATCAAGCAGTTCATTATAATCATGTTAATCCAGTTCGCCGATTTCCTAAATAACTGGAGATATTTTCAAATAATCCCAAATGAATAAGTTAAATAAAACTGTGGAATTGTCCCTACATCTAAATCAGTTAACTATTAGTAACTTAATTTATGAAATAAACTGGTGTAACAATGAACAATCGAAACATTCTCCAGATTCCAAGGTGGAGGGGGCACGTCCCCTCCTTGCCCCCTCCCTGTGGGCGCCCATGACCTGTGTCAGTAAATTACTGGCGCGTTGAAGATCCCATTCAGGGCAAAGTTACGGTACCTCGGCGTCTCTAAAAGCCGCAGTACAGTAGTTTAAAAGGACATAAAAACGCCCCGTGTACTTTGGGTGTTTGTAGAATCTGTCTGATGACCGGTGTTAATTGTGATGGCTGTATGTGTGTGTGTTATCTGTTTTAATTCAAGTAAGGACTGCAGACGGTAATTTCAAGTAGTTCCTACTTTTGCTACCAAATGCTACCGTGCACGATACCTAGCTTGCGGACTTTGCTGCTAAGTGTAGTTGGTGGAAGGTTCTTTTTCATGGGACTGACAGCTTTACTTCCCCTCCGAAGGAAGGCATACTGAGGGATTTTAACGCTCTTAAAAAATCCGACGACTTCAGCCGGTTTTGCACCCGCGACCTTGGGCATAGTAGCTCAGCATGCTACCAACTACGCCACCGGAGCGTGCTTTCTTGTTTCTTAAATGCATCCGAATGAACACGCTTCGGTCGAAGTTGTGACATCTTCTTGATGAGCCTGTTTAAGGGGAGATTGTACCATGTACCTTAGTATACCAACCATGTCAAATTTGGCAATTTTAGGTACATTTTTCTCGTGAACCGTTCAAGATGATATTATAAAATTTGAATGACTGATAGAAGGGGGTTTTCAATTAATAAACCTATTTATTACGTGCATAGCTTGTATAATGCATAATGAGACGGAAGGCTGTATCAAATTTGTTGACACTTGTTAACTTCTCTGAATTGTTTTGGTTTAACCTATTCAATGAGATAGTCTACTTGAATCTTTCCACTTTCAAAATTTCAGCGTGGGTAATCAGAAGTTGTGGTGGAGCATGTATGACGTTAGAGATGAAGTGGGTTTTGGTGTAGGAGATTTTGAGGCCAATATTAACTGCGCCCCAGGCAGTGCTTTCTTGGCAATTTTATATACAAACTAGCAGAAGTACACATTCTTCGAACGGTCTTCGGTATTAATGACCAGACGTTATCAATTGAGCTACTGTTGCAATGGTTAGGGGCTTGGAACCTGTTTGTCGACAAAGAAAACTGATTAGTTAAAAAGTGCTCTCAAACTAAATTTACCTAACGTGAACTTCCTGACGTGAAAATAAAATTGAAAACCTCGTAGACGAAACGCAATACACGTTACATAAAAGCTGACCCTCACCACTGTGTCAAGTCCCCATCCAGCGGAAGACCCCTTTCATAAATTATAAAGGCTTGTGGTGCATGAAGGTTCAAGTCATTTAGCCTCCATTGGCCCAAATTCCTAAAAGCCGCAAAAAATACTATTTCAATTCAGGAATTTTTGAAAATAATGTTGCTGTTTGGAGATATAATAGACCTTTCGTACGACATGTCGCAGGTGTAAGTCATGTGAAAAAAGGCCCCTTTAACCGCATTGATGAATTTTACAGTTTTAGTTGGTTCCGTGATATCCTTATAGCCATTTGCAAAATTTCACAGAAATTTAATAAATAGAGTGGCATTACTTCTTGCAGAAATAGATGGAAAGTTGGATGTCAACTCTTGAGATACTTTTGTCATGATTACTGGCTTGCATTCCTTCATTAGTTTATTAAATGAAATATCTCAGAAACTGTTGGTTTTAGAGCCTTAAACTGTAGTTTTCGGGGCCCATTTACGGCGCTTTAGGGGCCACGAGGTTTATTTCTGACTCCAAGGGGCTGGAAATGAGCTTTATCTCGTCGTTGTACGCCATACTATAATAATAATAATAATAATAATAATAATAATAATAATAATAATAATAATAATAATACCCTTTGACCCCCTTAAGCGCATTATATGTATTGATGAATTTTACAGCTTAATTTGGTTCCGTTAAAACCTTATGGCCGTTTGCAAACTTTCACAGTAATGTAATTAATGAAATTGCATTGCGTCTTACAGAAAGAGATGGACCTCTGAGGTTCTGTCGCCATGGTTACCGGCCTGTATTCTTGCATTTGTTTATTAAATGAAATTATTTTTCTGGGAATATCTCAAAAACTGTTGGTTTTAGGGCCTTAAAAAGTGTTTTTTGTGGTCCCTTAGGGGCCCACGAGTTTCGTTTCTCATATTGAGGGGCTGAAAATGAGCTTTGTCTCACCCTTCTACGCCTATTTCAGCATGAATTTTAAGGGGGCATGCCCCCTTTTATGAGAGGTACGGAGAAGAGTTACATCAATGAACAGTGTCGTGCCTCTGATGGATATGTGTACCAAATTTTACGTTGATCCACCCAGCCGTTCTCCAGTTAGGCCTAGAAGGGAACAACAAAGTTGTCCACAGACAAACAGACAGACAAAAAATTTATTTTCGCGCGCATCTGTCATAAAACGGTCGGAAACGCGTTAATAACGCAATTTCCCGTAGAAATTCAGAAAAAACAGATAAACTTTCATTTATATATCTTATATATAAAAGTGAAAGTCTGTATGTATGTATGTATGTATGTGGGTGGGTCTGTTCCGTATACAAATCTACACCGTTCCACCAATCTCAACCAAATTTTGCATACCCATAGTTTAGGACCCAGAACGAACCGCTGGCTACATGAATTTTCGATAGTCTTTCTCATTCTTCTGATTTCGGCCCTTTTGCACTCAAGCACAGGCTAATCAAATCATAAAATATACTCATGGCAAGGCAGATAGTTTCCATGGCAACATAGCTCAAGTCGAGACACGGCCGACTGGATGCCATTTGCGCTCTGCACTACCGGTATCGAAAATGAGCATCTTTACTTGAAATCCCGTTAGTTACTCAACTACTCACACAGCACTGTCAACCGAGTTTAGCATAACAAAGACTTGACACCATCTTCTACTATATATTTGTCAAATACCACTCAATCACTCACTCACTCACTCATTCATTCATCACGAAATCTCAGAAACCACCGAACGGATTGGAATGAAATTTGGTATGCAGCTTCCTCAAGAGACGCAAATGCCCACTAAGAGAGGATTTTTGCATATTCTGGTTCTAAAGGGGTGTTAAAGGGGTAGACCTGCATTTCATTGAATAGCAATATCTCCCGATTGGTTTCATTGGGGGATGTGATACTCGGCATATAAACTCATCATTAAAAATAAGAAGACATGGGTCTGAGGGTTTTTCGATGTGGTGTATATTATGAGGTGAAATGGGTGAAGAGTGGGGATTGAAAGATTCATAACGGAGCGTGTATCTCTTAAACGACATAGGCGAGGATTTGAAACTCAGCGGAAAAAATCAGCATAAAAATAAGTAAATGTGTTTGACCGTTTTTTCATAAATCCAATTTAAGGGGCCCATGGGGAAGGGTGAAATTCTGGTGGGGGAAACAGAAAAGAAAGTGTCCTAACTGATTGACTGACTGACTCACTCATCAAAATCAGGGGGAAAACTGCTTTAAAGTAAGTGAATAGCTGTTCGACAGTTTTTTTTTCATAAATCAAATTTAAGGGGATCATAGGGAGGGGTGAAATTCTGAAAAAAGAAAATTGAAAGAAAATGTCCTGACTCACTCACTCACTCACTCACTCATCATCGCCCAGCCAAAATTATTGAAGTTAGAAACATGACAGTTTGGGGATATGTTCATTGTTTGTCAAAACCGTCTACTAAGGGAGGCTTTTCGGATATTCAGGTTCTAAAGGGGTCTTGAGGGGGTTAAACCTGCATTTCATTGAATAACAATATCTCCCGATTGGTTTCATTGGGGGATGTGATACACGGCATATAAACTCATCATTAAAAAGTAAGAAGACACGTGTCTGAGGGTTTTTCGTTGTGGTGTATATTATGAGGTGAAAGGGGAGAAAGGTAGGGACTGAAAGATTCCTAACGGAGCGTGTATCTCTCAAACGACATAGGCGAGGAGTTTGAAACTCAGCGGAAAAAAATCAGCATAAAAATAAGTAAATATGTGTTTGACCGTTTTCTCATAAATCCAATTTAAGGGGCCCATGGGGATGGGTAAAATTCTGGGGGGGGGGAAGCAGAAAAGAAAGTGTCCTAACTGATTGACTGACTCACTCACTCATCAAACTCAGGGGGAAAAACTGCTTTAAAGTAAGTAAATAGCTGTTCGCCAGGTTTCTTTGATCAATCAAATTGAAGGGGTTCATCGGGAGGGGTGAAATTCTGAAGAAAAAAAAATTAAAGAAAATGTCCTGACTCACTCACTCATCATCGCCCAGCCAAAAACATTGAAGTTGGAAACATGGCATTTTGGGGATATGTTCGTTGTATGTCAAAACCGTACACTAAGGGAGGATTTTTGGATATTCAGGTTCTAAAGGGGTCTTAAGGGGGTTAAGCCTGCATTTCATTGAATAACAATATCTCACGAGTGGTTTCATTTGTGGATGTGATACTCGGCATATAAACTAATCATTAAAAATAAGCAGACATATGTCTAAGGGTTTTTCGATGTGGTGTATTATTATGAGGTGAAAGGGGTGAAAAGTGGGGGTTGAAGGATTCCTAACGGAGCGTGTAGGCCTATCTCTTAAACGACATAGGCGAGAAATTTAAAACTCAGCGGGAAAAAAATCAGCTAAAAACAAGTAAATCGGTGTTCGACCGTTTTTTCATAAATTAATTTAACGGGCCCATGGGGTGGGGTGAAATTCTGGGGGAAGAAAGGAGAGAAAATATCCTAACTGACTGACTAACTCACTCATCAAACTCAGGGGAAAAAGACAGCTTAAAAAATAAGTTAATAGGTGTTCAAGCGTTTTTTCATCAATCCAATTTAAGGGGCCCATGGGGAGGGGTGAAATTGTGGTAAAAATAATGGAAAGAAAATGTCCTGTCTGACTCACTCACTCATCACGCCCAGCGAAAACTATTAAAGTTGGAAACATGAAATTTTGGGAATATGTTCGCTGTATGTCGAAAACGCCAACTAAGGAATGATTTTTGTTTATTCGGGTTTTAAGGAGATGTTAAGGGGGTAAACGTGCATTTCATTGAATAACGATATCTCATGAGTTGTTTCTTTGGGGATGTGATATTCGGTATATAAACTAATCATTAAAAATAATCAGACATAGGTATGTCTAAGGGTTTATCGATGTGGTGTATATTATGAGGTGAAAGGGGTGAAAATTGGGGGTTGATGGATTCTTAACGGAGCGTGTATCTCTTAAACGACATAGGCTTGAAGTTTGAAATTCGGCGGGAAATACAGCTTAAAATACAAGTAAATAGATGTTCGACCGTTTTTTCATAAATCCAATTTATGGGGCCCTTGGAGAGGGGTGAAATTCTGGGGGAAAAAAACAGGAAAGAAAGTGTCCTAACTCATTTACTCACTTACTCACTCATCAAACTCAGGGGGAAAACAGCTTTCAAATAAGTAAGTAGGTGTTCGACCGTTTGTTTCATAAATCCAATTTAAGGGATCATGGGGAGGGGTGAAATTATCAAAAATAAATGAAAGAAAATGTCCTGACTGACCACTCACTCATCATCGCCCAATCTAACTTATTGAAGTTAGAAACATGAAATTTTGGGGATATGTTCGTTGTATGTCGAAAACGTCCACTAAGGAAAGAGTTTTGAATATTCAGGTTCTAAATAGGTGTTAAGGGGGTAAACGTGCATTTCATTGAATAACAATATATCACGAGTGGTTTCATTTGGGGATGTGATACTTGGCATATATACTAATCATTAAAAATAAGCTGACACATGTCTAATGGTTTTTCGATGTAGTGTATATTATGAGGTGAAATGGATGAAAAGTGGGAGTTGAAAGATTCTTAACGGAGCGTGTATCTCTTAAACGACATAGGCGAGGAGTTGTAACTCGGAGGAAATCAATCAGATTAAAAATAAATAAATAAATAAATAAATAAAATAGGTGTTCGACCGTTTTTTCATAAATCCAATTTAAGGGGCCTATGGGGAGGGGTGAAATTCTGGAAGAAAAACGTCCACTAAGGAAGGATTTTTGGATGTTAACTCTCATCGACCAACCCAAACTATTAAAGTTAGAAGAATGATATTTCGGGATATGTCTGTTGTGTGTCGAAAACGTCTACTAAGGAGGGATTTTTGGATATTCAGGTTCTAAAGTGGTGGTAACGGGGTTAAACCTGCATTTCATTGAATAACAATATGACACGACTATGACGCGAGCGAAGCGAGGCAAAAAGTGAGATGGTGTGTGTCTGTGTATTACTCAATTACGCAATTACCACTGGTCCGATTTACATGAATTTTACATGGAAGTAGCTGATTTACCTGGTTAACATATAGGTTTCTTTTGATTTCAATACTTTGCCCTATTTAAAGATGGCGACTATTTTAGTGACGTCTCTACACCCTTTGGTTTAAAACTTTCATATTTCCATTTCAAATAAAAAGAGAACGCTAAGAAATAGCAAACTTTTGATGGCATGTACGAGGTTTAAAATTACATTTTCTATCCGAAAGGTATCTCCAACGGTTAGCGAGTAAAACCTAAATTTGTGCTATAAAACAGGGTCAACGCCGAGCAGTGTAGTTGGACAAAATGTTCCATCCTTAATCTCCCTCTGCGCAGCACCTCGCCTATCCCCTGTTTTAACACTGTGACCTTCACGTTTTAATTTAATTAGGACGCGAAGCACGGGTACTTAAGCTAGTATATACAGGGTGTATTTGATATGATGGAAGTCCGTTACACTGGTGATAGAAGAGACTATTCTAAGCTTCCTAGGTAAAAAATTTGTCACCTATCTTGAAATTGATAATTAATCATTAAAAAGTCAATGTTTTTAGTTATTTCAGAAACTAATCAGGCAGAAAGTGGTGCGGCAGGCTGGGGAAACGAGGCGGAGCCCGATGTGACGACGCGCGAAGGGGAAGTTGTTACGTAATCGGAGCATTGACCTTACCGGTTGACTTGAGGGGTGGTAGGCTATCAGCTGTTTGAGCTCTACCGTCTCGTAAGAAAATGTGCATTGCCGTTGTTCTTGTTGTTGTTGACAACGCACGCAATGGCTTGGGACGTCAGGACCGGTAGTATTGTGTAGCCTACTTTGTAAGTGTGGAATTCATTGATTGATGTTCATGTATAAAATAATTTCGATACTCAGCCCTGATGTATCATTGGCGTCCGTGTCGGACCTTCTGTTGACTAGTTTCTGAAAATACTAAAAACATTCTCTTAATGAAATGCAGTGTGACAAAATTTCGACATCCCGCAGTCTGTTCAGAACTAGGCATTTAGGACGGAAGTAAAAAACTTGATGTTTTGTTTGAGAGGCTTGGCGATTTTGGTCATTTAGCCCCATGTAGCTGGGTGTGGGTAGAATTTGTGTGATAACCTGTGTTTTGTGGTTTCTGTAGAAATGTGGGTATTTGTAATTCAGGTGAGGATTCGGAAGAAGGCGCCGGCCCTGTGGTGTTGGGGCAGTGCAACTGCCTCTCACCTGGAGGCCCTGGGTTCGATTCCTGGCTCCATCAGGGATATTAGAAACTGACGTGAGGGCTGTAACGCAGTGCACTAAGCCTCGTGAGGGCAATTAAGTAGCTGTCTAACAGTGAGGCAGTGCCCGAGTCAGGAAAATCAAGATTAATGGCCGAGGGGACCCGATGCACTGACCACGCGTCACCCTAATATCTGCAGGCCAAATGGCTGGACAGCGGTCGCTTTGTAGGCCTAGGCCCTTCATGGGCTGCACTGCCAGCGGTTATGATTATTGAGAAGAAGGCGGCCGTGGCCTTAAGTTAGGAACATTCCCGACATTTGCCTGGGGTAGAAGTGGGAACCCATGGAAACCTACTTCCAAGATTTAATACTAGTATGGTACCACATGTTCATATTGTGAATTGTCCCATCCCATCTCCAGCCCTCGGGTGGCCATTAACTGGAGAGGGGGGGGGGAGGATTGATTTATTGGTCCATCAACAATGTAAATACATATGAAAATACACGAAAATGAAAATAAAATACAAATACATTGTTATAATACAGTGTTATAATAATAATAATAATAATAATAATAATAGTCTAATAATAATAATAATAAGAGTCAGCATGTGTAGTTCTGGTGGTAGAGTGCTAACCTTCCCGAGGGTGCGATCTACGTTCAGTCATGTAGTAAATGAATGGGATCTAATAAGATCATCTCCATGGATTTCATGGCACATACAAGAAATCCTACGTACATTAAAGTCTGGCAACTCGACATACCAAAAAGAAACATAAAAGAAGTTAGTGTGTCTAAAAGCCTACTATTACTATTATTAGTATTATTAATAAGTTTATTACAGTTGTTGCACTATCTTCACACAAAGATAGACCAACAGTTCCTTAAATTAATTTACTAAATCTTTAGGATTTCTATTTTCTATGCATAGTTCATGAAGCTGGAAAAATCCTAGACAGATCCACCATCACTAGTCATGTAGCCACTCCCCATGAAGGTGTGAATCAGCTGTTCATAGGCTCGGTTTGTGTATTTCAATGTCATTGGCAGACAAAGCGAGGAGGTCACTCAACTGCAGACTCTGGTCAACATTCCTCAGCGTAGGAGGGGAGGGAGACGGGGAGAAGTCAGCTCTGCTGCAGAGGGGAACGAAGTGAAAGCCCGTTTCCAAGATATTGACCGACGATTTTTGTGATTTAATTCCACCTACACTAATTAAGATCCGACTTAATTTCATGAAGATATTTGCTTATAATACCATCTTCTATCACCAGTGTAAAGGACTTCCATCATATCAAATACACCCTGTATATACACATATATACAGGGTGTATTTGATATGTAGGAAGTCCTTTACACTGGTGATAGAAGATGGTATTCTAAGCAAATATCTTCATGAAATTAAGTCGGATCTTAATTAGTGTAGGTGGAATTAAATCACAAAAATCGTCGGTCAATATCTTGGAAACGGGCTTTCACTTCGTTCCCCTCAGCAGCAGAGCTGACTTCTCCCCGTCTCCCTCCCCTCCTACGCTGAGGAATGTTGACCAGAGTCTGCAGTTGAGTGACCTCCTCGCCTTGTCTGCCAATGACATTGAAATACACAAACCGAGCCTATGAACAGCTGATTCACACCTTCATGGGGAGTGGCTACATGACTAGTGATGGTGGATCTGTCTAGGATTTTTCCAGCTTCATGAACTATGCATAGAAAATAGAAATCCTAAAGATTTAGTAAATTAATTTAAGGAACTGTTGGTCTATCTTTGTGTGAAGATAGTGCAACAACTGTAATAAACTTATTAATAATACTAATAATAGTAATAGTAGGCTTTTAGACACACTAACTTCTTTTATGTTTCTTTTTGGTATGTCGAGTTGCCAGACTTTAATGTACGTAGGATTTCTTGTATGTGCCATGAAATCCATGGAGATGATCTTATTAGATCCCATTCATTTACTACATGACTGAACGTAGATCGCACCCTCGGGAAGGTTAGCACTCTACCACCAGAACTACACATGCTGACTCTTATTATTATTATTATTAGACTATTATTATTATTATTATTATTATAACACTGTATTATAACAATGTATTTGTATTTTATTTTCATTTTCGTGTATTTTCATATGTATTTACATTGTTGATGGACCAATAAATCAATCCTCCCCCCCCCCCCCCTCTCCAGTTAATGGCCACCCGAGGGCTGGAGATGGGATGGGACAATTCACAATATGAACATGTGGTACCATACTAGTATTAAATCTTGGAAGTAGGTTTCCATGGGTTCCCACTTCTACCCCAGGCAAATGTCGGGATTGTTCCTAACTTAACGCCACGGCCGCCTTCTTCTCAATAATCATAACCGCTGGCAGTGCAGCCCATGAAGGGCCTAGGCCTACCAAGCGACCGCTGTCCAGCCATTTGGCCTGCAGATATTGGGGTGACGCGTGGTCAGTGCATCGGGTCCCCTCGGCCATTAATCTTGATTTTCCTGACTCGGGCACTGCCTCACTGTTAGACTGCTACTTAATTGCCCTCACGAGGCTTAGTGCACTGCGTTACAGCCCTCACGTCAGTTTCTAATATCCCTGATGGAGCCAGGAATCGAACCCAGGGCCTCCAGGTGAGAGGCAGTTGCACTGCCCCAACACCACAGGGCCGGCGCCTTCTTCCGAATCCTCACCTGAATTACAAATACCCACATTACTACAGAAACCACAAAACACAGGTTATCACACAAATTCTACCCACACCCAGCTACATGGGGCTAAATGACCAAAATCGCCAAGCCTCTCAAACAAAACATCAAGTTTTTTACTTCCGTCCTAAATGCCTAGTTCTGAACAGACTGCGGGATGTCGGAATTTTGTCACACTGCATTTCATTAAGAGAATGTTTTTAGTATTTTCAGAAACTAGTCAACAGAAGGTCCGACACGGACGCTAATGATACATCAGGGCTGAGTATCGAAATTATTTTATACATGAACATCAATCAATGAATTCCACACTTACAAAGTAGGCTACACAATACTACCGGTCCTGACGTCCCAAGCCATTGCGTGCGTTGTCAACAACAACAACAAGAACAACGGCAATGCACATTTTCTTACGAGACGGTAGAGCTCAAACAGCTGATAGCCTACCACCCCTCAAGTCAACCGGTAAGGTCAATGCTCCGATTACGTAACAACTTCCCCTTCGCGCGTCGTCACATCGGGCTCCGCCTCGTTTCCCCAGCCTGCCGCACCACTTTCTGCCTGATTAGTTTCTGAAATAACTAAAAACATTGACTTTTTAATGATTAATTATCAATTTCAAGATAGGTGACAAATTTTTTACCTAGGAAGCTTAGAATAGTCTCTTCTATCACCAGTGTAACGGACTTCCATCATATCAAATACACCCTGTATTGTACCCAATCATATGGATAATGCTCGATCACGACCTGGCTTGCTACTGCGGTTCGGGGCATGTTACGTCCAGCCCACTACATGATCTCACATTTAGATAAGATAGCACTTTTCAGGATCTACAAGACTAAATTGAAAACCAAACATGTTACAAATTACATGAGTTTATTCATGAAAACTCCCAGGAACAAATACAAAAATCTATAAAACATCAATATTTTGGAAAATCCAAAATTCATAAAAAAAATCATATCTCTTGTCAAAAATTCATATTATTCTATATTATCGTTTTATCTTGCTTAGGTAGTATTTACATTTGAATATCAATATACATTTCCCTTTTCACAACATTTTACTAAGGCATAGAGCATGCCTATCATTTCATAACAATTGTACTCTAAGGCTTTACGGACATTTACCGTATGATCAATATCCCTTCTGGGCTTTTATTTTATTCTTATTTCACCTTTGAATTACTTTTTTTATCATTCACCTTTAACTGTATTAACTCTTCCGGTAAGCCTTAGGTTTCGCACAACAAATCAACACTTTAAAATAACTACATGCTATGTCCTCGAACTCATGTCCTTCCACAATTTATTTCATGCATTAGGGTGGTTTATTAATGATTTATCATGAGCTATCATTATTCCATTACTCAGTTATTTACAAACTCAATTATAAGTTTACCCGTTTTATTTCACACATTTCTTTAGGCAGGAATCGAATATTTAGTAACAAACTTATTCTTTGACTACTATGGTCAAATATTATCAAATTTCTACAAACTTAGTGTGGGGATGATTTTCAAAAACCCACCAATTCAATTATTTACTTTATAGTTTCATAACACCTTTAATTAACAAACTTGCATATTCCATTATCATTTATTAAGATCTATTCAGCCCTACAACATCTGTATACAAAGCGTTCATTGTACTCGTCACCCCTCGCTGTTGGAAAGGTCTGCGTGTTGGCTAGACTTCCCTCACCCCTCGTTTAGCTGTGATTTACGACTCTGTCCTCGTCTCATTCATTCTCCTTGCAACTCTCAACTGTTTACTTCTTCTTAAAAGGGCGTATGAAAATCCAAGTTAGCACATTATTTCAACGACTTTATCCCTCACTTGACTCATTGTTCATTTCACTTTCCTTATAACCAATGCCATAATTAGAGATCACGACGCATTACATATTTATTAGATGAAAACAAGAGGTCATTACCATTCCTTGCTTTCGTCCTTTTATAGGTAGACATGAGGGATCCTTATCACTCCTCATGAATGTCCTATCATTTAATTCCACATACTTTTATTTGGTCGTATTACCACAACGATGCTGGCAAAGGATGGGTTGTATGACACTAGGCTCAGAGAATCCCTTGCGCCTCTCCATTTGTTGCCATATCTCGTAGAAACCCATATACCTTCCATATTAATATTACCTTGCACGGAATCGACTGTCCCACAAGTGGGTCACACCCTCGTAAATACACACATTTAGCGAAGCCCAACGGGTCTTACACCGCAACACATTACCTTGAATCGTTATCTACTGTCCGTTCAAGTGGATCAGACCCTCGTAAATACAACAACAATACCGACGATTTCCGACAATTATACCTTTTTGATCTCTCAAATTACGCATGTTATAGGATATATTCATTTGCTAGCTTAATATTACTTTATTCATTTCTTATAGGCCTATTTCGGCAACACAACTTTTATAAAAACATGGACTATCATCGCATCTTTGACAACTCAACCTGCTCGCATTAGCATTTACTTCAACATAGCCTATGGCTCATAACTTCCTATTACATTCTCACGGTGTTCGATTATCACCAACTACCTTAACTCATTACATTTATCGGCTGAATAGCGTTTTTATTTCTTATTTTTAAGGTATCCCAAGGATCCTTCAATTACTTCAATTACTTCAACTACTTCAATTATTTGATAATTTCAACTCGAGTTTATTATTATCATTTTTATTAATATTCATCGCTTCATATTAACTTGCGGAATGCAATTATTCAATTCAACATTTATTATTTGGAGTATAAAACCTCAATATAATTTATTTCGGAGTATAAAAATTCAATACTCATTATTTCGGAGTATAAAAACTCAGAAGTTATTTTTTTGGAGTATAAAAATTCAAAACTTATTATTATTATTATTATTATGGTGCTTGTTTCATTTACCTTACCTTTCCTTTATCTGGCGTAATTTACTTGCCAATAGCATTATTATATTCGATTCCTCCTTTCAGATTTCATTTCATTAATAATTAATCATTTTACGGGTTTTCATTATTATTATTATTATTACTTTTTGCACTTCGATAATTATCCTTTACACTTTTGCAAACCATCTTGGCGGTTTTTCCTTTACATTTTAACATTACTTGGTTATTCATTAGTGCATACATTTCATACATTTTTATAAATTCACTGACTAGCACATGATACAATCATTTAATATAATAGACATTATGACTCACCCTGTTGTTCAGCTCATGACATTGCCTTTGGATGGCTTCGCCCACACTTAATTTCTTCCGCACTTCATCTCTACACTAAAACAGACCTTTTTCAATCCACGGTCTTCAAGTTGACACACGTACATGTTTCTGTACATTTTACACTGCTTCTTATAACATTTATAACACTAAAAAGAAATTCACTTAATCAATGATTTACACTTGCACACGGACCCAAATCTCAGCGTACTGTGGTGGTAACATCACAATGCTGGTGATCCTAGATAGTCCCTTTCTATGCTGCTTTGGACGTGTGATCGCTCCTACTCCTCCTACTTCTAGGTAAGTCTCTTTTCTTCCCATTCTTCCTAATATCGTGCCCGTCTTTCGTTCGAATACTTTCTTATAGAGCTTTTTCATTTGTTAATGTTTGTTTGTCTATCTGCTATAACTCTATACTTTGATTTTACAGTTGCTCTCATCGCAATCTTACAGTTCTTATTCTATCTTAGTCTTTCGCGAAGACTGTACACTTCTACTTTAGGATTTGTCGTTTCAAATGTTCCGTTTTGTTCGAACCTACGTCCTCTGACGTTTCAACTGGTTAACTGTAATAAATTGTTCTGAGGTTCCCCTCTTGTTATATTGTCTCTTTCTGCGTGGCGTAGCTTTCTATCGCTCACTAGCTATTTATTTGGTCTTGAACCTACGTGCTCTTGGATCTGAGTGTACCAACTCCTTCAATGTCTTTTTATTTCCGCACTCTGTTTTAAAGTCTTTAGCGTGCTTTCGCGTTTTGTAATCTGACGTATCTTAACGCGACTTGGTCTCGAACCAATGTAACTTCGTTAAGCTACACTCGAAACTTAGTGATTTGCCTATAGCAACTTGTATTGTACTTTGACTCTTCTGAGGTTCAAATTCTAATGTCTTTGAATACAGTTTCTTCCCTTGAGGTTTCGATAATATCGTTAACTAGGGTAACTTTTCACCGAGGCTTGATCTAACTGATCGTACTGAGTAAACTTTCTATTACATGCCTAAACTAAGGCTTTTTTGCAAACTGACGAGCTTTGTTTATAACGTGCCTCTACTGAGGTGTCTTACAGACTGACGGACTTCGTATACAACGTGCCTCATCTGAGGTTTCTTGCAGACTGATGAAACTTTATGATTTTGGTTGGGCTTAAAGCCTATTTATTCGTTTTGGGTAAGAAATTAGTCTCTCTCGAGCTCGGGAGTTCAATTCGTGAATTCTGGCTCTAATCTGCTCTATAATTTAATTCCAAGTGTAATTTGTAATAATATTACAATTGCCTGCTGGCGGAACGAGAATTGTTCGCAGGTTTATTTTTAATTAATTAAAAAGTTAATATCCACTCTACGGGGCCAGCCTAATTCTTCTTGCCGTCCGCGGGTAGCCTTCCGCTCTTATTCCAATGCCGTTTTCCTTAGCTTGCATTTTCTGAAGGCCCTGATATCAGGTTTGCCAACCCTTCGATTTATGCTGTCCCTAATTCTGTTTCGACTTCAGATTTAATAACTTCGGGAGTTTATTTTGTTAAATTTAATGGTTGTAAGCCCCCCTCTGTATGCATGAATTCTCACTGAATCGACAATATCTGGGGCCTAATTTCAAGTATCTCTTGAGAAAGTAGTTTCTCCCATAACTGTCGTACTTGAAAAGTGATAATTCTTCTTTGAGTTGCTTATTCATCGGAATGTCGAGTGTTACGTATAGCCTCTCGACTCTGCATCCCTCTAGTTCTTTTATGGCTTCTTTAATGGCTCTTTTCACTTAAACTTTCCGGCTAATGGGAGTTTTTGTATTCAAATTTACCATCTGCATCTCCAGCAATGTCTCTGTGGCTGTTTTCCAGTGAGCTCATCTTCGTGACTTCTTGTGGTCTTTATAAAATTCTAGAATAGCTTCCTAATAAATGCTCCGGGGTTCATTTTGTGCAATTATCCAAATGGGCACAATTTCCTCCTTCAAAGATAAATAAATGGTCGAAAGTTTGAGAAAATTTATTTATCCCATGAACTGTATTTCCTTCGGTTCTTAGACACTTTATGTTAGCTTTACTTAGTTCATCTGCAAGGGTTCGCTCTGTCCTTGCCCGTTTTAAATATTCAGTCACTCTTCATTTTTCATCATCGTTATACCTCATTTTCTACTAAGACATTAATTTATCATATGGGTTAGGCTTGCTCCTATCCATTTTCACCCCAAATGCATTATCTCTTTCCAATTTCTTAGTTTCTCGTTTTCCTCTCTTATTTCATCATTCTCTTTTTCAATTTGTCGAGCTAATTCCTTTAATTCATCGTAGCATTCCTTTAGACTACATTCACAATTTAACTCTTCCCATTTCTTCTCCTTCTCCGTTTCCATTTCTTCTTCATTTTCCGCCTGGGCTACTAGGGTTTCGATATGTTGTTCATATTCTTCTGGAGGATGGTAAAGTATCAAATTCACGGCGTTCATGATCATCTTGTGATCTGTTACTAGATGCTGAACTTTTTACGCAATATTCTTGAGATCTTTGATTATCCTATAAGGTCCATGATAATTTTTGCGAAACTTCTTATAGACGCGATTTTCTGTATCTGAAATCGCTGGTCTCTTCACGAGCACTAGTTCACCTTCCACTAGTGGTCTGTGGTATCATTTATGACGATTTCTCTTTTGCCTTTTTTCAGCCTGAGCTTTCAGATGCTCATATGTCCTTCTTATTCTTAACTCTCTTCCTATTTGGGCATCAGTAAATGTGGGTAATATTTTATCCCATGGCCATTCTGGTTGCTTATCTAAATGTAACTTAACAGGTATCTCGCCCTTTGCTTCATGAATGGTGTTGTAAATGCAAAATTCAATCGTAGGCAAAATGTCAATCCACTTCCAATTTTCTTCGGAACAGTAGGTTTTGCAGTATTTTTGCACTTCTCTCATAACCCTTTCAACAGGATTTGCCTCAGGATGCCTATAGCTGGATAAAATTTGTGTTATCCCTAAATTTTCCAATTCTCTTCGGAATTCTACACTTTTGAAACAACTTCCATGATAAGAAAGTAAATTCTCTGGCTTTCCTACGACTGGAATTACTCTTTCTTTCAGCCTCTTTATGACCTGTTTGGTTGTTAGCTTTTGAATAGGACATAACACTACCATTTTGGTAAACACATCCATTGATACCATTATGTGTTTATTACCTCTTCTAGCTTTGGGTAACGGTCCAAAGTTGTCTATTGATAAAATCTGGCAAGGCCTTTCTGGTAAAAGTGGTATAGGCTTTTGTCTCATTAGAAAAGAATTCGGTTTGATTCTTTGGCATGTGTCACAGGTTTTTATGGTATATCTTACCGTATCTCTTAACCTGGGCCATATAAAAGCTTCTTGCAACATGCTGACTGTTTTATCTACCCCCATATGTCCAAACGTTCTGTGTAGCAACCATACTAACTTCCTTTGCATTTCTGCTGGAATGTTAATCCTTAATTTTGTGTGATCATTATCTGCAAATTTATGTAAAAGTCCATTGAAATAACTATAATCCATTGCAATCTTCTCCGCTTCAATAAATGTGGGTGATGCTCTATCAAGCTTTCCCTCGAAGAAGTTTATCAACATCCTCATCCATGGGTCTTGCTTTTGTTTTTCTCCAACTCTTCTTAGTTCTTCAATAGTTCCTTGATCTTTATCATCAATTTGAATTGCAAGTGCCTCTTCTTCTGTTCCCGGATTTCAACTCAGAAAGTCCGGTACAATGTTTTCTTTTCCAGGGCAGTATTCTACTTCAACATCGTACTGCTGGATGTACAATGCCCATCGCATTAATCGTTGCCTGGACAAGTCAGTTTTCATTAAGAAAGGCAACGCCTTGTGGCGTAAACTATCTTACGCCAATATTGTAATGCATACAATATCGCGAGAAGTTCGATTTTACTGACTGTATAGTTTCGTTCATGAGGCTTTAATCTTCTCGATGCAAAGGCGAGGTAATTTATTTCGCTTGGTTTTTCCTTTGTTTCCTGATACAACATGGCTCCTATGCCTATCTGTGAAGCATCCGTTTCGATTATGAACTTTTCATTAAAGTCGGGGAATCCTAATTTGACAAAATTTAACAACATGTACTTGGCCTTTATGAATGCATTTTCGCATTCTTCTGTCCACTTCCATCTCCCCCCTTCTTCAGTAAATCTTGTAATGGTGAAACGGTTTTTGTATAAGCAGGACAATGACTGCTGAAAAACTCTATAAGTCCTAAAAATTGTCTAACATTTTTGACTTTCAATGAACTGGGAAAATTCTTAATAGACTCCAACTTGCATGGGTTAGGTTGAACTCCATGTTGGTCTATGACGTGACCTAAAAATGTCACTTGCCTTTGGCAAAAATTTGACTTCTTCGGATTTTTCTTGAAGTTTGCTTGCTCCAAATTTTTGATTAGTTTCCTCAATTTCTCTAAATGTTCTGGTATCGTTTCTGACGTTAATAAGATATCGTCCACATATCTAATAATACAGGCTTTCACTTCCTCCGAAAGATTCCGGTCTAAGGCCCTTATGAGCGCTGATCCTACAGTCTTTAATCCAAAAGGTAATCTTCCAAAGCACATTGTTTGCTGATCAAATTGGAATCCTGTCATTAGACTGGTCCTTTCTTCTAATTCCAAATGATGGTAAGAACTTGTAAGATCTATATTCGTGAATATGTTCTTTCCTTTGAATTTCCTTAAAATATCCTTAATTGGAGGTGCCGAGTAGTTTTCTGGAATAATCCTTTGATTTAGATTTCTGGCATCTAAACATACTCGCACTGATCCATCTGGTTTTATGACTACCACCAACGGACTAACATATGGTGTAGCGACTTTTTCAATCACTCCATCTTTCATCATTTTCTCTAAGGCTTCTTTTGTTTTCTTTTAATGCTTTTCCGCAACTGGATATGGTTTCTGACGGAACGGTGTCCAATCATTCACCTGGAAGGCATATTTAATTTTTTTGATTCTCCCTGGTTTCGAATCAAATAAATTTCTTTGCTCTAAAACTATTTCTTTCAAAATTTCTTTGTCTTCCAATGATATTTTGGCTTCTTTAAGCTTTTCTTCTAAGCATTCTTCAAATTCGACTTCTGCTTCTTTTTCTAAATCTGCAGCAAGTGTACTTAATTCTTATTCTAAAATATATACTTCTTCTTCTGTTACATTGTGACAAGTTTCCTCTTTCATGTGCCATATTTGTTCGCCTTCTATATGTTCTACGGTTTGTGACAAAATATCTATTTCTGAACCATGACCTTCATTTCGAGATTTGATGCAATTTTGGGATAGATCTATAACAACCTTGCGTTCTCTGATAAAGTCTATACCCAGTAAAATGTTATAAGGCAGTTTACTCACTAGTAAAATGCTTTGAGATAACATTAGTTCTCCAATCTGCAATTCTAAAAATACTTGGCATTTACAGGCCAAACTCTTCTCTGGAATGATTCCTTTTATTTTCACCGCGGATATCGGGATCTTCAAAACTCGCCCTTTTTCTAATTCATTAACCAGAGCTTGGGTTACCAGACAAACTGTCGGCCCTGTGTCCAATAAACTTCTAACTAGAGGTCCTTCTATTCTGGTTAAAATAATCGGCAATTCTCTTTTGACTACGACTGGTCCTTCTAAGATTTCCTCTATTAATTATTCTGGTCTTGCAATCCAGTTTTCAACTTGTACTGTATTCCATCCTCCGATCTATTCTTTCCTTAGCCCTTCAAATTTTGGCGTTTTTTTAAAATCCGGCTCCCCTCTTCTATTTTGCTCCTGTAATTCTAGGCTTTGAGCACCTTCTGTATTGTGGATATCTGGGGATGTTCTCTCATTTATGGCATCCTTCCACTGGACTTTAGGTTGCCTATCGTACTCTTCCCATCTCTCATCGTAGTATCGTTGTGTTATTACACGACGTTCCTCGATTTCAGCCTGGTAATCTATGTTTTCATTTGGTGGCTGGTTATTCCTTGGGTAGTTCTGCTTCCAATTTCTACCCTGATAAGGTCTTCCACTGGGTGATCCTCTATTATTCGATCCCCTTTGATTCCATGGTCTTGATGCGTTTTTCCCTTGTTAACCATGACCTGGATTGTAGTTTCTACCTCTATTTCCTCCGTAGTTATTTCCTCTGAAATTTCCTCTGCTGTTCCCTCGATATGGTGGATTCCATTCTTGTTTTCCATTTCTTGGATTCCTTGTCCAATTTTTCCATCTTCTGTACTGGTTGCTTTGTCCATACTAGGTTCTTTAACGATCTCAGTATGTGCTTTCGTGACATGGACATGTTCTACGTTTCTATAATGTCTAGGCGACATGTGCTGTGTTGTATTATCTAACTGGCGTAGGATACTTTCTATCTCTATCGCAGTTTTGGCATTGGACGAAATTAAAAATCTCTATATCTCAAATGGTAGCTGCTTAATGATAGCAAGGCACAAGTCATTTTCTGATGGTAAGCAATCTAGCTCTCGAAATTTACAGAGTTGAGCAGTGAAATACTCAGAATAACGGGTCGATGTATTTGTACTGTACTTCTTTGAGTATAAATCTAATCTAAGATTTTGTTGTACATCGGCCGCCCAATATCTTTTAAGAAAAGCTTCTCTGAACTCCTCTATGGTATCGAAAGTGTATCGGAAGCTTCTAAGCCATAAAAGGCAATCACCTTCCATGAGCTTCTCGATAGATCTTAACTGACGTTCGGGTGCGACTCCAGTGTCTTTAAGATATTCGAATACTTCTTTCAGCCAGTATTTTGGGGTCATTAATGATATATTTCCCGAAAATTTCTTTGGTTTCTCTGACTCGGGCTTAATAATGGTAATAACTTGGTTTTCTACGCATTATTACTATTATAAGGAGTTGATGTGAGTAAAGGTGGCCCTGGTAATTTATATGGGCGTTCCTCTTCTTGAGCATTCTTGAACATGTGCTGGGTTACAGTTTCTCACCAGTTGTTTCTCAATTCCTCCATACTCCCTCTATTTGTTAGATTATTTCTCATGTTTGCTCCCTCCATGGCAATCATGCGGGTCTCACTCTGATTCATCCTGCCCTCCATTCTTTCGAGTCTTGCAAGGGATTCATATCCGACCTTTTCGATTCGATCTTCATTATTTTCGGTTCGTCTGCCTATCTCATTTTGTTGTTGTTTCCAGATTTCTTGGAATTTAGTCATTTCATCATTCACTTCTTTCTTTGTGTCGGGGATTTGCTGTTCCTTAACCTCGATTTTCACCTTTATATATTCTTCTACCTCTTCTTTAAGGTTTTCTATGTCTTTATATAGGCTCTTCTTTAATTCTTTAACATCCTTCTCTAAGTTTTTCACGTTCCCTTGGCTTACTTCTTGCGTTTTCTTCAGGCGAGCTAAATCTACTTGTGTTTGCTCTATTTTCTTGTGGGATTCTCCTATACTAGCTTTTAATGGAGTTATGTTTCCCTGGATTTCCTCAATCAATCCCCTTTGCTCCTCTATTTCCTTACCCTGTTCCGTGATAATTTCTCCCTGTGTCTTTATTTGTACTCTTATGGGCTCTATCTGTTCTTTTAATCTGTTTTCCCCTATCATTTCACTTTCCTCTATCTTTTGATCTACCTGAGTCCAAAAGTCATTGATTTGCTTTCTAGTTTCAATTACATCGGCTTGTCTTTTGTTTTCTATCTCCTGAATGTCCCCTGACAATTTATCAATCTTTCCTTCTAAATCCCGCTTGGATTCTTCGCATTGTTCCCTGCTGTTTTCTATCTGCGAATTAATGTGCATTTTAATCCCTCAAAATTTTCATTCACACCGGCTATTTTCTCGTCCAATGTTTTTGTAAAAGACTCATTTATTTTGTCGAATTTATCGTCAATAAGCTCTTTAGTTTTGCTCTCTATCTTTTCAATCTTTTCATCAATCTCACCTAAGCGTGTGTTTGTTCTCGCCTGTGCGTCTGAGATTTGGTTTACATTGGTTTGTATGACACTTATACTTTTTTTCATGGGCTCTGTTTGAGCTTGGAATTTAGTATCTAATTCCCCCACTTGAACATGAATATCACCAAGCTTAGTGTCCATTTTGACATTTAATTCACCAAGCTTAGTGTCCATATGACTGTTCACCTTATCAATTCTCGTGTTTACATTACTGATTTCATTGTTTAGAATTTAAAAGTTTTGTTTACATTCTAAACTACCCTTGTTAATATTTTCTTGAACAATCTCTAATTGTTTTCTACTCTCACCACTCATAATTTCCAATTGTTTTTGACTGTCTTCTTTGCTTTCCTGAAATTTCAGGTCCATGCTCTCCTGTAATTTCAGAGCATTTTTCTTTGTTTCCTCCCTCAATAGGTCCAGGAGATTCTGCATCTCCACACTTATAGCCATTCTCTTTCCAAATACAATTCGAGAAAAGATGGGCTAATGACATCCAGAAAAAACAGTCATGCACATGAAATGACGTGACGTTCGGTTGGCATGTTAAAGTGTTGTGCTTTAAATTCTTTAAATTGAAGTTGCGAATGGGTAGGTACACGTACGAACCCGTTTCGCACCTCCCTCCTTCAAAACTCTAAGCAAGATATTCAGATTTGACAAAAACAAAATTTTTCGAGTTTTTCAAAAAATTCTTGGAAAACTCGAGTTTTTTCTGTTTTTTAAGGAAAACCCACCTCACGTACCTGGGCGCCAAAAATGGAAGGAGGGAATGTTTCCATTTTATATATTTCTTTTGTGAGTTATGCGGGCTGCGGTCTCCTTTACCTATCATTGAATTTTACTCCTAGCTTTAATATTGACCGACTTTTCTTGTGATACTGTGCTCATATCTTGGTATTATCATACATTTCCCCTGTACCCAATCATATGGATAATGCTCGATCACGAACTGCCTTGCTACTGCGGTTCGGGCATGTTACGTCCAACCCACAACATGATCTCACATTTAGATATAATAGCACTTTTCAGGATCTACAAGACTAAATTGAAAACCAAACATGTTACAAATTACATGAGTTTATTCATGAAAACTCCCAGAAACAAATACAAAAATCTATAAAACATCAATATTTTGGAAAATCCAAAATTCATCAAAAATCCATAACTCTTGTCAAAAATTCATATCATTCTATATTATCGTTTTATCTTGCTTAGGTAGTATTTACATTTGAATATCAATATACATTTCCCTTTTCACAACATTTTACTAAGGCATAGAGCATGCCTATCATTTCATAACAATTGTACTCTAAGGCTTTACGGACATTTACCGTATGATCAATATCCCTTCTGGGCTTTTATTTTATTCTTATTTCACCTTTGAATTACTTTATTATCGTTCACCTTTAACTATATTAACTCTTCCGGTAAGCCTTATGTTTCACACAACAAATCAACTCTTTACAATAACTACATGCCATGTCCTCGAACTCATGTCCTTATCACTCCTCATGAATGACCTATCATTTCATTCCACATACTCTTCTTTGGTTGGATTACCACAACGATGCTGGCAAAGGATGGGTTATATGACACTAGGCTCAGAGACTCCCTTGCGCCTCTCCAGTTGTTGCCATATCGTAGAAACCCTTATACCTTCCAGATTAATATTACCTTGCACGGGATCTACTGTCTGACAAATGGGTCACACCCTCGTAAATACAAACATTTAGCGAAGCCCAACGGGTCTTACACCGCAACACATTACCTTGAATCGGAATCTACTGTCCGTTCAAGTCAGTCAAACCCTCGTAAATACAACAACAATACCGACGATTTCCGACAATTATATTTTTGATCTCTCAAATTAGGCATGCTATAGGATATATTCATTTGCTAGCATAATATTACTTTATTCATTTCTTATAGGCCTATTTCGACAACACAACTTTTATAAAAACTTGGACTATCATCGCATCTTTGACAACTCAACCTGCTCGCATTAGCACTTACTTCAACATAGCCTATGGCTCATAACTTCCTATTACATGTGCACGGTGTTCGATTATCACCAACTACCTTAACTCATTTCATTTATCTGCTGAAGAGCGTTTTATTTAATTATTTTTAAGGTATCCCAAAGATCCTTCAATTACTTCAATACTTCAATTACTTCAACTACTCCAATTTTTTGATCATTTCAACTGGAGTTTATTATCATTTTTATTAATATTCATCGCTTCATTATTAACTTGTGGAATGCAATTATTCAATTCAACATTTATTATTTCGGAGTATAAAAACTCAACATTCATTATTTCGGAGTATAAAAACTCAATATTCATTATTTCGGAGTATAAAAACTCAAAACTTATTATTTTCGGAGTATAAAATTCAAAACGTATTATTATTATTATTATTATTATTATGGTGCTTGTTTCATTTACCTCACCTTTCCTTTATCTGGCGTAATTTACTTGCCAATAGCATTATTATATTCAATTCCTCCTTTCAGATTTCATTTCATTATTAATTAATCATTTTACGGGTTTTCATTATTATTATTATTACTTTTTGCACTTCGATAATTATCCTTTACACTTTTGCAAACCATCTTGGCGGTTTTTCCTTTACATTTTAACATTACTTGGTTATTCATTAGTGCATGCATTTCATATATTTTTATAAATTCACTGACTAGCACATGATACAATCATTTAATATAATAGACATTATGACTCACCCTGTTGTTCAGCTCATGACATGGCCTTTGGATGGCTTCGCCCACACTTAATTTCTTCAACACTTCATCTCTACTCTAAAACAGACCTTTTTCACTCTATGGTCTTCAAGTTGACGCACGTACATATTTCTATACATTTTACACTGCTTTTTATAACATTTATAACACTAAAAAGAAATTCACTTAATCAATATTTTTACACTTGCACACGGACCCAAATCTCAGCGTACTGTGGTGGTAACATCACCATGCTGGTGATCCTAGATAGTCTCCTTCTATGCTGCTTTGGACGTGTGATCGCTCCTACTCCTCCTACTTCTAGGTAAGTCTCTTTTCTTCCTATTCTTCCTAATATCGTGCCCGTCTTTCGTTCGAATACTTTCTTATAGAGCTTTTCCACTTGTTAATGTTTGTTTGTCTATCTGCTGTAACTCTATACTTTGATTTTACAGTTGCTCCCATCGCAATCTTACAGTTCTTATTCTATCTTAGTCTTCCACAAAGACTGTACACTTCTACTTTAGGATTTGTGTCCTTTCAAATGTTCCGTTATGTTCAAACCTACGTCCTCTGATGTTTCAACTTGTTAACTGTAATAAATTGTTCTGTGGTTCCCCTCTGGTTATATTGTCTCTTTCTGCGTGGCGTGGCTTTCTATCTCCCACTAGCTATTTATTTGGTCTTGAACCTACGTTCTCTTGGATATGAGTTTACCAACTCCTTCAATGTCTTTCTATTTCCGCACTCTGTTTAAAAGTTTTTGGCGTGCTTTTGCGTCTTGAAATCTGACGTATCTTAACGCGACTTGGTCTCGAACCAATGTAACTTCGTTAATCTTCACTCGAAACTTAGTTATTTGCCTATCGCAACTTGTATTGTACTTTGCCTCTTCTGAGGTTCGAATTCTAATGTCTTTGAATACAGTTTCTTCCCTTGAGGTTTCGATAATATCGCTAACTAGCGTAAATTTTCACCGAGGCTTGATCTAACTGATCGTACTGAGTAAACTTTCTATTACATGCCTACTCTAAGGCTTTTTCGCAGACTGACGAACTTTGTTTATAACGTGCCTCTACTGAGGTGTCTTACACACTGACGGACTTCGTATACAACGTGCCTCCTCTGAGGTTTCTCGCAGATTGACGAAACTTCATGATTTTGGTTGGGCTTAAAGCCTATTTATTCGTTTTGGGTAAGAAATTAGTCCCTCACGAGCTCGGGAGTTCAATTCCTGAATTCTGGCTCTAATATTCTCTATAATTTAATTACAAGTGTAATTTGTAATAGTATTACAATTGCCTGCTGGCGGAACGAGAATTGTTCGCAGGTTTATTTTTAATTAATTAAAATAGTTAATATCCACTCTACGGGGCCAGCCTAATTCCTCTTGCCGTCCGCGGGTAGCCTTTCGCTCTTATTCCAATGACGTTTTCCCTAGCTTGCATTTTCTGATGGCCCTGATATCAGGTTTGCCAACCCTTCGATTTATGTTGTCCCTAATTCTGTTTCGACTTCAGATTTAATAACTTCGGGAGTTTATTTTGTTAAGTTTAATGGTTGTAAGTCCCCCCTCTGTATGCTTGAATTCTCGCTGAATCGACAATATCTGGGGCCTAATTTCAAGTATCTCTTGAGAAAGTAGTTTCTCCCATAACTGTCGTACTTGAAAAGTGATAATTTTTCGTTGAGTTGCTTATTCATCGGAATGTCGAGTGTTACTTATAGCCTCTCGACTCTGCATCCCTCTAGTTCTTTTATGGCTTCTTTAATGGCTCTTTTCACTTAATCTGTCTGGCTAATGGGAGTTTATGTGTTCAAATTAACCACCTGCCTCTCCAGCAATGTCTTTGTGGCTGTTTCCCAGTGAGATCATCTTCGTGACTTATTGTGGTCTTTATAAAATTCTTGAATATCTTCCTAATAAATGGTCCGGGGTTCATTTTGTGCCATCGCCCAAATGGGCACAATATATATCTATATACATATAAAGTTTTTCTGTTTTTTCAGAATTTCCACTGAAATTTGAGTTATTAATGCGTTTCAGACTGGTTTATGACGGTTGCGCGCAAAAACAATTTTTTGTCTGTCTGTCTGTCTGTCTGTGTGTCTGTTTGTTTGTCTGTGTACAAATTTGCACGCGCATCACTCGAGAACGGCAGAGTGGATCAACGTAAAATTTGGTACAGATGTCCATCAGAGGCACGAAAGTATCCATTGATGTAACTCTTCTCCATACCTCTCTTAAAAGAGGGCCTACCCCCTTAAAATGCATGCTGAAATGGGCGTAGAAAGACGAGACAAAGCTTATTTTCTGCGTCTCAATGCGAGAAACAAAACTTGGGAGCCATGTGGCCCCGAAAACCACATTTTAAGGTCCTAAAACCAACAGTTTTTGAGATATTCCCAAGAAACTAATTTCATTGATTAAGCTATTGAAATAATGCAAGCCGGTAACCATGGCAACACAATCTCAGAAGACCATCTATTTCTGTGAGACGCAATGCCATTCCATTTATTACAATTCTGTGAACGTTCGCAAACGGCTATAAGGTTATCACGGAACCAACTTAAGCTGTAAAATTCATTAATACGTATATAATTGCGCTTAAGGGGTCAAGGGGTATTCTTCAATGTCTTCGCGCGATTTACACGTGCGGGTGTGGTACTAAAGGACTATTATATCCCTATACCTTTATTATTAAATTATTATTATTATTATGATTATTATATTATGGCGTACAAGGACGAGAAAAAACTCATTCTCAGACCCTCGGTGGCTTGGAGGCTACTGCGTTTTAAGGCTCTAAAACCACATTTCTGAGATATTCCCAGAAACCTAATTTCAGTTAATCAACTGACCCGGTCGGGGACTGGAAGCAGGCTGTGGATTTTCATTTTCAAACTAATAAAAATAGAAGAGTACTGAAGAAGACCAAATCAGGAGCTATATAGATATACTGAGAAAACCATAGATATGACCAGGAAGAGACGTCTGGCTTTCTACGGACATGTCTCAAGGATGAACCCAATAAGACTAACCAACCGGCTTCTCAACTACTGGGAGAATAGAAAGAGCTTGACACCGTGGTTAACAGAAGTTAACAAGGACATCCAAGAACTGCAGATAATGGAAAGTGATATTAGAAGCCGATCACATCTCAGAAAGATACTTACATAGAAGAGTTTTCAGGACAGACCACCCTGTAAGAAAACCGGCATCATCTGGACAAAAGAGAGAAAGGAGAAACATAGCAAGAGAATGCGCGAATATTGGGCAAACATCAAGTCCCTCACCAAGATGAAGATTTGAACGTCGTGGTCCTTAACTGTCCCATCCGAAAGAAGAAGAAGAAGAACAAGAAGAAACTTATGAAGGAATGCAATCCGGTAACAATGACAACAGTATCTCAAGAGGTGACCTCCAACTTTCCATCTATTTCTGTAAGAAGCAATGCCACACAATTTATTAAATTTCTGTAAAAGTTTGCAAATGGCTATAAGGTTAACATGGAAACAAACATAAACTGTAAAATTCACCAATGCGCTTAAGGGGGTCATGGGGTACCGGTACCCTAGAATTTTTAAACGCAACATACACGTGCGATATGATGTACAGAGGGTCAATAATATCTCCAAACAGCAACATTATTTTCAAAAATTCCTGAATTGAAATAGTATTTTTGCAGCTTTTGGGAATTTGGGCCATTGGAGGCTAAAAATCATGAATTTTCATGCACCACAAGCCTTTATAATTTATTAATGGAGTCTTCCTGGGGATGGAGACTTTCCACAACGCTGAGGGTTAGTTTTTTATTTGACGTATATTGCGTTTCGTCAACAAGGTTTTCAATATTATTTTCACGTCAGGAAGTACACGTTAGGTGAACTTAGTTTGAGAGCACATTTTCACTAATCATATTTTTGTCGACAAACGGGTTCATCGTAAATATGATTTTGTTAGACATTGTGTGGTTGATATATCTTTATGTTAATGTTCGCCTATAACTCGTGTTCGGGTGCTTGGAGCATAGTAAAATTAGTTATTGAAACCATGAGTCAATGCACCAATCATTTAGAATACTCTTCAACGTACTTCTCATAGAAGGGTTGCTATAGGGAAAAACGTTTCAAAATACATGCTAAAATAGGCGAAAAATAAAAATTATCCTAGAAAGACGACCAAAGCATATGTTGCGCTTCTCAATGTATGACACAAAACTAGGGAGTTTATAATGGGTCTCCGAAAACCACATTTTGAGGCCCTTAAATTAACAGTGTATGTGATACACCCAGAAAACTAACTTCGTTCTGATAAACTTACGAAGGAATGACAATCCCCTAACCATTGCAACAGTAGCTCAATTGATAGCGTCTGGTTATAAATACCGAAGGCCGTTCGAAGAGCGGGTACTTCTGCTAGTATCTCTATATAGATAACAAGATGTTCAGTAAAGAACATATAGCCTACTTTCTCCTAAATGCGTGGGTATTGTTATAACTCTTTGTCCTTTTCAAGGAGTATAATTGAATGTTGGTTGTAGTAGCTTGTTGAAATACAACGTGCTATAGGGATATTAAACATGAATACGAGGTGCCCTTTGCTAGTGCTACCTCTGTAAAAAATTTCATTCAATTCGGTTTCACCGTGTTTGAATTGATATGGGGAATGGATTTGCACACATACATGGCCGCTGTTTGCAAACTATTGGGCTGATGACCTTGTAGTCAGTCATAAGATGCTTTCCACAAAAAGGCATGTCGTTGCAAAATCTGGTAGAGATCAAATTATTAGGATGGTCGTAATTTGATTTAAGCTTTTAATATTTCGGTGGCCGTCATTCCATTTCTGTCAAGATGGCGGCGATATAAAACATGACACTGAGGTGCCCTTTGCTAGTGCTACCTCTGTACCAAATTTCGTTCAATTCAGTTTCACCGTGTTTGAATTGATAGGGGGAATAGATTTGCACACATACTTGGCCACCATCTGCAAACTATTGGGCTGATGATCTTGCAGTTTGGTCAGAATATGCTTCCCACATAAAGATATGGTGTTGCAAAATTTGGTAGAGACTAGATTATTAGGTTGGTCGTAATTACATATTAGCTTTTAACATTTGGGTGGAGGCGATTACGTTTCCGTCAAGATGGTGGTGATATAAAACATGACACTGAGGGGCCCTTTGCTAGTGCTACCTCTGTACCAAATTTCGTTCCATTCGGTTTCACCGTGTTCGAATTAATAGGGGAATCGATTTTCACACAATGATGGCCGCCATCCGCAAAATATTAGGCTAATGACCTATTAGTTTGGTCAAAGGATGCTCCCTCCATAAAGATATGTTGATGCAAAATTTTGTAGAGATCGGATGATTAGGTTAATCGAAATTTGATTTAAGCTTTGAACATTTGTGTGGCCGCCATTACGTTTCCGTCAAGATGGCGGGGATATAAAACTTGACAATGAGGGGCCCTTTACTAGCGCTACCTCTGTACCAAATTTCGTTCCATTCGGTTTCACCATGATCGAATTAATAGGGGGAATCGATTTTGACACAAAGATGGCCGCCATCCGCAAACTATTAGGCTAATGATCTATTAGATTGGTCAAAGGATGGTCTGTCCATAAAGGTATGTTGTTGCAAAATTCGGTAGAGATCGGATATTTATGTAAGTCATAATTTGATTTAAGCTTTGAACATTTGTGTGGCCGCCATTACGTTTCTGTCAAGATGGCGGCGATATTTAAACATGACACTGAGGTGCCCTTCGCTAGTGCTACCTCTGTACCAAATTTCGTTCCATTCGTTTCCACCGTGTTTGAATTAATAGGGGGAATCGATTTTGACACAAATATGGCCGCCATCCGCAAACTATTAGGCTAAGGACCTATTAATTTGGTCAAAGGATGCTTCCTCCATAAAGGTATGTTGTTGCAAAATTTGGTAGAGATCGGATGATTAGGTTAGTCGTAATTTGATTTAAGCTTTGAACATTTGTGTGGCCGCCATTACGTTTCTGTCAAGATGGCGGCGATATAAAACATGACACTGAGATGCCCTTTGCTAGTGCTACCTTTGTACCAAATTTCGTTCAATTTGCTTTCACCGTGTTCGAATTGATGGGGGGACAGACATTCAGAGTACACACACTCACACACTCACACACACACAGACTCACACACTCACACATACACACACACAGACTCACACACACACACACACACATACACACACAGACAGACACACTTTTTTCGCCCTGTGTTGATCTCATAAGTCTACTTTCATTTTTTGCAAAAATCGAAAGTAGGCTAAAAATTAAAGTTTGTCTGTTTTTTCTGAATTTCCACGGAAATTTGAGTTATTAACGCGTTTCAGACTGGTTTAAGGTGGTTACGCGCAAAAACAAAATTTTTGTCTGTCTGTCTCTGTCTGTGTGTCTGTGTACAACTATGTACGCGCATCAATCGAGAATGGCTGATTGGATCAACGTAAAATTTGGTACAGATGTCCAGCAGAGGCACGAAAGTAATCATTGATGTAACTCTTCTCCATACCTCTCATAGAAGAGGAAGCTTGTAGTTTAACGTGACCGTTAATCTTGAGATCATGAGCTACGGGACCTCCTTTTTACGTGGAATCCGAACCACAGGACATGGCATTTCACTTCGAAAATCTCACATGCATTGACCGGGAATCGAACCCGGACTCATAGAAGAGGGCCTACCCCCTTAAAATGCATGCTGAAATAGGCGTAGAAAGACGAGAAAAAGCTCATTTTCAGCGTCTCAATGTGAGAAACAAAACTCGGGAGCCCTACGGGCCCCGAAAACCACATTTTAAGGTCCTAAAACCAACAGTTTTTGAGATATTCACAGAAAACTAATTTCATTTTATAAACACTAATGAAAGAATGAAAGCCGGTAACCATGGCAACACAATCTCAGGAGCCCATCTATTTCTGTAAGACGCTATGCTATTCCATTTATTACATTACTGTGAACGTTCGCAAACGGCTATAAGGTTATCACGCAACTAACTTAAGCTGTAAAATTCATCAATACGTATATAGTGAGCTTAAGGGGGTCAAGGGATACTCTTGAATTTTTTCACGCGATTTACACGTGCGGGTGTGGTACTGAAGGTCTTTTATATCCGTATCCCTATATTGTTAAATTATTATTATTATTAATATTATTATTATTATGATTATTATTATATTTTGGCGTACAAGGACGAGAAAAAAAATATTTTCAGCTCGATGGCTCGGAGGCTACAACCTTTTAAGGCTCTAAACCACTTTTGTGAGATATTCCCAGAAAACTAATTTCATTTAATAAACTAATAAATAGATGACGATTACAGAAGAACACCAAATCGGGAGTTATATAGATATACTGAGAAAATCACAGATATGGCCACGATGAACCCAACGAGACTAACCAACCGGCTTCTCAACTACTGGGAGAATAGAAAGAGCGTGTCACCATGGCTAACAGAAGTTAACAACGACATCCAAGAACTGAAGATAATGGAAAGTGATATTAGAAGCCGATCACATCTCATAAAGATACTTAAACAGAAGGGTTTTTAGGACAGACCACCCGATAAGAAAACCGGCATCATCTGGACAAAAGAGAGAAAGGATAAACATAGCCAGAGAATATTAGGCAAACATCAAGTCCCTCGTCAAGTTGAAAAGTTCAACGTCGTGGTCCTTAGCTGAACCATCTGAAAGGAGAAGAACAAGAAGAAACTAATGAAGTAATGCAAGCCGGTAATCATGACAACAGTATCTCAAGAGGTGACATCCAACTTTCCATCTATTTCTGTAAGAAGCAATGCCACTCAATTTATTAAATTTCTGCGAAAATTTGCAATGTGCTATAAGGTTATCATGGAAACAAACATAGACTTTACAATTCATCAATGCGCTTAAGGGGGTCAAGGGGTACCATATAATGTTTAAACGCGACTTACACGTTCGATATGTTGAACAGAAGGTCTATTATATCTCCAAACAGCAACGTTATTATAAAAAAATCCTGAATTGAATAGTGTTTTTTGCAGCTCTTGGGAATTAGGGCCATTGGAGGCTACAAATCCTGAATTTTCATACACCACAAACCTTTATAATTTATTAAAGTTTTTTTTTTCCTGGGGATGGGGACTTTCCACAACGGTGAGGGTCCGTTTTTATTAGACATATATTGCGTTTCGTCAATAAGGTTTTCAATAATATTTTCACGTCAGGAAGTACACGTTAGGTGAATTTAGTTCGAGATCACATTTTAACTAATCATATTTTTGTCGACAAACGGGCTCATCGTAAAGATGATTTTGTTTGACACTGTGTGGTTGATATATATTTATGTTTACGTACGCCTATTACTCGTGTTCGGGTGCTTGGAGCATCGTAAAATTAGGTATTGTAACCATGAGTCGATTCACCAATCATTTATAAAACTCTTCACCGTACTTCTCATAGAAGGGTTGTGCCCGTTTAGACCGGAGTCCGCACGACCACATATGCATTTTACCAATTATCAGTCAGCACGAGAGTCAAAATATCCCGGAGCGCCAGATGGGTTAAAGCAAATCGCAAAAACGACATCAAATTAAAAAAATGCTTTACTGATTTTTGGCTCAATGCAACAATAAGGATAGAAGGAGATTTAATTGGGAGTAACACATCTGGTAAAATTATCTCAGTTTATTTTGAAGTTAAAATCTGACTGCAAGAATGCTCAAAGCAGCATCATCCACGTGTGGCGATCCACACTCTTATTTACACACAATATACAGAAATCTTCCAAACACATTTGACAATCTTTTTGGAAACACAAGTCCGATTAATAGTCCTGTGGACTGTGTTCCAAAATTATTAATATTTAATTCCAGTTCAAAATTAATTGTCTATACTGGAAATAACGTAGATCACTGTTTGACTATTTACATGATATTAACACTCGTAGAATAAATGTTTATAGAATTTTTAAACTTTCACTTGTTTTTCCAGTTTCAAAAATATATCGTCGAAAATATTTATCATCATCGTAGCAACACAAATTATTAACACATATTAATAACATCTGAAAAGTATTTGACCATTGAGCATAGCATCGAAGAACTTGTGCGAAGCACAACAACAATTAATTGTTCTTCTGACATTAAACATTCGAGAAGTGACTCGATTATGAACTTCAAGTTCCAAACAAAATATATGATTTCTGAATCATCAACTTGATCAATAAATGGTTGAACCATTCAACTATTAGATTTCCCACTTGGGAACATTATGAAAAAAATATTTATATTTATGGCCATTTCTAGTAACTTTCACAACTTGCAATTCTTCGACAGAATGCGGAAATTAGAATTGTAGTTTTATAATGAATTCATTCAGTTCATGGCACTAGGATTGAAAATATCCTTCAAATTATTCGTGGTTAAAGAATTATTTTTAATTGGCAGTGGCCCATTCTATTATTTGTGTAAGAACACAATATTATAACAACAACGGCAAAGGTCTTCCTCTGAAGAAGAATAAACTACTATCATGACAAATCCGGGGTCTAGCAAAATCAAAGTCTAAATGGAATTCGTAAACAAGGTTGAAATAAGAACTGATGGTTTCAAAGAAATAACCTTCGGTTTATTCATACGACGAAATGTGTGGCTCCAATACTCCTACTATAAACCTGAGCCATCGAACCTGCTATTTGATTGATGCTCGAAAAAACCTCTTCATTCCTGCGACTTAACATGCGCACCTGGGAATGGCATTTCAACTACTCCACACACATAAATTATCTTCCCAAAATTTATACAATAAATCAAGCCTCTGCTTGTTATCAACACTGGAAGATTAATAAACTTACAAGTTTATTTTATTTTACCATTCAGTTCAACCCGTGAATTTACCATACATGTGAAAAGCTTTATTTCACTTTCGAGTGTATTTACGTCATGATTTTATATAAATACAAAAATATCCTATTTGATACAAATATCATTTGCTTCCCGTTTCATGCCTCTCCGTGTTATCTGAAAAATATACTTTACTCATTGCAAATATCAACTGTTCAACCAGAACTGAAATGTTGGTTGAATGCGGGCTTGCGCTAACCACTCTCCTTCGGAAAATCTCCTGTTCCAAACTAGAAATGATTAAACTACTTCATAGGCTCTTTCTCAATACATATGATTATTAGAAAATATAATATCCAAGAATTATTTAGAAAAATTATAAAATTTATTATTATTATTATTATTGGATTATTATTATTATTATTAGTTTATATTATTTTAAATGTGTTTAATTATCATCTCATTATGTGAGAATCCACATGTTCGAACCTTCGAATATGGAAAAAATATCCATTCCTCAACAAAAATAAATTTAACTTTTACAGTTACATCGGGGGTTTTCCGTGGTTTCCTTAAAATATGAAAAATTCAAATAAATGCTCGAAATGCTCGGTCATCGATCCTAAACTGTTCTGAGTGCTGAAAATGCTCAGAATAACTCTAATAAGTCTTGCGTAAATCATTGCAAGCTTTAAATACGACGAAAAAAATGTGTTGGTCATCTGCAGAAAAAATAGTTTGTTCCAATTAGCTAAGCATAATATAATTCAAATGTGGCTTACATTTCTTGATGGTCTTGAAGTGTAGTAAACCTGGTCTGTACCAGATTTATCCATAGACATGCCCTATCGGACAAGCACGTATAATCCTTGTATCGGCCGCCATTGTAGACCCACAATTCAACTAGTCAGACATAGTGGTAGTATCTTTCGACGTTTGAATAAACTGTGGTTCCATTTTAATATGGGCTTCTATCAAAGCCATAACAGTTTGTTTAAATAGGGTCAGATCTAAGTGATCTCTTCTTAAATATGTCAGTTGTAACATAACTCACTGTAATCTTATCAGTACAAGAAAAACACTGACAGTCTAAGCAATTAACGGCTGTTCTGAAGATCGTTCCCTGGGCATGGTTTGTATATCACCATCTGCCATGCGCTAGACAACCTGCAGTTTCCCTTGCGCAGACTAATGAACGCCACCGTTATAGACTAGTCTTCAGTGTACTGACAGATCGAAGTGGTTAACTAGTTACAAATAATGAAAACTGACTTGAAATGGATTTAAACATCCAAGTATTAAGTTACTACTGGACTGTGACAAATACTATTTTCTAGACAAAGTCTAGCATATGTCCTTTTGGAAATATAAATATTTCCACCAATGTCTGTAGAAATATCAATCACCTCAGTGATTCTCCTCACCAGAAACTTACTAAGTTTCAACTCGAAGCGCAGCACTTTTCGTGACTATCACGACTTAAAAAGAACTTCTGCGTAGATTCGGCAACCATGTGCCTTGGCTCAGCGTAGACGCAACTTGCTTGCCAAGTGCTTGTGTTAGAATGAGCTGACCATGCCTGCTCCAGCTGGCTTTTATTCAAAACGGTCAGGGTCACGCGTCATCACCTGATATCTAGAAATCCTCATATTTCTTGAATCCCTGGTCCGATTTACTTGATACTAATTGCATTCTCTTTCATTTGGCCGTGCCAGTAATCTGATCCCAGTCTCAAGTCTCTACTCCATAGTTAACTATTTAATCAATAAATAGCCTCCACCTCTGCTATTACTCGCTACGTCACTTGACATCCAACTATCGGTAAATTTCTTCCAAATGCTTCTCGAAGCAATGTAGCGCGATATTCAAATATCTGAACTTTCAAAAGCGGCTACAGCCTTTCCCTTGATATCTAGGTGTCTGAAACTTGGAATACCCATTCCTAGAGTTGGGCACATCCACCCCACACCTAGCAAAAAATAAAAATTGAAAAAATTTTATTTTTCCTATCTACACATTAAATCATCTGGTTATTGAATAATAGATCTTCAAATTCGATGCATTATAAGTTCCCACGATGTTACCAGTTCGTGTATTGGCTACTTCATAGCTTCCATTATTGTTTACTTCCACAATACGATAGGGTCCAGCGTAAAGGCTTGCAAATTTCGAGTACACTCGATTTTGCACGTCAGAGGGTGTAGGTCTTTTCACTAAAACAAGAGTTCCTACGCGCAAGGGTCTGCGAAAACGCTTTCCTCTCACTCTGCGCTCTCTCTTCTCAGCTTGGCTCCTTAACTTGTCTAAAGCTAGAGTTTCCCTCATCTGACGACTTGGTTCAATCTCAGGTGGAATAGAGATGATTCGATCCCATAATCGTGTTGGTTTAATTCCATGATGAAGCAACATAGGAATCTGTCCAGTACTCTCATGAATAGTAGAGTTGATGGATTCGGATGCTAAAGAAAGAACATCCATCCATTTCCAATGCTCATTTGGACAATAGAGGCGGCAAAATTTTGCTATCTCAGCCATCACGCGTTCCGCTGGATTGCTCTCTGGATGTCTAATAGAACAAAACAATTGTCTAATCCCAAGATTATTCATGATGGTTCGAAACTCCAAAGATGTAAATTGAGGTCCACGATCTGATAAAAGGAATTCCGGTTTGCCTGCTTCCGGAATCACGCTGTCTCTAATTCTCTTCGCACAATACTTTGCGTTTGCCTTCTGAATTGGATGTAACACGGTGTATTTGCTGAATACATCCATGGTCACCAAAATATATCGGTTACCTCTTTTAGACTTTGGGAGAGGACCATATAAATCAGTCGCGAAGATTTCGCAAGGCTTAGAAGGAATAATAGGCCTTGGTAATTCTCTCAATAATCTAGAATTATGTTTACTCCTTTGGCATAAGTCGCATTCTCGAATAGTGTTTCTGACAGTTTGTCGCATTCGCTCCCACGAAAATTTCTCTTGAATCATGTTGACTGTCTTATCTACTCCAGCATGACCTGCGATTCGATGTGCCATCCAAATAATGGGTTTTTGCAATCGTGGAGGTATCACTACTCTCAGCTTCGTATGGTCGGGATCTGCAAACTTGTAGATTAAACCATCTAACATCATAAAATCCCTTGAAATTCTTTCAGTTTCCACAAAATCATCATCATTTGGATCCATGTTTCCTTGTAGAAAACGAAAAATGTTTCTGAGACGTCGGTCTCTCCTCTGGGATAAATGCAATAACCTTAGCCTTCTCAAGGTATCCTCATCTTCCTGCGTCAGGTTAACTTGAAAAACCTTAGATGTAGACTCCACTGCTCTACTCAACAAATCAGCTCCAACGTTCAACTTTCCAGGAGTGTGTTCAATAACTAGGTTGAATTGCTGAATAAAAAGTGACCATCTAGTTATTCTATCACTGGCAAAGTTTGTTCTCAAAATGAACTCCAATGCGTGGTGATCAGTCCTCACAATGACTGAATGTCCAATTAACATTTTCTTCCACGACTCCAATGCGAATATTACAGCAAGTGCTTCTAACTCGGTGGTGTAATAATTTCTCTCTGATGGACGAAGTTTCCTGCTAATGAACGCCAGGTAATGTCTCTTGTGGTCTTCATCCTCTTGAAGTAGAATAGCTCCAATCCCTACGGTGGATGCATCAGATTCTATGATGAAATTCTTGGTAAAGTCAGGATACTCCAATTTCACACTGTTTACCAATAACCTCTTGGCATCTTGAAATGATTGTTCACAATCTTCATCCCATTTCCATTTATTTCCTTTCTTTAACAATTCCTGCAATGGCGCAACTGTCTTGGTGAAGTTTGGACAATGCCCTGCAAAGAATTGGCATGTCCCGAGAAAACTGCGGACATTCTTCACTCTAGTAGGTCTAGGGAAATTTGCAATTGCTTGTATCTTCGTCTCATTGGGACGGTATCCTTCTCCATCCAAAATGTGACCCAAAATTTTTATTTCCTTTCGAAAGAACTGACATTTTCGAAGGTTTACTTTGAAGTTCGCTTTTCTCAAATCTGCGAATAACATTTGAAGATGTAGCAAATGTTCCTCCTTAGTCTCAGATGCAATTAAGATATCATCAATATAACGAATTGCTATCTCTTTTACTTCAGGACTCAAATTTTGTTCCAGTGCTCTGATCAAAACGGATCCAGATGTTTTGACTCCAAATGGTAAACGGCGGAATACATATGTCTGCTGGTCAAACATAAATCCTGTAAACTTCTTAGAATCTTCACTAAGCCTAATATGATGGTAGGACGAAGTGAGATCAATATTAGAGAACCAGACCTTGCCTTGGAATTTCCTTAACAGTTCCCTAATGATTGGTGGTCTGTCATACTCTGGCAGTAATCTTGAATTCAAATTTCGCGCGTCTGAACATAGCCTCAGACTTCCATCTTGCTTAGACACTACTGCTAATGGATTGACATAAGATGTAGTATACTTTTCAATCACATTGTTACTTTCCATTTCCTTGATAAGCACTTTTACCCTTTCTCGGTGCTTTTCTGCTACTGGATACAATTTAGCATGAAAAGGTGCATCATCATTTACACGAATATGATATTCAAAATCCTTAATTTCACCAGGTTTAATGTCGAAAATATCGTGATACTCTTCCAAAATTTTCCCTAGCTCTGGGGACTCCTTCTCAGTGTAGACTTCTCTTCCTTCAGCTTCGTGAAAAATCAGAGACCATTGAGCATCTCCCTCGATGTCATCCTCTTCTTTTCCCTCGAAGTTAATCTCTTCGGTATTCTTGAATTTAATCGTCTCTGTCTTCATATCTATCACTGCTTGATATTTCTGAATGAAATCCGCTCCCAATATCATGTCAAAAGCCATGTCCTTCATTACAACAAATACATGTCGGAAATCATGTCCTCCAATCGTAATACATAAGTATAATTGTGTTTTACACAGATATATTTTATTGGGTATTATTCCTTGGATCTTAATTCCTGATACTGGAATCTCCTCTAAATTCTCTTTGAGCTTCCACAGAATATAAAGCTTCTCACTCACCAGACAAAGCATAGCCCCAGTATCGATCAAAGTATCGACCGGCATACCAAATACTTCGCATGAAATGATTGGCATTCTAATTCTCGTACCCATTTCTTTTCGTTCGTCATTCTGTTGAATTAAATCATCATCCTCTGCTTGCCATTTAATAATTCTGGAAGTGAAAGTATTCAAAATTCTATCTTCTACTGTGAATTCGAAGTTTTTTTTTCATTACCATTCCCCCGGGATTGTTGTGTTCCCGATGGACCTGGTTCGTTTGGCCTCTGCTCCAAAAATTGCAAGTTATCTTGGTGTCTTGCTTCCAAATTTTTCCTCGTCTCCTTGTTAAACTCTTCATTGGACTGACGAGTATCTACATTCCCTCTGTTATTGTAGTTATTTCTACCATAATATCTTCTTTCCTGGTACCTTCCTTGACTATCTCGTGGTCTTCTCCATCGAGTATTGTATCGATTACCACCATCCGGTCTCGCATATGGCTTGTAACTGTATCTGTTACTGTACTGGTTCCATCCTCTCTTATTTGGATCTTCCCTCGGCGTTTTCTCTTCTCGCTCCTCTCGAATCTCTCGAGGTGTCTGAGAATAACTATCAGCCATAACAGCATACACAGCGTTGTTATTCTTTACTCCCTTCTGATGGAAGAATTGAGCGTTTGTATGATCCAGCTTCTGTAATACTTCATCAAATTGTTCCATATTATAGATATCAGCAGCGATCAAAGTCCTCTGGACGTCTGCTGGAAACTGACGTATCAATGCAGTAATCAACTCGTTATCTGGCATCGGCGGATCTAAATGTTGGAGTTTAGACAGCTGTCCAGAAAAGTACGTAGAGTATCGAGTAGGTTGTGACGTCGAGAATCTCTTCGAATATAACTCTGCTCTAACTTGCTGTTGGGTTTCCGGGGACCAAAACTTTTTCAATAGCCCACGAGAATACTCCTCAAAAGTGGTTAGAGTGGATCTAAATGCTCTAAACCAAAGAAGTGCAGGACCTTCCAAGAACTTCCCTATCACTCGGATCTGTCTTTCTTTAGGGATCTTAGAATCTTTCAGGTAATCCCCTGCTTCTCTCAAAAATTCCACGGGTGTCACAGAATCTCGCCCTGAAAATTTAGAAGGCTTGTCTTCTACATTCTTAAATACAGTTATGGGGTTGGATTGAAATACTGTCCTGACCTCATCCTGTCTATCAGTCTCTCTAGCTGCTCCTAGATTTATCTGTATCTGTTCCTTTCCCCTTACATTTGGCATTTTCAACAGATGATCAGACTGTTTCTCATCCTTGATTTGAGTTTTCATAGCCTCAAGTTCCTTCTGGTTTTCTTCTGCCATCTTCTTAATTGCTTCAGTTTCTTTACAATTGTCCTTAACATCAATGGATATCTGGTTCATAACAGCCTCATGACTTTTCAATGACCCTGTCATATCTGATATGTCCTTCTGAGTTGCTTGGATATCTTTGGCAATTACTTCAATATGGGATGACAAAGATTCCCTAATCTCCTTGATTCCCTCTTGGTTCTCCAGCTTGAGTGTGTCTTTAATTTCATTGACAACTGTGGTTTTGATTTCAGTTTGCAATTCATTAATCACACCTTCT
Organism: Meconema thalassinum; assembly: GCA_946902985.2. Taxonomy (NCBI): domain Eukaryota; kingdom Metazoa; phylum Arthropoda; class Insecta; order Orthoptera; family Tettigoniidae; genus Meconema; species Meconema thalassinum. Next base: position 1,006,608,354 of record OX336388.2, read on the forward strand.
CTTATTTCTCCCATGACAAGTTCTTTGAATTGTTCCGTTAAACGTTGAACAACTAGAATTCCCATCTCGTTACTCTCCTTCTTTACTCTGACTTCCAGGTTGACCATGTCTTCACCAACTTTCCTAAGACCATGTTCTATCCTATCAGCTAAGCTTTGAGATCGAAGATCGGCATCGCGAAATTTTTCGTCCATTAAACTTGCGTTAGTAGCTAATGAAGTTTCGAGCTCATGTGTTTTTTCGCATAATTTATTCATTTTACTTTCAAGTGTCATTTTCAAAATTTCAGAATTCTCTTTAAATTTTCTTTCCATTGAATTAAATTTACTGTTTAAATTTTCTTTCAAGTTACCTTTTAAAGAATCAGAACTTTCTCTAAGTTTATTTTCTAAGGAATCAGAATTTTCTTTAAGTTTATCATTCAAATTTTCTTTAATTTTATTTTCTAAAGAATCAGAATTTTCTTTAAGTTTATCGTTTAAACTTTCTTTAAGTTTATCAGAATTTTCTTTAAGTTTCCTTTCCAAAGCCTCAGTATTTTCTTTCATAATGGCTGCTACACGCAGTCCAGCTTCCTTTGAACTCTCCTCCAAACTCCTCATCATCCTCATCATTTCTTCCATAATTTCAATTATTATTCAAAACTTAGGGGTATACAACAGTGGCAAACACAAGCTTATAACTAGAACAAGAAATATGAATAGCTATTTGGAACACTATAATAAAATGAGATTTGTCCTAATATCGACGTGATGGAAAAATAAAATTCTCTATTTTTACGAATTACATTTACCACAATATCACAAGAAAAATATGCAAGTTCTCAAATATCCTCCACCTGGATTCAAATAATGTGTATGTCCAGTCATCGAACGTTTACTACTGAATTTACTTGACGCCCTAATGGTTAAGCCATTATCAAAAATAATCAAACCCATTCTAATTATTAACCAAGTTAAATTTCTAATTTTCCCCACTAATTGGGTTACCTACTAATTTATTCATCCAAACCAGACATCTCTCAACTCCCAAAATATTTCTATAAAAATTATCACAATTTCAAATCGGCATGCGATTGACCATGTCTAAATCGGGACCCACGTTCGAAGCCATTTCTCTCTCTATCTTATTTTATGTGCCCGTTTAGACCGGAGTCCGCACGACCACATATGCATTTTACCAATTATCAGTCAGCACGAGAGTCAAAATATCCCGGAGCGCCAGATGGGTTAAAGCAAATCGCAAAAACGACATCAAATTAAAAAAATGCTTTACTGATTTTTGGCTCAATGCAACAATAAGGATAGAAGGAGATTTAATTGGGAGTAACACATCTGGTAAAATTATCTCAGTTTATTTTGAAGTTAAAATCTGACTGCAAGAATGCTCAAAGCAGCATCATCCACGTGTGGCGATCCACACTCTTATTTACACACAATATACAGAAATCTTCCAAACACATTTGACAATCTTTTTGGAAACACAAGTCCGATTAATAGTCCTGTGGACTGTGTTCCAAAATTATTAATATTTAATTCCAGTTCAAAATTAATTGTCTATACTGGAAATAACGTAGATCACTGTTTGACTATTTACATGATATTAACACTCGTAGAATAAATGTTTATAGAATTTTTAAACTTTCACTTGTTTTTCCAGTTTCAAAAATATATCGTCGAAAATATTTATCATCATCGTAGCAACACAAATTATTAACACATATTAATAACATCTGAAAAGTATTTGACCATTGAGCATAGCATCGAAGAACTTGTGCGAAGCACAACAACAATTAATTGTTCTTCTGACATTAAACATTCGAGAAGTGACTCGATTATGAACTTCAAGTTCCAAACAAAATATATGATTTCTGAATCATCAACTTGATCAATAAATGGTTGAACCATTCAACTATTAGATTTCCCACTTGGGAACATTATGAAAAAAATATTTATATTTATGGCCATTTCTAGTAACTTTCACAACTTGCAATTCTTCGACAGAATGCGGAAATTAGAATTGTAGTTTTATAATGAATTCATTCAGTTCATGGCACTAGGATTGAAAATATCCTTCAAATTATTCGTGGTTAAAGAATTATTTTTAATTGGCAGTGGCCCATTCTATTATTTGTGTAAGAACACAATATTATAACAACAACGGCAAAGGTCTTCCTCTGAAGAAGAATAAACTACTATCATGACAAATCCGGGGTCTAGCAAAATCAAAGTCTAAATGGAATTCGTAAACAAGGTTGAAATAAGAACTGATGGTTTCAAAGAAATAACCTTCGGGTTATTCATACGACGAAACGTGTGGCTCCAATACTCCTACTATAAACCTGAGCCATCGAACCTGCTATTTGATTGATGCTCGAAAAAACCTCTTCATTCCTGCGACTTAACATGCGCACCTGGGAATGGCATTTCAACTACTCCACACACATAAATTATCTTCCCAAAATTTATACAATAAATCAAGCCTCTGCTTGTTATCAACACTGGAAGATTAATAAACTTACAAGTTTATTTTATTTTACCATTCAGTTCAACCCGTGAATTTACCATACATGTGAAAAGCTTTATTTCACTTTCGAGTGTATTTACGTCATGATTTTATATAAATACAAAAATATCCTATTTGATACAAATATCATTTGCTTCCCGTTTCATGCCTCTCCGTGTTATCTGAAAAATATACTTTACTCATTGCAAATATCAACTGTTCAACCAGAACTGAAATGTTGGTTGAATGCGGGCTTGCGCTAACCACTCTCCTTCGGAAAATCTCCTGTTCCAAACTAGAAATGATTAAACTACTTCATAGGCTCTTTCTCAATACATATGATTATTAGAAAATATAATATCCAAGAATTATTTAGAAAAATTATAAAATTTATTATTATTATTATTGGATTATTATTATTATTATTAGTTTATATTATTTTAAATGTGTTTAATTATCATCTCATTATGTGAGAATCCACATGTTCGAACCTTCGAATATGGAAAAAATATCCATTCCTCAACAAAAATAAATTTAACTTTTACAGTTACATCGGGGGTTTTCCGTGGTTTCCTTAAAATATGAAAAATTCAAATAAATGCTCGAAATGCTCGGTCATCGATCCTAAACTGTTCTGAGTGCTGAAAATGCTCAGAATAACTCTAATAAGTCTTGCGTAAATCATTGCAAGCTTTAAATACGACGAAAAAAATGTGTTGGTCATCTGCAGAAAAAATAGTTTGTTCCAATTAGCTAAGCATAATATAATTCAAATGTGGCTTACATTTCTTGATGGTCTTGAAGTGTAGTAAACCTGGTCTGTACCAGATTTATCCATAGACATGCCCTATCGGACAAGCACGTATAATCCTTGTATCGGCCGCCATTGTAGACCCACAATTCGTCTAGTCAGACATAGTGGTAGTATCTTTCGACGTTTGAATAAACTGTGGTTCCATTTTAATATGGGCTTCTATCAAAGCCATAACAGTTTGTTTAAATAGGGTCAGATCTAAGTGATCTCTTCTTAAATATGTCAGTTGTAACATAACTCACTGTAATCTTATCAGTACAAGAAAAACACTGACAGTCTAAGCAATTAACGGCTGTTCTGAAGATCGTTCCCTGGGCATGGTTTGTATATCACCATCTGCCATGCGCTAGACAACCTGCAGTTTCCCTTGCGTAGACTAATGAACGCCACCGTTATAGACTAGTCTTCAGTGTACTGACAGATCGAAGTGGTTAACTAGTTACAAATAATGAAAACTGACTTGAAATGGATTTAAACATCCAAGTATTAAGTTACTACTGGACTGTGACAAATACTATTTTCTAGACAAAGTCTAGCATATGTCCTTTTGGAAATATAAATATTTCCACCAATGTCTGTAGAAATATCAATCACCTCAGTGATTCTCCTCACCAGAAACTTACTAAGTTTCAACTCGAAGCGCAGCACTTTTCGTGACTATCACGACTTAAAAAGAACTTCTGCGTAGATTCGGCAACCATGTGCCTTGGCTCAGCGTAGACGCAACTTGCTTGCCAAGTGCTTGTGTTAGAATGAGCTGACCATGCCTGCTCCAGCTGGCTTTTATTCAAAACGGTCAGGGTCACGCGTCATCACCTGATATCTAGAAATCCTCATATTTCTTGAATCCCTGGTCCGATTTACTTGATACTAATTGCATTCTCTTTCATTTGGCCGTGCCAGTAATCTGATCCCAGTCTCAAGTCTCTACTCCATAGTTAACTATTTAATCAATAAATAGCCTCCACCTCTGCTATTACTCGCTACGTCACTTGACATCCAACTATCGGTAAATTTCTTCCAAATGCTTCTCGAAGCAATGTAGCGCGATATTCAAATATCTGAACTTTCAGAAGCGGCTACAGCCTTTCCCTTGATATCTAGGTGTCTGAAACTTGGAATACCCATTCCTAGAGTTGGGCACAGGGTGGGTATAGGGAAAAACTTTTCAAAATGCATGCTAAAATAGGCGAAAAATAAAAATTATCCAAGACAGACGACCAAAGCATATGTTGCGCTTTTCAATGTGTGATACAAAACTAGGGAGTCTATAAAGGGTCTCCGAAAACTGCATTTTAAGGCCCTTAAATTAACAGTGTCTGTGATATACCAAGAAAACTAACTTCGATCTGATAAACATATGAAGGAATGACAAGCCCCTAACCATTGCAACAGTAGCTCAATTGATAACGTCTGGTTATTAATACCGAGGACCGTTCGAAGAGCGGGTACTTCTGCTAATATATATATTTATAATAGTGACAGAGCTAATAGTTGCATGATCCTTGGCTTTGATACAAAAACCTCGGAACTCTCACATGAAGCGTGCTCGATGGGAGTGTTTCTCTGAACCAGACCTTGTCCGCCATGTCTCATTGTCTACGCTGGGTGCGCCGCACTTCCATGAACCTCGAATTGAAAACGCCTCTTCTCAAGAGCAATGCCTACATCACAGAAGCAGTTCATTAAAACAGAATCAAATCAAAAATATTTACGGGTAGATTCTAAAACATGCCATACTGACTGCGTGGCTCAACGGTACCGTTCTCGCCTACTGAGCCCAAGATAGCGGGATTGAATCTCGGCGCAGTCAGTTGTCATTTGAGGGTGCGCAAATGTGAGGGATTTACTGGCACGTTAAGGATCCCTTTCGGGGTAAAATTCCGGCACCCCGGCACGGGGTCTCTAAAAGCCGCAGTTGCTAAAAGGGACGTAAAATACATAACATTATGACGGTATTTATTATTGAATCTATCTCATGTTTTACAGATTCGTCGGATTGGCAGCTTCGGTGGCGTAGCTGGCAGCATGCTGAGCTTTCATGCCCAAAATCTCGGGTTCAAACCCGGCCTAAGTCGTCGGATTTTTAAGAGCGTTAAAAATCCCTCAGTATGCCCTCCTTCGGAAGGGAAGTAAAGCCAGCGGGTCCATGTCATAGATTTACAATGCCAGTTAGAGCTGCCATCCTGTGTCCCTCAAGAACATGCTCCAGCCCATGGATTTGGTTTTTTAACGTCAATAGTCCCTTGTCAAATGGCTGCTGAAAACATAGTGCTTCTGTCCATGTGGATGTTGGTAGGAGGAATGGGGATGAAGATGCTGATGATAGTGGTCCATTTGTTGATGATGATGACAACAGCAGTGGATGTGAAGATTGAGTAAAGTGTTAGGCTACCACATGTTTGTTGGCGTTATAAGAGTAAATAACATGGATTGTTAAATTAATTTTTTCTTAATAATAATAATAATAATAATAATAATAATAATAATAATAATAATAATAATAATAATAATAATAATAATAATAATAATAATAATAATAATAATATGATTCATTTGGCAGATGCTAGCAAGGCAAATCATTTTATTCATTGTATATCGGAGTAATAATAATATTACACATGATTCCAGAAATTTGCACTAAAACGCTAGCAGGTTTCTTTCATACATTTGGAACGTTTGAAGTAAAAAGTGCAGCTGTCCAAATGAATTTTTGCTCCCATTATGCAAATATTATGCACTTTGTGCAAACAACATGCTGTACATAATCTAATAACTAAGGCCAATGTTCATAAAAATTACCAAAACTAAATACCAATAACTGATGATGCTGTACAGTTTTATCGCGTTTCTCGCAATTCCATATTTTGAACAACTGACGTTTTTACTAAAAACTCCTCAATTGTGTGGAGCTGAATTTGTAGGTTAGATTTGATTAAAAGTTAATTGATTAAGTTCCAACGTTCGTCGCCAGGTGCTGGTTGCGGTGTCATCTAGTAGCCAAGTTCACAGCTAGGTGTTGTTGACGGTAGCATTTGGTAGCAAAAGTAGTAACTACTTGAAATTGATCGTCTGCAGTCCTTACCTGAATGACAAATAACGCACACTAATAAAGCCATCACAATTAACACAGGTTATCAGACAGATTCTACACACACCCAAAGTACACGGGGCTACATGACCGCGTTGTCGCAGCCCCTAAACTGAGGAACCAACCAACCAACCAACCAGTTTTGTCGGTGAATGATGGTTTGAAGATAGCTGTACTCGTTGCGGTACGCAAATAAAGGATGAAAGCTTGTGTTTAACGTGACCGTTAATCTCGAAATCATGAGCCATTCTAACGTGGAATCTGAACCACAGGACGTGATATTTCCTTTATTTTTATCGGGGATATGATCATTGAGGGTTCCCCTCCAGGGGCTCATATCTAGTGGAACGTTGGTTGGCGACCACGGGACCCCAGCTGAGTCCGGCATTGCTTCCACTTATTTGTGCCGGGCTCCTCTCCGTCTTCTTTCCTATCGACCTCTCCTGGTCAACTCTCGTTCTCTTCCGACCCCGATGGTATTAGGGGATCCGAGGCCTAAGGAGTCTCTTCCTTTCCCGCCTTAATTGGCCCTTGTCTCATCATCTTTCGTGATACGCTCCTTCTGCGAGGAGCATCCTTCCTTTTTCTTTTCATGTTATCTGCGGCCGTCTACTCAAGGCCCTCAAGGAGGCAAGGTGTATGTAGCCCCACCACTTCTGGTGCACCCTGGATATTGCTACACCCTCAGGGACTGGTGAGTTCGCGAGTTGGCGATCCCGTGGGATTCCTGAGCTGGATCCGTATTTTCCCCTTTTTCCACTGACTTTGGGGCGGGCCCTCTCCTCTTTCCCCTTTCCTATCTTCCTTTCATGGCTCTCCTTCCTCCATCCTCATTCTTCGAGCTTCTTCCTGCCTTATCCTTTATTTGTTTACCATTTCTTCTGGTAGTATGTAAGTCTGTAGTTAGTATTAGTTATAGTTTTCATTCTCATCTCATCTTTCACTATCACCCAAACCATTAGTGGCCGATAACCTAGATGTTAGGCCCCTTAAAACATCAATTATCATCGCTCCTGGCCGTGGTAAGTGATTTTTGGAAGGCGGCAAAAATACGACACGCATGTCAAACGATGTTGGCATGTCAAAGAACCCATTTGAATTAAGTAGGCCGTATTCATAATGGAAAAATTAATCTCGGGAGTTTCCGCCAACACAACGTTCCTCATTTCTCTACTAGAAAGCGCGATAGTGTTCAAGGAGCTTAGATATCTAACCTCCTTGACTTTCATAGTGATTCAAGGAACAACGAAATTCGACATGCAAGCTACCCTCTAGGTGCCAAATTACAAAGCTTGCACCCGGCACCAGAGGCCATACGATATTATTATTATTATTATTATTATTATTATTATTATCATCATCATCATCATCATCATCATTGAAAGTTCCTCCACTTCTTTGGCCACATATTAACCTTTATTTCTCCAGTCCACGTGTGGCACTGTACAGTACTATGTGAAGATAAGATAAGATAATGTACATGTACACGAATGCTCACCTTGATCCATTGAACTGACGTGCAAGACGGAACTTGGAAGGATGTCGTGCACGCATAGGCCTACTCTATAACTTTTAGGCTATCGTATTGGAAGCCAGTTTTCAGAGTTACAAAAATAAACTAAATGTTACTGTTGTTGTTGCTGTTGATTTATTTAGGGGCTTTGCGACATCGTGGTCATGAACCCCCGTGTACTTGGGTGTGTGCGGAATTTGTCTGATAACCTGTCTTAGTGCGTGTATTTGTAATTCAGTTGATTGGGAAGGAGACGGCCATAAACTTAAGTTAGGAACCATCCCAGTATTTTCCTGGAATAGAAGTGGGAAACCACGGAAAACCACTTCCAAGATGGCTGAGGTGAGAATGGAACCCACATCTTCTCAGTTTTGGCTCACGAGGCTGAGTGTACCCCGTTACAGCCCTCAGACCAGAATTAAATCTCTTGGCAGAGCCGGGAATTGAACCCAGACCTCCGGGACTCTTAGCCTCTTATTGTTTGGACGTTATGGCTAAAAATAATGCCCATTTTTATCAGCTCGATAAAAATAAATCACTTGCGATGTAAATGCAATTTTCTTTCTCATACTTTGACAGCATATTCTGTTTCTTGCTCTGACATTTCTGCCAAGACATGTAATTCTGATCTGAGGGCTGGAACGGATGTATTGGGTTCTATTCCCACCTCAGCCATCCTAGAAGTGGTTTTCCATGGTTCCCCAACTTCTACCCCAGGCAAATGATGGGATAGTTCTTAACTTAAGGCCCCGGTCACCTCCTTCCCAATTCTAACCCCGCCCCATCCTCCCCGCCCCCTCTCCCCGGCCCCTCCCGACTCCAGTTCACAAATCCACAGACTAGCACAGTCATCATTTACCTAAGTATAACGTAGGTTATCACTTATCACACGAATTCCACACACACCCATGTGACCGCGATTTCGCCGCCCACAAAATAAGCAACAACAAAAAGAAATGTTTTGAAACGGGTTTTTGCATGTCAGCCGGCTCATTGTGTTTCACATTGAGCTACAATGTTGCTTCGCAATAGCGCTTGTGACTTTGAAATCCGAGACAGGTGGAATAAAACGTCGCCGGATATGTATAATACATATGAATCGTGCTGCTTGCGTTGACTTGTCAAACAGAATTCATGAGCTTCCGCTCGTTCATAATTCCTTGACCTTGTTGCAAAGTAGTGCATTCTACAAGACCACCTCATGGTGTAGCGGCTAACAATCTTGGCTGCCACCTCGGAGATCCAGGTTCAAGAAATGCCAAGAAATGTAATTCTGGTCTGAGGGCTGGAATGGGGTACACTCAACTAGAGCTAGTAATACCCGACGTTCGGTTAGTAACATAGGCCTGCGAAATGGAAGTTTTTGAAAAATATAAGAGAAGTTTTCACTATTTTTTTATATTTGGTGTGCTTATTTCGAAAATGACCTCCATTTATTTCCATCATGTCAGGGTGTTCATTTTTTGGTAAAATCAATATCGATATTTTTGATAAAATCGAGAGCAAAACACATTTCCCTTCAGTTTAAATTTTTTACACCAAGTTATGCTGCAGTTTCTAGAAGAAACTAAGTTATAATAGACCAGGAGGAACAATTACTATGTATGTATACATGAATGTCAAAACAAATTTTAAACTGAGCCAAAAACAACAGCAAAATAGTGTCTATTTAAGTACGCAGTTTTTAGCCCACTTTCGATTTTTGCAAAAAATGAAAGTAGACTTATGAGATCTACACAGGGCCAAAAATTGAGTGTCTGTCTGTGTGTGTAGTACTCTGAATGTCTGCCCCCCCCCCTTATCAATTCGAGCACGGTGAAACCGAATTGAACGAAATTTGGTACAGAGGTAGAACAAGCAAAGGGCACCTCAGTGTCATGTTTTATATCACCGCCATCTGGACGGAAACGTAATGGCGGCCACCCAAATATTCAAAGCTTAAATCAAATTACGACTAACCTAATCCTCCGATCTCTACCAAATTTTGCAACAAAATATATTTATATGGCAAGCGCCTTTTGACTAAACTACAAGGTCATCAGCCCAATACTTTGCGTATGGCGGCCATGTATGTGTGCAATTCGATTCCCCCTATCAATTCAAACACGGTGAAACCGAATTGAACGAAAGTTGGTACAGAGGTAGCACTAGCAAAGGATACCTCATTGTCATATTTTATATCGCCGCCATCTTAACGAAAACGCAATGGCGGCCACCCAAATGTTAAAATCTTAAGTCAAATTACGACCAACTTAATCATCTGATCTCTACCAAATTTTTCAACTTTATACCTCTATGTATGAATAATCTATCAACCAAACTACAAGGTCATTAGCCCAATAATTTGCGTATGGTGGCCTTGTATGTGTGCAAATCGATTCCCTTTATCTATTCAAGCACGGTGAAACCGAATTGAACAAAATTTGGTAGAGAGGTAGCACTAGCATAGGACACCTCAGTGTCATGTTTTCATGTTTTGTATCGCCGCCATCTTGAAAGAAACGTAATGGCGGCCACCCAAATGTTAAAAGCTTGAATCAAATTACGACCAACCTAATCATCTGATCTCTACCAAATTTTGCAACATTATACCTTTATGTATTAATAATATTTTGACCAAACTACATGGTCATCAGCCCAATAATTTGCGGATGGCGGCCATGTATGTGTGCAAATCGATTCCCCCTATCTTTTCAAACACGGTGAAACTGAATTGAACGAAATTTGATACAGATGTACCACTAGCAAAGGGCACCTCAGTTTCATGTTTTATATCGCCGCCATCTTGACGGAAACGTAATGGTGGCCACTCAAATATAAAAGGCTTAAATCAAATTACGACCAACCTAATACAGTAATCTGATCTCTACCAAATTTTGCAACATCATACCTTTTTGTGGGAAGCATCTTTTGATTGAACTACAAGGTCATCAGCCCAATAGTTTGCAGATAGCGGTCATGTATGAGTGCAAATCGATTCCCCATATCAATTCAAACATGGTGAAACCGAATTTAATGAATTTTTTTACAGAGGTAGCACTAGCAAAGTGCACCTCATATTCATGTTTAGTATCCGTATAGCACGTTGTATTACAACAAGCTACTACAACCATCATTCAATTATACTCCTTGAAAAGGATCAAAGAGTTATAACAATACCCATGCATTTAGGAGAAAGCAGGCTATATGTTCTTTACCGAACATCTTGTTTTCCTTTGAAACTTCTTCTTGACGTTCTTCTATTATGCTCAATCTCAGGTAAATGTTCATAAAAATCCAAGTACAATTGAATTTTTCAAGAAAACGTGACGTGATAGAACTTTTAATTAGCCTACTGTTTTCGAAATCAACACCAAAATAAAACCATAAAGTTCGGATTTCACTTCTCTTGTGTTTATTTAATCGCAGGCCTGTGTAATTTGCAATTAATCGAAAACGATTAATCGATTAATTTACTGACCTTTCAATCGACTAACCGAATACTGGATTAAATGATTGGTCGACACGTGATAAGAAATGAAGTTTTTGAGAGGTCATCGCTTAAGTTGAGTTACGCTTATGATGTATAGAGATATATAAAAGTTGCCTTGTACAGGCAAGGAAGGCATTTCTACAGGAAAGGAATCTGTTGTTATCGAATATAGATTTAGGTATTAGGAAGTCATTTTTGAAGGCCCTTGTCTGGAGCGTGGCGCTCTATGGAAGTGAAGCTTGGACTTTTGGAGCAGCAGAAAAGAGGAGAATTGAAGTGTTTGAAATGTGGTGTTACCGAAGAATGATGAAGATCAGATGGGTACATAGGGTTACGAATGAAGAGGTATTAAGACTTGTGGGAGAAGAGAGATGTTTCTGGCGACTGATAATGAAGAGAAGAGATAGGTTGGTAGGAACAGCAGGAATAGCAAGCTTAGTTATGGAAGGAAGGGTCGAGGATAAGAACTGTAGGGATAGACCAAGGTTAGAATATGTTAAACAGATTGCCTCAGATGTAGGGTGTGGTAGCTATGTAGAGATGAAACGATTAGCTCAGGACAGGGAAGCATGGAGAGCTGCATTAAACCAGTCGAATGACTCAAACAACAACAACTTTTTGCCTAAATACACATAGTGTCCTTTCCTTGTTTTTGTTAACAATAACCAATGAAGAGTCAGTGACAGTGGAAAGACAAGTTGGGGTGGGTTTCGAAAAATGAAAACGATGAGTTTTCAGTAAATGTTTTGAGTACTTGTTCAATGTTTACAATGTTTTACTTTGCTGTAGCCTAATTGTCACAAGGCAGGTACATTATTTAAAATATATCATACAATATATGTTATTTGTAGCAATGAATCGATTATTCGATAAATGAAATTAATCTATAAAAAGCACCAGCCCTGCACTCAACCTCGGGAGGCGGAACTGAGAAGAGATGGGTTCGATTCCCATCTCGGCCATCCTGAAAGTGGTTTTCCGTTCTTTTCCACTTCTAATCCTAGCGAATGCCAGGAAGGTTTCTAATTTAAGGCCACGGCCGCCTCCTTCCAAGTTGTAACCTCAATTACGAATACACACGCTAATACTAACACAAGTTTTGAAATACCACACACTCAAGTACACGGGATAACATGACCACGACGTCGCAAAGCCCCTAAATAAATCAACAACAACAACAACAACAACAACAACTAAGATATCATCCATGTCTGCGGTATCGTTCAAGTGTTATTTTTTTAATTTTTTATTTTTTTCGTGAAGTTCCGGCTTCGATTCTCGGCTCCGCTAAGACATTTACTTCTCGTCTGAGGGCTGGAACTGGGTCCACTTAGCTTTATGAGGCAAAACTGAGAAGAGGTGGTTTCGACTCCCATTTCGGCCATCTTGGAAGTGGTTTTCCGTGGTCCTCCAAACGAATGCTGGGATGGTACCTAAATTAAGGCGATGGCTGCCTCCTACCAGAATCCTAGAGCTAATTACTAATACGCACACTGGTACAACTATCACAATGGCACAGTTTATAAAACAGATTCAATACACACCCAAATATATGGGGCTATATGACCACGATGTGTCAAAGCCCCCTAACCTAAACGAAGCAACAACAGTTTTTGTTCTCACGGAGAACCATTTTCCTTCTCCCCAAATGCCAACGTTGTATGACCGGTTATTGTAGACTCCGTGAATTATTCAGAAGATGTTCTCTAATAAGAAGTTGGATCTGCATTGCAAAATGAAAATGGCACGGTAACATCCTCTATCTGTGTAACCAAACTACTGTATGAAGAAATATTGTAGTTTTACGTGACCACTAATCTTGCAATCTTAAGTCAAGAAACCTCCTTTTTTACGTGGAATCCGAAACATCAGACGTGACATTTTACCTCCAAATTCCCATAGGCCTATGCATTAGCCAGGAATTATAATGCAGTCGGTCTAGATGGACGGCAAGCAGCTATTCATGCTTGTTGCTAATTAGCCTATTTTCATTTATGAAAATATAGGCTTATGAGATCACGTTTTGTCCACGAGTGTGTGTGAATGTATGTTTGTGTGCGACCGTGTGTGTGTGTGTGTGTGTGTGTGCCACCCCCCCCCCCATTAACAACTTCTAAACGGCTGGAGCGATTTCAATGAAACTCGGTAAGGTCATAGTACTATTTCGGCCAACCCCGACCGTGCACTTCAAATTTTATTACGTCTCACCAATCAAACATGGCGGCTGTACGAAATATTTCACCGGCATTCTATATCTCCGAATCTATTACTCATATCACCCTGAAATTTTGTGAAGGTGTTGTGAAAACGTTCACCTACCATGCGATCGAAATCAATGAACGTACACAATATTTCTCATCTAATAGTACATAACTCTATGGCCTATTATATTAAAATTTAATATGGCGACCATCCGAAATATTTAGACGGTTATCAATATCTATTAATCTATGACAGCAATCAAACTGAAATCTTGCATGTGTATAGAGGCTATGAACATCAGTTCACCTATGGAACGTTCAATAACCTGATGAGCTCAAATCCAACATGGCGACGCTAAATTTAAATGTTCAAATGGACGTTTCTCTTGATTTAACCATCCGAGCGCAGTGATACTTGGTACGGTATATGCTTGTGCTCGTATAAATTTTAATCCACTGGCATCTAATTCATTTCAATTATTTTCATAGCCACAAGATGGCGGCTGAGCGAAATTTTAAAATCTCGTTTTTATATCTTGTGTCTCAATCATGCGATTGAAGTTTGAATATAACACCTTCACAATAATCTTCATGTAATAGTACATAACTCTAAGGCCTATATATAAAAAACCAACATGGTGACCATCCGAAATATTTAGACGGTTCTCAATATTGAGCCCGTCAGAGGAGCTGCCAGGATAGCCAACAACCGCAATGACTTCCCTAACATCTCAACCGTCGGACCTAACTGCCGTGAGGATCAGGTGAACTTCCTAATAGGCCAAAGCGGCACGAGAAACTGTAGTCCACGGGGATCGTGGTACATGGTGACGAAGGTCATAGACTGCCTAAGGAAAGGTTCACCTTAAAAGCTAGACTGAGAAAAGAAAAATCCAGACTTATGTAAAACACCGTGAAAATTTATTGTAAACTTTACAAACCCCTAGCCTAGTTCGGAGGGTTTCTTTCGCCTAATCCGCAAGCTAATAAATAATCAAAAATAAAGAGCAGGTCCCTACCTGAGAAGTTACAGTAAACCCTCGCGAAAGATCTGTCTCACAATAATAAAGCAACAACAGCAACACTAGGAAAATGGTACGACAAAAATCCCTAGGTCAAGTTACAAGATCAAGCTAATATCGGAATTTACATTTAACAGGGTAGCAAAACAAATCTAAGTTAGGATGATACCATCTCCACATTTACATTTAACGTTAATTCATATAGCTAAGTCCTATCAATTAATAACAAAATTTACGGCGATGACGTCCGTAATATCGAACAATTACATTCAAAGCTAAGTGACCAGCCATAAAAAAAAACATCTAAGTCATTCTTAGGAACTAAGTAGGTGCTAGACAGCACACAAAAAGGTAACATAGAGGATTCGTACACTTTTACATCATAAGTGAATAAATAAGAGACCACAGTTTTATTCAAATGCCTGCCTACACCTTGGTTTACTCTTTGTAAGCCATAGTCATCTAATGTGTGTAATTACGGTGACGACTGCGTAGTGAAGACTACGTCTAACATCGTATGGCCTGCGCTCCACTAGCTACGAACTCAAGGTTCGAGCAAGCTTCAGTCGCAACAAAAAGTGTCAGCTGTTCTTAAGTCATTTCCTCCAGCAAATACCTTCATTAGCACGGCTATGTCAGCAGGTTCCAAATGCAAATGAACAAGGTTAAGTAGAATGGATTCATTAGTTAGCTTTTGTTTACCAAAATTATGCGTTTTATTATTAAGATGTCGGTTTAGGTTATCGTTGGTTTATGGCGAATAATACTGACAAGCCTGGGCACGGAGCGTCTCCCCTGAGATCATCTCTGCCAAAAAGCCTCGACTCAAAAGTCGGAATACAATCAACGAGCAATAACAATTCGGACACACAATAACACAAGTTACCAGCGGCGCACAGCTCGCGTTCAATAACTTTGGGACGGGCCTGGACACAATCAGTTACCCTCCCTAAATATCTGGTCCACGGGAACAGTCCCGGACATGGTACACAAAAATACCTTCATACATGAAAACCTCCCTAGCGGGGCTAGCCTACAACGTACTATAGAAACCTGACATAACTGTACTCATCAAAACAACGGTACACGCAACAGCGTTTAACTAACAAATGACAATCTACAGAACATATGATCAGATACAAGAATGGACACTGGGTTCCATGAGCTATAACTGCAATGAAAGGGAAAGTGAATGCTAAAAGCATTCTGTCCTATGTTAATATCAGTCCGTCTCACTTAGAAGCATGCGCTCTCACACGGGCGCTGAGTCACAAACCTGTTCGTGTCGCCGCAGGCTACAAGATTCCTGCGCTGAATGACACAACACACTAACTAGGCCGGCAATTTAAGCAAGATAATAACTGTAAAACTGGCCTCATAATAATACCTTTACCATAGGTTATAAACCTCGAAGAATATGTGCATAAAAAGCACGCTATAAATCTGAATACAATCATATAACTCTGTCTTTCACATCAAAGACATTTAAAAGGTAGCAATGTCACTCATTGCTGGAGCTCTCTGCTCAAAGATAAAATACTCTTCAGTAGTTACTTGTATCAAATATCAAATAAACACGTGTCATTACACTTGACACTAACAAAATAATAATTGTGGCGCAAATACCACTCTCTACTGAATCTGCTTAATGATACGTTGGGAACTGGGTTCGATGCTAGACAACGAAACATCCCTTTTACTTATAAGGTCTACACTTGACCTGGATGGCTTCTGAGCTCATCTCAAATGAAATATAATGCAGTTACAAAACTGGTAATTACAGTCGATTACCCAAATGATACGACTATTCTAACGAAGTCAGGGGTGTAACATAGACTGGTTGCAAAAAGTGCAGTTAAAGAAATATAACTATGGCATCAGATTGGCATAACTAGAGTCTGCAAAGACTTGAAAAAATCACCCCAGATAGGGTTAAACAAAGTAGCCTCAAAATGACTACAGTCACGTTTAGCAATAGATAGAAATTGGCGTCCTACGACGTCCATCAAGCTGCACCAGGGTTGACCAAAATGTCAGACCCAAGGGTGACTCACAATCACTGCAAATAAATGACATCTAATTAGACTAATTACATTCCCTACCTATGAAATGGCTGTCACTAAGTTCGGTTGGTTCACAAACTACACTAATCTAACTATACCACCAGAAACTAGAACAAGGAAGGGTTGTACAAAACTCACGATATGAAGGAGCCCACACTTAGCTCTCTGTCCAACGACAAGGGTTGAACAAAAGCACCTCTGGCTTTTAGGATTGGCATCGTCCTCATCAGAACTTCCATCTGGGCTCTCCCAAAGACCAGGGTTCGGTCTGTCCCTGTAGTTGACCTCGTGAATGGACTGGACATGCCTAGGAAAAGCATCCTCGGTTCCTTCCTTCTCGTTCGATGTTCTAGAAGTTCCATAACCATGCTGGTCCCATCCGAGACTTCTCCCTCATACCATAATGGTATTAGCCCATGGTCTTGGCCTCGAACATGGTGTTGAAAAAGTTGACAACGTGGGCGGTAGTATAAGACTTGTAGTAGTTCATTATTATCACTTGAAAATTACAGTATTCGTCGTAGATATCACAGGCTTAAAATATAACTGGTAACACAGCCTCTACACTTTGCAGATGTAAATGATAAATGGCCATGCACTGTTCTGCGGTTCCACACGTGTACAGACGCTACTTTTTCTATCACGTGGCATCCGTGAAATGGGCGTCGTTTTATTATATATAAATTCACCGTAGCAATTCAAATATAATGTACTTTTACTATCACACTTCTCTAAAGTAATAATTTCACATTTACCTGTATATTTCCGCACCAGGCTCTCGGCCCTCCACAAACACGTGGGTGAAAAAATGTGGTGCTACAGAAATGTCGTAAATTTCACAATACTTGCCAAATAATCCACTTTACTGTACGTGTTGATCACTGTACATCAACAACAGTGGTTCGTAGTATAATTGTGCTCGATGGCACTTGATAATGATTCCTCGCTAAACAGCGGATATTTGCCACGTCTAACACGACGGATATAATTACACGCCTACACAGGGCGGATTCTCCAGACGTAGTACAATATAATTCACTATACAATTCGTGTTGATCACTGCACATCAACAACAGTGATTCGTAGTGTATTTGTGCTCGATGGCACCTGATAATGATTTCCACGCTAAACAGCGGATATTTGCCACGTCCAACACGACGGATATAATTACACGCCTACACGGGGCGGATTCTCCAGACGTCGTGAAAGCAAGTCGTCAAACTAAGTCGTTGAGCGACTACTTACATTCCTATTTGCGTATCTGCAATGATATTACCTTACCTTAAAGTGAAAAAACATTCTCCAAAATGTTTCAATAATACTGAACGACGAAATGGAATATTCTGAGTCTCGTAGAAAGATAAAATTGATTAATAAGACCTCAGATAAATAATTAGCAGACTTCACCAAAGTCAAAAGTGCGATTCTCCGCTACTTCAAAGAGAATCGTATAAGCTCTCGGCTTCTCGTAGCTTTCTGGGTGTGTTCAAAGGTACTACATCCCATCATAAAGGTGGTGTCGTGAAAAATATCACATGAACCTTAGCTCAGCGGGTTCAATATCTACTGTACCCATGTGAATAATTTCCATGGAAAACATGCTTCTGCCTCCAGCTAGCATCAGTCCTCCGGCGTGTACCGTTCACCCACTGAGCAGTTGCATATTTTTGATCTGAGACTAAGAGGTATTAACTCTACAATAATAAGACACAACTCTATTCTAAAGACTGTAATTGAGCTCTAAATCATGGCTTCACACAAACAAAAACACAATCCCAACAATATATCACAAAACAATGCAAACTTATTCCTTCAATCCACTATCATTCGCATTTTATCCTCGCAAATCCAAATTATTATTGAATTATTTACCATGAGATTAACATGAAATTCACTCTCAAGTGCGCTGATGCACTGGTAAAATACACACACAACTGTTCTTACAATCTTACGTCACTTATTGTGACCACTGTAATTTCACAATCTAGTTACTTATTATCAACACATTTTTACTTTATATTATGCGTACGATTATGTTCTGTATTTCTCTTCCCATCAAAATGCTCTACCATGCATTAACCAATTTATGAGTTGCACATCAGATTTACTTGCAACTCCACTGTTACTTGTAATTCTACCCTTTTTGTAGCTCCACTGTATGCCGTAATGAGTTGACTTTCATAATGATTCCGTTACCGCTGTGTCGGGTGGGATTTTATGCTACCCTTGCGTGGGCGTAGCGTGTGACATCTGGTATCCACCTTCGGAAATAGGTGACAATGTCAGTATAAAAATGCAACTTTTAACATCTCATAACTTGGCCAAATATTAAGTTATCAGAATGATTCTTAATTATCAATGTGTCTCAACCCACATAAATTTATTATACACTACTACAATGATTCTTTTATAACAACAGGGTTTCATAGTTTTTCCACTTTAAACATTATCCTCCAAGCCTGGGTAGGGTATGGTCTCTTCCCCCCGACCCTTCCTGAATGCAATGGGCTCCGCGACGGGTGGTAACAAGATGCTCGTTACTCCCCTCACGTCCCTTTCCTTTCCAAGCAATAGCCCGTGGCTTCAAACACAATAGTGCCGTCTTAGTGACCCACACAACACATATGACCTAATTCATACTGAATGCAAGACGGAATATGGAATTGTTTAAGCATTTATTCCTATCGTTAGGACATTAATAGCTGGCCTCAACAGGTCCATTTACATTTATATGAAGGAAACGAGATTCATCAAACACACGTCGATTTGGAATAGCCGGCATCTTTTTGTCGAAGAACATGGTCAGGGCACAATTTCCTGCCGTCCAAATTCACTCCCAGGAGCTGAATTTATTCACACAATAGCTAGTTCTCGGTCGATATCAGGTGTCATGCTGAGGTGTCCATGTTATCCTCCCATACACCACTGGATTCGAATCCGGAACGTTTCATAGCAATACTCAGAGCTAGGGTTTCCTCACTAAATACGCTCGATTGCAATAATACCTCTCCGTATGCCCTTGGCTATACGAGATTTCACACGTCGATTAGACTGCCTGGTTTCCATGAACAATGTGAGAAGATCCCGTCCTTTAATTAATAAGATAATCTCTACCAATTACTCTTATAAGCTTATTCATCAAGCTGCGATTCAATTCACTATTAAACACTTCCATTTCATATCTCCTTGCACATTTCTTTCCATGATCATAAAATACTCTGATATTAAATTCCTTTGCTTGGCCCATCACTTGTAATACTACTGCTTGGATACACAGTTATTCAAATTAGCATATATTTTGCTTACAAACATTCTCCCTGATGTATTTATTCTTCTTATTATTATTACTGACATAAATTTCCCTACTCCGACACAACGTAACCGTATTTATATAATCAATAACCGAACATCCGTGTTCGTTACGTTAACTTTCTATTTAACTCCAATGCCATTTCTACATTAGTGGTAACGATTTATCCACACAATGATGTACAAAGACATCTCAACTTGACTAAAATCAACACAGCATTAATATCTGAAGGTTCTACCTCCCAAATTTGACTCTCATTGGCATATTCTACAATTTTTGAAATTACTCAACATACAGTGGACTACACATTCACTACAAATGATGGTTTTGGGTACTTACATTGGCTAATCTTGCGGCTCCCACCACACATTCTTTCCGTTAATGCCCGCCATCATTTGCAAATTAGCAAGGCATTATTACACTTTCCACACTCATTTTACATAATTTTTCCATTACAAAACACACTGCACTTTGCTTCTTAAAGTTGAAGCTATCGTTTCCTTTTCCACAAAAACACGTTATATTAATTAATACACTGGTAATTTACACATATTTAAATATCCATCACTAAAAATCACACGATCACTATATACATTTCTTACTGGTTGACCCTTCTTTGCAGAATTTCAGAAATGCAGGCGTTGCAGATCTTTCCTCCACGAATACCCCCGTATCTCGTTCGAAAGTCTCGATACACTGCCTAACGATTCCTAGCGGTCCCCAATGTCTGTCAATTCCTATCCTTTGATAATTTCCCGATATAGCATAGATATGCTTCCATATCGTTCTGAACATTAATTAAAGTGGTATCCCTGCGAAAATGCATCACCCGTATAGCAAAGTTTATACCTGCGCAGTTCGACATCCTATTACTATGTCTAACAAATATCTTATATATCGCGCTTGTCCATTGTACATTGTACTTGTACAATTACCACTTTCAATTGTCTTTCGACTGAACTTACAGTCTCCTTGAATCATCTGCTTATAACAAAGCCTTGGACAGTTCCACGTACATCTTTATAATACCACATAATATCTCCTCGTCATGAGGTACGATTGACCTGATATGACATTGTCTTAACTTGTACACCACACTGTACATTTACTGCGTACTCAATATTAATCACTTGTAATGCCGACTATAAAAGTATGGCCCGACTGTCCTTATTAATTGTTCTCACTTGTGCGTTACACTGCATGGTTAATATAATGCTGAACACTAAATATGTTAAAGTGCGCGCGCCCCTCTCTCTGGACTCGGGCGACGTGCGCTCCGCACTAGAATATGGTTCGACTGACTATATTAATTGTTCTTAATTAGTGCGTTATACTGCATGGTTAATATGTTGATGAACACTCAAAATGTTCAAGTCCGTCCGCGTCCCCTCCTGGACTCGGGCGACGTGCGCTCCGCACTAGAATATGGTTCTACTGACCTCGACTGCCTGCTCCACTGACCTTATATCTGTTTGGAGCTGAAAAGTATGTCTAAAATTTCCTTGGAGCTTCATCTCCTCTCTCCGTGCTTCTCTGGTCTTGAAATGACGTTTTCCGGGTCCATCTTGCTTCGCTGATTACATATCTGCCTGTGTGCACGAGGATCGATCGGTCAATTAATTAATATTAATTGCCTTTGCCAGCGCGTCCCCAAGCCGCGTCAGTGGTTCTTCCCCAATGACATGGTCATAGTATTGCGCTGGGCTCATTCCTCCAGTGTTCTTGCGCGTTACGTTAAATCTGCCTCGATTTCGATGTTTGACGGCTTGATAATTAGCCTCCTTGCAATTCATTCACGTAGGTGCAATCCTCATGTCTCTGAGTTACTCCAATCACGAGTAATCATTAAATTATTCTGGCAGATTCCCACTCCACTGGGCTTCCTCTTATGTGAAGGGGATTCTCTTGACCATATATTACTGTCCTCCCTTCTCTCAGACAGTGTAAATAGATCCGAGTGACTGGCGTGGCGCCACGAAAACACGCCTATATTCCAGCCTCATTTGCAACCTGTCAAGAGTTCCAACTTTCTGCGCTAAGTCCAGAATTGTATGCTTTTTACAGCCCAATACTGCCGTATTCTGCTAATATTTTCGACATTATGTTATCAAATAATGTCAGAATTTGTTTATATCCCAACAGTGATTTACTGTCTTTTCTCAAGGGGTTTTATAGCATAAACTCCCTTAAAGACCTTGGGTTCGTTTCTTGCTGGCATCTCTAGTCTGTTCTCATTTTCCCAGATATCCAGGTTCGACACCAGTCAGCCTAATACCGTAGGGTTCACTACGAATCTATTACAGCACTGCTGAGCTTCTATGTCCTAGATAGCGGGTTCAAACCCGGCCGAAGCCGTAGGAATTTTTAAGAGCGTTGAAAATCCCTCAGTATGCCTTCCTTCGGAGGGGAAGTAAAGCCGGCGGTCCCATGTCATAGATTTATGGTATGTTAAAGAACTATCCACTAATTGCACCTGTGTGAAACTAAATTGTATAGGTTAAGAATGTAAACAACGCTCTTAGGTTGCTACGTTTGTTGCTAAGAGCCGACTGCGGTGGCGTCTAGTAGCTAAGTTCTGAACTAGGCCTAGTAGTCGTTGACGGTGGTGTTTGGCGGCAAAAGTAGGAACTATTTGAAAAATTCAAAGTTGCAGTCCTTACTTTAATAACAAAACAGATACACACACTAATACAGCCATCACAATTAACACTGGTTATCAGACAGATTCTACACACACCCAAAGTACACGGGGCTACATGACCGCGTTGTCGCAGCCCCTAAACCAACCAACCAACCAACCAACCAACCTATTACAGCAATCAAACTGAAAATTTGTATTTTGATAGAGGCTATTAACTTAAGTAAGATACATGAAAATAGGCTATTTAGTTCTCCACGGAATTACATGTACTTGTGTTTTTTATGTGCTTTGCGACATCGTGGTAATATAACCCCGGGTACTAGGGTGTGTGTGTGGGGAGGGGATTTGTGAGATAACCTATGTTATTGTGATGACTCTACTAGTGTGTGTATCTATAAATTCGGGATATGATTGGGAAGGAGGCGGCTTGGAGAAGAAGTTAGAAACGACGGAAGACCACATCAAGGATGGGCGAGGTGCGAATCGAATCCTCCAAGGCTGAGTGTAATCCGTTCCACCCCTTAGACCTGAATAACATT
This sequence comes from Meconema thalassinum, assembly GCA_946902985.2. Classification (NCBI taxonomy): domain Eukaryota; kingdom Metazoa; phylum Arthropoda; class Insecta; order Orthoptera; family Tettigoniidae; genus Meconema; species Meconema thalassinum. The sequence goes on from OX336388.2 coordinate 1,006,631,525, forward strand.
TCATGGCATAGCCGGGAATCGATCCCGGAACCTTAGGGTGACAGCCAAGAATTCTAGCCACTACGCCTAGAGGTGGTAAAACACAGGTCCGCCGAGAAGTAGGGGGGGGGGGGGGGGTTCAGGAAGGGGGGCAAGGGAGGCAAATGCATAGTGGCTCGATAGTGATTATTTGCATTTTCATGCGAATATTGTTTTATTTATTTTAAACAAGCTGAAGTACCCGTTCTTCGAACGGCTTTTAGTACTTGCTGGCCTAAATCATTAATATATAATCCCCAGGGCTAGGATTTTTAGGTAAATAAATATTTTTTTATGTAAATACATATTTTAAGCATTTTTCTATAAATACATAAATTCCTGCTTTTCACTTATTAGCACATAAAAAGACATAATATTTACATTTTTTTAAATCAGTATGCTAAATATTTCAGTTTATTGCAATTTTGTTCTGTGTTACTTCAACGGGGAAGAACCTGTTAGCTATCTAATCCTCAAGCAGAGCGTATGTCAGCTTGCAACTGAGTTATTCTTAACTTTGTCGCCCCGTGCCACTCACTGTGGAAGTCGGGAATTTTCTTGTCCATAGTCATATTTCACCACGTGCTAGACCTCCCTCTCCCCCAGCTACCTGGAACCAGTGTCACTCACATGCAGTTCATTTCTGGCACTGTGAAGTGTAAGGAAGTTCTACGATATCTAAAGCAAAAACAACTACAAGTTATCGTCTGTTGCAGAATATAAAGATAATTTTACTTCTGATGTGGGCGTTCTGTTCAGCTAACCATATGGGAAAGCAATAAAGGCTGAACGGCGATCTCAAATTTCACAACTCCTCGAGGGCAAGAAATATATTGCCACAGTTTCGAGCCTTGAGAATAAGTGTTTCGCGATAATCGTCAGTCATTTGGGATGGACGAGGTATCTCGTTGTCTATCGTAATGCTTCAGCAGTCAGTGAGACATAGAATAAATTGCATTCGTGAGTACTGCATTTTGTTTATATTCATATCAATAAACTAAATTATAATTAAATATTTTTACTTTTTTGTCACATATTTCAGGTATTTTTAATACATAAAAAATAAATATTTTCCCGATCTTTAGCACCTAAAAATCCTAGCCCTAATAATCACACATTCCTAATGTAGTTGTGTTATTTCCATGTTACCAACTACATGTGTATACTACATACATTTTCACTCACCACATTATTAATCGGAGGTAGGAAAACGAAAATCCTAAGCCTTCTTTCAGTCGACCGACTGGGTCAGGGAATGGAATGAATGAAATCCCCATCTAACAGCAAGGATATGAGCTGTGCCGGCTGCCGAAGCCTGTCGCACTCCCCTGGGGCAATGATTTATTGAATGACGGATGAAATGGAATGATAGTGGAGAATGTTGCTGGAATGAAATTGTGACAGGGAAAACCGGAGTACCCGGAAAAAAGTCTGTCGGTCTCCGCTTTGTAGGTGAGAAAGTGAGTTTATATTTTGGAAATAAATATCAGCTTCTATGTAGTAAAAGTTAAATAACCTGTCTTAAATACTGAACATCTATCGTTTAACGTCTTCGTACTATATTTAAACATATACACATTATGCTAAAAATTGCGGAAAGTACGTGCCGTCATGATAAAGAGTAACAGTAACGGAACAAACTTCAATCATCCCAAGTAATAATAACAAAAACAAATTAATCACAGAACAATTTTCTAAGTTTATGCCGTGACTTGTGCGAGATTACGCCTAGTAACTCCGAGATGGTTCATCAGCGGCTCTTGTGGTTTATTTGTGGACTGTCAAAGGAGTAGCAAACTGTGCGATACCTCAATTTTTATTTAGAACACTTCAGCTACTTTACTGCGAGTGCTAAAGGCTAATACAGTCTTTCACCTCCCTATAAAGGCTTCCAAAATGATTGTATATTAAATTTCAGGGCCAAGCAATTAAAACTCAGCAACTTTTCTAGGTTCACGCCGTGTTTTGTGCAGTTTTCTTTATTGGCCGTGAAAGTCAAAATACCTACTTTATTGAAATAAATTTGCCCAGTTCTGCAGTAAGATTAATATGAACACTAAATAAACTAATGTGACAGTCGTTAGTCTCCGACACATTCGTCTGTGAATTTGGGTTTCTGATCATGGTAAAAAACGACAAAAAACAGATAAATATTGGCCAACTGAAACATTCATTTAACGAAAAACAAATCGATAAAAAGGATGAAAGCATACCGTGCAAAGTAGAAACCACTATAACATTGTGAAAAAGCGTAAAGATCCAAATACTCCCATACCATAACCGGCACAAAGAGTATAAAATTAGACTCAATATCACGTCTAGTTTCGGACTCAACAAACTACCTCTATAAATAAAACAGTTCATGACGTAGAGACTAACATAGACTAACATCGCTCGGCGTTGACTGTGTATAAAATACATATTTAGGTTTTACTCGCTAACCGTTGGAGATACACGAAAAGTAATAAGGACCTTTCGGATAGAAAATTAAATTCTAAAGCTCGTAGTGCCATCAAAAGTTTGCTATTTCTTAGCGTTCTCTTTTTATTAGAAATGGAAATATGAAAATAGTCGCCATTTTAAATAGTGCAAAATATCGAAATCAAAAGTAGCCTATATATAAGCCTGGTAAATCAGCTACATCCATGCAAAATTTCATTTAAATCGGACCAGTGGTTCTTGCGTGATTGAGTAACTGACAGACACACACCATCTCATTTTTATATATTAGTATGATGATAGTATGATGATGATATACTGTAACATTGTGAAAAAGCATAAAGATCCAAATACTCACATACAATAACCGGCACAAAGAGTATAAAATTAGAATCTAAATCACGTCTAGTTTCGGACCCAACAAACTACCTCTAAAAATAAAATAGATCATGTAGAGACTAACATAGACGAACATCGCTCGGTGTTGACCTGTTTTAAAATACATACTTAGGTTTTACTCGCTAACCGTAGGAGATACACGAAAAGTGATAAGGACCTTTCGTATAGAAAATTAAATTCTAAAGCTCGTAGTGTCATCAAAAGTTTGCTATTTCTTAGCGTTCTCGTTTTATTAGAAATGGAAATATGAAAACAGTCGCCATTTTTAAATAGTACAAAATATTGAAATCAAAAATAGCCTGTATGTAAGCCTGGTAAATCAGCTACATCCATGGAAAATTTCATTTAAATCGGACCAGTGGTTCTTGCGTGATTGAGTAACAGACAGACACACAGACACACACCATCTCATTTTTAGCCTATTTTCAATTTTGAAAAAAAAAAAAAAAAAGGCTTATGAGATCACCTTTTGTCCGTGTGTGTGTGCGTGTGTGTGTGTGTGTGTGTCCCTAATAAATTCTAAACGGCTGGAGTGATTTCAATGAAACTCGGTAAGTTCATAGAACTATTCCAGGCGACCCCGACCGTGCCCTTCAAATTTTGTTACGTCTCACCAATCCAACATGGCGGCTGTGCGAAATATTTCACCACCATTCAATATCTCCGAAACTATTCCAGATATCACCCTGGAATTTATTACGGTGATAATGGGAACTACTAGAAGTTCACCTATGTGACTTTTCAAAAACTGGTAACTACAAAACCAACATGGCGGCCACGCGAATTTGCAACTTTTAAATAGACGTTTATCGCGATTTAACCAACCAAACGCAATAAAACTTGGTACAGTATTCGATTATACACATTGTAATGCACCGACATCTAAGTTGATTCAATTGTTTACATAACCTCAAGATGGCGGCTGTGCGAAATATTTCACCGACATTCTATATCTCTGAAACTATTAGCGGTATGACCCTGAAATTTTGTGTGGAGATAAACGGCACTACTGGAAGTTTATCTATTAGACTTTTACAAACCGATTGACTACAAAACGAATATGACGGGCAGGCGAAATTTTAAATAGACCTTTCTCGCGATTTAATGATCCAAACGCAATGAAACTTGGTACAGGATATGTTTATAAACATTGTAATGCACTGGTATCTAATTTAGTTCAATTGTTTACATAACCTCAAGATGGCGGCTGTGCGAATTATAACATTAAGTTTTTATTTCTTATGTCGTAATCATGCGATCGAAGTGAAAGTTTGAATAATGAACCTATATAATAATTTTCCTTTAATGGTACATGACTCTATGACCTATACATTTAACAATCCAACATGGCGACCATCCGAAATATTTAGACGGCTCTGAATATCTACGAATCTATTATAGCAATCAAACTGAATTTTTTAATTTTCATAGGGGCTATGAACTTAAGTTCACCTATAGGACTTTATATAACCTGGTGATCACAAATCCAACATGGCGGCGACGCGAAGTATAAATATTCACATGGACGTTTTTCGCAATTTAACCATCCGAGTGCAGTGAAACTTGGTACAGTAAATCCTTATACGAATGTTAATCCACTGGCATCTAATTTTTTTCAATTATTTCCATAACCACAAGATGGCAGCTGTGCGAAATGTTAAAATCTTCTTGTTACTTCTTGTGTCCTAATCATGCGATTGAAGTTTGAATGCTACACGTACACAATGATCTTCATGTAACAGTACATAACTCTAGGACCTACGTATATAAAATCCAATATGGCGACCTTCCGAAATATTTAGTCGGTTCTCAATATCTAAGAATCTATTACAGCAATCAAACTGAAATTTTGTATGTTGATAGTGTCAGTTAACATAAGTAGGATATATGAAAATAGGCAGTATAGTTCTTCACGGAACTACTTGTTATATATTAGTATGTTTTATCTTTATTTAAAACCTGGCAGGACAAGTGTAAGTGTTATTGAAGAGGTTCTCCTTCATTGCATAATAACCTTCTAAGTGACGGAACAAGAGCCTTCCGGAGAACTGTTTGGTTTTTTAAACTACAGAATGGAGAATGTGTTAGTATGGAGTGATACAAATCAATCAATATATTCTTTTCCTTGCAGATTACTTGATCACAACTCTGACAGTTTTAGTTACTGACGAAGGATAGCAAAAAGATCGTTCTTGGCGTAAGCTGTATAGTAAGTTGCCAGTTCATGAAATGAGTGTCAGTCACAAACTACGCTATATTGATGTTGTTTCATTTGAGAGGCATGGACATCGTGGTCATTAAGCTCCATGTACTTGGGTATATGTTGAATTTTGTGTGATAACCTGTTTTTAAAATTATTACTGAGCGTCAGATGCTTTTCTCAGAATGGCATTGTTTCTCCAGTAGTAATGGATAGTAATAATAATTAAACGTATTTCAAGGGGGGGGGGGCGAGCAAAACATTGCATAGGGACCCTTAAATCCTCTCGGCGGCCCTGGTAAAATACGCTTACTTGTCGCACCATAGTTCTGTAGGTTCAGCGCCTAGCATGTCTGAGTATCCTCGTCCACACTGACGCCATACAGTATCAGAGTTGGGTTGAAATGTCTTATCGCTCTCATTAGAGCAGAACCGTGTGGTGACGTCAGAGTTGACAGCAGTTTGTTGATGATTCACTTTAGATGTTTTGCGACATTGCAGTTATGGGACCCCGTGTACTTGGGTGTGTATGTAATATGTCTGATAAACAGAGCCCTGCGCGGATAAACAAAACGTTATCCGCATCCGCCCCGCATCCGCCCCGCATCCGCCCCGCATCCGCCCCGCATCCGCCCCGCATCCGCACGACTTTTATCTGCATCCACACGTTTGTTATCCGAATCTACTGCCATTACGATACTATTTTTAATTAGATAAAGCATAAAAGCAACACATTTAGACATTTGAGGACAAAGTCGTTTATTTAGGCTATGCATGTCAAGTGCTATGTTTATAATGAATGTTATTACAGCCAGAATTGTAACCCTTTCCAGATTGGAGTGTTAAATATGCGTAATGGCATAAACTTAAATCATCATCTTACAATTGACATGAAAAAAACATAACGGCAAATATATGTGTCTGAAACATTCATTATAAACAAAGCACTTGACATACACCCAAAGTACACGGGGCTGCATGACCGCGTTGTCGCAGCCCCTAAACTGAGGTATCAAGGGTAGAAAATCGGAACAACTGCCGTCCCGAAATGAGTTTGTCAGGACACTGAGACATGGCCCGGCAAAATCAAGACGTCCCCAAATGTTCATGTATCAAAAAGGTAGTCTACTTTACATCCGAGTTTAGTTATAAAATAAACGATCGCTCTGGTTCCGTGCTTGGAGAGACCTAGAGGAAACCATCCAGACAAAATATGCGACCTTCAAACTTCAGTACATTTACTGTACGTGCTTGGATCATTAATTTTAGACAATTCAAAGAATTCTAAGAGAACGACCGATAAAAGACATAATTTAAGCAGCTCAAATTCAAGGTCATGTGCGTCCATTAGTAAAGAATGCACCTACCTCTAGAGCCGAGCGGGGTGAGTAAGCAGGAGTGCCCGTTTTTGTTCATTGTAGGGGCTTCAGACATCGTGGTGATCAGTCCCGTGTAGTTGGGTGCGTATTGAACTTGCCTGATAACCTGTGTTTCTGTGGTGACTGTTGTGTGTTTAACTGTATTAGGGACAGGAATAAGATAGGTGTCCCGGGAGCATATTTATACAACCTTCCTCATTTCAACCCTATGTCTTAGAGAGCCCGTCCACTCCGCCTGCTAGCTTGCCAGGTCAATTTTGATTGGTACAGCTTTCGTGTGCGATAGCGACGTTGATTGGTTCAGCTTTCACGCGCGAAGATATGCCTCACACGTTGCCCTCATGGAAATGTCCCGCCACACTTCCAACAGTCCACATAACAATGCAATAATTTAAACACTCCATCCCAACAAGAAATTCACTTCCCCACTAACACTACATAAATTTAATTCAAAAAGGCGGGAGCTGAAGCCTTTTATAATGCAATAAATAATTGTCGACCAACGCCTAACCTACTATCATCATATATATTATTTCAGTGCGGTAGTAGGCCTTTAGATCCCTCCTGCGGCGCTCACAAGGGACCTATCGTGACAAATGAGCATTCAAATGAGAGAGAATAGACATTAGCAGACATTAGCATAAATATCTATAAAAACTGGCCTTGAAAAAATGTACGAAGTGTACGATTTGCAGATACTGTTGCTGTAGGAACATACGCTCCATAATTGCTGTCCACTTCATATTTTGGCAGCTGTGACGCCTGTTTCATGTCATAACATTCTGAGGTCTTTCCTTTATCATTTTGCATGGATTTCAGAAACAGTAAATCAAAGGAATGAGTACTCAAATCGTATAATTTCATAAATATCGAATAACCGGTGAGAGTTATGATGATCTAATATTCAGTGATTGCCTTCTTAAGTTAGGGAACTTAGAATTTGGAATTCTAACTGAAATGTAAATAGTGTTCTATAATCATTTGGTTGAAATAAAAACATAAAAACCTTTCTCCTTAATTCTCTCATTATAAACCTATTGGGGAAAGTGTGGTTTATGAACATGCGAGATTTCTCGCACGGGTCCACTGGTAGCTCTATATTCTTCTCTTCTTAACTATTACCGTACTAAATTAACCCACTAACGGTCTTTCTATTTTCATATAAAATACGAAGCTGTAGCAATATTTCAAACATATACACACAACAAAAATCTGTCACACAAATCAATCATGGCGAGAGAGCGAACTAGATCACAAAATCTTATGGCATCGATGGTGATTTGATAGCCATCAGCACACGCCTATGGCAACTATCGATCTCCATCGAACCTAATGCCGAACAATCTTCTACTAACAAATCTCCCTTTTGCAAGCCCCTTAGCAAATATAAAAAACCAAAACGCACGACATAAAATCCACCACAACAAGTATACTCTGACTAAAAGTTCTTAATTGCTTTAGTCAGTCATTTTATTAATTATTAAATTACTATTTACCCCTCCCATTAATGTAATCGTCACAATAGAGTGAAAGGAGCCCGGTTTACGGGCACCAGACTTTGCCCCTCCCCCCGCGTACTCCCCTTAAAAGGTGTATTGCCGCACTGAGTGAGAGTAGTAGTGGAAATGTCTTGGTCCAAAGTGGGTCGGTTTCTGTGTGTAAAATACCTTTTGAGGATGAGTTAGTTAGTTAGTTAGTTAGTTATTGTTGTTTTAAGGGGCGGAACTACGAGGGAGGACGAGTCTAACCTACGGTGAGAGCCCTCCTTGTAGAACAAAGTCTCGGATGCGCAGCGTGACGGCCAGGACACTGGTGCTAGCAGCAGCGTAGTGCCCAACTAGTTCAACATATTAACACTTTTTTAACTTATTTAATAATCATTATTACTTACAAGAATTTCAGAGTAGTTGCTGGAAATGCTGTCCTTCATTATCTAAACACACGTTGCACCTTTGTAGGAAGTTTTGGTACACTCGCTGTAATTCATCCTCACTGATATTTCGTATTAGTGTAGTTATTTTGTTCTCGAGAGCCTCCAGAGTACGCGGTTGGTTTCTGTGTACCTATTGTTTGAGATTCCTCCACAAGTAAAATTCGCATGGCGCTGAAACTTACGAACACATTTACTGAAAGACTACGTCTTAAGAAGATAAGTTTTCAGTAGGAAAATTCGATGTATTGTTCTATACCTAACCATGTTCACTGGATACGAGATAGGATACAGTATTTCACGGCAAGTCTTAATTATCTCATCTAAGGTATCTTGCCAGCTGCGTATGCAATCATCACATGCAGGGCTTCCCGACGCGCTGTTGTGTAACGGTAGATGCTAGTCAACTGTCACTGACACAACGCGCTTCGCTCGTCACACGGCGCAAGCGAGGCTCCGTGCTATAGGGAAGGCTCTCACTGTAGTGCGGCTTCGGTAGCGTAGTCGGCAGCATGCTGACCTTCTATGCCCAAGATCGCGGGTTCAAATTCGGCCGAAGTCGTCGGATTTTTTAAGAGCGCTAAAAATCCCACAGTATGCCTTCCTTCGGAGGGGAAGTGAAGCCGGCGGTCCCATGTCATAGATTTATGGCATGTAAATGAACCTTCCACTAATTAAACATATGTGGAGCTAAATTTGCAGGTTAGATTTCGTTGAATCGGTCTATAAAAGTTCCAACGTTCACAACTAGGTATTAGTGACATCTGGTAGCGAAAGTTGTAACTACTTAAATTGAACGGAACTTGTTGCTTGGTGTCCGCATTGAAGCAGCTACAGCCTCTGGCGAGCCGAACATGTCCTCGGACACTCCCGGCACTCAAAGCCATACACTAAATAAAAATATCACTGTAGTATACAGAATGGGAAATAAATGTAAAAGAGGAAGCCCAGGAGTGGCTATCTGGATACTAAAAGGACAGTGGAATGCAGTAGATAGTAGGAGGTAAAGCTTTTCTAAAGCAAAAGAAGTGTATAATGTATGTTCATCTCATGAATTCTAGGCCTTTTTTCTTTTTTGTGTCTTGAAAATATAATTTCACACATATATCAAGTATTCTTTTTTTTCATGCAGAGTTTGTTGGTGGTGAATAGGTGGATGTGAGTGTTTTTAAAAACAAAAAAGCGATAAATAAAAGTCACAATGCTATATGAACGTAGATCGACCTTCGATGTACTCCTTGCGCTTTGTACAAGACTTCAATTCGCCACCTCATTCTGTTTATTGAATTATCTCAGCAGCAATGTACTGCCAACACCCTGTTAGAGCGTCCACTAAGCGCGGACCAATCGAAGTTGATCAAATAGGCCTAAAGACTGATCAAGCCAGCTGAACGAGTCGGCCAGCCCAACTCGGTAAGGGTTTCTCTGAAATTCATGTAAGTAAATATGATTATCCTCAGCCATTCTCGAAGTGGTTTTCCGTGGTTTCCCACTTCGTCTTCGGGCAAATGCCAGGTTGGTACCTACCGTCAGGCCACGGCCGCCTCCTTCCCTCTTCATTGTCTATCCCTCCAATTCTTCTCATCCCGTCCCATCCCTCATGAGGCCCCCTGTTCGCTTTGCAGGTGAGGCCGCTTGGGCGAGGCGCTAGTCCCGCATCCCCATTTGTATCCCCCAATCCAATGTCAAGCTCCAGGACACTGCCCGTAGAGGCGGTCAAGGTGGGATCCCTCGCTGAGACCGTGGGAAAAGCCTACCGGGAGAGTGAACTGACTACGGAAAAAAAAACAAGAAAAAACGTTAAAAGTGTAAATAAAAAAACTGGCCTTACAGTAGTCGCATATGATGTGTAACATCTGACATAGAAGAAACCTCACGTGAAATTGTTGATACACCGGTATTTTATAGTATTATTGGCACAAATATTAATCTATTGTAAAAGGGAGTGTTTTACAGATATTGTAGTTTATTATACGGAACTCATTTTATTAGATGATTTGTAGCTTCCACCAGCACTAGCCTAAATAAAGAATACGATATGGATCAACTAGATTAATAGACGCGACACCGCTCATAACCTTAAATTCCTTATAAACAGGCCCTCTTGATTCACAGACCAACACGTAATTTCATATGGATATTCTGTTAAAATGAGTCATATTGATATGATCAGTATCGTTTAAAATGATAATCTGGTAGCAAAAATATCTACCCCGCCCAGGATTTGAACCCAAGATCTCTAGATTCAGAGTCATACGCAATAACCTCACGGCTATTTCGACTACGGAAATATTGTGCACAAGATGGTGACTTATTTCCACGTTCCAATAATACTGCATTACGGAATTAAGTTTCATTTATATTTTGCTTGTTTCGATAATGTTCCTGAGTGACATTGAGTTTAAAATGCCTTATGCCAATGCAATGCCGACTACTTACAATGTTTGATATTAAGGCATTTTGTCGCCTCCGTAGCGTAGCTGTCAGCAAAGTTAGCTGCCGCCCCGGAGGTCCTGGGTTCGATTCCCGGCTCTGCCACGAAATTTGAAAAAGTGGTATGAGGACTGGAACGGGGTCTACTCAGCCTCGGGTGTTCCAAATGAGTAGAGGGGGTTCGATTCCCACCTCAGCCATCCTCGAAGTGGTTTTCCGTGGTTTCCCACTTCGTCTTCGGGCAAATGCCGGGATGGTACTGCCCCCGTAATTGAATTATATAGAGACCACGGTGGCTATTTTGGAAATTATAGCGAAAGTTATGGCTGTCATAGTTATGACGTGGGTAGTCATGACGTAAGCACGGATGACGCAGACGTGATGCCAGCAGGCTACTTGAGCTGAGATTCTCAGTGACGTCAGCATTTATTCGAGAAGGATCCGAGATGTACGACGCAGTCGCAGGAAACGTGGAATTCTGCTGAGGAAGAAATTATGCTATTGGAGGGGAGACTCAAACCAATGAACGATAGTCTAAAGGAAGACGGAGATTGCTGAAACTATGGTATTTTTATTACTTTTTGGAATGCAGAATTGTGGAAATCCATTTGCAGTAGAGGCATTGATCTGGAATTTTGGTGAAATTTATTTTCAGTTTTTGAATTATGAAAATCCGTCATGTATTGACGAAGTTGGAACTTCTAGCGATGACGCAGTAACACGCGATGGAAGGGATAGATACGCCCCTCATGAAGTTCATAAAAGGCCTTGCGCAGAAGAGAGGAGCCTCATTCGCTCATTCTCAATTGTGAGATCTCAAATAGTCATTTCAGTGAAACGTCGAGTGAGATTATTAGTGAAAAGTCGTCTTTGTAACGCGTGGCGAAGCCACTGCATTCAACGAGAGTCGAACTTACAAGCAGTGCAGGTTTACTGTGAAGTAAATCTAGGTGAAGTTGAAACGACACTTATAACGCTTCTACAAGATTAGCTGTGAACAGTTAGCGGTCGCTTATAAGCTAATTCTCTTGTGCATTGCTACAGTTAGGACTGTAGAAAGGCTGAACAATTTCGAGGAAGTATTTTGGAAGTTATTGACAATATTAGACGACTGACAAAAGTGATTTTCTCGCCACAGAAGAAACACTTTGTATAGCCAGACTCTACGCTACGGCTGACAGGGCTAGTGAAATAGGGAGACTTCAGATTGCTTTTGTGACACAACACTGCAGTATAATGGAGCAATTTAATAAGGCAGTTTGTTCTTCTAATACTACAACCAAAGAGCATATGGAAGGCTAAAGGACTTAATGCAATTGGGACATATTTCAACGGAGTAAAATAGCAACATGGAACTTCGCTAATTGCTATTCCATACAAGCGAACATGTGGTGAACTAACCATCTACACCCATGTTTCGTGATTAAAGGCTGAATACTATCAAACAGCAATAGAAATGATTTCATACTTTCTGAATATGAATATTTCTTCGGAAATTTATACAAAAACTTCACGGCGATTTTCAACTGGAACTTCAGGGATTTTTCAAGAGAGGTCAGGGTTGTCCCGACTCACAAAGAAGATTATTGCCGGAAGGATGTCGTTTGTCTTCGTGAAGCAGTTCGATTCTCCGATGGTGCTGTTTCTGGTTTCGAGGATGGAGCTCAGCTTTAACTTGGTGAAATGGATCCATCAACAGTCTTCTTTGGGGAATTTTCCTCTGGAACGTCAATCGGCAGATAAGGTAGTCGTGAACGTTTATTGTATTTGAGTTTCTTAGCAATATTTGAGCAACCATTTTCCCATATTTTGTCCTCATGTATTTTTGCCCGATATTCTTGTTTGAGATTCCTATTCTCAGTACACCTTGATGAGTTATACCTTTTTCGACTTTTTATTAAGACATTGTTATGTCATGGGCATTGTTAAATGTTTTTGAATCAGTTGAGACTGATATTTAGATTTTTCAGTAATTTGCTTATTTTTGTAGTCTCGATTTGACTGTAAGTTAATGATTTTTATGGCAGATTTAAATTCAGACAGCGTGTCACTTTATTAAAGTAATTATACCCCAGTTTAATTACTTTAACCAATTTTCTGTCATCATCAAGAAGGAAGAACATTTAAATGATTTTAGAGCGTTAAAATCCAGTACGTTGTCGACGATCTTGGAAATACTAGTCGTTATTTGAATTGATTGCAACACAGACATTTATCGTCAGTCATGAACGACCATTGCATCTTAGGCAATTTTGTGAAAGATGAACATTAATTATGAATTATTGAATGCATTAAATTCGTGAAACTTGTGTTAGGTTTTTCTCATATAGAGATTTATATAATGATGTTTGCATTCCCCAGTCTAATTGGATTCTATTCGACTATTTTGCAGTTAGTCGCACTTTGTTTGATGATAGTATTTTTATACTACAATTCTTTGAAGATGTTAATCTTAAATTTTGATAGACCAGACAGGCGTATATAAGCGTATTCACTATTAAGTTTGTTTGTGATTGGCAAATTTTTATTTCATTTCGATTCATGAATGAAATCCACGAAGTTTAAATGACAACAGTTTTGAAACAATTATTGATATATGAATTTTTAAGTGGAACTATGAATGTATAATCGATAGTGCAGCGGACATGTTGAAAGTCGCTGATGTATACTGCCCTTAAATAAATGAAAGAGATTCCCACTGTAATTAATAATGATAAAGAATTATTTGTGGAAGTTTTGTAAGTTCGGTGGAAGTTTTAATGCCATATAGATTAATATATGATGAATTTTGGGCTATTTTGAATGCAGTTTGTGCATTATTTTGTAAGCGAAGTATTTTCCGCTAGAGTGTATTGTCATAGTTCGTTGAAAATTAATCAAGTGAATTTACTGTTATAATTAACAAGAGTTTTGAAAGAATTTGAGATAAGATTTTGAATGAAGATTACCGTCACAAATAATTAAAATTATTACAACCTTTATTAAACCAGATTGTGACATGTACATGTATAACTAACCTTCATTGGTCGATTATATTAAACACGATTTTGAATTTACCAACCGGATAAAACATGTGGTTCAATGTATTTCTTAAATTAATAATTTAAATAATTTAAATGTTGATATTGTAAATAATAAATGTAAATATCTTTGACAATAATGTGGAACGAAAGTAATGTTAAAGGCGTGTATAAAATTTTTGTAATTATTTTCGACAATATTATAAACAATTTCTAATTGTTATAAATAATTTATGTGATTTTGTTATAAACATTTGAGAGTGTGTTTCATACTCTAAACTATGTTTTTTAAACATTTGGATGATAACTTAACAAGTTTAAGTAATGTTAAAATAATACAGTGGGATGCGAGTTAAGCATTTGAAAGATTTGCGTCAATATGTATGAGTTGTCTTGTAGACATTTAAAGCTTTAAAAGGAGCTGAATTCTTACGCAAGTGTGGGGAGAGGAGTGCGCCCCATTTGACAGGTGTGAGCCAGGTTAAAGAGTAGACATCTGGTTAGCAGGCGAGGTCGATACTCCGGCCTTGTGCCTATTAATAAAGGTGTTATGTTTATTAAAAGGAAACCAAATGCTCTATATATGTCGTACCCTGACTTCCTCATCCAATCCAAATGTGTTATAAAATGTTACGTTATTTTGAGCTCATGGGAGCTAACATATTGTTTGATAAATTTGCAAGTCCTTTAGGAGGACGTAGTCAGATTGACATAGGCTACTGATAGCCACGTTTATTTTGTTGAGTTGTGAAAATCATACTCTTTATTTGAAAATAAAGCTTTTGTACAGTTCAAAGTTCTCGTCTTCGGTCTGGTTCATTTTTAAATGTCATGGTGAAGGTTATTGTGAGAGCATACTTTAAGGATCCTGTTGTCAACCCAATCCCCGAGATATTTATAAGAGGTAGGTAAAGTAAGTATGAAACCCCGTCTATTTTGGTGTGTTCCACAATAATTTTCTTGGTAACTTCTGTGTTCAAACCTCGGTAGTAAGTTAAACTAGTTGGGCGCTACGCCGCTTCTAGCGCCAGTGCCTTGCTCCACACGCTGCAATACACAGTGGCCCGGCCGTCAAGCGGCGACAGCGAGGCCCCGTTCTATAGGGAAGGCTCTCACTGTAAATACGCAGTCCGGCATGGTGTGCAGGCACCTTGATGGTCACTGTCAACGCTTCGATAAGCATTAGCGCAGTAGTCGAGCGGTGTCGTCAAGGTCATCTTCCGCTTGTTTAGCACGTCCGTCCACTAGCGACAATCTCAATTCTATACTTGCTTAAATATATATATATATTCGTACCTGTCTAAGTTTCAGCTCTGTGCTCGTTACTTGGCGTCCTAGAATTACATACAGTAGGCAAATGGGGTGTTCTTTAATAGGGGTGGCGTGAAGGCGCACGGGCATAGTCACCCCCAGAAGTCCGGGTTCGGTTCCCGGCTCTACCAATGATTTAATTCTGGCATGTGGGCTGGAACGGGGTACACTCAGCCTCGTGAGGTGAAACTGAGAAGGGATGGGTTCGATTCCCACCTCAACCATCCTGGAAGTGGTTTTTCGTTGTTCCCCCTCCCACTTCTACTCCAGGCAAATGCTGGGATGGTTAGTTATTGTTGTTTTAAGGAGCGGAACTACGAGTTCATCTGCCCCTAAACTGGGATGGTTCCTAATTTAAGACCACGGCAGCCTCTTTCCTAATGAAAATGAAGACTCCACGGGAAATACGGGGTAAGTCACATTCTGTAAATTTTTCAGGAGAGCGAATTTAAACTTTCAACACTAAATCGAAATACCTAAAACACCCCAATTGAGGGTAAGCAATATACTGTAGTTTATTTGCCAAATTTGTTTCTTGTAAAGGAAGTGCATGTAAAACAAATAACAACTAAAGTTAAATTATGAAAAAAGCGAGAGGATATGGGACTTACTTTCTGATTCCACTAAAAATAAAAACCTCTGTATCTCGGTGACTTACCGCTATATTTGAAATTAATTTCAACAGATCTATAATAACGATAGATGGCTACCAGAATGCGCCATTAACTCATTTTCGGGAAAAAATTGGTCTTACCCCGTTCTTACCGTGGGGTCTTCTAATGAAAATCCACAGCCTGCTTCCAGTTTGGGAATGGAATGAATGAAGCCCCCATCGAGCGGCGAGGATATGAACTGCGCCGGCTGCCAAAGCCTGTGGCAATCCCCTGGGGCAATGATTAAATGAATGACAGATGAAATGACATTATAGTGGAGAGTGTTGCTGGAATGAAATTGTGACAGGGAAAACCGGAGTAACCAGAGAAAAACCTGTCTGCCTCCGCTTTGTCCAGCACAAATCTCACATGGATTGACCGGGATTTGAACCATGGGCCCAGCGGTGAGAGGGCGACGTGCTGCCGCCTAAGCCACGGAGGCTTCTTGCTCTCTTTCCTAATCCTGACATAAATTACAAATACACACACTACTATAAAAACAACCAAAAAATAGGTCATCAGACAAATACCGAACTACACACACCCAAGTATACGGGGCTACATGACCACGATGCCACAAAGGCCCTAATTGAAACAAGTTAGTAGCAGTGTGAAGTAGCAGTAATGTGTAGTCTGGTAGTGGAAACAGTGTGTAGTTGTGTGTAGTGGTAGTACTGTATATTGACCGTGGCCACTCTCCTTGATCGTGTAAGCCAGGGGAAGACCTTCAATGTCAAGAAGGCAATGTCTCGGACAGGATGCTGATGTACGTGCCTCACATGTTTTGGAACTTGTCACAGAGCCAAGGTTTTGCCGGCGACATAACTTGCGATGAATGGTATGTGCCGGCCAGTCCACGGAATGGTGTGGAAGATTTCAGTATAGGATTGCCAGACTTCAAGAATGGAAAAAAGGAACACACTTACCAAAATATTTTTTTCTTTTTTTAATTAAGATTGTTAAATGTTGTAATAAATAATACACACATGATTGTATTCAACAAACATTACATATTCAAATACACAAAATTAATATTAGATATTGCTGACACATCAACTTACTACTGTAATACTTTTCATTTGAACGACCCTTTGCAAGGATTTTTTACTTCTTGGTACCTTCTGATAAAATTCACTGCAATTTTCGTCGTAATTGTAATATGTGAACAATTCTTGTTTTATCAAACTAATGGAGCTTCTGTTTCTATCATCTCTCCATTTGATATTCATGACAGAAAAAACTCTTGATTTATAATAAAGAAAAAACTCTCTCCGTAACAGCATTGGAGGGGAAAATGCTGAGTATTAAGTTCACAAGGACTAAGATATTCATTAATTTTGTTGCCCCTTATAAGTCTATAACGTGTACCCATCTATCTGACACAGATATAGAAACTTTTTTCTCTTTCAAAATTGCCCCTGTACCACCGGAAATCAAGCTAGATTACAATCAATTCTGAAGCGGGACATTTGAAAATTGGTGCGAAATTGAATATATTATCAAATTATCACAAAAATAAACCGGAATATTTGGCGTATCGTTAAAGATTAAAATTTGATACCGGTAATATATTCAATTTCGCACCTAGCTTGTTTTCTAGTGATACAGGTGCAAATTTGAAAGAGAAAATGATTTCTATGTCTGTGTCCGATAGATGGGTACATGTTATAGATTTATTAGGGGCAACAAAATTAAGGGCGTACATGTTATAAATGTATTAGTGGCAACAAAATTAAGGAATATCTTAGTCCTTGTGAAGTTAATACTCAGCAATTTCCCTTCCAATGCTTTTACAGAGAGAGTTTTCTCTGTCATGAATATCAAATGGAGAGATGATAGAAACAGAAGCTCCATTAGTTTGATAAAACAAGAATTGTTCACATATTACAATTATGAAGAAAATTGTAGTGAATTTTATCAGACGGTACTTACAAATAAAAAGTGACAGTCAGTCTGAAAGACTAGACTTTGTATCATTTTAAATGCTGCAAATGCTGAAAAATGCTAGAAAGGCTGGAGGCTTCTCGCTTCGCTCGAAGCCAAAGACTCTTGACGTGTTAGAAAAGTATCTGCATAATACTTATCTTGCTTATCTTGTTTCAAATTACTCGCGAACGGCAAGTGCAAACCAAGGGCAAAGCAAGGTCAAGCGCGCTGGATGCCGCACGCTCACCAGAGCGCGCGGGGACGTACCCCTTCCATCCAGTCGAAAAACACTTATAGTAGGCGATGTATTGAAGATAGAGATATGCTCTCACGGAATTTTTTGTAGAACTTTTCATGCTGACCAATTCTTACGCTCATAATATATTGATAGTTTTAACGGTTTGCCCAGCGTAAGCTTAAGAAGCGCACGGACGCCAAGTTTGTTTTCGACTTTTTCACTGAAATCATTACTGCTTGGCTTCCTTTGATCATACATAAATTATTTTCTACAGAATCTTTCCTCGAGATATCCTTTACAGAATGGTGAAAAACGCATCAAAATCCATCCAGTGGTTCTCGAGATTACCCGTGACATCCAAGAATCGGGGATTTTTGTCTTATACTAACGAAGTAGAGATTGTCGGGGAACACATGCACAAAGTGGTACTATGATGTCACACACC
The DNA here is from genome assembly GCA_946902985.2 of Meconema thalassinum. NCBI lineage: Eukaryota > Metazoa > Arthropoda > Insecta > Orthoptera > Tettigoniidae > Meconema > Meconema thalassinum. The sequence goes on from OX336388.2 coordinate 1,006,649,916, forward strand.
TCAGTGCATCTGGGTACATTTCGTCCCGTCACCGTAACGTAACGCCAGACCCCAGCGTAACGACGAAGTCGACAAGATCATTTAAAATGATAAAATATCCTTGCAAAGGGTTCTTCAAATGAAAGGTATTTGTAAGTTGCTGGTGTCATAGGCCTATATGATATGTCAGCAATATCTAGTTTTAATTTTGTGTATTTGATTATGTAATGCTTATTTAATACAAATGTGTATTATTTATTACTACATTAAACAACCTTGATTAAAAAAAACAAGTTTTGGGACGCCTGTTCCGTTTTTCCATTCTTGAAATTTGGCAATCCTACTCTTACAGTATATAAAGTTCAACAATTTCCAGAGTAGGCCTACATTTACAAATCTTGAAGCTGCGGATATACATCATTTTTAAGTGTCATATCTACAAGGGGTGTAGGTGACCCGGATAGAGTACGTGGCTGTGTAAAGGGATCACTATGCTAGGTTGAAAATCACAAAGTCATTCGTAAAAAACAGGCAGCAATAATTAAAAAAGAAAGAGCGTCTTGAATCTTCCAGGCCTACCCGTCGTGAAATTGTGCATGCATCACTTGAAACGTAAATTAACATGAAACAGGAAAGATATCGCCAATCTCTAAAGACTTATCATTACCATAGTAATATTATTGTTACGTGCCACCCCCTAGTGGCACTTTTGTTAACTGGATTACGGAGGGTAGAAAACACAACACCAATTACTGCTTTAGAGAGAAGTTAGCTTTATTGCTTGCAGGAAGAGGTACATTACTCGTCAGCAAATACAAGCAATTGGAACCTTACTCCAGTTTCCTCAAGTCTCTTCCTTGAGCGCTCTTGGCCCTTTCACTTGTCAACAAACCACAGAAGTTAAACCGTCTTAATGAGTACGGTGGCCTTGACAGAAACTACCGGCTCCTCTCCCTTATGTACACCAACTACAGTTACTTACGATAATCCGCTACCCGCTGTTTCGCTGTCCACAAGCTGGGGAAACAATGTCACTGGATTTCGTAACTCGCACGGCACTTCGTCACCACACTTCTGTCGCACTCGCTCAAAAACACACACCCACAGAAAAACTCGGTCCTCTCACTGTTGAAGCCGCTTATATAGCAGGCTGGTGACTCAATGAATTCTAGAATCGTCCAGGGCACACGGCTTCTCGACATTTCCTTCACTGGTTCAGTCACGAATATTCTGGATCATCCCTTTGTCCTAGTAGCCCTGTTGCATAAGGTGCACGCAATACATGAGGCAGGGCACAGCCCAGCCCTGGGGCAGTTGTGACTCATGCGGCGAGCGATGACACAAACTCACAGCAGTAACACCACCCCCTTCCTAAAAAGGCTGATCGTCCCGATCAATCATTGGTCCGTCTGTGTCCCTCTGTAGGCTGCCAGGCGATCTCGATGCACGATCTTCATCTTCGCCCTCGGGCTCCGCTGGATCCTGTAGACGACATCGTTGATCCGTTTCACGACTCGGTGCGGGCCCTCCCAGGACTTCTGCAGTTTGGGTGACAGACCTTTCTTTCGTAATGGGTTGAAGAGCCAGACCAGGTCGTCCTCGTGGAATCCGCCGGCATCCGTCTGTTGGTCGTATCGGGTCTTCATTCGGTCGGTCTCGATCCGCAGTTTCCTCCTCGCGAACGCGTGCACGTCCTCCAGTTGGTCGACCAGTTCTTGAGAATACTGGCTTACCGGGACCGGATCATTCCCAGGTCGGCCGAAGGCAAGATCGACAGGTAGACGGAGCTCCCTCCCTAACATGGCCCGGGCTGGTGTGCACCCGGTGGCTTCATGCACGGCGGCGCGGTAGGCCAGGAGAAATAGTGGAAGATGATTGTCCCAATCCCTCTGGTGCTCGCTGACGACTATTCGGAGATGGTTCTCGATGGTGCAAATTGAATCGCTCTACCATCCCGTCGGACTGAGGGCGTAGCGGCGTTGTCCTTGTCTTCCGGATTCCCAGCAGCTGGCATAGCTTCTGGAATACCTGCGACTCGAAGTTCCTCCCTTGGTCGGAGTGCAGCTCCAGGGGTACTCCGTACCGGCTGACGAATTCTTTCACCAGGGTCTCTGCAATCGTCGCGGCTTCTTGGTTAGGGAGCGCATACGACTTCGGCCATTTGGTAAAGTAGTCGCCGACGACTAATATGTAGCGGTTCCCTGCCTCGCTTAACGGGAATGGCCCAGCAACATCGATGGCCACTCTCTCCATGCGGCCGCCCACGTTGTAGGTCTTCAGTGGACCCCGTCGTCTTCGTCCTGGGCCCTTGCTGGCTGCGCAATCGTGGCTCCTCGCGCAGTGGTTCTCCACGTCAGTTCGGCATCCGATCCAGTGGAAACGCTCTCTCAGCTCCTCCAGGGTCTTCTTTATCCCTAGGTGTCCACCAGATGATCATCCATGGACTACCTTCAGGACTTCCTCCGTCATAGCTTTTGGAACGACGACTTGCTCCCGAGATGTCTTCCCGTCGGTGCTCTCCCAGGTACGGCGGATGAGGCCATCCCTTACAACCAGCGAGTCCCACTGCGCCCAGTAGGACTTAAACTTTGGGCTGCAGTCACTCACAATGTTCCACCCGGGTCTGGGGACACAGGCCCTCTTCCATTCGGCTATCAGTCCCAGGTCATCATCTTCCGCTTGCACCCGCGTGAATGATTCGCGGCTCCAGCTCCCTTGAAGTTCCACGGTAGTCCTTCGGCACTGTATCCCGGTGTTCTCCTCCCTTCTGGTACAGAAGGTGCAGTCTTCGGGGCACGGTCTTCGTGACAGGGCGTCGGCGTTAGAATGCAGTTGGCCTTTCCTGTGCTGGATCTCAAAGTTGTACTGTTGAAGCCTCTCTAACCACAGCGCGAGTTGACCCTCGGGCTGCTTGAAGTTCAGGAGCCACCGCAGGGATGCATGGTCGGTCCTGATGAGAAATTCTTGCCCGTACAAGTACTTGTGGATGTGTTCAATGGTCTTCACGATGGCGAGCAGCTCCTTCCTGGTGACGCAGTAGTTCCTTACTGGCTTTGACAAGGCCTTGCTGAAGTAGGCCACTACTCTCTCCTCGCCGTCCACTACTTGCGACAGGATTCCCCCTATGCCAAAGTCGCTGGCATCGGTATCGACGATGAACCTTGTTCCAGGTCTGGGGTAGGCCAGAATAGGCGCGGTGCACAGAACCTGCTTGAGTTGTTCGAAGGCATTCTGCTGTCCACGTGGAGATTTGGTCCTTCTCAGTCAGTCGATGTAAAGGTTTGGCGATGTCGGCGAATCCTTTCACGAAGCGACGGTAATAAGTGCAGAGTCCCAGGAAGCTTCGTAGTTGGGACTTGTCCTTCGGAACTGACCACTCCCTCACAGCTGCGGTCTTCTCTGGGTCGGTGCGCACCCCTTCCTCGGAGACGATATGCCCAAGGTACTGGACCCGCTTCTGGAAGAGCTGACACTTCTTGGGGCTCAACTTCAGCTGGGCAGCCCGTAGCTTCAACAAGATCTCCTTCAGGTTGCTGTAGTGCTCCTCGAAGCTTCTCCCCAGAACGATGACGTCGTCTAGGTAGACCAGGCAGTTCTTCCAGTGTAGTCCCCTCAGAATGGACTCCATTAGCCTTTCGAAGGTCGCAGGGGCGTTGCACAGACCGAATGGCATGACGGTGAACTGCCAGAGCCCGCTGCCCACAGAGAACGCCGTTTTCTCGCGGTCTTTAGGGTGGACCTCCACCTGCCAATAGCCACTCTTCAAATCCAAGGTGGAGAACCATCTCGACCCTGATATGGTGTCCAGGGTGTCGTCGATCCGGGGTAGAGGGTAGCTGTCCTTCTTCGTGACGTCATTCACCCGCCTGTAATCCACGCAGAACCTGGTGGAACCGTCCTTCTTCTTCACTAGCACGACCGGAGAACTCCAAGGACTATGTGATGGCTCGATCACCCCTTGCTCCTTCATCTCTTCTACCATCCGGTCGACTTCGGCTTGCTTGGCAAGCGGGACACGTCGGAATGGGGCCCTAATCGGTGCGCTGTCCCCAACGTCGATTCTGTGCTGGACCAAGCTTGTCTTGCCGAAGTATTTGCTCCCCACGGAGAAGTCCTGGAATTCGCGTAGCAGGTCCTGAAGTTGGCGTGATTGTTCCTCGTCTAAATGGTCCTGGGGTCCTTGGTACAGCTTCTGTAGTTCTTCTGGCAGTGCGCGTCTTCTTCGGTTGTCCGTCTGCAGGTGTCCGTCCGTCGTATCTGTGATGCGGGCAATCCAGGTAACGGGCTCGCAGACTCCTAGGTTGGTGTCCCGGTGAACCGTAATGTCGTAGTCGTTCAGGTTGGACAGGCGGACGTACGGCCGAGACGTCATGTTGATGAGTGTCTTGGCAACTAGCAATCCTTTTGTCTGGATGTCCTCATATTTTGGCTCGATGACAGCCGCCACTCCCTCAGCAGTTCCGTCGACAATTACGGCGGCACTGACCTCCGTCCTGGCAGGAACGATGACGTCCTCTCTCAGCCTTACTCGTCGTGCGGTAACGGGCCTCGTGTGCTGGTTGCAAAGCAAGTTCCTCACCTCCGAAGTGCAGAGTGTTGGTACTCAAGTCCAAGATGATGTTGTTCTGGTCCAGGAAGTCCAGTCCGATGATCACTTCACTTGATACGTCAGCCACAAGCACTGGATGCTTTATCGCCTGTCGACCAATGACGAACTCCAGTGATGCTTCGCCATGTACCGGTGCGGTCTCCCCGGTCGCGGTTATTAGCTGGAGGTCCCTTTGTGTGGGTTGCACTCTCCACTTTGGGATCACGGTGGGACTGACGATGGTCCTCGATGCTCCCGTGTCGATTAGCATGGGCCAGCTCTCTCCGTTGACGACTCCGTCGACCATCAGGCAACTATTATCCCTCCGTAACTGCGTCACACGCACTTGGACTGCCGGGGCTTGACGACTGTCCCAAGCCAACCTTTTCCCCCCAAGGCTGGCTGATACTTGCTTTCCTGGGCCGCGCGGTTTCCCTACGACTGACTGTCCCGACGGAAACCCTTGGCGGCGGCGATCACCGCAGTCCTTGCTCAGGTGGCCTCTCTTACGGCAGATCCAGCAGGTCGGTAGTCCTCTTCCGGGCCGCCTCTCCGGTTGCCTTTCGGCTGTGTCGTTGCTGGTGGTGCCGCGACTATCGAAGAAACGGCTTAGCGCCTCCATTAATTCGTCGGCCAGGGGCTTGGTCTCGTTGGTTTTTACTGGTTCGTCGACGTCCACTTGACGCACCCGCTCGTGCATTCTAGATGCCTGTTTTGCCGTCTCGAACTCAAGTGCGTGGCTCAGCGCATCTGCCAGGGTCTTACTGCGCGCGAGTCGCAGCGCCTGTTGAGTGTCCGAGTCCCGTAGCCCGTCGGTTAAGTTCTGCGTCGCAGTCTGTTCCAGAAAGTCGGCCGGCGCTGTTGGATAGGCGAGCCTTACGAGGCGTGCGATGTCCATCTCGAACTCCTGCAGGGTTTCCGCGTTCTTCTGTACCCGGGTCCGGAGCTGCATCTGGTAGGCCTGCTGAAGATGGCTATTTCCATATCGGGACTCCATATGGGCGATCAGTGAAGCGCAGTCCTGGGATCCAGTCGGGATGGCCTGAAGGACGTTAAGGGCGTCACCTCTCAGCGCTACAATGAGAGCTGTAGCCTTTTCTGTGTTGTTCCAGTTATTTATGGAACAGGCCGCCTCGAACTGACGTAAGTAGGTGCTCCACGGGACCTTTCCGTAGAAGGTTGGGGGCGTCACTCTGCTATGTCCCGTTCCTGATGTTCCCGGTGTAACGGTGGGCGGGCGTTGGCGCAGCTCGGCAACTTCCTCTTGTAGAGCGTTGAATTTCTCTTCCACTCCCGTCAGTGGGCGTTGGCGCAGCTCGGCAACTTCCTTTTGTAAGGCGTTGAATTTCTCCTCCACGCCTATCATCGGGCGTTGGCGCAGCTCCGCAACTTCCACTTGTAAGGCGTCGAACTTCTTTTCCACTGCCGGGACTTCCTCACGCAGACCCAGTTCTAATTTCTTCAGGTCCTGTGTCAACTTATTCTGACCGTCTTCCATCTTCTTCTGGCCGTCCTCTATCCTCTTCAGGTCCTCCGCTAGCTTATTTTGACCGTCTTCTAGTTTGGCAGTTAGGTCCTCGGCTAACTTCTTCTGGCCGTCTTCCATCTTCTTCTGGCCGTCCTCCATCTTCTTCTGGCCGTCCTCCATCTTGGATTCCATGCCACTTAATTTTTCTAGCAATGCTGCGAATTGCTCTTCCATTTTAGATGTTTGTCTTGTAAGGGGCATGCACTCACAGGAAAATTAAAAAAATTATCTGCTCGGGTTTTGAAACCAGGACCGTCAGGTGTTGTGCTTGTGCTTGAGTTCGTAATCCGGCTTCTGACACCAGTTTGTTAACTGGATTACGGAGGGTAGAAAACACAACACCAATTACTGCTTTAGAGAGAAGTTAGCTTTATTGCTTGCAGGAAGAGGTACATTACTCGTCAGCAAATACAAGCAATTGGAACCTTACTCCAGTTTCCTCAAGTCTCTTCCTTGAGCGCTCTTGGCCCTTTCACTTGTCAACAAACCACAGAAGTTAAACCGTCTTAATGAGTACGGTGGCCTTGACAGAAACTACCGGCTCCTCTCCCTTATGTACACCAACTACAGTTACTTACGATAATCCGCTACACGCTGTTTCGCTGTCCACAAGCTGGGGAAACAATGTCACTGGATTTCGTAACTCGCACGGCACTTCGTCACCACACTTCTGTCACACTCGCTCAAAAACACACACCCACAGAAAAACTCGGTCCTCTCACTGTTGAAGCCGCTTATATAGCAGGCTGGTGACTCAATGAATTCTAGAATCGTCCAGGGCACACGGCTTCTCGACATTTCCTTCACTGGTTCAGTCACGAATATTCTGGATCATCCCTTTGTCCTAGTAGCCCTGTTGCATAAGGCGCACGCAATACATGAGGCAGGGCACAGCCCAGCCCTGGGGCAGTTGTGACTCATGCGGCGAGCGATGACACAAACTCACAGCCGTAACATTATATTATTTGTGCGCTGCATAAGCACTTATTTGTCAAAGTCTTCCAACATGCCACAACGTCAAATGAAATTGTTTACGATAATGGTTGTGGCATTCCTGGGTAAGTAATATTTATTGTTTTAGTAGGTCGGGGTTGAAGAGAGATGAGTTTCTATGTGGCAACAGTTTTTACGGCCTGATGCCATTCTTGACAACAACCTTATTTCAGGAGATAAAAGAGCCACTATACAGGGTGTAACAAAATGTACGGCACACAATACAGGACACTTTCCTCACACGTAGACGAAGAAATTATCTTATATGAACATGGATCCGGAAACGCTTTGTTTCCATGTTACACCACATTGTTTCCAACTCATTAATGATGGGAAACACACAAGAACAGAACGTACCAGCATACCACATGAGACTCTTGCTCACAAGAGATGTTCAATATGCCCTCCGTACACATTGACACATGCATCAACCCGCCGTCGTAGTGAGTCTCGGATGCGTTGATGTATCTTTGGAGTATTGCGTAAGGTTTCGCAGCCTTCCATAATACGGGCATGGAGACTCTGAACATCTAGTACTGGAGTTCGATACGCAAGAGCTTTAAATTTCCCCCACAAATAAAAGTCCAGTAGGTTTAGGTCCAGAAAGCGTGGAGGCCAGGCACCTCTACATTTTATCCAACTGTCACCGAATATGTTATTTAGGAGCCGACGGTCATTAACACTAAAGTGAGGATGTGCTCCATCGTGCATGAAGTGCATGTTTTGTAGCACAGCAGTAAACAAGCAATGCGTAAGTCGCATGGCAACAGGGCCATGAAAGAAAAAACACTGGTGGTGCACTTACGATAATGACAACGTAACCAGACGTAACCAAGAGTGCACGTTCCTCATGATTCTAACGTTCTGTTCTTGTGTGTTTCCCATGATTTTTGAGTTGGAGAAAAAGCGGTTTAACATGGAAACAAAGCGTTTCCGGATCCATGTTCATATAACATAATTTCTTCGTCTACGCCTGAGGAATGTGTCCTGAATTTTTTGCCGTACATTTTTGTTATCGAAAAAGGTCGCAGCAATTTCAAAACATGATAGTTCAGGAACTATTTGAGATATTAAAACGAGTATTTTTTTCTGTTAAATTCGCCAACTCAAAAAGTTTCTTTCATGCGTTATAATGTTTCTATGTGCGCTTCCTTGGTTCGTCACTCGTTCTAGGGCGACTGGGGGACTTCTTCACGTCAACGCTGCCAGTTTTCTGTAACCGTTCATACCACCGTCTAATGCTATTAGCATGAGGGGGATCCCTACCATAAACACGTCGGAATGTGCGTTGAACAGTTATAACAGATTTAAACTCTGCTAACCACAACATACACTGTGATTTCTGCTGAACTGTCGCCATTGCAATCACACTCACTACTGAAACAGTGGTGTGGCAGCTTCCTGTTGCGCACTCATTCTGCGCATCGGCTGAAGGTCACGGGTGGAGAACAGTCACCTCTAAAACTAAACCTCGACGAGTTCCTAATTAGTTTTCAGGTCGAATTAGTAATTTATCGCACTTAAAACGAGAGATATAATTTTTTGAAATTACTGCAACCATTTTCGATGACCCTATATTGAAATATACGGTAGGGTAATGTTGGTCTACCAGTGTAAGCCACCATCAATACTACTAGGCCTATAGACCTAATTATACTGTATTAAGCCATAATACAGAGTCATCGGAAAAGGTGGCCTTAATTTTGATGTGTAATAGCTCAGGCTGTAATCAATATAATTTAATGATTTCTACACCAAAAGATAGAGAAAATCATAAAGTTTTGTTTACCTATTTAGTAGGTTTCGATGTGAGGTCTGCCTGTGGCACGACACAGCCAAGCGACAGTCCACCTCCGTCGAATAATGTCAGGAGTCACAGTTGCTATCGCTTGGATGAGTGTCGTGCAGGGGCGTATATAAGGGGGTGCCTCCCCCCCCCCCCCGAAATTTTTGTTTATGAATTAAAACATTAAAAACTAATATACTCGTACTTATCATGTACTATTGATACTAAGTGACGTATGGCAACGTTGCAAAGCAAGGCGAAGGTAGAGCGATGTAAACAGTGTGACAATCAGTTTGCTCTGATCTTATGTGTAACAACATAACCTCTTATTACTCTCCAGTGCCTTCGCTCTTAAGAACGAACCAAGAACAGCAACAAGTGCCCTTGAAGCGTGTGACAAAAGTTTTTTCCCCTAACTTTTATACCCTTATCAAACTTTTGGCAAATTTCCCTCTCTCTGTAGCTATTGGTACTGCCGAACGGAGTTTGAATTTGTTGAAAACATACTTAAGAAATTCTACTTCTGAAAACAGGCTCAACGGTCTAGTATTGCTATCTATTCACAGAGAAATACATCTCACTGACGATGAAGTTATGAACCGATTTGGTAATGCTTCAAGAAACCTTGACTTTATATTATAGTGTAAGTTGTAAATCCAAACAGTAACATTAATTCTTCCCATGTAAATACTATCAAGTGAGCAAGATGATTGTATTAATAAAAAGTATCATAAAATGGTCTTAGTTGTGTTTGACATTAACCAAACTTAAAACATCATAACAAATTGGTTGAAAAAGTGATGCCAGATAGCATTAAAATTCATCATTTTGCACCAAATTATACAAAAGTTTCCCAGGGAGAACCCCGGATCCCCTATTCTTTCGGGCCTTTACCATGCCCTCTAACCCTCGGTTGGGCACCCCCCGAAATAAAACTCTATATACGCCCCTGGTGTCGTGCCACAGGTGGAGCTCACATTGAAACCTACTAAATAGATAATCAAACCTTTATGATTTTCTCCATCTTTTGGTGTAAAGATAATTAATTTATCTTTATTACAGCCTGAGCTATTACAAATCAAAATTAAGACCAGCTTAGTCTCCCGGTGTTGTCAGTGGCATATCCAGGATTTTTTCGGGGGAGACTGAATCTATGCTTACAAAATATCACCCGAGATGAATTTTCAAACCTCACTATAAAATAAATAATAAATATTTCAGTCACGGACACCAAGATTAACGGCCGAGGGGACTCGACGCGCTGACCACGCAGCACCTCAAAATCTGCAGGACAAATGGCTGGGCAGTGATCGCTTGGTAGGCCTGGACTCTTCAAGGGATGTAACGCCACGGGGTTTGGTTTGGTTTGGTTTAAATACATATTTTAACACCGATACATATTATTATTATTATTATTATTATTATTATTATTATTATTAATAATAATAATAATGGATATCCATTACAGGGGGAACTATATTTTTCCGAAGCATACTACGGTAATAGTTTAACAAATTTCAAGTTATAAGACAATTTTACAAAGGTAATTTACAATGGATACGATGAGAGAATGTTAGAAACTGATTATAGCGACAGGGTTTTTGAAAAATGTGATAAAGTGGTTTTGGTATTTCAATAACACAGGAGTTCAAATGGCAATTCACAGTGTATCTTTCTCTTCGAAGACAAGACAGTCAAACAACAGGTGACATATGGTTTGAGAAGATTCCCAACGCAAGAGTAATTGCCATCTACACCATCAAAAAAGTTTTGCATATTGGCATAGAGCACAGTGGGGACGGACTTAATTATTAAGCAGTATTCACGCCTGCTCTACACAATTGAGATCGGGAGAATAGGCAGGCCATTCCAATCTGTGAATACCATTATCCTGAATTTATTTATTTATCATATGGCTTTTAGTGCCGGGAGTGTCCGAGGACATGTTCGGCTCGCCAGAGGCTGTAGCTGCTTCCAGCGGACACCCAGAGGGTGAGCTACAAGTTCCGTTCAATTTTAAGTATAATAGTTCCAACTTGCACTGCCAGATGTCAATGATACCCAGTGGTGAACGTTGGAACTTTGATAGAGCGTTCCAACGTAATCTAACCTAGAAATTTAGCTCCACACAAGTTTAGTCTGTGGAAGGATCTTTTACATGCCATAAATCTACAGTATGACATGGGATCACCGGCTTTACTTCCCATACTGAAGGATTTTGAACGCTCTTAAAAAACCGACGACTTCGACCGGGTTTGAACCCACGATCTTGGGCACAGCAGTTCAGCATGCTACCAACTAAGCCACCGAAGTCACCATTCTCCTGAAGAAAGGCATTGACAATGTGCGGGCGAGCGTTATCGTCCACGAAAGTGAAATTTGGGCCGAAATTGTCAGCATAGCCTTTCACTACAAGTGCCAGGATAGTATCCCTGTAACGTATTCGTATCATACGTCCTGGGATGTGCACAAGAGGGGTTCGGCGACCACACATGATACCACCCCAAAACATTGCACTACCTCCTCCCTGTTGGTATCGGTCTCGGATGAATTGGTCGTGCACAAGAACGACTATGATGGGTTTGAGACCACTACGACTCTTGGCCAGCAATATGCAAAACTATTTTTGATGTGTGTATTTAAATTTTGATACGTTCGAAGTAAGTCTTAAATTTTCTGTGACCTGAAATGAATTGTGGGGGCTCAAAGCTTCGCGTCAGCAATTTTATCATTTTAAATGATCTTGTCGACTTCGTCGTTACGCTGGGATCTGGCGTTACTTTACGTCGACAGGACGAAATGTTCCCAGATGCACTGAGGTGTGTGACGTCATAGTACCGCTTGGTGCATGTGTTCCCCGACAATCTCTACTTCGTTAGTATAAGACAAAAATCCCCGATTCTTGGATGTCACGGGTAATCTCGAGAACCACTGGATGGATTTTGATGCCTTTTTCACCATTCTGTAAAGGATATCTCGAGGAAAGATTCTGTAGAAAATAATCATGTATGATGAAAGGAATTCAAGCAGTAACGATTTCAGTGAAAAGGTCGAAAACAAACTTGGCGTCCGTGCGCTTCTTAAGCTTACGCTGGGCAAACCGTTAAACATATCAATATACTATGAGCGTAAGAATTGGTCAGCATGAAAAGTTCTACAAAAGAGGTCCGTGAGAGCATATCTCTATCTTCAATACAGCGCCCACTATAAGTGTTTTTCGACTGGATGTAAGGGGCACGTCCCCGCGCGCTCTGGGGAGCGTGCGGCATCCCGCGCGCTTGACCTTGCTTAGCCCTTGGTTTGCACTTGCCGTTCGCGAGTAATTTGAAACAAGATAAGCAAGATAAGTATTATGCAGATAATTTTCTAACATGTCCAGCCTTTCTAGCATTTTTCAGCATTTGTAGTATTTAAAATGATACAAATTCTAGTCTTTTAGACTGACTGTCACTTTTTTATTTGAGTCGATTGAGAATTTTGGGGAAGAAAATATCGCTCGTGACGGAGCCTTTTGAAGAGGAGATCCATAGGTAGTTCCAGTGGTCCAGTACGTATTGTTTTATTTGACTTGACACATAACATATGAGATCTATCATACGTAAACCCTAGGTTACTATGTAGCGGCAGTTTTCGCCAGCGGGTCTGCTCTTTCATTTCCAGTGCTCGTAGTTCCCGCAAACCCTCGAGTCTAATAAAAGATATGTGCAGGTGCTGTTGAGCTTATGACAACAGTAATTGGATTCATATAATACTTGTCGTTGAGAGAGTTAAACGCTGCGTGTGAATCGTTGAGTATCTGCGTTCACCTATCGGTACCTAATGTACCCATGTGAAGACTTTGACTTTCCATGGAAAATATGCTTCCGCCTCCAACTAGCAGCAGTTCCCGGGCGTGTGAACCATTCAACCCACTGAGCGGTCACATATTTTGGATTTGAAACTAAGAGGTATCAACTCTACAATGACAACACACAACTCTATTCTAAAGGATTTAATTTGAGTTAAAAATCATGGCTTATCACACAGCAAAACAATACTACATTTACATTATACACACGGCAATCAAATTTTGACGTTGAGATGACATAAACAGACAGCCCTTACGTTACACTCATCTCCGCCCTATGGTTGGCATTCTAGTCCACTGCCTAGATCTATATCAGTCCATGTGGTTTAGCAACCATGCTGTGTCTCTACACAAAATGCAAAATAACACTCCTTCCCTCAATTAACATTCACACTTTACCATCACAGATCCAAATAAATTTTGATTTAATTTGAGTCTACCATGCGTTAACCAACTTTTCAATTGTAAATCCACTATATGCCGTAATGAGTTCTCTTCCAAATTATTATTCTGTTACTGTTGTGTCGAGTTGGGACTTACTGCTACCCGTCGCATAGGTTTATGGTAAAATGTGTAGTTTCAGCCTTCGAAACTAGGTGTCTCTGTCAGTATACAAACGTAACTTTTTCCATTTTACAACTTGGCCAAATACTAAGATATCATGACGATTCTTAGTTAGCATTGTGTCTTACTACACATATATTTTATATTTATTAATATAATCATCAATTTATAACATTCAGGGTATCACAAATTTATAATTCTCAACTCCTACTACAGTAGTACAATGTTCGAGGTTCACCCCCCAACCTTTTCTGTTGTATACAATGGACCCTCGCGGCAGGGAGTCAACAAGTATGGCCACTAGCTCCCCTCCGTCACACTTATTATCTCGCCTCTACTGAGCGACGTTCTGCTTTCATACAACAAGCCTTACGAGGTTACATTCACCCCTCGTGCACGGGTGACCTAATTATTACAGAATATGTTTGGAAAGATGGAATTGTTTAAAACATTTATACCTATCGTAGGGATTTAACGGCTAGCCTCACAGGCACATTTATTTCAAGCCGAGGAAATGAGATTCATCAAGCATGTAGTCCCAGCGGATCAGTCGGTCGCTAGTGTTAAATATCACGGCAAGGGCACAACTTTCCTCCGTGTCGAATTCTCTCCCACAGAGATGAATTAATCCATACAATTTGCCGGCTCATGGTCGATATCACGCGTAATGGCGAGGTGTCTACAGTTGCCCTTCCATACGCTTCAGAATCGAATCCGGACCGCTTATTAGCATAATCTGAGCTAGGGTTCCCACTAGATACGCTCGATCGCTTGTTATATCTCCGTATGCTCTAGGCTATACGAGATTTCACACGTCGACTAAGCAAACCTGACTTTCCTGACTACTCATGCGGATGACTCTTCCTTCATCATTAAGACAATCTCTATCAATTAACCTTATATGCTTTTTCATCAAGCTGCAATTCAATTCGCTTTTAAACATTTCCATTTTTCATATTCTTATCATCTTTTCAAAGACTATTATTTATATGATTCTTTGTGACATCATAATGCTGATTAATTATTTGAGTGGCCCTTTAAATTTTAATAACACTGCTTCAATATACAGTCATTTACCTTAAAACATGCTTACATACATTTACCCTGATGTTTATTTATTATTATTATTATTATTATTATTATTATTATTATTATTACTGACACACCTTCCCTTATCCCGACACAACGTAACGATATTTATTTCATCGATAACTGGACTTCCGCGTTCATGAATACATTTATAACCCTTTAATTAATTGCCATTTCTGCGTAACGGATTTACACACAACTCGATGTAACGAACATCTACTTTGAACAATATTCCAACATAAAACTTAATGCATGGAAGTCATAACTTCCCAAAATTCAAACTTTTAATGGCATATTTTACTTCTTTAAACATTTCGACATATAGTGGATTACATCTTACAATAAAATCATGATTTATTGGTACTCACGTATCTTCCATGGCAGATTCACCCACTCACACTCCATTTATGCCTGCCATACTTTGCACTTAGCAAGGCATATTCACACTTTTAACACATATGTTGCGTGGTATTTCCAATAAGATATGCACTTCACTTTGACATAACATATTGAAGCTACTGCTTCGTTCTGCCATTTTACAAATTTTATATTTAACACTATGCTTGTAAAACACACACTTTAAAATATATACACATACTTAAAACTCACGATATTATATACACTGGCCTCACTTGGCGATGCTTCTTGCAGTATCTCAGAACTACAGGTTCCGTAGAGCTGTCCTCCCCCGAATAATCCTGTATCCTGACTGAAAGTCTGGTACTCTCTGCACGAAGCTTCCTAGTGTATCTCTGCTCCTGGAAAATCCCTCACGATTCCCAATGTCTATCAATTCCTATCAAATTGTCCATTTTCGATAATAGCAAGTGTGCTCTAATACCGATACAAATAATGATAAAGTGGTATTCGTATAAAATGCTTCACCCGTATTACTAAAGGTGTTCATACCTGCGCACTTCTACATAGTTTAAACTCTGCTAACTGATATGTGCTACGCTGTAATTAGTCTATTGTACATTCCACTTGTACAACTACCACTTCTATTGTCCTCCTACTGCGTCTACTGTTTGCCTGAGCGGTGTGCTCTTAACAGTATATTGTGCACTCCCACGTATACTTGCGTATAACACAATGTTCTGCACTACGACACTTTTCATACTCTTCTATTGCAATAACTTTTACACACGTGGTTCCACAGACCTAATGTGATTGTTCTCACAGGACATTGTACGTTGCACTTTGAGAATAATAATCACGATATTGTACAACCGTCTTAACTTGTATGTTGCACTTAACTTCATTCACCATTTCACCTAAATAAAAGACTTTGTCTTGGTACGTGGCGTAATTTCAGGCATCAGAGTGGTGTGCACTCTGCCCTGCAATATGGTACAACTGTCTACTCTTAACTGTTCTTAATTCGTACATTGCACTGTCCGGCTAAGATATTTAATAACTCTAAAAATGTTTAAACTCTGCTAACTGATATGTGCTACGCTGTAATTAGTCTATTGTACATTCCACTTGTACAACAATCACTTCTATTGTCCTTGTATTGTCCTTCTATTGTCTTTGTACGCACGTCCTTTCCTGGACCAGAATGGCGTGGTCTCTGCCCTGCGAGTTGGTTCAACTGTCTTCGACTGGCTCCTCCAGCTACCTTATATTGCTTTCCACCCGAAAAGTAGGTCCGTAAACCCCTCGGAGCTCCATCTCTTCTCTAAATGCCTTACCTGGCTTGAAATGATGTTTTTCTGGTCCGTCTTGCATCGCTGGTTCCATAACTGTTTGCGTGCTCGATATTCGATCAGCCAATTAATTGAAAATAATTAATTCCTTCATGGCGTTAGGACGCTTCCTGGTCGGTTCTTCCCCTTTTCACTCTTGCAATCCATGTGCTGATCTCAGTCCCGGCGTGTTCTTCCGCACTTTATTATTCCAGTTTGATGGCTTGACAATTAGCCTCCTTGAATTTGGTTCACATTGGTGCAACCCTCATGTGTCTATCATATTCCAATTGCGAGTAATCATTAAATTATCTTTCCCGCTCCTCCTTCCACTGCTTTCTTCCGTTGTGCTTAGGGGATTTTTCTGGAGCACATCTGTTTCTCTCACCCTCCTCAGACGGTGTAAAAAGTTCCAAGTGACTGACGTGTCGCCATGAAAACACGCCCACTTTCAAAACTCATTTTTCGGCCGTCGCAAGTTCCAACTCCCAGTGCTATGCTGAGAAACTCATGCACTTTTCAGCTAAATATTGTCGTATTCTTCCCATATTTTCTGCGTTATGTAAATAAATAACGTCAGAATTCATTCCATGTCACCTTAGTGATTCCATGTGTCCTGTCTCTAGGGGTTTTTCTTGATTAAACTCCCTCAGAGACCCTGGGTTCGTTTCTCGCTGGCACCTCCAGTTCGTTCTCAATTTCCCAGTGTCCCAGGTTCAACACCAGTCAGCTTAATGCCCTCGGGTACACTACAAACCATTGCAACGCACATTTAATAGCCCATAGCTCGCTAGGATGGTTGGTTGGTTCCTAAGTTTAGGGGCTGCGACAACGCGTTCATGTAGCCCCGTGTACTTTGGGTGTGTGTAGAATCTGTCTGATAACCGGTGTTAATTGTGATAACTGTATTAGTGTGTGTCATCTGTTTTTTAATTCAAGTAAGGACTGCAGACTTTTGAAGTTTTCAAATAGTTCCTACTTTTGCCGCCAAACGCCACCGTCAACGACTACTAGTTCAGAACTTAGCTACCAGACGCCCCCACAGTCGGCTCTTGGCAACGAACGAAGGAACCTAAGAGAGTTGTTTACATTCTTAACCTATACAATTTAGCTTCACACAAGTGTAATTAGTGGAAGGTTCTTTAACATGCCGTAAATCTATGACATGGAACCGCCGGGTTTACTTCCCCTCCGAAGGAAGGCATACTGAGGGATTTTTAACGCTCTTAAAAAATCCGACGGCTTCGGCCGGGTTTGATCCCGCTATCTTGGGCATAGAAACTCAGCATGCTACCGACTACGCCGCCAAAGCCGCTCAAAAATATTTTGCCCGCATGATTACAAATCATTAGCACCGCAATTTGACCTCACTCAGTTTCTCTCCGACTATGGAATGTTTAAGTGCTACTTCGACTGCTTCGAAATTAATGTTTTCTTCAATTTTGTTCTAGGCAATACTGGAATGCCTACTGTATGGGAGCAAAGTGCGGCTTTTGGTGCGAATAGTTACGCCTGGTGGTGTATGCCATAGAGGATTGTTGGACGTACGCAAGGATGATGTACGTCTTCGTACGTACGTATGGTGAGATACTTCTGGACGTTTCCATGGAAATCTATAATATAAGCTAGGTTATAGTTCTCTGACTAGATAATTATAGCGTATAACCTATAATAGGGCTTACGTGTATTTGCCATATTCAATTTAGGCTTATTATATACAAATCTGAAGTAAAACATATCCATAAACACAGAATACTTCATTACAAATCTCAACTCGAAAATAAAGTAGACGTAAATCTACCATATCATTGGAATGCACCATATTTCTAACGTTGCACAGAGACAGCTTACCTGTGGAAATGTAGCTTTTGTGATTTCTTCTCCTGTCTCTTAGACAATCCGTATGCTACACAAGAAATAGGCATAATCGACGTACGATCAAATTTGAAACAAATGAAAAGAACCACAACACATCAGCTGACTTGCAACATGCGTGACATGTCACGAGTGCTGTACTGCTCGAGTCTAAGCTGCGTGGACCTGAGAGGAATGTGCATCGCAGACTATAAGTAGTGGAGGTGACGAGTGATGCGGTTTCTCGGTCCTTGCGTATTAACAGAAGCAAATACATTAGTCGGTGACTCAGTCACTCATTCCAAACGCCACACTGGTTTCAGAAAATACCCATGTTAGCAGTATTGGAATATACGAGGATGTCAGGTAACACGGCGGGCTGTCGACAGGCTTCTCGATTCTCGCCTGCTCTTACCCTGCCTCGGCCCTTCATCCCGCAAGTTCACAGGGCTTGGAACCGAGCAGTACAGCACCAGACAAGACTAGGCGATGGCCAAGCAAGCAGTATTCAGAGGGAATTGCTATGGGAGAAGTTGTTCCAGTAGTATCTACACCGACTATTTGTGCTTTGTGGATCTTCACCAACTGTGAATCATTTACTATTTGACTATAATATGTTTGAAAGAACAATATTTGAATTCAAGTATCACTTGAATTTGTAACGAGGAATTCGCAAAGCCCTTATATAATTTGTTCAGAAAATCCTGCTGTTACAAACAGATCTGAAAATTCATTCGTCATATCTTTTGTAATTTAGTTTCCTTATGCTATGTTAATTATAATTAATTCATTATTAATTGATAACTAGAACCCTAATATCCTCCTGAATAATAATGTTCAAACTATTTGGATATTCAATACATAAATAAGCTATTTATCGACCAGTTTTAGCCACAACACTGTATTGATATACACTTTGTAATTTACTTTGTTTCTCATTTTCTTACTAGTGTTAATAACTATTATTTAAACTAGTTTCCATGATGGTTCCGTATTGACGTACTAAATAGTTTTAACAACAAATTGTATATCCGCCTTAGTCAATACATAAACGAAAATAAATTATAATTACACTTGCTCCTGGTACATGTTTCGGGGATTAATTGCTTTTATCCCCTTAATATGGTGCACCATATTAAGTTAAATAGCCATTTATTTTTTGAGTGCTACGCTATCTTACATCTTTCTTCGATTATTTGTCTTGGCTGATGAAGGGGATAAAAGCAATTAATCCCCGAAACATGTACCAGGAGCAAGTGTAATTATAATTTATTTTCGTTTATGTATTGACTAAGGCGGATATACAATTTGTTGTTAAAAGTGTTAATAACCAATACCCACGTTAATTTGCAAGCGGTGCCGATATGTGTGTGCAATCCAGGCATGCCCAAAGATGACAAATTTTGCATCAAACAGTGCAAACATCGTAAGTAAGGCATAGTGGTTTTATTGATGCATTTATTTACTTATTTATTTATTTATCTATCTATAATGGCTTATAAAATAATTGTGCCAGTAAGAAATTATACCTGGCAAACTTAGGATATACATGTCCTTTTGTATTCCAGGTATCTAAGAAATTTATTTTGTATCATTTCAAATTTATCGTTGGCATTCGCAAATCTTTGGCTCCAAAATATTGGACCATATTCAGTCTACTTCTTGCGAATGCATTATATATTTTTAAAATAGTGTTCGGGTTACTAGAATCATTCTGATTGGTTACATTTTGGTATTGTTAAAACTAGAGTCTAAATGATCCAACTAATGGTTTTATTTGGCTAGAACTGACAAGGAAATTGCTGCCAAAAAGAAGAATCAAAAATTAAATTATTAGTTTACGTAATGCAGTGGCTTATTCTTTAAGCTATTATAGCTAGGCTAGTTATGTTACCAATTTACAATAGGTGTCTGTGTTTTAGGCCAAACTCTGTGTTCTATTATAGCCTACTACAGTTGAACCTCGATATATCGAATCGTTAGGGGATGTCAAAATAAATTCGACTCATCGAAACTTCGACTTATGGACATTTGTAGGAAAAATGTTAAGAAGTGTTAGATACTGGTCGCAAAATCTTATGTATAACAAGTACAGTAGTTCCGTGACGAACTAAAGAGCTTACTTTTCTTAAAATTTAAGATGCGTGTCAATGATTAATCTATATTTCAGTAATGGTATGTTACATTGGATCTTTCAGCGCGCGTAAAATTATATTTGCAGCAATGTCATGTATGTGTTGATCAGAATTAATCTGTAATATTATGATCTGCTAGTGTCCCAGTTTTGGATGAAATCCATTTATTAGCATAGAAGTTAAATGTAGGCCTACTTAAAAATTGGACCTATCAGCAACCTTAAATCATGTTAGCAGTACAGGCGCATATTAGTTACTCCAAATTAATTTAGAATGTTAGGTACTATACGTATGCGTAGTTTAGAGCTGTTGGATTAAATATTTTCTTATTTATAAATCTTAGGGTAAACAAATATAGAGAGCATTTATTTACAGTTGACAGCATTGCTGGTTCTTAAGAATACCCATAGTCATATCAGTTATGGTGCATAAGGCATATACAAAATTTGGTTGAAATCGATTTGTTAGTATGGAAGTTACAATTAAAATTGGACTTATCAGCAGACTTAGAATCATGATGGCAGCACTGACGTATATTAGTCACTCCAAATGAATGTAGAAGGTCATGTACTATACGTGTGCAAAGTTTCGAGCTGTTGGCTTGCATACTTTCTGATATATGGAAATTAGGATAAAAGAATAGAAAGAGCATTTATTAGCAGTTGGCAGCCCTCGTTGCTCTTAAGAATACGCATAGTCATATCTGTTATGGTACATATAGTAGGCCTACATACCCAATTTGGTTGAAATCGAATTGATAGTATGGAAGTTACATGCACATAACAATGTGACCTATTAGCAACCGCAGGAACATGTCATGTAAGGCGTCCTGAAAATTAAACTGAAATATTAATATATATTTGTGTGACAATTTTGGAATAGCTCCCATGCATACCTTCCGGGGTGTCCAAAGTGGAGATCAAGTTTCAATTGCAATTTTTCAGCAGTTGGAAGCACTGATGTCATTTTCAAATATGGCCATCAGGTATTCAGGAATAGATCTTAACGCTACAAAATGCCAAATCTAATAATCATAGATGCTACAAAACACTAAATATGATAATCATAGATGCTACAAAACGCTAAATCTAATAATCATAGATGCTACAAATGCTAAATCTGATAATCATAGATGCTACAAAATGCTAAATCTGATAAACATAGATACTACGAAACGCTAAATCTGAAAATCATAGATGCTACAAAACGCTAAATCTGATAATCATAGATGCTACAAAACGCTAAATCTGATAATCATAGATGCTACAAAATGCTAAATCTGATAAACATAGATACTACAAAACGCTAAATCTGATAATCATAGATTCTACAAAGCGCTAAATCTGATAATCATAGGTGCTACAAAATGCTAAATCTCACAATCGTAGATGCTACAAAACGCTAAATCTGATAATCATAGATGCTTCAAAACGCTAAAACTGATAATCATGGATGCTACCAAACACTACATCTGATAATCATAGATGCTACAAAACGCTAAATATGATAATCATGGATGCTACAAAACGCTAAATCTGACAATCATAGATACTACAAATCATTAATCTGATAAACATAGATGCTACAAAACACTAAATATGATAATCATAGATGCTACAAAACACTACATCTGATAATCATAGATGCTACAAAACGCTAAATCTGATAATCATAGATGCTACAAAACACGAAATATGACAATCATAGATGCTACAAACACTAAATCTGACAATCATAGATGCTACAAAACGATAAATCTGATAATCATAGATGCTACAAAACACTACATCTGATAATCATAATGCTACAAAACACTACATCTGATAATCATATATGATACAAAACACTACATGTGATAATCATAGATGCTACTAAACGCTAAATATGAGAATCATAGATGCTAAAAAACACTAAATATGATAATCATAGATGCTACAAAACACCAAATCTGATAATCATAGATGCCACAAAACGCTAAATCTGATAATCATAGATGCTACAAAACGCTAAATCAGATAATCATAGATGCTACAAAATGCTAAATCGGATAATTATAGATTCTACAAAATGCTAAATCTGATAATCGTAGATGCTACAAAACACTACATCTGATAAACATAGATGCTACAAAACACTACATGTGATAATCATAGATGCTAAAAAACACTAAATCTGATAATCATAGATGCTACAAAGCACTACATCTGATAATCATAGATGCTAAAAAACACTAAATATGATAATCATAGATGCTACAAAACACTAAATCTGATAATCATAGATGCTACAAAACGCTAAATGTGATAATCATAGATGCTACAAAACACTAAATCTGATAATCATAGATGCTACAAAACGCTAAATCTGATAATCATAGATTCTACAAAATGCTAAATCTGATAATCGTAGATGCTACAAAACACTACATCCGATAAACATAGATGCTACAAAACACTACATCTGATAATCATAGATCCTACAAAACACTACATCTGATAATCATAGATGCTACAAAGCACTACATCTGATAATCATAGATGCAACAAAACATTAAATCTGATAATCATAGATGCTACAAAGCACTACATCTGATAATCATAGATGCTACAAAATGCTAAATCTGATAATCATAGATACTACAAAACGCTAAATATGATAATCAAGGATACTTCAAAACGCTATATCTGATAATCATAGATACTACAAAACGTTAAATATGATAATCATAGATGCTACAAAGCGCTACATCTATTAATCATAGATGCTACAAAACGCTAAATCTGATAACCATAGATACTACAAAACGCTATATCTGATAATCATAGATGCTACAAAACGTTAAATATGAGAATCATAGGTGCTAGGAAACGCTACATCTGTTAATCATAGATGTTACAAAACGCTTCATTTGATAATCATAGATGCTACAAAACGCTAAATATGATAATCATAGATGCTACAAAACGCTAAATATGAGAATTATACGTGCTTCAAAACGCTACATCTGATCATCATAGATGCTACAAAACACTAAGTATAATAATCATAGATGCTATAAAACGTAAAATATGGTAATCATAGATGCTGTAAAACGCTAATTATGATAATCATAGATGCTACAAAACGCTAAATATTATAATCATAGATGCTACAAAACGCTAAATATGAGAATTAAAGATGCTACAAAACGCTAAATCTGATAATCATAGATGCTACAAAACACTAAATCTGATACTTATAGATGCTACAAAACGCTAAATCTGATAATCATGGATACTACAAAACGCGAAATCTGATAATCATAGATACTACTAAACGCTAAATCTGATAATCATAGATGCTACAAAACACTAAATATGATAATCATAGATGCTACAAAGTGCCAAATCTGATAATCATAGATGCTACAAAACACTAAATATGATAATCATGGATGCTACAAAACACTAAATATGATAATCATAGATGCTACAAAACACTACATCTGATAATCATACATGCTACAAAATGCTAAATCTGATAAGCATAGATGCTACAAGACACTACATCTGATAATCATAGATGCTATAAAACACTAAATCTGATATTCATAGATAATAAAGAACACTAAATCTGATAATCATAGATGCTACAAAAAACTAAATGATAATCATAGATGCTACAAAGTGCTAAACCTGATAATCATAGATGCTACAAAACACTAAATATGATAATCATGGATGCTACAAAACACTAAATATGATAATCATAGATGCTACAAAACGCTACATCTGATAATCATAGATGCTAAAAATCCAAATCTGATAATCATATATGCTACAAAACACTACTTCTGATAATCATACATGCTACAAAATATTAAATCTGATAAGCAAAGATGCTACAAAACTCTACATCTGATAATCATAGATGCTACAAAACACTAAATACGATAATCATAGACGCAACAAAACGCTAAATCGGATAATAATAGATGCTACAAAACGCTAAATATTATAATCATAGATGCCTCAAAACACTAAATATGATAATCATAGATGCTACAAAACGCTAAATCTGATAATCATAGATGCTACAAAACGCTAAATCTGATAATCATAGATGCTACAAAGCGCTAAATCTGATAATCATAGATGCTACAAAATGCTAAATCTGATAAACATAGATACTACAAAACGCTAAATCTGATAACCATAGATTCTACAAAGCGCAAAATCTGATAATCATAGGTGCTACAAAATGCTAAATCTCATAATCGTAGATGCTACAAAACGCTAAATCTGATAATCATAGATGCTACAAAACGCTAAAACTGATAATCATAGATGCTACAAAACACTACATCTGATAATCATAGATGCTACAAAAAGCTAAATATGATAATCATAGATGCTACAAAACGCTAAATCTGACAATCATAGATGCTACAAATCATTAATCTGATAAACATAGATGCTACAAAACACTAAATATGATAATCATAGATGCTACAAATCACTACTTCTGATAATCATAGATGCTACAAAACGCTAAATCTGATAATCATAGATGCTACAAAACACGAAATATGATAATCATAAATGCTACAAACACCAAGTCTGATAATCAGAGATGCTACAAAACACTACATCTGATAATCATAGATGCTACAAAACGCTAAATCTGATAATCATAGATGCTACAAAACACTACATGTGATAATCATAGATGCTACAAAACGCTAAATATGAGAATCATAGATGCTACAAAACGCTAAATCTGATAATCATAGATGCTTAAAAACACCAAATATGGTAATCATAGATGCTACAAAACACGAAATCTGATAATCATAGATGCTACAAAACGCTAAATCTGATAATCATAGATGCTTCAAAACGCTAAATCGGATAATCATAGATGCCACAAAACGCTAAATCGGATAATCATAGATTTTACAAAATGCTAAATCTGATAATCATAGATGCTACAAAATACTATATCTGATAATCATAGACGCTACAAAACACTACATGTGATAATCATAGATGCTACAAAACACTAAATCTGATAATCATAGATGCTGCAAAGCACTACATCTGATAATCATAGATGCTACAAAATACTAATTCTGATAATCGTAGATACTACAAAACGCTAAATATGATAATCGTAGATACTACAAAACGCTATATCTGATAATCATAAATACTACAAAACGCTAAATATGAGAATCATAGATGCTACAAAACACTAAATATGATAATCATAGATGCTATAAAACGTTAAATATGATAATCATAGATGCTAAAAATCGCTACATCTATTAATCATTGATGCTACAAAACGCTAAATCTGATAACCATAGATACTACAAAACGCTATATCTGATAATCTTAGATGCTACAAAACGCTAAAACTGATAATCAAAGATGCTACAAAACACTACATCTGATAATCATAGATGCTACAAAACGCTAAATATGATAATCATAGATGCTACAAAACGCTAAATCTGACAATCATAGATACTACAAATCATTAATCTGATAAACATTGATGCTACAAAACACTAAATATGATAATCATAGATGCTACAAAACACTACATCTGATAATCATAGATGCTACAAAACGCTAAATCTGATAATCATAGATGCTACAAAATACTAATTCTGATAATCATAGATACTACAAAACGCTAAATATGATAATCGTAGATACTACAAAACGCTATATCTGATAATCATAAATACTACAAAACGCTAAATATGAGAATCATAAATGCTACAAAACACTAAATATGATAATCATAGATGCTACAAAGTGCTAAATTTGATGATCATAGGTGCTACAAAATGCTAAATCTCGTAATCGCAGATGCTACAAAACGCTAAATCTGATAATCATAGATGCTGCAAAGCACTACATCTGATAATCATAGATGCTACAAAATACTAATTCTGATAATCGTAGATACTACAGAACGCTATATCTGATAATCATGAATACTACAAAACGCTAAATATGAGAATCATAGATGCTACAGAACACTAAATATGATAATCATAGATGCTACAAAACACTACATCTGATAATCATAGATTCTACAAAACGCTAAATCTGATGATCATAGGTGCTACAAAATGCTAAATCTCGTAATCGCAGATGCTACAAAACGCTAAATCTGATAATCATAGATGCTACAAAACGCTAAAACTGATAATCGTAGATGCTACAAAACACTACATCTGATAATCATAGATGCTACAAAACGCTAAATATGATAATCATTGATGCTACAAAACGCTAAATCTGACAATCATAGATACTACAAATCATTAATCTGATAAACATAGATGCTACAATACACTAAATATGATAATCATAGATGCTACAAAACACTACATCTGATAATCATAGATGCTACAAAACGCTAAATCTGATAATCATAGATGCTACAAAACACGAAATATGATAATCATAGATGCTACAAACACTAAATCTGACAATCATAGATGCTACAAAACGCTAAATCTGATAATCATAGATGCTACAAAACGCTAAAACTGATAATCATAGATGCTACAAAACACTACATCTGATAATCATAGATGCTACAAAATACTACATCTGATAATCATACATGATACAAAACACTACATTTGATAATCATTGATGCTATAAAACAATAATTCTGATAATCATATATACTACAAAAGACTAAATCTGATAATCATAGATGCTACAAAACACTAAATTTGATAATCATAGATGCTACAAAATGCCAAATCTGATAATCATAGATGCTACAAAACACTAAATATGATAATCATAGATGCTACAAAACGCTAAATCTTATAATCATAGATGTTACAAATGCTAAATCTGATAATCATAGATGCTACAAAATGCTAAATCTGATAACCATAGATGCTAGAAAACGCTAAATATGATAATCATAGATGCCTCAAAACAATAAATATGATAATCATAGATGCTACAAAACGCTAAATCTGATAATCATGGATGCTACAAAACGCTAAATATGATAATCATAGATGCTACAAAACGCTAAATATGATAATCGTAGATACTACAAAACGCTATATCTGATAATCATAAAAACTACAAAACGCTAAATATGATAATCGTAGATGCTACGAAACGCTAAATCTGATAACCATAGATGCTACAAAACGCTAAATCTGATAATCATAGATACTACATAACGCTATATCTGATAATCATAGATACTACATAACGCTATATCTGATCATCATAGATGCAACAAAACACTACATCTAATAATCATAGATGCTACAAAACACTAAATATGATAATCATAGATGCTACAAAAAGCTAAATCTGATAATCGTAGATGCTACAAAGCGCTAAATCGGATAATCATAGATGCTACAAAACACTAAATATGTTAATCATAGATGCTACAAAACACTAAATCTGATCATCATAGATGCTACAAAACGCTAAATCTGATAATCATAGATACTACATAACGCTATATCTGATAATCATAGATACTACAAAACGCTAAATCTGATCATCATAGATGCAACAAAACACTACATCTGATAATCATAGATGCTACAAAACACTAAATATGATAATCATAGTTGTTACAAAACACTAAATATGATAATGATAGATGCTACAAAACACTAAATATGATAAACATAGATGCTACAAAACGCTAAATCTGATAATCATAGATGCTACAAAACGCTAAATCTGATAATCATAGATGCTACAAAACGCTAAATCTGATAATCATAGATACTACAAAACGTTAATCTGATAATCATAGATGCTACAAAACACTACATCTGATACTCATAGATGCTACAAAACGCTAAATCTGATAATCATAGATGCTACAAAACGCTAAATCTGATAATCATAGACACTACAAAACGCTAAATTTATAATCATAGATGCTACAAAACGCTAAATTTGATAATCATACATGCTTAAAAAGGCTAAATCTGATAATCATAGATGCTACAAAACGCTAAATATAATAATCATAGATGCTACAAAACGCTTAATCTGATAAACATAGATGCTACAAAAGGCTAAATCTGATAATCATAGATTGTACAAAACGCTAAATCGGATAATCGTAGATGCTAAAAAACACTACATCTGATAATCATAGATGCTACAAAACGTTATATCTGATAATCATGGATGCTACAAAACGCTAAATATGATAACCATAGATGCTACAAAGCGTTAAATCTGATAATCATTGATGCTAAAAAGGCAAAACCTGATAATCATAGATGCTACAAAACAATACATCTGATAATCATAGATGCTACAAAACGCAAAATCTGATAATCATGGAGGCTACAAAACGCTCAATTTGATAATCATTGATGCTACAAAACGCTAAATCTGATAATCATGGATGCTACAGAACACTAAATATGATAATCATAGATGGTACAAAGTGCTAAATCTGATAATCATAGATGCTTCAAAACACTACATCTGATAATCATTGATGCTATAAAACACTGAATATGATAATCATAGATGCTACAAAACACTAAATCTGATAATCATAGATGCTACAAAACGCTAAATTTGATAATCATAGATGCTACAAAACGCTAAATCTGATAATCATAGACACTACAAAACGCTAAATTTATAATCATAGATGCTACAAAACGCTAAATTTGATAATCATACATGCTTAAAAAGGCTAAATCTGATATTCATAGATGCTACAAAACGCTAAATATAATAATCATAGATGCTACAAAACGCTTAATCTGATAAACATAGATGCTACAAAACGCTAAATCTGATAATCATAGATTGTACAAAACGCTAAATCGGATAATCATAGATGCTAAAAAACACTACATCTGATAATCATAGATGCTACAAAGCGTTATATCTGATAATCATGGATGCTACAAAACGCTAAATATGATAACCATAGATGCTACAAAGCGTTAAATCTGATAATCATTGATGCTAAACAGGCAAAACCTGATAATCATAGATGCTACAAAACAATACATCTGATAATCATAGATGCTACAAAACGCAAAATCTGATAATCATGGAGGCTACAAAACGCTCAATTTGATAATCATTGATGCTACAAAACGCTAAATCTGATAATCATGGATGCTACAGAACACTAAATATGATAATCATAGATGGTACAAAGTGCTAAATCTGATAATCATAGATGCTTCAAAATACTACATCTGATAATCATTGATGCTATAAAACACTGAATATGATAATCATAGATGCTACAAAACACTAAATCTGATAATCATAGATGCTACAAAATGCTAAATCTGATAATAATACATGCTACAAAACACTAAATCTGATAATCATAGATGCTACAAAACACTAAATCTTATATTCATAGATGCTAATAAACGCTAAATCTGATAATCATAGATCCTAAATTGCTACATCTGATAATCATAGATGCTACAAAACACTACATCAGATAATCATAGATGCTACAAAACGCTAAATCTGATATTCACAGATGCTACAAAACGCTAAATTTAATAATCATAGATGCTACAAAACGCTAAAACTGATAATCATAGATGCTACAAAACACTACATCTGATAATCATTGATGCTATAAAACACTGAATATGATAATCATAGATGCTACCAAACACTAAATCTGATAATCATAGATGCTACAAAATGCTAAATCTGATAATCATAGATGCTAAAAAACACTACATCTGATAATCATAGATGCTACAAAACGCTAAATATGATTATCATAGATGCTACATAGATGCTCCTTGTTACGCGCCTGTCCCGGATGCGTATATAAGGGGGCCAGCCGGTCCGAGCGGGAGCAGTCGTTCGGTGGAGGTAGCAACCAGCGGCGAAGCCGATCCGGCAAGGGCGCAGCCGCCTGGCGAAGGGGGCAGACCGGGCTGAGGGCCCAATACTTTATTAAAATATAAAAATACAATTCCAGCCAAAATACATCAGACACGGAAAGATACAACAATGCCCTATTGGGCCAAATGAAAACAAAGAAGTTGCACAATACACAATTTACACAATTTCTACAAAGCGCTAAATCTGATAATCTTAGGTGCTACAAAATGCTAAATCTGATAATCGTAGATGCTACAAAACACTACATCTGATAATAATAGATGCTACAAAACACTACATGTGATAATCATAGATGCTACAAAACACTAAATCTGATAATCATAGATGCTACAAAACACTACATCTGATAATCATAGATGCTACAAAACGCTAAATCTGATAATCATAGATGCTACAAAACACGAAATATGATAATCATAGATGCTACAAACACTACGTCTGATAATCAGAGATGCTACAAAACACTACATCTGATAATCATAGGTGCTAAAAAACGCTAAATCTGATAATAATAGATGCTACAAAACACTACATGTGATAATCATAGATGCTACAAAACGCTAAATATGAGAATCATAGATGCTACAAAACGCTAAATCTGATAATCATAGATGCTTAAAAACACTAAATATGATAATCATAGAAGCTATAAAACACTAAATCTGATAATCATAGATGCTACGAAACGCTAAATCTGATAATCATATATGCTACAAAACAGCTAAATCAGATAATCATAGATGCCACAAAACGCTAAATCGGATAATCATAGATTTTACAAAATGCTAAATCTGATAATCGTAGATGCTACAAAACACTACATCTGATAATCATAGACGCTACAAAACACTACATGTGATAATCATAGATGCTACAAAACACTAAATACGATAATCATAGACGCAACAAAACGCTAAATCGGATAATAATAGATGCTACAAAACGCTAAATATTATAATCATAGATGCCTCAAAACACTAAATATGATAATCATAGATGCTACAAAACGCTAAATCTGATAATCATAGATGCTACAAAACGCTAAATCTGATAATCATAGATGCTACAAAGCGCTAAATCTGATAATCATAGATGCTACAAAATGCTAAATCTGATAAACATAGATACTACAAAACGCTAAATCTGATAACCATAGATTCTACAAAGCGCAAAATCTGATAATCATAGGTGCTACAAAATGCTAAATCTCATAATCGTAGATGCTACAAAACGCTAAATCTGATAATCATAGATGCTACAAAACGCTAAAACTGATAATCATAGATGCTACAAAACACTACATCTGATAATCATAGATGCTACAAAAAGCTAAATATGATAATCATAGATGCTACAAAACGCTAAATCTGACAATCATAGATGCTACAAATCATTAATCTGATAAACATAGATGCTACAAAACACTAAATATGATAATCATAGATGCTACAAATCACTACTTCTGATAATCATAGATGCTACAAA
This sequence comes from Meconema thalassinum, assembly GCA_946902985.2. Classification (NCBI taxonomy): domain Eukaryota; kingdom Metazoa; phylum Arthropoda; class Insecta; order Orthoptera; family Tettigoniidae; genus Meconema; species Meconema thalassinum. The sequence continues at coordinate 1,006,681,360 of OX336388.2, forward strand.
ACGCTAAATCTGATAATCATAGATGCTACAAAACACGAAATATGATAATCATAAATGCTACAAACACCAAGTCTGATAATCAGAGATGCTACAAAACACTACATCTGATAATCATAGATGCTACAAAACGCTAAATCTGATAATCATAGATGCTACAAAACACTACATGTGATAATCATAGATGCTACAAAACGCTAAATATGAGAATCATAGATGCTACAAAACGCTAAATCTGATAATCATAGATGCTTAAAAACACCAAATATGGTAATCATAGATGCTACAAAACACGAAATCTGATAATCATAGATGCTACAAAACGCTAAATCTGATAATCATAGATGCTTCAAAACGCTAAATCGGATAATCATAGATGCCACAAAACGCTAAATCGGATAATCATAGATTTTACAAAATGCTAAATCTGATAATCATAGATGCTACAAAATACTATATCTGATAATCATAGACGCTACAAAACACTACATGTGATAATCATAGATGCTACAAAACACTAAATCTGATAATCATAGATGCTGCAAAGCACTACATCTGATAATCATAGATGCTACAAAATACTAATTCTGATAATCGTAGATACTACAAAACGCTAAATATGATAATCGTAGATACTACAAAACGCTATATCTGATAATCATAAATACTACAAAACGCTAAATATGAGAATCATAGATGCTAAAAAACACTAAATATGATAATCATAGATGCAATAAAACGTTAAATATGATAATCATAGAAGCTAAAAAACGCTACATCTATTAATCATAGATGCTACAAAACGCTAAATCTGATAACCATAGATGCTATAAAACACTAAATCTGATAATCATAGATACTACGAAACATTAAATCTGATAATCATAGACGCTACAAAACACTAAATATGATAATCATAGATGCTACAAAATGCCAAATCTGATAATCATTGATGCTACAAAACATAACATCTGATAATCATAGATGCTACAAAACGTTATATCTGATAATCATGGATGCTACAAAACGCTAAATATGATAATCATAGATACTACAAAACACTACATCTGATAATCATAGATGCTATAAAACACTAAATCTTATAACCATAGATACTACAAAATGCCAAATCTGATAATCATAGATGCTACAAAACACAATATATGATTATCATAGATGCTACAAAACGCTAAATCTGATAATCATAGATTGTACAAAACGCTAAATCTGATAATCATAGATGCTAAAAAACACTACATCTGATAATCAGAGATGCTACAAAACGCTACATCTGATAATCATAGATGCTATAAAACACTAAATCTGATAATCATAGATACTACGAAACACTAAATCTGATAAACATAGATGCCACAAAACACTACATCTGATAATCATAGATGCTACAAAACACTAAATATGATAATCATAGATGCTACAAAACGCTAAATCTGATAATCGTAGATGCTACAAAATGCTAAATCGGATAATCATAGATGCTACAAAACAATTCATCTGATAATCATAGATGCTACAAAACACTAAATATGGTAATCATAGATGATACAAAACACTAAATTTGATAATCATACATGCTTAAAAAGGCTAAATCTGATAATCATAGATGCTACAAAACGCTAAATATAATAATCATAGATGCTACAAAACGCTTAATCTGATAAACATATATGCTACAAAAGGCTAAATCTGATAATCATAGATTGTACAAAACGCTAAATCGGATAATCGTAGATGCTAAAAAACACTACATCTGATAATCATAGATGCTACAAAACGTTATATCTGATAATCATGGATGCTACAAAACGCTAAATATGATAACCATAGATGCTACAAAGCGTTAAATCTGATAATCATTGATGCTAAAAAGGCAAAACCTGATAATCATAGATGCTACAAAACAATACATCTGATAATCATAGATGCTACAAAACGCAAAATCTGATAATCATGGAGGCTACAAAACGCTCAATTTGATAATCATTGATGCTACAAAACGCTAAATCTGATAATCATGGATGCTACAGAACACTAAATATGATAATCATAGATGGTACAAAGTGCTAAATCTGATAATCATAGATGCTTCAAAACACTACATCTGATAATCATTGATGCTATAAAACACTGAATATGATAATCATAGATGCTACAAAACACTAAATCTGATAATCATAGATGCTACAAAACGCTAAATCTGATAATCATAGATGCTACAAAACGCTAAATCTGATAATCATAGACACTACAAAACGCTAAATTTATAATCATAGATGCTACAAAACGCTAAATTTGATAATCATACATGCTTAAAAAGGCTAAATCTGATAATCATAGATGCTACAAAACGCTAAATATAATAATCATAGATGCTACAAAACGCTTAATCTGATAAACATAGATGCTACAAAACGCTAAATCTGATAATCATAGATTGTACAAAACGCTAAATCGGATAATCATAGATGCTAAAAAACACTACATCTGATAATCATAGATGCTACAAAACGTTATATCTGATAATCATGGATGCTACAAAACGCTAAATATGATAACCATAGATGCTACAAAGCGTTAAATCTGATAATCATTGATGCTAAACAGGCAAAACCTGATAATCATAGATGCTACAAAACAATACATCTGATAATCATAGATGCTACAAAACGCAAAATCTGATAATCATGGAGGCTACAAAACGCTCAATTTGATAATCATTGATGCTACAAAACGCTAAATCCGATAATCATGGATGCTACAGAACACTAAATATGATAATCATAGATGGTACAAAGTGCTAAATCTGATAATCATAGATGCTTCAAAACACTACATCTGATAATCATTGATGCTATAAAACACTGAATATGATAATCATAGATGCTACAAAATGCTAAATCTGATAATAATACATGCTACAAAACACTAAATCTGATAATCATAGATGCTACAAAACACTAAATCTTATATTCATAGATGCTAATAAACGCTAAATCTGATAATCATAGATCCTAAATTGCTACATCTGATAATCATAGATGCTACAAAACACTACATCAGATAATCATAGATGCTACAAAACGCTAAATCTGATATTCACAGATGCTACAAAACGCTAAATTTAATAATCATAGATGCTACAAAACGCTAAAACTGATAATCATAGATGCTACAAAACACTACATCTGATAATCATTGATGCTATAAAACACTGAATATGATAATCATAGATGCTACAAAACACTAAATCTGATAATCATAGATGCTACAAAATGCTAAATCTGATAATCATAGATGCTAAAAAAACACTACATCTGATAATCATAGATGCTACAAAACGCTAAATATGATTATCATAGATGCTACATAGATGCTCCTTGTTACGCGCCTGTCCCGGATGCGTATATAAGGGGGCCAGCCGGTCCGAGCGGGAGCAGTCGTTCGGTGGAGGTAGCAACCAGCGGCGAAGCCGATCCGGCAAGGGCGCAGCCGCCTGGCGAAGGGGGCAGACCGGGCTGAGGGCCCAATACTTTATTAAAATATAAAAATACAATTCCAGCCAAAATACATCAGACACGGAAAGATACAACAATGCCCTATTGGGCCAAATGAAAACAAAGAAGTTGCACAATACACAATTTACACAATTTCTACAAAGCGCTAAATCTGATAATCTTAGATGCTACAAAATGCTAAATCTGATAATCGTAGATGCTACAAAACACTACATCTGATAATAATAGATGCTACAAAACACTACATGTGATAATCATAGATGCTACAAAACACTAAATCTGATAATCATAGATGCTACAAAACACTACATCTGATAATCATAGATGCTACAAAACGCTAAATCTGATAATCATAGATGCTACAAAACACGAAATATGATAATCATAGATGCTACAAACACTACGTCTGATAATCAGAGATGCTACAAAACACTACATCTGATAATCATAGGTGCTAAAAAACGCTAAATCTGATAATAATAGATGCTACAAAACACTACATGTGATAATCATAGATGCTACAAAACGCTAAATATGAGAATCATAGATGCTACAAAACGCTAAATCTGATAATCATAGATGCTTAAAAACACTAAATATGATAATCATAGAAGCTATAAAACACTAAATCTGATAATCATAGATGCTACGAAACGCTAAATCTGATAATCATATATGCTACAAAACAGCTAAATCAGATAATCATAGATGCCACAAAACGCTAAATCGGATAATCATAGATTTTACAAAATGCTAAATCTGATAATCGTAGATGCTACAAAACACTACATCTGATAATCATAGACGCTACAAAACACTACATGTGATAATCATAGATGCTACAAAACACTAAATCTGATAATCATAGATGCTGCAAAGCACTACATCTGATAATCATAGATGCTACAAAATACTAATTCTGATAATCATAGATACTACAAAACGCTAAATATGATAATCGTAGATACTACAAAACGCTATATCTGATAATCATAAATACTACAAAACGCTAAATATGAGAATCATAGATGCTAAAAAACACTAAATATGATAATCATAGATGCAATAAAACGTTAAATATGATAATCATAGAAGCTAAAAAACGCTACATCTATTAATCATAGATGCTACAAAACGCTAAATCTGATAACCATAGATGCTATAAAACACTAAATCTGATAATCATAGATACTACGAAACATTAAATCTGATAATCATAGACGCTACAAAACACTAAATATGATAATCATAGATGCTACAAAATGCCAAATCTGATAATCATTGATGCTACAAAACATAACATCTGATAATCATAGATGCTACAAAACGTTATATCTGATAATCATGGATGCTACAAAACGCTAAATATGATAATCATAGATACTACAAAACACTACATCTGATAATCATAGATGCTATAAAACACTAAATCTTATAACCATAGATACTACAAAATGCCAAATCTGATAATCATAGATGCTACAAAACACAATATATGATTATCATAGATGCTACAAAACGCTAAATCTGATAATCATAGATTGTACAAAACGCTAAATCTGATAATCATAGATGCTAAAAAACACTACATCTGATAATCAGAGATGCTACAAAACGCTACATCTGATAATCATAGATGCTATAAAACACTAAATCTGATAATCATAGATACTACGAAACACTAAATCTGATAAACATAGATGCCACAAAACACTACATCTGATAATCATAGATGCTACAAAACACTAAATATGATAATCATAGATGCTACAAAACGCTAAATCTGATAATCGTAGATGCTACAAAATGCTAAATCGGATAATCATAGATGCTACAAAACAATTCATCTGATAATCATAGATGCTACAAAACACTAAATATGGTAATCATAGATGATACAAAACACTAAATTTGATAATCATACATGCTTAAAAAGGCTAAATCTGATAATCATAGATGCTACAAAACGCTAAATATAATAATCATAGATGCTACAAAACGCTTAATCTGATAAACATATATGCTACAAAAGGCTAAATCTGATAATCATAGATTGTACAAAACGCTAAATCGGATAATCGTAGATGCTAAAAAACACTACATCTGATAATCATAGATGCTACAAAACGTTATATCTGATAATCATGGATGCTACAAAACGCTAAATATGATAACCATAGATGCTACAAAGCGTTAAATCTGATAATCATTGATGCTAAAAAGGCAAAACCTGATAATCATAGATGCTACAAAACAATACATCTGATAATCATAGATGCTACAAAACGCAAAATCTGATAATCATGGAGGCTACAAAACGCTCAATTTGATAATCATTGATGCTACAAAACGCTAAATCTGATAATCATGGATGCTACAGAACACTAAATATGATAATCATAGATGGTACAAAGTGCTAAATCTGATAATCATAGATGCTTCAAAACACTACATCTGATAATCATTGATGCTATAAAACACTGAATATGATAATCATAGATGCTACAAAACACTAAATCTGATAATCATAGATGCTACAAAACGCTAAATCTGATAATCATAGATGCTACAAAACGCTAAATCTGATAATCATAGACACTACAAAACGCTAAATTTATAATCATAGATGCTACAAAACGCTAAATTTGATAATCATACATGCTTAAAAAGGCTAAATCTGATAATCATAGATGCTACAAAACGCTAAATATAATAATCATAGATGCTACAAAACGCTTAATCTGATAAACATAGATGCTACAAAACGCTAAATCTGATAATCATAGATTGTACAAAACGCTAAATCGGATAATCATAGATGCTAAAAAACACTACATCTGATAATCATAGATGCTACAAAACGTTATATCTGATAATCATGGATGCTACAAAACGCTAAATATGATAACCATAGATGCTACAAAGCGTTAAATCTGATAATCATTGATGCTAAACAGGCAAAACCTGATAATCATAGATGCTACAAAACAATACATCTGATAATCATAGATGCTACAAAACGCAAAATCTGATAATCATGGAGGCTACAAAACGCTCAATTTGATAATCATTGATGCTACAAAACGCTAAATCTGATAATCATGGATGCTACAGAACACTAAATATGATAATCATAGATGGTACAAAGTGCTAAATCTGATAATCATAGATGCTTCAAAACACTACATCTGATAATCATTGATGCTATAAAACACTGAATATGATAATCATAGATGCTACAAAATGCTAAATCTGATAATAATACATGCTACAAAACACTAAATCTGATAATCATAGATGCTACAAAACACTAAATCTTATATTCATAGATGCTAATAAACGCTAAATCTGATAATCATAGATCCTAAATTGCTACATCTGATAATCATAGATGCTACAAAACACTACATCAGATAATCATAGATGCTACAAAACGCTAAATCTGATATTCACAGATGCTACAAAACGCTAAATTTAATAATCATAGATGCTACAAAACGCTAAAACTGATAATCATAGATGCTACAAAACACTACATCTGATAATCATTGATGCTATAAAACACTGAATATGATAATCATAGATGCTACAAAACACTAAATCTGATAATCATAGATGCTACAAAATGCTAAATCTGATAATCATAGATGCTAAAAAAACACTACATCTGATAATCATAGATGCTACAAAACGCTAAATATGATTATCATAGATGCTACATAGATGCTCCTTGTTACGCGCCTGTCCCGGATGCGTATATAAGGGGGCCAGCCGGTCCGAGCGGGAGCAGTCGTTCGGTGGAGGTAGCAACCAGCGGCGAAGCCGATCCGGCAAGGGCGCAGCCGCCTGGCGAAGGGGGCAGACCGGGCTGAGGGCCCAATACTTTATTAAAATATAAAAATACAATTCCAGCCAAAATACATCAGACACGGAAAGATACAACAATGCCCTATTGGGCCAAATGAAAACAAAGAAGTTGCACAATTCACAATTTACACAATTTCTACAAAGCGCTAAATCTGATAATCTTAGGTGCTACAAAATGCTAAATCTGATAATCGTAGATGCTACAAAACACTACATCTGATAATAATAGATGCTACAAAACACTACATGTGATAATCATAGATGCTACAAAACACTAAATCTGATAATCATAGATGCTACAAAACACTACATCTGATAATCATAGATGCTACAAAACGCTAAATCTGATAATCATAGATGCTACAAAACACGAAATATGATAATCATAGATGCTACAAACACTACGTCTGATAATCAGAGATGCTACAAAACACTACATCTGATAATCATAGGTGCTAAAAAACGCTAAATCTGATAATAATAGATGCTACAAAACACTACATGTGATAATCATAGATGCTACAAAACGCTAAATATGAGAATCATAGATGCTACAAAACGCTAAATCTGATAATCATAGATGCTTAAAAACACTAAATATGATAATCATAGAAGCTATAAAACACTAAATATGATAATCATAGATGCTACGAAACGCTAAATCTGATAATCATATATGCTACAAAACAGCTAAATCAGATAATCATAGATGCCACAAAACGCTAAATCGGATAATCATAGATTTTACAAAATGCTAAATCTGATAATCGTAGATGCTACAAAACACTACATCTGATAATCATAGACGCTACAAAACACTACATGTGATAATCATAGATGCTACAAAACACTAAATCTGATAATCATAGATGCTGCAAAGCACTACATCTGATAATCATAGATGCTACAAAATACTAATTCTGATAATCATAGATACTACAAAACGCTAAATCTGATAATCTTAGGTGCTACAAAATGCTAAATCTGATAATCGTAGATGCTACAAAACACTACATCTGATAATAATAGATGCTACAAAACACTACATGTGATAATCATAGATGCTACAAAACACTAAATCTGATAATCATAGATGCTACAAAACACTACATCTGATAATCATAGATGCTGCAAAACGCTAAATCTGATAATCATAGATGCTACAAAACACGAAATATGATAATCATAGATGCTACAAACACTACGTCTGATAATCAGAGATGCTACAAAACACTACATCTGATAATCATAGGTGCTAAAAAACGCTAAATCTGATAATAATAGATGCTACAAAACACTACATGTGATAATCATAGATGCTACAAAACGCTAAATATGAGAATCATAGATGCTACAAAACGCTAAATCTGATAATCATAGATGCTTAAAAACACTAAATATGATAATCATAGAAGCTATAAAACACTAAATATGATAATCATAGATGCTACGAAACGCTAAATCTGATAATCATATATGCTACAAAACAGCTAAATCAGATAATCATAGATGCCACAAAACGCTAAATCGGATAATCATAGATTTTACAAAATGCTAAATCTGATAATCGTAGATGCTACAAAACACTACATCTGATAATCATAGACGCTACAAAACACTACATGTGATAATCATAGATGCTACAAAACACTAAATCTGATAATCATAGATGCTGCAAAGCACTACATCTGATAATCATAGATGCTACAAAATACTAATTCTGATAATCATAGATACTACAAAACGCTAAATATGATAATCGTAGATACTACAAAACGCTATATCTGATAATCATAAATACTACAAAACGCTAAATATGAGAATCATAGATGCTAAAAAACACTAAATATGATAATCATAGATGCAATAAAACGTTAAATATGATAATCATAGAAGCTAAAAAACGCTACATCTATTAATCATAGATGCTACAAAACGCTAAATCTGATAACCATAGATGCTATAAAACACTAAATCTGATAATCATAGATACTACGAAACATTAAATCTGATAATCATAGATGCTACAAAACACTAAATATGATAATCATAGATGCTACAAAATGCCAAATCTGATAATCATTGATGCTACAAAACATAACATCTGATAATCATAGATGCTACAAAACGTTATATCTGATAATCATGGATGCTACAAAACGCTAAATATGATAATCATAGATACTACAAAACACTACATCTGATAATCATAGATGCTATAAAACACTAAATCTTATAACCATAGATACTACAAAATGCCAAATCTGATAATCATAGATGCTACAAAACACAATATATGATTATCATAGATGCTACAAAACGCTAAATCTGATAATCATAGATTGTACAAAACGCTAAATCTGATAATCATAGATGCTAAAAAACACTACATCTGATAATCAGAGATGCTACAAAACGCTACATCTGATAATCATAGATGCTATAAAACACTAAATCTGATAATCATAGATACTACGAAACACTAAATCTGATAAACATAGATGCCACAAAACACTACATCTGATAATCATAGATGCTACAAAACACTAAATATGATAATCATAGATGCTACAAAACGCTAAATCTGATAATCGTAGATGCTACAAAATGCTAAATCGGATAATCATAGATGCTACAAAACAATTCATCTGATAATCATAGATGCTACAAAACACTAAATATGGTAATCATAGATGCTACAGAACACTAAATCAGATCATCATAGAGCCTACAAAACACTAAATATCATAATCATAGTTGCTACAAAACGCTAAATCTGATAATCATGGATACTACAAAACGTTAATCTGACAATCATAGATGCTACAAAACACTACATCTGATAATGATAGATGCTACAAAACGCTAAATATGTTAATCATAGACGCAACAAAACACTAAATATGTTAATCATAGATGCTACAAAACGCCAAATCTGATAATCATAGATGCTACAAAACACTAAATCTGATCATCATAGAGGCTACAAAACACTAAATATGATAATCATAGTTGCTACAAAACACTAAATCTTATAATCATAGATGCTACAAAACACAAAATATGTTAATCATAGATGCTACAAAACGCTAAATCTGATAATCATAGATGCTACAAAACACTAAATATGTTAATCATAGATGCTACAAAACGCTAAATCTATAATCATAGATGCCATAAAACACTAAATCTGATCATCATAGAGGCTACAAAACACTAAATATGATAATCATAGTTGCTACAAAACACTAAATATGATAATGATAGATGCTACAAAACACTAAATATGATAAACATAGATGCTACAAAACGCTAAATCTGATAATCATAGATGCTACAAAACGCTAAATATGATAATCATAGATACTAAAAAACGTTAATCTGATAATCATAGATGCTTCAAAACACTACATCTGATAATCATAGATGCTACAAAACAGAAAATCTGATAATCATAGATGCTACAAAATGCTAAATCTGATAATCATAGATGCTACAAAACACTAAATCTGATAATCATAGATGCTAAAAAACACTAAATCTTATATTCATAGATGCTACAAAACGCTAAATCTGATAATCATAGATCCTAAATTGCTACATCTGATAATCATAGATACTACAAAACACTACATCTGATAATCATAGATGCTACAAAACGCTAAATCTGATATTCACAGATGCTACAAAACGCTAAATTTGATAATCATAGATGCAACAAAACGCTAAATCAGATAATCATAGATGCTACAAAACACTATATCTGATAAACATTGATGCTACAAAACGCAAAATCTGATAATCATAGATTCTACAAAGCGCCCAATCTGATAATCATAGATGCTACAAAACACTACATCTGATAATCATAGTTGCTACAAAGCACTAAATATGATAATCATGGATGCTACAAAACGCTGAAACGTATAATCATAGATGCTACAATACGCTAAATCTGATAATCATAGATGCTACTAAAAGCTAAATTTGATATTCATAGATTCTACAAAGCGCTACATCTGATAATCATAGATGCTACAAAACACTACATCTGATAATCATAGGTGCTACAAAACACTAAATATGATAATCATGGATGCTACAAAACGCTAAATCTGATAATCATAGATGCTACAAAACGCTAAATCTGATAACCATAGGTGGTACAAAACACTAAATAGGATAATCATACATGCTACAAAATGCTAAACCTGATAATCATAGATGCTACAAAACACTAAATATGATAATCATAGATGCTACAAAACGCTAAATCTGATAATCATAGCTGCTACAAAATGCTAAATCTGTGAATCGTAGATGCTACAAAACACTAAATCTGATAATCATAGATGCTACAAAGCACTACATCTGATAATCATAGATGCTACAAAATGCTAAACCTGATAATCATAGATACTACAAAACACTAAATATGATAATCATAGATACTACAAAACGCTATATCTGATAATCATAGATACTACAAAACGCTAAATATAAGAATCATAGATGCTACGAAACACTAAATATGATAATCATAGATCCTATAAAACGTTAAATATGATAATCAATGATGCTAAAAAACGCTACATCTATTAATCATAGATGCTACAAAACGCTAAATCTAATAACCATAGATACTACAAAACGCTATATCTGATTATCATTTATGCCAGAAAACGCTAAATATGAGAATCATAGGTGCTACGAAACGCTACATATGATAATCATAGATGTTACAAAACGCTTCATTTGATAATCAATGATGCTACAAAAGCTAAATATGATAATCATAGATGCTACAAAACGCTAAATCTAATAATCATAGATGCTACAAAACACAAAATCTGATAATCATAGATACTACAAAACACTAAAACTGATAATCATAGATGCTACAAAACGCTATATCTGATAATCATAGATGCTACAAAACGCTAAATCTGATAATCATGGATGCTACAAAACGCGAAATCTGATAATCATAGATGCTACAAAACGCTATATCTGATAATCATAGATGCTACAAAACGCTAAATCTGATAATCATGGATGCTACAAAATGCGAAATCTGATAATCATAGATGCTACAAAACGCTAAATCTGATAATCATAGATTGTACAAAACGCTAAATCTGATAATAATAGATGCTATAAAACACTATATCTGATAATCATAGATGCTACAAAACGCTACATCTGATAATCTTAGATGCTATAAAACACTACATCTGATAATCATAGATACTACAAAATACCAAATCTGATAATCATAGATGCTACAAAAGACAATATATGATAATCAAAGATGCTACAAAACGCTAAATCTAATAATAATAGATGCTACAAAATGCTAAATCTGATAAACATAGATGCTACAAAATGCTAAATCGGTTAATCATAGATGCTACAAAACGCTTCATCTGATAATCATAGATGCTACAAAACAATAAATATGTTAATCATAGATGCTACAAAACACTAAATCTGATCATCGTAGAGGCTACAAACACTAAATATGATAATCATAGTTGCTACAAAAAACTAAATATGATAATGATAGATGCTACAAAACACTAAATCTGATAACCATGGATGCTACAAACCGCTAAATATGATAATCATAGATGCTAAAAAACGCTAAATCTGATAATCATAGATGCTACAAAACGCTAAATCTGATAATCATAGATACTACAAAATGTTAATCTGATAATCATAGATGCTACAAAACACTACATCTGATGATCATAGATGCTACAAAACGCTAAATCTGATAATCATAGATGCTACAAAACGCTAAATCTGATAATCATAGATACTACAAAACGTTAATCTGATAATCATAGATGCTACAAAACACTACATCTGATAATCATAGATGCTACAAAACACTAAATATGATAATCGTAGATGCTACGAAACGCTAAATCTGATAACCATAGATGCTACAAAACACTAAATATGATAACCATAGATGCTACAAAACGCTAAATCAGATAATCATAAATACTACATAACGCTATATCTGATAATCATAGATACTAAAAAACGCTAAATCTGATCATCATAGATGCAACAAACCACTACATCTGATAATCATAGATGCTACAAAACACTAAATATGATAATCATAGATGCTACAAAACGCTAAATCTGATAATCGTAGATGCTACAAAACACTAAATCGGATAATCATAGATGCTAAAAAACACTACATCTGATAATCAGAGATGCTACAAAACGCTACATCTGATAATCATAGATGCTATAAAACACTAAATCTGATAATCATAGATACTACGAAACACTAAATCTGATAAACATAGATGCCACAAAACACTACATCTGATAATCATAGATGCTACAAAACACTAAATATGATAATCATAGATGCTACAAAACGCTAAATCTGATAATCGTAGATGCTACAAAATGCTAAATCGGATAATCATAGATGCTACAAAACAATTCATCTGATAATCATAGATGCTACAAAACACTAAATATGGTTATCATAGATGCTACAGAACACTAAATCAGATCATCATAGAGCCTAAAAAACACTAAATATCATAATCATAGTTGCTACAAAACGCTAAATCTGATAATCATGGATACTACAAAACGTTAATCTGACAATCATAGATGCTACAAAACACTACATCTCATAATGATAGATGCTACAAAACGCTAAATATGTTAATCATAGACGCTACAAAACACTAAATATGTTAATCATAGATGCTACAAATCGCCAAATCTGATAATCATAGATGCTACAAAACACTGAATCAGATCATCATAGAGGCTACAAAACACTAAATATGATAATCATGGTTGCTACAAAACACTAAATCTTATAATCATAGATGCTACAAAACACAAAATATGTTAATCATAGATGCTACAAAACGCTAAATCTGATAATCATAGATGCTACAAAACACTTAATATGTTAATCATAGATGCTACAAAACGCTAAATCTATAATCATAGATGCTACAAAACACTAAATCTGATCATCATAGAGGCTACAAAACACTAAATATGATAATCATAGTTGCTACAAAACACTAAATATGATAATGATAGATGCTACAAAACACTAAATATGATAAACATAGATGCTACAAAACGCTAAATCTGATAATCATAGATGCTACAAAACGCTAAATATGATAATCATAGATACTACAAAACGTTAATCTGATAATCATAGATGCTTCAAAACACTACATCTGATAATCATAGATGCTACAAAACAGAAAATCTGATAATCATAGATGCTACAAAATGCTAAATCTGATAATCATAGATGCTACAAAACACTAAATCTGATAATCATAGATGCTAAAAAACACTAAATCTTATATTCATAGATGCTACAAAACGCTAAATCTGATAATCATAGATCCTAAATTGCTACATCTGATAATCATAGATACTACAAAACACTAAATCTGATAATCATAGATGCTACAAAACGCTAAATCTGATATTCACAGATGCTACAAAACGCTAAATTTGATAATCATAGATGCAACAAAACGCTAAATCAGATAATCATAGATGCTACAAAACACTATATCTGATAAACATTGATGCTACAAAACGCAAAATCTGATAATCATAGATTCTACAAAGCGCCCAATCTGATAATCATAGATGCTACAAAACACTACATCTGATAATCATAGTTGCTACAAAGCACTAAATATGATAATCATGGATGCTACAAAACGCTGAATCGTATAATCATAGATGCTACAATACGCTAAATCTGATAATCATAGATGCTACTAAAAGCTAAATTTGATATTCATAGATTCTACAAAGCGCTACATCTGATAATCATAGATGCTACAAAACACTACATCTGATAATCATAGGTGCTACAAAACACTAAATATGATAATCATGGATGCTACAAAACGCTAAATCTGATAATCATAGATGCTACAAAACGCTAAATCTGATAACCATAGGTGGTACAAAACACTAAATAGGATAATCATACATGCTACAAAATGCTAAACCTGATAATCATAGATGCTACAAAACACTAAATATGATAATCATAGATGCTACAAAACGCTAAATCTGATAATCATAGCTGCTACAAAATGCTAAATCTGTGAATCGTAGATGCTACAAAACACTAAATCTGATAATCATAGATGCTACAAAGCACTACATCTGATAATCATAGATGCTACAAAATGCTAAACCTGATAATCATAGATACTACAAAACGCTAAATATGATAATCATAGATACTACAAAACGCTATATCTGATAATCATAGATACTACAAAACGCTAAATATAAGAATCCTAGATGCTACGAAACACTAAATATGATAATCATAGATCCTATAAAACGTTAAATATGATAATCAATGATGCTAAAAAACGCTACATCTATTAATCATAGATGCTACAAAACGCTAAATCTAATAACCATAGATACTACAAAACGCTATATCTGATTATCATATTGCCAGAAAACGCTAAATATGAGAATCATAGGTGCTACGAAACGCTACATATGATAATCATAGATGTTACAAAACGCTTCATTTGATAATCAATGATGCTACAAAAGCTAAATATGATAATCATAGATGCTACAAAACGCTAAATCTAATAATCATAGATGCTACAAAACACAAAATCTGATAATCATAGATACTACAAAACACTAAAACTGATAATCATAGATGCTACAAAACGCTATATCTGATAATCATAGATGCTACAAAACGCTAAATCTGATAATCATGGATGCTACAATACGCGAAATCTGATAATCATAGATGCTACAAAACGCTATATCTGATAATCATAGATGCTACAAAACGCTAAATCTGATAATCATGGATGCTACAAAATGCGAAATCTGATAATCATAGATGCTACAAAACGCTAAATCTGATAATCATAGATTGTACAAAACGCTAAATCTGATAATAATAGATGCTACAAAACACTATATCTGATAATCATAGATGCTACAAAACGCTACATCTGATAATCTTAGATGCTATAAAACACTAAATCTGATAATCATAGATACTACAAAATACCAAATCTGATAATCATAGATGCTACAAAAGACAATATATGATAATCAAAGATGCTACAAAACGCTAAATCTAATAATAATAGATGCTACAAAATGCTAAATCTGATAAACATAGATGCTTCAAAATGCTAAATCGGTTAATCATAGATGCTACAAAACTCTTCATCTGATAATCATAAATGCTACAAAACAATAAATATGTTAATCATAGATGCTACAAAACACTAAATCTGATCATCGTAGAGGCTACAAACACTAAATATGATAATCATAGTTGCTACAAAAAACTAAATATGATAATGATAGATGCTACAAAACACTAAATCTGATAACCATAGATGCTACAAACCGCTAAATATGATAATCATAGATCCTAAAAAACGCTAAATCTGATAATCATAGATGCTACAAAACGCTAAATCTGATAATCATAGATACTACAAAATGTTAATCTGATAATCATAGATGCTACAAAACACTACATCTGATAATCATAGATGCTACAAAACGCTAAATCTGATAATCATAGATGCTACAAAACGCTAAATCTGATAATCATAGATACTACAAAACGTTAATCTGATAATCATCGATGCTACAAAACACTACATCTGATAATCATAGATGCTACAAAACACTAAATATGATAATCGTAGATGCTACGAAACGCTAAATCTGATAACCATAGATGCTACAACACACTAAATATGATAACCATAGATGCTACAAAACGCTAAATCAGATAATCATAAATACTACATAACGCTATATCTGATAATCATAGATACTAAAAAACGCTAAATCTGATCATCATAGATGCAACAAACCACTACATCTGATAATCATAGATGCTACAAAACACTAAATATGATAATCATAGATGCTACAAAACGCTAAATCTGATAATCGTAGATGCTACAAAACACTAAATCGGATAATCATAGATGCTACAAAACGCTTCATCTGATAATCATAGATGCTACAAAACACTAAATCTGATCATCATAGAGGCTACAAAACATTAAATATGATAATCATAGTTACTACAAAACACTATATCTGATCATCATAGAGGCTACAAAACACTAAATATGATAATCATAGTTGCTACAAAACACTAAATATGATAGTGATAGATGCTACAAAACACTAAATATGATAAACACAGATGCTACAAAACGCTAAATCTGATAATCATAGATGCTACAAAACGCTAAATCTGATAATCATAGATACTACAAAACGTTAATCTGATAATCATAGATGCTTCAAAACACTACATCTGATAATCATAGATGATACAAAACACTAAATATGATAATCGTAGATGCTACGAAACGCTAAATCTGATAACCATAGATGCTACAAAACACTAAATATGATAACCATAGATGCTACAAAACGCTAAATCAGATAATCATAAATACTACATAACGCTATATCTGATAATCATAGATACTAAAAAACGCTAAATCTGATCATCATAGATGCAACAAACCACTACATCTGATAATCATAGATGCTACAAAACACTAAATATGATAATCATAGATGCTACAAAACGCTAAATCGGATAATCATAGATGCTAAAAAACACTACATCTGATAATCAGAGATGCTACAAAACGCTACATCTGATAATCATAGATGCTATAAAACACTAAATCTGATAATCATAGATACTACGAAACACTAAATCTGATTAACATAGATGCCACAAAACACTACATCTGATAATCATAGATGCTACAAAACACTAAATATGATAATCATAGATGCTACAAAACGCTAAATCTGATAATCGTAGATGCTACAAAATGCTAAATCGGATAATCATAGATGCTACAAAACAATTCATCTGATAATCATAGATGCTACAAAACACTAAATATGGTAATCATAGATGCTACAGAACACTAAATCAGATCATCATAGAGCCTAAAAAACACTAAATATCATAATCATAGTTGCTACAAAACGCTAAATCTGATAATCATGGATACAACAAAACGTTAATCTGACAATCATAGATGCTACAAAACACTACATCTCATAATGATAGATGCTACAAAACGCTAAATATGTTAATCATAGACGCTACAAAACACTAAATATGTTAATCATAGATGCTACAAATCGCCAAATCTGATAATCATAGATGCTACAAAACACTAAATCAGATCATCATAGAGGCTACAAAACACTAAATATGATAATCATAGTTGCTACAAAACACTAAATCTTATAATCATAGATGCTACAAAACACAAAATATGTTAATCATAGATGCTACAAAACGCTAAATCTGATAATCATAGATGCTACAAAACACTAAATATGTTAATCATAGATGCTACAAAACGCTAAATCTATAATCATAGATGCTACAAAACACTAAATCTGATCATCATAGAGGCTACAAAACACTAAATATGATAATCATAGTTGCTACAAAACACTAAATATGATAATGATAGATGCTACAAAACACTAAATATGATAAACATAGATGCTACAAAACGCTAAATCTGATAATCATAGATGCTACAAAACGCTAAATATGATAATCATAGATACTACAAAACGTTAATCTGATAATCATAGATGCTTCAAAACACTACATCTGATAATCATAGATGCTACAAAACAGAAAATCTGATAATCATAGATGCTACAAAATGCTAAATCTGATAATCATAGATGCTACAAAACACTAAATCTGATAATCATAGATGCTAAAAACACTAAATCTTATATTCATAGATGCTACAAAACGCTAAATCTGATAATCATAGATCCTAAATTGCTACATCTGATAATCATAGATACTACAAAACACTACATCTGATAATCATAGATGCTACAAAACGCTAAATCTGATATTCACAGATGCTACAAAACGCTAAATTTGATAATCATAGATGCAACAAAACGCTAAATCAGATAATCATAGATGCTACAAAACACTATATCTGATAAACATTGATGCTACAAAACGCAAAATCTGATAATCATAGATTCTACAAAGCGCCCAATCTGATAATCATAGATGCTACAAAACACTACATCTGATAATCATAGTTGCTACAAAGCACTAAATATGATAATCATGGATGCTACAAAACGCTGAATCGTATAATCATAGATGCTACAATACGCTAAATCTGATAATCATAGATGCTACTAAAAGCTAAATTTGATATTCATAGACTCTACAAAGCGCTACATCTGATAATCATAGATGCTACAAAACACTACATCTGATAATCATAGTTGCTACAAAGCACTAAATATGATAATCATGGATGCTACAAAACGCTGAATCGTATAATCATGGATGCTACAAAACGCTAAATCTGATAATCATAGATGCTACAAAACGCTAAATCTGATAACCATAGGTGGTACAAAACACTAAATAGGATAATCATACATGCTACAAAATGCTAAACCTGATAATCATAAATGCTACAAAACACTAAATATGATAATCATAGATGCTACAAAACGCTAAATCTGATAATCATAGCTGCTACAAAATGCTAAATCTGTGAATCGTAGATGCTACAAAACACTAAATCTGATAATCATAGATGCTACAAAGCACTACATCTGATAATCATAGATGCTACAAAATGCTAAACCTGATAATCATAGATACTACAAAACGCTAAATATGATAATCATAGATACTACAAAACGCTATATCTGATAATCATAGATACTACAAAACGCTAAATATAAGAATCCTAGATGCTACGAAACACTAAATATGATAATCATAGATCCTATAAAACGTTAAATATGATAATCAATGATGCTAAAAAACGCTACATGTATTAATCATAGATGCTACAAAACGCTAAATCTAATAACCATAGATACTACAAAACGCTATATCTGATTATCATATATGCCAGAAAACGCTAAATATGAGAATCATAGGTGCTACGAAACGCTACATATGATAATCATAGATGTTACAAAACGCTTCATTTGATAATCAATGATGCTACAAAAGCTAAATATGATAATCATAGATGCTACAAAACGCTAAATCTAATAATCATAGATGCTACAAAACACAAAATCTGATAATCGTAGATACTACAAAACACTAAAACTGATAATCATAGATGCTACAAAACGCTAAATCTGATAATCATGGATGCTACAAAATGCGAAATCTGATAATCATAGATGCTACAAAACGCTAAATCTGATAATCATAGATTGTACAAAACGCTAAATCTGATAATAATAGATGCTACAAAACACTATATCTGATAATCATAGATGCTACAAAACGCTACATCTGATAATCTTAGATGCTATAAAACACTAAATCTGATAATCATAGATACTACAAAATACCAAATCTGATAATCATAGATGCTACAAAAGACAATATATGATAATCAAAGATGCTACAAAACGCTAAATCTAATAATAATAGATGCTACAAAATGCTAAATCTGATAAACATAGATGCTACAAAATGCTAAATCGGTTAATCATAGATGCTACAAAACGCTTCATCTGATAATCATAGATGCTACAAAACAATAAATATGTTAATCATAGATGCTACAAAACACTAAATCTGATCATCGTAGAGGCTACAAACACTAAATATGATAATCATAGTTGCTACAAAAAACTAAATATGATAATGATAGATGCTACAAAACACTAAATCTGATAACCATAGATGCTACAAACCGCTAAATATGATAATCATAGATGCTAAAAAACGCTAAATCTGATAATCATAGATGCTACAAAACGCTAAATCTGATAATCATAGATACTACAAAATGTTAATCTGATAATCATAGATGCTACAAAACACTACATCTGATAATCATAGATGCTACAAAACGCTAAATCTGATAATCATAGATGCTACAAAACGCTAAATCTGATAATCATAGATACTACAAAACGTTAATCTGATAATCATAGATGCTACAAAACACTACATCTGATAATCATAGATGCTACAAAACACTAAATATGATAATCGTAGATGCTACGAAACGCTAAATCTGATAACCATAGATGCTACAAAACACTAAATATGATAACCATAGATGCTACAAAACGCTAAATCAGATAATCATAAATACTACATAACGCTATATCTGATAATCATAGATACTAAAAAACGCTTAATCTGATCATCATAGATGCAACAAACCACTACATCTGATAATCATAGATGCTACAAAACACTAAATATGATAATCATAGATGCTACAAAACACTAAATATGATAATCATAGATGCTACAAAACGCTAAATCTGATAATCGTAGATGCTACAAAACACTAAATCGGATAATCATAGATGCTACAAAACGCTTCATCTGATAATCATAGATGCTACAAAACACTATATCTGATCATCATAGAGGCTACAAAACACTAAATATGATAATCATAGTTGCTACAAAACACTAAATATGATAGTGATAGATGCTACAAAACACTAAATATGATAAACACAGATGCTACAAAACGCTAAATCTGATAATCATAGATGCTACAAAACGCTAAATCTGATAATCATAGATACTACAAAACGTTAATCTGATAATCATAGATGCTTCAAAACACTACATCTGATAATCATAGATGATACAAAACACTAAATATGATAATCGTAGATGCTACGAAACGCTAAATCTGATAACCATAGATGCTACAAAACACTAAATATGATAACCATCGATGCTACAAAACGCTAAATCTGATAATCATAGATACTACATAGTGCTATATCTGATAATCATAGATACTACTAAACGCTAAATCTGATAATCATAGATACTACAAAACACTACATCTGATCATCATAGATGCAACAAAACACTGCATTTCATAATCATAGATGCTACAAAACACTAAATATGATAATCAAAGATGCTACTAAACGCTAAATCTGATAATCATAGAAGCTACAAAACGCTAAAGTTATAATCATAGATGCTACAAAACGCTAAATTTGATAATCATACATACTTAAAAGGCTAAATCTGATAATCATAGATGCTACAAAACGCTAAATATAATAATCATAGATGCTACAAAACGCTAAATCTGATGAACACAGATGCTACAAAACGCTAAATCTAATAATCATAGATTGTACAAAACGCAAAATCGGATAATCATAGATGCTACAAAACACTACATCTATAATCATAGATGCTACAAAACGTTACATCTGATAATCATGGATGCTACAAAACGCTAAATATGATAACCATAGATGCTAAAAAACGCTAAATCTGATAATCATTGATGCTAAAAAGGCTAAATCTGAAAATCATAGATGCTTCAAAACGCTCAATCTGATAATCATAGATGCTACAAAACAATACATCTGATAAACATAAATGCTACAAAACGCAAAATCTGATAATCATGGATGCTACAAAACGCTAAATCTGTTAATCATTGATGCTACAAAACGCTAAATTTGTAATCATAGATGCTACAAAACGCTAAATTTGATAATCATACATGCTTAAAAGGCTAAATCTGATAATCATAGATGCTACAAAACGCTAAATTTAATAATCATAGATGCTACAAAACGCTAAATCTGATAAACATAGATGCTACAAAACGCTGAATCTGATGATCATAGATTGTACAAAACGCTAAATCGGATAATCATAGATGCTACAAAACACTACATCTGATAATCATAAATGCTACAAAACGTTATATCTGATAATCATGGATGCTACAAAACACTAAATATGATAACCCTAGATGCTACAAAACGCTAAATCTGATAATCATTGATGGTAAAAAGACTAAATCTGAAAATCATAGATGCTACAAAACGATAAATCTGATAATCATAGATGCTACAAAACAATACATCTGATAATCATAGATGCTACAGAACGCAAAATCTGATAATCATGGATGCTACAAAACGCTAAATCTGATAATCATTGATGCTACAAAACGCTAAATCTGATAATCATAGATGCTACAAAACACAAAATATGATAATCATAGATGCTACAAAATGCTAAATCTGACAATCATTGATGCTACAAAACACTAAATCCTATAATCATAAATGCTACAAAACACTAAATCTTATATTCATAGATGCTACAAAACGCTAAATCTGATAATCATAGATCCTAAATTGCTACATCTGATAATCATAGATGCTACAAAACACTACATCAGATAATCATAGATGCTACAAAACGCTAAATCTGATAATCATAGATCCTAAATTGCTACATCTGATAATCATAGATGCTACAAAACACTACATCAGATAATAATAGATGCTACAAAACGCTAAATCTGATATTCACAGATGCTACAAAACGCTAAATTTGATAATCATAGATGCTACAAAACGCTAAGGCAGATAATCATATATTCTACAAAACGCTAAATCTGATAATCATAGATGCTACTAAAAGCTAAATCTGATATTCATAGATTCTACAAAGCGCTACATCTGATAATTATAGATGCTACAAAACACTACATCTGATAATCATAGGTGCTACAAAACACTAAATATGATAATCATGGATGCTACAAAACGCTAAATCTGATAATCATAGATGCTACAAAACGCTAAATCTGACAATCATAGGTGGTACAAAACACTAAATAGGTTAATCATACATGCTACAAAATGCTAAATCTGATAATCATAGATGCTAAAAAACACTACATCTGATAATCATAGATGCTACAAAACGCTAAATATGATTATCATAGATGCTACAAAACACTAAATATGATAATCATAAATGCTTCAAAACACTAAATCTGATAATCATAGATGCTGAAAAATTTAAATCTGATAATCATTGATGCTACAAAACGCTAAATCTGATAATCATAGATGCTACAAAATGCTAAGTCTGATAATCATAGTTGCCACAAAACGCTAAATCTGATAATCATAGATGCTACAAAATGCTAAATCTGATAATCATAGATGCTACAAAACACTACATCTGATAATCATAGATGCTACAAAACACTACATCTGATAATCATAGATGCTACAAAACTCTAAATCTGAAAATCATAGATGCCACGAAATTCTAAATCTGATAATCATAGATGCTACAAAACGCTAAATCTGATAATCATACATGCTTTAAAACACTACATCTGATAATCATAAATTCTACAAAACGCTAAATCTGATAATCATAGATGCTACAAACGCTACATCTGATAATCATAGATACTACAAAACGTTAATCTGATAATCATAGATGCTACAAAACACTACATCTGATAATCATTGATGCTACAAAACGCTAAATCTGATAATCATAGATGCTACAAAACACAAAATATGATAATCATAGATGCTACAAAATGCTAAATCTGATAATCATAGATGCTACAAAACACTAAATCTTATAATCATAGATGCTACAAAACACTAAATCTTATATTCATAGATGCTACAAAACGCTAAATCTGATAATCATAGATCCTAAATTGCTATATCTGATAATTATAGATGTTACAAAACATTACATCAGATAATCATAGATGCTAAAAAACGCTAAATCTGATATTCACAGATGCTACAAAACGCTAAATTTGATAATCATAGATGCTACAAAACGCTAAATCAGATAATCAAAGATGCTACAAAACACTATATCTGATAATTATAGATGCTACAAAACGCTAAATCTGATAATCATAGAAGCTACAAAACGCTAAATCTGATAATCATAGATGCTACTAAAAGCTAAATCTGATATTCATAGATTCTACAAAGCGCTACATATGATAATCATAGATGCTACAAAACACTACATCTGATAATCATAGGTGCTACAAAACACTAAATATGATAATCATGGTTGCTACAAAACGCTAAATCTGATAATCATAGACGCTACAAAACGCTAAATCTGACAATCATAGGTGGTGCAAAACACTAAATAGGATAATCATAGATGCTACAAAATGCTAAACCTGATAATCATAGATGCTAAAAAAAATATGATAATCATAGATGCTAGAAAATGCTAAATCTGATAATCATAGATGCTACAAAATGCTAAATATGATAATCATAGATGCTAAAAAACACTACATCTGATAATCATAGATGCTACAAAACGCTAAATATGATTATCATAGATGCTACAAAACACTAAATATGATAATCATAAATGCTACAAAACACTAAATCTGATAATCATAGATGCTGAAAAATTCTAAATCTGATAATCATAGATGCTACAAAACGCTAAATCTGATAATCATAGATGCTACAAAATGCTAAGTCTGATAATCATAGATGCCACAAAACGCTAAATCTGATAATCATAGATGCTACAAAATTCTAAATCTGATAATCATAGATGCTACAAAACGCTAAATCTGATAATCATAGATGCTACAAAACACTACATCTGATAATCATAAATGCTACAAAACGCTAAATCTGATAATCATAGATGCTACAAACGCTACATCTGATAATCATAGATACTACAAAACGTTAATCTGATAATCATAGATGCTACAAAACACAACATCTGATAATCATAGATGCTACAAAACGCTAAATCTGATAATCATAGATGCTACAAAACGCTAAATATGAGAATCTTAGATGCTACAAAACACTAAATCTGATAATCATAGATGCTACAAAACGCTAAATATGGTAATCATAGATTCTACAAAGCGCTACATCTTATGATCATAGATGCTACAAAACACTACATCTGATAATCATAGGTGCTACAAAACACAAAATATGATAATCATGGATGCTACAAAACACTAAATATGATAATCATAGATGCTACAAAAAGTTAAATCTGATAATCATAGATGCTACAAAATGCTAACTCTGATAATCATTGATGCTACAAAACACTAGATCTGATAATCATAGACGCTACAAAATGCTAAATTTGATAAGTATAGATGCTACAAAGCACTACATCTGATAATCATAGATGCTACAAAACACTAAATACGATAATCATAGACGCTACAAAACGCTAAATTAGATAATCATATATGCTACAAATCGCTAAATTTGATAATCATAGGTGCCTCAAAACACTAAATATGATAATCATAGATTATACCAAACGCTAAATCTGATAATCATGGATGCTACAAAACGCTAAATATGTTAATCATAGATGCTAGAAAACGCTAAATATGATAATCATAGATGCTATAAAACGCTAAATCTGATAATCTTAGATTCTACAAAATGCTAAATCTGATAATCATAGATGCTACAAGACGCTAAATCTGATAATCATAGATGCTACAAAATACTAAATCTGATAAACATAGATACTACAAAACGCTAAATCTGAAAATCATAGATTCTACAAAGCGCTAAATCTGATAATCTTAGGTGCTACAAAATGCTAAATCTGATAATCGTAGATGCTTCAAAACACTAAATATGATAATCATAGATGCTATAAAGCACTACATCTGATAATCATTGGTGCTACAAAATGCTAAATCTGATAATCATAGATACTACAAAACGCTAAATCTGATAATCATAGATGCTACAAAACGATAAATCTGATAATCATAGATTCTACAAAATGCTAAATCTGATAATCATAGATGCTACAGAACGCTAAATCTGATAATCATAGATGCTACAAAATGCTAAATCTCATAAACATAGATGCTACAAAACGCTAAATCTGATAATCATAGATGCTACAAAATGCTAAATCTGATAATCGTAGATGCTACAAAACACTACATCTGATAATCATAGATGCTACAAAATGCTAAATCTGATAAACATAGATGCTACAAAACACTACATCTGATAATCATAGATGCTACAAAACACTACATCTGATAATCATAGATGCTACAAAATGCTAAATCTGATAAACATAGATGCTACAAAACGCTAAATCTGATAATCATAGATGCTACAATACGCTAAATATGAAAATCATAGATGCTACAAAACGCTAAATCAGATAATCATAGATGCTACAAAACACTAAATATGATAATCATAGATGCTACAAAACACTAAATATGATAATCATGGATGCTACAAAACGCTAAATATGTTATTCATAGATGCTAGAAAACGCTAAATATGATAATCATAGATGCTATAAAACGCTAAATCTGATAATCTTAGATTCTACAAAATGCTAAATCTGATAATCATAGATGCTACAAGACGCTAAATCTGATAATCATAGATGCTACAAAATACTAAATCTGATAAACATAGATACTACAAAACGCTAAATCTGATAATCATAGATTCTACAAAGTGCTAAATCTGATAATCTTAGGTGCTACAAAATGCTAAATCTGATAATCGTAGTTGCTTCAAAACACTAAATATGATAATCATAGATGCTATAAAGCACTACATCTGATAATCATAGATGCTACAAAATGCTAAATCTGATAATCATAGATACTACAAAACGCTAAATCTGATAATCATAGATGCTACAAAACGATAAATCTGATAATCATAGATTCTACAAAATGCTAAATTTGATAATCATAGATGCTACAGAACGCTAAATCTGATAATCATAGATGCTACAAAATGCTAAATCTGATAAACATAGATGCTACAAAACGCTAAATCTGATAATCATAGATGCTACAAAATGCTAAATCTGATAATCGTAGATGCTAAAAACACTACATCTGATAATCATAGATGCTACAAAATGCTAAATCTGATAAACATAGATGCTACAAAACACTACATCTGATAATCATAGATGCTACAAAACACTACATCTGATAATCATAGATGCTACAAAATGCTAAATCTGATAAACATAGATGCTACAAAACGCTAAATCTGATAATCATAGATGCTACAATACGGTAAATATGAAAATCATAGATGCTACAAAACACTAAATCTGATAATCATAGATGCTACAAAACGCTAAATCTGATAATCATAGATGCTACAAAACACTACATCCGATAATCATAGATTCTACAAAACACTAAATCTGATAAACATAGATGCTACAAAACGCTAAATCTGATAATCATAGATGCTACAAAATGCTAAATCTGACAATCGTACATGACACAAAACGCTACATCTGATAATCATAGATGCTACAAAACACTAAATCTGATAATCATAGATGCTACAAAACGTTAATCTGATAATCATAGATGCTACAGAACGCTAAATGTGATATACAGTACATATATGCTTACTTAACTTACTTAAGTCCTGTTGTTCTCATCGCTGGAACATCGGGCTTCGACGAAGCATCTCCATCGGACTCGGTTTCGTGCCATTGCCTTCACTTCTCCCCACGTTCTCCTCTGCAGCTTCCCTCTCCACTGTCCTCCTCCAAGTTTCCCTCGGTCTTCCTTTTCTGCAAGATCCCTGAGGATTCCAACTCAGGGCTTGCCTCTCTATTGCCGTCTGGTGTTTACGCAGTGTAACTGACCCACTTCCTCTTTCTTGCCTTTAACTGTAAATCCACGGGCTTCTCGTTTGTAAGATTCAATAGTTCTTCATTGAATATTACATTTGGCCAAAACACTCTCAAGTTTCTTCGTAAGCATCGAATATTCGGGGTTTAGTTCGTGTGGAAATCTCATTGCTTTTCAAGATAGGATGCAACTGGATAAAGGCTGCATTTGCTTTCTTGATCCTACTACTCACATCCTCCTCTGCTCCTCCAGTTTTAGAGACGATGCTACCAAGATACATAAATTCTTCAACATTCTCTACGCTCCTTCCGTTTATTTGAAACTTCCTATCGCTTGTTACGTTTAGTCTTAGTAATTTCGTCTTCCCTGAATTTACAATTAACCCTAGCCTTCTCGCCTGTGTAGAACGTCCAGTTTTGCATTCATATGCCGAATGCTTTGTGAGACACACATTATCAACAAAATCAATATCCTCTAGTTGATCTGTTAATATCTGTTAATGCTAAAAGCCACCCACCAAATATGATAATCATAATGCTTCAAAACGCTAAAACTGATTAATCATAGATGCTACAAAAAACTAAATATTGAATTCAATATTTGTATCTTAAATGTTAGAAATCATGAACCCTAGCAAATAAGCATTTCTTGGTAGAAGTGCTGTGAATGTCGGTGTCGCGCCAAGGCCGGGTAGAAGTATTCACAACGGACGACTATTCCAGTCTCACATCACTGCCAAGTGCATGCCTCACACCGAGCGCAAAAGCCGTGTGTTTATCTTACTTACCAAGGAGGGATTGCCCAACATACCCATTCTATTGATGTAATCTACTCATATTGGTCTCAAGTGTATTAAAACAATTTTATGCAAATTTGAGTTAAAGTTAATTTCAAAAGTTGGTAAGAGTGTGTTACTTATATGGTGGTGGATTATTGTTACTCGGTAAATAATGCTATCACTTCTCTGTCTTAATGAATTGGTGACCATTTTGCTTACTGAGTTGAGTGCTTTAGTTTAAGTAACACTAAACATTTTGCACGAGTGAACAGATAGACTATGCTTTCAAATTAGTAAGTATAAATTTGCATAATCCAATCATATATCATCAGCCAAAAGAGTGGTTTCATTCAAAATTAAAAATTCAACAATTTTTTTTATTTAATGCGTTAAATATATAAATTATCGGTGATGGACGAGATAAAGCCCATTTCAAATCCCTCGATGTGAGAAACAAAACTTGGAATGGACCTCGATAACCAGTTGATAACCTATTTTCATTTATGAACGAGATGTTCAGTAATGAACATATAGACTATTTTCTCCTAAATGCATGGGTATAGTTATAACTCTTTGTTCATTTCAAGGAGTATAATTGAATGCTGGTTGCAGTAGCTTGTTGAAATACAACAAGCTATACGGATATTAAACGTTGATTGATTGAATCCTCACCTTAA
This sequence comes from Meconema thalassinum, assembly GCA_946902985.2. Taxonomy (NCBI): domain Eukaryota; kingdom Metazoa; phylum Arthropoda; class Insecta; order Orthoptera; family Tettigoniidae; genus Meconema; species Meconema thalassinum. The sequence goes on from OX336388.2 coordinate 1,006,711,778, forward strand.
ATATATATACCTACACTAACACAGCCATCACAATAACACAGGTTATCAGACAAATTTCAACACTTACACAAGTACACGGGGCTACCAGACCATGTTGCCGCAAAACCCCTAAAGAATCAACAACAAAAACAACAACAATAGACTCTACCGCGGATCAAGGTCAACGAATATTAATCACTGTAGCCTATTCGAGTGAAATATATAGTGTTACAAGCTGTACCCGGCATGCGTTGCAATGCCAATCAAAGAAAGTGTTGGCGTTAAAATTCTGTTTCTTGAAGTGCTTTTGGATACACAACATGTTAACTGCCTCTAAGCTATCATAAAATGGATTTTCTAATTTAGAACCATTCGAGGGAGCGTGCACAACAACTTTCAAAAAGTTTCATCGCTGTCACTCATTTGTTGAATCTAATCGTACGCTACCTATTGTGAAATGGATTTACTAAGTCGAAACCCTTCCCTGGCGTGTACACAATGACTCATCAATGATTCATCGCAATCGGATGAATGGTATATGCACGTATAGGGGTTTTTGTTTAAACGATTCGTGCGCTGTCACTCATTTGTTGAATCTACTCGTGCGCTACCTATTGAGAAATGTATTACTAAGTCGAAGCCCTTCCCTGGCGTGTACACAATAACTCATCAAGGTTTCATCGCAATCGAAGAATGTTATATGAACGCAATAGGGAATTTTGTTGAAACGCTTCGCGCGTCGTCACCCATTTGTTGCATCTACTCTTGCGCTACTTATTGTGAAATGGATTTACTAAGTCCCCTTCCCTGGCGGGTACAAAATAACTGATCAATGTTTCATCGCAATCGGATGAATAGTATATGAACGCATACCTGATTTTGTTTAAACGATTCGCACTCCGTCACTCATTTGTTGAATCTACTCGTGCGCTACCTACTGTAAAATGTATTTACTAAGTTAGAAACCGTCACGTAAGTGTCCACAACATCTCACCCAAGTTTCATCGCTATCGTCGTTCATTTGTCGAATCTACTCGTGTGCTACCTACTGTGAAATGTATTTACTAAGCCAGAAACCTTCCTTGGAGTGTCAACCATATTTCACCCAAGTTTCACCGCTAACGGCAGAATGGTATATGACCTTATACGGGACTTTGCTGAAACGCTTCGCGCGTCGTCCCTCATTTGTTGAATCAACTTGTGCGCTGCATATTGTATAGGGGATTTACTAAGCCAGAAATTTTCCATGACGTGTACACAACATCTCACCCAAGTTTCATAGGTACGGACGAATGGTACATGTATGCATACGGGACTTGGTTGAAACGCTTCGCGTGTCGTCGCTCATTTGTTGATTCTACTCTTGAGCTACATATTGTAATATGGATGTACTCAGCCAGAAACCTTCCCTGGAGTGTACACAACATCTCACCCAAGTTTCATCGCAATCGGATGAATGGTATGTGAACGTATACGGGACGTTGTCGAAACGCGTCGCGCGTAGTCACTCATTTGTTGAACATAAACGTGCGCTTCGTATTGTAAAATGGATTTACTTAGCCAGAAACCTTTCCTGGAGTGTACACAACAATTCACCAAACATTTATCACTATCAGACGAATGGTATATGACTTTATACAGGACTTTGTTGAAACTCTTCGCGTGTCATCGCTCATTTGTTGAATCTACTGGTGCGCTACCTATTGTAAAATGTATGTACTAAGCCAGAAACCTTCCCTGGAGTGTACACAGCATCTCACCCAAGTTTCATCGCTATCGGATGAATGGTATATGCAATTAAATGGGACTTTGTTGAAACACTTCGCGCGCCGTTGCTCATTTGTTGATTCTACTCGTGCTCTACCTATTTTTAAAGGGATTTACTAAGCTAGAAACCTTCCCTGGAGTGCACACAAAATCTCAGCCTAGTTTCATCGCTATCGGACGAATGGTATATGAACGCAAACGTGACTATGTTGAAATGCTTCGCGCGTCGTAGCTCATTTGTTGAATCTAATCGTGCGCTGCCTATTGTAAAGTGGATGTACTAAGCCAGAAAATTTCCCTGCAGTGTACACAACATTTTACGCAAGTTTCATAGCTATCGGACGAATGGTATATGAATGCATTCGGGACTTTGTTGAAATGCTTCGCGCATCGTCGCTCATTTGTTGAATCTACGCGTGCGTTACCTATTGTAAAATGGATTTACTAAGTCAGAAAACTTCCTTGGAGTGCACTCAACATCTCACCCAAGTTTCATCGCTATCGGACGAATGGTATATGAATGCATACGGGACTTTGTTGAAATGCTTCGCGCATCGTCGCTCATTTGTTGAATCTACGCGTGCGCTACCTATTGTAAAATGGATTTACTAAGTCAGAAACCTTCCTTGGAGTGTACTCAACATCTCACCCAAGTTTCATCGCTATCGGACGAATGGTATATGAACACATACGGGACTTTGTTGAAATGCTTCGCGCATCGTCGCTCATTTGTTGAATCAACGCGTGCGCTACCTATTGTAAAATGGATTTACTAAGTCAGAAACCATCCTTGGAGTGTACTCAACATCTCACCCAAGTTTCATCGCAATCGGACGAATGGTATATGAACACATACGGGACTTTGTTGAAATGCTTCGCGCATCGTCGCTCATTTGTTGAATCTACGCGTGCGCTACCTATTGTAAAATGGATTTACTAAGTCAGAAACCTTCCTTGGAGTGTACTCAACATCTCACCCAAGTTTCATCGCTATCGGACGAATGGTATATGAACACATACGGGACTTTGTTGAAATGCTTCGCGCATCGTCGCTCATTTGTTGAATCAACGCGTGCGCTACCTATTGTAAAATGGATTTACTAAGTCAGAAACCATCCTTTGAGTGTACTCAACATCTCACCCAAGTTTCATCGCAATCGGACGAATGGTATATGAACACATACGGGACTTTGTTGAAATGCTTCGCGCATCGTCGCTCATTTGTTGAATCTACGCGTGCGCTACCTATTGTAAAATGGATTTACTAAGTCAGAAACCTTCCTTGGAGTGTACTCAACATCTCACCCAAGTTTCATCGCTATCGGACGAATGGTATATGAACACATACGGGACTTTGTTGAAATGCTTCGCGCATCGTCGCTCAATTGTTGAATCTACGCGTGCGCTACCTATTGTAAAATGGATTTACTAAGTCAGAAACCATCCTTGGAGTGTACTCAACATCTCACCCAAGTTTCATCGCAATCGGACGAATGGTATATGAACACATACGGGACTTTGTTGAAATGCTTCGCGCATCGTCGCTCATTTGTTGAATCTACGCGTGCGCTACCTATTGTAAAATGGATTTACTAAGTCAGAAACCTTCCTTGGAGTGTACTCAACATCTCACCCAAGTTTCATCGCAATCGGACGAATGGTATATGAACGCATAGGAGACATACACACCCACAGACAAACTATCACGTAAGATTGATTTTTATATATATAGATAAGTATAGGTATACTAGCAGGTACCCACGGCTTCGCTCGCGTCATAGTCGTGTCATATTGTTATTCAATGAAATGCAGGTTTAACCCCGTTAACACCCCTTTATAACCTGAATATCCAAAAATCCCTCCTTAGTAGACGTTTTCGACACACAGCAAACATATCCCAAAAATATCATTCTTCTAACGTTAATAGTTTTGGTTGGTCGATGAGAGTGAATATCCAAAAATCCTTCCTTAGTGGACGTTTTTTCCCCCATAATTTCACCCCTCCCCATGGACCCCTTACATTGGATTTATAAAAAAAACGGTCCAACAGCGATTTATTTATTTATTTACTTATTATTAAGCTGATTGGTTTCCTCTGAGTTTCAAACTCCTATGTCGTTTAAGAGATACACGCTCCGTTAGGAATCCTTCATCCCCCACTTTTCACCCCTTTCACTCATAATATAAATCACATCGAAAAACCATTAGACATGTGTCAGCTTATTAGCCTACTTACGATTTTTGCAAAAAATGAAAGTAGACTTGTGAGATCTACACAGGGCGAAAAAAATGTGTCTGTCTGTGTGTGTGTGAGTCTGTGTGTGTGTGTGAGTGTGTGTACTCTGAATGTCTGCCGCCACCCCCCCCTCCCCTATCAATTCGAACACGGTGAACGCGAATTGAACGAAATTTGGTACAAAGTTAGCACAAGCAAAGGACACCTCAGTGTCATGTTTTATATCGCCGCCATCTTGACGGAAACGTAATGGCGGCCACACAAATGTAAAAAGCTTAAATCAAATTACGACTAATTTTATCATCCGATCTCTACCAAATTTTGCAACAACATACCTTTACGGGGGTAGCATTCTTTGACCAAACTAATAGGTCATCAGCCTAATAGTTTGCGGATAGCAGCCATCTTTGTGTGAAAATCGATTCCCCCTATTAATTCGAACACGGTGAAACCGAATGGAACGAAAGTTGGTACAGAGGTAGCACTAGCAAGGGACACCCAAGTGTCATGTTGTATATCGCCGCCATCTTGACGGAAACGTAATGGCGACCACACAAATGCTCAAAGCTTAAATCAAATTACGATTAACCTAATCATCCGATCCCTACCAAATTTTTCAACAACATACCTCTATTGAGGGACCATCCTTTGACCAATCTAATAGGTCATTAGCCTAATATTTTGCGGATGGCGGCCATCTTTGTGTGAAAATCGTTTCCCCCTATTGATTCAAACACAGTGAAACCGAATGGAACGAAATTTGGTACAGAGGTAGCACTAGCAAAGGGCACCTCAGTGTCATGTTTTTATCGCCGCCATCTTGACAGAAACGTAATGGCGGCCACACAAATGTTCAAAGCTTAAATCAAATTACCACTAACCTAATCATCCGATCTCTACCAAATTTTGCAACAACATACCTTTATGGCGGGAGCATCCTTTGACCATTCTAATAGGTCATTAGCCTAAGAGTTTGCGGATGGCGGCCATCTTTGTTTCAAAATCGATTCCCCCTATTAATTCAAACACGGTGAAACCGAATGGAACAAAATTTGGTACAGAGGTAGCACTAGCAAAGGGCACCCCAGTGTCATGTTGTATATCGCCCCCATCTTGACGGAAACGTAATGGCGGCCACACAAATATTCAAAGCTTAAATCAAATTACGATTAACCTAATCATCCGATCTCTACCAAATTTTGCAACAACATACCTTTATGGAGGGAGCATCCTTTGACCAAACTTATAGGTCATTATCCTAATATTTTGCGGATGGCGGCCATCTTTGTGTGAAAATCGATTCCCCTATCAATTCTAACACGGTGAAACCGAATGGAACGAAATTTTGTGCAGAGGTAGCACTAGCAAAGGGCACCTCAGTGTCATGTTTCATATCACCGCCATCTTGACGGAAACGTAATCGCGGCCACCCAAATATTAAAAGCTAAAATGTTATTACGACCAACCTAATAATCAAGTCTCTACCAAATTTTGCAACAACATATCTTTATGTGGGAAGCATATTCTGACCAAACTGCAAGATCATCAGCCCAATAGTTTGCAGATGGTGGCCAAGTATGTGTGCAAATCGATTACCCCTATCAATTCAAACACGGTGAAACCGAATTGAACGAAATTTGGTACAGAGGTAGCATTAGCAAAGGGCACCTCAGTGTCATATTTTATATCGCCGCCATCTTGACGGAAACGGAATGACGGCCACCCAAATGTTACAAGCTTAAATCAAATTACGACCATCCTAATAATTTGATCTCTACCAGATTTTGCAACAACATGCCTTTTTGTGGAAAGCATCTTATGACTGACTACTAGGTCATCAGACCAATAGTTTGCAAATAGCGGCCATGTATATGTGCAAATCCATTCCCCATATCAATTCAAACACGGTGAAACCGAATTGAATGAATTTTTTTACAGAGGTAGCACTAGCAAAGGGCACATCATATTCATGTATAATAACCCTATAGCACGTTGTATTTCAACAAGCTACTACAACCAACATTCAATTATACTCCTTGAAAAGGACAAAGAGTTATAACAATACCCATGCATTTAGGAGAAAGTAGGCTATATGTTCTTTACTGATCATCTTGTTTTTAATTATTAGTTTATATGCCAAGTATCACATCCCCTAATGAAACCACTCGTGAGATATTTTTATTCAATGAAATGCACGTTTACCCCCCTTAACACCCCTTTAGAACCTGAATATCCAAAAATCTTTCCTTAGTGGACGTTTTCGACATACAACGAACATATCCCTAAAATTTTATGTTTCTAACTTCTTTAATTTTGTCTGGAAGATGATGAGTGAGTCAGTCAGTCAGGACATTTTCTTTCATTTCTTTTTGAGAATTTCACCCCTCACATGAACCCCTTAAATTGGATTTATGAAAAAACCCGGTCGAACACCTACTTACTTATTTTTAAGCTGTTCTTCCCCCCTGAGTTTGATGAGTAAGTTAATCAGTTAGAACACTTTCTTTCCTGTTGTTTTTTTTTTTTTTTTCAGAATTTCACCCTTATCCAAGGGTCCATTTAATTGGATCTATGAAAAAATTGTCGAACACCTATTTACTTATATTTTAAGCTGGTTTTTTTTTCGCTGAATTTCAAACTTCTCTCCTATGTCGTTTAAGAGATACACGCTCCATTTAGAATCCTTCAGCCCCCGATTTTCACCCCTTTCACCTCATAATATAAACCACATCGATAAACCCTTAGACATATGTCTGCTTATTTTTAATGATTAGTTTATATGACGAATATCACATCCCCAAAAAACAACTCATGAGATATCGTTATTCAATGAAATGCTCGTTTACCCCCTTAACACCTTTTCAGAACCCGAATAAACAAAAATCCTTCCTTAGTTGACGTTTTCGACATACAGCGAACATATTCCCAAAATTTAATATTTCCAACTTCACTAGTTTTCGCTGGGCGATGATGAGTGTGTGAGTCAGCCAGGTCATTTCCTTTCAATTATTTTTACCATAATTTTACCCCTCCCCATGGGCCCCTTAAATTGGATTTATGAAGAAAAGCTCGAACACCAATTAAATTATTTTTAAGCTGAATTTTTCCCCTGAGTTTGATGAGTGAGTTAGTTATTCAACCAGTTAGGACACTTTCTCTCCTTTTTTTTTTTTTAGAATTCACCCCACCCCATTTGCCCCTTAAATTGAATTTATGAAAAAAAAAACGGTCGAACACCGATTTACTTATTTCTTAAGCTGATTATTTTCCGCTGAGTTTCAAACTTCTCACGCTCCGTTAAAAATCCTTCAACCCCCACGTTTCACCTCATAATATACACCACATCGAAAAACCCATAGACACATGTCTGCTTAATTTTAATGATTAGTTTATATGTCGAGTATCACATCCACAAATGAAACCACTCGTGAGATATTGTTATTCAATAAAAGGCAGGTTCAACCCCCTTGTGACCTCTTTAGAACATGAATATCCGAAAATCCTCCTTAGTGTACGGTTTTGACATACAACGAACATATCCCCAAAATGTCATGTTTCTAACTTCAATAATGATGATAAGTGAGTGAGTGAGTGAGTGAGTCAGGACATTTTCTTTCAATTTTTTTTATTTTTTCTACAGAATTACACCCCTCCCCACGAACCCCTTAAATTTGATTTATGAAAAAAAAAATTGTCGAACTCCTATTTACTTACCTTTTAAGCTGAATTTTGCCGCTGAGTTGCAAACTCCTCGCCTATGTCGTTTAAGAAATACACGCTCCGATAGGAATCCTTCAACCCCCCACTTTTCACCCCTTTCACATCATAATATACACCACATCGAAAAACCCTCAGACACATGTCTTCTTATTTTTAATGAAGAGTTTATATGCCGAGTATCACATCCCTCAATGAAACCAAGCCGGAGATATTGTTATTCATGAAATGCAGGTTTAACCCCCTAAGACCCCTTTAGAACCTGAATATCCGCAAATCCTCACTTAGTGGACGGTTTTGACATACAATGATCATATCCCCAAAATGTCATATTTCTAACTTCAATAATTTTGGCTGGGCGATGGTGAGTGAGTCACGACTTTTTCTTTCAATTTTCCTTTTTTAGAATTTCACCCCTCCCCATAAACCCCTTAAATTGGGTTTATGAAAAAAAACTGTTGAACACCTATTTACTTATTTTTATAACAGTTTTTCCCCCTGAGTTTGATGAGTGAGTCTGTCAGTCAATCAGTTAGGATACTTTCTTTCCTGTCCCCCCCCCCACCCCCCAGAATTTCACCCCTCCCCATGGGCCCCTAAGAATGGATTTATGAAAAAACGGTCAAACACCTATTTACGTATTTTTAAGCTGATTTTTTCCGCTGAGTTTCAAACTCCTCGCTTATGTCGTTTAAGAGATACACGCTCCGTTAGAAATCCTTCAACCCCCACTTTTCACCCCTTTCACCTCATAATATACGCCACATCGAAAACCCCTCAGACACGTGTCTTCTTATCTTTAATGAGGAGTTTATATGCCGAGTATCACATCCCTCAATGAAACCAAGCCGGAGATATTGTTATTCAATGAAATGCAGGTTTAACCCCCTTAAGATCCCTTTAGAACCTGAATATCCGAAAAGCCTCCCTTAGTGGACGGTTTTGACATACAATGATCATATCCCCAAAATGTAATGTTTCTAACTTCAATAATTTTGGCTGGGCGATGGTGAGTGGGTCAGGACTTTTTCTTTCAATTTACTTTCTTCAGAATTTCACCCCTCGCCATGAACCCCTTAAATTAAGTTTATGAAAAAAAAAAACGTCGAACACCTATTTACTTATTTTTCAACAGTTTTTCCCCCTGAGTTTGATGAGTGAGTCTGTCAGTCAATCAGTTAGGACACTTTGTTTCCTGTTTTTTTTTTTTTTTTTTTCAGAATTTCACCCTTTCCAATGGCCCCTTAAATTGAATTTATGAAAAACGGTCGAACACCGATTTACTTATTTTTAAGCTGATTATTTTCCGATGAGTTTCAAACTTCTCGCATATGTCGTTTAAGAGATACTAACTCCGTTAGGAATCCTTCAACCCCCACTTTTCACCCCTTTCATCTCATAATATACACCACATCGAAAAACCCATAGACACATGTCTGTTTATTTTTAATGATTAGTTTATATGCCGAGTATCACATCCACAAATGAAACCACTCGTGAGATATTGTTATTCAATAAAAGGCAGGTTTAACCCCCTTAAGACCTCTTTAGAACCTGAATATCCGAAAATCCTCCCTTAGTGTCCGGTTTTAACATACAACGAACATATCACCAAAATGTCATGCTTCTAACTTCAATAATTTTGGCTGGGCGATGATGAGTGAGTGAGTGAGTGAGTGAGTCAGGACATTTTCTTTCATTTTTTTTTTTTCAGAATTTCACCCCTCCCCATGAACCCCTTAAATTTGATTTAAAAAACGGTCGAACACCTATTTACTAACCTTTAGGCTGAATTTTTCCGCTGAGTTTAAAACTCCTTGCCTATGTCGATTAAGAGATACACGCTCCGTTAGGAATCCTTCAACCCCCACTTTTCACCCCTTTCACCTCATAATATACACTACATCGAAAAACCCTCACTGTCAGACATGTGTCTTATTATTTTTAATGGTGAGTTTATATGCCGAGTATCACATCCCTCAATGAAACCAAGCCGGAGATATTGTTATTCAATGAAATGCAGGTTTAACCCCCTTAAGACCCCTTTAGAACCTGAATATCCGAAAATCTTCCCTTTGTGGACGGTTTTGACATACAATGATCATATCCCCAAAAAGTCATGTTTCTAACTTCAATAATTTTGGCTGGGCGATGGTGAGTGAGTCAGGACTTTTTCGTTGAATTTTCTTTTTTTAGAATTTCACCCCTCCCCATGAACCCCTTAACTTGGGTTTATGACAAAAACTGTCGAACACCAATTTACTTATTTTTAAACAGTTTTTCCCCCTGAGTTTGATGAGTGAGTCTTCACTTAGGGCACTTTCTTTCCTGCCCCCCCCCCCCCCACAGAATTTCACCCCTCCCCATGGGACCTTAAATTGGAATTATAAAAAAACGGCCAAACACCTATTTACTTATTTTTTAGCTGATTTTTCCCCCTGAGTTTCAAACTCCTCGCCAATGTCGTTTAGGAGATACACGCTCCATTAGGATTCCTCCAATCCCCACTTTTCACCCCTTTCACCTTATAATATACAACACATCGAAAAACCCTCAGACACATGTCTTCTTATTAGCCTACTTTCGATTTTTGCAAAAAATGAAAGTAGACTTATGAGATCAACACAGGGCGAAAAAAGTGTGTCTGTCTGTGTGTGTGTATGTGAGTCTGTGTGTGTGTATGTGTGTGTGTGCGTCTGTGTGTGTGTGTGTGTGTGTGTGTGTGTCTGTGTGTGTGAGTGTGTGTACTCTGAATGTCTGTCCCCCCCCCCCTATCAATTCGAACACGGAGAATGCGAATTGAACGAAATTTGGTACAAAGGTAGCACTAGCAAAGGACACCTTAGTGTCATGTTTTATATCGCCGCCATCTTGACGGAAACGTAATGGCGGCCACACAAATGTTCAAAGCTTAAATCCAATTACGACTAACCTAATCATCCGATCTCTAGCAAATTTTGCAACAACATACCTTTATGGGGGGAGCATCCTTTGACTAAACAAATAGGTCATCAGCGTAATAGTTTGCGGATGGCGGCCATCTTTGTGTGAAAATCGATTCCCCCATTATTTCGAACACGGTGCAACCGAATGGAACGAAATTTGGTACAGAGGTAGCACTAGCAAAGGGCACCTCAGTGTCATGTTTTATATCGCCGCCATCTTGACGGAAACGTAATGGCGGCCACACAAATGTTCAAAGCTTAAATCAAATTACGATTAACCTAATCATCCGATCTCTACCAAATTTTGCAACAACATACCCTTATAGAGGAAGCATTCTTTGACCAAATGAATAGTTCATTAGCCTAATAGTTTGCGGATGGCGGCCATCTTTGTGTGAAAATCAATTCCCCCTATTAATTCAAACACGGTGAAACCGAATGGAACAAAATTTGGTACAGGGGTTGCACTAGCAAAGGGCATCTCAGTGTCATGTTTTATATCGCCGCCATATTGACAAAAACGTAATGGCGGCCACACAAATGTTCAAAGCTTAAGTTAAATTACGACTAATATAACCACCCGATCTCTACCAAACTTTGCAACAACATACCCTTATAGAGGAAGCATCCTTTGACCAAATGAATAGTTCATTAGCCTAATAGTTTGCGGATGGCGGCCATCTTTGTGTGAAAATCAATTCCCCCTATTAATTCAAACACGGTGAAATCGAATGGAACGAAATTTGGTACAGAGGTAGCACTAGCAAAGGGCACCTCAGTGTCATGTTTTATATCGCCGCCATCTTGACTGAAACGTAATGGCGGCCACACGAATGTTCAAAGCTTAAATCAAATTACGATTAACCTAATCATCCGATCTCTACCAAATTTTGCAACTCCATGCCTTTATGGAGGGAGCATCTTTGGCCAATCTAATAGGTCATTCGCCTAATAGTTTGCGGATGGCGGCCATCTTTGTGTCAGAATCGATTCCCCCTATTAATTCAAACACGGTGAAACCGAATGGAACGAAATTTGGTACAGAGGTAGCACTAGCAAAGGGCACCTCAGTGTCATGTTTTATATCGCCGCCATCTTGACTGAAACGTAATGGCGGCCCCACAAATGTTCAAAGCTTAAATCAAATTACGATTAACCTAATCATCCGATCTCTACCAAATTTTGCAACTCCATACCTTTATGGAGGGAGCATCCTTTGACCAATCTGATAGGTCATTAGCCTAATAGTTTGCGGATAGCGGCCATCTTTATGTCAAAATTGATTACCCCTATTAATTCGAACACGGTGGAACCGAATGAACGAAATTTGGTACAGAGGTAGCACTAGCAAAGGGCACCTCAGTGTCATGTTTTATATCACCGCTATCTTGACGGAAACGTAATCGCGGCCACCCAAATGTTAAAAGCTAAAATGTAATTACGACGAAACTAATAATCTAGTCTCTACCAAATTTTGCAACACCATATCTTTATGTGGGAAACATATTCTGACCAAACTGCAAGAACATCAGCCCAATAGTTTGCAGATGGTGGCCAAGTATGTGTGCAAATAGATTCCCCCTATCAATTCAAACACGGTGAAACCGAATTGAACGAAATTTGGTACAGAGGTAGCACTAGCAAAGGGCACCTCATATTCATGTTTAATATCCCTATAGCACGTTGTATTTCAACAAGCTACTACAACCAACATTCAATCATACTCCTTGAAAAGGACAAAGAGTTATAACAATACCCATGCATTTAGGAGAAAGTAGGCTATATGTTCTTTACTGAACATCTTGTTTTTAATGATGAGTTTATATGTTGAGAATCACATCCCCCAATGAAACCAATCGGGAGATATTGTTATTCAATGAAATGCAGGTCTACCCCCTTAATACCCCTTTAGAACATGAATAAACAAAAATCTTTCCTTAGTGGACGCTTTCGACATACAACGAATATATCCCCAAAATTTCATGTTTCTAACTTTAGTAGTTTTGGCTTGGCGATGATGAGTCATTCAGTCAGGACACTTTGTTTTATATAATAGACTAGCAGTTACCCGCGGCTTCGCTCGCGTCATAGTCGTGTCATATTGTTATTCAATGAAATGAAGGTTTAACGCCGTTAACACCCCTTTATAACCTGAATATCCAACAAGAAGTTCCGTGACGAACTAAAGAGCCTACTTTTCTTAATATTTAAGATTCATGTCAATGATTAATCTATATGGATCTATCTAGAATAATGACGAAATTAAGTTGGTAATATCGAAATTTCTAATTAGTTCGAAATAGTGTATACCTGGCATAATGTAGCCTAATAGAGAACTACAGTTGGCCGGCCTGGTGACTGAATATATTCTTAGTTCCATCTCTTAAGGTACAGAATACAAAATTTCGTTGAAGTCCAATGGATAGCATGGACGTTACATGCAGTTAAACATTGGATCTAACAGCGCGTGTAAAATCATGTTGGCAACAGGGTCATGCATGTATTGGTCAGAAATAATCTGAAATAATATGATCTATTCTGTGTCAATTTTGAATGAAATCCACTAGTTAGTGTAGAAGTTACATGCATTTTAAAAATTGGACCTATCAGCAGGCTTAGAATCATGTTGGCAGCACTGGCGTAGGCCTATATTAGTTACTCCAAATTAATCTAGAATGCCATATACTATACGCGTGCAAAGTTTAGAGCTATCGGCTTGCATACTTTCTGATATATTGATAATAGGGTAACAAAATTAGAGACAGTATTTATTAACAGTTGGCAGCCCTGGTTACTCTTACGAATCGGCATAGTCATATCTGTTATGGTACACATAGCACACACGAAATTTGGTTGAAATCCAAATGATAGTGTAGAAGTAACATGTATTTAAATTTGGACCTCTCAGCAGGCTTAGAATCATGTTGGTAGCACTGACGTATATAAGTTACTCCAAATTAATATAGAATGTCAGGTACTACACGTGTGCATAGTTTAAAGCTGTCGGCTTGCATACTTTCTGATATATGGGTATTTGGATAAAAAGGAAGGAAGGAAAGAAGATTGTAGTTTTACGTGACCGTGAATCTTGTGATTATGAGCCACGGGACCTCCTTTTTACGTGGAATCCGAACCACAGGACATGGCATTTCACTTCGAAAATTTCACATGCATTGACCGGGAATCGAACCCGGACCGCCTTGGTGAGAGGCATACAGCTAGACCGCTGAGCCACCATGTCCCCCATAGATTAAAATAATTGAGAGCATTTATTATCAGTTGGCAGCCCTGGTGGCTCTTAAGAATACGCTGAGTTATATCTGTTTATGTACACATAGCACATACGAAATTTGGTTGAAATCCAATTGATAGTGTAGAAGTTATATGCATTTAAAATCTGGACTTATCAGCAGGCTTATAATCATTTTGGCAACACTGCCATGTATGGCCTCCTGGAAATTAAACTGCAATCTATACGTGTGCCAATTTTGAAATAGCTCCCATTCATACCTTCCATGATATCCAACATGGAGCTCAAATTTAAATTGCGATTTTTCAGCAGTTGGTAGCACTGACATCATTTTCAAATATGGCCGTGAGATATTCAGGTGTAGATCTTTACTCCTACCAAATTTTGTTTCGATTGCTGCAGCCGTTTAGGAGTGGATAGGGGGGACACACACAGCCAGACAGACAGACAGACAGAAGGACAGACAGACAGACACACATTTGTCCTATCTCATAAGTCTACTTTTTCCTCATTTTTGCAAAATGTGAAAAGTGGACTAAAAATCCCTCCTTAGTAGACGTTTTCGACACACAACAAACATATCCCAAAAATATCATTCTTCTAACTTTAATAGTTTTGGTTGGTCGATGAGAGTGAATATCCAAAAATCCTTCCTTAGTGGACGTTTTTTTTTCTCCAGAATTTGACCCCTCCCCATGGGCCCCTTACATTGGATTTATGAAAAACCGGTCGAACAGCTATTTATTTATTTATTTACTTATTTTTAAGCTGATTGGTTTCCTCTGAGTTTCAAATTCCTATATCGTTTAAGAGATGTACGCTCCGTTAGGAATCCTTCAACCCCCACTTTTCACCCTTTTCACTCACAATATACACCACATCGGAAATCCATTAGACATGTGTCAGCTTATTTTTAATGATTAGTTTACGTATATGTCAAGTATCACATCCCCAAATGAAACCACTCGTGAGATTCAATGAAATGCACGTTTACCCCCTTAACACCCCTTTAGAACCTGAATCTTTCCTTAGTGGACGTTTACGACATGCAACGAACATATCCCCAAAATTTCATGTTTGTAACTTCAATAATTTTGGCTGGGCGATGATGTGTGAGTAAGTCAGGACATTTTCTTTCATTTATTTTTGAGAATTTCACCCCTCCCCATGAACCCCTTAAATGGGATTTATGAAAAAACAACGGTCGAACACCTATTTACTTATCTTTTAAGCTGATTTTCTTCCGCTGAATTTAAAACTACTCGCTAATGTCGTTTGAGGGATACACGCTCCGTTAAGAATCCTTCAACCCCCAATTTTCACCCCTTTCACCTCATAATGTACACCACATCGGGAAACCCTTAGACATATGTCTGCTTATTTTCATTGATTAATTTACATGCCGAATATCACATCCCCAAATGAAACAACTCGTGAGATATTGTTATACAATGAAATGCAAGTTTAACCCCCTTAACACCCCTTCAGAACATGAATATCCAAAAATACATCCTTAGTGGACGTTTATGACATACAACGAGCATATCCCCAAAATTTCAAGTTTCTAACTGCAATAGGCTTGTCTGGGGGATGATGAGTGAATATCCAAAAATCCTTCTTTCCCCAGAATTTCACCCCTCCCCATGGGCCCCTTAAATTGGATTTATGAAAAAATGGTCGACCACCTATTTACATATTTTTCAAGCTGATTTTCCCCCCGGAGTTTCATGCTCTATGCCTCTGTCTTTTAGGAGATACTTGCTCCGTTAGGAATCCTTCAACCCGCACTTTTCACACATACACCTCATAATATACACTTCTTATTCTGAATGATGAGTTTATATGCCGAGTATCGCATCCCCCAAGGAAATCAATCGGGAGATATTGTTATTCAATTAAATGTAGGTCTACCCCCTTAACACCCCTTTAGAACCTGAATATCTAAAAATCCTTCCTTAGTGGACGTTTTCGACATACAACGAACATAACCCCAAAATTTCATGTTTCTAACTTCAATAATTTTGACTGGGCGATGATGAGTGTGTGAGTAAGTCAGGACATTTTCTTCCATTTATTTTTCAGAATTTCACCCTTCTCATGAACCTCTTAAATTGGATTTTGAAAAAAAAAACGGTCGAACACCTATTTACTTATTTTTAATCTGTTCTTCCCCCCTGAGTTTGATGAGTGAGTGAGTTAATCAGTTAGAACACTTTCTTTCCTGTCTTTTTTTTTCTTCAGAATTTATGAAACAAGATGTTCAGTAAAGAACATATAGCCTACTTTCTCCTAAATGTATGAGTATAGTTATAACTCGTTGTTATTATCAAAGAGTATAATAGAACTATTCTTTGTTGAAGGCCATAGAAACGATTTACCTCTACCAAACGCCACAATCTAGATAAAAACTGCTACCATCATTGAAGAAAGAAAGAAAGAAAGAAAGAAAGAAAGAAAGAAAGAAAGAAAGAAAGATAAGAAGTATATCAAGAATGTTATGGATCTGGAGACATAATTGACCGGACTGGCTGCGTGGCTCAGCGGTAACGTTCTCGCTTGCTGGGCCCTAGGTTGCAGGTTCGTATCCTGGCGCAGTCAGCTGGCATTTGAGGGTGCACAAATGCGAGGGAGCCGTGTCAGTACATTTACTGGCACGTTAAAGATGCCCTTCGGGCCAAAATTCCGGCACCCCGGTGTCTCTAAAAGCAGCAGTAGTTAAAAGGGATGTAAAACCAATAACATTATTATTATTATTATTATTATTATTATTATTATTATTATTATTATTATTATTTTAATGTGCTAAACGGTTCCAGGCTAGTGTTCAGAAGTAAAGGGGGAGTTTTAGTCGGTAGTCTGCTACTCAGTAGCAGGAGCCCGACACTCTGTGCGTAAATGCATTTCTTCCCCTAAAAATATATATATATATATATATATATATATATTATTATTATTACATATACGACCTGCCGTGGGCAACATCCAACTTTGAGTTGAGGCATGTCTTTACACGTCTGGTTGTGCAGGGCTTTCACAACCCTGTCTGTCTGTTGGGTAGTCAGCCCGAAGGCTGGTTGGATCCTCAAAAAGTACCATCGTTAGGTTATGTGGGTAGATACCCACAAAAACCCAAGGCAGCGCTATATTGAGGTGTACTAGGCAAGAAGAGGAGTGAGGTAGTTTGCCATTGCTTTCCTCACTGAGTCAGAACAGCAGTACTAACCCTATGAGTAGAACCTTTCTCAGCATCCATAGGCACTGACTGTGCCCTGAATGTCATTACTAAGCACCACCCATACCTCAGTAGCTTCCATATAATCACATCCATGAGTGAGACTGAGACATCGGTGAAAAGCCACATTTTACTCTAGCCTGTGCCAACAGACAAATGCAAATGTACTGCATTCATCAAGAGATGGCAAACAGGCCCAACCCTAATTGAAAAAAAAGGAAGGAAGATTGTAGTTTTACGTGGCCGTGAATCTTGTGATTATGAGCCACGGGACCTCCTTTTTACGTGGAATCCGAACCACAGTACATGGCATTTCACTTCGAAAATCTCACATGCATTGACCGGGAATCGAAAACCCTAATTGAATTAACAAATCTTTCCATGACCCTACAGAGACGTGTGTATACAAACTATGTGGATATTTTCGATTGCTATTTGCCTGAAATAAAAGTAGTAATTAATACCTGAACTAACACCAACGGCTTGAACTCAGTTACTATGTGAAATCGTTTTGTTCTTTACTTCAAATAACATTTTCAAGTAACGCAAAATAGGCTGTTACAAACCCTTTAAAATAAAAAGTAAAAATGTATCGTAGTATCATCTTGTCATTCTTCAAATTCGATGCGCATAGAATGCCAATGGTATAGTAATCAATGGAGCCCCACGTAGACTAGTCGTGACATCTAGTGGTGAAATATCGAACAATATAATCCTAACAGAGCGAGTGCATTCTAGCGGCCAGAAGAAGAAACTTTTCAATAAAATCTGGAAGTTAATAAGTATGTCGGCGTGCAGTTACCTTTTTGGCAGCTAGATGTCTCGAGTAAATCTGCTGGCGAATTATGTTTTAATTAAATATATATTTTACACCATAATATGCACAATATAACGCTTAATTTTAAAACATCTGAGTCATTAGAAAACAATAAACATATAACATTTCAAACAAAAAATCTAGCTCTGATCGGGTTTGAACCATAGGCATTTGAGCGATAGGCTAACGCTCTACCACTGAGCTAATTGTGTCAACGAATATCGTTCTATATAAAATGACTTACATAGAACTTGTTAGCAAATAATGATTTATACTAAACGATTTCATCACTGGAGTATATTATTTATATATAAAGCATTTCATACAAAGTTTATTTATTTTGTATCAGTACGCTATATTGCATGCAATACTCAAATTAGTGAAATATAAGTCAGGCACAAGATATCCGCTGCCATCTTGTCTTATTACTGAATCAGCTCAGCTTTTTAAAATCACATCTGCACTATAGTATTACAAAATAAACTTTTAATTTCGAACGTGCCTCTTCCTTTAGAACAGTTAAAACGATTCTCGGCTCGATAATCGGAACTGGTGGGTCCCATGATATGGATTATAAAGTTTGCATAATTCGCACGGCCGCCATCCTGAAATAGTATGGCGGACGACCTTGTAGTTTGGTCACAAGACGCATCCTGTACGAAGGTATGTTGTTACCAAATTTGGTAGAGATCGGATGATTTGGTTAGTCGTTATTTGATTTTACGTTTTTAACGTTTGAGTGGCCGCCATTCAGTTTTAGTAAAGATGGCAGCGATATAAAACATGACACTGAGGTGTCCTTTGCTAGTGCTACCTTTGTACCAAATTTCGTTCAATTCGCATTCACCGTGTTCGAATTGATAGGGGGGGACAGACATTCAGAGTACACACACTCACACACACACAGACACACACACACACAGACTCACACACACACATACACACACACACACACACAGAGACTCACACACACACATACACACACACAGACAGACACACTTTTTTCGCCCTGTGTTGATCTCATAAGTCTACTTTCATTTTTTGCAAAAATCGAAAGTAGGCTAAAAACGGTCGAACACCTATGTATTAATATTTTAAGCTGTTTTTTCACTGAATTTCTAACTTCTCGCCTATGTCGTTTAAGAGATACACGCTCCGTTAAGAATCCTTCAACCACCAATTTTCACCCCTTTCACCACATAATATACACCACATCGATAAACCCTTAGACATATGTCTGCTTATTTGTAATGATTAGTTTATATGCCGAATATCACATCCCCAAAGAAACAACTCATGAGATATCGTTATTCAATGAACTGCACGTTTACCCCCTTAACACCTCTTCAGAACCCGAGTAAACAAAAATCCTTCCTTAGTTGACGTTTTCGACATAAAGCGAACATATTCCTAAAATTTAATGTTTCCAACTTCAATAGGTTTTTTTCGCTGGGCGATGATGAGTAGGTGTGTCAGGTCATTTTCTTTCAATTATTTTTACCAGAATTTTACTCCTCCCCATGGGCCCCTTAAATTGGATTTATGAAGAAACGCTCGAACACCTATTAACATATATTTTAAGCTGTCTTTTTTCCCCTGAGTTTGATGAGTGAGTGAGTTAGTCAGTTAGGACACTTTCTCACCTTTCTTTCTCTCCAGAATTTCACCCACCCCATTGGCCCCTTAAATTGAATTAATGAAAAAACGGTCGAACACGGATTTACTTATTTTTAAGCTGATTTTTTTTTTCGCTGAGTTTCAAACTTCTCGCCTATGTCGTTTACGAGATACACTCTCGGTTAGGAATCCTTCATCCCCCACTTTTCACCCCTTTCACCTTATAATATACACCACATCGAAAACCCCTTAGACACATGTCTGCCTATTAGCCTACTTTTCACATTTTGCAAAAATGAGGAAAAGGTAGACTTATGAGATCGATCCGGGAAAATGTGCCTGTCTGTCAGTCTGTCTGTCCTTCTGTCTGTCTCTCTGTCTGTCCTTCTGCCTGTCTGGCTGTGTGTGTGTGCCCCACCCCTATCAACTCCTAAATGGCTGCAGCAATCGAAACCAAATTTAGTATGAGTAAAGATGTATTCCGGAATATCTCAAGACCATATTTGAAAATGATGTCAGTGCTACCAACTGCTGAAAAAAACGCAATAGAAATTTGAGCTCCATGTTGGATATCATGGAAGTTATGCATGGTAGCTATTCCAAAATTGGCACACATGTAGATAATACTATTTCAGTTTAATTTCCAGGAGGCCATACATGACAGCTGTGCCAAAATAATTTTAAGCCTTCTGATAGGTCCGATTTTTAAATGCATATAACTTCAACACTATTATTTGGATTTCAACCAAATTTTATATGTAATATGTGTACACAAACAGATATGACTAAGTGTATTCTTAAGAGCCACCAAGGCTGCCAACTGTTAATAATTGCTCTCTCTATTTTCTTCATCCAAATACCAATATATCTGAAAGTATGCAAGCTGACAGCTTTAAACTATTCAGAGGTATAGTACCTGACATTTTAGTTTAATTTGGAGTAACTTATATACTACAGTTCTACCAACATGATTCTAAGCCTGCAGATAGGACCAATTTTTAAATACATGTAACTCCTATACTATCAGTTGGATTTCAACTAAATTTCGTATGTGCTATGTGTAACATAACAGATATGACTATAAGTATTCTTAAGAGCAATCAGGGCTGCCAACTGTTAATAAATACTATCTATATTTTTTACCCTAATATCAATATATCAGAAAGTATGCAAGCCAACAGCTCTATACTTTGCACACGTATAGCACCCGACACTCTAGATTAATTTGGATTAATTAATATAAGTCAGTGCTGCCAACATGATTTTA
This sequence comes from Meconema thalassinum, assembly GCA_946902985.2. Taxonomy (NCBI): domain Eukaryota; kingdom Metazoa; phylum Arthropoda; class Insecta; order Orthoptera; family Tettigoniidae; genus Meconema; species Meconema thalassinum. Next base: position 1,006,732,605 of record OX336388.2, read on the forward strand.
TGCTTGCTGATAGGCCCAATTTAAAATACATGTAACTTCTACACTAACAAATGGATTTTATCCAAAATTGGCACAACAAGATATCATAATATTTCAGATTATTTCTGACCAGCACACGCATGGTGTTGTTGCCAACATGCTTTTACGCGTGCTGATAGATCCAATGTCTAACTGCATGTAACGTCCATTGGACTTCAATCAAATTTTGCAATCTGTACCTTAAGAGATGGACCTAAGAATATATTCAGTCACCAGGGCCCTACTGTAGTGCTCTATTAGGCTACATTATACCAGGAATGTTTCGAACTAATTGGACATTTTGATATTACCAACTTAATTTCGTCATTATTCTAGATAGGTTCATATACTGTAGAATAATCATTGGCATGAATAGTAGGCTCTTTAGTTCGTCACGGAACTTCTTGTTTTTAATGATTAGTTTATATGCCGAGTATCACATCCACAAATGAAACCACTCGTGAGATATTGTTATTCAATAAAATGCAGGTTGAACCCCGTTAAGACACCTTTAGAACCTGAATATCCGAAAATCCTCCCTTAGTGTACGGTTTTGACATACAACGAACATAACCCCAAAATGTCATGTTTCTAACTTCAATAATTTTGGCTTGGCGATGATAAGTGTGGGAGTGAGACAGGACATTTCCTTTCATTTCTTTTTTCAGAATTTCATCCCTCCCCATTGGGTAGATTATTAGCTTGGGAATAACCTAACCCCCAAGGGAAGATGATGAAGAAAAAGAAGTGGGTTTCGGACTGGAGAAAAAGGATGGAGAAATAGGAAGAGAGTTTGACATAAGTTATAACTAAGAGTTCTTGCTCCAATGCAACAAGTGGTGAAAACCCTATCAATGGATTTATTTTTATTAAAGAGGGCATAAACCTAGGAAGAGTCAAGGAGGACAGGATCTTGCCTAACCGTTATGTTTGAGAAATGATAAATCAAAAGAACAAATCTTTAATTTATTAAATAATGTAAAAGGAAGTGGTTTATGTAACAAATATATAATTTTGATTTTTATAAACAATTGGGGTCGCAGACCTCCGAAAACATTTAAAGCTTGCGCCAGGCAATTAACAATTCTTTTGGTTTTAAACCTTTTATATGCTTTAAAATCTTCGTAAGATTTTGAAATGGCTAAGATGAATAAATGAAAAATTTAAAGATAACTGACGTAATTGAAGTTAAACAATAAATCAAGTACAAGATGTGTACTTTAAGGATTTCTAGATAAGTATCTTAGAAGTAATAACAAATAACAACTTCGAAAGTAACAACAAAAAAACAGAAAGAATGAAATAGAAGTTTCTATAACTTCTTGCATTAATACTGAACTATTTTAAAGATTATACAAATAGGGCAGGTCACTTATTGTGAAACCTGAAGAGAACAATTGAAAGGAAGTTTCTAGAACTCCTATGTTTAAGTAGGGATCACGAGAAAAATGGGGCAAGTTTCCCTTTCGTGAAACCTAGAGATAACTCACTTTTGAGTTGAAAGAATTGTATTCCCTAATTAGAAGGGAGAAACAATATAATTTAAGGCGTGTACTAGACGCGAAGTTTTACAGACATTAATTCGTTATACGTGGAGCAAGTAAGGGAGGGCACTTATTGAGAGTGACACCTCATTGAAAAAAGACCTAAAGTAACAATTTTATTATTTTAGTCTCTTAGTAAAGGGTTTGGGAAAGATCAAATGGGATTGTGTAAGAGTGTTCATGGCCGTATTTATTGTACTCGGAAGAGCGCGACGGGGATAAAAAGTTGAGCAGGCACTGTTTTCACTATAGTCTGTTGATATAGTTGAAAAGTTCACTGTAGTAGCACAAAAGTTGATGGCAAAGAAAGTTATTGCAATGGTGGAAAATAACTAGTTACACTAGATTTGCGAGAGTCTATTGCTTGAAAAACTTGTAGGTTATAGTTGAATGCACCAGAAAAATCCCAACGGAGGAAGAAAAATTAGATATTGAATAGCAGTTCATAAGGAAGATTCCTTAGTTTGAAAAAGTATTCCCATATGAAGTGGAAAATACATGACAGTATAACTGGTAGATAGAGTGTAGGTTCTGGAAGGTTCCAGAGCAATGATGACTTGTTTAAATTGGGTAGAGAATTCCTCGGCGGAAAACTAGATTATATAGACAGTGGGTATTTTGGAAATATCCCTCGATGTGAGATAGCATCTCAGATTATCTTTCATATTGAAAGTTAGACTTGATAGTTTAAGTTTGATCAAGAAGATCTCTTGAAAGCAGTTATTATCACATAGCAACTTTCACTGTCTATAAAATCCAAGTAAAAGCATTGAGCCTTTTAAAAGCGATGAGAATGAGGTTAAAACATGAAGTCGGTACTTATCTTTACTTCATGAAGAAGGCGACGTTGCTGTTGACGGTTGGTTCTAAAATTCGAACATGGCGTCGAATTTAAAGTTTGCCTCTTGAGTGGAGGAGGCGAGCTTTAGTTAAGCTCTAACTGACTGGTTTGACTTCCGACGTACAAGTGAGGGCTGCTAGACGCATCGAAAGTACACTAGCCTAGACGGCATGTCCAACAAGAAGTTGAGTGCACTTGAGAGGGTGAGCGGTTGCTCACGGCACGGAGACAAGTCGAGAAGAAGTGAACGAGCGAGCGAGCAGCGCGCGCGGAGAAGCGAGCAGTAGGAGGAGGCAAGAAAAGGGGGGAGCGGGCGAGTAAGGGGAGGAAACAAAGAGGTTATACATAAACATGAAAAAACTTTACAAAAACAAAATTCTTCTTGGAGCGGTGTCTTCATGGAGTAGTTGGTTGGTGAAGAACACGACGCCCTGCGGATTAATGTAGAAGTCTTCATGGCTTGAAGCAATGGAAGTTCGGAAGGCAGCGATGCGACGCTGTCAGGCTGGTTCAACGGAATATGCGTTTCTGTAAAAAAAAATGACAGAAAAAATGAACAAATGCACGGGGCAAACGGGAGGTAACAGTTCGATGTTGGTGTGTGCGGGAAAGAAATGTAAATAAATGGACTGATATAAAGTAATGAAGAACAGCAAAAGCTAATTCTTTCCGTGCATTTCCAAAAATACACCAAGTTGGTGGACAACAGCAAACACCAGCAAATAACAAGAACAAAATATGAAAGAGGTCTTATAATAAACCCATTGGTAGTAGAGATCATTCTTTCCCTGACTCTTCCCTCCCCTCCTGGGTAACAATCGGTCATTTCGCCAAAGATCTATTCTAGAGGGAGAAAGGGAAAAAGGGGAAGCACCTATGAGGAACTGACCAGGTGTAAGTGGAAGCAAGTTATCAGGGTTATTAGAAAGCGGGGGCGACGGGCGCGAATTAACAACGCTGTCAATCGCAAAGTAGCTAGAAGCTGCGAGGCTGCGAGAAATAAAGCTCTAGTGAAGATCGCGATAAGATGCGAAAGGAGAGTTAACAAATTTAAACAAAGCGTATAGAAACAAGTACATCGATTAAGGATAAGAATATACCAAATAAACAAAGGAACTATGCGAGTAGAAGGCAAGAACGCCATAGGTAACAACAACCTAGTAGCCATAAGCAATGACCTTAAGTTATAATAAGCATCAAAAGGGTTAATCAGAAAAATACTTAAGTCCGCAAGAAACGTGACGTGACAAGCATAGATGCAAAAACACATCGAGTGTAACGACGAGAAAAAACAAGTTTGTTCAACAATGAACAATTAAAGTGGAAAATATGTAAGCAGGGTGCAATACATGCGCGCATAAAAAATATGCAACGATGTTATGAAACAAGGATCGAAAGAGCTATAGGATACGAGTGTGAGCAAGTGGGAGAGATAGGTAATCACGACCTTGACCCACATAGTACAGCGAGATAACGAATATAAATATCTGAAAGAGTCCTTGACCAGAACAAGTTTATTTTGGTAAGGAGGTGAGCAGCTTCTGAAATTACGGGAGCAACTCGCAAGACAATGGTTGGCAGCAGCCAAAGTTGAGATAAGGAAAACTTGCTCTGACCTTTGTCAAGCATAGAGGAAGTAAACGGCAGCTTGGCCTTACCCGAGCTTGTATACAAACGAGATTGACAAACAAGCAGGTCAAAATAAACAAACAAAGCGAGTGCAATCAGCCGAGACTTAAAGCGGAACTTCAAGTAACACGGCTTGCAGTCATCCGTAGCTTGGGCGTGAAAAAACAATTTAAAGACATATGAAATAAAGCAAGTAATCAATTTCGCATAATTTTGAGGATCACGGACTCCAACAATTTTCAACAGAAAAAATCTGAATTCTTCTGAACGAAGAAGAGAAGCTGGGACATTGAAAAGGAGTTAATGCGTAAGAATAATTATTCTAGATGCTAGAGAACTCAGATTTTCAAGCGGTTTCAAAAGCGGCTTCCGAGTGTGAGGAAGAGGGAAGGAGGCGGCCATGGCCGTCCTACTAAATAGCGAGGGAAGTGAAACATAGCTTACAGCGAAATGATGGTGACTGATAGCCATGGTTTTACACAAGGGGAAGATAGTTTTCGACAGAAAGTTTAAACAATTACCTGCTACAAAAAATGACATAAGAAGGTAAACCAAGTGGCCCAAGCCGAGGCGAACTTGAATTGCCATTTTGTGCGGAAATAAAAGGAAAGGAAGATTGTAGTTTTACGTGGCCGTGAATCTTGTGATTATGAGCCACGGGACCTCCTTTTTACGTGGAATCCGAACCACAGTACATGGCATTTCACTTCGAAAATCTCACATGCATTGACCGGGAATCGAACCCGGACCGTCGAGGTGAGAGGCATACAGCTAGACCGCTGAGCCACCATGCCCCCTGTGTGCGGAAATAAGGCAAACCCATTTAAACAACTTACAAAGGTGACGTAGTTGTTTGCAATGGGACATCGTTTCGGCAAGTGTTTTTCAAATGTATTGAGATCGGAAACATAAGTGTTCTCTTTTTCATAAAAGGGATTTGAATCGGCAGTAACAAAATGACATTGCGATTTGGTTTGAAGACCGGGATGTTAGATTTGACCAGTGACAACCCAACCAAAATCGGTGTCTCTGGCGACCACGATTGAAGATAGCCTACGGGTTTGTTTACGAAGGCAATTCCAGAAAATATTGGCACTGAAAAGTATATCAATGGGGCCTTGAGCATTAAACTGAGGATCAGCTAACCTTAAATGCGAAGGAATCTTTAAACCGGAAGTATAAATAGAGCTGCTAGGAGTGTCCTTGCCAATACTGGTAAGAATGAGACAGTTTAAGTTAAGATTGGTGTTTCTTTGACAAATGTCTCTGATTTTCAATTTTGAAGATTGCAAGGCTTGAGTTTTCAAATTGTCAATGCCGGATACATTGATGGAAGTAGGTGATGAAGAAAGACCTAGTTTTTTAATTAACGATTGCGAAACAAAGTTCTGAGTTGAAGCGGAGTCAAGAAGACCGCGGGTTCGAAACCAATTTCCAAATTTATCTTGGATTTCGAATTGTACAGTGGACAAAAGGACTTGCGCACTATGAGAAGTTTCGGCGTTTGAAATGCAGGAAGAAGCATTAGTTTGTTCGGAGCTGCTCTGCATGGAGTTTGAAGAAGCAGGTACTAGTGACCTCGATTTATCATGAAAGTGCAATAAAGAATGATGTGGTATTTTGCAATTAAAACAGAGGTTGGAAGACGTACAATTAGAAGCAGAATGCTTAGGTGACAGGCAGTTATGGCAATATTTATTATTGAAGACAAACTTCCTTCTGTCTTCAACAGGCAATTCTTCAAAGGATATGCAGGAATACAAAGTGTGAAACTTTTTACAGAGCGTGCATTTTAAAGATTTGTTGAGCGGCCTAATATGTTCTCTTGGATGGTTGAAAGAAGAAGAACGGGTTTGTTTTTTCTCGACAGATGGGTGCTGATGTCCATTTGAAGAGACAAGTGTTTTATCCAGGATGTCACACAGAGGACTCGTTTCGACATTTTCGCACTGGAATGAGAGTGCTGTAAGGACTTGGCACCGGCTGTTGAGAAACGAGATGAGATGCTCTAAAGAATGCTCATCCTTGCGAGTGAGTTCGATTTCCCAAGCCTTTAATGCTGAAAAGTCCTGAATGTAGCTAGATGAATAAGGACGGTGTCCCAAGTTTGGACTGGTTGCTTGAATTGATATAATGCTCTCACGTGCAATTGCATGGAGTCTAACAGGTCTCTTAAAGAGGTGACGCATTTAGGTTTTACGACTGGCAAGTTGAACAGGCAGCGAATGTGGCGAGCAACACACAAACGTACATTACCATATCTCTCTTTAAGGAGATAAAAGGCGATGTGGTAGTAATCTGCGCTTAAAGGCAGTGACTCAACCAAGTCCAAGGTCTGGCCTTCCAAGGACGAACACAAGAAATAGAAATTGTGGATATCGAGAATGTCCTTGTTTTCATGGATAAGGGAGCAGTAAAGTTCCTAAAAGGAATACCATTCACCTTCCTGGCCTGAGAAGTGAGGTAGAGTTATCTTAGGAAGTAACGGTTTCGGTTTGTCCTTATGAACTGAAGCGGATGTGAACTAGGCCGGATTGATGACCCTAGTGTCCGGTTCTGAGATACTGCGATCAGTTGGTGGGCCTTGGAAATCCCTTCAAAATACAAGGGTTCAACCTCGTCCCGATCCGATTGAAGTTCTGGGCAAGCGGATTCAATGTCGGTTTGAATTTAATCATAGTAATCGTAGGACCGTTCGTACAACTTAAGGCGTTGTGTCAAGACGTCTAGATCACAATCGGCGGGATTTATTTTATTAATGAAATTTCTAAATCTGGTGAGTTGCCCTTTGTAGGAAGAACGCCTGGCAATGAGAGTTTTATCCTTTTCAGTTGGCATGTTGAAAATAGGTAAATTGAAGTGTAACTTACGAAACTGTAGCGAGATTTTGAAAATGCTGTCAGTTTGGCAGCAGAAGACAGGTTGCAAGTAAGACAGGCTGAAGAAGATAGGAACGACCTCTATCTCCTTCACAGGCTTTGCACGGTGAAGCTATAGCTGAAAAATTCAAAGAAGATATTAATGATTTGCAAAATATTGTCAAATAACCCTTGACAAAAATAAAAAATGTCTTAAATGGACTCTCCCGGGTTTCTGGGACCACATTTTGGGTAGATTATTAGCTTGGAAATAACCTAACCCCCAAGGGAAGTTGATGAAGAAAAAGAAGTGGATTTCGGACTGGAGAAAAAGGATGGAGAAATAGGAAGAGAGTTTGACATAAGTTATGACTAAGAGTTCTTGCTCCAATGCAACAAGTGGTGAAAACCCTATCAATGGATTTATTTTTATTAAAGAGGGCATAAACCTAGGAAGAGTCAAGGAAGACAGGATCTTGCCTAACCGTTATGTTTGCGAAATGATAAATCAAAAGAACAAATCTTTAATTTATTTAATAATGTAAAAGGAAGTGGTTTATGTAACAAATATATAATTTTGATTTTTATAAACAATTGGGGTCGCAGACCTCCGAAAACATTTAAAGCTTGCTCCAGGCAATTAACAATTCTTTTGGTTTTAAACCTTTTATATGCTTTAAAATCTTCGTAAGATTTTGAAATGGCTAAGATGAATAAATAAAAAATTTAAAGATAACTGACGTAATTAAAGTTAAACAATAAATCAAGTACAAGATGTGTACTTTAAGGATTTCTAGATAAGTATCTTAGAAGTAATAACAAATAACAACTTCGAAAGTAACAACAAAAAACAGGAAAAATGAAATAGAAGTTTCTATAATTTCTTGCATTAATACTGAACTAATTTTAAAGATTATACAAATACGGCAGGTCACTTATTGTGAAACCTGAAGAGAACAATTGAAAGGAAGTTTCTAGAACTCCTATGTTTAAGTAGGGATCACGAGAAAAATGGGGCAAGTTTCCCTTTCGTGAAACCTAGAGATAACTCACTTTTGAGTTGAAAGAATTGTATTCCCTAATTAGAAGGGAGAAACAATATAATTTAAGGCGTGTACTAGACACGAAGTTTTACAGACATTAATTCGTTATACGTGGAGCAAGTAAGGGAGGGCACTTATTGAGAGTGACACCTCATTGAAAAAAGACCTAAAGTAACAATTTTATTATTTTAGTCTCTTAGCAAAGGGTTTGGGAAAGATCAAATGGGATTGTGTAAGAGTGTTCATGGCCGTATTTATTGTACTCGGAAGAGCGCGACGGGGATAAAAAGTTGAGCAGGCACTGTTTTCACTATAGTCTGTTGATATAGTTGAAAAGTTCACTGTAGTAGCACAAAAGTTGATGGCAAAGAAAGTTATTGCAATGGTGGAAAATAACTAGTTACACTAGATTTGCGAGAGTCTATTGCTTGAAAAACATGTAGGTTATAGTTGAATGCACCAGAAATCCCAACGGAGGAAGAAAAATTAGATACTGAATAGCAGTTCATAAGGAAGATTCCTTAGTTTGAAAAAGTATTCCCATATGAAGTGGAAAATACATGACAGTATAACTGGTAGATAGAGTGTAGGTTCTGGAAGGTTCCAGAGCAATGATGACTTGTTTAAATTGGGTAGAGAATTCCTCGGCGGAAAACTAGATTATATAGACAGTGGGTATTTTGGAAATATCTCTCGATGTGAGATAGCATCTCAGAATATCTTTCATATTGAAGGTTAGACTTGATAGTTTAAGTTTGATCAAGATGATCTCTTGAAAGCAGTTATTATCACATAGCAACTTTCACTGTCTATAAAATCCATGTAAAAGCAATGAGCCTTTTAAAAGCGACGATAATGAGGTTAAAAAATGAAGTCGGTACTTATCTTTGCTTCATGAAGAAGGCGATGTTGATGTTGACGGTTGGTTCTAAAATTCGAACATGGCGTCGAATTTAAAGTTTGCCTCTTGAGTGGAGGAGGCGAGCTTTAGTTAAGCTCTAACTGACTGGTTTGACTTCCGACGTACTAGTGAGGGCTGCTAGACGCAGCGAAAGTACACTAGCCTAGACGGCATGTCCAACAAGAAGTTGAGTGCACTTGAGAGGGTGAGCGGTTGCTCACGGCACGGAGACAAGTCGAGAAGAAGTGAACGAGCGAGCGAGCAGCGCGCGCGGAGAAGCGAGCAGTAGGAGGAGCAAGAAAAGGGGGAAGCGGGCGAGTGAGGGGAGGAAACAAAGAGGTTATACATAAACATGAAAAAACTTTACAAAAACAAAATTCTTCTTGGAGCGGTGTCTTCATGGAGTAGTTGGTTGGTGAAGAACACGACGCCCTGCGGATTAATGTAGAAGTCTTCATGGCTTGAAGCAATGGAAGTTCGGAAGGCAGCAATGGGACGCTGTCAGGCTGGTTCAACGGAATATGCGTTTCTGTAAAAAAAAAACTGACAAAAAATGAACAAATGCACGGGGCAAACGGGAGGTAACAGATCGATGTTGGTGTGTGTGGGAAAGAAATGTAAATAAATGGACTGATATAAAGTAATGAAGAACAGCAAAAGCTAATTCTTTCTTTTCGTGTACTACACCACCCATGAACCCTTTATATTTGATTTATGGAAAAAAAAACTGTCGAACCCTTATTTAATTATTTTTAAGCAGTTTTCTCTCCCTGAGTTTGAAGAGTGAGTGAGTCAGTCAATCAGATAGGACACTTTCCTTTCTGCCCCCCCCCCCCCCCCAGAATTTCACCCCTCCCCATGGGCCCCTTAAATTGGATCTATGAAAAAAAAAAGCGGTCGAACACCTATTTACTTCTCTTTTAAGCTGATTTTTTTCTGCTGAGTTTCAAACTCCTCCCCTATGTCGTTTAAGAGATACACGCTCCGTTAGGAATCCTTCAACCCCCACTTTTCACCCCTTTCACCTCATAATATACACCAAATCGAATATCCCTCAGACACGTGTCTTCTTATTTCTAATGATGAGTTTATATGCCGAGTATCGCATCCCCCTATGAAACCAATCGGGAGTTATTGTTATTCAATGAAATGCAGGTTTAACCCCCTCAAGAACCCTTTAGAACCAGAATATCCGAAAATCCTCCCTTAGTGAACAGTTTTGACATACAATGATCATTTCCCCAAAATGTCATGTTTCTAACAATAATAATTTTGGCAAGGCGATGGTGAGTGAGCCAGGACTGTTTCTTTCAATTTCCTTTTTTCAGAATTTCACCCCTCCCAATGAACCCCTCAAATTGGGTTTATGAAAAAAATTGTCGAACACCTATTTACTTATTTTTAAGCAGTTTTTTTCTCACCGAGTTTGATGAGTGAGTCTATCAGTCAATCAGTTAGGACACTTTCTTTCCTGTCCCCCCCCCCCCCCACACAGAATTTCACCCCTCCCCAAGGGCCCCTTAAATTGGATATATGAAAAAACGGTCAAACAGCTATTGACTTATTTTTTAAGTTGATTTTTTTTCGCTGAGTTTCTAACTCCTCGCCTATGTCGTTTAAGAGATACATGCTCCGTTAGGAATCCTTCAACCCCCACTTTTCACCCCTTTCACCTCATAATGTACGCCACATCGAAAAACCCTCAGACACGTGTCTTCTTATTTTTAATGATGAGTTTATATACCGAGTATCACATCCCTGAATGAAACCAAGCCCGAGATATTGTTTTTCAATGAAATGCAGGTGGACCCCCTTAACACCCCTTCAGAACCTGAATATCCAAAAATTTTCCTTAGTGGGCGTTTTCGACTTACAACGAACATATCCCCAAAATTTCATGTTTCTAACTTTAATAGTTTTGGCTGGGCGATGATGAGTCTGTGAGTCAGTGAGTCAGTCAGTCAGGACACTTGGTTTTATATAAGAGACTAGCTGAAGTACCCGTGCTTCGCTACGCGTCATAAATAAATTAAAATGTGAAGGTGACAGTTAAAACAGGTGATAGGCGAGGTGCTGCACAGAGGGAGATTAAGAATGGAACATTTTATCCAACTACACCGTTGGGCGTTGACCGTTTTGGGTTTTACTCGCTAACCGTTGGATATACCTTTCGGATAGAAAATGTAATTTTAAACCTCGTATATGCCATCAAAAGTTTGCTATTTCTTAGCGTTCACTTTTTATTTGAAATGGAAATATGAACGTTTGAATCCAAAGGGTGTAGTGACGTCACTAAAATTGTCGCCATCTTTAAATAGTGCAAAGTATTGAAATCGAAAGTAGCCTATATGTTAACCAGGTAAATCAGCTACTTCCATATAAAATTCTTGCGTGATTGAGTAATACACAGACACACACCATCTCCTTTTTAGCCTCACTTCGCTCGCGTCATAGTCGTGTCATATTGTTATTCAATGAAATGCAGGTTTAACCCCGTTAACACCCCTTTAGAACCTGAATATCCAAAAATCCCTCCTTAGTAGACTTTTTCGACACTCAACAAACATATCCCCTTCTTCTAACTTTAATAGTTTTGTTGGTCGATGAGAGTGAACATCCAAAAATCATTCCTTAGTGGACGTTTTTCTTCCAGAATTTCACCCCTCTCTATAGGACCCTCAAATTGGATTTATGAAAAAACGGACGAACACCTACTTATTTAATTATTTATTCATTTATTTATTTATTTTAAAGCTGATTGAAACTCGGAGAAAATCAAACTCCTCGCCTATGTCGTTTAAGAGATACACGCTCCGTTAGGAATCTTTAACCCCCACTTTTCATCCCTTTCACCTCATAATATACACCACATCGAAAAACCATTAGACATGTGTCAGCTTATTTTTAATGATTAGTATATATGCCAAGTATCACATCCCCAAATGAAACCACTCGTGAGATATTGTTATTAAATGAAATGCACGTTTACCCCCTTAACACCTCTTTAGAACCTGAATATCCAAAACTCCTTCCTTAGTGGACTTTTTCGACATACAACGAACATATCCCCAAAATTTCAAGTTTCTAACTGCAATAAGTTGCTGGGGGATGATGAGTGAATATCCGAAAATACATCCTTAGTGGACTTCTTTCCCCACAATTTCACCCCTCCCCATGAGCCCCTTAAATTGGATTTATGAAAAAACGATCGAACGCCTATTTACTACTTTTTCAAGCTGATTTTTCTCCCTGAGATTCATTCTTTTTGCCTCTGTCTTTTAAGAGATGCTTGCTCCGTTAAGAATCCTTCAACACTCACTTTTCACACATACACCTCATAATATATACCACATCGAAAAACCCTCAGACATGTGTCTTCTTATTCTTAATGATGAGTTTATATGCCGAGTATCCCATCCCAAAGGAAACCAATCGGGAGATATTGTCATTCAATTAAATGCAAGTCTACCCCCTTAACACCCCTTTAGAACCTGAATATCCAAAATTCCTTCCTTAGTGGACGTTTTAGACATACAACGAACATAGCCCCAAAATGTCATGTTTCTAACTTCAATAATTTTGGCTGGGCGATGATGGGTGAGTGAGTAAGTCAGGACATTTTCTTTCAATTATTTTTCAGAATGTCACCCCTCTCATTAACCCCTTAAATTGGATTTATGAAAAATCGGTCGAACACCTATTTACTTATTTTTGAGCTGTTCTTCCCCCCTGAGTTTGATGAGTGAGTGAGTTAGGACACTTTCTTTCCTGTTATTCCCCCAGAATTCACCCCTCTCCAAGGGCCCCTTAAATTGTATTTATGAAAAAAACGGTCGAACACCTATTTACTTATATTTTAAGCTGTTTTTTTTTTTTGCCGAATTTCCAACTTCTCGCCTATGTCGTTTAATACTGGAGTGGTCGCGCGAATTACTATTGTAATCCAGGGGTACATTTTATGCTGCAACTAAGGATTGGCAACACTTATGACCTTGAGTGGTGATCTACCTTCCGGTCACATACCCGCACTGCTGTCAGTCAAGTGGCAGCGCTCAAAGCAAACGCATCGATTTTTGGTGAAATTTTAAAATTGTTTGGATTACAAGAGTAATCCGCGCGACTATTTACTTACTTTTAGGTAGATTTCATTAGAAAGCTAACTATTGCAATGGGTCCCATGTTTCGACTTCCGGAAAATTTCGACATATCTTCGCGTTTCACATCCCCCAGACCCCAAAACCACCGTCAGTTCAAAAGTTTATATATAATTTATGTATGTATATATATATATATATATCTATATATATATATATATATCAGTTTTTTGTGGACAAGATAACTGTCGTAATTTTGGACCAATCACTTTGAATTTTTTACATAATATGTATACCCGTAAGATCTCGGTCGAGTTCGTTAATGGGCAAAATCGGTCAAAGGGGGTGAAAATGGGAGGCTTTTTTCGAAAAAGTGAAATATCGCTATAACTCTCTTAATATAATGAAATATTGAATCCATTCAAAGTTCATACTATGTGTCGGACAAGGCCCTAAAATTTATGTTTGAAAAGTTTTTTGATAGCACCAACCATTGACCAAAGGGGTGGGAAAAAGTGGGTTTTTCGGGAAACATTAATCATATCTCTGTTAATAGGCACAATATAAAAACCGTACAAAATGGTCAATATTCCTCCAATAATTACCTAAAACTTTTGTCTGAAAGAATTTTTGATATGACCCACCATTACGCCACGGGGTGAGCAAAATGATTTAAATTATAAGAAAATGCCAAGTGCCAAGAGAGGTTGCCATGACAACTTTACTTTTAATTGATAAGGGATGAGCCATCAGCAGTTGCTATGACAATGCCACTGCACGAGATAACATTCAGTTTTCCATCTGTCTGTGAGAAGCGACTTCGGTATCGGAACTGGTAGCATGCTGAACTTCTATGCCCAAGATCGCGGGTTCAAACCCGGCTGAAGTCGTCGGATTTACTAAGAGCGCTAAAAACCCTGAGTTTGCTTTCCTTCGGAGGAGAAGTTCCAACGTTCGTTGCGAGTTGATGGTTCCGGTGGCATCTAGTAGCCAAGTTCACAGATAGGTGTCGTTGATGGTAGTATTTTAGGTAGATTTTATTAGAAAGCTAACTATTGCAATGGGTACCATGTTTCGATTTCCGGAAAATTTCGACATATCTTCGCGTTTCACATCCCCCAGACCCCAAAACCACCGTCAGTTCAAAAGTGTATATATAATTTATGTATGTTTATATATATATATATATATATATATATATATATATATATATATATAGTGTGGTCCACCCGCCCCTTATTATTTAGTTTTATGAAACCCAACTAACATCGCATTTCTCCCGATGGTCGATATTGCTCTGCGCTGTGACTATGTGACAGCAATGTAATTGGGTCATGGGTCTAGCAAAGAAAAACCGACCTTAAACTTTTCCCCGCCAAATACTATGGCCCATTCTACTAACATATGACTTACTGCTCCTTGAAATAACACACATACACGTAATACGATCGAATTAATAGCTTACGCCACGTGATCTGTATTAGTAGAAAGTTAAATCAACACCATAAACCGTGATTGAAGACTTTGAGATGGACTTAAACGTTTGAGGTGGGACGGCTACAGTAACTAAAGCACGTTTAGCGTGCGGTACCTACCATGTGTTCGTGGCTGCGAGGGTTAAAGCCTGACCGTATGTACTGGGCGCGAGCAGGTAGAATGCTGCGTCGAATCCAGTAGCAGGCATACTTTTTTGAACGAAAGCCCACATTCGATTGTAGTCGGGATGTAACTACATTGCCAAATTTATTGCCTTACGACGTATTTTTGTGAAGAGTACGTTGAATTTTGATGATTTATAAAGAGAATACGATCTAATTGGTACGTTATGCCACGTGGCCTGCAATGGCATAAAATTAAGAAACTGGCATGAATATTAACATAACATATCGAAGTGTTGCTCCGGAGGTCCGGGTTCGATTCCCAGCTCTGCCAAGAAATGTAATACTTGTCTGAGGGCTGAAATTGGGTACACGTAGCCTCGTGAAGCAAATATGAGAAGAAGTGGGTTCGATTCCCACCTCAGTCACCCCGGAAATGGTTTTCCGTGGTTTCCCACTTCTAATCCGGCCAAATTCCGGGACGGATTCTATCTTAAGGCCACGGCCGCCTCCTTCCCAATCCTTAATTGCAAATAAACACATCATTACAAGCCCGCAATAACTCGGGTTATCAGACAAATTCTACACACACATCCAAGTAAACGGGGCTAAATAACCACGATATTCTAGCCCCTCAAATGAAACAAAACAACAACATATCGAAGGATATTCTGATCGCCAGTGCTTGCATCGAACCATGGTATTATTAGCATACTTTCGATTTTTGCAAAAAATGAAAGTAGACATGAGATCTACACAGGGCCAAAAATTGTGTGTCTGTCTGTGTGTGTGACTGCGTGTCTGTGTGTGGAGTGTGTGTACTCTGAATGTCGCCCCCCCCCCCCCCCCCCTCCACCCCGTATCAATTCGAACACGGTGAAACCGAATTGAACGATATTTGGTACAGAGGTAGAACTAGCAAAGGGCACCTCAGTGTCATGCTTTATATTGCCGCCATCTTGACCGAAACGTAATGGCGGCCACCCAAATGTTCAAAGCTTAAATCTAATTACGAATAACCTAATCCGATCTCTACCAAATTTTGCAAAAACATATATTTATATGGCAAGCGTCTTTTGACTAAACTACAAGGTAATCAGCCCAAGATTTTGCAGATGGCGGCCATGTATGTGTGCAAATCGATTCCCCCTATCATTTCAAACACGGTGAAACCGAATTGAACGATATTTTGTACAGAGGTAGCACTAGCAAAGGACACCTCAGAGTCATGTTTTATATCGCCGCCATCTTGATGAAAACGTAATGGCGGCCTCCCAAATGTTAAAAGCTAATAAATTACGACCAACCTATAATCTGATCTCTACCAAATTTTGCGACAACATACCTTTACTTGGGAAGCATATTTTGACCAAACTACAAGATCATCAGCCCAACAGTTTGCATATCGCGGCCATGTATGTGTGCAAATCGATTCCCCTATCTATTCTAACACGGTGAAACCGAATTGAACGAAATTTGGTACAGAGGTAGCACTAGCGTAGAACACGTCAGTGTCATGTTTTATATCGCCACCATTTTGACGGAAACGTAATGGTGGCCACCCAAATGTTCCAAGCTTAAATCAAATTACGACTAACTTAATCATTTGATCTCTACCAAATTTTGTAACAACATATACTTGTATGGCGAGCGTCGTTTATCTGAACTACAAGGTCATCAACCCATTAGTTTGCAGATGGCGGCCATGTATGTTTGCAAATTGATTCCCCCTATCAATTCAAACACGGTGAAACCGAATTGAACGAAATTTGGTACAGAGATAGCACTAGAAAAGGGCACTCCAGTGTCATGTTTTATATCGCCGCCATCTTGATCAAAACGTAATGGCGGCCATCCTTATGTTAAAAGCTTGAGTCAAATTACGACCAACCTAATAATCTGATCCCTACCCAATTTTGCAACAAAATACCTTTATGTATAGAGATTCTTTTCACCACACTACAAGGTCATCAGGCCAATAATGTACGGATAGCGGCCATGTATGTGTGCAAATCGATTCCCCCTATCTTTTAAAACACGGTGAAATCGAATGGAACGAAGTTTGGTACAGAGATAGCACTAGCAAAGGCCACCTCAGTGTCATGTTTTATATCGCCGCCATCTTGACGGAAACGGAATGGCGGCCACCCAAATGTTAAAAGCTTAAATCAAATTACGACCAACCTAATAATTTGATCTCTACCAAATTTTTCAACAACATGCCTTTTTGTGGGAAGCATCTTTTGACTGAACCACAAGGTCATTAGCCCAACAGATAACGGCCATGTATGTGTGCAAATCGATTCCCCATATCAATTCAAACACGGTGAAAATGAATTGAATGAAATTTTTACAGAGATAGCACTAGCAAAGGGCGCATCATATTCATGTATAATATCCGTATAGCAGGTTGTATGTAAGAAGCTACTACAACCAACAATCAATTATAATCCTTGAAAAGGACAAAGAGTTATAACAATACCCATGCATTTAGGAGAAAGTAGGCTATACGTTCTTTACCGAACATCTTGTTTTGTTATAAAATTTTAACAAAAAAGTCTTAGCATATCTTTAGGCCCGTATCACACGACACTCGCTGGCAAGGAAGCTGCTGTGATCGCTGGTACAAAATCCTGTATGATTCTGTTCTCTTCGTCAGTACACCTGCTTGTATGACCGAAGTGTATCACACGCTGGCATTTTGTACGCTAAGTTGTATGAAATAAAACCGAAGGGCTGTCATTTGAGGGCATTGTTTGCTGTTCTTTCGCCTTTTTAACGCAAAGCGGTCGCGAAACTTGTTTTAAGTAAATTAGAAAACATGCCAGGTACTGAATGAATGCATTCCATTCAATATTTAGGATCTAACTGTAATAATTGAATATTTTACCATACGTGTTAATAAGGAGCGCAACAAAAACCTCTAGAGTGTGTTTGAAATGTGTGCAAGTGTTATTGCGCCCGTTCGCTCTTTCGAAGATCCCGGGTTCAAGAATATCCAACGGCAGAATTTTTAAATTCTTTTTAACTATTTTATTATACCCTCCCTACCTCGTACAGCAAGATTTCAACTTGTTTTTGTTCACATTATCTACGAAGACGATAGGGAAAGCTATTTTCTTGTCTCATTTAAATGGTTATTTTCCCTAAATACTGTTCAAAACCATGGATGGATACTATTCGTTATAATTATTATTTTTATAGTCGATTTTACCCACCAGGTTAGGTTTTCCCACGGACTCAGCGAGGGATCCCATCATTGCCACCTCTATGGGCAGTGTCCTGGAGCTTGAAACATCTTGTCTGCGGGATACAACTGGGGAGGTGGAATCAGCACCTCGCCCTGGTGGCCTGACCTGCAAAGCGAACAGGGTCCTCTTGAGGGATGGGAAGGGAGGGGACGATCGGGAGGGACAGGCAAGGAAGAGGGAAGGAGGCGGCCGTGGCCGTACGGTAGATAACATCCCGGTATTTGCCCGAAGGCGAAGTGGGAAACCACGGAAAACCCCTTTGAGGATGGCTGAGGTGGGAATCGAACCACCTATACACATTTGGATCTCCCGAGGCTGAGTAGATCCCGTCCCAGTCCTCATATCTCGTTTCAAATTTCGTGGCAGAGCCGGGAATCGAACCCAGGTCGTCCTGGGTGGCAGCTAATCACGCTGACTACTACGCAACGGAGGCGACTCTATTCGTGATAATTAGAATTTTAATAGTTCAATATTTATCCCAGAATCATAATATGACACGTTCTGTAATTACTGCCTTGATACGAGGCTCAGCGGTAACGTTCTCGCTTGCTGTGCCGAAAGTTGCAGGTTCCTATCCTGGCGCAGTCAGCTGGCATTTGAGGGTGCGCAAAAGCGAGGGAGCCGTGTCAGTAGATTTACCTTCACGTTGAAGATCCCCTTCGGAGCAAAATCCGGCACCCCGGCGTATCTAAATGCCAGAGCACTTAAAAGGGACGTAAAACCAATAATGTTATAATTATCTGTATTTACTGAATGTTTGGGGGCAGATGACCTCGTAGTTCCGCCCCTTAAAACCTCACTAAATAACTATTACTGTAAGTGTATAGCAAGCGCTTTTCGCACAGACGCCGTTGAAAGAAATTATAGTTTCGGTCTGATGTATTTATTCGTGAGCCTACCCACATAACAGATCTATTTGTTATGTGGGTCGTCTGAGTGAGTCGGAGTGTTCCTTTAAACAAAGGTGGTCAAAATTTCGAACACTTGCTACCTTGAATATACAGGATAGGCTACCTTGCTTCGTTCTACAGATCATTATGTCGTCGTCCAATCTGGCTGCGTACCATCGGATAAGTACGGTCATTTTCAGGACCTAATAAAAAAATCACTCGTTGGAACAGATAGATATGCGTCCATAATACATCCACAATAAACGACATTAAGAAAAAAAATGCACTAGTCCATGGTTCGAACCTACTACAACGCGACTTCGTTGACGCTACTCCAGCACTTCTTGATTTAGCCACCTTAGCTACCGAAAACCATGGTTTATTACTGGCACGTATTGAGTCTATTCATAGACGCTTCATGTCCAAATGTAAGAAGGTGTCATTCGGAGCTCTGATCGTTTCAATCATGCATTATATTTGAGGTCATTGAAAGAACACTGCCACTATTGATTTCTACTATATTCGCGAGGATGTACTCAACGGTAAAGTTGTACAATGGACGAAAAGGAGCAGGTACGAATGTTTTTAGGATGACTGTCATATACGCGTTAGTTGGGTTGCCTTCCTCCAAAAAAAAATAAGGGGCTGGTGGACCACACTGTATATACTAGCTGACCCGGCAGACGTTGTCCTGCCAATCAAAGAAAGTGTTGTAACTTTGTTTCTTGAAGTGCTTTTGGATACACAATTTTTTTTTTTCAATTTCGGTTAACTGCCTCTAAACTATCGTGAAATGAAGCGTGCACAACAACTCTCCAACGTTTCATCGCAATTGGACAAATGGCATAAAACGCATACGGGATTTTGTTTAAATGATTCCTGCGCTGTCACTCATTTGTTGAATTTACTCGTGCTCTACCAACTGTTAAATTGATTTACTAAGTTAGAAAGCTTCACGTAAGTATGCACAACAACTCATCAAAGTTTCATCGGAATCGGATGAATGACATATGAACGTATACGGGATTTTTTTAAACGATTCGCGTGCCGTCACTCTTTTGTTGAATCTACTCATGCGCTACCTATTGTAAAATAGATTTACTAAGCCTGGAACCTTCTCTGGAGTGTACTCAATCTTTCACCAAGGTTTCATCGCAATCGGATGAATGATATATGACCGCATACGCGACATTGTGGAAACGATTCTCTCGCCGTCGCTCATTTGTTGAATCTACTCGTGCGCTACTTATTAAAAACTGGATTTACTAATCCAGAAACCTTTCCTGGAGTGTACACAACAATTCACAAAAGTTTCATCGTAATGGGATAAATGGTATATGAACGCATACAGGACTATGTTGAAACGATTCGCGCACTATCGCACATTTGTTGAATCTACTCGTGCGCAACCTCCTGTGAAATGAATTTACTAAGTTAGAAACCTTCACGTAAGTGTACACAACAACTCATCAAAGTTTCATCTAAGTCGATGAATGGTATATAAACTTATACGGGATGTTGTTGAAACGCTTCGCGCGTCGTCAATCATTTGTTGAATCTAGTCGTGCGCTACCTATTGTAAAATTGATTTACTAAGCCAGAAGCCTTCCCTGGAGTGCACACAACATATCACTCAAGTTTCATCGCTATAGGACGAATGGTATTTGAACGCATACGGGACCTTGTTGAAACGCTTCGTGCATCGACGCTCATTTGTTTAATCTGCTCGTGCTTAACCTCCTGTGAAATAGATTTACTAAGTTAGAAACCTTCACGTAAGTGTACACAACAACTCATCAAAGTTTCATCGCAATCGATGAATGGTATATAAACTTATACGGGATTTTGTTGAAACATTTCGCGCGTCGTCGCTCAATTGTTGAATCTACTCGTGCGCTACCTATAGTAAAATGAATTTACTAAGCCAGAAGCCTTCCCTGGAGTGTACACAACATCTCACCCAAGTTTCATCGCTATCGGACGAATGGTATTTGAACGCATACGGGACCATTTTGAAACGCTTCGCGCGTCGTCGCTCATTTGTTGAATCTAGTCGTGCGCTATCTATTGTAAAATGGATTTACTAAGCCAAACACCTTCCCTGGAGTGCACTCAACATCTCACCCAAGTTTCATCGCAATCGGATGAATGGTATATGAACGCATACGGAACTTTGAAACGCTCTAACGTGCAGAGACAAACAGAATTCGACATCACTGCCACCTTTGGTATAAAACACAACTTTCCGCCATGGGCGGAGTGTATGTTATGGCGGTAGTTGCACAGGTTGCGACCAGGTGGCTCTACGTGCAGAGACACACAGTCCAAAAGGATCACTTTTCACTAAGGCTAGCGGTTTCCATGACGACTGTTTATGACTGTATATTGTGGTTCTAAATTTGTGTGTAAATTGTGGTCCTAAAATTCTAAAATTCCACCTATCTGGTCAAATTGTGAATCTAAACCATACATGGGCCCACCCTAACATTCATACAAAATTTCATCAAAATCGGTCCAGGCGTTTAGGAGGAGTTCAGTCACATACACACGTGTCGAAGAATTATATATATAAAGATATATATATATATATATATATATATATATATATATATATATATATATATATCAGTTTCTTGTGGACACGATAACTGCCGTAATTTTGCACCAATCACTTTGACATTTTTACCGAATATGTATACCCATAACATCTCGGTCGAGTTCGTTACTGGGCTAAATCGGTCGAAGGGGATGAAAATGGGGGACTTTTTTCGAAAAAATGAAATATTGCTATAACTCTCTTAATATGTGAAATATCGAATCCGTTCAAAGTTCATACTATGTGCCAGATAAAGCTCAAAAATTTATGTTTGAAGATTTTTTATACCACCAACCATTGACCAAAGGGGTAGGAAAAAGTGGGTTTTTCGGGAAACATTAATCATATCTCTCTTAATAGGCACAATATCAAAACCGTACAAAATGGACAATATTCCCCTAATAATTACCTAAAACTTTTGTCTGAAAGAATTTTTGATATGACCCACAATTACGCCAAGGGATGAGAAAAATAATTTCGGAATTATAAGAAAATGCCAAGAGCTATCAGTGGTTGCCATGGCAACACTACTAAATTGATGAGGGATGAGCCATCAGACGTTGCCATGACAACGCATTTGCGTGAGATCAGATTCAGATTTCCATCTGACTAAGTGTGAAGCGGCTTCGGTGACTTAACTGGTAGCATGCCCAATGTCGCGGGTTCAAAGCCGGCCAAAGTCGTCGGATTTTCTAAGAGCGCTAAAATTCCCTCAGTATGCTTTCCTTTGGAGGGGAGGTTCCAACGTTCGTTGCGAGTTGCTGCTTGCGGTGGCATCTAGTAGCCAAGTTCACAGCTAGGTGTCGTTGACGGTAGTATCTGGTAGCAACATTAGGAACTACTGCTTGAAATCGAGCGTCTGCGTTCCTTACCTGAATTACAGACTAATACAGCCATCACAATTCACACCGTTTATCAGACAGATTCTACACTCACCCAAAGTACACGGGGTTACATGACCGCGTTGTCGCAGCCCCTAAACTGAGGAACCAACCAACATCTCTGCGGGAGATATAATTTTGCGTGAAGAAGTAACAGACCGTTACATAGTTACACATCAGTGTCGAAACCTTGCATAAGGACAGTGTGACCACAAGTATAAAAATGGACTCCAAATGACAAGAAGGTTACCGTCATCATAAGACAATAAAATGTTTAAAATATGCTTAAAATGACGAAAAACAAAGTTAATTAATCTCCAATTATAAAATACTTTCACGCAATAAATGAGGTCTGATCCTTCTACGAAAACCTGCATATTCTGCCTATTTTCGCCTATCCCCAAGTTTGTCCGGTGAAATCTACCTCCGCCTTCCGCCGTTCGAGAGGACTTTTTTATTTTCATGTTATCTCCTGCCTTCTGCTCAAGGCCCTCAAGGAGTCAGGGTGTATGTAGCCCCACCACTTCTTGTGCACCCTAGATAATGCTACACCGTCAGGGACTCACGGCTGGTGAGTTCAGGAGTTGGCGACCCCGAGGATTCCTGAGTTGGGTCTGGTTTTCCCCCTTTTATCCATTACCTGTGGGACGGACCCTCTCCTCTTTCACTTTCCTATCTGCCTTTTATGGCTCTCCTTCCTTCCAAGTCCCTCTACCCGCATTCTTCGAGAGTTGTGGGCATTTCTTTTCCTCCTGTCCTTTATTTGCCTCATCTCATTTTTCACTATCACCCAAACCATTAGGGGCCAATAACCTAGATGTTAGGCCCCTCAAAACAACAATTATCATCATCATTTTCATCATTATCAATACATTGATTGTGTTTGTTACTCTTATCCTAAATATTACTATATAAAAAAAACATGATTTGTATCAGTATTTTTTATTTTTTCAAAATATTCAACTACATAGTGAACCCTTTATCCTCTGTTGGATAAATGATTCTATGTTTTATTTCTTCAATTAATAAATATTTCCACCAGCATCATGAAAGTAGCCAGACGGAGATGAGGAAATTTCAAGCAGTTGCTGGAGACAGCGGGGACATACCTGAAGCAGATTGACAAAAGGCTAAATACTTTAGCTGTGAAAGGAAATAGCCTAGCGATGTGTCAGAAGGACAGGTGTGGGCCACCTCAAAATAGAAGCGACGCGCAGTGAGACATGCTGCTGGTATGTTCATTGTGATATTCGCGCCTAGAAGAAATATGATGCAGTAACGTGAGTGGCTGATGAGCATGCTAGACACTCCTACGACGCCAAGATCTGCTAAAAACCGCCAAATTACAGAAAATGTGGGAACCAATGAGAGAAGAATGCCTATTTAGCGCGGCAGGTCTAGCGTGGGCACGCTCGGCTAGCATTCACGCGGGAGATCGCCTAGACAACATCTCTACGATCGATTCTAGGATTAATGGGCATATTCTTGACCTGCGCTATTTTTCGAGTTCAGTGATATTTATTTCATTCCCGTATCACTATTATTTTGTGAAATTTTTATCTAAATCCCCATCAAGACCTAGGGCCAGTTCATTTATAAGTGGTGTGAAGAGCCAAGACTTCGCTGATTATACTTTGTGTGTCGTGGACACAGGTTGACTATTACTTTGGTTCGTCTGAGGACGGAGGCTGTTATTTTGTGTCAGTGGACACAGGCTTTTATACTTTGCGCGTCTAAGGACGTTGACAGTTATACTTTGCGTGTCATGGACACAGAAATTATTATTAAAAGTGTTAAATTCAGTGTTAGATAGTCACAGTACTATATTTGTAGGGGCAGTATCTTCGATAATTCGCCAATAAACTGTTTTGGGGAAAGAAGTACCCGAACGGCGAATTTAGTAGTCAGACATCAAGTGTATAATAATTTAATTTTTGACTCAGCACGAGAGATGACATCATTGACCATGGAGGAAGCCTGGAAATATCAAGACTCCGTCAAGATGGTTGAGATGAGATAAGAAGGATCCAGTTGGGAAATGGCTGCGGATGTTCTTTGACGGATGACTGGCTGAGGATGAGTACCGAATAATATTTATTATTATCTGATAAATTAACTTATGGTGTATGGGACATATTTTGTTTTGTAAATAATTTGCTTGTGTGATTAACGTAGTCTATTTAGTT
The DNA here is from genome assembly GCA_946902985.2 of Meconema thalassinum. Taxonomy (NCBI): domain Eukaryota; kingdom Metazoa; phylum Arthropoda; class Insecta; order Orthoptera; family Tettigoniidae; genus Meconema; species Meconema thalassinum. Next base: position 1,006,756,935 of record OX336388.2, read on the forward strand.
TTGGTCTGACACACCTTTTTGCATGGAAACAGCTCGCATATATTTAGTAGAAGGTTCTTTTCTTGTTTGTTGTTGTAACTAACGTAGCTATGTGAACGGCCGTGTTTGCATATGTTACGCGATGCGGTTAAAAACGTCTCTCGGAGATATGTTGTGTTTCAGAAGTAGGACTGAAGTAAAATAATTATACAGTAGATTGGAGGGTAATTAATTTCTTTTGTTTTATTATTGATCAGATTCAATGAGATTATTGCCTTTGGAGCAATGTGATTTGTGACGAAGAGCAGTCAGCTCTATCGTAGGTTTTAATATTTTTTAATTGTTGGCGAGCATCCATTCAGCCGATCTGTGTAAAAAAGTATTGTCATTCCCAGATGTGTGTGTGTGAGTGTGTGTATTTGTGTTATTACAAGCGGGAATTTCAGCGTAGACTGATTTCTGGCAGTTTGATGACAAATCCAGATTGTGACCTCGCGAGGGCAATTCTGGATATTTTGATTAATGTCTGACCATATTTTGAAGTGGTTGAGTTTGTTGCTGTTGATCCCTTGAGATAACGGCACAGCTGGTCAGGTATTTATACACACTGGAGTGGGACAATGGCAGGTGATTGAGGAAGAGGGGAGATGTTGCTCAAGACGGACTGAGGATTGCCAGCCAGGTCATTAGTGGAGAGTGCCTGTGTGGCTCAGTAATAACTTTAAATACAGATTAAGAACTGATCAATGATAAAAATTGTTTAAATAAATGGGAGTTGCCTACGAATCACGATAATCTCCGAAGCGTTAGCTTGTTGTTGTTGGAGTCTTCAGTCTTTTGACTGGTTTGATGCAGCTCTCCAGGCCTCCCTGTCCTGAGCTAATCGTTTCATCTCTACATAGCTCCGACACCCTACATCCGAGGCAATCTGTTTAACATATTCTAACCTTGGTCTACCCCTACAGTTTTTGTCCTCGACCCTTCCTTCCATAACTAAGCTTGCTATTCCTGGGTGTCTTAGTATGTGTCCTACCAACCTATCTCTTCTCTTCATTAGCAGTCGCCAGAAACATCTCTCCTCTCCCACTCGTCTTAATACCTCTTTGTTTGTAACCCTATCTACCCATCTGATCTTCATCATTCTCCTGTAACACCACATTTCAAATGCTTCAATTCTCCTCTTTTCTGCTGCACCAATAGTCCAAGTTTCACTTCCATAGAGCGCCACGCTCCATACAAAGGCTTTCAAAAATGACTTCCTAATACCTAAATCTATATTCGATGTCAGCAGATTCCTTTTTTGTAGAAATGCTTTCTTTGCCTGAGCCAACCTACTTTTTATATCCTCTTTGCTTCGTCCATCACTGGTTATTCTGCTTCCTAAGTAACAGAAGTCTCCTACTTCCTTCAGCTTTTCACCTGCCAATTTGATCTCCATAGAGGTTTCTGATTTATCTCGGCTGCATTCCAGTATTTTTGTTTTACATTTATTTATTTTCATCATGAATTCTTTCCGTAAGACGGAGTCCATACCATTCAAAAACTCATTCAAATCCTCAGGCTTGTCGGCCAAGATGACGATATCATCAGCAAATCTCAGAGTTGAAATTATTTCTCCTTGAATCTTCACTCCCACTTTAAATTTTTCTCTATTTTCCTTCATTGCTTGTTCAATGTAAAGATTGAAAAGTATGGGTGATAAGTTGCAGCCTTGCCTTACACCTTTCTGAATACCAGCTTCTCTCTCATGTCCTTCAACTCGAATGACTGCTGTCTGGTTTCTGTACAGATTGTATATCACCCTCCTATCCCTGTACTTTATTCCAATAGATTTCAAAATGTCAAACAATTTAGTCCAATCAACGTTATCAAAAGCCTTTTCTAAGTCTACAAAAGCCATGAACGTTCTCTTATCTTTCCTTATTCTACCTTCCAAAATCAGCCTAAGACTTAGTACAGCTTCCCTTGTTCCTACATTTCTCCTGAAACCAAACTGGTCTTCACCCAACTCCGTTTCTATCTGGCTTTCAATCCTCTTGTAAATTATTCTAGACAGGATCTTTGAAGCATGAGTAATCAAGCTGATTGTACGGTAATCTTCACATCTGTCACCTCCCACTTTCTTTGGTATAGGGATGATTACATTCTTCTTGAAATCAGGGGGTACCACACCGGTCTCATAAATCCTACACACCAAGTGAAATAACCTGATGAGACCTTCATCTCCTATGCAGCGTAGCAACTCAATCGGTATATCATCTATGCCTGGTGCTTTGTTCCTGCTTAAGTCTTCCAAAGCTCTATCAAATTCTGATCTCAATATTAAATCTCCTTTCGCATCCTCATCAATTTCCTCCTCCCTTTCCATTACATGATTCTCAATCTCCTTTCCCTTATACAAACTCTCTATGTAAGCTTTCCATCTCTCAACCTTTTCTTCCCTATCTGTTAGAGGCTTTCCATTTGTGTCCTTAATATTACAGCACTTATTCTTCTTTTCCCCAAAAGTATTCTTAATCCTTCGATAAGCTGTGTCTACTTTTCCTAATTTCAGACAATTTTCTATACCTGCACATTTCTCTTTCAACCATTCTTCTTTCGCTTCCTTGCACTTCTTGTTAACCTCATTTCTCAGACGTCTGTATTCTGCTTTCCCCTTTTCATCTCTTAGATTCTTGTGTTTCCGCCTTTCATCCATCAATTCTAGTATATCCTGAGTGATCCACGGTTTTCTACCTATTCTTTCTTTCCTACCAATGTTTTCTTCTGCGGATTTTGTTATTTCATTCTTCAAAAGTGCCCATTCGTCTGCAATTGAAGTTTGTTTAGGGTTTTTCATTAGTCCTTCCTTTATACTCTTCTTGAATCTTTCGTTTACATCCTTCTCTTTCAGTCTGTCTATTGCCCACCTTTTTGGCTTTTGACTTTTCTTCAGTTTCTTCAACTTTAATCTGCATTTCATTACAACCAGATTGTGATCAGAGTTTATGTCAGCACCAGGATATGTTTTACAATCCAAAATCTGGTTTCGAAACCTCTGCTTGACCATAATGAAGTCGATTTGGTAACGCCCTGTATCTCCTGGTCTCATCCATGTGTATATTCTTCTATTGTGGTTATTGAATAAGGTGTTAGCTATGACAAATTCATGCTCGGTGCAGAATTCTACCAGCCTGCTTCCTCGATCATTCCTTTCACCTAATCCGAAATCTCCTACTATCTTCCCTTCTCTCCCTTTTCCCACCACAGCATTCCAATCTCCCATTACTATAACATTTTCATCACCCTTGATATACCTCAGAATTTCGTCTATTTCTTCATAGACCTTTTCAACATCCTCATCATCAGCTTGACTGGTAGGCATATAGACTTGTACCACTGTGGTGCAGGTAGGTTTAGTACTGATTTTTGCTACAATAATCCGTTCACTATATTGCTCATAATATTCCACCCGCTGTTCAAGTTTCCTACTCAATATGAGGCCAACCCCTGCTTAGCCATTGTTTGATTTAGTGCTAATGACCCTATAGTCTCCTGACCAAAAATCCTGTTCTTCCTGCCAGCGCATTTCACTAATCCCAACCAAATCCAACCTCAACCTATCCATTTCCCTTTCTAAGTTTTCTAACCTTCCACTTCCTAGCAGACTTCTAACATTCCACGCTCCGATCCGTAGAATGTCAGATTTCCTGTTTGTCACTTCTGTGATGTTAACCCCCTCTCGAGTAGTCCCCACCCGGAGATCCGAACGGGGGACTAGTTTACCTCCGGATTGAAATTTTACAAGGGAGGAGGCCATCATCACATGTAATTATGCATAGAGAGGTGCATATCCTCGGGAATAGCATACGGCTGTAGTTTCCCGTTGCTTTCAGCCGTGCAGCAGGACGCAGTGTAGCCATTATTTGGCTTATATTATCAATATCTTAACCGTCTATAAGACTAGTAAAGAATTGATTTATTCTGAAAGGCTGCTACTCCCTTTCAGAATAAGTAAAGAGCAATTCTACTAACAAAAATACTAACCTTCTACCGTACTAACAATTAAATACCAAAATTCTACTAACAAAAAACTTAAGTTCCACCAACAACAAATACTACCACTAAAACAGTCTGTCACCAGGCACACTCACATGCACCCTCACACATCACAGTCTACTGAAACAATGAACTATAACTAATTAACAATGCAACTGCTACCAGACACACTCACACACCCCAGTCTAATAGAACTATGACATATATCTAATAGACAAACTAACTACCTACTTACAACTAAAACTAACTACATACTTACTGTACTGTTATTTGAATTGACAATATTTACAAAATGCAATTTGGATAAAAAATACTTACAAAATGTAATTTAGATTCAAAATTGTCACAAAATGCAATTTAAGGGGGCCGTATGCAAAATTGCACTAAGTGAGAAATGGTTTCATTTCGGCTGTATTAAGGTAAAGAAGGGGGATTGTGTAGTCGGGAATTGGTTTTTAAAGTATGTGATACACCGGACTGTTTGAGGGTGCAAATCAAAGCAAACCATGGTTTTGATCTTCTCATATTGGGTTTAACGGGTTCTATAGCGTCATGTAGGATTGTCTCTATTTGGAGGAGCGTTCCGTCTGGGTTTGGGTCGGTGTGACTTTAAAGCTTGGGAATAAGATTAAAATCAGTAATTTATCCGAATCCGTTTTCACGTAATTTTCTAGCGGTAATGTTAAAATCGCAAAGCTCCAATTTCAATTTTAAACTTATTATTATTATTAATTTTGCAATACGTGTTTTATACAATAAATTCATTTCTTTTAACCATGCAATCTTTGCTTTCAGTAGGTAGCATTAGATATAGACGAACTCCTTCTCCTGATACAATTGTTTGTTGGGTTAATGATCAAATCATACCACGATCTGAGTGAATAGATTCTTGAAGGTGTTCTGCCAGAGCTAGACGTTGTTAAATACAAATTTAGATTTCAACATTGCGTTGAGGTCTTGGCGCCCATTAAAACAACATAGCTTAGGCAAAGGTCTACAGTTACATTTATCACCCAACAGTTAGGGACAGTCAAACCGTTTCAGGAAGACCAGGCAGAAGATGCGAGAAGCTGAGTAAAATCATCCTGCAATCCAGAGTTAAGCATGGTGGATGGTATTGCTTTCCTACCAACATTTCCAAGAAATATTCAAACACAGTCAAGAAATTCTCCTACATAGAGAACATTAAGTGGCTTCAAGACCTATTACTGTACTCATTCCACATAATATCATTAAGCCTTCAAGACACTCATATTCAGAGTTGAAGCTCAGTACTGGTGAAATTGGAGAAGTGTTAGTTATTTTTGTTTAAAGGGGAGGAACTACGAGGTCATCTGCCCCTTTGGAGAAGTGTCACAACCCCTCTCCCAAGATAAAACTTCATAGATAAAAGAGAAAAATGATCTGCACCTCCAAAGAGGCTATCCTGTGATGGAGTTAACTTACAGTAGGGTGACCTGTTCCTTTCCTGTCAGAAGTCTCGACCAGTTTTCAATTTCAGTCTAGTTTTCTATTCATATTCTTTAAGATCAGAAATGGGAACACTCAGAGTGAACAGGCTGCAATATATCATTTAATTTTAGATGGCATGAAATGGCATGAAAAATGACACTTGGTAAAAAAGATTTGATTTGCCTATACGTTTCCATTTATTTCATTGAATAACATGAGTTTGATGTTGGTGGTGAATATTGTTTAAAGGGGCAATATTCTATAATAACAGTTTGTAACAAATTCCATGACTTTTTCTATTATAGGGTAAAAATATAAAATGTTTAATACAATTCCCTCAAAATAAAGTAGCACAAAATGACTACCATTTATAACAAGCATGCTAGTCATTAGCTTAACATGCAGTTTTGTTCATATAAAATAATGCCAGCCAGTCAGGCTTTTGTTGTTGTTGGTTTATTCCATGTTTTTATTTTATTCAGTGACCCGTGAGTCACATGCTTGCTGTATTTCCTTGTTTGTGTTGAGCAATTTTGGCCAGTGTTGGTAGCTCATAGTCAAGTGCGTCTTCGCGCTAATGAGGGTCCCGAGAGAGATTCCTGTAAATAGTAGATTTAGTGCGTGTGTCAGCATTACTGTTTAAGGGTTTTTATTAATGTCATGTTCCATATCCATAAACGTTGATTTACGAGATGATTGTTCGTAAGCATCGTGGCTGTTAACCCGTTGTAAACGAACAGTCATCCAAAGTACTCATTCCTCGTAGTTAGTCATTACGCGCACATAAAACCCAAATTGCAAGGTAGTGGAACCAGGATCCACATTTTAAATAAAAGGGGAGATCCGTCTGACTCCTCAAATTTATAGATATTCCTATCATGGGAAATTCAGGGAGGATTGTTTTATATTTTATTGTTGTTTATTTCTTTTTATGCACTATTAGTCATTAAATCTTGTTATTATTTTACATCTTGTCACCTTTCTTTCTAATTATTAGTTTATATCCTATGACCCTTACCTCAGTAGAGCATGTTGTTTGGCGAACGTAAACATCACATAGGAACTGAGCGCGACCCCTTGATTAAGATTTCTTACATATAAACACTGCTTTTCTGAAGGGTTCATAGGAGTATACTGGCGCGGCCAAGCGTGGGGCGGTTCACTGTGGTGTAACGGCAAAGATTTTGCACATGTCAATGTAAGCGTAGTTGGGTTTTCAAACTGACGCAACAATGAAGGTGTAATTTTATTGCTGGTTCGCTGCTTGAACACATTTAAGTGGCGTATTTGAGTAAAACTGACATGCCGCAAGTGCAGGCAGATATGACAGTATTTTAATCACCGGGAAGTGATATTTTATTAAAAGTAAGTGAGGCGAAGTGGATACCGCCAAATGTGTGAAATATAAAGTAAAATCAGGAGTTTGCAATGTAAAATACGGTTCACGTTTTTGTCTATTGAATTAAAGTAAAAGGTAAAATATGTGATACCGGGCGCCCAATGATTAAAGTTAAAATTAGATTTGTTTAGAAAGTCAAACTCGTGAAAATGTTAGGAGGCTGTAGCCTTAAATGACAATTAATACTTTGTTAATTAGTCAGTGTTAATATCAGATCAGGATAACAATTTAATGACTGAATATGTGTTTGGGTTTAAATTAAATTGAGTAAAATTAGAACTACTCAGAGATGCAATCGACTAGTGGGATTAAATGTAAAAATAAATGAACTGAGTAGGGTAAAGAAATTAAATGTGCATTGGATTTTATGTGTGTGTCAAAGGGCATTGCTTGATGCCATTTCCCTAATGTCTCATATAAAGTGTGTAATATGGCAACGGTTGAACAGATTCAAGAAATCATTGAGAGTGCAGCTAGGAGAACACAGGCATTGTTGGACACTAAATTGGCGGAACAGAGTCAATCATTAAACAATAGTATGTTAGAACAAAGTGAAGCATTATCAGAACAGAGTCAATCATTGAACACAAAATTATCTGAACAAATAAACACTAAATTATCAGAACAGAGTCAATCATTAAACACTAGTATGTTAGAACAAAGTGAAGCATTAAACGCGAAATTGTCTGAGCAAATAAACAATACTATGGTAGAACAAAGTGAAGCATTGAACGCGAAATTATCTGAACAAATAAACAATAGTTTGTTAGAACAAAGTGAGTCGATAAACAAATTATCAGAACAAAGTGAATCATTGCGGACACAATTAAATAACAGTAGAATAGAACAGAATGAATATCAGGCGGAACAAGCTAGGTTGTTAAAAAGTGAAATTAATGACACTATCAATTCACAGTTAGAGACGCTAACCGCAGAGATGAAAGATCACACTAATCAACAGATGGTATTACTGGCCCTAGATGTGAGTTAAAATAATGAAAAGCAATTAGACCAGATTAAGAAAATGGAAAATATTTTTGATCAATAACTTAGCATTCTGGATGAAACGGTGTTAGCTAAATTAGAGCAAATTGAAATAGCGTGCACTATGAATACAAGCGAGGTCAAGATAGCTCAGGAGAAGTTAGAAGGACGATTTATGGAGATGGAAAAGAGCGGCAAAGTCATTCAACAACAATTATCAGCGGTAGATGAGAATATATCCGGCATAATTAAAGATATGGATCGTCTCGAAATAAAATCAGCAGAGCAGTGGAAAAGCCTTGAAGCGGATCAGGAGCAGTTAAAGAGTACCTTAAACGACACTAAAAGCCAGATTGAAGAGAAAGTAAGCACGATTAAAGAGCAGATAAGAAAAGATTGGAAAAAAATTAATATCGATTCTAAAGAGGAAAGATCCACCATTCTTAAAACAGTAGGCGAAAATCACACTCGTATTCAAGCATTAGAACAAGAAATGAAGAGCAAGCTTAAAGAACAGACGGACAGGATCATTAAAGCCGAACTCAGGTCATTAGAGCAATCGTCGATATTTAGAACAGGAACATTGAAAGACAGGCAGGATGACTCAAATAGCCCGGAGGCGAGCACAGCAGGAAGTCAGACTCAGGCGGAGAGCCCATTAACAACAAACACGGAAGGGTTTCGCAAGAATATCGATTGGAGCTCAATACCACAAGACGGTCATCAGCCTACACAACTTATCCAAGTAATTCGCTCAAGTGATTATAAACCGCAGAAATACACGGAGAATTCAGGGGTGACGCCTAAAGCTTTTATCAAAGAGATTGAAGACCATTTCAATGACACTGGGGTACCTGAGGCACGTAGATTGAGGATGATGGAGAGATTTTTATCAGGAAATGTCCTTACATGGTTTTTAAGCTTCAAATATACATTTGGAACCATGTCAGATTTTAAATTGGCGTTTCTGCGCAAATATTGGTCGCCCGCAACACAACAGAGTCTAAGGATGGAGCTTTACTCTAGGAAGTACCAAACCACCCAGAAAACAAAATACTCAGATTTCTTTAACATGCAAATGTTAAAATTTCGCGACCTTGATTACCCTTTAAATGAAGCGGATCTGGTGATGACAATAGCGAGGCAATTGCCAGTCAGCGTGCAACAAGTACTAGTCGCAGCGAACGTTAGTACGGCTATACATGCAGAGCAGATATTACGCCAGATAGATGAGACTACGTCTCATAGTCATTATAGAGGAGGAAGACAGCTGGAGTTAGTCAATGCGACAGAGGTCATAAAACCTAAGCAGGCAAACACTAAAACGCAGGGCACTAATACAAGCACTTCCACACCTAGGCGAAACCAGGAAGAAGGAGAAAACAGACCATACCAGCGTAACGAAAATAACTACAATAATAGATCATATCAAGGCAACAATAGGTATCAACAGAGAGGATATCAACATTGGCGTGAAAATCGAAGAAATGACAGGCCTTATGGAAGATACGGTGATTACAATGCTAATCAAAGATGGAAAGGAAGAAGAGACCAAAATCAAGGAGAGCCACGAAATTATCGAAATGACTGGGATGATAGGCACGCTCAATCACAAAATTACCTAGAGGAATTACACGCTAGTCAAGGTGGAGAGCTAGGAAGATGGGAAAAAGCCATTGGGAACATGAAGAATCCTGATACACATACTGAGGAAGCTGGAAGTCTACTGAGACAAGAGGAATATCAAGGACATCGGCGACAAACGGATGATGGGAGTCGCACCGGAGCTAAAAAAAATGTTAAATTTGGATAAAGAAGACAGCCTACAAACGCAACAGTCGGAAGTTGAAGAGGGATGGATAGTAGCGAACATACAAGAATGGATTGCTTTGCCAGAAGACTGCCTGGAGGAGACGGTGAAACCACGGAACGATGAAATTAGGCAGCTACCCATTATTTACAACGAGGATTGACATGGCATACGCACGAAAGTTACGGTCATGTGGGCGTAGATAAGTGCGAAGCGACTGTAGGAGAGACATTTACATGGCCACGTATGAGAACAACTATATGTGACGTCATTACAACTTGTGATCCGTGTCAGAGGACAAAGCCCAATAATTATTTAATGAGGCAGTATCCTAGACCTTTGCTACCTCAAAAACCATGCGAGCTACTGGCACTCGACTGTTTCGGTCCAATCCCGAAGGGAAGGCGAGGTTGCCGACACTTACTAGTATGCATTGATGTATTTTCTAAGTTTGTCGTATTATGCCCCATTCAGAAAACTACTTCAAAACAGGTACTCAGTCGTATTCGGAATAGAGTTATTCCAATCCTTGGAAAACCAGAATTTATATTATCAGATCATGGCAGTTATTTCACAAGCGCCGAATTCAAGAAAGGTATGGAGGACATGGGTATAAAACACATTTTAAGCAGTATCCGACATGCTCAAGCAAATCCAAGTGAGAGAGCAATTAAGTGTGTAACTTCATATTTGAGAATCTTCATTCCAAATGAACATCACAGATGGGTGGATAAAATCAAGGATGTAGAGACATGCATGAATTCTACCAGGCACGAGTCAACAGGACAGATCCCTATGGTCCTACACAAAAACGAGTATCCAGTGAGATCGTGGAAAAGCATCATTAACTGCCCACAAGATCCAATGATAGCACCTGACTTGCGAATTGAGAGGACGAGAGCCTACATGAGAAAACAAGCAGACCGCAGATTATGGCGAGCAAGAAATAAGAGGTTTCACAGTGATCCTGAAATCAACCAGCTCGTTTTGGTGAAACGACCCGCTACATCGGATCCAGAGAAGAAGATCTTCAGTAAATTCTGCGAAAAGTTCATAGGACCCTATTCTATTGTCAGGAACCTTGGAAATAACGCTTACAGAGTGAAAGAATTGAGTACAGGAACAATGTCAGTTTACAACGCTGCCAACCTAAAAAAGTATCGTAGAAGTGAACCATGGGAGAGCCGAAATAACGATGCAGTTTGAATATATGGACGTCCTACTATCAACAAAGTGAACGGGGAGCAGTTGAGTACGGCACGTGAAGGAGGAAGTAGAGTTGGTGTTGACAAACATTAACGAGGCGAGCAGAGTGTTGCCCGAGGCACCTGTGCGTCACGCAAGCAGTTGAGAGAGTCATTATGAGCAGGATGTGAAACGAGTAAATGCCATTCAAGACAGGAGCGACTAGACCAAGTAATAGAGAAGGGGTGATTCTGAAATAAAACAATTGGCCTACGGAAGTCTTTTAAAAATTGTCGACTTTATTCCTAAGTTCGAAATTTTGTGAGTGGGAGAGTTGTGAACCCTTTATCCTCTGTTGGATAAATGATTCTATGTTTTATTTCTTCAATTAATAAATATTTCCACCAGCATCATGAAAGTAGCCAGACGGAGATGAGGAAATTTCAAGCAGTTGCTGGAGACAGCGGGGACATACCTGAAGCAGATTGACAAAAGGCTAAATACTTTAGCTGTGAAAGGAAATAGCCTAGCGATGTGTCAGAAGGACAGGTGTGGGCCACCTCAAAATAGAAGCGACGCGCAGTGAGACATGCTGCTGGTATGTTCATTGTGATATTCGCGCCTAGAAGAAATATGATGCAGTAACGTGAGTGGCTGATGAGCATGCTAGACACTCCTACGACGCCAAGATCTGCTAAAAACCGCCAAATTACAGAAAATGTGGGAACCAATGAGAGAAGAATGCCTATTTAGCGCGGCAGGTCTAGCGTGGGCACGCTCGGCTAGCATTCACGCGGGAGATCGCCTAGACAACATCTCTACGATCGATTCTAGGATTAATGGGCATATTCTTGACCTGCGCTATTTTTCGAGTTCAGTGATATTTATTTCATTCCCGTATCACTATTATTTTGTGAAATTTTTATCTAAATCCCCATCAAGACCTAGGGCCAGTTCATTTATAAGTGGTGTGAAGAGCCAAGACTTCGCTGATTATACTTTGTGTGTCGTGGACACAGGTTGACTATTACTTTGGTTCGTCTGAGGACGGAGGCTGTTATTTTGTGTCAGTGGACACAGGCTTTTATACTTTGCGCGTCTAAGGACGTTGACAGTTATACTTTGCGTGTCATGGACACAGAAATTATTATTAAAAGTGTTAAATTCAGTGTTAGATAGTCACAGTACTATATTTGTAGGGGCAGTATCTTCGATAATTCGCCAATAAACTGTTTTGGGGAAAGAAGTACCCGAACGGCGAATTTAGTAGTCAGACATCAAGTGTATAATAATTTAATTTTTGACTCAGCACGAGAGATGACATCATTGACCATGGAGGAAGCCTGGAAATATCAAGACTCCGTCAAGATGGTTGAGATGAGATAAGAAGGATCCAGTTGGGAAATGGCTGCGGATGTTCTTTGACGGATGACTGGCTGAGGATGAGTACCGAATAATATTTATTATTATCTGATAAATTAACTTATGGTGTATAGGACATATTTTGTTTTGTAAATAATTTGCTTGTGTGGTTAACGTAGTCTATTTAGTTTTGGTCTGACACACCTTTTTGCATGGAAACAGCTCGCATATATTTAGTAGAAGGTTCTTTTCTTGTTTGTTGTTGTAACTAACGTAGCTATGTGAACGGCCGTGTTTGCATATGTTACGCGATGCGGTTAAAACGTCTCTCGGAGATATGTTGTGTTTCAGAAGTAGGACTGAAGTAAAATAATTATACAGTAGATTGGAGGGTAATTAGTTTCTTTTGTTTTATTATTGATCAGATTCAATGAGATTATTGCCTTTGGAGCAATGTGATTTGTGACGAAGAGCAGTCAGCTCTATCGTAGGTTTTAATATTTTTTAATTGTTGGCGAGCATCCATTCGCCGATCTGTGTAAAAAAGTATTGTCATTCCCAGATGTGTGTGTGTGAGTGTGTGTATTTGTGTTATTACAAGCGGGAATTTCAGCGTAGACTGATTTCTGGCAGCTTGATGACAAATCCAGATTGTGACCTCGCGAGGGCAATTCTGGATATTTTGATTAATGTCTGACCATATTTTGAAGTGGTTGAGTTTGTTGCTGTTGATCCCTTGAGATAACGGCACAGCTGGTCAGGTATTTATACACACTGGAGTGGGACAATGGCAGGTGATTGAGGAAGAGGGGAGATGTTGCACAAGACGGACTGAGGATTGCCAGCCAGGTCATTAGTGGAGAGTGCCTGTGTGGCTCAGTAATAACTTTAAATACAGATTAAGAACTGATCAATGATAAAAATTGTTTAAATAAATGGGAGTTGCCTACGAATCACGATAATCTCCGAAGCGTTAGCTTAACATGCAGTTTTGTTCATATAAAATAATGTCAGCCAGTCAGGCTTTTGTTGTTGTTGGTTTATTCCATGTTTTTATTTTATTCAGTGACCCGTGAGTCACATGCTTGCTGTATTTCCTTGTTTGTGTTGAGCAATTTTGGCCAGTGTTGGTAGCTCATACATAGTCAAGTGCGTCTTCGCGCTAATGAGGGTCCCGAGAGAGATTCCTGTAAATAGTAGATTTAGTGCGTGTGTCAGCATTACTGTTTAAGGGTTTTTATTAATGTCATGTTCCATATCCATAAACGTTGATTTACGAGATGATTGTTCGTAAGCATCGTGGCTGTTAACCCGTTGTAAACGAACTGTCATCCAAAGTACTCATTCCTCGTAGTTAGTCATTACGCGCACATAAAACCCAAATTGCAAGGTAGTGGAACCAGGATCCACATTTTAAATAAAAGGGGAGATCCGTCTGACTCCTCAAATTTATAGATATTCCTATCATGGGAAATTCAGGGAGGATTGTTTTATATTTTATTGTTGTTTATTTCTTTTTATGCACTATTAGTCATTAAATCTTGTTATTATTTTACATCTTGTCACCTTTCTTTCTAATTTATAGTTTATATCCTATGACCCTTACCTCAGTAGAGCATGTTGTTTGGCGAACGTAAACATCACATAGGAACTGAGCGCGACCCCTTGATTAAGATTTCTTACATATAAACACTGCTTTTCTGAAGGGTTCAATAGGAAACATATGTAAATATAAGCTTAACTGTGTATTTTTGTTATATATAAAATTATAATCTTGAATAGCATAATTGTTTATCCCAAAATTGTATCTCATATAAACCCTTAGCCCTAATAAATAATAATAAATTAAAAATAAATAATAAATACCGGTAGTATTAAAAATATATATTTTAAAATGGATTACAATAGTAATCCGCGCGACCACTAATGTTACTAAATTTTGCGCGACTACTGCAGTGTTAAGAGATACATGCTCCGTTAAGAATCCCTCAACCCCCAATTTTCACCCCCTTTCACCTCATAATATACACCACATCGATAAACCCTTAGACATATGTCTGATTATTTTAATGATTAGTTTATATACCGAATATCACATCCCCAAATAAACAACTCATGAGATATCGTTATTCAATGAAATGCACGTTTACCCCCCCCCCCCTTAACACCTCTTTAAGACCCGAAGAAACAAAAATCATTCCTTAGTTGATGTTTTCCACATACAGCGAACATATTCCCAAAATTTCATGTTTCTAACTTTAATAGTTTCCGCTGGGCGTGATGAGTGAGTGAGTCAGACAGGACATTTTCTTTCAATTATTTTTACCAGAATTTCACCCCTCCCCACGGGCCCCTTAAATTGGATTGATGAAAAAACGCTTGAACACCTATTAACTTATTTTTAAGCTGTCTTTTTCCCCTGAGTTTGATGAGTGAGTGAGTTAGTCAGTCAGTTAGGACACTTTCTCTCCTTTTTCCCCCAGAATGTCACCCCACCCCATTGGCCCCTTAAATTAATTTATGAAAAAAAAACGGTGGAACACCGATTTACTTATTTTTTTAAGCTGATTTTTTTCGCTGAGTTTCAAATTTCTCGCCTATGTCGTTTAAGAGATAGGCCTACACGCTTCGTTAGGAATCCTTCAACCCCCACTTTTCACCCCTTTCACCTCATAATAATACACCACATCGAAAAACCCTTAGACACATGTCTGCTTATTTTTAATGATTAGTTTATGTGCCGAGTATCACATCCACAAATGAAACCACTCGTGAGATATTGTTATTCAATGAAATGCAGGTTTGACCCCCTTAAGACCCCTTTAGAACCTGAATATTCAAAAATCCTCCCTTAGTGTATGGTTTTGACATACAACGAACATATCCCGAAAATGCCATGTTTTCAACTTCAATATTTTTGGCTGGGCGATGATGAGTGAGTGAGTCAGGACATTTTCTTTCATTTTTTTTTCTTCAGAATTTCACCCCTCCCGATGAACCCCTTAAATTTGATTTATCAAAAAAACTGTCGAACACATATTTACTTATTTTTAAGCAGTTTTTCCCCCTGAGATTGAAGAGCGAGTGAGTCAATCGGTTAGGACACTTTCTTTCCTGTTTTGTTTCCCCAGAATTTCACCCCTCCCCATGGGCCCCTTAAATTGGATTTATGAAAAAACGGTCAAACGTCTATTTACTTATTTTTATGCTGATTTTTTCCGTTGAGTTTCAAACTCCTCGCCTATGTCGTTTAAGAGATACAGGCTCCGTTAGGAATCTTTCAACCCCCACTTTTCACCCCTTTCACCTCATAATATACACCACATCGAAAAACCCTCAGACACGTGTCTTCTTATTTTTAATGATGAGTTTATATGCCGAGTATCACATCCCCCAATGAAACCAATCCGGAGATATTACTATTCAATGAAATGCAGGTCTACCCCCTTAACACCCCTATAGAACCTGAATATGCAAAAATCCTTTCTTAGTGGGCGTTTGCGGCCCTTGAGGAATCTGCATACCAAATTTCATTCCAATCCGTTGGGTGGTTTCTGAGATTTCGTGATGAATGTGTGAGTGAGTGAGTGAGTGGTATTTGACAAATATCTAGTAGATAGTGTCAAGTCTTTGTTATGCTATACTCGGTTGACAGTGCTGTGTGAGCAGTTGAGTAACTAACGGGATTTCAATTAATGCTCCTCATTTTCTATACCGGTATTGCAGAGCGCAACTGGCATCCAGTCGGCCGTGTCTCGACTTGAGCTATGTTGCCATGGAAACTATCTGCCTTGCCATTCCTTCGTGAGTATATATCTATTATATAAAACTAAGTGTCCTGACTGACTGACTGACTGACTGACTGACTGACTGACTGACTGACTGACTGACTGACTGACACATCATCGCCCAGCCAAAACTATTAAAGTTAGAAACATGAAATTTTGGGGATATGTTCGTTGTAAGTCGAAAACGCTCACTAAGGAAGGATTTTTGGATATTCAGGTTCTAAAGGGGTGTTACGGGGGTACACCTGCATTTCATTGAATAACAATATCTCCGGAATGGTTTCATTGGGGAATTTGATACTCGGCATATAAACTCATCATTAAAAATAAGAAGATACGTGTCTGAGGGTTTTTCGATGTGGTGTATATTATGAGGTTAAAGGGGTGAAAAGTGAGGGTTAAAGAATTCCTAACGGAGCGTGTATCCCTTAAACGACATAGGCGATGAATTTGAAACTCAGCGGAAAAAACTCAGCATAAAAAATAAGTAAATTCATGTTTGACCGTTTTTTCATAAGCCCAATTTAAGGGGCCCGTGCGGAGGGGTGAAATTCTGGGGGAAAAAAACAGGAATGAGAATGTCCTAACTGATTGACTGACTCACTCACTCATCAAACGCAGGGGGAAAAATGCTTAAACATGTAAATAGATGTTCGACAGTTTTTTTTCATAAATCCAATCTAAGGGGTTCATGGGGAGGGGTGAAATTTTGAAAAAACAAAATTCAAAGAAAATGTCCTGACTCACCCACTCATCATTGCCCAGCCAAAATTATTGACGTTAGAAACATGCCATTTTGGGGATTTGTTCATTGTATGTCAAAACCGTCCACTAAGGGAGGATTTTCGGATATTCAGGTTCTAAAGGGGTCTTAAGGGGGTTAAACCTGCAGTTAATTGAATAACAATATCTCCCGATTGGTTTCATTGTAGGATGTGATACTCGACATATAAACTCTTCATTAAAAATAAGAAGACATGTGTCTGAGGGTTTTTCGATGTGGTGTATATTATGAGGTGAAAGGGGTGAAAAGTGGGGGTTGAAGGAATCCTAACGGAGCGTGTATGTCTTAAACGGCATAGGCGAGGAGTTTGAAATTCAGCGGAAAAAAATCTGCTTAAAAAAGAGTAAATAGATGTTCGACCGTTTTTCTTCATAAATCCAATTTAAGTGGCACATGGGGAGGGGGTGAAATTCTGGGGGGGGAAAAAGGAAAGAAAGTGTCCTAACTGTTTGAATCACTCACTCACTCTTCAAACTCGGGGGAAAAACTGCTTAAAAATAAGTAAATAAGTGTTCGACAGTTGTTTTTTCATAAATCAAATTTAAGGGGTTCATGGGGAGGGGTGAAATTCTGAACAAAATAATTGAAAGAAAATGTCCTGACTCACTCACTCACTCACTCATCATCGCCCAGAAAAAATATTGAAGTTAGAAACATGACATTTAGGGGATATGTTCGTTGTATGTAAAAAAAAACGTACACTAAGGGAGGATTTTTGGATATTCAGGTTTTAAAGGGGTCTCAAGGGGGTTAAACCTGATTTTCATTGAATAACAATATCTCAAGAGTGGTTTCATTTGTGGATGTGATACTCAGCTTATAAACTAATCATTAAAAATAAGCAGACATGTGTCTAAGGGGTTTTCGATGTGGTGTATATTATAAGGTGAAAGGGGTAACAAGTGAGGGTTGAAGGATTCTTAACGGAGCGTGTATCTCTTAAACGACATAGGCGAGAAGTTTGAAATTCAGCTGGAAAAAATTCAACTTAAAAATAAGTAATTAGGCGTTCGACCGTTTTTTTTTCATAAATCCAATTTAAGGGGCCCATGGGGAGGGGTGAAATTCAGGGGGGATAACAGGAAAGAAAGTGTCCTAACTGATTGACTCACTTACTCACTCATCAAATTCAGGGGGGAAAAGAGCTTAAAAATAAGTAAATATGGGTTCGACCGTTTTTTTTTCATAAATTCAATTGAAGGGGTTCATGGGAGGGGTGAAATTCTCAAAAATAAAATTAAATAAAATGTATTGACCGACTCACGTTCTCATCATCGCCCAGCCAAAATTATTGAAGTTAGAAACATGAAATTTTGGGAATATGTTCGCTGTATGTCGAAAACGTCCACTAAGGAAAGGTTTTTGGATATTCAGGTTCTAAAGGGGTGTTAAGGGGGTAAACGTGCATTTCATTGAATAAGAATATCTCACGAATGGTTTCATTTGATGATGTGATACTTGGCATATAAACTAATCATTAAAAATAAGCTGACACATGTCTAATGGTTTTTCGATGTGGTGTATATTATGAGGTGGAAGGGATGAAAATTGGGGGTTGAAAGATTGCTAACGGAGCGTGTACCTCTTAAACGACATAGGCGAGAAGTTTCAAACTCAGCGGAAAACAATCAGTTTAAAAATAAATGAATACATAATTAAATAAATAGGTGTTCGACCGTTTTTTTTTTTTCATAAATCCAATTTAAGGGGCCCATGGGGAGGGTGAAATTCTGGAAGAAAAACGTCCACTAAGGAAGGATTTTTGGATATTCACTCTCATCGACCAACCAAAACTATTAAAGTTAGAAGAGTGATATTTTGGGGATAGGTTTGTTGTGTGTCGAAAACGTCAACTAAGGAGGGATTATTGGATATTCATGTTCTAAAGGGGTGTTAACGGGGTTAAACCTGCATTTCATTGAATAACAATATGACACGACTATGACGTGGGCGAAGCCGCGGGTACCTGCTAGTATTTTATGAATTGATTAGCCTTTGCTCGAGTGCAAAAGGGCCGAAATCAGAAGAATGAGAAAGACTATCGAAAATTCATGTAGCCAGCGGTTCCTTCTGGGTCCTAAACTATGTGTATGCAAAATTTGGTTGAGATTGGTGGAACGGTGTAGATTTGTATACGGAACCAACCCACCCACATACATACATACATACAGACTTTTACTTTTATATATAAGATAATATTTTCAATTGCAAATATACACTATATATGCTTAACATTATAACGTGTGAGTAGTTACAAATCAATAAATACCAAAAAACGAAGTAACGAAATTGAACCTGCAGGGATTTGATCGACGAACCTCCAGACTGTGAGCCCTGGTCGCTACTATTACGCCACAGATGCGATACGATAATACTTGGTAAGCAACTGGTATCATAAGTAACAAGTAGTTCCGTGAAGAACTATACAGCCTATTTTCATATATCCTACTTATGTTAACTGCCACAATCAACATACAAAATTTCAGTTTAATTGCTGTAGCAGATTCGTAGATATTGAGAACCGTCTAAATATTTCAGATGGTCGCCAGGTTGGATTTTTATTTTTGTACTATTACATTTAGATTATTGTGTTCGAGTGGTATTCAAACTTCAATCGCATGATTAGACAACAAGAAGTAAAAACGAGATTTTAAAATTACGCACAGCAGCCATCTTGTGATAATGCAAACCATTGAAATAAATTCGATGCCAGTGGATCAACATTTGTATAAGCATTTAACGTGCAACGTTTCACGGCACTCGGATAGTTAATTCGCGAGAAACGTCCATTTAAATATTTATACTTCGCGTCGCCGCCATGTTGGATTTGTGCCCACCAGGTTCCTGAAAGTCCTATAGGTGAACATATGTTCATAGTCTCTATGAACATAGAAAAAAATCAGTTTGGTTGCTGTAAAAGATTCATAGATATTGAGAACCGTCTAATTATTTCGGGAGCTCACCATTTAGGAGTGTTATGTGTATAGGCCATAGAGTTATGTACCATTCAAGGACAATTATTGCCTAGGTTCATTATTCAAACTTTCACTTCGATCGCATGATTACGACACAAGAAATTAAAACTTAATTTTAAAATTTCGCACAGCCGCCATCTTGGGGTTATGTAAGCAATTGAATTAAATTAGATGGCAGTGCATTACAATCTGCAAAATCAATTACTGTACCACATTTCACTGCGCTCAGAGAGTTAAATCACGAGAAAAGTCTATTAAAATAGTTTAAATTCGCTTGGTCGCCATGTTCGTTTCGTACTTTACAGGTTTATGAAATATACATAGGTATACCTGTATTAGTACCCTTTATCACCGTACAAAATTGCAGGGTGATATCTGTAATAGTTTCGGAGATATAGAATGTCAGTGAAATGTTTCGCACAGCCGCCATTTTGAGGTTATGTAAACAATTGAACTAAATTAGACTCCAGTGCATTACAATGTGTATAAACATTTGCTGTACCAAGTTTCATTACATTTAGATAGTTAAATCGCGAGAAAAGTCTACTTAAATGTTTCAACTTCGCTTGGCCGCCATGTTGGTTTGGTAGTCACCAGGTTTTTGAAAGTCTCATAGGTGAACTTCTAGTTGTGCCCTTTATCACCGTACACAATTTCAGGGCGATATCGGTAATAGTTTCGGAGATATTGAATGCTAGTGAAATATTTCGCACAGCCGCCATGTTGGATTGGAGAGACGTAACAAAATTTGAAGGGCACGGTCGAGGTCGCCGGGAATAGTGCTATGAACTTCCCGAGTTTCATTGAAATCGCTCCAGCCGTTTCGATCTTATTAGGGGGGGGACACACACACGAATCACACACACACACACGCACACACACACACGGACAAAAGGTGATCTCATAAGCCTATTTTTTTTCAAAATTGAAAATAGGCTAAAAATGTAGACTTTCACGACCGGCGTTGAAATAGGAATCTCCGTTTCGCGGGCTTATAGGTCGTGTTCCAAGGACATTTTGTCGTCCTGACGTTTCGCTGAATACTGCGTTCAGCATGTTCACAGGTTACATAAAGCGAGGTAAAACAAGTAAACAGAAGATATATAAATAGTCAACAACCCACACATAGAGGCTACCATAGCAACGGCGTACCACATAAAAGTAATGCATCAAGGTCAGGGCTGCTCGTCTGTTGCATCTTCTCGTCTACGACGGTCAATAAGGGCAGGCTTGAGGGGATTAAGGACTGGAAGCCAAGCTCTGTTCACACGTTCTGCTTCCTCCTTAAGATTGAAGCTGTTGGTATGCTTCAGGATTTCAATGGCCTCCCTTTGTAGCCTGGCATGATAAGACACCGTGGTGGACAGAACTTCGGTGTCTCCATATCTTATATCATGACCTGCAAGTAGCGAGTGTGTTGCTACAGTGGATTTATCTGTTTGTCCCAGCCAGCTGTGTCGTTCGTGCTCCTTGAGGCGAGTGGCAATACTTCTTTTCGTTGTTCCAATATATACTTGGCCACAATCACACGGGATTTTATAAACCCCTGCCGCGGTATGAGGATGTCGCTTATCTTTAGCGGACCTAAACATGTCCTTAATTTTTCGTGTAGGCCTGTATATGGTCTTTATATCATGGGACTCGAGTAGCCTCCCTATTCTGTCCGTGACCTTTTTTATATATGGAAGAAAAGCTCTAGCCAGGGGCTGCTTGTCTCCAATTACCCTTGTAGTTGGACGTCTCGGATGGAGTGCTCGCTGGATATCTTTCTGGCTGTACCCATTCGCGCGTAAGGCCTCGTTGAGGTGTTCAATTTCTTGTTTTAGGCACTGCTTATCACAAATTCTTTTAGCGCGGTCAGCCAGTGTTTTTATAACTCCGTATTTCTGTCGTGGGTGGTGGTTGGACGTCTTATGTAGATATCGGTCAGTATGGGTCGGCTTACGGTAAACTGTATGTCCCAAAGTTAGATCAGCGGTCTTCGTTACCATAACGTCGAGAAACGCGATTTTCTGTTCATTTTCTAACTCCATGGTAAACTGAATGTTCGAGTTCTGGCTGTTAAGATGTTGTAAAAACAGATTTAATTAATCTTTACCATGGCCCCATATTACAAAGGTATCGTCCACGTATCGTAGCCACACTTTAGGTTTCAAAGGTGCGGTCTCTAGTGCTATTTGTTCAAATTGTTCCATGAAGAAATTCGCGATCACCGGACTAAGGGGACTGCCCATGGCGACCCCATCAATTTGTTCATAGAAATCACCCTTCCACAGTAAATAGCTAGCGGAGAGGCAGTGGCGGAATAAGGCGGTGATATCATCAGGAAAAATCCGTGCGATGTACTCCAGGGCTACCTTTATAGGTACTTTCGTGAAAAGAGAGACCACGTCAAAACTTACTAGTAAGTCACCAGCTTCTAGTTGAATAGTTTTCAATTTTTCAATGAAATGTCCGGAATCTTTGACGAACGACTGTGTACCGCCGATATGTGGTTGAAGTAAGGTAGCTAAATGCTTGGCAATGCTATAAGTTGGTGATCCAATAGCACTCACGATAGGACGAAGAGGAACATTATCTTTGTGTATTTTAGGTAAACCATAAAGTCTTGGTGGTAAAGCTTCACTTCTGGTGGTTACCTTCTTTACGTTTTCAGGTAGCGAAGATCCCTTGATCAGGCCGTTTGTTTCACGAAGAATCCGGTTGGTAGGATCTCTCAGTAGTTTGCGGTAGGTACCCGGGTCTAAAAGTTCCAAAACCTTGGCAGTGTAGTCGTCCATGTCCAAGATAACCGTTGCGTTCCCTTTGTCTGCAGGAAGAATGATTATGCTCTCGTCCATGTTGAGAGTCTTTATAGCCTTTCTCTCCTGAGGTGTGAGGTTACTCTGCGGTGCCGGTGCCTTCTTGATTATACGTGAGGCTTCATGACGAATTTCATCTGCTTGTTCAGATGGTAGCTCACGGATTGCCGCTTCAATATTGGCGACAATGTCTTCCACGGGAATCGAAGGAGGGGTCACTGCGTAATTTCCTCCTTTCGCTAGTATAGAGATTTCCCACTCTGACAGGTGGCGATTGGTCAGGTTAACAATTGTCCGTGAGATGTCCAGCGTAGGCGCAGGTACCGGCGCGGGTTGGTCTCTCTGTAACCGCTCAAACTTTTTCTTCTGCCGGATGCTAGACTGTTCAAATGTTGAACGCATAGAGTAGAAGGTGATACGATCTACATTTTCCCAGTCCTGATATGAGAGTGTGCTGCTGATGCGGTAGTGCAGCTGTAAGAGTGCCTGATCTGTAGTAGCGAGCCCCTTACGTGCAAAGCTTATGCGTTCACGTAATAGCGAACGTTCAGTTCGATCATATATTCTATGGGCTCTAGCTGAGGTTAGTGGTCTCTTCATTTTAATAAACTTGGGAATCATACCTGTGTCTCGGCATCGAAGAAGAAACGCGAGTGATGACAGAAGTTGCGACTTTTTCTTCCTTAACCTCTCAAAGCGACGAACTAAGTGTGATATTTCCTCCCCGTAGAGGCGAATTAAGTAAAAATGTAGACTTTCACGACCGGCGTTGAAATAGGAATCTCCGTTTCGCGGGCTTATAGGTCGTGTTCCAAGGACATTTTGTCGTCCTGACGTTTCGCTGAATACTGCGTTCAGCATGTTCACAGGTTACATAAAGCGAGGTAAAACAAGTAAACAGAAGATATATAAATAGTCAACAACCCACACATAGAGGCTACCATAGCAACGGCGTACCACATAAAAGTAATGCATCAAGGACAGGGCTGCTCGTCTGTTGCATCTTCTCGTCTACGACGGTCAATAAGGGCAGGCTTGAGGGGATTAAGGACTGGAAGCCAAGCTCTGTTCACACGTTCTGCTTCCTCCTTAAGATTGAAGCTGTTGGTATGCTTCAGGATTTCAATGGCCTCCCTTTGTAGCCTGGCATGATAAGACACCGTGGTGGACAGAACTTCGGTGTCTCCATATCTTATATCATGACCTGCAAGTAGCGAGTGTGTTGCTACAGTGGATTTATCTGTTTGTCCCAGCCGGCTGTGTCGTTCGTGCTCCTTGAGGCGAGTGGCAATACTTCTTTTCGTTGTTCCAATATATACTTGGCCACAATCACACGGGATTTTATAAACCCCTGCCGCGGTATGAGGATGTCGCTTATCTTTAGCGGACCTAAACATGTCCTTAATTTTTCGTGTAGGCCTGTATATGGTCTTTATATCATGGGACTCGAGTAGCCTCCCTATTCTGTCCGTGACCTTTTTTATATATGGAAGAAAAGCTCTAGCCAGGGGCTGCTTGTCTCCAATTACCCTTGTAGTTGGACGTCTCGGATGGAGTGCTCGCTGGATATCTTTCTGGCTGTACCCATTCGCGCGTAAGGCCTCGTTGAGGTGTTCAATTTCTTGTTTTAGGCACTGCTTATCACAAATTCTTTTAGCGCGGTCAGCCAGTGTTTTTATAACTCCGTATTTCTGTCGTGGGTGGTGGTTGGACGTCTTATGTAGATATCGGTCAGTATGGGTCGGCTTACGGTAAACTGTATGTCCCAAAGTTAGATCAGCGGTCTTCGTTACCATAACGTCGAGAAACGCGATTTTCTGTTCATTTTCTAACTCCATGGTAAACTGAATGTTCGAGTTCTGGCTGTTAAGATGTTGTAAAAACAGATTTAATTGATCTTTACCATGGCCCCATATTACAAAGGTATCGTCCACGTATCGTAGCCACACTTTAGGTTTCAAAGGTGCGGTCTCTAGTGCTATTTGTTCAAATTGTTGAAATCAACTATTTCATTCATGTTTTCTGCCGTTTCTATGAACTATTTCATACTAAATATGTATTATTTTGTTCAGTACATTCCTAAAAGGATATAAACTTACAAAGTTATGGAAATAGGCTATATGGATTAACGAGCAAATATAGCGGCCATTTTGACAACGGGACGGCACGAACCCACAACGATATGGCACGGTAAGCCTGACCTGTTAGTCACTTCTACGGTTACATATTCTATTATAATATGCTAATATCCTACCAGTCACCTCCTTGAGGACAGTTTAAATCTCCCTATGTACGATAAGCTGAATTGTTGAGGGCAGGCCTTGTTGAATCGTTAGTTACGGTTAGGCTATAATACTTGCATGATTCATACAGCCGCCATCTTGAAACTATTTGGCTGATGACCTTGTAGTTTGGGAAAAGACTCTTCCCACACGAAGGTATGTTGTTGCAAAAGTTGGTAGAGATGATATGATTAGGTTAGTCGTAATTTGATTTAAGCTTTGAACATTTGGGTGGCCGCCACTACGTTTCGGTCAAGATGGTGGCGATATAAAACATGACACTGAGGGGGGTGCTAGTGCTACCTCTATACCAAATTTCGTTCAATTCTGTTTCACCGTGTGTTAATTGATAGGGGAAGGACATACATGCAGAATACACACACATACACACACACTCACAGACACACAGATAGACACACAATTTTTTGCCCTGTGTAGATCTCACAAGTCTACTTTCATTTTTTGCAAAAATCAAAAGTAGGGTAAAAACAAGATGTTCAGTAAAGAACATATAGCCTACTTTCTCCTAAATGCATTGGTATTGTTATAACACTTTGTCCTTTTCAAGGAGTATAATTGAATGTTGGTTGTAGTAGCTTGTAGAAATACAACGTGCTATAGGGATATTAAACATGAATATGAGGTGCCCATTGCTAGTGCTACCTCTGTAAAGAATTTCATTCAATTCGGTTTCACCATGTTTAAATTGATATGGGGAATGGATTTGCACACATACATGGCCGCTATTTGCAAACTATTGGGCTGATGACATTGAAGTCAATCATAAGATGCCTTCCACAAAAAGGCATGTTGTTGCAAAATCTGGTAGAGATCAAATGATTAGGATGGTCGTAATTTGATTGAAGCTTTTAACATTTGGGTGACCGTCATTCCGTTTCCGTCAAGATGGCGGCGATATAAAACATGACACTGAGGTGCCCTTTGCTAGTGCTACCTCTGTACAAAATTTCGTTCCATTCGGTTTCACCGTGTTCGAATTGATAGGGGGAATCGATTTTCACACAAAGATGGCCACCATCCGCAAACTATTAGGCTAATGACCTATTAGATTGGTCAAAGGATGCTCCCTCCATAAAGGTATGCTGTTGCAAAATTTGGTAGAGATGGTATGATTATGTTAGTCGTAATTTGATTTAAGCTTTGAACATTTGTGTGGCCGCCATTACGTTTCTGTCAAGATGGCGGCGATATGAAACATGACATTGAGGTGCCCTTTGCTAGTGCCACCTCTGTACCAAATTTCGTTCCATTCGGTTTCACCGTGTTTGAATTAATAGGGGGAATCGATTTTGACACAAAGATGGCCGCCATCCGCAAACTATTAGGCTAATGTGACCTATTAATTTGGTCAAAGAATGCTTCATTCATAAAGGTATGTTGTTGCAAAATTTGGTAGAGATCGGATGATTATGTTAGTCGTAATTTGATTTAAGCTTTGAACATTTGTGTGGCCGCCATTACGTTTCAGTCAAGATGGCGGCGATATGAAACATGACATTGAGGTGCCCTTTGCTAGTGCCACCTCTGTACCAAATTTCGTTCCATTCGGTTTCACCGTGTTTGAATTAATAGGGGGAATCGATTTTGACACAAAGATGGCCACCATCCGCAAACTATTAGGCTAATGTGACCTATTAATTTGGTCAAAGGATGCTTCATTCATAAGGGTATGTTGTTGCAAAATTTGGTAGAGATCGGATGATTAGGTTAGTCGTAATTTGATTTAAGCTTTGAACATTTGTGTGGCCGCCATTACGTTTCCGCCAAGATGGCGGCGATATAAAGCATGACACTAAGGTGCCCTTTGCTAGTACTACCTCTGTACCAAATTTCGTTCCATTCGGTTTCACCGTGTTCGAATTAATAGGGGGAATCGATTTTCACGCAAAGATGGCCGCCATCCGCAAACTATTAGGCTGATGACCCATTGGTTTGGTCAAAGGATGCTCCCCCCATAAAGGTATGTTGTTGCAAAATTTGGTAGAGATCGGATGATTAGGTTAGTCGTAATTTGATTTAAGCTTTGAACATTTGTGTGGCCGCCATTACGTTTCCGTCAAGATGGCGGCGATATAAAACATGACACTGAGGTGTCCTTTGCTAGTGCTACCTTTGTACCAAATTTCGTTCAGTTCGCGTTCACCGTGTTCGAATTGATAGGGGGGACAGACATTCAGAATACACACACTCACACACACACAGACTCACACACACACACATACACACACACACAGACACACTTTTTTCGACCTGTGTTGATCTCATAAGTCTACTTTCATGTTTTTGCAAAAATCAAAAGTAGGCTTATGAGATCACGTTTTGTCCGTGTGTGTGTGTGTGTGTGTGTGTGTGTGTGTGTGTGTGTGTGTGTGTGTGTGTGTGTGCGTATGTGTGAATGTAATAATATCTAAACGACTGGAGCGATTTCAATGAAACTCGGTAAGGTCATAGTACTATCTTGGCCGACCCCGACCGTGTCTTTTAAATTTTATTACTTCTCACCAATCCAACATGGTGTCTGTGCGAAATATTTCACCGGCATTCTATATCTCCGAAACTATTACCGATATCACCATGAAATTTTGTATGATGATAAAGGGCACTACTTAAAGTTCATCTTAGTGTATTTTAGAAACCTGTTAACTACAAAACGAACATGGCGGCCATTCAACATTTAAATAGACTTTTCTCGCAATTCAAGCATCTGAACCCGGTGAAACTTGGTACTGCAAACGATTATACACATTGTAATGCTCTGACATCTAATTTAGTTCAATTGCTTACATAACCTCAAGATGGCGGCTGTGCGAAACTTGAAAATTAAGTTTGTATGTATTATGTCCAAATCATGCGATCTAAGTCAACGTTTGAATAATGAACCTACGCAATAATCGTCATATAACAGTACCTAGGTACATAACTCTGTAGCCTACATATATAAAAATCCAACATGGCGACCATCTGAAATATTTAGACGGCTCTCACTATCTATTAATCTATGACAGCAATCAAACTGAAATTTTGTATGTTGATAGAGGCTATAAACATAAGTTGACCTATGGGATTTTCAATAACCTGGTGAGCACAAATCCAACATGGCGGTGACGCGATGTGTAGATATTTAAATGGACGTTTCTGGCGATTTTACAATCCGAGCGAGGTGAAAATTGGTACGGTATATGCTGATACAAATATTAATCTACTGGCATCTAATTAATTACAATTATTTTCAAAACCACAAGGTGGCGGCTGTGCGAAATTTTGAAATCCCGTTTTAATTTCGTGTGTCCTAACCATGCGATTGAAGTTTGAATAATAAACCTACGCAATAATCTTCGTCTAATAGTACATAACTCTATGGACAATATATTTAAAAATCCAACATGGTGACCATTCGAAATATTTATACGGTTCTCAATATCTACGAATCTATTACAGCAATCAAACTGAAATGGTGTATGTTGATAGAGGCAATTAAAATAAGTAGGATATATGAAAATAGGCTATATAGTTCTTTACGGAACTACTTGTTAATTCTCTAGGACCAACCGTTGCCGAGATATTTCCATATAATAAATCCCCACTGTTGGTGTACGCAACTTGAAAGTCGATGGTCCTGCTAAATGGCAATACTAGCTTGACTGATGGGCATATAGGCCTAGACATGTACCACTGTGGTGCACTTAGGTTTTGTATTGATTTTAGCCACAATAATCTGTTCACTATATTGTTCATAATATTCTACCCGTTGTCCAAGTTTCCTAGTCTATATGAGACCTACCCCTGCTTGGCCATTGTTTGATTTAGTGCTAAAGATCCTATAGTCTCCTGACCAAAAGTCCTGTTTTACCTGCCAGCGCATTTCACTAATCCCAACTAAACCCAACCTCAACCTATCAATTTCCCTTCTAAGTTATCTAACCTTCCACTGCCTACCAGACTTCTAACATTCCACGCTTCGATCCGTAGATTATCAGATTTCCTTTTTGTCACTTATGTGATGTTAACCCCCTCTCGAGTATTAAAATTTCAAAATTATACGCCGAATCAATACTCAACAAATATATATTTTCATATATTGGACATGTATCGAACCTTACAATGAGGTCATCTTCAGCTTAAAATAAATGAAAATCAATTACGAATTAAAATAAAATAATATATATGTACTTAAATCCAATAAGAAGTGAAATGGTAAAGATAAAGACTGTAGTAAAGTGAAATGTAGCACTAAAATGGATAGCCTTACAGTGCAGTATTAAATAAAATAAAATTCAATATTGGTCTTTACAATAAGTTTTCAAAAATGCAGTTAGAAATGAGAAATATTAATGGTAAGTGTAAATAAATATTAAGATTTATAATAAAAAATATACACAAATAAATAATTTAAAAATCAAGTGCCAAAAATCAATAAATAATTCAGCTCAGCGCTTGAACGAGTAAGCTGAATGTTCTTCAAAAACGGAGTTTAGATTTGGATAAGTGCCAACCAGTTATTATGTCGACATGAAATAACCTAATAGATAGGAAAATAAAAATATGTCAGAAAAGATTCTATATAAATAACAGAACATAATTAGTTAGCATATTGTTCTGGCCTTTGACGGGGGTTGGCCGAACTGGGAGTATGGGGGTGAGTGTAGAGGGTAGTGTTCAATCAGGGGGCGTTTTGACAGAGGTGTGGCAACACCGAATAAGTGTTGGAGAGTGTGTTGGATGTGTGACAAGGGTTGCGAATCAAAGGGGCGCACTTTTAAAGTGGGAGCTGTCAGTTTGCAGAGCAAGTACTGCTATGAATAATCCAAGTATGCGCTGACTATGCAACGTTATGCTCTGCGAGCGCGTGACCAAGAACCAAGGCTACTGGCAATGAAAAGGTGTCTGATGCTGTCACAGCGGTTTTATAAACAATACACTGGCAGGTCAAGGTGTAAGGTAGGGAGGTAAACGGTAAAGACAGTGTTAATGAATAAAGGCTACAATGGATCTGTAGTAATTGTGGTCACTTGTTTATTGGACCTAAAAGTGTTCTAAATGTTTCCCTCTATTCAGGGACAGTGTAGCAAAGTGTAACTGGTACAATCAATCAATCAAGATGTCAAAAGGAAGGAGTACAACTTGTGAGTGTGAGGAATCTGAGAAACACTTACCAGAGGTATGTTGTCGTGATGCAGGCGGACAGAGCCTTCGGCGTAAAAGGACCCCCTCTCCCAGAATGGGGGTCCTTATAAATGTTCCTCCAGTGCTGACTCTGCAATGTTGTTGAATACGTGTTTCTGTAGCAGCCTTAGTGTGTGTGTGGATGTATGTCAAGCTTGGGCAAGAGCCATTTCGTAACTCTGCCGGCTTGGTGTAATAGAAGTGTGTGGCGGCTGTGTTGTTGGTTCCAGCCTGAGGGTATTTCTGGGGTGAAAGGGTGTGGAGTGTTGGGCAGATGAGTAGACGTGTTTAGGAGTGATTATAGATGTATAGCTGTCTGCCATGTAGTAGATTCGAGGGCGTATGCAAACATCCCTCCCGGGGGTGTGTAGGGTCCCTAAAGGGGCCCTAACAATATGAATGTGATAAATACCTACGTATATAATTTACTAGCAGTAGTGCCCGGCTTCGCCCGGTGGATTTATTAGTTTTATGGATGATAATGAATAGCCTACTACTACAGAACTGGCACATGATACTTAAACTAACAGAAAAAGATATTTTAAAAATATACCATTTTGTGGTGGTCGTGGTTGTAGTGGGGCTGATAATTATTACAGTATAATGGACGTAACATTCAGGTCACTTTCCCGTAATGATAATTATGAATAGGGAAACAGCTATTTACTAATTACAGCACTGACACATGTAATTTACAAACAAATTTTAAAAAAATTATTAGAAGGAGTGTAATCCTCCGTGGCTTAGGCGTCAGCACGCTGGCCTCTCACTGCTGGGTCCGTGGTTCAAATCCCGGTTACCATGTGAGTTTTGTGCTGGAAAAAACGGAGGCAGACAGGTTTTTCTCCGGGTACTCCGGTTTTCCCTGTCACAATTTCATTCCAGCAGCGCTCTCCACTATCATTTCATTTCGTATGTCATTCATTTCATCATTGCCCAGGGGAGTGCGACAGGCTTCGGCAGCCGGCATAGTTCATATCCTCGCCGCTAGAAAGGGGCTTCATTCATTCCATTTCCTGACACGGTCGATCGACTGGAAGCAGGCTGTGGATTTTCATTTCATTAGAAAGAGGAGTAGGTGAAATAAAAGACACTGCCTAGGGCCAATAACTCATTGGCTGTTAGAAATGTAGAGACCAATAGTGTCGTCTTTTGTCGCAAAGCGCCGTAGAAAATAATCAGAACACTTTGGAAAACTTCGGCTGTCCCGAGCTACTGAGGTAGCAATAGTATCATTTATAGCCACATAGCGCTCAACGATAAGGTCCGGAATAAATGAGGGTAAATTTGAAAGCACGAACTATTATTGCAGCTGGTAACCTCAATGTACTGCACCAACACCATTGCACTTAGACAGACGCATAATATTTTCATGATGATAACTGTTCTAAGGGGCCTAAGAATTTTTTTTGCTCTAATTATTCCCCGTGACTGCAATTTATAAACAGCGCAAGATGCAACTATTTTCGCATTTCTGCACCAGAACACTGGTAGGGGCGACGTGATGCAGCCCGAACTGCCCGTCAACAATAGACTTATTAAAATACTCTTACAGTTACACTACCTCGGGCATGAATGGTTCTAAGGCCTTAATACGTGGTTTTCAAGTTAATTTTGTCTGTTATTCTAAATGTAGTGAATGGAGAGCGTTGTCCAAAATATCAAGTGGGCAGTATTACCAGCAGGGTTTCAAAGTGTATGTAAAATTTGGTGCAATTAGGAGAAACGGTGTAGATTTGTGATAAAGTACCTAAAGTACCTGTCCAAAATTTTAAAGCGGCCAGTGTCACCCGCAGGGTTCCAAAGGGTATGTATACAAAATGTGGTTCAGATCGGTAAAACGGTGTGGATTTGAGCCAAAGGACCTAAATGCAGGGAATGGAGTGGTCGGTCCGAAATTTCAAGCAGACAGTGTTACTCGTCGGGTTCCAAAGGGTAAGTATGTAAAATTTGGTTCAGATCAGTGAAACGGTGTAGATTTCTGCCAAAGGGACTAAATGCAGGGAATGGATTGGTCTGTCATATAAATTTCACGTAGGCAGTGTTACTCGCAGGGTTCCAAAGGGTAAGTATACAAATTTTGGTTCAGATCGGTGAAACGGTGTAGATTTGTGCCAAAGGGCCGCAATGCAGTGTTACTCGCAGGGTTCCAAAGGGTAAGTATACAAATTTTGGTTCAGATCGGTGAAACGGTGTAGATTTGTGCCAAAGGGCCTAATTGCAGGGAATGGAGTGGTCTGTCCGAAATGTCATGCAGACTGTGTTACCCGCAGGGTTCCAAAGGGTAAGTATACACATTTTGGTTCAGATCGGTGAAACGGTGTAGATTTGTGCCAAAGGGCCTAAATGCGAGGAATGGAGTGGTGTGTCATATAAATTTCGTGTAGGCAGTGTTACTCGTATGGTTCCAAAGGGTAAGTATACAAATTTTGCTCAGATTAGTGAAAAGGTGTAGATTTGTGCCAAAGGGCCTAAATGCAGTGTTACTCGCAGGGTTCCAAAGGGTAAGTATACAAATTTTGGTTCAGATTGGTGAAAAGGTGTAGATTTGTGCCAAAGGGCCTAAATGCAGGGAATGGACTGGTCTGTCATATAAATTTCATGTAGGCAGTGTTACTCGCAGGGTTCCAAAGGGTAAGTATACAAATTTTGGTTCAGATCGGTGAAACGGTGTAGATTTGTGCCAAAGGGCCTCAATGCAGTGTTACTCGCAGGGTTCCAAAGGGTAAGTATACAAATGTTGGTTCAGATCGGTGAAACGGTGTAGATTTGTGCCAAAGGGCCTAATTGCAGGGAATGGAGTGGTCTGTCCGAAATGTCATGCAGACTGTGTTACCCGCAGGGTTCCAAAGGGTAAGTATACACATTTTGGTTCAGATCGGTGAAACGGTGTTGATTTGTGCCAAAGAGCCTAAATGCAGGGAATGGAGTGGTCTGTCCGAAATTCCATGTAAACAGTGTTACTCGCAGGGTTCCAAAGGGTAAGTATACACATTTTGGTCAGATCGGTGAAAATGTGTAGACTTGTGCCAAAGGGCATAAATGCAGGGAATGAACTGGTCTGTCATAAATTTCATGTAGACAGAGTTACTCGCAGGGTTACAAAGGGTAAGTATACAAATTTTGGTTCAGATCGGTGAAACGGTGTACGTTTCACTAACCATAACGCCAGGGCATGCGGATAGAGCTGTTTGGAAGCGCTTGTTTTACCGACTTACTGAACAAAAATCGATCTTTAAGATTACCTGAGAGGTATAGCCTAATTCCAGATAGCCTAAACTGTTCTTCTTGAATCTGGCTATCATATAAAAAAAGAATTTTCGAATCGGACTGGTAGTTCCAGAGATTAGCGTGTTTAAACACAAACTCTTCAGCTTTATTATATTAGTATGGATTATCACCTACCGTGTTGTATAGGATGGAGAATTCGGTATAATTCTGATAAGAATTTGAGTGAATGCGCAGTGTGGATAGGTGGCAATTCTACATTCATCAAAACGTTTTGAAAACAACAAAAACGGGACCCTTGTAGTGGAATCATAGCATCAATAGCTTCTCTTAACTTGTCAAGTAGTGTATGGTTATGTATTTATCTTCCTTTATGTAACTGCTTATGAAGAAAGAATGGATAAATAAAGTAACTTGTTATGATTTATGAGGAGGTTTTAAATGCATTTCTTATGTATTCTTACCATTATAAAGTCTTCCCGTAGTATGTAATGCAATTTTATAACCCTCTCGAGTAGTCCCCACCCGGAGATCCAACCGGGGGACTAGTTTACCCCCGGTTTGGAAAATTACAAGAGAGGAGACCATCATCACATGTAATTATGCATAGAGAACTGTTCGGCACCTAGTTCAGGAATGCCCGCAAACATCATACAGTGGTGACTTCAGCGACTTCTTCCTAGGGACACCACAGGCACTTCATTACGTTTCGAAACTTGATGTCAAATTGTAATTAATTTTCATGTGTGCCATACGATAAATAAATAAATAAATAAATAAATAAATAAATGCATAGAGAGGTGCATATCCTCGGGAAGAGCATTATGGCTGTAGTGTCCCTTTGCTTTCAGCCGTGCAGCAGAACGCAGCTAGTCACTGGTTGGCTAATATTATCAATATCTTCACTGTCTATATGACTAGTAATGAATTGATTTATCCTGAATGGCTGCTACTTCCCTTCAGAATAAAGTAATAAAGCAATAAAAATCTACTAACAAAAATACTAACATTTGACTAATTCTAATACTGTAACAATAAAATACCAAAAGAATACTAGCAACAAATTATTTATACTCAACTAGCGATAAAATACTAATTCTATCTGATACTTATATATATATCAATATTTTATCTTAGTCGCCTCCGTAGCGTAGCGGTCAGCGTGGTTAGCTGCCGCCCCGGAGGTCCTGGGTTCGATTCCTGGCTCTGCCACGAAATTTGAAAAGTGGTATGAGGACTGGAACGGGGTCTACTCAGCCTCGGGTGGTCCAAATGACTAGAGGGGGTTTGATTCCCACCTCAGCCATCCTCGAAGTGGTTTTCCGTGGTTTCCCACATCGTCTTCGGGCAAATGCCGGGATGGTACCTACTGTAAGGCCACGGCCGCCTCCTTCCCTCTTCCTTGCCTATCCATCCTAGCCTTCCATTCCCTTCCCTCACGAGGCCCCTGTTCGATTTGCAGGTGAGGCCGCCTGGGCGAGGTGCTAATCCCATCTCACCAGTTGTATCCACTCTGATTAGATGTTCCCAGCTCTAGGACACTGCCTGAAAAATGGCGGTAGGGGTGAGTTCCCTCGCTGAGTCCATGGGAGCCACCACCCTGGAGGGTAAACTCGATTAAAAAAAACATTTTATCTTAAAATATACAGATAGGATATAATTGTATTTAAAAAATGTAATTTCAGGAAACAGCCATTTTTAGCCTATTTTCAATTTTGAAATAATAGGCTTATGAGATCACCTTTTGTCCGTGTGTGTGTGTGTGTGAGAGAGAGAGAGAGAGAGAGGTGTGTGTGCCCCTCCCCCCTAATAACTTCTAAACGGCTGGAGTGATTTCAATGAAACCCAGCAAGTTCATAGTACTATTCCGGGGGACCCCGACCGTGCCCTTCAAATTTTGTTATGTCTCAGCAATCCAACATGGCGGCTGTGCGAAATATTTCACCAGCATTCAATATCTACGAAACTATTCCAGATATCACCCTGGAATTTATTACGGTGACAAAGGGAACTACTAGAAGTTCACCTATGTGACTTTTGAAAAACTGATAACTACAAAACCAACATGGCGGCCACACGAATTAGCGACTTTTAAATAGACGTTT
Source organism: Meconema thalassinum (assembly GCA_946902985.2). Taxonomy (NCBI): domain Eukaryota; kingdom Metazoa; phylum Arthropoda; class Insecta; order Orthoptera; family Tettigoniidae; genus Meconema; species Meconema thalassinum. The sequence goes on from OX336388.2 coordinate 1,006,792,291, forward strand.
CTCGCGATTTAACCAACCCAACGCAATAAAACTTGGTACAGTATATGTTTAAACACATTGTCATGCACCGGTGAAACCCCTCATATCCGAACCCCGGAAAACCGAAATCCCGGGTAATCCGAACGAGGATCTTTCGATTATTTGAAGTTTGAAAAACTACACGCAAAAAAGAGAAATTTATTTAGTCATAAAACAATCATATACTCTACATTATGACCGCGTTTTACATAATTTGTTGAACCATTAACAAGAAGTCCTACAGTTAGCATAGTGTAAAAGTGCCTACATAGACTTCTTATCCCGTCCAGGATTGAGAAACGGAAAAGTTGGTTATTGTTATTCCGAGGTAATCACTTTGCTAAAACAATGAAATAGCAATAGAAACACACAAAATATCACTTAATATTTCACTTGAAATCAGTTATCTTCAATATTGTAGAAGTGGCGAAAACTTTCCCCCGGAGGCAATTGCGCGCCAGCGTCGCACTAGGATGACATTGTTTGGCGTGGCTGCTGCGTGTTGTTCTACGAAGCGCAATGCGATGTCAACAGCAGATGCAGCTTCAGTATAAGTCACATTGTCTGTCGAAGTTTCTTCTTCCTCACTGTCATTAGCTACATTGCCGTCATGTTCACTTTGGACCAGACTCACTATTTCATGTTCGCTGTTTGCATCAAACCAGCCTGCCTCACTCAATGTAGGCTACAGTCCTATACCGTAACGAGGACTGGTCATTATGTTATGGATATATTTCGGCTAATCCGATCAAATTGAAATCCGAACAGGCTACAGCCCCAATTAGTTCGGATTTGAGGGGTTATACTGTATATCAATATTTTATCTTAGTCGCCTCCGTAGCGTAGCGGTCAGCGTAGTTAGCTGCCGCCCCGGAGGTCCTGGGTTCGATTCCTGGCTCTGCCACGAAATTTTAAAAGTGGTATGAGGACTGGAACGGGCTCTACTCAGCCTCGGGTGGTCCAAATGACTAGAGGGGGTTTGATTCCCACCTCAGCCATCCTCGAAGTGGTTTTCCGTGGTTTCCCACATCGTCTTCGGGCAAATGCCGGGATGGTACTGCCCCCGTAAATTGAATTATACTGAGACCACGGTGGCTGTATTGGCATATGTGAATAAAGTTATGGCCGTCATAGTTGTGACGTGTATATTCATGACGTAGGCACGGATGACGCAGACTTTATGCAAGTAGGCTGGATGAGCTGAGATTCTTGGTGACGTCATGATTTTGTTCGAGAAGGATCTGAGATTTACGACGCAGTCGCAGTGAAACAAGGAATTGTGCTGAGGAAGAAGTTACGCTATTGGAGGAGAGGCTCGAACCAATGAATGATAGTTTGGAGGGAGACGGAGATTACTGAAACTACCATATTTAATTACTTTTGGCATGCAGAATTGTGGAAATCTATTTTCAGTTATGGCATTGATTTGGAATTTTGAAGAAATTAATTATGAGTTTTTGAAATTTGAAAATCCGTCAAGTATAGCCAAAGTTAGAACTTCTAGCAATGACGGAGGAACAAGCTATGGAAGGGATGGACACGCCCCTTAAGAAGTTGATAAAAGGCCTTGCACAGCAGAGAGGAAGCTCTCATGGCTCAGTTTTCTGATTCTCACATTGTCAGACTTCGAGTTCTTAATTCCGATAGAACAAATATATATTATTCATTGAAGCAAGTCGTCATTAGCACGTGCGGTAGAGCCCACAGCATCGAACAAGCACTGAGCGTGCAGCAGTACAATTTTACGGTTACTGAAACTAGGCGAAGTTGGAGCGCACACATAAACGAGTCTACAAGATTATCTATCAAGAGTTAGCTACTGCATTTATGCTAATTCAATTGTGCATTACAATATTGAGGCGTGTACGAAAGTTGAACATTTTCACTATTATACTTTGGAAGATATTCGCATTTTAAGACTGCAGACAAAAGTGATTTTCTCGACACCTGAGAAGCACTTTTATAATACCAAATTCTACGCTACGGCTGACACATGTATTGCAACCGTGATACTGAAGATTACATTTGGTGATACAACGCTACATTCTACAATGGAACAATATAATCTGGAAGTACTTTCGACTATTATTATAACGGAAGTGGAGATGGAAGACTAAAACTTTAATGCAATTGGGACATATATCAATGGAGTGAAATAGCAGCATGGAGCTTCGTTAATCGTCATTCTACAAAAGCGAGCATGTAGTGAACATCCAACTACACTCATGCATCGTAATCCATCGCTGAATTACATCAAATGGCAGTGGAAATATCTTCATACTCCACAATTATGAACATTTCTGCGGAAATAATTGCAATAAACTTCATGGCGAATTTCTACCAGAACTTCAGGGAACTTTCAAGAGAGGCCAGGGTGGACCCGGCTCACACAGAAGAGTTTTGCCAGAAGGATGTCTATCGTCTACACGGAGCAGTGCGAGTTCCGGAGGAGGAAACTGTTCTATTCTCCGAGGGCGCAGGTTCCAGGTTCGAGGTCGGAGCACATCTTTACGGTGGTGAAATGGAACCAACAGCAGTTTTCTTTGGAAATTTTCCTCTAGAACTTCAATCAACAGATAAGGTAGTCGTGAATGTTTCTTGATTTATTTGAGCCATTTAGCGATATCTGAGCAACCATTTTTCCCATATATTTTGCCCCATATTCTTGCTTGATATTCCTGTACTCAGTACACTTTGCTGATTTATGCCTTTTTCTACGATTTATTGAGACATTATTATGTCATTGGCATATTTAAATAATTTTGGATAAGTTGAGACTGATAATATATATTCTTTCAGTAATTTGCATATTTTTGTAGTCACGATTTAACTGTAAAGTTAACGATTTTCTATGGCAAATTTGAATTCAGACAGCGTGTCATTTTATTAAAGTAATTCTATTCAGTAAATTACTTTGACCAATTTTCTGTCATCCTCAAGAAAGAAGAATGATTAAAAGATTTTAGAGCGTTAAAATCTACTACTTTATCGACGATCTTAGAAATACTAGTCGTTTTATGAACATGATTGCAACATAGACATTTATCGTCAATTCTGAAATACCATTGCATTATAGACAATTTTATGAAATATGAACTTTGAGTACGATTTATTGAGTACACTATAGTAATGAACATTTGATAGGAGTTTTTCTCAATTCTAGATTGGAACAATAATGTTTGCATTCCACAGTCTAATTGTATTCTATTCGATTATTTATGCAGTTTAGATGAACTTTGATTGAAGATAGTATTTTTATACTGCGATACTTTGATGATATTAATCTCAATTTTGATAGACCAGGGAGGCGTGTCTAATCGTATTTGCTATTAAATTTATTTGTGACTGGCAAATTTTTACTTCATATCGCTTCATGAATGAAACCCACGAAGGTTAAATATAATAACAGTTTTTGATACAATTGATGAATATAAGAATTTTTAAAGAGGAACTATGGATGAATAATCGTTAGTTCAGTGGACGTGTAAAAGTCGCTGATGAATAATGCCCTTTAATAAGCGAAGAAGGTTCCCTCAGTAATATTGATGATGATGATGAATTTATAAGTGGAGGTTTTTTTTTTTTTTTGTGTATTGTGGAAGATTTTGATGCCATATATAATGAGATATATGATGAATTATGGGCCAATTTTGGTGCAATTTTGTGCGTTTTGAGCGAGTTATTTTTCCGCTGAGTGTATTGTTCAGGTCCATTGAAAATTATTCATGTGAAGTTACTGTTAAAATTAACAAGAGTGTTTAAATAATTTGAGATAACGATTTTGAATGGAGGTTACCGTCACAAATAATAATTATTAAATCTTATTAAACCTGAATCTAAAATTTAAATATAACTAACCTTCATTGGTCGATTATATCACCACGATTTGAGTAATTATCAACCGGATAAACGTGTGGTTTAATGTATTTCTAATATAAATAATATAAATAATGTAAATAACTATGTAAATATTTTTAATAATAATTTGAAACGAACGGGATTAATAGAGGCGTGTATATTTTTTTTTTCAATTGTCGTTTGACAATGTTATAAACAATTTAAAATGTTATACATAATTAATCAACATTTTGTTATAAACATTAAGCGTTTTCGTTATTATACTTTAAACAACGCTAGTTAAACAATTGGAATATACAATTAAACAAGATTTGGGATTATTAGTGTAATCCATTGATATTTGAACGGAGCATTTAAAAGATTTGCGTGATAATATTTGAGTTGAGATGTGAACATTTAAAGTGTTTTGAAAAGGAGCTAGGCTCTGAGGTAACTAGCATATGCTAACATTGGTTGAACAGGTGCGTCCATTTGACGAAGCAAGCATGCGACACGGTGCAGGGTGTATCGCAGGTGGCCAGATAACTGTATGATAGAGGCCAAGGTCATCTACATAGCAGCCTTGCGGTTATAAATAAAATGTGAAGTCCATGAACGAGGAAACAAATGCTATATGTCTCGTCCCAGCTCCCTTATCCATTCCAATGCGCATTGTTGTTATTATTACGTTCTTTTGAGCTAGAGAAAGCTGAATTTTTGTATGTGAAGTCTACAAGTCCTACAGGAGGACATGGTTGCATAGACAATGGCTTCTGATTGCCACGTATATTTTGTTGTTAAATTTTGTTAAATTATTTTTCTTTATGTGAAATAAATTATTGTGCAGTTTAAATTTTCTTGTTTCCGACTTGGTTCATTTTAAATATCGTGGTGGAGGTTATTGTGAGGGCATACTATTAAGTGATCCAGTTGAAAACCCAGACCCGAGATTAAATTGAATAGGTAAGTATATTTTGGTGTGTTCCACAATAATTTTCATGTTAACTACTGTGCTCTAATCTCGGTAGTATCTGTCAGTGCCATTTTCATTGATGTAGCTGTGCCGGTGCGATTGATTATTGGCAATCCGATTGAGGGGGAGGATTTCTGACAGCCTACTAGAAGGATTATCGGGGACAGTACCTACAGTAAGGCCACGGCCGCCTCCTTCCCTCTTCCTTGCCTATCCATCCTAGCCTTCCATTCCCTTCCCTCACGAGGCCCCTGTTCGATTTGCAGGTGAGGCCGCCTGGGCGAGGTGCTAATCCCATCTCACCAGTTGTATCCACTCTGATTAGATGTTCCCAGCTCTAGGACACTGCCTGAAAAATGGCGGTAGGGGTGAGTTCCCTCGCTGAGTCCATGGGAGCCACCACCCTGGAGGGTAAACTCGATTAAAAAAAACATTTTATCTTAAAATATACAGATAGGATATAATTGTATTTAAAAAATGTAATTTCAGGAAACAGCCATTTTTAGCCTATTTTCAATTTTGAAATAATAGGCTTATGAGATCACCTTTTGTCCGTGTGTGTGTGTGTGAGAGAGAGAGAGAGAGAGAGGTGTGTGTGCCCCTCCCCCCTAATAACTTCTAAACGGCTGGAGTGATTTCAATGAAACCCAGCAAGTTCATAGTACTATTCCGGGGGACCCCGACCGTGCCCTTCAAATTTTGTTATGTCTCAGCAATCCAACATGGCGGCTGTGCGAAATATTTCACCAGCATTCAATATCTACGAAACTATTCCAGATATCACCCTGGAATTTATTACGGTGACAAAGGGAACTACTAGAAGTTCACCTATGTGACTTTTGAAAAACTGATAACTACAAAACCAACATGGCGGCCACACGAATTAGCGACTTTTAAATAGACGTTTCTCGCGATTTAACCAACCCAACGCAATAAAACTTGGTACAGTATATGTTTAAACACATTGTCATGCACCGGTGAAACCCCTCATATCCGAACCCCGGAAAACCGAAATCCCGGGTAATCCGAACGAGGATCTTTCGATTATTTGAAGTTTGAAAAACTACACGCAAAAAAGAGAAATTTATTTAGTCATAAAACAATCATATACTCTACATTATGACCGCGTTTTACATAATTTGTTGAACCATTAACAAGAAGTCCTACAGTTAGCATAGTGTAAAAGTGCCTACATAGACTTCTTATCCCGTCCAGGATTGAGAAACGGAAAAGTTGGTTATTGTTATTCCGAGGTAATCACTTTGCTAAAACAATGAAATAGCAATAGAAACACACAAAATATCACTTAATATTTCACTTGAAATCAGTTATCTTCAATATTGTAGAAGTGGCGAAAACTTTCCCCCGGAGGCAATTGCGCGCCAGCGTCGCACTAGGATGACATTGTTTGGCGTGGCTGCTGCGTGTTGTTCTACGAAGCGCAATGCGATGTCAACAGCAGATGCAGCTTCAGTATAAGTCACATTGTCTGTCGAAGTTTCTTCTTCCTCACTGTCATTAGCTACATTGCCGTCATGTTCACTTTGGACCAGACTCACTATTTCATGTTCGCTGTTTGCATCAAACCAGCCTGCCTCACTCAATGTAGGCTACAGTCCTATACCGTAACGAGGACTGGTCATTATGTTATGGATATATTTCGGCTAATCCGATCAAATTGAAATCCGAACAGGCTACAGCCCCAATTAGTTCGGATTTGAGGGGTTATACTGTATATCAATATTTTATCTTAGTCGCCTACGTAGCGTAGCGGTCAGCGTAGTTAGCTGCCGCCCCGGAGGTCCTGGGTTCGATTCCTGGCTCTGCCACGAAATTTTAAAAGTGGTATGAGGACTGGAACGGGCTCTACTCAGCCTCGGGTGGTCCAAATGACTAGAGGGGGTTTGATTCCCACCTCAGCCATCCTCGAAGTGGTTTTCCGTGGTTTCCCACATCGTCTTCGGGCAAATGCCGGGATGGTACTGCCCCCGTAAATTGAATTATACTGAGACCACGGTGGCTGTATTGGCATATGTGAATAAAGTTATGGCCGTCATAGTTGTGACGTGTATATTCATGACGTAGGCACGGATGACGCAGACTTTATGCAAGTAGGCTGGATGAGCTGAGATTCTTGGTGACGTCATGATTTTGTTCGAGAAGGATCTGAGATTTACGACGCAGTCGCAGTGAAACAAGGAATTGTGCTGAGGAAGAAGTTACGCTATTGGAGGAGAGGCTCGAACCAATGAATGATAGTTTGGAGGGAGACGGAGATTACTGAAACTACCATATTTAATTACTTTTGGCATGCAGAATTGTGGAAATCTATTTTCAGTTATGGCATTGATTTGGAATTTTGAAGAAATTAATTATGAGTTTTTGAAATTTGAAAATCCGTCAAGTATAGCCAAAGTTAGAACTTCTAGCAATGACGGAGGAACAAGCTATGGAAGGGATGGACACGCCCCTTAAGAAGTTGATAAAAGGCCTTGCACAGCAGAGAGGAAGCTCTCATGGCTCAGTTTTCTGATTCTCACATTGTCAGACTTCGAGTTCTTAATTCCGATAGAACAAATATATATTATTCATTGAAGCAAGTCGTCATTAGCACGTGCGGTAGAGCCCACAGCATCGAACAAGCACTGAGCGTGCAGCAGTACAATTTTACGGTTACTGAAACTAGGCGAAGTTGGAGCGCACACATAAACGAGTCTACAAGATTATCTATCAAGAGTTAGCTACTGCATTTATGCTAATTCAATTGTGCATTACAATATTGAGGCGTGTACGAAAGTTGAACATTTTCACTATTATACTTTGGAAGATATTCGCATTTTAAGACTGCAGACAAAAGTGATTTTCTCGACACCTGAGAAGCACTTTTATAATACCAAATTCTACGCTACGGCTGACACATGTATTGCAACCGTGATACTGAAGATTACATTTGGTGATACAACGCTACATTCTACAATGGAACAATATAATCTGGAAGTACTTTCGACTATTATTATAACGGAAGTGGAGATGGAAGACTAAAACTTTAATGCAATTGGGACATATATCAATGGAGTGAAATAGCAGCATGGAGCTTCGTTAATCGTCATTCTACAAAAGCGAGCATGTAGTGAACATCCAACTACACTCATGCATCGTAATCCATCGCTGAATTACATCAAATGGCAGTGGAAATATCTTCATACTCCACAATTATGAACATTTCTGCGGAAATAATTGCAATAAACTTCATGGCGAATTTCTACCAGAACTTCAGGGAACTTTCAAGAGAGGCCAGGGTGGACCCGGCTCACACAGAAGAGTTTTGCCAGAAGGATGTCTATCGTCTACACGGAGCAGTGCGAGTTCCGGAGGAGGAAACTGTTCTATTCTCCGAGGGCGCAGGTTCCAGGTTCGAGGTCGGAGCACATCTTTACGGTGGTGAAATGGAACCAACAGCAGTTTTCTTTGGAAATTTTCCTCTAGAACTTCAATCAACAGATAAGGTAGTCGTGAATGTTTCTTGATTTATTTGAGCCATTTAGCGATATCTGAGCAACCATTTTTCCCATATATTTTGCCCCATATTCTTGCTTGATATTCCTGTACTCAGTACACTTTGCTGATTTATGCCTTTTTCTACGATTTATTGAGACATTATTATGTCATTGGCATATTTAAATAATTTTGGATAAGTTGAGACTGATAATATATATTCTTTCAGTAATTTGCATATTTTTGTAGTCACGATTTAACTGTAAAGTTAACGATTTTCTATGGCAAATTTGAATTCAGACAGCGTGTCATTTTATTAAAGTAATTCTATTCAGTAAATTACTTTGACCAATTTTCTGTCATCCTCAAGAAAGAAGAATGATTAAAAGATTTTAGAGCGTTAAAATCTACTACTTTATCGACGATCTTAGAAATACTAGTCGTTTTATGAACATGATTGCAACATAGACATTTATCGTCAATTCTGAAATACCATTGCATTATAGACAATTTTATGAAATATGAACTTTGAGTACGATTTATTGAGTACACTATAGTAATGAACATTTGATAGGAGTTTTTCTCAATTCTAGATTGGAACAATAATGTTTGCATTCCACAGTCTAATTGTATTCTATTCGATTATTTATGCAGTTTAGATGAACTTTGATTGAAGATAGTATTTTTATACTGCGATACTTTGATGATATTAATCTCAATTTTGATAGACCAGGGAGGCGTGTCTAATCGTATTTGCTATTAAATTTATTTGTGACTGGCAAATTTTTACTTCATATCGCTTCATGAATGAAACCCACGAAGGTTAAATATAATAACAGTTTTTGATACAATTGATGAATATAAGAATGTTTAAAGAGGAACTATGGATGAATAATCGTTAGTTCAGTGGACGTGTAAAAGTCGCTGATGAATAATGCCCTTTAATAAGCGAAGAAGGTTCCCTCAGTAATATTGATGATGATGATGAATTTATAAGTGGAGGTTTTTTTTTGTGTGTATTGTGGAAGATTTTGATGCCATATATAATGAGATATATGATGAATTATGGGCCAATTTTGGTGCAATTTTGTGCGTTTTGAGCGAGTTATTTTTCCGCTGAGTGTATTGTTCAGGTCCATTGAAAATTATTCATGTGAAGTTACTGTTAAAATTAACAAGAGTGTTTAAATAATTTGAGATAACGATTTTGAATGGAGGTTACCGTCACAAATAATAATTATTAAATCTTATTAAACCTGAATCTAAAATTTAAATATAACTAACCTTCATTGGTCGATTATATCACCACGATTTGAGTAATTATCAACCGGATAAACGTGTGGTTTAATGTATTTCTAATATAAATAATATAAATAATGTAAATAACTATGTAAATATTTTTAATAATAATTTGAAACGAACGGGATTAATAGAGGCGTGTATATTTTTTTTTTCAATTGTCGTTTGACAATGTTATAAACAATTTAAAATGTTATACATAATTAATCAACATTTTGTTATAAACATTAAGCGTTTTCGTTATTATACTTTAAACAACGCTAGTTAAACAATTGGAATATACAATTAAACAAGATTTGGGATTATTAGTGTAATCCATTGATATTTGAACGGAGCATTTAAAAGATTTGCGTGATAATATTTGAGTTGAGATGTGAACATTTAAAGTGTTTTGAAAAGGAGCTAGGCTCTGAGGTAACTAGCATATGCTAACATTGGTTGAACAGGTGCGTCCATTTGACGAAGCAAGCATGCGACACGGTGCAGGGTGTATCGCAGGTGGCCAGATAACTGTATGATAGAGGCCAAGGTCATCTACATAGCAGCCTTGCGGTTATAAATAAAATGTGAAGTCCATGAACGAGGAAACAAATGCTATATGTCTCGTCCCAGCTCCCTTATCCATTCCAATGCGCATTGTTGTTATTATTACGTTCTTTTGAGCTAGAGAAAGCTGAATTTTTGTATGTGAAGTCTACAAGTCCTACAGGAGGACATGGTTGCATAGACAATGGCTTCTGATTGCCACGTATATTTTGTTGTTAAATTTTGTTAAATTATTTTTCTTTATGTGAAATAAATTATTGTGCAGTTTAAATTTTCTTGTTTCCGACTTGGTTCATTTTAAATATCGTGGTGGAGGTTATTGTGAGGGCATACTATTAAGTGATCCAGTTGAAAACCCAGACCCGAGATTAAATTGAATAGGTAAGTATATTTTGGTGTGTTCCACAATAATTTTCATGTTAACTACTGTGCTCTAATCTCGGTAGTATCTGTCAGTGCCATTTTCATTGATGTAGCTGTGCCGGTGCGATTGATTATTGGCAATCCGATTGAGGGGGCGGATTTCTGACAGCCTACTAGAAGGATTATCGGGGACAGTACCTACAGTAAGGCCACGGCCGCCTCCTTCCCTCTTCCTTGCCTATCCATCCTAGCCTTCCATTCCCTTCCCTCACGAGGCCCCTGTTCGATTTGCAGGTGAGGCCGCCTGGGCGAGGTGCTAATCCCATCTCACCAGTTGTATCCACTCTGATTAGATGTTCCCAGCTCTAGGACACTGCCTGAAAAATGGCGGTAGGGGTGAGTTCCCTCGCTGAGTCCATGGGAGCCACCACCCTGGAGGGTAAACTCGATTTAAAAAAACATTTTATCTTAAAATATACAGATAGGATATAATTGTATTTAAAAAAATGTAATTTCAGGAAACAGCCATTTTTAGCCAATTTTCAATTTTGAAATAATAGGCTTATGAGATCACCTTTTGTCCGTGTGTGTGTGTGTGTGTGTGTGAGAGAGAGAGAGGTGTGTGTGCCCCTCCCCCCTAATAACTTCTAAACGGCTGGAGTGATTTCAATGAAACCCGGCAAGTTCATAGTACTATTCCGGGGGACCCCGACCGTGCCCTTCAAATTTTGTTATGTCTCAGCAATCCAACATGGCGGCTGTGCGAAATATTTCACCAGCATTCAATATCTACGAAACTATTCCAGATATCACCCTGGAATTTATTACGGTGACAAAGGGAACTACTAGAAGTTCACCTATGTGACTTTTGAAAAACTGATAACTACAAAACCAACATGGCGGCCACACGAATTAGCGACTTTTAAATAGACGTTTCTCGCGATTTAACCAACCCAACGCAATAAAACTTGGTACAGTATATGTTTAAACACATTGTCATGCACCGACATCTAACTTGGTTCAATTGTTTACATAACCACAAGATGGCGGCTCTGGTACAGGAAATGTTTATACACATTTTAATGCACTGGTATCTAATTTAGTTCAATTGTTTACATAACCTCAAGATGGCGGCTGTGCGAATTTTAAAATTAAGTTTTCACCGGCATTCTATATCTCTGAAACTATTAGCGGTATCACCCTGAAATTTTGTACGGAGATAAAGAGCACTACTGGAAGTTCGTCTATAAGACTTTCAAAAACCGGTTAACTACAAAACGAACATGGTGGCCAAGCGAATTTGAAAATTTTAAATAGACCTTTCTCGCGATTTGATGTTCCAATCGCAATGAAATCTGGTACAGGAAATGTTTATACACATTTTAATGCACTGGTATCTAATTTAGTTCAATTGTTTACATAACCTCAAGATGGCGGCTGTGCGAATTTTAAAATTAAGTTTTTATTTCTTGTGTCGTAATTATGCGATCGAAGTGAAAGTTTGAATAATGAACCTACGCAATAATTTTCCTTTAATGGTACATGACTCTATGGCCTATACATTTAACAATCCAACATGGCGACCAACCGAAATATTTAGAAGGCTCAGAATATCTACGAATCTATTATAGCAATCAAACTGAACTTTTTAATGTTCATAGGGGCTATAAACTTAATTTCACCTATAGGACTTTAAATAACCTGGTGATTACAAATCCAACATGGCGGCGACGCGAAGTATAAATATTCACATGGACGTTTATCGCAATTTAACCATCCGAGTGCAGTGAAACATGGTACAGTAAATCCTTATACGAATGTTAATCCTCTGGCATCTAATTTATTTCAATTGTTTCCATAACCACAAGAGGCAGCTGTGCGAAATTTTAAAATTTTACTTCTTGTGTCCTAATCATGCGATTGAAGATTGAATGCTACACGTACACAATAATCTTCTTGTAACAGTACATAACTCTAGGACTTACATATATAAAATCCAACATGGCGACCATCCGAAATATTTAGTCGGTTCTCAATATCTACGAATCTATTACAGCAATCAAACTGAAATTTTCTTTGTTGATAGTGGCAGTTAACATACGTAGGATTTATGTAAATATGCTGTATAGTTCTTCACGGAACTACTTGTTAAAATACCCACTTATAGGCATCAAAAGGGTTAATATCTGTGGTACAAGGTTGCTAGGTCGAAAATCACAAAGTCATTCGCAAAAAGAAGCAGCACTAAATTAAAAAACAAAGAGGAACTCAAAGCTTCTACACTCGTCGTATAATTATGCATGCATCACTTGAAGCGTAAATTAACATGAAACAGGAAAGATACCGCCAATCTCTAACGACTTATCATGACCATATAAATATTATAATATTTGTGCGCTGCATAAGCACTTGTCAAAAGTCTTCCAACATGCGACAGCGTCAAGTTAAATTGCTTACGATAATGGTTGTGGCGTTCCTGGGTAAGTAATATTTATTGTTGTCGTTAGCGCCTTCGGTGGCCTAGTCGGTAGCATGCTGAACTGCTGTGCCCATGATAGCGGGTTCAAACCCGGCCGAAGTCGTCGGATATTTTAAGAGCGTTAAAATCCTTCAGTATGCATTTCTTCGGAGGGAAAGTAAAGCCGGCGGTCCCATGTCAGAGATTTATGGCATGTAAAAGATCCTTCCACAGACTATACTTGTGTGAAGCTAAATTTTCAAATTATCAAGAGTTCCAACGTTCATCACTAGGTATCAGTGACACATGGCAGCGAACTACTTGAAATTGAACGGAACTTGTAGCTCACCCTATGAGTGTCCTGTTGAAGCAGCTACAGCCTGTGGTGAGCCGAACATGTCATCGGACACTCCCTGCACTAAAAGCCATACGATAAATATAAATTGTTTGCTTTGGTCGGGGATGAAGAGAGATGAGTTTCTATGTGGCAACAGTTTTTACGGCCTGATGCCATTCATGGCAACAACTTTATTACATTAAAATATACAGTAATGTTGGTCTACCAGAGTACGCCACCATCAATACTACTAGGCCTATATACAACCTCTGTCTGAAAAGTTCGGTGAATGGGTCTATATTACGAATGGATTGTTGGCTTACCTGAAACAGCAGTAATCCCCTTCATGTAGCGTCACTGGGTTTGGTTTGGTTTAAATAAATATATTAATACTAATGCTTATTACTATTATTTATTTATTTGAAGCGAATTCTCCCAATACATAGAAGACGTTACGCAAATGACCAATCAACTTTTATTTTGGTTCCTCTTGATGTTCCAATAGACTTTCATTCTTTCCGAGAAGGCTTGTTTGCGTTGTTCCGACCACTTTGGTCTGTACTGTTTTTGTTGTGGCTGCTCTGATATAACTTCCCGTTTTTTAACTTTGTGCCTGAAGGTATACCTTTGTAAAATGTCAGGTGAACTTATGTTTGCGTTTTTGAGTTTCTTTCGAAGTTCCTCTAACCAAGGTGTTGAGTTCTTGAGTGTGGTCAAATAATCTATTATCCTTTTCGTCAATCGATTTTCTGGTAGTCTAGTAAGATGTCCAAAGAATTTCATTCGTCTTTTCTTAATGTCAATTTTGATGTTTGAATACTTTTCTGTTGTTTTTATTGATTGTAGTCTGTAACCATCATCCGTATATCTTGCTCCTAAAATGTTCCTAATGATCTTCTTCTATTCCTTTTTGATGTCTTCAAGTTCATGTTTACTGTTAAGTGCCAGAGTTTCGCTTGCGTGAAGGACTGTTGGTTTTATGACTGTGTTGTAGCGCCGAATTTTTGTTTATTTTGACAAAGTTTTTTTGTTGTAGATATTTTGGACTAACCCTATTATTATTATTATTATTATTATTATTATTATTATTATTATTATTATTATTATTATTATTATTATTATTGGATATCCATTACAGAGGGAACTATATTTCACGGAAGCATAGGCCTACCACGGTACTAGTTTACCAAATTTCAAGTTATAAGACAATTTTACGATAATAATTTACAATACAGTAGATGCGATGAGCGAATGTTAGAAACTGATTATAGCAACAGGGATTTCGAAAAAAGTGATAAAGTGGTTTTGGTATTTTAATATCGCCGTAGTTCAAATGGCAATTCAGAGAGTATCTTTCTCTTTCGAACACAAGACAAACAAACAAACAACAGGTGACGCCTACAGTATGGTTTGTGAAAATCCCCAGACGCAAGAGTAATTGCCATCTATTTTAGTTTTGAAACGTTCGAAGTAAGACTTAAATTTTCCGTGACCTGAAATAAACTGTGGGAGCTCAAAGCTTGGCGTCAGCAATTTTTATTTGAGTCGATTGAGAATTTGGGGGGGAAATATTTCCCTCGTGACGGACCCCTTTGAAGAGGAGATCCATAGGTAGTTCCCCTGATCCTATACGTATTGTTTTATTTGACTTTACACATAACATATCGGAGACTTATCATACGTAAACCCTAGGTTACTATGGAGCGGCAGTTTTCGCCAGCAGGCTTGTTTGACGTATACGTACTGCGCCCGAAGAAACCCATCAGTACTTATATCCAAAGACCGAAAAAGGATTGCAGACATGTAAGTTACCCAGCTCACAAGCTTATCATGCCTACTAAGTAAAATTGGGAATTCCAGGAACATACAGGATAGATATTATTCGTAAAGAAAATAGTACTACTAGACAAGGTACAAATTTCTACTATTATTTACATTTAGAACACACGAGAAACTCCAATCTCGAGGGGTGATAAGGTCTAATCTATAGTGAGCGCCTGTATCTATACCTCGTAGTACTATTTTCGACGATGACGACAATGAAAACGGAATCAGTTTAGATAAAATTTGACTAAGTTGCTAAAAAGCACTAGCCGTTTATTAAGCTAATAAAACACGTATAACAACTGACTTCCTCCCTTAATATTGTGTCTCCCTGACACTTCAACAAAAATAACTGCAAGGATAAATTTGCACGTGGCATTACTATCGTAAGAAAATGTGAAACGGCGTGACATTAAGTATTGCCCTATTTTATACAGGTCCGCTTCAACTATGAACCGTAGTTCCATATCTAATCAAATTATTCATGAACTATGTGCATATATACATCTTTTTATGAAATTCCAATTTTACACTTCATAACGTCGAAGATTAAATTTTCTTCCTCCAATAAGTTTTTCATCTACTCCATTTCTCTTAAACATCAAATTCAAACAAACATACACCGCAACTATCGTGTTGAAAGTAATAAATACTCGTCATAATCAATTGAACATAAGTGACAAACATTTAAGCTAAGCACTGTTCCTTTTTACCTTTATCTATATATCATGAAATTCTGAAATAAGTGCTGAAATTCTTTGCTGAGTTAACAATCTTCTGATAAACGTGAATACTGTAAGTGCACGGCATTAACCTTCGTTTCCACACTTCTCCTCCATAATTATACAACAATTACTTTCTCTCTTAAACACCCTGTATAGAATCTTCCTTTACTATACTCTCATTACTTCACAATTATTGCATTCAATACTCGAAAAACTTAAGAGACTCCCCTGCGTCCCTTCGTAAACTTACGTAACTCCTTTACGTTCATATCTACTTAATCTGCACGGTAATTCAACTATAAACTTCTACTTCAATACATATACTTCCTTTACTTAACATTTCTCCTCTATAATTGATACAACATCGCCTCGTGCTCGTAATTTCATTTCTGTAATAAATCTCTGTACTTTCACCTTTCTAATCACCCTGTGATTTAATTTTTTTAACTTTCCTCTTCACGTGTTTAAATTCAGCTTTACATTTTATTACAACTTTTCAAGAAATATCAGTAAATATTAATATTCTTAACAAAAGATATAAGTTTGACTTCATTCCATTAATATTTGTTTAACAAATTCCTTTATGTTTTTAACGCTCTAAATCTCATTAGACATATGTGTTTAAGCTTTTCGTAATACTTTCGTTCATAATAAATTTCTGACACTCGAATCAACATCATGAGTTGTCGAAATATTCTTTACACTTCGTGACGTTACTTCTTAAGTATACTGTACTTAAATTTGCTCCAATAAATTTCATTTTACTTCAATTATAATCTTACTCCTTCTTTACTTCGTTCAACGTTCTATTCCTTTTAAATGGTTTACTCTACATTCCTTTTTAATTTTAACGCTCTACATTTCTTTAATACAATTCCTTTCAATAATTTGCTTTCCTCTAAACAATTCCTTTATATTCCTTTTTAACGCTCTCAATTCCTTTAATACAATTGGTTCTAAGTTACTCTGAACAATTCCTTTATATTCCTCTCAATTCCTTTATATTCCATCGCTGCGATAAAACAGATTTAATTAAATTAAATCTAACGCAAGTGTGAAAATATTTACACGATTTTACTTTACTATAACCTTAGTGTTAATAGCATCATCATCATGCCAAAATTTCGTCCAAGTGACTGAAATTTTCAAGAAATACGGCAAATAATTCCGTAGAAAAATATGAAAAATCACAATAACAAGATCTACACAAATTTAATTACTTTGACAAAATTATACGTTTTAAATAATGCAGTTAAGAAAAATGCTGTTGAAAATATGCGGTTGAAAAAATATGCGGTTGAAAAATATGCGGTTGAAAATATGCGGTTGGTCAATTGGATAATCACACAACTAAACTACAATTCTACATGATAAAAGACAATTTTCTCACTACCTTGTGTTGACTTCTGTACTGCTGAAAATACTTGCATCGCTCCTTCCAAACCAAACTTGTCGTGTTCATAGCAACGTCCACAGCTATGAAGACCGGTTCTGTGATAGTAGCAGCTGGGCTCGCGGTGAATGACCTCGCCGTGTACAGCTCTGCCAACTCCCGTCTCTCCTTCGCTCCAAGTAGGCCGGCTTCGATTCTCCATCTCTTCAGAATAGTCATCATAGTTTCTTCAGAATAGACATCACGGTTTTCTTCAGAATAGACATCGGTTTTCTTCAGAATAGACATCACGGTGTAATACTGTCGTTTATGCAAGCGTTTTCGTATCTCAAGATGTGTTAAAACTCTCGTAGAAAAGTATGAGTTTTGCTCGGTGATGTTGCGCTTTGCGTAGATATTTGTAGCGTCTTTCATGCTAGTGAATCTGGAATTCAACTGACATCCTTGTAGTCTTCAACTTCCCCATGCTTAACTTAGCACATGTTAATATTCATATTCTTGATAATATAAGTGAGACCTCCCCGTTGCTGCCTGGTAACTTGCATTTTCAATACAATGTTCAAGTAAGCTTTTACACGTAGAAATACTGAGTAGCTTCTTGTCGAAAATGTTTCTAGCTATGTGGAACACTTTGCATAAGCACTGCAATATATAGTTGTACTGTTCCGTTCTGCTATATATGTTGTAGCTTGCTCCCAAGTTACTGAAATTACACTCTCCCTTACTTCCAATCTTTGTGAACCGTAGCACTATTATAAAGATACTCGTTTATGCTCGAGGTCTTCTCTCGTTCAAATCTCAATTGGAAAAGAACTCTCTCGTCCTGCTCTCCGCATTCCTCAAGTTCTCGTCTCACTTCCTCTCCTCCCGTGGTGTGACGTAACTCCTACCACCTCTCCTGACTTCCGTCCGCAGTTCGACCTTCGCCTCTTCCCCTCTCTCATGACGTAACTCTCGCTTCAAGTGGCGTGATCTTTCTCGTAAAGTGAACCTCCTCCTTTCGTATAATGGAATATATGTCCATCTTTAAATCATTACTACTTCCTTGCCTTTTATAAATGCATAAGATTTATAGTATTTCACTCATTTCCATACAGTTTTTCTCATATTACTCAAATTTTTAATAAATAAAAATTTTTATCCACTCATTTATTTTCTGGGGTCTTGGTTCATCTCCCGATCAGTTCTTGAGTAATGACCTTCAATAAATTCTGGCGCATTTCCCCGTTGCTAATTTAAAGTA
The DNA here is from genome assembly GCA_946902985.2 of Meconema thalassinum. Classification (NCBI taxonomy): domain Eukaryota; kingdom Metazoa; phylum Arthropoda; class Insecta; order Orthoptera; family Tettigoniidae; genus Meconema; species Meconema thalassinum. Next base: position 1,006,810,802 of record OX336388.2, read on the forward strand.
AAGTATAGCCTGTACTTTCTTTAATACCAGTAATTTCTCTGCTCTTGAGACTGAATTTATTGATTTTTACTGTATCTGTGGGTAAAATCTTTTCAACTTGGAATGGTTAAATTTTCCAATGGATCTATTATCTTCCACTCTTACAATTTTATAGCAATTATTTCCGTAGACTGTATCTACTTTGAATGGTCCTCTGAACAGGTTACTGAATTTGATATACACTTTCTTCAGTACGTCAGCTTTCACAGGAATTCTGACTAATACAAGGTCTCCTTCTCGTAACGGTCCACTGAATCTCTTCCCTTCTAAACGTTTTAATCTCCTCTCAGCCGCTTTGTTCAACTGGAGCCTTGCTTCTTCGATTCTCTGGTCCATCGGTGGTTCGTTATCTTCCGGAATATTGAAGATTCCGTCCCATGGTCGTACCGGTTTCTCTTCAAAATGTAACATGATTGGAATGTCGTTGGTGCTCTCGTGTCTCGTATTATTGATACAAAATTCCACTAGAGGTACAATCTTTACCCAATTCGCATGATTATCTGCACTATACAAGCGAATGTACTTTGAAAATTCCAGCATCGTTCTTTCAATAGGATTCGTCTCTGGGCTTCTAACTGATGAAAATAGGTGAACAATATCCAACCTATCCATCGCTCCCTGAATTTCTGCAGAAGTGAATTGTGTTCCATGGTCTGTCAATAGCCTCTCTGGTTTTCCTAACTTTGGAATAATGTTCCTCTCCAGGTGATATAAAACATTCCTCGTTGTTGCTTTCTGCATGGGATTGAGCATTACAATTTTGGAGAATACATCCATTGTAACTAACACATACTGGTTTCCTCTGTCTCCTTTAGGTGCAGGTTCAAAAATACCCTGACTAAACAATTCCAATGGTTTCGTCGGAATAATAGCTTTAGGTCTCTCCTTCAATAGTTCAGAATTATATTTATTCTTCTGACAAAGTTCACAAGATCTGATCACTATGGTTATGGATTCTCTCATATTAATCCAGTAGAATTTTTCTAACATGGTATAGTATGGTTTGTCAGTTCCTCCATGGCCTATACTTTTGTGTACTAACCAAATTAGTGGCACAATAAGTTCTGGTGGAATAGCAATTCGTACTTTCGTATGTCTGGCATCAATGTATTTACATACAGTTTCTCCCACGAGAATATAGTGTCTAGCTTTCCTTCTCGTTTCGAAGTATGAGGCGTGCCTCCTCGTCATTCTCCCTGACAAAAATCGATAAATGTTCCTGAATGGTGCATGCTTCTTTTGAAAAAGAGGAATTCTTTTCAACTTATCCAGCGTTTCTTGATCTTCAGCATCTGTCTGGATAACATTAACTCTCACATCTCTCTCAGGAATCGGATGTCTGGAAAGAATATCTGCTAGAAGGTTGTCTTTTCCAGGTACATAAACTATCGTGGCATCAAATTGTTGCAAAAACATGGTCCATCTTGCCATCCTATCGCTTGACAAGTCTGACTTCAACATGAATTCTAGTGCTTTATGATCCGTTCTGATTATGATTTTGTGTCCCAGCAATAATTTCTTCCAATTTTGTAGAGCATTTATGACGGCTAAAGCTTCAAGCTCCGTCGTGAAGTAATTCAGCTCGTGTGTGCGTAACTTCCTACTGCTGAATGAAATATAGTGAGGATTTCCATCTTGATCCTTCTGATACAAGACTGCACTAATACCGACTCGTGAAGCGTCTGTTTCTATGATGAATGTTCTTTCAAAATCTGGGTACTCCAACTTAATGTTATCTCTGAGCATTTCCTTTGCTTGAATAAAGGCATTCTCAGCAGCTGCATCCCATTTCCATCTATTGTTCTTCTTTAGAAGCTCATGTAGAGGTGCCATGATTTCTGAATATCGTGGACAATGACTACTGAAAAACTGACAAAGACCCGCAAAAGCTCTGATGTCTTTGATTTTCTTGGGTGTTGGAAATTTCAAAATTGCTTCAATCTTGTCTTCTTTCGGATGGTAACCAAATCTGTCTATAGTATGCCCAAGAAAGTTGATCTTTTCTTGAAAGAAATGACATTTATCCAACTTCACCTTGATGTTTGCACTTCTAAGGTTATCAAATAGCTTCGTCAAATGCATGAAATGTTGCTCTGGTGTCTCTGAAGATATGATGATATCGTCCACGTAGCAAATAGCAAATTGTTTCACTTCTTCACTCAACTTGTCATCCAAGGCTCTGATAAGTGCTGGACTTGAATTTACCAATCCATATGGTACTCTTTGGTATACATAACAGGTTTGATTGAACATGAACCCTGTATAACATTTGCTGTCTTCTGTAAGCTCTATTTGATGAAATGCCGCAGTTAAATCAATCACTGAGATACAGGTTTTATTCTTGAATCTCCTCAGTAGTTCTCTAATTTTCGGTGGCCTGTCGAATTCTTTCAGCAGAAAAGTATTTATGCCCCTGGCATCTAAACATAGTCTAAGACTACCATCTGCTTTCTTCACAACAGTGAGTGGATTTAAATAAGGAGTGGTTTGCTTTCTTATAATTCCTTCCTTTTCCATGCCTTTTATGAGCTCTGTCACTTCAGCTTGATACTTCTCCGGAATTGGATACAATTTCTTCTGATAAGGTGTGTCGTCAGTTAGCTTAATCTGATATTTATATCCTCTTATAATACCTGGCTTGTTATCAAAAATGTCTGCATAAGTCGTGACTAATTCTTCCAACTTCTCCCTCTGATCTTCAAAATTCTCAATCTTTCTGCCATAGTGAGGTATTCCTTCTGCTTCTATTTCCATAACAATCTTCACAGGATTTTCTTCTGTAGTTTCGTCCAACAAACTACACTCATTCTCATCCTTCGTCTTATCCTCTGATTGATGTAGGCCTTCATTAAATCTTATGACTCCATTTCGTAAATCGATTACAGCTCCAGTCTTGGTTATAAAATCAATGCCTAAAATAGCATCAAAATTAATCTGGCTCAAGACTATGAATATCTGCTCATATCTGTGTTTATTTATAGAGAATTCCATTAGTGCTTGGACTTTACATTTCATGGTCTTGTCGTTAAATACGCCCCTGACTTTAATGGTTGAAACTGGCATTGCTATAAGTGAATTTCCATCCTTCAATCTGTGAAAACAGTTCTCTGATAAAATTGATGCTGTTGCTCCCGTATCTAGTAGTGTTCTCAGGCATTCTCCTTCTGATATGATTTCTATAATCGGTAACCTTGCTACTCTATCTGTTTTCGTCTCTTCTCTCTCAAATAGAAGATCTTCATTCGTGGCTTCATACAATTCATTAATTTGGATCTCATGTCTGGTTACGGTGCTGTTTTCTTCTCCTTTCACTTTTTGGAATTTGACGGTTTTTTTTTGTGCCCCTCCTGGGTCTTCATTCCTTCTGTCTCTGCTTGTTCCAGGTTGAGGTTCTTGATTCCGGTTATGCTGTCCCTGATCTTGGTCTCTCGCATTCCTTTCTCTGAGATTCCTTAGGTACTCCTGACTTTCTCTTTCCCTGACATCATAATACCTTCTTACATTGTTATTATTCCAACCTTGTTGCTGTTGTTGCTGTCTTGAATAATTACTCGTGTTTCTCCAGTTCGGATATCCCCGATATCCATAATTATTCGTAGGGTTATTTCGATTATAATATCCCTCTCTACGATAATCATTGTTCCTGGTGTAATAGTTATTCCTCCATCTTTGATTTTCATATGGCCTTCCTTCTCTAGGTTTCTGATAATCTGGTCGAAATCGATTCTGCCCATATATCCTGGATCTCGTTGGACCTACTCCATTTTTGTTCTCCTCTGTTTGCTGCATTTGATCGATGTGAATGGTGTGTATTTCTCTCGGTTCCTGGTTTCTACTTCTCTGGTTTTGATTTCCAGTTGAGTTGGTGGACACATTAGACGTGTGATCCAGTCTTCTCAAAATTTCCGCCATTCCTTCTAGAGTTTTCACGTTTGCCGAGATGAGGTGTCTCCTAACTTATGTTGGTAGCTGACATGAAATAGCGTGAACCAAGTCTTCTTCCGCCAAAGGGGGTTGCAAATACTGCAAGCGTGCTAATTGTTTCGTGAAGAAACTTGCGTATTTCGTAGGACTGGAATATGCATACTTCTTAGAATAAATTTCCGCTCGTATATCCTGTTGAAGTTCCTTGCTCCAAAATCGTTTTTGCAGAGCTATAGCGAATTCTTCAAATGTCTGATATGTGTATCTGAAAGCTCTGTGCCATACTAATGCTTCTGAATCTAAGTATTTTTCCACGACTCTCATATGTCTTTCACGAGGTATCCTATTGTCTTCTAAATACGACCTCATGTCTCTCAGAAATTCTACTGCAGTAATATTGCCTACTCCGCTGAATTTGTTCGGTTTCTCATCGTTATTCTTTATTACGACGATGTTGGCATTTGATCTATTTTGGTAAGGTTCAAAATCTCCTCCAAATTCCCCTATTTCAGTGTGAAATGGTTCTTGACTGAAGTTAAAATTGGACTTCGGAATTTGCTGTTGACTAATCTCGCTTTCCTTATCCTCTTCTATCCTGTCTGTCCTAGCCTCTAATCTTCTTATTCCTTCTTTTAATTTTTCATCTCTTGCTTGAAAAAAATCTCGCCAAGTCCTTTCTGATGTCCTCCCTGACTTCGGTTCTTAACGTTGATGAAAATGTAGCATCTCCTATCATAAGTGACCTTAATTGCTGTTCAATTTCTCTGATATCCACATCCTGCTTTGATTGAATTTTCGCTAGTTCTATGCTTATCCCATCGACCGTACATTTAATTTTGTCAAATTCGTTTGAGTTAGTTAAATCTGTTTTATTAACAATCTCTGTCAGCGTGGCTACGTTATTAATTTGTAATGTATCTATCCGCTTAGATAGATCTTCCCGTACTTTGCTAACATTAATATTGGAACATAACTCTATAGCTTTAATGTCATTTGCTAATTTGTGATGTATCTCTGATATGATTTGAGTTGTGACTGTTACGACCTCCTCCTTCATGTCCGTAACTGCCTTTACAATGGAAGCATTTATATCTACATTTATACCCTCTTCAATCAGTTTACTTTGACCTTCCAATTTGACCTGTAATTCACCAACAGTGCCATTTAGATTGTCAAGTTGCTCCTTGAGTTTGTTCTGGGCCCCTGAAATGTGTACATGATGAGTGTTATTGTCTTCCTTAATTGAGCTCATGCTAGCCTGTAGTTTCTGTTCTAGTTCTTTCACTTTTCCTGCCATGTCCTGTTTGACTTGATTAACTGAAACTTTTAATTCTTCCTGTGCTTTACCTGCCCTTTCAAAAATTACCTGTGCTTTTTCCTGATTTTTCCTGACCTCCTCCTGTGCTGCTCTTATTTCGGCTTGGATCTTTCTATCTTCCAATCTAGCCTGCTCCTGACTTAACCTGTCCTCCTCGCGAGCTTTTTCCTGAGCTAATCTTATCTCTGCTCTTATCCTATTTGCCTCTTCCAAAGCTAACTTGACTTCTTCTCTTTCCTTCTCTCTAGCTAGTATATCTTCCTTTCTGGCCTTCTCTAACGCTAACTTAGCTTCTTCCTGTGCTAATGTTATACTAGCCGTAGTAAGTGTTTGAGCAACTGCTAACTCTGCTTTGACTTCTGATGTTACAGTAGCTGCTGATTTCTGAATCTCAGTTTTTAATTGTTTAATGTTGTTATGTGTTAACTGGTGGAGGGCTTCAAGGTCTTTGGTCAATGTACTTTGACCTTCCTTCATGGTTTCAAGCATCGGTCGAATGAACGTCATATCATTCGTTGACATCTTTCTTCTTTTCTTGAGAATAAGGGAAGTATCGACTACAAAAATTACCAGTGAATATCCAGATTGACCAACGCATATTTGTATACCAGTAATGGAATATATAGAACATCTTAATCCTACTTACATCTATTTCAATCTAGAGTTGTCTCGTATACTTGTCGTCCCATTTTACCAAACTGACATCGCTTCATTTTATCATCTCACTTAACCTATGTTTGACAACATGAATTTACTTTTAAATTTACTATTACATGACAAAATGTCGTTAGCTGGTTTACAATTATGCCTCACAACTATAGTGTACTCCACTAATCTTCTGATGTTGTGTTCATCTCAACAATCATTAAATTTGGGATCGGCATTTTTCTTTTCAAAACTAATATGGCCTCACTCTCGAGTACTTCCAAACTTCTTCTCTCAAGTGCTCTTTCGAATGCATTTCGAATGCTTTTCGAACTCCCCACGGATGGGTATGCCATTTAAATATTATCTCTCTATATGCGCCCGAAGAAACCCATCAGTACTTATATCCAAGGCCCGAAAAAGGATTGCAGACATGTAAGTTACCCAGCTCACAAGCTTATCATGCCTACTAAGTAAAATTGGGAATTCCAGAAACATACAGGATAGATATTATTCGTAAAGAAAATAGTACTACTAGACAAGGTACAAATTTCTACTATTATTTACATTTAGAACACACGAGAAACTCCAATCTCGAGGGGTGATAAGGTCTAATCTATAGTGAGCGCCTGTATCTATACCTCGTAGTACTATTTTCGACGATGACGACAATGAAAACGGAATCAGTTTAGATAAAATTTGACTAAGTTGCTAAAAAGCACTAGCCGTTTATTAAGCTAATAAAACATGTATAACAACTGACTTCCTCCCTTAATATTGTGTCTCCCTGACACTTCAACAAAAATAACTGCAAGGATAAATTTGCACGTGGCATTACTATCGTAAGAAAATGTGAAACGGCGTGACATTAAGTATTGCCCTATTTTATACAGGTCCGCTTCAACTATGAACCGTAGTTCCATATCTAATCAAATTATTCATGAACTATTTGCATATATACACCTTTTTATGAAATTCCAATTTTACACTTCATAACGTCGAAGATTAAATTTTCTTCCTCCAATAAGTTTTTCATCTACTCCATTTCTCTTAAACATCAAATTCAAATTCAAACAAACATACACCGCAACTATCGTGTTGAAAGTAATAAATACTCGTCATAATCAATTGAACATAAGTGACAAACATTTAAGCTAAGCACTGTTCCTTTTTACCTTTATCTATATATCATGAAATTCTGAAATAAGTGCTGAAATTCTTTACTGAGTTAACAATCTTCTGATAAACGTGAATACTGTAAGTGCACGGCATTAACCTTCGTTTCCACACTTCTCCTCCATAATTATACAACAATTACTTTCTCTCTTAAACACCCTGTATAGAATCTTCCTTTACTATACTCTCATTACTTCACAATTATTGCATTCAATACTCGAAAAACTTAAGAGACTCCCCTGCGTCCCTTCGTAAACTTACGTAACTCCTTTACGTTCATATCTACTTAATCTGCACGGTAATTCAACTATAAACTTCTACTTCAATACATATACTTCCTTTACTTAACATTTCTCCTCTATAATTGATACAACATCGCCTCGTGCTCGTAATTTCATTTCTGTAATAAATCTCTGTACTTTCACCTTTCTAATCACCCTGTGATTTAATTTTTTTAACTTTCCTCTTCACGTGTTTAAATTCAGCTTTACATTTTATTACAACTTTTCAAGAAGTATCAGTAAATATTCATATTCTTAACAAAAGATATAAGTTTGACTTCATTCCATTAATATTTGTTTAACAAATTCCTTTATGTTTTTAACGCTCTAAATCTCATTAGACATATGTGTTTAAGCTTTTCGTAATACTTTCGTTCATAATAAATTTCTGACACTCGAATCAACATCATGAGTTGTCGAAATATTCTTTACACTTCGTGACGTTACTTCTTAAGTATACTGTACTTAAATTTGCTCCAATAAATTTCATTTTACTTCAATTATAATCTTACTCCTTCTTTACTTCGTTCAACGTTCTATTCCTTTTAAATGGTTTACTCTACATTCCTTTTTAATTTTAACGCTCTACATTTCTTTAATACAATTCCTTTCAATAATTTGCTTTCCTCTAAACAATTCCTTTATATTCCTTTTTAACGCTCTCAATTCCTTTAATACAATTGGTTCTAAGTTACTCTGAACAATTCCTTTATATTCCTCTCAATTCCTTTATATTCCATCGCTGCGATAAAACAGATTTAATTAAATTAAATCTAACGCAAGTGTGAAAATATTTACACGATTTTACTTTACTATAACCTTAGTGTTAATAGCATCATCATCATGCCAAAATTTCGTCCAAGTGACTGAAATTTTCAAGAAATACGGCAAATAATTCCGTAGAAAAATATGAAAAATCACAATAACAAGATCTACACAAATTTAATTACTTTGACAAAATTATACGTTTTAAATAATGCAGTTAAGAAAAATGCTGTTGAAAATATGCGGTTGAAAAAATATGCGGTTGAAAAATATGCGGTTGAAAATATGCGGTTGGTCAATTGGATAATCACACAACTAAACTACAATTCTACATGATAAAAGACAATTTTCTCACTACCTTGTGTTGACTTCTGTACTGCTGAAAATACTTGCATCGCTCCTTCCAAACCAAACTTGTCGTGTTCATAGCAACGTCCACAGCTATGAAGACCGGTTCTGTGATAGTAGCAGCTGGGCTCGCGGTGAATGACCTCGCCGTGTACAGCTCTGCCAACTCCCGTCTCTCCTTCGCTCCAAGTAGGCCGGCTTCGATTCTCCATCTCTTCAGAATAGACATCATGGTTTCTACAGAATAGACATCACGGTTTTCTTCAGAATAGACATCGGTTTTCTTCAGAATAGACATCACGGTGTAATACTGTCGTTTATGCAAGCGTTTTCGTATCTCAAGATGTGTTAAAACTCTCGTAGAAAAGTATGAGTTTTGCTCGGTGATGTTGCGCTTTGCGTAGATATTTGTAGCGTCTTTCATGCTAGTGAATCTGGAATTCAACTGACATCCTTGTAGTCTTCAACTTCCCCATGCTTAACTTAGCACATGTTAATATTCATATTCTTGATAATATAAGTGAGACCTCCCCGTTGCTGCCTGGTAACTTGCATTTTCAATACAATGTTCAAGTAAGCTTTTACACGTAGAAATACTGAGTAGCTTCTTGTCGAAAATGTTTCTAGCTATGTGGAACACTTTGCATAAGCACTGCAATATATAGTTGTACTGTTCCGTTCTGCTATATATGTTGTAGCTTGCTCCCAAGTTACTGAAATTACACTCTCCCTTACTTCCAATCTTTGTGAACCGTAGCACTATTATAAAGATACTCGTTTATGCTCGAGGTCTTCTCTCGTTCAAATCTCAATTGGAAAAGAACTCTCTCGTCCTGCTCTCCGCATTCCTCAAGTTCTCGTCTCACTTCCTCTCCTCCCGTGGTGTGACGTAACTCCTACCACCTCTCCTGACTTCCGTCCGCAGTTCGACCTTCGCCTCTTCCCCTCTCTCATGACGTAACTCTCGCTTCAAGTGGCGTGATCTTTCTCGTAAAGTGAACCTCCTCCTTTCGTATAATGGAATATATGTCCATCTTTAAATCATTACTACTTCCTTGCCTTTTATAAATGCATAAGATTTATAGTATTTCACTCATTTCCATACAGTTTTTCTCATATTACTCAAATTTTTTATAAATAAAAATTTTTATCTACTCATTTATTTTCTGGGGTCTTGGTTCATCTCCCGATCAGTTCTTGAGTAATGACCTTCAATAAATTCTGGCGCAGTACGCAAGGATAATGTACGTACGTACGTACGTTGAGATACATCTGGACGTTTCCATGGAAATCTATAATATAAGCTAGGTTATAATTCTCTGACTAGATAATTATAGCTTATAACCTATAATAGGGCTTACGTGTATTTAGGCTTATTATATAAAAATCTGTTGTAAAACTTATCCATAAACACAGAATACTTCATTGCAAATCTCAGTTCGAAAATAAAGTAGACGTAAATCTACCATATCATTGGAATGCACCATATTTCTAACGTTGCACAGAGACAGCTTACCTGTGGAAATGTAGCTTTTGGATTTCTTCTCCTGTCTCTTAGACAATCCGTATGCTACACAAGAAATAGGCATAATCGACGTACGATCAAATATATGAAACAAATGAAAAGAACCACGACACATCAGCTGACTTGCAACATGCGTGACATGTCACGAGTGCTGTTCAGCTCGAGTCTAAGCTGCGTGGACCTGAGAGGAATGTGCATCGCAGACTATAAGTAGTGGAGGTGACGAGTGATGCGGTTTCTCGGTCCTTTGGTAGTAACAGAAGCAAATACATTAGTTGGTGACTCAGTCACTCATTCCCAACGCCACACTGGATTCAGAAAATACCCATGTTAGCAGTATTGGAATATACGAGGATGTCAGGTAACACGGCGGGCTGTCGACAGGCTTCTCGATTCTCGCCTGCTCTTACCCTGCCTCGGCCCTTCATCCCGCAAGTTCACAGGGCTTGGAACCGAGCAGTACAGCACCAGACAAGACTAGGCGATGGCCAAGCAAGCAGTATTCAGAGGGAATTGCTATGGGAGAAGTTGTTCCAGTAGTATCTACACCGACTATTTGTGCTTTGTGGATCTTCACCAACTGTGAATCATTTACTATTTGACTATAATATGTTTGAAAGAACAAGATTTGAATTCAAGTATCACTTGAATTTGTAACGAGGAATTCGCAAAGCCCTTATATAATTTGTTCAGAAAATCCTGCTGTTACAAACAGATCTGAAAATTCATTCGTCATATCTTTTGTAATTTAGTTTCCTTATGCTGTGTTAATTATAATTAATTCATTATTAATTGATAACTAGAACCCTAATATCCTCCTGAATAATAATGTTCAAACTATTTGGATATTCAATACATAAATAAGCTATTTATCGACCAGTTTTAGCCACAACACTGTATTGATATACACTTTGTAATTTACTTTGTTTCTCATTTTCTTACTAGTGTTAATAACCACTACCCACGTTAAAGGGTGCCCATCGCCACCGCCGATATGTGTGTGCTATCATGATATTCCCGCAATTGACCAATATTGCATCCAACAGTGCAAAGACCGTAAGTAAAGCATAGTAGTTTTATTAATTTATTTATTAATTAATGTACTTATTTATGTATTTATATATTTATTTATATATCCATAGTGCTTCTAACAGGCTACAATCTAATTAATATACACTTAATAATATTTCCTTATGCGAAGATAATAATGATGAGAAGAATAAAGTAACTATAATAAAATAATTTTACAATACTTCAACAAAATATTAATCTAGCAGTGAAAATGGTACTTAAAATTACGTTACAAGATCACTGCTACAGAGAGTATGATATTAGCTGATTTCTGCACACCAAAATGCAAAATAACGTAAGGTGCTGTCAAATACAGTAGGTTCAAGTTGAAATGTGTGCATAATTTGTTGCAGATTTTGAATATCTTCAATAGAGGCGAATGTTTATGTTGCTCTGTATTGGTTCTTGGACAATGGAATGCAATACGTTTCGGTCTCATTGACCGCAAAGGAACACATAATTTAAATTCAGATAGCAAATAAAGACTATCAATGATATTATTAAGTGTTTTAAAAGTAAATAACTGACTACTAACCTGCCTTCTTGTCTCAAATGGCTTATAAAAGAATTGTTCCAGTAAGAAATTATATCTGGCAAACTTAAGATATACATTTGTCCTTTTGTATTCCAGGTATCTAAGAAATTTATTTTGTATCATTTCAATTATATCGTTGGCATTCGCACAACTTTTGTTCTAAACTATTGAACCATATTCAAGTCTACTTACTATAGGCCTACAATACTTTAATATAATTCTTATTGGTTACTTTTTGGTATTGTTAGAACTAGGGTCTAGATGTTCCAACTAATGGTTTTCTTTGGTTAGAACTGACAGGAATATTGCTGCCAAAAATAGAAGGCAAATATAAGAATCAACAAGTAGTTCCGTGGAGAACTAAAGCCTATTTTCTTATATTCTACATATGTTAATTGCCACTATCAACATACAAAATTTCAGCTTGATTGCTGTAATAGATTCGTAGATATTGAGAACCGACTAAATATTTCGGATGGTCGCCATGTTGGATTTTTATTTATTAGGTCTTAGAGTTATGTACTGTTACATGAAGATTATTGTGTACGTGTAGTATTCAAACTTCAATCGCATGATTAGGACACAAGAAGTAAAAACGAGATTTTAAAATTTCGCACAGCCACCATCTTGTGGTTATGGAAACAATTCAACTAAATTAGATACCAGTGTATTATTTTATTAGGGGGACACACACACACACACACACGAATCACACACATACGCACACACAGACAGACACACGGACAAAAGGTGATCTCATAAGCCTATTTTTTTCATAAATGAAAATAGGCTAAAAATTAAATTATTAGTTTACGTAATGCAGTGGCTACTATACTAAGGCTCGTTTCGTAACCAATTTACAATAGGAGGCTTTGTGTTTCAGGCCAAACTCTGTGTTCTATTATACTTCAGTTGAACCTCGATATATCGAATCGTTAGGGGGTGTCAAAATAAATTCGACTAATCGAAACTTCGACTTATGGAAATTCGTAGGAAAAATGTTAAAATGTGTTAAATACTGGTAGCAAAATACTGTATGTAGTCTTATAACTGGGGTTAGGATTGTTATGCAATATCAACCTGCAAAATATGTACATATTTATGTAATAATTTTAGGTGAAATATGTAATATTACATTTAAAATTTAAAATATGTAATATTAATTTAGGTTTTGTATAAATAATATATTACAAATGATACTACTTGGAGATTCCTCATTTTATTCATTACATTTTTGCAAAATATAGTGAGGTACAATAATTAATTAAATTAAAGAAATACGAGCCTTACAGTAGTCGCATATGACGTGTAACATGTGACATGGTATCCCTTGTTAACAGTGAACTCTGTTGGTCATTGAAATAACTACTTGTAAAACTGCAGTGACAAATCCTGATCGGTTTTCAGCAAATATGATATAATGAATATTTTCACACCAAACAGCGACAACTTGAAGATGATTTATTGTAGGAAGAATATCTTTAATGGGGCCTTCAAACCTTGAAGTAATTTTGTATGCGATATAGATTCCACATAGCCACATGGCCGACAGTACCTCGAGTGCTTACATTAAATAAGAATAGCAAAAGTACAAAGATTTAATAAATCATAATTGTTTTCAGCAAATATGATATTATGAATATTTTCACACCAAAGAACGACAACTTGGAGATGATTTATTGTAGGATTATCTTTAATGGGGCCTCCAAGCCTTGAAGTAAACCGTATGCAATATACATTCCACATAGCCGCATGACCGACAAAACGTCGTGGTATCAATCTCCGCCACCGCGCGCGCTCATCGTTTCCGTCGCATCCATTTCCGTTTCATTTTTCAAAATCACTCCCACAAAAAATATACAGATACGGAGTGGAAAGATGTTACCCATCAATAAAACGAACAAATTGTGCATAAATTACAGATCCCAGTGTGTTAACAAGTGGCTCGCTCTGCGCACGTACAACGTTCTATGATTGATTTGGGAAGTCTTTTGCAATTAACAACGTGATATCGTTCGCAGTAATGTTGTCTCAGAGGTCACACTCGGAATAATTAATAAAGCATGTCATTAAGCATACTGTGGAGAAAGATAAATATATACATTTATTTATAAACCTAAATAGGGTGAATTTTGAGAGGTGTAAAAGTTTCAAGTATTTGGGAATACTGGTTACTGAAGATAATAGCACAAGAGAAGAAATAAAAGCGGGAATTGAAGCCGGTAACAGAGCTTATTGGGCACTGATAAAAATCCTCAAAGTGCGCAGCCTCAGTAGAAGATCAAAGGTGACAGTGTACCGAACAGTTTTAAGACCAGTGGTAATGTACGGCTCGGAATCATGGACTATGACCGTGACAGAAGAGGAGCGTTTGAGAAGATGGGAAAGGAACATCCTGAGGAAGATTTATGGAGCAGTGAATGAGGCAGGAAGATGGGGAATACGGGAAAACAAAGAATTGGAGGAACTATATGGTCATCCTGATATAGTTTCGGAAGTAAAGAGTCATAGGCTAAGATGGCGGGGGCATGTGGAAAGAGTGGCCGGTGATAGAGTGGTTAACAAGTAGTTCCTTGAATAACTATACAGCCTATTTTCATATATCCTACTAGTTAATTGCCTCTATCTACATACAAAATTTCCGTTTCGGAAGTAAAGAGTCATAGGCTAAAATGGCTGGGGCATGTGGAAAGATTGGCAGGTCATAGAGTGGTTAACAAGTAGTTCCTTGAAGAACTATACAGCCTATTTTCATATATCCTACTTATGTTAATTGCCTCTATCTACATACAAAATTTCAGTTTGATTGCTGTAATAGATTCGTAGATATTGAGAACCGACTAAATATTTCGGATGGTCGCCATGTTGAATTTTATATATGTAGGTCCCAGAGTTATGAACTGTTACATGAAGATTATTGTACACGTGTAGCATTCAAACTTCAATCGCATGATTAGGACACAAGAAGTAACCAGGAGATTTTAAAATTTCGCACTGCTGCCATCGAAGCCTCCGTGGCATAGGCGGCAGCACGCCGGCCTCTCACCACTGGTTCAAATCCCGGTCACTCCATGTGGACAAAACGGAGGCAGACAGGTTTTTCTCCGGGTACTCCGGTTTTCCCTGTCAAAATTTCATTCCAGCAACACTCTCCAATATCATTTCAATTCATCTGTCATTCATTTAATCATTGCCCCAGAGGAGTGCGTCAGGCCTCGGCAGCCGGCACAGTCCATATCCTCGCCGCTAGATGGGGGCTTCATTCATTCCATTCCTGACCCGGTCGGAGACTGGAAGCAGGCTGTGGATTTTCATTTTCACAGCTGCCATTATGTGGTTATGGAAACAATTGAAATAAATTAGATGCCAGTGGATTAACATTCATATAAGAATTTACTGTACCAAATTTCACTGCGCTCGGATGGTTAAATTGCGAGAAACCTCCATGTGAATATTTATACTTCGCGTCGCCACCATGTTGGATTTGTGATCACCAGGTTATTTAAAGTCCTATAGGTGAAATTAAGTTCATAGCCCCTATGAACTTTAAAAAATTCAGTTTGATTGCTATAATAGAATCGTAGATATTCAGAGCCGTCTAAATATTTCGGATGGTCGCCATGTTGGATTGTTAAATGTATAGGCCATAGAGTCATGTACCATTAAGGAAAATTATTGCGTAGGTTCATTATTCAAACTTTCACTTCGATCGCATGATTACGACACAAGAAATAAAAACTTAATTTTAAAATTCGCCAAGCCGCCATCTTGAGGTTATGCAAACAATTGAACTAAATTAGATACCAGTGTATTAAAATGTGTATAAACATTTCCTGTACCAGATTTCATTGCGATTGGAACATCAAATCGCGAGAAAGGTCTATTTAAAATTTTCAAATTCGCTTGGCCGCCATGTTCGTTTTGAAGTTAAGCGGTTTTTGAAAGTCTTATAGATAAATTTCCAGTAGTGCCCTTCATCTCCGTACAAAATTTCAGGGTGATACCGCTAATAGTTTCAGAGATATAGAATGCCGGTGAAATATTTCGCACATCCGCCATCTTGTGGTTATGTGAACAATTGAACGAAGTTATATGTCGGTGCATTACAATGTGTATAAACATACACTGTACCAAGTTTTATTGCGTTTGCTTGGTTAAATCGCGAGAAACGTCTATTTAAAAGTCGCTAATTCGTGTAGCCGCCATGTTGGTTTTGTAGTTACCAGTTTTTCAAAAGTCACATAGCTGAACTTCTAGTAGTTCCCTTTATCACCGTAAAAAAATCCAGGGTGATATCGGGAATAGTTTCGGAGATATTGAATGCTGGTGAAATATTTCGCACAGCCGCCAAGTTGGATTGGTAAGACGTAACAAAATTTGAAGCGCACGGTCGGGGTCGTCCGGAATTGTGCTATGAACTTACCGAGTTTCATTGAAATCGCTACAGCCGTTTAGAAGTTATTAGGGACACACACAAGTAGTAGGGCTAAGCCGGTTCTGGACAGATTTCAAGGTCATCCATGGTTTCTCGTGGTCACGTGCCCCCCCCCCCCCCCAGGCGTTCCCTGCGGGGCTTGGGGAAGGGGAGGGGGGAAGGGAGGGGAAAGGGTGGAAGGTCTGGCTTGGAAGCAGACCCAGTTGTTAGCCGACCTGTGTTGGCCAGCCAACTGACTGAGCTGGCTGGTGTGCATTGCCTATATAGCTTGTGGATGGAAGTGGGGGAGGGGACCGGTTCGGGCGACTGTCGAAGGTAGTCGAATGTGACCGAGTGTAACTTAGAGTAGTAGAACAATGCGATGGCCGGGGCTGTCGGTATCAATCAATAAAGACCTAATAATAATAAATATTCCATTAAGCATGGTTACTAATATGAATAATACGAAATACTTAATGTCCCCTAGAGATCTATGTATGGTAAAAATGTAGAGGTATATGGACTGTTGTTAACCCATGACGAGCTGTCGTGTGAGGGATTCGAACCCTCGCTTCCTGTTGAGGAAATTCGAACTTAAGTCGAACGCCTTAGACCGCTCGGCCAACCCGACAAGGAAAGGTTAAGAGGATGAAATAAAAACAAGGCTCATTATACAAGATCAGATTTATTAATCCAAGAATTAAAAGAGGAATTGAAACCTAACCATTTGAGATAGAGTTTATTACCCTGTCTTTTGTGAGCCCCTGTAACATCTTCCTGATCGTGCGAGCAGCTACGCATTCTCAATGGTTGTGAGCCCTGGGACGAGCGGCTATTTGTGGGCGCTGTTTGTGGGTCTCTGTGCGAACGGAATACTTATGAACACTGTTTGGGAGACCCTGATATAAAAACGTGCGAGCAGCTACGCATTCTCAATGGTTGTGAGCCCTGGGGCGAGCGGCTATTTGTTGGCGCTGTTTGTGGGTCCCTGTGCGAACGGAATACTTATGAACACTGTTTGGGAGACCCTGATATAATAACGTGCGAGCAGCTACGCATTCTCAATGGTTGTGAGCCCTGGGGCGAGCGGCTATTTGTGGGCGCTGTTTGTGGGTCCCTGTGCGAACGGAATACTTATGATCACTGTTTGGGAGACCCTGATATAAAAACGTGCGAGCAGCTACGCATTCTCAATGGTTGTGAGCCCTGGGGCGAGCGGCTATTTGTGGGCGCTGTTTGTGGGTCCCTGTGCGAACGGAATACTTATGAACACTGTTTGGGAGACCCTGATATAATAACGTGCGAGCAGCTACGCATTCTCAATGGTTGTGAGCCCTGGCGCGAGCGGCTATTTGTGGGCGCTGTTTGTGGGTCCCTGTGCGAACGGAATACTTATGAACACTGTTTGGGAGACTCTGATATAATAACGTGCGAGCAGCTACGCATTCTCAATGGTTGTGAAGCCCCTGGAGCGAGCGGTTACTCGTTGTAGCTGGATGTGAACTCCTGTGACATCTCAGTGCGAAAATAATTCATCATCTTCTTTTAGTAACTAGAGCCTCGTTACTAAATATGGTCACCACGCCCTACGCATTAGCCTCTATATATGTAACAAGTGAATCCACTTGGAGCAGTTCAGTTGCTAGTGTGGTGTACTGCTATGCGTTTGGTGAGTACTATAGTTAACCAATCTGTAACTTTTAGACATCACTTTTCTAACCCAAGTCATTGGATATATATGCAACAAAACACAGTCATCGCAGTCAAATATATAACAAAACATATAATGAATGAGGCATTTTGATCATCAACCCCGTATACTGGAGATGTGTTGTATTATTATCATAGGGAGGTATGATACAACGCGGTTATTAGTTCCATGTATGTTAACGCGGTTAATCATCTGTGTTCGGTTGTACTATGGATAACTTGGTCATCAACCCCGTATACTGGAGATGTGTTGTATTATTATCATAGGGAGGTATGATACAACGCGGTTATTAGTTCCATGTATGTTAACGCGGTTAATCATCTGTGTTCGGTTGTACTATGGATAACTTGGTCATCAACCCCGTATACTGGACATGTGTTGTATTATCATAGGGAGGTGTGATACAACGCGGTTATTAGTTCCATGTATGTTAACGCGGTTAATCATCTGTGTTCGGTTGTACTATGGATAACTTGGTCATCAACCCCGTATACTGGAGATGTGTTGTATTATCATAGGGAGGTGTGATACAACGCGGTTATTAGTTCCATGTATGTTAACGCGGTTAATCATCTGTGTTCGGTTGTACTATGGATAACTTGGTCATCAACCCCGTATACTGGAGATGCGTGTTGTATTATTATCATAGGGAGGTGTGATACAACGCGGTTATTAGTTCCATGTATGTTAACGCGGTTAATCATCTGTGTTCGGTTGTACTATGGATAACTTGGTCATCAACCCCGTATACTGGAGATGTGTTGTATTATCATAGGGAGGTGTGATACAACGCGGTTATTAGTTCCATGTATGTTAACGCGGTTAATCATCTGTGTTCGGTTGTACTATGGATAACTTGGTCATCAACCCTGTATACTGGAGATATGTGTTGTATAATCATCAATTACACGGCCGAACTCCCCCTGGGTTCTTTGATATGTGAACATTGAATGACATGCGTGTTGTAATTTTTGCCGCCTTTCAAAAAATCACTTACCACAGCTAAGAGCTAACCTGCAAGCTTGGGGTTGGTAGTCCGATACAATAACCACTCACCCACCGTGGCAAGCTATCAATCAA
Organism: Meconema thalassinum; assembly: GCA_946902985.2. Taxonomy (NCBI): domain Eukaryota; kingdom Metazoa; phylum Arthropoda; class Insecta; order Orthoptera; family Tettigoniidae; genus Meconema; species Meconema thalassinum. The sequence continues at coordinate 1,006,829,634 of OX336388.2, forward strand.
TAATTATCTAATAATAAATATTCCATTTAGCAACTACACGGCCGAACTCCCCCTGTGACATCATCCACGGTCTCAGGACGTGGCGGCCATCTTGCACATTAGCCACTGCGCCAGCTCTGACTGTTCCCTCCATAAGAATAACATAGAGTAGTTGCGCGAGGCGGCCATCTTGCACATTAGTCCTGCGATAGCTTCGGTCTATTATACTTACCATCTAAACATCTAGTAAGGAAATAGCAATGTTTGATGATTATATAGGACTTGAAAATAAATAAAACAAAAGGACAATACATACTAGTTCTTTATTTACAATATTTGACATACACATAGACATGTTTTGATTCACAGATAATAGCGAACACATGAACAACAAAACTGTATTGGTTTACTCATTAAGGGCGTAATGGCCCCATGGCAAGCTTGTGAGGTGATCATTTACCCATGAACGTTTATCATCAAACAAAAGCAACGAGCGTCGCATTTGCTCGACAAGAAACACTTCATGGGTACGGGACGTTAGACGTGCCTGTTTCGCATACTGTTCAGTGGGATTATATAATGCCTCACGATAACGAGCCATGCATAACGTTCGTATGACACTGGAGCGGACCCCCTTGGCTCGACTGACATGACGTGAACTGTCGCAAGTATAGCAGTACATTTTTGATGCTAGACCTAAAAATTCTGTCATCACATCGACGCCACATTCATCTTTCATGAGCCCCATAACTTTATTGTTTTGAGGTAACAAGCCAAAGATGTTACCATCAGGAAAAGAGGACGTATCGAAATGCTCAGGATGGTCACGCATCACCTGATAAACGTCTGTTGCTTTAACCTGATATACGTAACTATCGGTATCAGTGTAAACAAGATGAACATCCTTAAAATAGCGACGAGCAAACCCATAATGAAAGTCATACATGGTTAATTTTGAAAACTCCAAAATAGTCACCCCTAAATAAATAGGCTTATTGTGGGTGTTAAAAAAATTAATTTCAAAAGGTTGGGTAGCACGCTGCCGATGGTGAGTATCCTACGCTCGACACAGAACGGTAAATCAGTAATAATTTTCATGGTTTTAAAATGGGGCTTGGCAACATATTTCCGAGCTCCATACCTACCTTCCCACGAATTAACTAAATGGATGGACCGGTGTTTGCGTACATTTTCAAACGTTTTTCCGTATGCTGCATTATTAATCAATTTAAAAAAATTAATTTCAAAAGGTTGGGTAGCACGCTGCCGATGGTGAGTATTCAGGTCCATGTAAGGCTTCAACCACGCCTTTTGTGCAAGCGATACAATACGATGGATCTTACTCAACACGAGTCCATACGTTAAGCATTGTAAAATCACTTGGATGTGAATCACATACCTTGTTTTAGGAAGAAGCGTTCCCAGTAACTTTGGATGTTTTGAGCTCGAATTTGGAGGAATCCTACGCTCGACACAGAACGGTAAATCAGCGTGATCGTCATGCACATGTGCAGGGCATTGTATATCCACTTCCAGGACAAAGCCAATTTCTTTTTGACGAGCAGCGGTGAACACGTCAAAGCTTTCGATTTCCTCGTTACTGAGCCATACAAAATCTTTATACGGGAGTGGTTGACTCATAGCATAGCCGTATAAATTATTTATATCGTAGTGTGTTAAATAGGAAATGGGCTGCTGGGCATTATACGTTGACATGTAAGGATGATTGGCATGGACATGTCTTTGAACAAGGGAAACAAATCCTCCACGAATACCCTTTTCAAAAAATAATAACATGTCAATATCTAAAAGTAAATCCAACTCGATACCTGTGTACAACAACATGGCATCCCATGATAAACCCGGTGCTGTATAATAGTGACACGGGTCCAGCTTGTAAATCTGTATACACATGCGACGGAATTTCTCAAAAATATCCGTTAATAGCAAGGTATCCACAGTGAGATACAGATCAGCATATTCACCTAGGGTGGTACAACCAAAGGTATCCCACACGTTGCAGGCGTGGATATAATCGGTATCAGTAATGGTAGTATTCTGCAACGTGCTAAAAAATGCATCCTGTGGAGGTAAATGCGTTTCGTCCAAGGAAGACCAACTGTTGGTATATTCATAAGGATAAACGCCCTTCCGGATGCAAAGTTTGAATTTAGCATCATCCGAAAAATGGTTTCGTGTAAAGTGCAATTCATCGGGTGAAATGCCCTTGACCAAGGCTTCTAACGAAGCGGCTATAAATCGATAGGAATCGAGAAACCGAAGTGATATACCCTGGTAATGTATAGAAAAGGAAATAAACCGCTCATGATTTTGCGGAATAATGGAAAAATGTTCCTTGTCTAATGTGGCAAACTCACGAATAATAAAGTGGGAGTCAAAATTGGTGAGACCGTGAAAAAAGACGGGTATATACTTTGCTGCACGAAACGTTAAATTACACGTGTTGTGTGCAGCTCCTCGATAGACGCCCGTGTAATGACAATGGTCGCGCACTTTAATGTCGTCAGGTAAAATAGGCTTCTGACAAATATGACACGTTGTTGCCGTATCATGATGTATCATTTCGTCTAGCGTCATCTGTATGGGCTTGGGAATTTGAAGAAGCTGATGGACATGCTCAGCTAACTGTTTCAGTTCCTGTAACAACCACTGAATACAGGTAGGTCCTCGAAACAATTTGAAATAGGATTGACTTGGATCATAGGAACAAACAACTTGAAAGGCCACAGAAAACGGAGTATGTCTTTGAATAGCATCTGTGTATGAGGAAGACGGATTCGGTGGACACCGCTGAATGGGGGTAGTTAGAGTTTCAATGTCTGCATACACAGTATAGGCCACTGGATCCATGCGATGGAAGTTTTTGAATTTCATTTTTGCCTCTTTCGGTTTTGGAAATGTAATTTTAACTGCTGGCTGAGTAGAACAATCCACTGTGTGGCTATCCAGCTTGATCTGCGTCGAAAAGTACTGCAAACACCGTTCACAAATAAATGTTTTATGGTGTCTAGATGAAAGTTGACCTCCAACAAGCCTGGAGAGGTTTTTAATTAAACAATAGTGACTTGTTTGCTCATTAGAAATGTATAATAAATTTATATGGTGTACCTTCTGCTGCTGCGTACAATAAAACGGTCCAATAACCGTATTCTTATCAAGTCCATAAATCATAAAGGAAAAATGAGGATTAAGACTTTCAAATTTAGCCATAGAGGTAAGTTTCATAGGAAATGAAATAGTTGCAAAGTTGAGCGTGGAGAGTAACCTGTTAAACATGACCGTGTATGAGGATGTTAAACTAACATGACGTTGAACAGGGGCTAGAAATGCAGCCATGCACCGCAAAAAGCAATAGTCGTCCTCATTTTGAATGTTGAGAACGGCTTTTCTACGTTGAACAGGAAGAGGAAGTGGAAAATACAGAGAACCTGAATTTAAGGGATCAAAGCAACATACATTGACTTGTAGAAACGGGATGACCTCGAGCGATTTTCCACCTTCACCTTCAAGAAAGGCGTCAAACTTAGACACCAAAGCGTCAACGACATGTTCGTTATACCAAGCTTCCCTGTCATCCGTCCGATAACTTGGTCTCATTTTTGTTGTCAAATAAATGGTTTCCCGTTTTTCATCTCCACTGACTTTAAAAAATACAAAGGTACACCCTAATTCTGTGTTCACCTTTAATGCTGTGAAGCGCATAAAAAGAGTGATAAATTGTAATAAAAAAACGGGTAAACATGCTTGTAAAAACAATTTTGGATGTAACATTTTGTTGACATTGTATATTCGTCCACTGCACAGTCGTGTTTGAAAGCAGTCACGAACATTTTCCCAAACAAGTGGCACCATGAGGTTATTTTCTAATAAACACTTACAATAATAGTCAACTGCTATTTCTCTGGTATTAAATGGTTTTGTTAGAGGTGGAACAGCGAGGCCATCTGCTCATACACGATGTGACAAAGAGTTAAATGTTATCCACTTCAAAGAGGACTAGGCATGCATTATTGTGCATGCCTAAATACTTCAATACCAAGGGGCGTGAATTTAACGTTGCCAGCGTCTCGTTGGATATGCTGGCAAATCGACTTGGTAGAAACACCATAAACTCTTGGCAGTGACAAAGAAGTCTGGTGCCGAATCGTGTCTCAATTCTCTGCAGACTCTCTACAGGGAACGGCTGGTTAACTGGGAGATCCCTTAGTCTTCTTGTTTCCAACCCAGCCTGGGCCCCTATTTTGTTTAACTGTTGGAGAGCATCCATGTTAACTATAAAAAAGATAGCCCCCATATAGTCTATAATCATCTACTAACTGTTGAATAATGATAAGAAAACACAAAACGTTAACTCACCTTGTACAGAGCAGAACGATGTTCACGCCAAAAGAGACTTGATGCAAGTGAGATTGGGTGCGACCCTTACACCTGTATATATAACAGCTTCGTGGGTGTGCTCACCAGTGTGGAAAGGGGGGGGGGGGTATAATTATAACAAAGTTATTAACTGCAACCCGACCGCTACTATGTATGGGCACCGTGCTCTACAGTGTGGAAGGGGGATATCATTTTAACAAAGTTATTTACTGCAACCCGACCGCTACTATGTATGGGCACCGTGCTCTACAGTGCAGAGGGGGATATAATTATACCAAAGTTATTTACTACAACCCGACCGTATGGGGCACCGTGCTCTACGCGCAGCGTGGCGACCGAAGGTTACATTACCGTCATTGGTGACCATGATATATTGACAGTGCGGAAGTAATTCATCATCTTCACTTAGTAACTGGAGCTGCAAGCCTCCGAAGGCCCGCCACTATGTATGGACACCGTGCTCTACGCGCAAGCTCCTATATGTAAGGAGTGAAGCCGGTTTGAGCTGATCATTCGCTAGTGTGGTGTGCTAGGAAACAACCAAGCAAGATTTTGCTGCTAAATATATATATATTTCTTGTGTGAGTGTTGTGGAATAACTAATTCGTTTTTATCTTTTACTGGTACGCATTCAAGCAACAACGTTTGGTGAGTACTATGGCTAACCAATCTGAAACTTTTAGACAACACTTTTCTGACCCAAGTCACTGGATATATGCAACAAAACATGGTCATCGCAGTCAAATATATAACAAAACATATAATGAATTTCGTACTACATCTACATACACTAACTACTTGAACAGTACCTTCAAAGAATGGCCATTACACTATATTTTATCACATCACACAACTCGATTTGGCTACCAACTTCATTATTCTATGGGGCAAGACACCATCATTTTCCCACGACAATTCAATGAGTTACAGTGTGTGACGTACATTAACGACTACCACATTCCTGACACAAATGACACGTACGAAAATAGTGACGGTGAAATTGACTACATTAATTGTCACAAGTTGTGTTTAAAATGTTTTGTTTTATGCTATGGATTAGACCTTGCTATGGAAGATGATGAAGATCCAGATAGTAACAACACTGACAACACGCTTCCCCTCCATACTAATATCCACAATCAAAGTTATTTTGTAAAACATAAAAATTGGAAGTATCTCTTAGACGATTTGAATGAGGAGGACATATATTGGTGCCATAAATGTACAAAACCCAAATTTGTTACAAGATGTGTATTCCCAGATGGAAGTAAAACGGATATAATATATCCAAACACCAATGATTACTTATATTCTTCATACATTTACTCAGTTGGTCAAGTTACTTTCCATCCTACAAACCAACTAACATCTCTCAGAAGTAGATATCATCCCTACTAAAAGGTAAGTTATATTTATTGTATGCCAGATTTACCACAAACCTTCCAAACTCAAATTGCAATAGCTTTTTCTCTAAAATGGAATTTCATTCCAGTGTAAACAACAACCTCGCGGAGATGATATAGAGGAAGAGGCAGTAACAACGCCTACGCTTGCCACTAGTTTTACTTCAGTGAGGAGTCCAGCTCATCAAGATACCATCCCCATTGCAACACCATACACATCACAACACCATTCACATCGCAACAACGTAAAAACTTATATATAGCTTTTTGATTACTATGAGTTTTTTTAATAAACAAAAAAAGTTTGACTTTTGAGTTTTTGATTTAACTATTGGTTACATGCATGCTACCCCAAGTATGAGTTAGAAAAAACAAACATATATTTTAGTTCATTTCTTTATTGGCATCGTTTGCACATCAACATGTTACCACTTGTTTAACATAAGGTAAGAATAGTGTAGAGTTTATTTTTGCTTTGTTCTTGGTCCTTTCATATGTTTTGTTTGTAAACGTCCACCACTCAACACGAGCTTCCCCTTCATAGCACCTGCTACCACAAGGGCCACCATTTTTTCTGCAACAGATGCAGAAGGTGACGTCACACGTTCCATAGCCTTTCTCAAAAGTATCTGGTCGGCGACACGTCTTAGTTCAGAGATGTTGTTCTCACGCTTTGATGTTCTGTACGCTAGATCATGCTGCTTGCAAGCTGCGTCTAAAGCATTAATTCCAGGATCACCACGTGCCAGTCGAACGTCTAACTTTGTACCAGGACCACGGTATTGATAACCAGGTAAGTGCAGCTCAAAGGGTAAAAGATCTATGACTTTGTCAATGAGACCATGACCAGTAGAGATCCGGCATATTTTTTTCAGTCGGTGACGCACATGTTGATTCTTTTTCCGCTGCTGCGGAGGTTGCTTCTTTCTTACCATCACATCCGTGGAATGAAGACGCATAGTCGTTGCATGAGGTTTTATGTCCATGATACAGTTTAATTAACTGACACGTTCTACAATTTTGAACTGATGGCATTTTGGAAATGTACACTTGTTGATGATGTTCATAATCAGTGCACGGTTGAAGTTCACACAACACAGGATCCCGTGTCCAATCACTCGGCACACTATCCCAAATCTCCTTTACAGCATTTGACGCAACATAAAACAAAAACGCTTTGGGTAAAGCAGTTAGTTCTTCTAGGGTAAAATTGTTCAGTTTTTTCTTACAAGCGAAATACTTAACAATAGCCCGTTCAATGGGGTTAGATTTTAAGCCTTCAATGGTAGCCATTATACATACAGACACGTCTGTATTAGACATACGTCTCTGTCTCACTGTTCTGGTCTGCATTCATGCACAAGGTTTTACACTCATTTTCCAGGTACCGACATGCATTGCGACTTCGCCAATCAAAGAGTTTCGATACGTGTAGGAGTGTCTTTTTTGTACACGTTCACCAGGCTCATATAAGGTGTGTAGTGCAGGACATCCCATTTCGTGTAGATCGATGAGTTTACAAGTTGGAGAAACATACTGACGTAACCATTCCTTTTTTCACCTCCTTTTACAAAAATAGTGTTGGCACCGAACAAATAGGCTTTTAATACAAACAGTAGATAGTTATAAGGAATGTTTCCTTGATTCCAGTTCAATCCTAAATGACGTTGCAGCCACTCGGTTTGTCTTCTATCCTCGTCCGACTGCATGTACAAGGGAAACGGTGGTTCAAAAGTGAAAGCACTTACTGTGGGCGTCCACATGGTTGTGCAATCTATAATTGCAACGTCCTTGAAAACAAACTTATTTTCATTGACTTTGAAGCCTTGCATATCGACAATCAATGTTCTAGACATGGTTACTGCTCGCGGATACACACTCCTTTCTTCACCAGTGCTTTCTGCCAACTAATCCATCTCTACCTATAGTCCTACTAGTTAAGGGGTTGGAAAAGGAACTGGGTTTGCTAAAGGGATAAAAAACAACATAAAATGGCTTATACTACTTTATTTGCAAAAAGATCAGAACATTGTTTTTCAATCTTTTATCATAGGATTTAGTCCAGGGCTCTGCAGCCAAACTTCTATTTATACTCTGGTCACCATATTGGACAGCGGCTGATAATACACTTGCGTCTCGTGAACAATCAGGCAATAGGCTGTTGTTTTTTCTGGAATAACTACAGACGTTTCAAATTCTAACCGGATATCGATAGTTGTTTCCTTCATCGACTCCTCCAAATACGAACAGTCCATCACCACCAGAGGTGCTTTGGTTTTAAAGTCTTGCGGGGATAATAGCGGACATGCTTCTTTCTGATAATAGGAGGACTGAAAGTTTGTAAACATGTCGTAGAACTTACCATATTTGTTCTTGGTAAAGTTTAAATCCATTCCTTCATAGGGGAAGGTAACTCCGTTCAGGAAGAGTCGTATATTTCGCAATTGGATGTGATCAAATTGTGATGCATCTTTATTCTGTTGATATTTGCGATCTGTTTGAAATCCAACCATGACGTAGAGAGGTCGCTCTGTGTACCGTGAGGTTTTTATAGACCAAGTATGTGTATCAGTGAGTGGTAATACCGGGTACTCATGCAGCTCCCAGCTTCTAAATTGTATGGGTAAAGTTGTATCCTTCTCCACAATCTTGAGCAGACTCAATTTTTTCTGGTCAGAGAGAGTCACGTGCGGTACTTTCCATAGAATTCGTTGCAATAAAAAAAATAATCTATTGCAGCTCCATCAGCACCCTTCAGCGCATTATAATCGCTCCTATCTCGAACAAGAATCAGATCCTGTCTTGCGTTCACAACGACGCGCTTATGGTCCTCTGCAAAGCCTAATATTAATTTTAGGGGTAAATGACCGGTAAATGTACCATCACCATTAACCATCCAGTCGTTTGTCGAGTCAGGACACCAGCCGGCCATACGAAACGCTTTACTCTCCTCACTTCCGTACGAGGGATAAAGTTTCATAGCGCTTGTTATACCAACATTTCGAGTCGTATCCACTTCGATTCCGTTGATGATGTAGCGAACCTCGGAAAACAAAAAGGCCAGCGCATGGTTAGCCAACTTTGACGTTGTCGGAATGGTACCATCTGATTTGGTGAGTTGACCTTCAATCTGGATGTAACTTTCATGGGGTAGGGTGTAGATATCTTGTTGATTAATGGTAATACGAATTTCGTCATTGTTATTTAGACCCTGAGTGTACGGTTGATAGGAATGGTGTTCAATTCTTACAATACCCTCCTGTACTTCGACCGGGTTGGTCACGTCGAGGATCGAATTCATGACGTACGGTGTAACCCAGTTGTTGTAAGATCTGCTTGTTGACACGTGTTAACCTGTACACGCGTTGAGAACAACTAACACCCACCCTCAATGGTGTTGTTGCTTTATACACTTGTTTCATGCTGGCTTCAGATACAATTTGTAGGTCACAGGTGTATGAGGGTCTAATTCGATGAGACGTTGGTTTCTATTCACTAGTCTCAAGGTAATATTCCTGATGTGGGTCACACTCACAGGGTGATAGAGCACCACCGACGGGTTTTCGCGGATGATATAGCCACCGGGTGAAGTGACAATGAAATCATAGAGCGAATGCGAAGGTTCCTGATTGGTGTAAACGTCGGTGATGATGTTACACGTGACAGATACGTGATGATCTTCAATAATTTTCTCTGGTTGGTCAGACTTGTGCAACACGTTTGGTTCTAACACTCGTGCTGAAAAGCCTAGCAATGGACCAATTGAGTCTGGTTGTGCTTTAAAATCAATCCTAAAGGAAGAAAGAATACTGCAACGATGTGTCACGTTGTTGGCTATGAGTTCGAACTTGTATGTCCCGTCAAGAAATGCTTTTAGAGTAAATTCTCTGATGAGCGTTGTGTAGATGTGATCGTGAATATCATCTACCGTGTAGCTGCCAGGCGGTAGAGTTAACTCTTCGTCATCGTAGTAGAACTTATCGTTGACCCCTTCGTGTACGTTGTAGATTCTATTATAACCTTCAAACGAAACAAGTCCCAGCACGTAGGGTCATTGTCCCAATTCAATTGGAGGATAAAAGAGCCTCCGTGGCTTAGGCGGCAGCACGCTGGCCTCTCACCGCTGAGCCCGTGGTTCAAATCCCGGTCACTCCATGTGAGATCTGTGCTGGACAGAACGGAGGCAGACAGGTTTTTCTCCGGGTACTCCGGTTTTCCCTGTCAACATTTCATTCCAGCAACACTCTTCACTATCATTTCATTTCATCTGTCATTCATTTAATCATTGCTCCAGAGGAGTGCGTCAGGCCTCGGCAGCCGGCACAGTTCATATCCTCGCCGCTAGATAGGGGCTTCATTCATTCCATTCCTGACCCGGTCGGAGACCGGAAGCAGGCTGTGGATTTTCTTTCAGTTACTTCGGCTCCTTGTCCGTGCACTGTAAACGCTCTACTTTCTGCCATTATACTGTTCACGTTACCACCTGCGCTGAGTCTTATATAGAAAGGTCAGACATAGGCGACCACAGTGTTGAGTGTTAAAAGTTTGTACTCGTTTCACATTATAGTTTACTGTTGCACTGCTTCCGAAATAGCGAACAAGCTCTGTCGGCGGAGGAAGGTTTCCAAAATTGTCAAAGTACCACACGGTACAACCATGCTTGACGTAGGCCACGTAATGTGTTCCCGGTCCATGACTGTCATCCAAATTAATAACTGCACTCTCACGCTTCCAAGGTTGAGGAGGTAATTGGTTGCGCATAAATACACCTCTAAAGTGTGCAATTTTCAACTGTTTTGCATATTTTATGACTTCTCCGTGTGTCATGGCTCGCCGGGGCAGTGCATCGATTAAGCGTTTTTTGGCGACATGTAAATGCCAAGTCCTTTTTTATAGGGTGCTAGCTTCATGTTCACACCCTTGCCACGCAGTGCTATAGCTTCCATCGTTTTATTATGCCTCTCACTTTCCTTCAACTGTTGCTTCGCTTCCTCGACAGCTTTCACCGTTCGCGCTACCGCACTTGCTCCACCAAGAAGTGAACCCAGGGCTGCCAGTCCAGCGAATAGTGCGGGTAAAAATCCGCCACGTTTTGGTACAGGAATAACTCGAGCACGTTTTTTAAAACTTAGTTTACTTTTGGAATTCGCATGCAATCGTGCTGCTCGGAGAGCTTTTTTAATGGCCAACTCGCTATTGGTTTCTCCACGCGAAGCCTGACGTGCCGCATGGAGAATAGCTTTAAAGCCTCCCTTTCTTGACAACGTCTTCCTCTTCTTTACCACATATCTCTGTTTCACCATCGCGACCAAGGAAGAAGTCAACCTCACAGTATAAAGGATAGACAACAACTAACGCTCCTCAGGAAGAGAGCCTGCAATTATTTAATCGATGGTGGCGGTATATTCGAGTTCTATATACAGCGGAAAATCATTCATTGATTTTCCCGCCTCTTTTTCTTCAGACGACAGTTTCAGTTGAAAGGATAATTTGTCCTCGGCTTTCACCGCAAGTTCGATGAGTGATGATATAACACTACCGTTTAATAGTAGCTCTAAATGTTTGAAATCCGGTGTATACTCGATAACACGAATGGCACCATCATACGGTAAACGGTAATTGCTATGCCCCGAACGTAGTATATAGGTGAGGTTACTGGGGTCTTCAACCGGTTGTCGGTTTACAATGTGAACCAAAAATAAGTTTGGCATTGTTTTAATGAAAAGCGATAATCGTTGTTCCAAAAATCGTTTAGTCGTCACGTCATGAGGATGTACAGGATCGGCAACATCGGCTATTCGTTTTCGCTTCATCTGTAGAGCGTTCTCTCTGATTTCCCACACCTTCTCTATTTCAGAGAAGAAATATCGTTTTGTACAAGCATCTTGATCATCCTCCGGATCGGCCACGTGTACAAGGCGTGTATTATTCGCTGTATAACCATTTACTGTTAGGAATGGTACAAAACGGCGTAATTCTTTCTCCTTGTTATCTACATAGTCCTTTCTAGCAGCGTCCGTGTCGTTGGTTGGAAGAGCTAGCTGAGTGATTCGACGTTGGTGTACATCATAGTCTTCCTCTTTTGTTAACACCACAGCATTGGTTAACATATAGGCTTTGGTGCACACATCTTGATTGTTTACGGGGTCTGCAACGCCCATGATACGTTTATTCTGTGCTTCATAATCTCCCTTCATACGCCGCAAGCGATAATAATCTACATACTTTTTTGAACATGCGTCCGAAGCTAATTGTGGTTCTGTTATATTGGTTAATCGCTTTCCATTAAAGTCGTAATGACCATCCGTTGTGCGTGGCAGTGCATTGGCATCGACATATCGTTTATTAGCCGGATCTGTATCATGTTTTGGATCGTTTATCGAAGCAGATGGTTCATTTCCTTTCTTTGTTTTATGTGTTCTCCCAAAGGCATCCATGGTTACACTAGATCTGAAACAACCACATGCTTCATGTATATAGAGACCACCTCTTCCCGTTTCACGTTCAGTCGATATGCAGATTATTAAGCAACAACATTCACTTCCGGTGGGGGATTTGGTTTCTCGCCTCTTCTCGACAACGTCCGAACGCCGCCACGGTTCACTCTTCCCGTCTTCCATTCGCTGTCTAATCGCCGGACCATCGGGATGTGGAAAAACCAATCTTCTGCTTACCTTAATCACCTCCTTAAACGGAGTACGATTTCAAAATATCTACATTTTTGCCAAGTCGCTCTATCAGCCTCTTTATGTGTTCTTGCAACAAGTCATGTCGGGTCTTCGCAATAACATGGGTTACTTCACATTCCCCGCGCACGAAGATGTCGTCTCACCGGATCATGTTCGCCCGAATTCACTCATGATTTTTGATGATGTGTCCACAGAACGACAGGCTATCATTCAAACCTATTTTACCATGGGACGTCATAAATATATTGATTGTTTTTATCTCGCTCAAACCTATTCCCGAATACCCAAACAGCTCATTCGCGACAATGCCAACGTGATTGTTCTCTTCCGGCAGGATGAACGCAACATGCGTCACGTCTACGATGATCACGTGAACCCAGACATGACCTTCCCAGCCTTTACACAGTTGTGTGCCACATGTTGGAATGCTCATCACCACGGTTGCCTCGTTATCGATAAGCAGAGTGATATCAACAACGGACGCTACCGCATGGGGTTTGATCATTTTATACGTATTTAAGGCACTGCGTGACTTTTTCAAACGTCATTTATTCAGCTAGCATGGCAACAGCAGGAAGTCAATTAAAGAAACACATTATCCGTGCGCAAAATAATATTCGACGCAAGTTCCGTGAACTGAAACGCTCGCATGCTGATAGTGAGCTGTTGATCGCGAAACATTTGAAATCACCTCTGGAAGCCGTGTTAAAGGGAACATCACAGTCCAATAAGCCAAATACAGTATCAAAAGGAACACAAACAATCGAGGAGGAAGAACAAGAAGAAGGCGATGAAGAAGCTGAGGATGTTTTGACTTCTGGAACAGAATCACCGCTTCCAGAGTTTCTAAAAACAACAGTCATTGCTCAAACGCCCTCTAGCTCTAGAGAAAAAAAACCTACCCTGTCAGAAATCTTGGCTACACCTGAAAAGTATATGCAGCTGAAAGGTATTCTGGTAGAACATTTTGGACCGTTGGTAACGCCCTACCTTGAAGACCTTTTTACTAGAAAAACTGATACGACCTACGGTGTTCGCTATGAAAATAAACGTTTTCGAATTGGTGACTCAGAGATCAAAATAAAAGATAATGTCGTGATTGTTAAAACAGTTCGATATCAATTGACGCCAGGTCTTTTAGAACTTTTATTTGCACGTGTACCATCTAAGGATGGCTATGACGAAGACGATCTTCAAAAGTATAAGGACATCTTGATGGCTACAAATGGTTTTAGACGTAATTATAAACGTTCTGAATCAATAAATGCAAATAAGGGTTTCAAATATAAGGCCATTATATCCAAATTGTTTCCCACCTATGCAAGTGTCCGCCATGAAAGCTCAGCGTCCGGCGTCCCGTTTAAAACGTTAAAACCTTTCGTTGATTTCGCCTATTGGAACGATCCTAATAAGTTGGTTAAACGTCTACAGCTCCTGCACGCTTCCCAACAGGCTGGCCATACAGGTCATGAAGGTGAAATTGTAGAAATAGAAGAGGAGCTTCGTCATGCTGGCATTATTGTATGATGGGTCCACGTGACAATACCCCTTCGCCTATTAAAACAGTGATTGCTCACGAGTTGCATAAACCAGCTCGCCGTATCTATCCACGTCGCCATGTTGTCTCGCGAGGAATTAATGAACTTTGGCAAGCTGATCTCGTGGAAATGATTCCCTATGCTACTAAAAACAATAGCATCAAGTATTTGCTGACTGTCATCGACGTCTATTCCAAAATGGCATTTGTAGAGCCTGTACGAAATAAAACAGGTACTCTAGTTACTGCAGCCTTTAAACGCATTATTCAAAAAGCTAAACGGCAACCTCGCCTCCTCCAGACAGATCAAGGTAAGGAGTTTTTCAACAAGGAGTTTTCCACCTATCTGCAAAAACTCGGTGTTCATCACTATACCACTTACAGCAATTTGAAAGCGAGTGTGGTAGAACGTTTCAACCGAACGTTAAAAACACATATGTGGCGAGAATTTACAGCCAGAGGGTCCTATCGCTGGCTTCATCTACTGCAGACTCTAGTGTCACGTTACAACGATACCAAAACATAGAACTATTGGGTTAAAACCACGTTTGGTCATAAAAAACAGTCCACGGTTGAATCGCCTTCATCATGGCATCAAAACAGCTGACCCACAACGCCATCGTTTTCAGGTGGGTGATTATGTACGCATCAGTAAACATAAATCCCTCTTCTCAAAAGGATACACGCCCAACTGGAGCACAGAAATATTCAGCATTCGCCAAGTAAAACGTACCCACCCCGTCACTTATCTACTCCAGGACCATAACCACCAGCCCATCGAAGGAGGATTCTACATCGAAGAACTTCAAAAATCGCAGTATCCCAAGCATTATCTTGTTGAAAAAGTGATTAAAAGACAGGGTAATAAACTCTATGTCAAATGGTTAGGTTTCAATTCCTCTTTTAATTCTTGGATTAATAAATCTGATCTTGTATAATGAGCCTTGTTTTTATTTCATCCTCTTAACCTTTCCTTGTCGGGTTGGCCGAGCGGTCTAAGGCGTTCGACTTAAGTTCGAATTTCCTCAACAGGAAGTGAGGGTTCGAATCCCTCACACGACAGCTCGTCATGGGTTAACAACAGTCCATATACCTCTACATTTTTACCATACATAGATCTCTAGGGGACATTTAGTATTTCGTATTATTCATATTAGTAACCATGCTTAATGGAATATTTATTATTATTAGGTCTTTATTGATTGATACCTACAGCCCCGGCCATCGCATTGTTCTACTACTCTAAGTTACACTCGGTCACATTCGACTACCTTCGACAGTCACCCGAACCGGTCCCCTCCCCCACTTCCATCCACAAGCTATATAGGCAATGCACACCAGCCAGCTCAGTCAGTTGGCTGGCCAACACAGGTCGGCTAACAACTGGGTCTGCTTCCAAGCCAGACCTTCCACTCTTTCCCCTCCCCTCCCCCCCCTCCCCTCCCCCCTCCCCTCCCCCAAGCCCCGCAGGGAACGCCTGGGGGGGGGCACGTGACCACGAGAAACCATGGATGACCTTGAAATCTGTCCAGAACCGGCTTAGCCCTACTACTCACACACACACGCGCGCGCGCAATCGCGATCAAAAGGTGATCCCATAAGCCTATTTTTTCAAAATCGAAAATAGGCTAAAAAGACCTATAGAGGAAATCCAGGTGGAAAAAGATGCAAACGATGACCTAGGAAACGATGGTTGGATGACGTGGAGGACGACTTAAGCAAGATGGGAGTAAGAAGAGGGAGGAAACTTACAGAAGATCGCCAGGATTGGGCAACGATTGTTGTCCTATATGGACTGTAGCGCCGAAGAGTAGTAGTAGTAATCCACATTAAGCATATAGCAAACAAGAGTTTAGTGCTTTTCAGTCGGTCAACACGAATGTACCCAAAAGAGATGGGTTATGCCCTAATCCTGAAATAAATTACATGAGATTAATAAAACACTAGGATGACCAGTTTCGATCGTCAAGCGATCATCATCAGATCCATTACACTTAGGCTACAAAATCTATGTTTGAAATACAGGTGAAATTACATTGTAATGCACTGCAACTAAATAATTGTACATATTGTAAATATTATAATATAATTATAATTATTTTATGTTCGAACATAAATATTCATATACATATCTGTCGAAATTTCGCCAGTTTAATGTACTGAACAGAGCGAATGGGACGCAGAGAATACCTTGTATTTGATCATGGCCTCCTCGAATACCCCACTATGGCACTAGGCACGCAGTGAAATTTAAAACAGAAGGCCGTGGAAGTGAGCGCAGGTGCGATGCTATCCTTACGTAATTGGTCACACAACTGTTTCTTGAGCTCTGATTGGTGGGAGAAACTGTATCATAATGGAAAGTAGTGTTATAATGACCCCCATTATGATACAGTTTTCTGACATATAATATTTACATTTCGACATCGTCGAACATAAAATAATTTATAACATTATTAACTTGATGGCTAATTTAAAGGGTGTTTTCACATTGAGTTGCTTCGCTGGAGGGCTACAACTGTGGATTTTTTCAATACTTCGATAGATTTTATGAGATTTCTAGTTTTTTTCTCTTTCATTTGATTATTATTATTATTATAACTATTATTATTATCATCACTAACCTCGAGATAGAAGTTCTTTAATAGCATTAGTCATAGATCAACACCAAACAATATTTTCCTAGTAACGTGCAAAGTTGACCTAATAATTTAACATGCCTTTTATGTTTTAGGTGGGGAACCTTATATGAGACGTTATGCTGCACCTCGACATCTGCCCTATAATCCAATGCGGGATGATGGGGCGGAAATGAACGTTGGTTAATGTACGGGAGAATAAAATAAACGTGATATGATAAATAAAAGAAACTATTATTACTATATGCAATATTCCAAACTGATCTAGAAGAGAGGTGCTTGATGAATTCCGTTTCAGCATTGGACATCGTTCTGATCCACCGAACAGGAGAGAATATATACACGCTAATATGAAAGAGGACGCATGGGCCAAAAATTGAATTAACAATGTTAGAAAAATGTGCCTGCCATTAGATTATTTAAAAAACAAACTAAGGTGGGTATAGATTTGTGAGCTACGCCACTCACGAGCGCTACACAATCAGTATCTCCCGCTTCTGAACGCAGTTCGAGTCAGCTGGAGTTTTTGTTTGTTTTGTGAGCATAAGGAACACACAGTGATAGAGTTTAGGAGGAAAGGTGGGATCCAAGACTGTCAGGACCACACGCTTCTTACGTTAGGAAGGTTTGAGTAGGAAGAGGACACAAGTGGACATGTGAAGGGAAAGCAACCTGCATGTCTGACTTCAGTGATGGTATTTGGGAGGGGGGAGGGGGAGAGGAGATCCAAGACGGTCAGGGCCACATGCTTCTTACGTTAGGAAGGTTTGAGAAGAGGAGACAAGTGGACATGTGAAGGGGAACAACCTGCATGTCTGACTTCAGTGATAGTATTTGGGGGGAGGGGGGCGGGGAAGAGGAGATCCAAGACGGTCGGACCACATGCTTCTCGCCTTAGGAAGGTTTGAGTAGGAAGAGGAGAACACAAGTGGACATGTGAAGGGAAAGCAACCTGCATGTCTGACTTCAGTGATAGTATTTGGGGGGGGGGGGGAAGAGGAGATCCAAGACGGTCAGGGCCACATGCTTCTTACGTTAGGAAGGTTTGAGAAGAGGAGACAAGTGGACATGTGAAGGGGAACAACCTGCATGTCTGACTTCAGTGATAGTATTTGGGGGGGGAGGGGGGCGGGGAAGAGGAGATCCAAGACGGTCAGGACCACATGCTTCTCGCCTTAGGAAGGTTTGAGTAGGAAGAGGAGGACACAAGTGGACATGTGAAGGGAAAGCAACCTGCATGTCTGACTTCAGTGACAGTATTTGGGGGGGGGGGGGGGGAGAGGAGATCCAAGACGGTCAGGACCACATGCTTCTCGCCTTAGGAAGGTTTGAGGAGAGGAGACAAGTGGACATGTGAAGGGGAACAACCTGCATGTCTCACTTCAGTGACAGTATTTGGGGGGGGGGGGGGGAGGTCCAAGACGGTCAGGACCACACGCTTCTTACGTTAGGAAGGTTTGAGTAGGAAGAGGAGGACACAAGTGGACATGTGAAGGGAAAGCAACCTGCATGTCTGACTTCAGTGACAGTATTTGGGGGGGGGGGGGGGAGAGGAGATCCAAGACGGTCAGGACCACACGCTTCTTATTAGGAAGGTTTGAGTAGGAAGAGGAGGACACAAGTGGACATGTGAAGGGGAACAACCTGCATGTCTGACTTCAGTGACAGTATTTGGGGGGGGGGGGGGAGAGAGGAGATCCAAGACAGTCAGGACCACACGCTTCTTACGTTAGGAAGGTTTGAGTAGGAAGAGGAGGGCACAAGTGGACATGTGAAGGGGAACAACCTGCATGTCTGACTTCAGTGACAGTATTTGGGGGGGGGGGGGGGAGATCCAAGACGGTCAGGACCACACGCTTCATACGTTAGGAAGATTTGAGTAGGAAGAGGAGGACACAAGTGGACATGTTGATCACTTTTGTGATACTATCAATGTTTAGCTTGGCCCATTTGTCGGTCAAATTTTATTTCTTGTTACCGAGATCCCCGAATGGTAATTATTTCTTTACAAATGTATTAATTGCTTAAACCATATGCATAATCTTGTTATCAATCGCTTATTCATAGATATTATAGTTCTCACCTTGAGTGTTCCAGTCGCTCGTTACCTCAAGCGTCCTCACTCCCGACATACAGGGCATCTACTGGTTGATCCACTGTCCGCTGAGTAGTGTCGACTGACGTCACCCTGACTTTCGTTCGACCAATGGCAGGTCTTTGTCCAGTCGGGCGATCTCCAGCTTCGAGATGGTTCCATGATCCCTATTTAAGACGCCACTTGCTGGCGTTCTTCACCACTTCTGATCAATCATCACTTCTGATTACTTCAACCTGCTGGTCACCGCTACTGCATCTCATAACACCATCGCTAGTCTCTACGCTACCTAGCAGTTACGTCACGAGATCTGCACCATGACGTATTACTCAAGATGGCAAGACTAATTGCCAGCTGTTGTACTCTTCACCTTCACCTTAGATGGGATACTTTGAATCGTCTTTCGAAATACTGCTGGATCATCACTTGGAAGCTATAAATGTCATTCCTTCGCAAGAAAAGAAGAGAGAGTTGACATTTTATCAATGGTGCACATATCCCTAGGCCATGTACGCCTCCTTCTGAAGAAACCGTGAGGACTTTTAAATCAACGTTTGCTAGCTGGAACTTTTAAGGAGCTGGCTCTTCAAAGATAAGTTTAATTTTATGAAGAGTTTATATCATACCAGTTATTTTACACTCTTAATCATTTTTATGGTTCTCTCTTCTTATAAAGTGCATCCTTTTTTTATGTTAAGCTCAACTTCTCTCCAATCAAGCAAGCTTGTTTCATTGACCTTTCTTTAATCTGGGTTTCTGTCATCAGGCCCTCACACTTTGCTACATTTATAATTGTTCATTTCTGTGATAAGCACTTAAGTGCAATTTGTTTATTGGTTATAAATTTATTATTAGAAATAAAAATTGTTAATGTATTGCTACCTACATTGGTTTTCTAGTCACGTATTTCATGCCCACTACCCCGCACCGCTTCAGTCTAATTTTCTTGACCACAGTAGTTATTTTGTCCAGGCTTTCGCCTGATGCGTTTCGTTCTCCCGTATGGAGAAGTTTTAGGGCACAACTTTTTCTCCATAATTTATGGTGCCTCACCCCCGGGAAACATATCTGTTGCATCCTGGATCTCTATACAAGTTACATATTTTGGATTTTACATTAACAATTTTTGTTCATTGTGTTTCAACACTAATTCACATTGTACGTTTCAGCTTGAGGCGCATGTTCAGCAGAGGAGGAGAGAAACGTAAGCTAAGCCGGTTTCTTCCGCATCAGACTAAACCTTACTACCTAGCAAGCTGTCATCCTCTGACTTCCAGTACTCGAAGTCACAATATTGACGTGAGTAACAAACAAATTTTAACATGCCTAACCTTGATGAAAAACTCAGCAACGCCAGAGCCTCTTGTAAGGGCAAGCTCACACGGTTTCGTACTTTCTTAACGGAGCTTGAACCCCAAGAGCGTAATCTTGACATAATTTCGCAGAGGCTTAAGAATTATGAACAAGCCTTTGAGAAATATGATGAGATACAATGCAGTATAGAAATTCAGCATCCGGACCAGCAAAGTGATAGGTTGGAAGTTGAAAAATTATACTATCAGGGATTTGCTGAAGCTAAACAGCTTATTAGGGCTTTAACTTTAAAAGAAAAACAAGAAGATCAAACTTCTGCAGCATCTTCTACATCTTCTTCACGCATTATATTACCCAAATTAGAAATACCCAAATTCACTGGTAAGGACATAGAATGGGAACATTTTTTGAATTATTCAATTCTTTAGTACATGAGAATACTTCTATACCAGTAATACAAAAATTTCACTACTTGCGTCTGGCAGTTCAAGGCAACGCACTTAACCTGATTCAAGCACTTTCTTTGACCAGTGATAATTATGAAGTTGCTCTGAATCTTCTTAAGGATAGATATGGGAACATTCGTTTATCTATTTAACGCCATATACAAAGCTTATTCGAGTTACCTAACGTGCAAGCAGATAACAGTTTATCACTTCGTAAGTTGATTGACACTGCAGAGCTACACGTCAGAGCATTGTCCAATTTAAACCAACCTGTAAATCACTGGGATTTATTTCTAGTTCACCTCATTTCTGCAAGATTGGATGCAAATACATTAAAAGCCTGGGAAACAGAACTTTCCCAGAATTTGCAATGCACTTATGAGGCGATTATTAACTTTTTGAAGGCCAGAAGCCAAGTCTTTTCCGCCATAGCTAATCAAAAAACTAGTAGTTCAGATTCAAAAGCCTTCTCAAAAGATAAGGTTAGCAGTTCTAATCAAAGAATTTTAAGAGCACAGGCTCTTCCTGTTGATGCTCGGTCACCTAACCAAATGCAAACGTGCGGTCTGTGTCAGCAATCGCATACTTTATACAATTGTGATGAATTTAAATCTTTATCAGTAGATGAAAGACGAAAGTTCATTACGAACAAAAAACATTGTTTCAACTGTTTGTCAGGAACGCATATGTTAAACAATTGCCGTTCACAACGTTTATGCTTTCATTGTAGAGCTAGACACCATTCCCTTTTGCACAGGCATGAAAGACCACGGTTATCAGGACCAAGCAGTTCCAATACCAAGTCTAATTCTGAGACTTCTCAAAATAGTGCGCAGTCGTATGCTCAAAGTTCTACCTCGCTTGGCAAAGTCCAGGTTTTATTATCTACCGTGCAGGTTCTATTGAAAAATTCTCACGGAAAATGGGTATCTGTCAGGGGATTATTGGACAATGCCGCTACCAACAATTTTATTAATGAATCTTTGGTACAAAAGTTAGGCCTCCCAAAACATCCTACCTCAATAGAGGTTACAGGAATAAACTGCTCTAAATCGCAATCCTTAAGCTTTGCTAAAGTGGATCTGAAGGACTCTAATAATCTTGGTACGCAGTTGCAATTAGATTGTTTGATTATCAAGTCTATAGGCAACAATATTCCTGGCACTTCTTATCCTATTCAAAGTTGGAATATCCCGAATTTTGTCCAGCTAGCTGACCCTCATTTCAACAGAGCTTCGCCCGTAGAGCTTCTTTTCAGCTCAAGCGTATTTTGGCAATGTCTTCATTCCAATAAAGTAAAAATTGCTCCTAATGTTTTCTTCCGCGAAACTGATTTTGGTTGGATTGCTACTGGCCAAATATACCGTAATCATATTCAAACTGTATCGAATTGTTATTTTGTTGGTACCGATTTGAGTCAAGAGCTAACCAAGTTCTGGGATCTTGAGAATGTTCAGGCTACTTCTTCTTCTAACGAAATTTGTGAAAAGTTATACAAGGAAACCACTGTCCGTACTGCTGAAGGCAGATTTATAGTAACTCTTCCACGTATTCCCAATCCTCCCGCAATTACGGGCTCGCATTCCAGAGCACTTAGGGCACTATTTGCTATTGAAAATCGGTTCAAACAAGATGCTTCTGTCAAAACTCAGTATGCTTCCTTTATGGAGGAATACGAATCATCCAATCACATGGAGGTAATTTCTAAATCAGAAGAAATTGACCATCCTTTAAATGAAATAGTTTATCTAAATCATCACCCGGTATGGAAAAATTCCTTAACACAAGACAATATAAGAGTAGTTTTCAATGGCTCATCACCAGATTCCAATGGAATCTCTTTAAATGATACCTTGCAATGTGGTCCCGCGATTCAAACAGATCTCACCTCTGTTTTGCTTAATTTTCGAAGGTTTCCTATTGCTGTAATCTCAGATATTAAGCAGATGTACCGGCAGATTCTCGTAAATTCTGAGCAGCAAGATCTGCAAAGAATATTGTGGCGCGATAAGAGTTCCAAACCCATAAAGATATTTAGATTGAAGACTGTGACATATGGCCTGAAGCCTTCAGCCTTTCTTGCGATTCGGTCTCTTCACTTGTTAGCCGAGCAAGATGGTCATCTGTATCATCCTTTGGCCTCTGAGTCATTAAAAACGGCATTTTATGTTGACGACTTTTTGTGCTCTTTCCCTAATATTTCTGAAGCACTCCTTGTGTGCGAAGATTTGAAGTCCCTGCTCCTAGGAGGTGGTTTTCCGCTCCATAAATGGACTTCAAATTCCACTGAATTTATATCAAAATTTTCATCAGAGGTCCCAGTTGATGAATTTGTTGCCATTCCTACTGATGAAGCAGCAGTAAAAGCATTGGGTGTTTTTGGTGTCCTTCTTCTGATACCTTCTCTTATCAGGTACATCTGTCAGAATCTCCCCCTGTAACTAAGAGACAAGTTCTGTCCGAAATCGCAAAGATCTTTGATCCTTTGCAATATATTGCTCCTATAGTTATTGTTGCAAAAATGTTCTTGCAAAAGTTTTGGTCATTAAAATCAGATTGGGATGAAAATCTCCCCCTTCCTCTTGTAGAAGAATGGTTAGAGTATCGCAGCAGTTTGCTGGATCTCTCCAAGGTTTCTATACCCCGCCCTTTAATTTCTAATCCCTTATACCAGCAGTATGACCTGCATGTATTTTCTGATCGTTCAGAACGGGCTTATGGCTGTTGTGCATACATAGTAGGACGTTCCTCAGCCACTTTCCCTGGATTTTCTAATTTAGTGTGCGCTAAATCAAAAGTTGCTCCACTTAAAACAGTATCATTGCCGAGATTAGAATTATGCTCTGCTTTAATGGCAACAGAATTAGCTACTAAACTAAATGTCAGTTTAAAGTTAAAATTTTCCCGCACATTTTTTTGGAGCGATTCTTCTATTGTATTAGCTTGGATTTCCAAGCCTTCTTCTCATTGGAATACCTTTGTGGCAAATCGCGTTTCTAAGATTCATGAAGTCTCTCATTCTGAACAATGGAGACATGTTCCTAGCCGTGAAAACCCCGCGGATATAATATCACGTGGTTGCACGCCTAAAAAATTGATTTCTTCAGACCTGTACTGGAATGGTCCTCCTTGGCTAAGTCAGGAATCATCTTGCTGGCCTCGCTTAGCTAATCAATTTGCAGAAGAAATACCTGATGCCCGTAATGACCCTGTCACGTCGCATCTTACTTCTACTTCTACTAGCCTTTTTCATAGATACTCTTCATTTGATAAATTGATTCGTGTAGTGTCTTATATCTTCCGATGGAAATATTTAGTAATTGATCAACCATTGAAGCCTCAACCCTTTCTCTCCAGAGTAGAGTTAGAATTTGCTACTTGCAAGATTTTGTTACTTGTTCAGCAGGAAGTATTTGCTCCTGAAAAGCAAGCTCTTATAAGTGGTAAAGATTTACCCAAGTCTAGCAGGCTTTCACCACTCACTCCTTTTCTAGACCAGGACGGCATAATACGTGTGGGTGGAAGATTAGCTATGTCTAGTTGTGAGGATGGGAAAAAGCATCCCATCATCCTTCCTTCAAAGCATCCTATCACTACCCTTATAATAAAAAAGTTTCATTATAAACACCTTCATGCTGGCACTCGCACCTTGCTCTGTTTAATTCGTGAACTTTACTGGATCATCAATGGCGTTCATGAGGTTTCTTCTGTTGTCAAAAGGTGTATACCTTGCTTTAAGGTTAAACCACGGCCCGCCACGCAAATTATGGGTAATTTACCTCCATTTCGTTCAGAACCTAGTAAGCCCTTCGCTCTTACTGGGATCGATTACGCTGGTCCTTACGTATATCAGACCAATCCCTCTTCATCCAAGCGCAAAATCTTAGGTAAACTTTACATCTCGTTATTTGTATGTATGGTGACGGGAGCTATCCACCTTGAGTTGGTTACGAACGCTTCTGTATCCTACTTTTTGGCCGCCTTTTCTAGATTTGCTGCTAGAAGGGGTGTTCCATCTGAAGTTTTTTCAGATAATGCAAAAATTTTTGTAAGCGCTTCTGATCTCTGGAAAAAAGTGTTAAGCTCCCCTTCTGCTAAAGAAAAAATTTCCAACTTTTCCTATTCTAAAGGTTTCAAATGGCATTTCACCCCGCCTTATGCTCCCCATCATGGGGGCCGTTGGGAGTCCTGCATCAAACTTACTAAAAGACAGCTTAAGAAAACTCTTGGTCCTACCATACTTTCTTATGAGGAATTCAACTCTTTAATTATTCAAGTCGAAGGTATTGTAAATTCCAGACCTCTGACCCCTCTTTCAAACGATCCTAAGGATCTTTTACCTTTAACACCCAGTCACTTCCTGATTGGCTGTTCGCTTGCTGCCACTCCGCCTTTGCTGGTTCGACGCTGTGATCCTAACTTACCTATCTTTTGGAGAAAAGTAGAATCTTTGCGCTGTTCTTTTTGGCGCCGATGGAAGTTAGAATATCTCAGCTTGCTAAATAGGCGTGAGAAATGGCGGCTTCCTCGACCAGATGTACGAGTGGGGGACATGGTTCTTCTTCGAGACCCATCTCCGCCTCTCGTGTGGAACCTAGGCAGAGTTATTCACTGCCACTTTGGCCGTGATAAACGCGTCAGAGTTGTTGATGTTTTAACTAGTAAAGGTCTTTATACTAGACCCATCTCTGCTATCTCTGTTTTGCCTTTCGAGTCTTAGTTTCTCCTCGTCTGTTATCCATGTTTTGCTTTGACTGATTCTTTTGTTTATTTTCATTCGGAGTTCTCGGAGCATGATCACTTTTGTGATACTTTCAATGTTTAGCTTGGCCCATTTGTCGGTCAAATTTTATTTCTTGTTACCGAGATCCCCGAATGGTAATTATTTCTTTACAAATGTATTAATTGCTTAAACCATATGCATAATCTTGTTATCAATCGCTTATTCATAGATATTATAGTTCTCACCTTGAGTGTTCCAGTCGCTCGCTACCTCAAGCGTCCTCACTCCCGACATACAGGGCATCTACTGGTTGATCCACTGTCCGCTGAGTAGTGTCGACTGACGTCACCCTGACTTTCGTTCGACCAATGGCAGGTCTTTGTCCAGTCGGGCGATCTCCAGCTTCGAGATGGTTCCATGATCCCTATTTAAGACGCCACTTGCTGGCGAGCTTCACCACTTCTGATCAATCATCACTTCTGATTACTTCAACCTGCTGGTCACCACTACTGCATCTCATAACACCATCGCTAGTCTCTACGCTACCTAGCAGTTACGTCACGAGATCTGCACCATGACGTATTACTCAAGATGGCAAGACTAATTGCCAGCTGTTGTACTCTTCACCTTCACCTTAGATGGGATACTTTGAATCGTCTTTCGAAATACTGCTGGATCATCACTTGGAAGCTATAAATGTCATTCCTTCGCAAGAAAAGAAGAGAGAGTTGACATTTTATCAATGGTGCACATATCTCTAGGCCATGTACGCCTCCTTCTGAAGAAACCGTGAGGACTTTTAAATCAACGTTTGCTAGCTGGAACTTTTAAGGAGCTGGCTCTTCAAAGATAAGTTTAATTTTATGAAGAATTTATATCATACCAGTTATTTTACACTCTTAATCATTTTTATGGTTCTCTCTTTTTATAAAGTGCATCCTTTTAGGTAGATTTCATTAGAAAGCTAACTATTGCAATGGGTCCCATGTTTCGACTTCCGGAAAATTTCGACATATCTTCGCGTTTCACATCCCCTACACCCCAAAACCACCGTCAGTTCAAAAGTTTATATATAATTTATGTATGTATATATATATGTATATATATATATATATATATGTATATCAGTTTCTTGTGGACACGATAACTGCCGTAATTTTGCACCAATCACTTTGATTTTTTTACATAATATGTATCCCTATAAAATCTCGGTCGAGTTCGTTAATGGGCAAAATCAGTCGAAGGGGGTGAAATTGGCGGGCTTTTTTCGAAAAATTGAAATTTCGCTATAACTCTCTTAATACGTGAAATATCAAATCCATTCAAAGTTCATAATATGTGTCGGATAAGTGCCAACAATTTATGTCAAATAAGTTTTTTGATAGCACCAACCATTGACCAAAGGGGTGGAAAAAGTGGTTTTTTCGGGAAACATTAATCATATCTCTCTTAATAGGCACAATATCAAAACCGTACAAAATGGACAATATTCCTCTAATAATTACCTAAAACTTTTGTCTGAAAGAATTTTTGATATGACCCACCATTACGCCAAGGGATGCGAAAAATGATTTCGGAATTATAAGAAAATGCCAAGAGCTATCAGAGGTTGCCATGGCAACACTACTAAATTGATGAGGGATGAGCCGTTGCCATGACAACGCACTTGCACGAGATCAGATTCAGTATTTCCATCTGACTAAGCCGGCCCCGTGGTGTTGGGGTAGCGCGCCTGCCTCTCACCCGGAGGCCCCGGGTTCGATCCCCGGCTCCGTCAGGGATTTTAAAACTGACGTGAGGGTTGGAACGGGGTGCACTCAGCCTCGTGAGGACAATTGAGTAGCTGTCTGACAGTGAGACAGCACCCCGATCACGAATACCAATATTAACGGCCGAGGGGACCCGACGCGCTGATCACGCGTCACCCCAATATCTGCAGGCCAAATGGCTGGGCAGCGGTCGCTTGGTCGGCCTTAGCCCGTCATGGGCTGGATGGTGCCAGGGGTTGACTTTGACATCTGACTAAGTGGGAAGCGGCTTCGGTGACGTAACTGGTAACATGCAGAATGTCTATGCCCAAGGTCGCGGTTTCAAAGCCGGCCGAAGTCGTCGGATTTTCTAAGAGAGCTAAAATCCCTCAGTATGCTTTTCTTTGGAGGGGAAGTTCCAACGTTCGTTGCGAGTTGCTGGTTGGGGTGGCATCTAGTAGCCAAGTTCACAGCTAGGTGTCGTTGACGGTAGTACCTGGTAGCAACATTAGGAACTACTGCTTGAAATTGACCGTCTGCAGTCCTTACCTGAATATAGACTACTACAGCCATTACAATTCACACCTTTTATCAGACAGATTCTACAATCACCCAAAGTACACGGGGTTAGATGACCGCGTTGTCGCAGCCCCTAAACTGAGGAACCAACCAGAGGTAGATTTCATTAGAAAGCTAACTATTGCAATGGGTACCATGTTTCGACTTCCGGAAAATTTCGACATATCTTCGCGTTTCACATCCCCCAGACCCCAAAACCACCGTCAGTTCAAAAGTTTATATATAATTTATGTATGTATATGTGTATATATATATGCATATCAGTTTCTTGTGGACACGATAACTGCCGTAATTTTGCACCAATCACTTTGAATATTTTACCGAATATGTATACCTATAAAATCTCGGTCGAGTTCGTTACTGGGCTAAATCGGTCGAAGGGGGTGAAAATGGGGGGCTTTTTTTCGAAAAAGTGAAATATTGCTATAACTCTCTTAATATGTGAAATGTCGAATCCGTTCAACGTTCATACTATGTGTCGGATAAAGCCCAAACATTTATGTTAGAAGAGTTCTTTTTATAGCACCAACCATTGACCAAAGGGGCGGGAAAAAATTGGTTTTTCGGGAAACATTAATCATATCTCTCTTAATAGGCACTATATCAAAACCGTACAAAATGGATAATATTCCCCTAATAATTACCTAAAATTTTGTCTGAAAGAATTTTTGATATGACCCACCATTATGCCAAGGGATGAGAAAAATGATTTCGGAATTATAAGAAAATGCCAAGAGCTATCAGTGGTTGCCATGGCAATACTACTAAATTGATGAGGGATGAGCCATCAGACGTTGCCAAGATAACGCACTTGCACGAGATCATATTCAGAATTCCATCTGACTAAGTGTGAAGCGGCTTCGGTGACGTAACTGGTAGCAAGCATGCTGAATGTCTATGCCCAAGGTCGCGAGTTCAAAGCCGGCCGAAGTCGTCGGATTTTCTAAGAGCGCTAAAAATCCCTCAGTATGCTTTCCTTTGGAGGGGAAGTACCAACGTTCGTTGCGAGTTGCTGGCTGCGGTGGCATCTAGTAGCCAAGTTCACGGGTAGGTGTCGTTGACGGTAGTACCTGGTAGCAACATTAGGAACTACTGCTTGAAATTGACCGTCTGCAGTCCTTACCTGAATTACAGACTAATACAGCCATCCCTAAGTACACGGGGTTACATGACCACGTTGTCGCAGCCCCTAAACTGAGGAACCAACCAAAATCTCTGCGGGAGATATAATTTTGCGTGAAGTAACAGACCGTTACATAGTTACACATCAGTGTCGAAACCTTGCATAAGGACAGTGTGACCACAAGTATGAAAATGGACCACAAATGACAAGAAGGTTACCGTTCCCATAAGACAATAATATGTTTAAAATAAGCATAAAATGACGAAAAACAAAGTTAATTAAGATCCAATTATAAAATACCTTCTCGCAATAAATGAGGTCTGATCCTTCTACGAAAACCTGCATATTCTGCCTATTTTCGCCTATCCCCAAGTTTGTCCGGTGAAATCTACCTCCGCCTTCCGGCGTGCCGAGAGGACTTTTTTATGTTAAGCTCAACTTCTCTCCAATCAAGCAAGCTTGTTTCATTGACCTTTCTTTAATCTGGGTTTCTGTCATCAGGCCCTCACACTTTGCTACATTTATAATTGTTCATTTCTGTGATAAGCACTTAAGTGCAATTTGTTTATTGGTTATAAATTTATTATTAGAAATAAAAATTGTTAATATATTGCTACCTACATTGGTTTTCTAGTCACGTATTTCATGCCCACTACCCCGCACCGCTTCAGTCTAATTTTCTTGACCACAGTAGTTATTTTGTCCAGGCTTTCGCCTGATGCGTTTCGTTCTCCCGTATGGAGAAGTTTTAGGGCACAACTTTTTCTCCACATGTGAAGGGAAAGCAACCTGCATGTCTGACTTCAGTGATAGTATTTGGGGGGGGGGGGGGAGAGGAGATCCAAGACGGTCAGGGCCACATGCTTCTCGCCTTAGGAAGGTTTGAGAAGAGGAGACAAGTGGACATGTGAAGGGGAACAACCTGCATGTCTGACGTCAGTGACAGTATTGGGGGGGGGGGGGGGGAGGAGAGGAGATCCAAGACGGTCAGGACCACATGCTTCTCGCCTTAGGAAGGTTTGATTAGGATGAGGAGACAAGTGAACATGTGAAGGGAAAGCAACCTGCATGTCTGACTTCAGTGATAGTATTTGAGGGGGGGGGGGGGGGGGGGGGAGATCCAAGACGGTCAGGACCACATGCTTCTCGCCTTATGAAGGTTCGAGTATGAAGAGAGGAAGGGACAAAAGGACATATAATGAGAAGCAGACTGCTCGGTTAAGCTATAAGCGATAATGCTTATGCTCAGTTTTGCGGCTTCTCCACGTGCTTGCTATAATGTAGGCCACCCTTAGTTGGGGAAGGCCCGACTGAAAGCCTACCGGAAGCGTTGCCATCAATGAAGTGAAAAAAAGCCATTTTACATTGTTGCCTAATAGAAAGCTTTCCAGTCGGTCAACACAAATTGTGACCAAGTACATTAGGCGGGAAACAAGTATTTACTGTACATACCCTAACCTGAAAGAAACGAGGTATTATTACACACTAACACGCTTTTATGTACAAAACGGGCTACTTAATTGGATGACATGTTCTAAACGTCAAGTGTTCATCCTCAGATCCTGTCCACTTAGGATTAATACTTACGATGTTTATGAATTACACTTAATCACAAATACAGGAGTCTCAAAATAATGTACTAACACTTTGAATAACTATAATATGATTATTTATGAACATAGAGACACGTTTAAGGGCTTAAATTATAGAAGAGACATGTAATTAAAGACTCATGTGCGCAAATGTTCAAATTCATCACCGTCAGTGTCCCGAGTTCGACAAACCGTCACCAACGCACCGGAACATTGCTCGCATCAGAGATAAATTTGAAGCAGATGGAACCGTTCACAACGTCAACAAGAAACGTTCTGGACGACCAAGGACATCTACCAGTCCTAGAAAAGAAGAACAGGTGCAGGAAGCCCTCACTCGATCCCCACAGAAATCACTACGAAAACGGCTCGAGAGACACACATCTCAAAAGATAGCGTCCATCGCATCATGAAGCGTCTGCGCTGGAAATCCTACATTCCAACACGAAATTGGAAATTGACAGACAATGTCACGAAATTCCAAATGAACTTTCTCGTAACGTTTACGAATCCATTGCTTCGCGTTATCAGCTTTGTCTTGACACTGACGGTCATCAATTTGAACATTTGTGAGCATGAGTCTTTAAATACATGTCTCCTCTATGATTGAAGCCCTTAAACTTGTCTCTGTGTTCATAAATAATCATTTTATAGTCATTCAAAGTGTTAGTACATTTTTTGAGACACCCTGTATATATGAAGACTCCACGGGAAAGGCGGGGTAAGTCACATTCTGTAATTTTTTCAGGAGAGAAAATTTAAACTTTCAACCTCAAAAAGAAATACTTAATACCCCACAATTGAGGGTAAGCAATATTTTTATACTAGCAGTAGTACCTGGCTTCGCCCGGTGGATTTATTTGGTTTATGGAAGATAATGAATACTTCTACAGAACTGGAGCGCTCAAGGATAAGGATCGGAAAGCACCAACGCTTATTGCAGCTGATAACTTCAGTATGCTGCACCACACCATCGCCCTTATACATAGGCACACTATTGTCATGATGATAACTGTTTTAAGGGGCCTAAGAAATCCTTTTGCACTAATTACTCTCCGTGACTGCAATTTATAAGCAGCTCGCAATTCTGCACCAGAACACTGGTAGAAGTGAGTTGATGCAGCCCGCATTGCCAGGCAACAATAGACTTAGGTATTACTGAAGCTGTTGGGGAGCGCTTGTTATTCCGACTTACTGAACAAAAATCAATCTTTAAGAGGTGTAGCCTAATGCTACATAGCCTAAATTATTCCTTTTGAATCTATCATATACAAAAATAATTTTTCGAATCCGACTGGTAGTTCCAGAGATTAACGCGTTTAATTATACAAACAAACAAACTCTTCAGCTTTATTATAATACTAGCTGAAGTACCCGTTCTTCGAACGGCTTTTAGTACTTGCTGGCCTAAATCATTAATATATATAATCACACATTCCTAATGTAGTTATGTTATTTCCATGTTACCAACTACATGTGTAGACTACATGCATTTTCACTCACCAAATTATTAATCAGAGGTAGGAAAGTGAAAATCCTTAGCCTGCTTTCAGTCGACCGACCGTGTCAGGGAATGGAATGAATGAAATCCCCATCTAACAGCGAGGATATGAACTGTGCCGGCTGCCGAAGCCTGTCGCACTCCCCTGGGGCAATTATTAAATGAATGACGCTTGAAATGAAATGATAGTGGAGATTGTTGATGGAATGAAATTGTGACAGGGAAAACCGGAGTACCTGGAGAAAAGCCTGTTGCCTCCGCTTTGTAGGTGAGAAAGTGTGTTTAAATATTGGAAATAAATATCAGCTTCTATGTAGTAAAAGTTAAATAACCTGTCTTAAATATTGAACACCTATCGTTTAACGTCTTCATACTATATTTAAACATATAAACATTATGCTAAAAATACATCAAATTTGATAGCAATTATCATATCCGCAATAAGTAATATCGCGGAAAGTACGTACCATGTCATGATAAAGAGTAGCAGTAACGGAACAAACTTCAATCATCCCAAGTAATAATAACAAAAACTAATTAATCACAGAAAACTTTTCTAAGTTTCTAAGTTTATGCCGTGTCTTGTGTGAGATTACGCCTAGTAACTCCAAGATGGTTCATCAGCGGGCCTTGTGGTCTATTTGCGGACTACCAATTCTTATTTAGAACACCTCAGCCACTTTACTGCGAGTGCTAAAGGTTAAAACAGACTTTCACCTCCCTATAAAGGCTTCCAAAATGACTGTATATTCAATTTCAGGGCCAAGCAATTAAAACTCAGCAACTTTTCTAGGTTTACGCCGTCCTTGGTGCGGGTTTGTTTTATTGGCCGCGAAAGTCAAAATACCTACTTTATTGAAATAATGTTGCCCAGTTCTGCAGTAAGATTAATATGAACACTAAATAAACTAATGTGACAGTAGATAGCCTTCGACACATTCGTCTGTGAATTTGGGTTTCTGATCATGGTAAGAAACGACAAAAAGCAGATAAATATTGGCCAACTGAAATATTCATTTAAGGAAAAACAAATCGATAAAAAGGATGAAAGCATACCGTGCAAAGTAGAAAGCCCTATAACATTGTGAAACAGCGTAATGATCCAAATACTCACATACATTAACCGGCACAAAGAGTGTAAAATTAGACTCAAAAACACGTCTAGTTTCGGACCCAACAAACTACCTCTATAAATAAAACAGTTCATGTAGAGACCAACATAGACTAACATCGCTCGGCGTTGACCGTGTTTTATAAGACACATTTAGGTTTTACTCGCTAACCGTCGGAGATACACAAAAATTGATAAGGACCTTTCGGATAGAAAATTAAATTCTAAAGCTCGTAGTGCCATCAAAAGTTTGCTATTTCTTACCGTTCTCATTTTATTTGAAATGGAAGTATGAAAATAGTCGCCATTTTTAAATAGTGCAAAACATCGAAATCAAAAGTAGCCTATAATATGTAAGCCTGGTAAATCAGCTACGTCCATGCAAAATTTCATTTAAATCGAACCAGTGGTTCTTTTGTTATTGAGTAACACACAGACAGACAGAAAGTCACACACCATCTCATTATTAGCCTACTTTCGATTTTTGCAAAAAATGAAAGTAGACTTATGAGATCACTACAGGGCGAAAAATAGTGTGTCTGTCTGTGTGTGTGTGAGTCTGTGTGTGTGTGTGTGTGTGTGTGTGTGTGTGTGTGAGTGTGTGTACTCTGAATGTCTGCCCCCCCCCCTATCAATTCGAACACGGTGAGCGC
Source organism: Meconema thalassinum (assembly GCA_946902985.2). Lineage (NCBI taxonomy): Eukaryota > Metazoa > Arthropoda > Insecta > Orthoptera > Tettigoniidae > Meconema > Meconema thalassinum. The sequence continues at coordinate 1,006,863,164 of OX336388.2, forward strand.
AAATTGAACGAAATTTGGAACAAAGGTAGCACTAGCAAAGGACACCTCAGTGTCATGTTTTATATCGCCGCCATCTTGACGGAAACGTAATGGCGGCCACACAAATGTTCAAAGCTTAAATCAAATTACGACTAACCTAATCATCCGATCTCTACCAAATTTTGCAACAACATACCTTTATGGGGGCAGCATCCTTTGACCAAACTAATAGGTCATCAGCCTAATAGTTTGCGGATGGCGGCCATCTTTGTGTGAAAATCGATTGCCCCTATTAATTCGAACACGGTGAAACCGAATGGAACGAAATTTGGTACAGAGGTAATACTAGCAAAGGGCACCCCAGTGTCATGTTTTATATCGCCGCCATCTTGACAGAAACGTAATGGCGGCCACACAAATGTTCAAAGCTTAAATCAAATTACGACTAACCTAATCATCCGATCTCTACCAAATTTTGCAACAACATAACTTTATGAAGGGAGCATCCTTTGACAAATCTAATAGGTCATTAGCCTAATAGTTTGCGGATGGCGGCCATCTTTGTGTCAAAATCGATTACCCCTATTAATTCGAACACGGTGAAACCGAATGGAATGAAATTTGGTACAGAGGTAGCACTAGCAAAGGGCACCTCAGTGTCATGTTTTATATCGCCGCCATCTTGACGGAAACGTAATAGCGGCCACACAAATATTCAAAGCTTAAATCAAATTACGATTAACCTAATCATCCGATCTCTACCAAATTTTGCATCAACATACCATTATGGAGGGAGCATCCCTTCCCCAAACTAATAGGTCATTAGCCTAATATTTTGCGGATGGTGGCCATCTTTGTGTGAAAATCGATTCCCCCTATTAATTCGAACACGGTGAAACCGAATGGAACGAAATTTGGTACAGAGGTAGCACTAGAAAAGGCCACCTCAGTGTCATGTTTTATATCACCGCCATCTTGACGGAAACGTAATCGCGGCCACCCAAATGTTAAAGGCTAAAATGGAATTACGACCAACCTAATAATCTAGTCTCTACCAAATTTTGCAACAACAAATCTTTATGTGGGAAGCATATTCTGACCAAACTGCTAGATCATCAGCCCAATAGTTTGCAGATGGTGGCCAAGTATGTGTGCAAATCTATTCCCCCTATCAATTCAAACACGGTGAAACCGAATTGAACGAAATTTGGTACAGAGGTAGCACTAGCAAAAGGCACCTCAGTGTCATGTTTTATATCGCCGCCATCTTGACAGAAACGGAATGACGGCCACCCAAATGTTAAAAGCTTAAATCAAATTTCGACCATCCTAATAATTTGATCTCTACCGGATTTTGCAACAACATGCCTTTTTGTGGAAAGCATCTTATGACTGACTACAAGGTCATCAGCCCAATAGTTTGCAAATAGCGGCCATATATATGTGTGCAAATCCATTCCTCGGATCAATTCAAACACAGTGAAACCGAATTGAATGTATTTTTTACAGAGGTAGCACTAGCAAAGGGCACCTCATATTCATGTTTAATATCCCTATAGCACGTTGAATTTCAAAAAGCTACTACAACCAACATTCAATTATACTCCTTGAAAAGGACAAAGAGTTATAACAATACCCATGCATTTAGGAGAAAGTAGGCTAGATGTTATTTACTGAACATCTTGTTATATATTAGTATGATTATAGATAAAGGAAGGACATATAAAACAAATAACAACTAAAGTTAAATTATGAAAACCCCGAGAGGATATGGGGCGTTCTTTCTGTTTCCACTAAAAATAAAAACCTCTGTATCTCGGTGGCATTCCGCTTTATTTGAAACTAGCTATTGTACCCGGCGTTGCCTGGGAGGTGTCTTTATATGTTATAGAACGATACATGCCAATATATTTCGCAGAGTATATTCATTTGGCCCCTGAGTGAGTTTAGAACATAGTTCTCCTCGACTCTGATGTTACTCAAGTGCAATATTATCTCACTTTAAACCTCGTCGAAAAGTACTGTGGTGTACAATAACATAGCAGAGCATACAACAATAGTAAAAAAGTATGTATGTACACAATTCCTCGAGAACTCAGTCTCACAATTACTTTCCTGATAGTGTTAATTTTTTATATAATGGGGTAATTAAGACGTCTTATATCAGTGTTCACACAGTTATCTCTATTATTTTTCAAATGGAGCAACTATCTTCTTGATAGGAAATAATATTTAAAATATTCGAGGATTGGAATATATATAATGTCATCATTGTGGAGTCAAATATACTTATGATTTTTAAACCCGCACAAATTACGTGAATAATGCGAAATGACTTATTTGTAATACAAAAGACATCTTGTAGAGGTAAACGGTTACGTCTCAAAACTCACAACTCTCAAAACTCACGAGCTAAAAATAGTAACAAATAGTATCAAAACTCACGACAATAAACTAGTAGCTGAATGAACATCATAATAATAGTCTCAAAACTCACGCTCCGGAGAGCACACTGCCCTTCAAGACATGTTTGTCCACCCAGTTTTAGAATGGGATTTCGTTTGTATTGTACAGACGTCACAGTGACGCAGGTTATCAGACAAATTGTATGCCCAACCAAGTACATGACCACGATGTCGCAAAGCCCCTAAAAGAGTCAACAAGAACATCTTGATGAGAGAGGTGTCAATTACAAAAGGGCAAGCAGCTCTGCCTGGCTCTAACAATGGACTTTTTCCCAATGAACTGGCTTGGCCATGGCTACCTATAACCTTATAGGTGGCTATGGCTTGGTTCGTGAGTTTTGAGACTGGCCCAGGTGCAGAAACCGGTTAGAACCTACTTTCACAAACCCTCCTCTTGAAATTCGTGAATTTTGAGACTCGTGAGTTTTAAGACTCGTGAGTTTTGAGACGACACGGAGGTAAACACTGTCAACAATTAAAAAGACGCAGCATAAAGACATTATGATTAATAAAACATAAACATCAACATATCAGTAGTAGAACACACCTTACGGATGTATAAAACTTCAATTCTAGTAGATATTACATACAATATATTGCGCTTGATACCTTTCGTCATAAGGCAAAGATTCAAAATCTTCCGTAACAGCAGCGGCATCAAGAGTATAAAATTAAACCCAAAATGTCGATGCACTAAAGATTCACCTTGGAGGTCCGAGTTTGAATCCCTTTTCTGTCAAGAAATGTTAATTAAGTCTGAGAGGCGGAATGGGCTACACCGTGCCTCCCGAGGCAAAACTTGGTAATCTGTTCCGTGTTTTCACACATATACTTGAGCAAATACCGGGATAATTCCTAACAGAAGGCCACAGCAACCTCCTTCCCAATCCTCATTTGAATTACAAATAAACACACTACTACATACATCACAGTAACACATGTGATCAGAAAAATTCCATACACACTCAAGTTTATGGGGATATATGACCATGATGTTGCAAAGCCTCTAAATTAATCGACAACAACCGAATCATTTCAGCTTATTTAACTATAATAATAAGTTTCGTGATGGTATCTCCAGCTGTTGTAACGTTACGCCACATGCAGGGTTAGCCAATGTATTTCATTTTTAATTTCAATTCCCTACAACGATCCCTGTTAATAACATTTTTTAAAATACGTATCCAGATTTTTATGGTGTTCAGTTTCTAATGTTTTTATCGTGGTTTGGATAGAAAATGGAGTGCCATGGCCTCTTACAGAG